>OX382277.1:12804498-14206747 GCA_947507595.1 Pyralis farinalis | reverse complement strand
GAACCATAAAAGTGCACTGAACATTTCATTTCAATATGTACTTATGTAATGAACTTGTGAGTGATTTTATACTAGTGTACTTCGCTTTCCGTCAATGATATCAAAAATTAAAACAACTATCTTATTTGTCGCACATTTTGGATGACTTTTTTCTGCACATGAAGTGGACGTTTACGGACATTGCATTTTAATTTGATCTGTCAACAATAACTCATTTTTATTTTTGTGTTAAAAATGATATTAGATAGTGCAGAGCCGCCATTTCACGACATCGCGTGTACCATTATTGTTGTATTATACTATAATGCACCAAAATATAATTTACAGTAATACGAGTATAATCCTTAAGAATTAAAGTACAACAGGCGGTCTTATCTCTATATGGTTGAAGAATATTTAAAGGTTGCATAAATTTCTATCTGTGAACTTTCTTTGTACAACTAAGATAAAGTCTAAAACTAGTGACATTCTTGCTAACACTCAGGAAGTGTTAGAACCGTAAAGTGAATATTTTGAGAAAATATATAATGATGATTATTATGCACTGCAAGCGAGCTTATGATTCTGCTGTATCTGAATTTGACGAGGACAATTACTATGTACAAGGTTGAATTATCGATACGAGGCTTGAAAAGCGGAAAGTCATCACGAACGGATATGGTTACAGCTGAGATGATCAAACCTGGCTCCTCGTCTGAGCTGGACGAAAAGGGCCGTGGTGGTAGGCTTGCGTCATCGGATGAGCAATACGCGATGACTCCGATAACGCGCCGAGCGACGATGGTTGGCTGCCGCTGTTGCCATTATTACCAAAGCGCGACTTAAAGGACGAGCTCCATTGCTGGCCTGCTAAGATACATCGAGGCGACAGGCTGACGCTCCCGTTGATGAGTGCGACGTATTAAGTTCACAAATTCAATTAATTTACTTTGGTGCAAAAGAAGGGGAAACCAGTCTTAGTACGTAGGTACCGTGCTCAGATGGCTCCTTTGTTTCCGGGTGCTTAAACAAATTATGTCTGTTCCAATACGTAAATCTAGCTCAGAATGCTGAGAAATTAAGAAGAACAGATGATGCGACAGATACACCACGTGAACGTGGATTAATGTATGAGGCTAAGACTTACCTACCAATTATGACCAAATTTGTAGTGTTTTATCAGAAAGTGATATCAGGAGCCTTAGGAATCTGCCAGTTTCCATCAAAAGTAGTATAAACATTAAAGAAGAAAGAATTTAAAGAAAGAAGTTACGAATGAGGTGCGTGAAGGACAGAGTTTTGTGTCGCTTTATCCTCTTTGCTTATTGCAAAAGAGACCTGTTGTAAAGATATGATTAAGTAAGTATTTTATAATTTGAAGTAATAAAGTGGGACCGGCAATTTTTCTGTCGACCTGTTTTCAGATACTTATTTGAAATGCCTTAAAACTATTTCAGTAAATTAAAATGACTAATACATTTCGTGTCTGTGTGTATATATAGATGTGTATTGTTCTCCTTTGTAATGTATAACAGAGGACTAAATCAAATAGTCTAACAATAATCGATTATATCTGTCAATATATCTAATTAATTTAATAGTTAATTAGATTAACTAAGCCGCATAAGCCGCATTCCATGTGTTAAGTTGTCTTAACATAATTGTTAAGACAATAGGCGGGACATCTGGCTTAACATGAAGATCCCGGTTTTACAATGAATGACGTCTAAATCTTAACATCGTCTGATGTGTGACTTAATATGGTGTATACAAGAGGTTCAACTACGTGTATACATTAAATGTATGCAACAATAACATAATTTAACAGATTTTTCCATTCCGACTAATTAAACATTTAATTGTGCGTAATGGAACTGAAAATGTCGTTTGTTCAAACGAATTACTTGATGGTATATTCAATTAGACCAACATCCTTGCTTTTAGATGGAGTAAGAATTACTTTAGATATTTTTGGATTCGACTGTGACTGACAGTTATTTCTAATAAAAGCTGGAGCAAAAAACAAAAGTAAAATTCAAACAAAATTTACTTGAAGCACTGATTTTCAGTGTTTCTACATTTTATTCGTATTCTATGATTTTACATATCCATAAAATATTGTAATAACAGTGGACTTAAAATAGTGACAAATTCACGACAACTGTATCTTAAGTACATGCAGTTATCTAGCTTATTTTCATAGTTTATGCAAAAGTTATTTCATTAATCACAAATCGCAACGTAATATTCAGGATATTTGCGCCTTTGCTCCTATATTTTTTGTTTCTATTTATGAATGTTCTCAAGGCAACTTTACTTGTTTTATCTGGGAAATTAAGTAAACCACCACCACCACATCAACTCTTACTCATCCCACTGCAGGGATACGGGTCTCCCTTCAACCGAAGGGGTTTAGAGTATACTCCATCACGCTGCTCAAATGCGGATTGGCGGAGGCCAGTGTTTTCAATCCGCCTGAGGGCCACTGACTTAGCTTAATGACTGTCATCTATCGACAACAGCCGGGAACGATGGCTTAACGTGCCCTCCGAAGCTCGGAGAAACTCGAGATAGATAAACCCATCCATAGACAGGCTGCGGTCGAGGTTGCTTAACCCGCGTGTTTGGTTAGAATAACACGCGCAACAACACCATCGAGCTGTCAATTAAGTAAATGTCAAAGTCATATTTTTGCATAAAAGTTATCAACTAAAACGTTGTTCCGTTAAGTACCGTTGTTTGATGAGTTCGGTGGCACCGTAGTTAATAACGCAACTTTAATACCAACACTCGTGGGTTCGATGCCAACACAGGACAAATATTTGTGTGCATGTACGTGTCTGCTTGTGTTGGTCTGGGTATTTTTAAGAGAGGTAGGGTGCATCAAAGCAGTCCATCTCGGGAAGTACCTCCGCCTCACAGAAATTCGTAGCCAAAAAACAATCTCCGGAGAGTTGTGTTCCTGCGTTTGAATGAGGCCACCAGTGAGCTCCTGGAGCTGTTATATTAGCAGCAGAGGTGGCATCGCGCTGGTGATTAATGTATTATCAGCATTCATAGACTACGGTAACCACTTTACATCCGGTGGACCGCATGCTTGTAAGGCTCCCGACGTTGTAAAAAAAAAGGAAAATAGTTGATCAGCTTCCGGTTGATCGATTAAGTTAGTCAAAATGCAAAAAATTTACAACACGGTTGCACATATTAAAATACAACGTTACATGATGGTATGACCGTGTTTTGTTTACATATTTTGTTATACAGTCTGGTCTCACCTCAAGAACCGCATCTTGTGTCCCTCAGTTTTCTCTACATACTACGCAAGAAACGAGACGTGAAGATATACATACATATATGTTATTGTGCTCGTCCTAGCGGCGGATACCATGTTATGAAAAAGAAGAAATCGGTGAATAGCTGCACAAAAATCTTATAAATGGTAAACATGTATAAGATTCTATGTATGAGAATAAAATAACTATTTTATATATTCTCGGTTATCGGCTTTGCAGTGAAATATCAAATTAGGTTGTCGTTGACTACCACTGAGTTTCCTTGTTTTCTTATTGAGACTATCAACCATCGCTATGAGTACCTCGCAATATACTTAAACCGTAATAAGTAGATATTTTCACAGAGTATTACTATACCCACAATAACTAATATAAATAAAATAAAGTTTAAGATTAAGTACGGACATTGTAGTACGGAACGATTTATAGAATTTGTTGGTGTTTTATTTGCACTGTGGTACGGAACGATTTATTGAAAAATCCCGGTGAGTTATACTCCCTTGACTAACAAGTTGACAGCCATTTAGGTAGGCAATAAAGAGGGTATTTGTAATAGGTAATTGCAATTATTTTGATCATTTCAATTAGTGTTCAGACAGAGGCCAGATTCCTGGTCGAGAGACATTAGTTTGGTACATATTTAACTGTTTAGATCATTTTACTAGTTATAACAAAATTAGGCGCGAAACACATAATTGATTGAAAAGAAACCAGTGTAGAGAGTTAGAGCCCATAGCCGTGTTCAGATATTATCTATATTATTATGTCGTATTGTTTGGTATATATAATTTCAAATAGTTTAACGGAATCCAATAAAAGCGTGAATTCAGTACCTTCTCATAAAAATCGTTTCACGCGAAGTAACAATTATGTACTATGGTGGATAATATATTAAAATGAGAGCTGTGAGTTGTACAGTGCTGTCGGGTATATATCTACCTTTATAAAATAATGTGGTTGTAAAATAGGTGCTGTTAATGAATTTCACGGGGATCCGCGTGTAAGCTTTCAATATTATTTTCGAATTATTTAAGAAGCTTATATGTCTATTTGTGCATACTATATGACGGATCATTTGATGTATGAAAATTACATCTAGGTATATATTTATCTAT
The DNA here is from genome assembly GCA_947507595.1 of Pyralis farinalis. Lineage (NCBI taxonomy): Eukaryota > Metazoa > Arthropoda > Insecta > Lepidoptera > Pyralidae > Pyralis > Pyralis farinalis. The sequence goes on along the minus strand of OX382277.1, from coordinate 14,202,360 downwards.
AACTGCGCGTCAAATACCTTGCGGGGTAAGCAGGGAAAACCGAGCGCCTCATGACTCGATCATTACACACCTCACTCGCTTCTTTAACATCCATTGCTCTTCATGAAAACTACGTGAATAATATAAAAAGGAAATTGAGTAAAGAAAAGGAGCAAGAAAATCTTCTCGTTAGCGTTATTCGTTGTCTAATCCATTACGATTGGCGGGGTCCGCTATCTAAGCCTAAGGATTTCACGAATATACTGATTTTTAAACGTATCGACTGCCGTCAGATCTTTACAACCCACCTAATGTTCTAACTGATTACACATACAATGGAAGGGCTTGTGGTCTACTTTTCTCAGGAGATATTATTAAGTAGCCTATTACAGGATAGTCACGTTCGATTACTGGTACTGGCGTGTATTACCAAATTCGGGGTTTTCGATTGTAATCACTTCTGTATCACTTCCTCGGTGGTCAAAGAATATATCGTAAGGAAACCCACACGTCCAAGAAATTATATTTCAAAAGATGTGTGATCTAACCAAAGAAGCGCTTGGTTTTCCCTGGGTTATGGAGGTCTGATGGTAGTCGCTCTGTGTTAAAATCAGTGTCTCCGCCAAATCCTTAGGCTTAGGTAGGGAACCCCGGCAATCCTAATCGATTAGGAAACGGTGTTGTGCAAACGGAAGAAGACTATTATTAAAAATAATCTTTCTGTATTGCAGAAATAAGTATGGGAATTGCAGAGGCAGGTGACAGACGATTCCTGACCCATCCGGAAGGGACTCAAGGAGCGAAAATGGGCGGTGTCAGAATATTGAGATTCCGCCAAAGAATACTAATTCGACGAGTTGGTTCATTTTTATAGAATTTAGGAGGGGAAATAAAACATTTTAGTTCACTCCTGAGTAAACGTTTTGTGTGTGTATGCATATTTATTATCACATAGGTGAAAAAGAAAGCGGTAAATTATTGAATTCGCACATTTATTAAATTCTGTTAACCTCATCAACATGATAGATATTTAATAGTACCACATAATAGAACATATTACGTACACAACTATGCTCCGATCCTCTACTCTCGATTATCTATATATATATATATATATATACCTAGCCTACCTATATATATATACACCATAAAAGCATGTACCAAGTATTTATCATGCTATTGGAATGATCAAAACACCTTCTTACCTGTTACCTGTACTATGTTATTGAATTTTCATCTTTTTTTTCTACAACGTCGAGCCACTTCATTTGCTAACACAACAACTTTGAGGTAGGGCGCATCAATTCAGCTTGCAAGTGTTCATAGGCTACAGTAACCGTTTTACATCAGGTGGCTCAGTATGACTGTATGCCTCTTGACATTGAATATAAATAACTAATCGGGAACTTACTGGTAACCTCACTTAATCGCAGGAACGTAACAATCTTCCAGGAACATGGCTGCGATTTTCCGTGTGGTAGAGATACTAACAACTGTTATCCATTGAAAACAGATCAGTACCGACTGATTAACAACTCCCTAGAGGGTCTCCCTAGAAGTTACCAATAAGCTTCTGAGAAGTTGCATTAGCGGCAAGGATGGCAAGGCGTGAGCGATACTTCTTGTATTACAAGCGTTCATAGGCTATGGTAACCATTTTACATCAGGCTGGTCGTATATTTGTTTGTCTTCCAACGTTTGACAAAAAAATTATAACTAGAAGCGTATGGATTTAGATTTGTAAAATTACATTACTTATGTAGATAGTCTACACGCAGGGTAACCTAAAAAAGGGTGTTAAAAAGACATACAACTCTGACATGTTTTCTTTGTGACAGATGAAACGAGATGCTTTTAGGAAAATAATACGAATGTCTTACATTTCTCAAGGAATATCTGGTATTTACTTAGGATATTTCTTGAGAAATGTAGGGCACCCACGTTGCTTCGGGTTTTAGCTTAACTTCAAAGTAAAATGTTACTTGTGAATCCGAAATGTATGTTAAACTCGTAAAATAAATGTAATGGTACGATGTATGTTTCCCACCTAAAGCCAACCTCACATGGTGCAACTTAGTAACCAGAACACAAAGGTCTAAAAAAGGTGCAAGGATATTTATTAATTAACCTGACTGGGGAAGAACCATAAACTTCTTAACAAGTCAGGTTAATAAATAAATATTCTGAGAACCATAAACATCTTCCCCAGTCAGGTTAATTAATAAATATCCTTGTACCTTTTGTTAGACCTAAAGATCGCAGCCAAATAATATCCTGGAGTATTGATGTATTTTTGGAGAGAGATAGGTTATCATGACAGAGATGAGGAGTTTTTGTATTAGCAGAGGTGGCGGTAACAGGTATATTTGGTTTCCACGTGAAACGTACGTAATATAGAAAAATGGTGTCATTGTATCGCGTTAAATGAAGTAATTTTAAACATAAAATAAATATTTTATATCGCGCGATACAATTAAATAGCTTATTTTTAATTTAATAATATTTGTTTTAAAAACAATATATACTTATTTATTGTTACTTATGTATATATATATTTATTTATTTATTTAAAAAATATACAATATTTATTTAAAAAACAATATATACTCGTACCCCGCTCGTCGTGTTAGATCAATATGTGGGAATGTCATATAAGTGGGATATGGTGTCTAATTACAAGGGTTTATTTGAGTTTAAAAGCAAAGTTTATATATTACAGTACAAAATAATGAGGTGACATAGAGTCGTAATTTATTATTTGTTATACCTACGTTTTAAGGATGGTATCTTGATAGGTATGGACATTTTAAGACCATTTAATTTAAATTAAATTCTGTAGGTTAACTCATAACTCATGCCTATCAAATGACCGAGATTAAAACCTGTGAAATAAGAGATATATATAAATATATATATAATAAAATTAGTAAACTATTTAGTACGGTAATGTAACTAGGCACATATTTATGTTAATTTCTTTATAGTAGTATACATTAGTAAATAAGTAACTTTACGAAATTATTACTTTTTTGTATTCAAAATTAACATAAATCCGACTGTTTGTTCTATAGAATATATAAGACATATTATGATATAAATTAAGTGCTAATAAAACTTCGGTACCCATTAAAATAGCATTGTCTCGAATTACATAACACATGGACGATTTTAAGCAAGCCATATCCTAGAGATACGTAAAATTTAATAAATACAATATTAATACAAAATACTTAATTTATAATTTGTCTGCTTAACAATAATTTACATCTTTGGTTTTGAACTTCCATCCTATTCATAATAGGTCGTATTGGAAACTACTTTTTCTTATAATCACTTATTAAATTAAGCTATTACTACGTTAAACGTCAATAAAATTATTACATAATATTCGATTTTTCCCTCACTTTAACTACCAACATAAAATGACGATCATTTCATCAAAGTCTTGTAGGACAAACAGAATTGTGACTCACCTACACGCAATTGATTTGTGTACACATTTACAAAATTTTGCACCACAAAATTTTAATGAAATAAATAACGACATTTGATCAAAATGGGAATTTTACATTCAGGTAAATTCATGATGCTCGTTTACGCTTGTTACTGTGTTAATAAATAATTCTCTATTACGTTGGTATTAATGTTTGTAATCCTCATTATCATGCAGATTGAATGGCACATTATTTACAAGAACTGCTGCAACACACTCGCGCGTTTCTCTTGTATGAACCTTCCTCACGGAACCGACGTTTTGGCTCTGCAATTAAAATAAAATATACTTAGAAAATAGCATAACGTATCGTGAACAAATGTATATTTAAAAATATAAAATCTTAGGACTGACTGACATTCGGGAGGCACACGATATATTCTAGAATTTATAATGAAAAATAATGTAAATTATATAGAATTAGCTGTAATGTAATGGGTACAGCTAATTCTATATAATTTACATTATTTTTTAATAAAGTTTATATTATAAAATTTTTGTAGATTTAATTATGCTTTTCTATCCATTTACACGCCGGTTTTCTAAACGGGGTAAACAAGTAGTACTATTAGGCTGATGTATGACTATTTGAGCAATAAACATGAATGCAATATATTTTGAATTAGATTTTAAAACAATATCGAGAATACATCGTAAGCTTCTCATATCAATTATCAACTCAAGCAACTTAACGAGCACTGGTATCCAGTACATCCCTCATTACATCAATCTATACTAATCCCACTGCAAGGATACAAGTTTCCTTCCAGCGAAGGCATTTAGAACAAGTTGGACAACGTTGCTAACGTTGATTGACCGGTGTCAGTTCGGTAGAAGCTTAGTTTAACGACTGTCATATTTCGCACTCCGAAACCGGTAACATTTTCGTATAAAAAAGCTAATGAAGAATTATCTAATAACCTATCCACAGAGAGGCTGATATCGATATTCCTTCACTTACGTATTTAACTAAACCGCTACGCCCAACTACACCATCGAGCTCCCCATAAATCAAGAAGCTCCGCAAAGAACGTTTAAGCCACTAATCATTAATATTTATGTTTCAAGAAACATTATCCTTTAACTCTCTAAATCACTTGTGTATCGTATTAAGTAAGTTATCTGGTTACGTATCAACATTCACTGAACTGTATAAAAAAATCTATTTCGTTACATTCAAAACAGGCTTTTATGTCGGCAGACGTTCACAAAATGCGAACAAAGTGAGGAGCCATTTCATTCCAATGACTTTTGTAATCGTAAATTGATTTCAAGAATGTGTATAAAACTAAATGGTTTCGTGACGGTTTGAATCCAATCTACTTCAAGATTTTTCTACTCAATTCGATGATACTCGTATCTAAAGTGATGTATTTCGAGATCAATGACGGGACGGTTCCGATCCACAATTCGACAGCATTTGCTTATATGCAATAACATTGTGTACTTACGTGTTCTGACCGTCGGAATGCGAGGCTGTCGGTGGGGGCCACTTATGCAAATGCGCTCGCCACATCATCTGGCCGAACGTCATCCTGAATTGTCTTGACATAGAACAGTAAAGGACAAAGTTGATAGCACCGTTTAAAAGCGCCAGAGCATCCATTAGTTCTCCAAAAAGATCGTAGCAACGCTTAAAGAAGCATCTCCCTAATAAGCCACTCATTAACCCCAATATTCCCTGAGGCAGTTCTGTGACAAGGAAAAGGAGCAATACTGCTACCAACATCTTTGTCGTTCTATTCGTTCTTCTGTCTGCTTTGCATTGTCGTTTCACCGTCTTGTTGTTGGTTGGGCATGCGTTGTATACTCGTACTTTTTTCTGGTGCTGATTCGCGCTGTACACTTCCCGTATAAGCCATAAACTTATGATTGTTAAGATGCAGCACGGAAGAAGCTTGATGAGCACAGCGTGCACCCAAAAGTTTATCTGATATAATTGCCCCTCTGGATCTGAATCCACGTAGTACAAAATCATTGGTCCTGTAGGCTCCAGTACGACGGTAGTGTGAATGTCGAAAACCTGTAGAAGTAATTCAGAATTAAATTTGTATTAACATTGACGTGAATACGTTTTTAAATTTGCTTCTAAATTTAGAGGGAGGTAATTCATAAAACTGATGATAACACAATCGGGGATACAGTTTGGTGTTGTAGCTGCATAACTTTTTTTTATACCGCTAAGGTGGCAATCAAGCATACGGCCTGCCTGATGGTAAACAGTCATCGTAGCCTATGGACATTTGCAACATCAGGGGTGTCTCCAGTCAGGCTGCTTTGATATACCTTCCTTAGAAACTTCCGAACCAAGAGAAACAGACATCTTCATGAGCACAAATGTTTGTCCTGTATGGGAATCAAACCCACAAGGTGTTAAAATAGCATTCCTAACCACTCCGCGCCTGGACTCGCCTAATTGAGTTATTATCAAATAATTCATATCGTTGTACTTTACGAGAAGTCTCATGGGACCCACTTTTCTATTTAATAAATCATTCAGGAAGTTTGTAACTTCCAACGATGTCAGCTTTAATCTACTTTATATACGCTTTTACCGTTCCATACCGCAAAACGCAAAAAGGAACCTTTATCACTTTGTTATTCTATGTGTCTATATGTCAATATTCAGTTGACTTGGAACAATAAAATTCAACAATTCTGTAGCAAAAATAAAGGTAAAACATGTAATGCACCATTTTGTTCCATAAACAAATTGCATGTCATCTCCTTGATATTAATTATGAATAACGCACCGCCTCGTTAATGGAAACATTAACATGGGCTGTTAATATTTCCATTAAAGGACCGTGTTATAACACTGAGCAACACAGAAAAAAAGTCCAGTATATTGTTAATCGTTTTTGACTAAATTAGGGGGCTGATTATGAAAACAACAACCTATTATCTAGCAGCTCTTGTTTTTAAATTATACACGGGTTTACATTTCTTACAAAAATATTTTTTGTAAGTTTTTACATATTTTACATTACTTTACATATTTTTTACATTATTTTGAATAGTTAACCCGTCGAGGCCCGACTGCCATAATATGGTATATAATATATAATATGGCACTCGCTTACGACACATATATGGAGTAACGGTACCACCGGGGTTCAACAGGTCAAAGTGGATACATATAAAAATGTTATTTATATGATTTTCTTGAATGTATAGACCTCGACAAAGATTCCAACAGTTATCTGCCATCAAGTAGTATCACATCTTCCCTGATACCGATCTTTCATTATTCGTATATCTTGGTGAAATCTTTCACCCTGTTTCTCACTAGATATATACAAGTAATCATTTTCATACTAATGCTCATGTTACTGGTCCTGCATTAACTATAAATAGTTTTCTAATTTATGATTATCAAATTACTTTATCTTTCTATTTCAGACGTAATGCCAAAATTTTAGAAGATTCTTTCGATAAATTCATTCAAATCCTTATTAAATCGGTCAACTCATTGTAATTGAAAGATTGAGAAAGGTCATCGTTTTCTTCTTCAGTTTAACATCTCCTCGTTGTAATGATACAACGTAGATTATATTTTGATGAGTTATATTGTGGAATTGATAGCGAACTTAGCTGTGAATACATGTACTTCGAGGGGTTGTATGTCTCCACGCGACAGCGCGTGATGGATATTTCATAAGTGTGATTTTCGGGAATTTATAACCGCATGTCGTATGAATATCATAAAAAAATGCTATGCATGGTGACAGGAATTTGTAAATTGCATGGTGAGCATTGAAAATAAACCAATTAGTTAGGCTGTCCGGATGTCATAAAATTGGAAAGCGGCCGTCTACAAATTAAGCACAAAGCAATTTTTAAAAGCTATCGATAACAAAAGACAGCCGAAGACAAAGGAAGGCGGCCTATCAATTGTATCGTATTGAAACATGAACGGGGCTCTAAAAGGTTTGCACGTGCATGAAAGAGCGGCGACAGGGAGTCGCCGGCTCGGGCGTGGGAAGTCGCCGCTGTTACCGGGCGATAATTAAGTTGACGAATCAGAGTGCGCGTCACCCCAGCGCATGGGACGGGTGCGCGGTGGAGCGGGGTATGTAGGCGCGCGGCTGAACGAGGCATTCGGTTTTCGAGAGTACTGGCGGTCGGACGTTCGACATCGTGGCGCGTATCATAATAATTACTGTCGATTCGATCCCGGAGTTCGCGCGGTGCGGTCGTGCGACGTCGCGGCTTTTATCATAATAATTAATTCGGTTTAGAGATACTTCTTGACGGGAAGTAATACGCGTACAAAGGGTCGAGTACTCGAACTCCCCACGACACGCGAAGGCGCCGAGATCAGCGTAGCAACACCGCCGAGGACAGCCCACGGCCGCCGACTCCACGCTGCACAGTACGAGACCACGAGTTCTTCGCGGGACCGCAGCTTAGCCCAATTAAGTTAACCTGCTAAAGCTAAGTTTAGCCCTAAGAATAGAATTAAATATATGTTGAATTCTGCATTGTTTATACAATTTCTATGTCGTGTCTTTTCCACAGATTACGCGTCCGCGAGTAAAGTAAAATCATACGCCTATGCCTAAAATCTGTGGCATAGTGGCTAAGTTAAAGTTTGTCTTGAAAGGTACCTCTGAGTAAGTGAGGTTGGATGACGAATTCATACAATCTCGCCGAGGCGAAGGGTTTTTATTTGCTGGCGTTTATGAATGGAGCGCTTGTGATAGCCAGGGGCCCATTTATATGCGCCTTTTAATTTTAGTGGCGGCAGAGTACCTTTAGCTTATAGTATTATTCTGGCATAGCTTGCGGGGTTGATAAGTGCATGATATTATTACATCTGGAGACCGCTCTCCAGGTGAGCCGATTTGCGGCAAAAATCACGCACAGCCCGATTTCTGTAGACTCAACTGGATTCGCTAGCGGCTCTGAATTGTTTACTCAGACCACTTAAACTCACATGTGAAATTGCCCAGCCTATAAAATATACCACAATAATCCTGTAAGGATAATTAATGATAGTGTACACTATACTCAAAATAAGTATAATTATTTGCGCAGCGATCAAAAAAATAAGCAAAATTCTACGAGATTGGTATAATGACAGAAGTCACTATATTAATCGCGTAAGCTGATTATAGCAAAAGTCAGAGGAAATTTTCCTGACCTCCAATTAAAAGACTGCGCAGACGCTGAGGCTAGCTAAAGGTTTAAGACCTAAGCATTATCCTGGTCAGTAAAAGGTTCAGGCGCTCCTGTCAAGTATTCCACAAAGAACCGTTATACACGCCATAATAGCGTGCCTACAACCGACTAACTGTCAATTCCCTGAACCGCTCTTAATGTTTATAGATTCACGCTAATAATTGAAATTCTCAACAAATGAAGCAAACTAGACGATCGCTTTAAGTCACTTCAGGCTGCATTCCAGCAGTATCAAGGCCACGTCATCTTGGGTTGCCTTACAGATGCTGCCGATGACCACAGGATATTTGATTCGGACTAAAATAATATAATCAGTTCGACAAATATTCTTTAAGAATCAAATTGCTATAAATTACATACACAACGTAGAAACATTTCAAGGACATAGATAACTACGAATATTATATTCACAATTTCGGAATCTATAAATAATAGGTAACAACAAAGGCTATACGCAGCATATTAAAATTAATTGGGGTATTACAAACAAAGGTTAATGAGTTAGGTGTTTATGTAGTGAATGCGTTTTACTGTGTTAGACATAAAAGCCATTAAGGTAGATTAGTTAGGTATATTATAACGATAGGAATAGTTAGGTGTTTATGTAGTGAATGCGTTTTACTGTTAGACATAAAAGCTATTAATGTAGATTAGTTTAGGTATATTATAAAGGTTTATAAATATCGGTTGCTTACTGTTGAACAACTAGGAGAGTAATAATTTAATTACATTATCCGATTGAGAAAATTGGGTATAGTTAATTGCATTGTTTAATTAATTACGTCAGGAGGAATTGACCATTAAGTTACAAGTGCAAATTTAGTAGATAGGCAAAGTAAGTTAATAAAGTTATTTGAATAGATAGCGTATTTTGAATAGACGTTGTCTGCAAGCGATAAGCAGGCACCTGCGTGTAGGATATATAGGTAAATAAGCGAACTACTGATTAGTAAAATGGGCCGAGGCAGGAAGCCACGTGTGACCAGCAAACAGCCGAAAGGTACTGAGGACAGTAATGCTTCAACAAATTCAAACCCGGAGACGAGTCAGATGACTCTATTACTGTCGCAAATTTTACAACGTTTGGAGAATTTAGAGCAGGCTAGGGCGAGTAACTCCGTTACGTCCGGTTCGGAAGCGAGCGTGCCGTCTACCACTAACCGCGAAAACTTTGTGCTGAATGAGTCAGAGCATAAACAGGTGTGTCTAATTAAGATGTCACAAAAACTACCACAGTTTGACGGGCAAAAATCAAATAACCCTATGCTGTTTCTAAGGGATTTGAGGAATTACATAGAGATGTCTGGGAACAGTTTTAGTTCAGGTAAAGCTTTGGCGTTTGCTATAGAGAGTTTGATAGGGAGCGCAAAGACGAGGATGAATATATATAGGGATTCTTGGGCTAGCTTTAGCGACTTCGAAAGGGATTATAAGCAAGTATTTTGGAGTAACTGTGAACAGGAGTTGATCAGACAACGGTTCATGACCGCGAAATACGACGATAGAGTAGGTACAATGGAAGAGTATTTTGCAGACCAGTTAAATAAAATATACGGGTTATCTTTACCTTTTACCGAGACGGAAAAGGTAAATACCATATTCAGGCAATTGCCTCAGCATGTGCAGGTAGCATTTTTCGCGAGGAATGAGAGTATGTCAGTTAAAAATGCAGTGGAGTTTCTGCGTCATTTAGAACGGAATGTACGCAAAGAGGCGAGCGTAGTGACGTCAGCCGGTACATCTGAAGGCCGCGCGACGTTCAGACCAAGTCGTGGGACTACGAGATATGGGTCAGTGCGGGTGAATACGATTCGCTATAATCATCTGACGAATCGACAAAGACGATACCCATATGCTAACCGCGGACAGAATATGCGAGGTCGGGGTTTGTATAACAATAGTACTAGGCAAAATAGGGCGCAGTTGAGGCCGATAGAATTCACACCAGCTTTAGATGCGCCGCGAGCTAGTGAGACGAATAAGAGCCTAGCAACAGCGGAAAAACCTGATGCTGTATCAAAAAACTAATTTCGGGGGAAGGGGGGGGATTCGCTTTACGTTACTTAATGCGATTAGGCTGGGCGCCGAACAACGAAAGCGCTAAGCATAAACTATATGAAATATGTGACATGGGAACGAATATGGGTTTAGAAGAGTTGACGCAGTTGTTAACACATAGGGCGGAGGAGTTTCGAGTCTGTTTGGCAGATACTTCAGAGGTGGAAAGCATGAATAGGCATAATAAGTCCTTATGTACAGTGTTTAGAGATATAGATGTCTTAGACGCGGATCAGGAGCAAGATAGGAGGCTAGCGTTGCCGGAAGTGAGTGTTGAAATAGGTGAGATTCAATTAAAGGGTTTGATTGATTCTGGGAGTGAGGTGACGTGCCTGAGACAAGATTGTTTTGAAAGAGTAAAGGGACGTTTGAGCCAGTTAGCTGAGATACCTATACCGGCTGTTCGAATCGCCGGGGCGTTTGGTATTAGTAAAGAGAAGTTAGGAAGCTTGGTCATAGTCCCTATCAAGATAGGTGAGTGTACCATTGATACACCCACGTTGATTCTAAGGAAGCTACCTAAGGAATTAATATTAGGATTTGATTTCATACAGTTAGCGCGAGGAGGTTTGGTATGTACGGACGGAACGAAGTTCGTTATTAATGATGGTAATGTGATTTGTGAGATAGATCTGGAAGAGCGAGAACGCGGTCAAATCCAATGTTGTACGTTAGAAAAACATTCGGAGAAATCGGTGGTGGGTAAGATAGTTGAGTACGTACAAGGGACATCGTTGTCAGCCGAGCATAAATCTAAGCTGTCGGCTGTGTTAACGAAACATGTCACGCTATTCTCCGATAAGATTGGTCGCACGACCAAGTATATACACGAGATTAGAATGAAGGACGATAAACCTTTTGTCAAGCGGTCGTATCCCATACCGCATGTTTATCGCGAAAGAGTTAAGGCAAGGTTAGACGAAATGGAACGGGGAGGTGTAATTAGCAGACAGGCGACGGACTACAGTAGCCCATTAACGTGTACGTTGAAAAAGAATGGAGAGATTCGGATATTATTGGACGCGCGCGAGCTAAACAGATTAATGGCCGGGGAAACGGAAAGCGCACCGCTCATGAGTGATATATTACAATCGGGTTCCAGAATAAACTATATTGCTGTAATCGATATAAAGGACGCGTATTTTACGATTCCATTGGCTCACGAGTCTAGGAAATATACCGGTTTCGTGTTCCAAGGGAAGAGTTATGTGTATAATGTACTACCACAGGGACTCAAAACGAGCGTGGGCTCATTCTCAAGGGCGATGGATTTGATACTGGGGCCGGAAGTGCGAACGTACTGTTGGAATTTTCTTGACGACTTAGCTATTTTCACGGATGGGGGCCTAGACGAACACATACGTCAGATCGATACGGTATTGACCAGGTTACGTGAAGCCGGATTTACTTGTTCATTAGAGAAATGTAATTTTGCCGCTAGGGAGGTGAAGCTTTTAGGGCACATTTTAAGCACTGAAGGAGTTAGTTTAGACCCAGCGAAGGTAGAGGCTGTTTCAGATTATCCTGCACCGAGGACAGTGAAACAATTACGTTCATTTTTGGGGTTTGTAAACTATTTCCGTAGGTTCATACGGGAATTTGCGTTATTAACAGAACCATTGTATAGATTGTTACAGGCGAGAGTAAGATTTACGTGGGGTACAGAGGAACAGGACGCGTTTGATAGGTTAAAGGTAGCGTTTACACAGAGCGTCATGCTGTCACAGCCAGAGTTCGGTAGTGTATATTATGTGCAGACGGATTCCAGTTCGATAGGCCTGGGCGGGTATGTTTACCAATTAGATAAGAACGGGTTCGAGAAAATAATAGGATTTTGTTCGTACGCATACAAAGGGCCGCAAACACGGTGGTCCGTCAGCGAACAGGAGTTCTATGCTGTGATTTATACATTGAGGAAATTTGAAACGTATTTGAGAGGAGCCAAAATCGTGATAAAGACAGATCATAAAAGTCTGACGTTTATAAAGTCTTGGAAATTGCTCGGGGCGCGAATTACCAGATGGATAATGTACTTAGAACGGTTTGATTACGAAATACAGTATATTCAGGGACGTGATAACATTATACCTGACATTCTGAGCAGGCACATACGAGATGCAGGGGCGGAAAAAGTGGTTAACACTACACAGCCGCACATATACTGGTTTAAGACGGCTAGTCGTGGCACGGTATTACAAAAATTAAAACAGATTGCCGAGTTGCAAAACGATGATCCGAAGTTAAAACATATCAAAGATTGTTTAGGTCAGGGGAAGGCCAGCCTAGAGGTCAAGGGCTTTAAGTATTACAAATTAGTCGGGAATACATTGTACTTTAGTATACCTACGCAGGAAAAAAACCTATTAGTCATACCAAAGTCACTACAGGAGGAATTAATAATTCATATACATGAGGAAATAGGTCATTTTGGGCAGTATAAAATAATGCCTATTCTGAGAACGCGTTATTATTTTCCTAACATGAGCAAGATAGTTCGTGACGTAATCCGCACGTGCGACATATGTCAAAAGGCAAAACCCAGCGTTAGTAACACAATAGGACCATGTCAGCCAGTTTCAGCTAAAGCTTTAGGAGAAAAGGTCTTCGGGGATTTGTATGGGCCGTTACCTGCGGGTAAGTTTGGTTACAAGTACATATACGTTATGCAGGACGTGTACAGTAAGGTCGTAAGGTTGTATCCATTAAGGGTCGCGAGTGGGCGTAGCGTACTTGCGTGCGCAAAACGATTTCATAAGGAGATACCTATCAGGACGATAATCACCGACCGAGGACCACAGTTCATTTCGAAGACGTGGATTGAAAGTTTACGTGATTTAGATATAAAGGTGACGCACACTTCAGTGTATTGCCCAAATTCGAATAGCGTAGAGAGGGTCAATCGCGAGTTAGGAAGAATGATCAGGACATATTGCTTCGGGTCCAACAGAAGTTGGGTGAATATGTTGACCGATGTAGAAAGGTGTTATAACAACGTTACACATAGTTCTACAGGGTTTGCACCCGACAGACTAGCGTTTGGGAGGCAAGAGTTGTTAACTATTGACAGTGCGTTAGGTGATGAGTGGACGAAACGATATCTAGCTAACGAACCACAGATTAATCACGAAAAAGCATTGAAAACCGCGGAGAAGACAAGCATGTACAGGAAGCGTCAATTTGACAACAGGCATAGGTTAGTCATTTACCGAATAGGTGATTATGTGAAGGTGAAGACCTTTGTACGATCGGACAAAGAACATAAGATAACGCGGAAATTTTCCTTATTATATAAGGGGCCATTTGTTATAGTGGGCGTACCGTATCAAAACTGTTATAGTCTGATGGAACCGGAATCTAATAAGATTGTTGGAAATTATAATGCGGTGAATTTAGCCAGATATTTTATACGAAAGAAGGAAGTGACGATTCTAAGTAAGGAGGTAAATAAATGAACAGGACGTTAGGTATGGAGTAAAAGCATAAGGGCGATGGTTAGTAGTTTAGAACAGAGAGCAATGATGATATAGACGAATAGGGCTATCGAACGATTGAGGTCAGGGTGTGGCACTAAGAGCGGGTTCAGAGAGAATTGGAGAGAAAATTTTAAGATAGGGTACATATGAGATTAAGATTTTGACGAGTGAGTATCGGGGACACCAACTCACAAAATCTGGGGAAGGTTCTGTAATGATACAACGTAGATTATATTTTGATGAGTTATATTGTGGAATTGATAGCGAACTTAGCTGTGAATACATGTACTTCGAGGGGTTGTATGTCTCCACGCGACAGCGCGTGATGGATATTTCATAAGTGTGATTTTCGGGAATTTATAACCGCATGTCGTATGAATATCATAAAAAAATGCTATGCATGGTGACAGGAATTTGTAAATTGCATGGTGAGCATTGAAAATAAACCAATTAGTTAGGCTGTCCGGATGTCATAAAATTGGAAAGCGGCCGTCTACAAATTAAGCACAAAGCAATTTTTAAAAGCTATCGATAACAAAAGACAGCCGAAGACAAAGGAAGGCGGCCTATCAATTGTATCGTATTGAAACATGAACGGGGCTCTAAAAGGTTTGCACGTGCATGAAAGAGCGGCGACAGGGAGTCGCCGGCTCGGGCGTGGGAAGTCGCCGCTGTTACCGGGCGATAATTAAGTTGACGAATCAGAGTGCGCGTCACCCCAGCGCATGGGACGGGTGCGCGGTGGAGCGGGGTATGTAGGCGCGCGGCTGAACGAGGCATTCGGTTTTCGAGAGTACTGGCGGTCGGACGTTCGACATCGTGGCGCGTATCATAATAATTACTGTCGATTCGATCCCGGAGTTCGCGCGGTGCGGTCGTGCGACGTCGCGGCTTTTATCATAATAATTAATTCGGTTTAGAGATACTTCTTGACGGGAAGTAATACGCGTACAAAGGGTCGAGTACTCGAACTCCCCACGACACGCGAAGGCGCCGAGATCAGCGTAGCAACACCGCCGAGGATAGCCCACGGCCGCCGACTCCACGCTGCACAGTACGAGACCACGAGTTCTTCGCGGGACCGCAGCTTAGCCCAATTAAGTTAACCTGCTAAAGCTAAGTTTAGCCCTAAGAATAGAATTAAATATATGTTGAATTCTGCATTGTTTATACAATTTCTATGTCGTGTCTTTTCCACAGATTACGCGTCCGCGAGTAAAGTAAAATCATACGCCTATGCCTAAAATCTGTGGCATAGTGGCTAAGTTAAAGTTTGTCTTGAAAGGTACCTCTGAGTAAGTGAGGTTGGATGACGAATTCATACAATCTCGCCGAGGCGAAGGGTTTTTATTTGCTGGCGTTTATGAATGGAGCGCTTGTGATAGCCAGGGGCCCATTTATATGCGCCTTTTAATTTTAGTGGCGGCAGAGTACCTTTAGCTTATAGTATTATTCTGGCATAGCTTGCGGGGTTGATAAGTGCATGATATTATTACATCTGGAGACCGCTCTCCAGGTGAGCCGATTTGCGGCAAAAATCACGCACAGCCCGATTTCTGTAGACTCAACTGGATTCGCTAGCGGCTCTGAATTGTTTACTCAGACCACTTAAACTCACATGTGAAATTGCCCAGCCTATAAAATATACCACAATAATCCTGTAAGGATAATTAATGATAGTGTACACTATACTCAAAATAAGTATAATTATTTGCGCAGCGATCAAAAAAATAAGCAAAATTCTACGAGATTGGTATAATGACAGAAGTCACTATATTAATCGCGTAAGCTGATTATAGCAAAAGTCAGAGGAAATTTTCCTGACCTCCAATTAAAAGACTGCGCAGACGCTGAGGCTAGCTAAAGGTTTAAGACCTAAGCATTATCCTGGTCAGTAAAAGGTTCAGGCGCTCCTGTCAAGTATTCCACAAAGAACCGTTATACACGCCATAATAGCGTGCCTACAACCGACTAACTGTCAATTCCCTGAACCGCTCTTAATGTTTATAGATTCACGCTAATAATTGAAATTCTCAACAAATGAAGCAAACTAGACGATCGCTTTAAGTCACTTCAGGCTGCATTCCAGCAGTATCAAGGCCACGTCATCTTGGGTTGCCTTACATCGTGGCGATTGTGTTAATTACTGCCGATGACAAATGTACAGATAAGTAAAACTAAAAAAAAAGATGAACCTACCCAGTAAATGTGAAAAATATCTCAAAAACTAGAACAGATAAAAATAAGAATGAGTTATATACCATATGGTATATATACCATACCACGCCAAAATACAATAAATTTGATACAAATATTATTGGAGATTTTTTTTGTTTATTTTATTTCGGGAGGCATACAAGCATATGTCCCGCCTGATGTAAAGCGGGTACCGTAGCCTATTAACGCTTGCGGTATATTAAGTATCAGTCGCGCGATGCCTCCTCTGCTGCTTACACAGCAACTCCTTGGGAGCTTCCTGGCGACATCACTCACACGCAGGAATACAACAACCCTCTAGGGAGTTGTTATTTGGCTGCGGTTTTCTGTGAGGTGGATGTGCCGCAGACTTTATATATACTTTATATGCTTTGATGCGCCCTACCTTTCTTAATACATTCAGACCAAGACAAACAGACATGTTCATGCACACAAATGTTTGCCTTGTGTGGAATCGAACCCACGAAAGTTGGTGTCAAAGCCGCGTCATTCACGACTGAGACACCGAGCTCGTCAAGTTTAAAAATATTTTTATATAAAGTTGAAAAATGTTGATCAGTGTAATTGAATTGAAAATCAAAATTTAGGTGTTTGTGTCAGCACTAGAGTTTCTGCTCCAAAATAATAGTTTTTTTTTTAAATAAAATAGGTTGTAATTTAGATCCGTTGCTAAGTAACAATATAAACGGTGAAGATATATCCAAGATAAGTAAATTTTTGTTAGTTATTAGGCCCTCGTGGGCAAGCAGACATGTCTTAATTTTTTTAAATAAAATCAAATTGCGTCTTATTTTTTTATTTTTCAAACTACCAGCACTTCGGAAATGACCCTTAACGAGAAAGAAATGTCGAAAGAAAATTGCTAATATTGATCTGTTTCAAATCGTCTTTTCATACAGTACAGCGGTACAATAATAATGATAACAAATGTCAAATATGTTAACCTTCATATGAAAATGTTTTTTGGAACTCTGTTTCATAATTATATATCATAATGACGTGTGACATTCACCAAATTTAATCGATGAGCCCTACCCCAGTTTAGGATGCATATAATATTTTGTTATCATTTCTTGTAACGCTAATAAGTACTTATTGGCCTTTTTACCAAATTTAATCGATGAGCCCTACCCCAGTTTGGGATGCATATAATATTTTGTTATCATTACTTGTAACGCTAGTAAGTACTTATTGACCTTTTTTCTTATTTGTAGAAAACACATTAACTGAGAACGGTATGGAAATCTGGTGTGAGCGCTAAGCGGTGACTGCACATCGGCCGTTCAGTGGCGATTTCGCGTTTGTGTATTTGCAATGTAGTAGCAGTTGATGGAGGGAGCTTTGAGTTCTTATTTATACGTAGTTTGCGTTATTCCGTCTATCAACATAGGTAATCAAAAATGTATTTTCTTTCTTTATCTTACGCAAGGTCCCTCGCGGGGTAGGCACAGAGAACGAACTATTTAAATAATAATAAATAATAAATATTGTCGGACAAATTACACAGCGCCACCTAGCCCCAAAGTAAGCGAAGCTTGTGTTATGGGTACTAGACAACTGATAAACATACGTAAATACATTTTTTTTTTGTAAATACATACTTATTATACATAGAAAATACCCAGACCAAGACAAACAGACATGTTCATGCACACAAATGTTTGTACTGTGTGGGAATCGAACCCACGAGCGTTGGTGTCAAAGTAGCGTATCAACGCGTTTACCACTGCACCACCGAGCTCGTCAATTTAGTTTGTCTGAAAATGTTTATTTATATGATATACTATACGGTCTTAAATTTCTATAAGAACCAAAAAATATCTAAAATTCTTTCCCGATCGCAACCGATATCAGAATAAGCCAAATTGGTAATTTTTTTCTATTTCTTTCCTGATATCTATAATATATACGGAAATTAGGCACAGATAATTTTGTTTTATATTTTTAATACGGAGTGCAAAAAAGTCTTATACTAGAGAAGAAAAGACGGCAAAGTATCATTTTATGTAACATTAAATAGTCCCTTTGTAAGACACGAAAAAGATAATATGGAAATTTTACATTATATGATTTTTTATTCCAGGTCGGAGATGTAGATTGGACCGATACGGTTATCGCACAGGCTGTGCCTTTTGTATACAGTCTTGAACAGAATATATCAAGATATATTTTGTAGTTTCAAATGTAACAAATATGATATAAGAAAGATAGTTGGTCTGAAAAGAGCATCGGTACCATCTTACAGAAAACCGCAATAATATAACAACTCCCAGGAGGGTTGTTTTGGTACTGCGTGTAAGTGAGGTCGTCAGTAAACTCTTAACAGTTGTTGTGTTAGTAGCAGCGGTGGCACCGTGCGAGTGATATTTAATGTATTGCAAGTATTCGTATGCTACGGTAACCGCTTTACATGAGGTGGCCGGTATGCCTCACGACGTTGTAAAAAAATAAAAAAGAGGCATGCATCGTTAATTCGAACATAGAAAACATGCTATAGGAAGGAATAATGAAACAGATATACAACGCGAAAGTAGAAGGATGTTGGTGCTGAGAAAGGCCTACTCACCTCCCAACATCAGAAGGTGGTGTCAGAAGCCCTAGAAACTAGTGAACATGCATGCCAAGTGTTATGAACGTTAAAGAAGCGAGTGATATATATAAGAACTATATATATCTGTCCGTCTGGTATGAACGTCAATCCCGCCATTTTACATCCAAGTTTAAGATCTGAAATAATTGTATCTGACAAAAATATATTAAAACACTCATATTCCTTTATGAAAGAAGATTTCCTACATTAAAATCAAGCAGTTTATTGCTAGAAACATAGTTTTAAAGTTCTTACATAAATGATAGCGCGCGTGTCTAGCCTGCTCGTGTGACGTGAAAATTTTTATACAATGCGAAAAATCATCTTAATATGGAGAAGAAATGCCAAAAATTACAAATTAAAAAAAAATACCTACATTATAAATATAACCTTTTCTTCTGTGTACTAAAATAGTTCACGAGGATTTGTACCACCTAAAAATACCATAATAACAAACTTTAATATTAGGGGTTAAAGTATGAAATTGCCGAATTGTACTGAAAAACGTCGTTTTTTTCTAAGATAACATAATGATTTAATCAAAATAACATAATGATTAAATCAAAATATTTACCCTCTTATTTATACATTGCTGCCATCTAATCGGAAGTTTCTTTATGCTATAGAACTCTGGGGATCTAGTTTCGACAAACAGTGTGAAAGCATTGTGTATTGCCTCCTGGGAAGAAAATTTTTTACCACGTAGAAAATTGATCCAATCACGAAAAAGAACATCTACGGTTATTGACCAGACCTGAGAAAGCTATAGTAAATAACGCCATGAAGAGACCATCAAACCGTTACCATTACCTTTTCAAAGTTAAGCTTTGCTTTAGGTTACTGTTGCGGCGTTTGACCTGGGGTCAGCCATTGCATTTTTCGCTTACGGTTATCGTAAAGAATACACTTTTCGTCACATGTCACTATTTGATCCAATATTCAACAAAGTTTCAACACGTTTCTTTCTGCAGATCAGTCAAATCATGAAGCACCCATTTTTCATTTTTTTTTATCTTATTGATTTGAAACAAATGAGTCAATTTTGTAGGTAAGGTAACGTTAACGTTTGACTCGGATCAGCTACCACCATCTCCTTCAATTCATCGTTCTTTATCTGTGTGAGCAGTCCTGCACGTGGTTCAGTGGTCCAGGTTCGTTCTTCAAGTCGAAATTTCCACTACGAAAGCATTTAAACCGAAAACGCACTTTGCATTGCATTCATTAGCAATCTCCTCTCCAAATGCAGTATTGATATTGCAAGCCATTTTTTTTAAAGGAAAACCTCATGGCACGGTGGCTCAGTCGTGAATAACGCGACTTTGATACCAACGCTCGTGGGTTCGATTCCCACACAAAGCAAACATTTCTGTGCATGAACATGTCTATTTCTCTTGGTCTGGATGTTTTAAGAAGGACGCATCAAAGCAACCCTCCTGTGGAAGTACCTCCACCTCACAGAAAACTGCTAGCAAATAACAACTCCCCAGAGGGTTGATCTGTTCCTGCGTGTCAGTGAGGTCACCAGTATGCTCCCAAGGAGTTGCTGTGGAAGCAGCAGAGGAGGCATCGCGCGAGTGATAATTAATACATCGCAAGCGTTAATAGGCTACCCGCTTTATATCAGGTGGGCCGTATGCTTGTATGCCTCCCGACGTAGTAAAAAAAAAGGTATCATGTGAAACCAGTTTAGAATGCGCAAGCTTGCATTGCCAAAGGGTGTTCCTTTGGCAATGCAAGCTTGCTGGCTCGTCAATTATATAACAATTTAATTATTATTTTGTAAACTTTGTCGGCAATTTTTGACCATGTTCCTTAAGAAATATGATATTGGTTTTTAAGACATTCCTATTCTACTTTATAATTTACTTTTCGAGAATGGAATATTTTTTTTTTTTTATTATTTGTCGGCCATTTTTATCATGTTCCTTAAGAGATAGGAGGTTGGTTTTTCAGACATTCCTATTCTACTTTTTTATGTTGAATCCGAATCTGAAGTCAAAATTCGAATATTCGAAAAAAAGACACTCAGACACAGACAAACGCACACACAGACAAACGCACTCACAGACAAACGCACTCACAGATAAACGCACTCACAGACAAAGTTTCACCCGAAAATCTCACACCATGAAGGTTTAATGTCAATTCAAAATATCTATTACTATAAAACGACAATTTCATACTTTAACTCCTGTTTTTACCACTGACAAGGCATACGAAAATTCTTTGGCGACCTTGAAGAAGGCGGTTTTACGATCAAAATGTATATTCCACAGCCAGTTAATAATTTTGGACCGTAGAAAGACTTTCTTACAGCTTTTTTAAGGAGATAAAACAATAACAATATTTTCTTGTGATGAGGTTTACTTTGACTTACGAGTACTATACTTTTTTTTTTATTTTAAATATACTGCTTTTAATATTGCCTCTGTTATAATGATATACTTTCGCGCATGGCAAAAACCAGGTGGCGTAGCGCGTGAGTGTGCTGTAAAGACCGCAGACTAATAACAACTTTCCGGAGGGTTGTGTTTCTATAAGTGAGTGTGACTTCCAATAAACTTGTGAAGAGTTGCTGTGTTAGCAGCAAGGTGGTTAACGATACTCCTTGTATTGCATGCATTAATATGTTACGGTAACTAACACACCAGGCGAACTATATATTTATTCGTCTCTGAACACATAATTAAAAAAGGCTTCATTAATTTCAGAAACGAAAAATTATCAAATTGAATGAAATCTCGGGGAAACTCAATTAATATTTCAATCAGTTTACAAAATGGCCTACAAAGAAGCGATACCGAAAAGGTTTCATAAAGGTGTTTAATACAGTTATTAAACTACAAAAAATTTGTAAAAAAGTTTTAACGACAGTAATTTGTCTTATTTTCTTTAGTATGTATGTATATATGTATATCTTCATGCCAGGTCCCTTGGTCCATCTTTAGTAACAGATAAAAATAAAGTAATACTTTGTTAATAAATCATTGATATTTTTGTAAATACGTTAAAACAAATATACATAATGAACATGCTAAGACTTTTGATGGGTAATTTCAGAAATTTTATTATGCTGTTAGTTATATTGGAGTATCTTTTTCATTACAAATTTTGTGTATTGTTAAAAACTATTCCCACATGATTAAAATAAAAGCAGTTTTTAATCGTTTATAAATTTATATTAATTCGTAAGTATTCATTAATTTACCTTTATACCTTCAATCCTTGGAACTGAAATTGAAAATACAAACTTACGACCTCTATTATGAATGTCCAGCTAGCCTTAACTTGGCAAATTTTCATAGTGGTCATTATCGGGGTTTTTTACATTTAAAACACAAATATAAAAACGTTTAGCAATGCTTGTAATCGTTGCATTTATGTTAACTTTTGTGTAACGAGTAATACAGATTATAATTGCGGGCTGTTGTTCTCTTTCAGGGCTGAAAAAGTTTGCCATATCAAAACAGGGCTTAAGGTCTCCGTGTAAATAATGTTTTTCTAAGTTTCAGGCTCCGGGTGCGAAAGGTCCCACTAATTCTATTGAATAATGTAATTATATTCTTTGATGTATTTGATTGATAAATATACCTATGCATACTGTAAATGGTATTATGTATATATACATATATATATGGTACCAAAGTCTAGAATAAAAGACCACACGGAAGTCTGCAGCTAAATAAGAACTCCATGAAAGGATGTTGTGTTCCTACGAGTGGGAAAGGTTACCAGAAAGATTCTGAGTATGTGTATTGCAATGCTAGCATTTATAGGCTATATTAATACTTTACACCATTTAGGATTGGCAGAGCCCGCTACCTTCCTTCCGCTATTCTAGTACAGGAGTATAGTGGATAAAAGGAGTTATAGTGGCGAGATAGAAGTTGGTAGAATGAAAAAGACTGCTTTTCTCGCTGGATTGTGGATGTCTGAAGGCAGTCGCTCCATGTCAAAACCAGTATCTTTGCCAAATCCTTAGACTAAAGTAACGGAACCCACCTAATAGATTAGGGAACAGTATAACACCTTGGAAAAAGCAAAACGTGCTTGACAAAAGTATCAAATATGTAAATGACTATTATAAAAACCTCATGTTTTAGCTTGTGTTCAATATACATAATGTTACCTATGGCTAGGAATCGACGATTGTGCATGTAAATAGGTATGAATGTTAAAGAAGCGAGCAAAGTATGCAAGGACCGTGTCATATGATGCCCCGTTGAATCTGTCTACACCGCAAGGGACCTGACTGAGGGTTTGAAGGTAACATACATACATATTACCAATAATTACCAAATATTCGTTCGTACTCGTAGTCCTATTGTGACTCAATAAGCGAATTCTATAACTTACACCTAATATATCATAGCTATATAGTTAAGTAGCTCACTCTCATCTTTCGAATCAAAGCTAACTTCACCTGCATCTGTTGCACCCCGCTCATTAACAAAGGAGCATCAAAGCAGTTTAACGATGAAATTAACTCCACCTCACAGAAGACCGCAGCATTTAACCGAGATTTTCCCAAGGGACTACAGTATGGGGTTCTTCAAGAAAGGCGTGAAGAGGTTCTTACAGGATCGGCAACTCAAGAGTGACACCCCTGGTGTTGCAAATGCCCATAGGCTACGGTAACTACTTACCATCAGGCATGCCGTAAGCTTGTTAGCCACATTAGTGGTATAAAAAAAAATAACACCTCTCTGCAGGGCTGTTGTGTAATTGTGTACCTACAAGTTATCAATATTATCCTGAGAAGTTGCTGTGTTAGCAGAGGCGATGGCAATACGCGGGAGATACTTCTTGCATTACAAGGGATCATAGGCTATATGTGACCACATAACATTAGGTTGGGCGTATGCCAGTTTGCTTCCCGACGTTGTATAAATAATAATCATCTGCAATACTTTTCTACAAGGATGTACTACTATGTCAATTGTAAGCATTTTTATTACGGGACAACTTCAAAACAAAAAATCGCCCCAGTTTGTGCGGCAAAAGGTGAATGTGAATAGTTCATTTGTCACGGGAATCGAGTCTCGAAGAGATTACCCGATCAAAATTAATCTAACGAAAAGATAAACTGGACTGACGGATAATTAAATTCTGATTTTCGGGCTTTACCCTTTACTTGTGCTATGTGATATTGCTTCTTGTCAAATTTCATGATTCTAGGTCAACGGGAAGTACCCTACAGATTTTGATTCCCTTACGAGTATCAAAATATGCAGAATTAATGGGCATAAATCCATATATAAATATATAAATAAACCATATCTTTTGATTACGTTGACTTAGTAGTTTGATTTTTTTGCTATCCAAGGGATTATAGTATACTTGAGTATTTGATATTAATTTCCACTTGATACCTCCACGTGTTCTTGAGAAAAAGGATCTTGACAGATAGATAGATGGACGGACAACGAAGTAATCTTATAAGGGCTCCGTTTTTCCTTTTCAGTACGTAACGGTACGGAACCCTAAAAATGCATAGCAGTTAATCGAAGAATTTGTTTGCAGTGTTCTTAACATGATTTAAATGCATTATAAATAATTCTTCTTATAATGACAAGTACACATCTCTATGTATTGTGTTCACTAAGGATGATATATGTTCTTGGCCGGTATGTATGAACATACGGATACCGAGGTATTTCTCAACAATGGCCTACAAGGTTGTAAATCATGCACAATTGAATCTCACTCAACCGGAAACCCTTTGGCTTTAACTTTACCCACAAACAACCCTTAAAATGCCTTTTAAAAATCCTTTCACATTTTTTAGAGGTAACACAATTTACAGCTATTACATTCTCTACAACTCAGCATTATATATATTTTAAGAGAAGTAGTGCTCATGAAAGTATCCCGGTTGGGGATGTATTCCACCTCATAAAAAAACACAGCTAAATATAAACCCCTTGAAGGGTTATTGCGTTCTTACGATTGAGTTACTTTACCAGTAAGCACCTGCTAGGAGGTGCTGTATTGGCAGCAGCATTGGCTCGAGCTATACTTTATATACTGACAGTGCTCATAGATTACTGAAATTTCCTTACACCAGGACGGCCGTAGGTTTATATGCATCCAGATATTGTATAAAAATATATACATAGTTATGTGTATAATTTAAACAAGTAAGTAAAGCAGACTAACTTTTTCACGCAGGTACGTACGGTTCATTCCGTTATCGCGATAATAAGGAGCCTATATCCAAGTATATCATTCTTCTTAAGGTGCCAGATTATCTCTGTACTAAATTTCTTTAGGTACTATCCGTTTAGCAGTTTAATCATGAATTGCTTTTTCATTACATACACACAAGCAGGCAGACAGATAAAGTATTTGTAAGCTGTAGACGCATATATGTCATTCGTGTGACTTCAGAATATATTGCCATGATGCGATGCCCTACTCTAAGTTGCATAGTCCATTTATAACGATTGTATAGCATGTGTGGCGATAGACGGCAGCTTATCGCCCTGGTTCCATGTCAAAATTGGTGATAGACAGGGTCCCATGTTATCGACTTGGTTGGTCATACTCTGTCTCGATAATTGTTTACAGAGAACTTAGAAGACTAAGATCAAGGAATGCATATGGTGAATCATTTGCATATAAGCATTAGGCATCATTAATGACAATCACTTGAAAGAGTGGAAACCAGAACGAACTCGAGAATTACGGTTGGTGATGGAGGATTGTATTAGATTTCTTTAGCAGGGATGGAAAGTACACATTTTGTATACCTAGATAGACTTATGCGTGCTGAGATTAGTGTTAATTTAATGGGTCATTGAAAAACTTCTACGTAATAGAATTTAAGCCTTAATACACTGGTCACTATGCACAATGTGGTGCTGATCTCAATACTCATCAACTGGTTCCGGAAAAGTAGAAAAAAGTGCTGTATGATTGTAAACCACGTGGTGATGATGCAAGAAAGCAGAAGCAGTGATAACCCAATGGATAAGACATCGGCCTATTGAGCAACAGGTCCCCGGTTCGAATCCTGGCACGTACCACTAAATTCGTGTTTTCGGATTTATGTACGTATTCGTAATTGTCACTTGCTCGACGGTGATGGAAAACATCGTGAGGAAACTCGCACGACCAAGAAATATATTTCGATAGACGAGTGACCTAGCCTAAGAACGGTCTGGTTTTCCCTCAGGTTGGGGAAGCCTGACGGCAGTCGCTCCATGTCAAAATCAGTATCTTCGCCAAATCTTTAGGATTAGGCAGCAAACTCCGCCAATCCTAATAGATTAGGAAACGGGATAACGCTAGGTAGAAGATGATGCAAGAAAGTGAGTTGGTCTGAAAGTGAAAGTGTCGGTGTTAAGATAAGAAGGGGCATGCTCCATTGGTTCGGGCTTGTAGAAAGAATGCAAGAGGAAAGAATAATGAAATGAATACGACGTAAGTGGGAAAGGATGTAGGAAACAAAAAAGTCAACACTCATACCTCACGAATTGGTCTTCGAATGAAAAGCACTATGGGTATTAAAGAATCGAGGTATGTGAGGGCCATGTCATACGGCGCTCGGTCATCACTGCCTACCCTGCAAGGGTCTTGGCGTAAAGCCATGCCACAGAATACTCTTGAAGCCGCTAGACGGCTGTTATAAAAACTACTTATGAAATGTTACATCATATGTATTATATATTTCGTAATATTACTTTTGTATAACAGCATGTAAAATCAAGCAAGAGTAAACTCGTAGGGCTAGTACAACCATACAACATATATACATATCACACTACTCACACTACACAATCCCTCAAACAACACTCACACAACCTACACTATACATACACATCACACAACGAATGCCAGCGTGTGTATCTCTCATACAACACCCACACATCATTATGTTCTATTTGACGTTATAAACAGTTAATTATTGACTGTTTCTTTTGTAATCTTTTGCTATTTACAATTATACAGTAATGTATGCGGCTGATTATTTTAACAAGATTGTAAGATGGAAGACACTTTGGCCTGTAACACAGTTGTATAACTACCACAGGCCTCAGGGTCACATGGAAACCTGTAATTCATATGTCATGGTAGCAAAAATAAAGCACTTATTATTATTATTATTTATTTATTTTTATTCACGGGTATTATCCCGGTCATTTAATAGAAATTAAAATATTGTATGACTCTACTCATGACCATTCGGCTATTCCTTCGGTCTTTCAGACCTAATCTCGTAATTATGGTAAGCACTATTATTTTACAGTATCATAATCTATTATCACGACCCCATTGTGTTATTTTAAGAAAATACTAAATAAATTCCTTTTATTTTCTCGAAAATTCTTATCTTGAAGCGTTTAATCCCAGGCAAGAATTAAATGTCGCCTGCTTATAAGGTAAAATTATAATAACGGAACGCTTACAACGCATATTGAAAGATAGACGGCGCGTCATGCCAGTAAATATACAGATAAAATTCTAGAAAGTACCGATTTGCATTCACTCGCACATACATAGTGGCACAATCTTATTATCTTTGCGAGTTGGGCTCGAAATAACCAGAGACAGATTAAAATGGTTTGTTTGTTTGGTTTGTTATAGTTTTAATCACTATCTTTATTATTTTATGACTCTATTGCCACTGTACTTTAATCTCCATAATGTCCTTACCCAAAACAATACTAATTTTTAATACTACCCAGTGTTTTCATTCTACTTAGAATTCCAAATTCAATATAAGTATTTAATATAGGTTAAAAAAACAGTACGTTTAAAAAAAAACATTTGGTTATTTATTCTCCACTGACGATAGAGAAATCGAAATTCCACGTTTACTCGAATAAGAGTTCTATCGTGGCACCAACGTAGCACAGACAGCACGCAATATCAGCGACGTGTATGGACGGATACAGCATTTCAACCCAATGTATTTTCGGTAGGTCGAGTTTTTGACGAGTTCGTTGGTGCAGCGATTAGTAACACTACTATGACACTAATGCTTCGATTCCCACACAGGACAAACAATTGTACATGAACATGTCTGTTTGTTTTGGATTGGGTGTTTTCTATATATCATAAGAATGTATTTACAAAATTAAGTATATAATATGTTTATCGGTTGTCTAGTACTTATAACACAAGCTTCGCTTACTTTGGGTCTGGACAACGCTGTGTAATTTGTCCGACAATATTTATTTATTATTATGAAGTCACGGGTATTAATCCCGGTTATTTGATAGGCGTGCGGGGATAAAACTGCAACGCGTAGTGGCCCCTTCGAAAAGACTGATGTAATGTTGTATACCTGCCGTGACCTGCTCCATGGGATATCAATGGTACAATATACCCATGAACAGGTCACGACAGGTATTGGGTCTATTGCGAATGAGTTGGAAAAATTGGGCTATTGAAATGAGATCTAGAAGGGTTATTAGAACTAGGCTATTACAGAAGAGGGACGGACGCCTACCATAACTATTATTATATGTATATGTTATATGAGGGTAGTGGTAAAAGGTAACATTTACATAAAGATTCTCAAGATTAATTCCACCAGATAGCGCATGTTACTTTCATGCATTTTTTCTATATCATGAACATGAATATACTCGTATATACCTAAATACTATGATGACTTCTGTGCTTTACCAAACAAGTAATCCGTAACGTAAAATTAATTGTCACTTTCTAAAGCAGTATATATAAGCAACGCTCATGGGTTCGATTCCCACACAAGACAAATATTTGTGGACATGAACATGTCTGTTTGTCTTTGTCTGGATGTTTTAAGAGAGGTATAGGGACCATCAACGCAGCCCGCCTGGGAAGAGAAATACTTATCCATCTGTCCTGCCCTATATACCATTAATACTGTTCCAGGAGTTTATAAACCTAAGATGTTGAAATAATTGTAATGTTTTGATGATAAAAAGTTACGGAATTATAGCAGAAAAAAAATAGAATTATTCGTGGTTTCGACAGGACAAATATTTGTGTGCTTCAACATGGAGCATGGTTTGTCCTGTGTCAAAGCAGCCCGTCTGGGAAAGAACCTCCATATCACAGAAAATGGCAGCAAAATAACACCATAATTTTTTTTTTACTTTTTTTTCTTTTTTTAATTTATTTATTTCATTACAATAGGTAAGGAACCTAATAAATATAATATATCCGAAGTCTCCTTTTAAGCATACACATGCTTGTATTAGGAGGTTTCATTCTTCCTTAGCTATAAACAACTAAAACCTATTCTAGATAATTTAGTAAGTAATTGCGTATTGATAATGTGTGTGTTTATTTAAAGGGATTTGTGTATGCATGTGTTAGTGTGTGCGTGTGTGTATAGAGTGTGTATATGCGCTGTTGTGTATGTTTGCGAGGGTGTATTAGTGCGTGTGATTCTTTCTGTTAACTTATTTATTAATTTATTTATTTTTAAAAAAAATATTATTACTATTTATTTTTTTCTATTTTATTTTATAAAATGGTTCCATTAGTGTTTCTGTCTGGTCGTAGCTAAGCAATTTTATCCATTCCGTTACAATCCTTTTGCACTCATATTTTGATTTATTGTAGATTTCTAATCTTCTATTAACATTTTTATTTAGCTGAATTGTATAGTATTGTGCGCTACCAAACATAGTCTTTGTCTGCGGAACATGTACTATAATTTGTTTTCCTCTTGTATTTTTGCATGGCACGTCATAAGGTTGAAAATGTTGGAGTCTATATTGCTTGAGGACAGTTTTAAATATATATAGCTTCCTAACAGAGAGTAGGTTACTTATGAGACATAAATCTTAAAAAATAAATATATAATAATATAATAAAATGGAGGGTCGTTGTATTTCTACAAATTAGTGAGGTTACTGGCAAGCTCATAAGGAGCTGCTGCCTTAGCAGTAGGGCATTACTATAGAATTTTTCTACGCCTGATCTTTGAGTTGACGTAGCTAAAATTTATAAATATTTGACAAAATTTTAGGAATAGTATGCGCAACCAAAAAGTAATATGCCTACTACTACAACCCCGACTCATACTTGGCCTCCCTTGTTTTCATAGGTCCATGCCACTTTAGCGTCGGCAACGCAAGGCTCACACTTCTGGTGTTGCAAATGTCCATAAGCTATAGTAAATGCTTACCATCAGGCAGGCCGTACGTTTGTTTGTCACGTTAGTGGTATAAAAAATACTTACCATAAATGTGGGAATGCAGAGTATGGGCGGCAGTAGGAAGCTGCTCAGTATTGCGGTGCTACACCGCCTCTCAGTACACAAGATGTGGTTCTTATCTGAATATCTGAAAACAAATGGTGCTTGTTAAAAATTGATAACCTTAAGCTAAACTAAGCTAAATTCTGAAAATGGAAATAAATTACTTCATTTCTTTGTCTTTTGTTTCCTTGTGAATGGGAATTAGGTATATTAAAAGTTTCGA
Organism: Pyralis farinalis; assembly: GCA_947507595.1. Classification (NCBI taxonomy): domain Eukaryota; kingdom Metazoa; phylum Arthropoda; class Insecta; order Lepidoptera; family Pyralidae; genus Pyralis; species Pyralis farinalis. Next base: position 14,171,940 of record OX382277.1, on the reverse strand, counting down.
TAAAAGTCCAGACGTTTATATAAAAAAAACTGACATTTTAATTAACAATAGGGAATTGAAAATGTCAAGGAAAAGAAAGGGTAATTGTCAAAAAAAAAAACTACTTGGGTTGTAATAGAAAGTATAACATATCTATCTATCTATAACTTCACACCAAATCCCTTGCGGGGCAGACAGAGGATACCGAGCGTGACATGACTTGGTCCTAACACACTTCACTCGCTTCTTTAACATTCTAACTCGCTGGTTACTAAGGCTCCTGACATCACCTTCTGATAAAACGCGATCACTTTGATCATGGTAGGTATGTCTCTACATCCTTCTACTTTCGCGTTGTTTATCATACATATCAATTCATATTTTTTCTTCCTGCATTCTTTCTACATGTCTGAACCAACAGAGCATGCCTCTTCTTATTTTAACAAAAACACTCTTTTTCAGATCATCTCTGTTTCTAACATCATCATCGCGAACACGGTCTACAAGCGTTACGGTACATATTCTGCGCAATGCTTGCATTTCGACTGCGTTTATCTTCATGCTCTCTCTGCTATACACAATTCTCGCTTCCATAAGTTAATCTTGGGAACAACACTGTATTGCGTATAGCGAGCTGTACCTTCTGGCTCAAGCTTTTACTACCAAGAAGTTGTCCCAACGCTTCATTTACATTATTTCCAGAAAGAAAGCAAATTTATTTGCTTATTATATTGGTACATTGACGTTGTTATTAATACAAAAATTAAAAAAAAATTGTTTCAATGTTTTGTCTGAATCAGACATGCAAATTTATTTAAACTTATCAAATTAAATTGCTATTTTACATTTAATTACTTTACTTAGACAATCAGCATATCAATAATTATAATGTATCATTTAAACATACGGATAAGTATACTCTATTCAGAACTCACTGGTGTATCGTATAAATGCTTGCAGAGGATGCGTTGCGAGGTGCGTCGCTTGCATAGTTGGGCCGGCAAGATCGCACTGGCTCTTTCTGCATTTTGATTGAGTTTTGTTTAAGATACTGTCACAGTAGGACTACTGACATGCTTTACTTCTTCTTTGTCCTCCTCGTGCTCTTACCGGTGTGGTAAATCACGAGCCTAATCTAACCTAACGTTAGCTTCATTGGTTGTAAAAATAATAGACTCTTAATTACACAATAAAGAAAAATCACAGAATAATACAAGTAAGGCCGAACCTATTTTGATGCTTGGTTACGTTAAATTATTATGCTAATTATAATTTGCTGGCGGTATATATTCAACTCGCCAGGGATAGCGGGAAATGCTTGATCGAAACGGAAATCTTCCATGGGAAATTTTGTCTTAAGGGTTATTTTTGTTAGTTTATATCGTTGATATGAATGAGGACAATATCATCCATCAGCTTCAATCGATGAATAACAGTGACTCAAATTCACTGTTGTTATTCTAAGTGAAAGAAAAATTTGTATTATATCGTGTCGTTCACTCGTGAAAAACTACAAATTGAAGGATCACTTTTTTGTTTGTATATTGATATGCATCACTTGTTCCAGAGGATGCATCAAGTTATGTTAGGTTTGCTTTACTACTTCTTCTTCTTCCCAGCGTTATCCCGTTTCCTATCGTTTGTCGGGGTCCGCTACCTAAGGTAACGTAGATACTGATTTTTACATTGACAGAGAGGCTGCCATCAGACTTGCACAACCCAGAGGAAAAATCAGACCTCTCTTAGGTAAGGTCATACGTCTTTCGAAATAAATTTTCTTGAACATGCGGGTTTCGTCACGATGTTTTCCTTCGCTGCCAATAAAGTGATAATTATAAATATGTACATAAATTCGAAAATACGAATTAAGTGATTAAGAAGAAGAAGAATACATAGATTTGCATTAAGTTCAGATGTCACAAACCCAGAACAAACCCAGTAAAATTTGTGTACCTATTGCGTATAAAATATTTTTTTTTGCATATAAAGTATCAAATTATAGTTTGATGTTTCATTAAAAATATGTTTAGTTTATATCCTCCACGACTTACATTTAAAAACTCAAACCCCAACATGCTATGGTACGGTACATGATCTATCAGAATGGATATATCAAGCCAAATTAGGCTGATTTTATGTATTAAGAGCAATAACACCTGACACCTTTCATAATATCTATAAAAGTGATCAGTTTACAAGATCAACTTTGAAACTTTTTAAATATTAATAAAAAAAATACAGTAGTAAAAGTTATATTCTAGGACCGCAATCTACTTCGAAACTTTCTAAATATTAAAAAAAGAAAATACTGTAGTAAAAGTTATATTCTAGGACTACAATCCCAATAATTTCACTTCATTCTTTTTAAACCACGTAGGTGACGTAGGTATGTAAATGGGTTATCGAAATGTATGAACTGGTAATCCCAGTTTCTCACAGGAACAAAACAACCCTCCGAAGTGTTGTTGTTTTTGGCTACGGTTCTCGGTGAAGTGGTATCGGTAGTACATTGTCGGGCTGATTTAATGTGCCATACTTCTCGTTCACCAGAGATTTTTAAGTTTGTTAGTTAACACGCTACACTATGAGCAGGTGAGATTGACCTTGACTATAAAGAGGACAGTGAATCGCCAAAAATCCTTTATCTGATCCCCGAACACAAGTACGATCATTCATTTCTGTGACTGTTACATTTATTTTTAACTTTGTTTATGACAATTTTTTTTATGAAATCATCTTCAACTTTATGATTTAGAGTCATATTCAGAACCATCTTGACAATTCTACATAGATTTTTGTATGCAATGTCGGAAGGCATACAAGCATACGGTCCACTTGGTGTAAAGTGGTTATCATAGCCAATGAACTCGCTCGCGCTATGTCACCTCTACTGTTAGATAATACAGCAACTCCTTCGCAACTTTTTTTTTATACCACTAAGGTGGAAATCAAGCATACGGCCTGCCTGATGTTAAACAGTCACCGTAGCCTATGGACATTTGCAACATCAGGGACATCACTCATGCGTTGCCGACCCTCTAAAAACCTCTTCACGCATTTCTTAAAGAACTCCATGCTGTAGTCCCTTGGATAAACCTCGGGTGGCAGCTCATTCCACAGCTTGAGAGTTCGCGGAAGAAAACTTCTCTGGATCCGCACAGTACGCGACCATTGCGGTTCAAGCGTGTGAGTGTGAACTCCCCGCGGTCGGCGAGCGGTGCGGTTATATTAAGTTGTTAAAAAAAACTTGTTGATAACCCTACTTTCTTGCAGGAGCACAACAACCGTCTAGAGAGTTGTTATTTAGTTGCAGTATTTCATTTATTTATCACCATGGAGTTTTTGTAAGTTTATCTTTAAAATATATAGCACCTCGTCATCACACAAGCACTTAAATAGTGGTATTTATTTACAATGTATTTAAAGCCATACCAGTGTAAATAATTGTTATCAGAAACAGTTTAAATTAGATATGACTGTTTTTGTATTGCATTGTATTACATGGTGTTAACAAACTTTATTGCATGGTTTATTTACATTATTTTTAGGGGCAAATTCTGTACACGTAAACAATAATTGTATTATGACCATCAACAAATCGCAAAAAAAAAGAATCATATTCAAAATGTTCACACCTACGAAAATATATAAAATAACATTTTTATCGTGATTTAGCCATGGTTACTATATTTCAAGCTGCTTGGTTTCAGTAACCAGTAGGTGAGTTCAATATTTGCTTCGGATGCAGCACCCTGAATATCCTGTCAATGTAAAAGTTTTTGGTTGTAGTCCTAGTGTATCGTAATATCTTCGACCAATACGGTATCGATTTTTCAACAGCAATTTCCCGGTTTTTGATCAGCATTGGAAATATATCACTAATAAATAATAATAAATAAATATTGTCGGACAAATTACAGTTATGGGTACTAAACAACTGATAAACATAAGTAAATACTTTTTTTTTTGGAAATACATAGTTACTTATTATACATAGAAAATACCCAGACCTAGACAAACAGATATGTTCATGCACACAAATGTTTGTCCTGTGTGGGAATAGAACCTCGTGGGTTGGTGTCAAAGTAACGTAACCGTGCGTTTCACCACTGCGCCCTAGTCACTTACTCATCAGTCAGCTTAGCGTGGACCAATCCCCCTTCCACGTCATGACCTTAAACACGTCATTTTCTGTTTCTGATTATTCATTATTATATAATTCATTTCACTACTTCTACGAAATTCTCTTTTAGTTTATGAATTAGAATGCATCCTTGATAATTTTCATAGCTCATGTTCATTGTAACAGTTCCTTCTTGTTTTTTTTTTCAGTGTTAATAGATGAAACAGATGATTATGTATTTGGAAACAGTTAGAAATGAACTTCCCATCGAGGTTTTTTTTTCAATCAATGTCGGGAGCCATACAAGCATACGGCCCTCCTGATGTAAAGCTGTTACCGTAGCTTATGAATTCTTGCACTACAATATCACTCATGTGATGTCCCTCCGCTGGTAACACAGCAACTCCTTAGAAGCTTACTTATGACTCCACTCACACCCAGGAATAGAACAACCCTCCAGGGAGTTGTATATTCCTGCGGTTTTCTGTGAGGTACTTCCCTAGACTTCGATGCGCCCTACCACTGTTAATTTTTACTAATAAACTACGGTAACAAGGTATAGTGCACCAAAGTAACAGATATCAAAAAGATCTGCCCAAAAATCTCGATAGCATTATCAAATCTCATTAACACTACAATTACGACTAAATTATATCCCAATGGGTCAAAAAAGGATGTATGCGCCCAGTTTTTTAAAAAGGATAACAGGATGATGTCTGTGACTATCGTCTTATCACTTTATTATCGGCACTGGATAAAATCATTCAAAAATACGTGTGTGGACAAATTCATACATACTATTCGTATCAAAACAATCAAATAATCAATACATTCAGTCCGGAAAAGAGTACAACATCGCTAATATCTTAATTCACAGGCTATATTAATAACAGCCTTAATAACGGGGCACAGGTTCTTGCCTTGTTCATTGACTTCTATCGCGCGTTCGATACCCTCGATCATAAGAGGCTTATAAAAAGGCTACACAATACCAGGGGCCAGGGCCCGCTACTACAATGGTGTCAGAATTACCTTACGGATCGACCTTATTGCGTGAAGATAAAAGTCAGTTATAGTAAAGAAATGAGGGTAACGGAAGGTACGTTACAGGGCTCGGTGTTGGGTCAATTTTCAAGCGTATGTGAATAACATAAATAAAATCTTGAAACACTGTACCTACTTTTAATTTGTAGATGACACATGTTTGATCATCGCACATCATAACATTAACGACGCGATGAATAAAGTTCAAATAGACGTCGACAATCTCAGTAAATGGTGTCATAATGCTTAGTGCTCAATGTTCTGAAGACGAAATCAATTCATATATATAATTTCGAAGACGAAATAAATGAATTAATTTTGTCTTCAGTTAATATATAATCATTATGTAATTTCTAGAGCGTTTCTTTTATAAGGTGAGCCAGTACCTTATAAAAGAGACGCTATAGCAACTAGGCTCATTTCCCGCAGTGACTCTTGTTTGCACAGTTTACGACCAATTACAACATGTCCGAATGATTGCAGGGCCATTGACGTAGATAACACTCATCCTTACCTTGGCCTCGTAATAGACAACGACTTTAACTGGCAACCTCACATTGATTATGTCTGTGATAAGCTGAGGGCATTCTTACCAAATATTACAGTTATTAAAAGAAGAATCTATACATATAAAAATGAATCCCTATTTCCCTTGGTCACGACATAACTTAAGAACGACTTAACCGATTTCATTCATCTTTTTTTTGTTTGTTTTCTAATACTTTATAGAAGGTTCTTATGGAATGAATAATTAAGAAAATTGAAGAATATCAGAAATCTTAACGACTATTTTAATTTCGCGCGTTTACAATCCAATTGTATATCGCATGTTCCCATGTCGGAAAACCAGCAACATTTTTATTTAAATATATTCCAGTTTGAAGTTCCAGAACAACGTCTGACGGGTCAGCTAGTACCTTATAATACTCATTTGGTTATAATGCTTTTGTTGACTCTGTGGTTTCGTATAGCCTCAGTAGTTATGGACGTATGTACATACACTTATTTTAATAGTGTCCACTGTCTGCAAGTAAAAATACTGAAATATATTGTAACACCGAACGTGAAATCTAGTTGTGTTAATGATGATGACATGTTTTTTAAACTCTAAAATCTTTCCTATTCATTTGCAAGTTAATTATAATCGTCTCAAAGAACATTCTTCAACTCTGAAGTCCAAGAACATATTGAACATGAAATTATCACACACAAAATAACAAATCAAAAATTGAAAACACGCTTTATCAGAAATACTTATGGCCAGCGTACAAAAGTATCACTCCTAACAACATCCTATCAACGAAAATTAAAAGAACATTTTCTACAGAGTTTGTAAACAACCTGTATGCACCTCACCCTCTGTCGGGTTCTTTGTGCGTACTTACCTATATTTTTATCAACAACCAGCAGAGGTGAATGACAAAACGTTGCTCATTTTAGTAGGTATTACTACTATCTGAATAAAATTCTATAGTGAGCGATACGATGTTGAACGGCTCATTCCTAGTATAAAACCTATATGGTTTTTTGTGAATCTAACATCAGTTCCAATATCAATGTGTTTATATAATAATAAATTTTAAAAAACGCAAGGGAAATACCTCCACCTGATACCACAGATAAATGACAGCTCCCTGGCGGCTTGTTTTGTTTCTGCGAGTGAATTACTAGTAAGCTCCTGAGGGGTTACTGAAAGAGTTTAATAGAGACAACTCCCTGGAGGGTTGTTGTATTCATGTAAGCTTCTGAGAAGTTTCTGTGTTAGCAGCTGAGGTGACATCGCGCGGGTATTCCAAGCGTGCATAGACTAGGACAACCGCTTTTCATCAGGTGGGTCGTATGCTTGTATAAAAAAACTACGTTACTGACGGTATGAACGCGCGAACGATCCTTGTATTACAAGCGTTCATAGTAACCGTTTTTATCAAATGGGCTCTATGCTTATTTGCCTCCCAAGCTAGCATATAAATGGCGCGTGATCATAGATAACAGAAACAACGGTGGATATATATATATATATATCTATGCGCGTGATACTAGCTGTTAACCACAACTTAGGCCGCACGTATTTTGTTATACCGCGTGGTTTTCTTGAATCCTTACATATCTCGGCTTCCGCCGTGGCTGCTCGGCTGGCGATCTTCTGATAATCTTGACCGCGGAGACAGTAGAAAGCAAACGCGAAGCTTTAGCTATTAGTTTGGGCATAGCAAAAGCCTTAGATCGGGTGTGGCACAAAGCACTTCTCTCGAAGCTTCCTTCTTTTGGGCTACCCGTAAAATTTTATGCATGGGTTACCAGTTTTCTCATTGGGCAGAGCATCGAGCAGGTCGTAGTTGACGGTGCGTGCTCGGATCCACTGCCCCTGAATGCTGTATAAAAATTTTGTATGAGACAATCGCACCCACGAGCCACCGAACTCGTCAAAAATGTATAAAAATCGATGTGTGTATGCAAGTTCCCTATAGAATGCTAAACGACTAAACTGATATTGATGAAATTGGCAGGCAATCTTCCTATATCGTGACATTGTGTAATCTAGATCCTATGAAGTTTTGTAGCAATTGGCATCCACTGCGGAGTCGTGACGGGTAAATCACTAATAAATCAACAAATAAAATCATGTACAGCGTTGTAACAATTGAGCCGACTTAAGTACATTTGAAAATAGGTAGGATCAGGTACAAAATTCCACAAATTCCGGCCCCCTTTCCTAAAAGCATTTGAGCAGTAACGAGAAACCATCCATTAGAAGCCAGGTGTTAAATAAATAATGCCGTTTCGGGAATTATAATTCATTTACAGTTCACATTGTTTGTTAATAGCTCTGAAAATTTACCCAATGAATAGAGATGTACTTTATAGTGGAAATGGTGTGGAAATAATTCAGTTATACAGTAATTTATTGACATTTAGGCATTTATTTGTGAAATTACTGGTACTACCTACGTAGCATGATTTTATTTGAATCATGATTTTGCTGTTAAAGAGATGTTAACAATTCAATAAATTAATATTCGTTCCGTAATGGTAGAAATTTGACCATACAATGACCATACAAATTACTGAAAATTTAAGGAAAGCGTTTATAAATTGGAATGTTACCAACTTTTTTTCTTTTATATCATTGATCGGCAATTTGATCTAAACTACTTTGTGTGATTTCGTCACTCTTGCGTTGCCGACCCTGTAAGAACCACTTCACGCCTATCTTGAAGAACCCCATGCTGTACAAAACCTCGGCAGGGAGCTCATACCACAACTTAATTGCTTTTAGTGGAAACTCCACTAGAACCGCACAGTATGCGACAATTGCGGCTCCAGTGTATGAGGATGAACTTCCAGCCGTATGCGAGCTGTGCAGTTTACCCATTGTATAATCGGTAGAACAGGCAAAATCGCTTCGCAAATTTAAGGACTCAATACCGTCTGTAAGTTTAGGATTATTATCGATCTTCACAGATCGTCTTTGCGTCGAGTCACAAGGCCCTAGCTGATATCCAGGTGCTCCCGCCCAAAGGTGAATTCAGTACTCCATATGAAGTCTGAGGTATGCCCTAGCTTCCATGGTTGCTCCAGTCGTCTCTACCTTGGCTGCTGCGATTATCTCTGTGAATGCCCACTATCTGAAATTTGAACCGCGTGCACACGCCACCGTTGCTGCCCTGGCTGCGCCGGTCGTCTCTGCGATACGTATTTCACCCCTCCACGAGGCGTCCTCAAGCGATGTAGATGTTAGTCGTTAGAATAACATGCCACAAGTTCTTTCATGTTTCAAAGAGGAGCCTGTTGTGCTTTTACTTATTTATATATAGATCATATCGCGCAATGATTATAAATCCTAAGGTCAAACCAGGCACGCATTTAGCCCCTACATTCACACTACGTTTGGCAATTGATTGATTAAGATGTACGTATGTTTTTATGGCAGAGTAAAGGAAAAACAATCAAGTGCTAGTTATGGGACTTCTTACGTTCTTTAACTTTAATTGTGTGTGATAAAAGAAAAATAAGAGAAAAAACAATGTTCGTAGATTTCTTGAACATAACAATTGAGTCGGTTGGTGAAGAAGTTTCCTTAAGGTTAAAATTTCATTAAAGTTTATGTCAGGCTGGAGTTAATTTTCCTAGTTAATAGAGTTAATTTAGGCCATGCTATTGCCGATATAGAATCTATCTTTCCGTGGATGCCATAGAAGCCGGCAAAGAGAATACTACTTATACTATGATCATCAACCCACCTTCGTAAGCGTAATAATAGTATTTATCGCAAACCTAAAATGGTGGACACAGCTAATACACGGTCCCTAGGTAGCAGTCGCAGCAACTTCGGAGCAGGTGATGAGAAGAATCCTTGGCAGAAACAGGCTACCTCAATCGATGACGAATAGATTCGGCAATGTATAACATGCGCACATTTCATACACTTGCGAAAATTACGGGGTGGAAAATAAAATAGGTATGTACCCGTACAAAATTCTTCAATATCTCTATAAAAGTGTGTATTGCCAGGGATGACTTAGGGCACAGAGGTGTAGTCTCTAACTATGACCCTGACAAAAAAGCATAGCTATGGGCCTCATATACAGCATGTGACAAAGAGACCAACACTAGGAGTTTCGCTATGTGATAAATTCAGGAGTGAGTATAACCATAGCAAAAGAAGAGCTGTCAATGTGACTCTATGAATCAGCAAGTTGGAGTGGCTGTGGGCTAATCGTCTCGAAGATACTATAGGGCTATTGCTGGAGCTGAAAGGTTCTTGAATAGCGACCACCAACTGGAAAACGAAGCATAGAACAGACGATCTGGTGAAGATCGCAGAGAGCCAATGTATGCAAGCGGTACAGGACCGATTATTTTGGAAGTCTAAAGGGTAGACTTAAATTCAGCAGTGATGAACTAGATAAGCGTTCTCCTTCGGTTAAAATGATGATTTATTTTATACACCGACGGGAGACATGCAAGCACTCGATGTCCTGATGTAAAGTGGTTACCGTAGCCTATGAAAGCTTGCAATACATTAAGTATCGCTCACGCGATGCCACTTCTGCTGCTAATACAGCAACTCCTTAATAGTTTCCTGTTAACATCACTTACTCGTAGGAATACAACAGCCCTCCAAGGAGTTGTTATTTGGCTGTGGTTTTCTGTGAGGTGGAGGTACTTCCCCAAGGGGGCTGCTTTTATGTGATCTACCTCTCTTAAAACACCCAGATCAAGACAAACAGACATGTTCGTGCACACAAATATTGTCTTGTGTGAGAATCGAACGCACACACTCTGAATCTGAATTAGTTTGTGTATATTGGAAGCACTTTTAGCAGCAATGAAAGCACACGGTTGATGTAAAAAGACAAGTGAGTGTAGAGAACAGTGGAAATGGAGCGTGAGGAAAACTTCTAGATAGCCGAAAACTAAGCTACAGGCACAGCTCTCTGTACACGTCGCGGTGCTAATTCTAACGTTATCATAATTCATAGTGGAAGCTAGTTATTGCAGAAAGAGCATAAAAGTAGAAGAAACGCGGTTAAGATGCGAGCATTGCTCAAAATCTGTCGCGTAACGCTTACAGACTGTGCAGTAATGATTGATGTAAGGGAGTTCGTCTGAAAGAGAGTATTAATGATAACGTAAGAAAGGTATGATTCGTAGATATGTAGAAAGAATATGGGATGAAAGTTGAAACAGATGTACAGCACGAAAATAGAAGTCAAGACTCAGCTAACGCGGCCAATGGTTGTGGTCAGTAGACTGGTAAGCATACATGAAAAGAGCTATGAATGTTAAAGAAGCGAGCGAGGTGTGTAATAATGGCAATCTCTCATCATCAACATATTCGATTACAATACCGTTTTATCATAGATTCAGAAATGACGACATACGTAGTAGAACTAGAGTTATCGATGTGAGTCTAAGGATCTTTACTTAGCCTTACTAGCCCTAACCCATCCTAGTGCAGGGATACGGGTCTCCCTTCATCCGAAGGGGTTTATAGCATCCTCCACCACACTGATTTTCGAAGGCCAGTGTTTTCAGGACCGCCCGAAGGGTACTGGTTTAGCTTAATGACTGTCATGTATCGACAACGGCCAGAACCCATGGTTCAACGCGCCCTACGTTGTACGGAGAAACTTCAAAAACCCAACCATAGACAAGCTGCGGTTGAAGTTACTTAACATGCGTGTTCGGTTAGAATGACACGCGGGAACGACGCCATCCAGCTCTAGAACCTAAGGATCATCAAACTAATAAATAATAATACACAATATTTTATGTATTACATATTATGTAGACGTAGGTAAGTGTGGAAGGATGTAGGACCCGATGAAGACCAAGACACATACCATGATCAAATTGATCGTGGTTTATTAGAAGGCCTGAAGAGAGCCATGAATGTTAGAGAAGCGAGTGAAGTGTGTAAGGACCGTGTCTTATGGCGCTCGGTTCTCTCTACCTACCCCGCAAGGGACCTGGCGTGAAGATATACATACATGTAGGTAATAGATAATATTTTAAAAACACGCACGTTTAAGGCCGAATAAGTTTAATATATGTAGTTAATAAATATGCCCGTTGTCAGTCAAAAAGTAACTGCTATGATTTGTATGCCTATTCAAGATTTTACGAGACTTTTCAACTTGCCGAAGAAAATTTTTTCCAGCGTAAAAAACATCTCGCTTAGGGCTACCGAATACATATTACGATACGATGAAAAATATTATTATATCACTATGATGCAAACAAACTTACTGTCAGACTGATGGTAAGCAGTTACCGTAGCCTATAAATACTTGCAAGATCACGACCATGCCATTTGTAAAATCAGTGTTAACAATAATTATAAGGCACTATTCATAAAATCCGGTACTACGAGTATCATATATATATACCAGTAAGCTCCTAAGGAATTGATGTGTAAGCAGCAGAGGAGGCATCGCGCGAGTGATACTTAATATATCGCAAGCGTTAATAGGCTACGGTATCCGCTTTACAGTAGGTGAGCCGTATGCTTGTATGCCTCCCGACGTAGTATAGAATTATATATATACATTGCGACCCCGCGGCTCCATCAGCGTGGAGTTCAATATTTTATGTTACATATAGGAATTATAAAAATATATTCTTTAATACAACTTTGGGAACATACATGCATACGGCCCACCTAATGTAAAGCGGTCACGGTAGCCTATGAACGCTTGCAACATATTAAGTATCAATTGCGCGATACCACCTCTGCTGCTAACACAGCAACTCCTTAGGAGCTTACTGGTGACCTCACTCACTTGCATAAATGCAACAACCCACCAGGGGGTTATTAATTTGACCGCGGTTTCTGTGAGGTGGAGGTACTGCACCAGACGGGCTTTTATGCACCCTACCTTTCTTAAGGACAGACAAACAAACATGTTCATGCACACAAATATTTTTCCTGTGTGAGAACCGAACCCACGAGCGTTACTAACAACCACGCCACTGAGCTCATCAAAAAAATAATCTTACAATATTCATTGAAGCAGCCATTCACAAGGACTCATCCTATAGTGAAATAATATTCTAAATTGGTAGCTAAGTTTTTCCAGAGATTATCAATCTTTATATAAAAACGGATGACAAACCAGCATACGCCCCACCTGATGGTGTGCACGTTAACGAAGTCTACGAACGCTTGCTATTGCGCGTACGCTTTACCACCCTCACTGTGCACACTGAAACACTTCAGAAGTTACTGGTAATCTCAGTCACTCGTACGAACACAGCAACTCTCCAGGAATGTTATTTGACAGCGATCGCCTGTGAGGTGAAAGTACTTCCCTACTCTAGCTGCTTCAAAACTACCTTTGTCTCATTCTACAGAGCCAGATTTATAATTTAGCAGGCTGATAAACATACAGTTGCTTCGACTCTAATTGTGATAGCCAATGTGATAGATAGATAGACCGCTGCAGCAGAGACTTTACACGGGCTGGTGGTTCAGCCTCCTGGGGCGAAGATTATGAAATCGCCGAGTTCGGGAACCTTACTGCGGGCGGTTGACCGCAACACCAGCCGGCCGCGCCCACACTGCCAGTGGCGGTTACATCCGTCTGTGCTTCCGCTGTCCGCACAACGATCTATCAGTAAGGTGGCGACTTTACTCACGCACAGGAGCGCAACAATCCTCCCAGAGTTGTTATTTAGTTGAGGTCTTCTGTAAAGTGGAGGTGCTTCCTCAGACGAATAATTTAGAACAAGATATATTGCTATGCCCCATCAATTCAAAAAAAAATTGAAGAGGCCACAGCACGACCTCCTGCTGAATGCTACCTATCTTAATATTATTCAGCAGATGCATAACAGCAGTTATAATTAGTGTCTGCTCCAATAGCATGGACGTCAAAGCGTCCTACAGGGCTCTGTGCTGATCCCGACGTTATTTTCACTCCATATCAATGATATATTGTCAATTTATGGGATTCATTATTTAATAACATAATTGTATGGTCGCATAGTTTACATCATTCACCTTTGTATTTTATATCTATATATTTCTTATCTTTTGTGTCAAACTGTGTGAGAAGAAAATAAAGAAGTTTATTATTTATTATTATTATGACGAGCTCGGTGGCGCAGTCGTGAATGACGCAACTTTGACACCAACGCTCGGGGGTTCGATCTCGATACAGGTCAAACATTTGTGTGCATGAACATCGCTGTTTGTCTTGGTCTGGATATTTTAAGAGAGGTAGGGCGCATCAAAGCAGCCCGTCTGGGGAAGTACCTCCACCTCACAGAAAACCGCAGCCAAATAACAACTCCTTAGAGGGTTGTTGTGTTCCAGCGTGTGAGTGAGGTCACCAGTAAACTCCGAAGGAGTTGCTGTGTTAGCAGCAGAAAAGGTATCGCACGAGTGATACTTAATGTATTACAAGCGCTCATAGGCTATGGTAACCGCTTTAGATTAGGTGTGTCGTATGCTTGTATGCCATCCGACGTTGTAAATGGGTTTGTAAATGGTAATTGGACTGTTACTAATCAATTGAATATCGATTCAGGCGTTATTTTGCGAAAGTCAATTTTACAGGCAATTTTATCTAAACTACATTGTGTGCTTACGCTACCGATTAGTTCAAGCAATCTAGTACCGGCCTGCATCCACCCACTACCCTTAGTAGATTCAAGCTGCCGCCGTTGCAATGGTAGCAGCCAAGGCAAAGACGATCGAAGAGATCTTCTTAACTATTGATTGAGTATAGCAAAACTTTCGATAAACATTCGTTGACAGATATTTTAATCAGACCACAGGATGATAATGGAATGGAATGATAATAATAATGGAACAGGATGATAATACTTGATTTAAGACGGACATAGTATATATGTAACGAGTTAAATTACGCGCCTTCTTGGGCTGTAGAATGTTCTACGAATATGTACATCCCACCTGATTAGGTTTTGGTATGCTGTCCGCCTAAACGGTATCACCACAAGCATCATTTGTATGTTGGCACAAGCTGTTGAAGTAAAAATTCTTACGGCTTTTTATTGACCTAACTCACTCGCAAGAACAACAACTTTCGAAAGAATTGTAAATACGGTCTACTGTAAGTACATTGGTGTCGCCCGACTATGCAGTTTTTTTTTAACAATCACAGTATAAAGTCTCCTTAGACAACGTGTGTCTCTAATACGTGTTAGAAATGTTTAAAAACTATAAAATATGAACAAGATCTATAATTAACGATATGATTTGTGAGAAACGAAAGAAAGAAAAACTTTATTGGTTTAGATAAAACAAAAACCTATTCTAGAAAATCATGTAGGTACCGTTTACATCATATTCAATAAGATAGAGGATAAGATTATTACCTAGTAAATAAGTATTGCCAGCCCTTAAAATTATCTTCGCATTACTTATGGAATAAAGTTGGGTGTAGGTTGAAAGTAGAAATATTTTTCCTGCTAATATAACGAGGAAAGTTTTGAGAAGTAAATGAACCAATTAAAATAAGTCCTTATGAACATAAAGGAATGGATGGAACGTAATAATTTGTCTTACGATATAATTTTGAATTTTCTGGAAAGTTAGCGCAGATTGTTTATTAAATAACGGTTCTGGCTACCAACCCGAATTTAATAACTGATGATGATGAAAATATAGTGACGAAGTCGCACGTCCAGAATATAAAAAATGTGAATCAACGCCTAAATGGGACTTTTGCGTTGATCTTGATTAGCAACGAATGCACGGTACTTGTACTTTGAACTATTATAAAATGATTCTATCTATTTATCTTTAACTGTACTCCAAATCCATTGCAGGGTAGGCAGACAGAACTGATCGCTACGTGATGATCCTTACACACCTTACTTGCTTCTTTAATATTCATTGCTCTTCTCATGCACGCACGCCGGTTTCTAAGGCTCCTGACATCACCTTCTGATAGAACAAGGCCAATTTGGTCATGGTAGGTAACGCTCGCATTTAAGAGTCGCTGTGTTAGCATCGGAGGTGGCAACGCGCGAGCGATACTTCCTCAATTACAAGCGTTCATATGGCTACGGTTACCGCTTTATAACAAGGGTGCTGTATGCTACAATTATTTGGATTTGCATAAAAGTAACAATCCGCAGTTGGCAAGCGTGATGGAGTATACTCTAAACCCCTTCGGTTGAAGGGAGACCCCCTATCCCTACAGTATATACAGGATGAGTTAGGGTTGGTGTATTAGTAGTAGCACAAAAGTACCCTCTCTGACCCTGCCAACGTAATCATCCAAATCAGTTCTTCCTCATGACAGTACTCTTATCAACCAAAGGGATTTAGAGCAAATACATATAGATTGCGGAGGGCGGGCGGCGGTCAGTGATTTCAATCTACCCGAAGGCTACACATTCGGCTTAACGACTTTATCGTGAGATAACAGATATGAATCCATCGCGTGTACTCCACACGAAAATGAAACTCATACAAAAACGAAATTATTTTGCTAACGTTATGACTGCAATATGTCAATAAAATAAGGCGGGCGGGGCGGCTGAGGCGGCCGAACATTTACAAATTAATAAATACAGGGTCTTGGCTCCGAGTACAACTTTGTTCCTTTCGGAGTAGAGACCCTTGGTCCGTGGGGTCCAGGCGCGCAGTCGCTTTTTCAAGAACTAGCTAATTATTTTAATATATTTAATTTTAGTTAAGTAATTTATATATTAAATAATTATAAAATAACCACATATAAACGTTACCACGTCAACCCTTACTTATTCCACTGCAGGGATACGGGTCTCCCTTCAAACGAAGGGGTTTAGAGCATACTCCACAACGCTGCTCAAATGCGTATTGGCGGAGGCCAGTGTTTTCTAGCCACCCGAGGGCCACTTACTCATACTTAGCTTAACGACCGTCATCTATCGACAACAGCCGGGACCGATGGCTTAACGTGCCCTAGAAGATACATAAACCCATCCATAGACAGGTTGCGGTCGACGCTTAACCTGCGTGTTCGGTTAGAATGACACGCGCACTGATGCCATCGAGCTCTCACATAATTAAAAGATTAATTAAACACAAACGTTTAATTGAATTTGTTGCAGTATACTACAAAATCGACAAGCGCTCTTGATGCCGCTCATTTGCATTTTGCGAAGCCCGCCATTTTGAAACGTTCATGTAGCAGCCATCTTGTAACCGGATTAAAGAAAAATTATAACGTTTTCAATATTTTGTACCGTATGTTTTTAAATACTGGTATTACAATATTCAATATCTACAACAAACATTTTAACGCTATCAGATATTTTTAATTACAATAATAAATAACCTTACGATGTTAAATGTGTACCTACATCCTTATTCGATGTTTTAATGAGAGGTAGTATGCATGAAAGTAGCCTGTCTGGGGAAGTACCTCCACCTCATAGAAAACCGTAGTCAAATAATAATTCCTTGGACGATTGTGTCCCTGCGTGCCAGTGTTGTCACCAGTAAGCTTGTATGGAGTTTTACTTATGTATTGCAAGCGTTCATAGGCTATGGTGACCGCTTTACATCAGGTAAGCTTTAACGAGCTCGGTGGCTCAGTCGTGAATGACGCGACTTTGACACCAACGCTCGTGGGTTGGATTCCCACACAAGGCAAACATTTGTGTGCATGAACATGTCTGTTTGTCTTTGTCTAGATATTTTAAGAGAGGTAGGGCGCATCAAATTAGCCCGTCTGGGGAAGTACCACCACCGCACAGAAAATTGCAGCCAAATAACAACTCCCTAGAGGGTTGTTGTGTTCCTGCGTGTGAGTGAGGTCACCAGTAAGCTCCCAAGGAGTTGTTGTGTAAGCTGCAGAGGCATTGCGCGAGTGATAATTAATATATCGCAAGCGTTAATAGGCTACGGTACCCGCTTTACATCAGGTGGGCCGTATGCTTGTACACCTCCCGACGTAGGCAATCCCGTGCACACAAAAACATTGTGTTTTAGCGCCTTAATATCTCAGCGATTCGATCCTACTGACCAATTGAAGGATATTTTAACTCATGAACTAGCCAATAAGAGTAGCGCGTTCTACTTTGCCCTCCAACTTTTCGCATTGTAATAATGTCTATAAATAAACATTGATTATTTAATACAATGGTGTATTAAATAATTAATGCTTCAATATTATCTACAAATAAACCTACCTCAAAAGCCCCAGACATGTTTTCCGCCAGACTGCTCCGAAATAAATGCTAGAACTAATACACTCGAAAAACAGATGACGAGTGATAAATGAAGCTATCGGCATTGAACCATTCACTTTATTTACACATGTCTTACAAATGAAACGAATGGTTTTAACAAATATTTAATTAAAGTTTTGGATAGAATTTGCTGCGACCTTAATTCAACTGACACGCAGGTGACACACGAGCAACTGCATAACGCGAAAATACTTAAAACTACAAAAAAGATAAGTAGTTTATTTGTATCTCCATGACACATAATAGACAATATTGACAGGTTAAGAGGGTGCACAAAGCTAAGTGGCGCCCTCATTTTGTTTTTATTAATAACGCAGAATTTAAGACCAATTCCAAAAAAAACGCTCTAAGGGCACTGAAGAACCATATTTATGTTTTTTGAGACATATTCTGTTTTTATTATTTATGTAGAATTAGTCATACTTTTGATTATTGCTGTAAGTGCCCACAATAAGCAATAATTAAAATTTTGGTTACTTGTCATAGATAATAAATACAAGATAATTATGTTTAAAAAAAACGTAAATATGGTTCTTCAGTGCACTACAGAGCTTTTTTTTGGAATTGGTCTTAAACTCAGCGTTATTAATAAAAACAAAATGGGGGCACCACTTAGCTTTGTGCGCCCTCTTAAAGAATCAGTGTACAAACAATATAATAGTAACTGTAGAATTAAGTGTCGCAGTGATACAAAGAGCGCATTATTTGCAACGAACAAACCTCTGAGACGAGCAATAAAACCGCAAATGTTATAAATATAAAGTGTGTATGTAATCTATATTTAGTATATATGTGTAAAAAGCCCGTCTGGGGAAGTACCTCCACCTCACAGAAAACCGCAGCTAAATAACAACCCCCTAGTGGGTTGTTGTGTTCCTGCGTGTGAGTGAGGTCATCAGTAAGCTCCCAAGGAGTTGCTGTGTAAGCAGCAGAGGAGGCATCGCGCGAGTGATACTTAATATATCTCAAGCGTTGATAGGCTACGGTACCCGCTTTACATCAGGTAGACCGTATGCTTGTATGTATACATATATCTGTTCTATGATTCTTTAAAAAAAAGGCACATGCCCGAGCCCGATGGTGCAGTCGTTAGCAATGCGACTTTACTTTAATTACCAACGCTCGCGGGTTCGATTCCCATGCAGGACAAGCATTTGTGTGCATGAATACAAATTCTGATTTCAATAGAGGTAAGGCGCATCGAAACAACACAACTGGATAAGTAGGTACATCCAGTCAGATAACAAGTCTCTGGAAGTCTGTTGTGTTCCGGCGAGTGATTGGGGTTGCTGAGTTCACAGCAGGGATGTCAACGCGCGAATGATACTTCCTGTACTTCAAGCATTCATAGACTACAATACCTACTTTATTTTAGGCGGGCCGTATAACTGCATGATTCTCGACGTTGCATATAAAAAATATATGGCCAAACCCACAGAACATCCATCTTCCTATCTTAAGTCGATACTCTTTTTCAGTTTTAGTGGTTCAGTGTCATCGTTACAGAAAAAGTCACCTGCACAGGATGCACCTTGCTTATGAATAAACGGAGCTCTATGGAGAGAATAATAGTCTCCAGTAAGAAGTTGCTCCAGTAAGTAGTCCTAAGAAGGCTAAGGAGTTGCTGTGTAGCAGCAGAGGTGACATTACGAGTGATACTTAATGTGTTGCAAACGTTCAAAGGCTGAGGTAATCACTTTACATGCGGCATATATGTTTGTATGCCTTTCGGCGTTGTAAAAGAAAAAATCATGGTGAGGGCTTGATAACTCCATCCATGACAGCGCACGAGTAACACACCTGGTGTTGCAAGTGTTCATTGGCTACGGTAACAGCTTGCTTTCAGGCAGGCAGAATGCTTGTTTATGGCTTTAGTGGTATAAAAATCTGCAGAAGGTCAGCCTGGCTAAGTCAAAGCAATAGAATGATTTTTTTTTAATACAACGTCAGTAGCATGCAAGCATACGGCCACCTGATGTATAGCGGTTATCGTAGCCTATCCAATGCTTGCAATACATAAAGTATCACTTGTGCGATATTACCTCTGCTGCTAACACAGAAATTCCTTCGAAGCTTACGTTAAATTTCCACATAGTCGAATAATAGTGTAAATTAGACATGTTTACCAGTTACACTTAGTTCATGTAACTTACAATCTACGCTGAGTTGGTGAGATTTATTACAGAGAACTACAAACTACTTATTCAATTTAACTTTCACTGATGTATTGCCTTCTTGTTAGAATTGCCGACGGAAAATGGAGCGACTCCCGCAGGGTTAAAACACAAAAATAGTAACTTTCGTATTACTGCTAACAGAAAAAGTTCTCTTTGCTGTCGTCCAATCGCCAAGATTGAACTAAAATTGTTTTAAATGTGACTAAAACGTTTCCATAATTCTAAATTCAAAGATTTTTCGCAATCTATAACTTAAACTTAGCTAAGTTTGTTACGGGGTAGGCAGAGAGAACAAAACACCAAATGATTTAATCATGTACAACTCACTCGTTTCTTTAACTTTTATAGTTCTTTTAATGCCTTTCAGTACGTATTCTATCATGTAATATCAAGAAATATCGTGAGAATTGGTGTACGATATTTTTTCTGACATATACAGTGCTTGTGGTACGTTTAAAAAAACCTATATACCTTCACAGCTGCTGCTGATGTTGCTGCGGCACTTAGAAAGGTAAACATTTTCTCTTACACAACGGCACTTGGATATATCGTGTGCCGCCTTGACCCTGATACATGTCAACTTAAAGATGGCCCGTAGATGATTCCAACTTATCGTATATAGACGAGAGAAGTCTTCAAAAACATTTTTTTTTTTCATCATACACCCCTGCCATGGGCAAGGCGCTGTTTGCAGCAATATATAAATGTATTATACACTTTATTAATCATTAAAAATATAAATAATAACCCCATTCATACATCATCCTTTCTTTCATTCCGCAATTTATTCTTCCACTCATCATCTTTCAGTTTTATTTCCTACAAATTTTTATTTTGCCCATTTTAGAACGTCGGTGAAACGATAATGGCTGTTTCCAAACTTCCCTCCCCATACTGCGTCAGTCCAGACACGGGCGACAGCGAGCTTCACAGCTCCACCTAGCCATCGCGATCCCATCGGCTATGCAGAGTATAGCCGAGGTATACAACATTAGTCCTAGGTGGAGCAGCTCTGCTTGTTCCGATCTATGACAGCCGTGGCTAGACTCACGCAGTATTTTAAAAATTTTGATCTACTTTGCCCCATCACTATTTCGGAGACTGTAGTTTCGGTGACCCGCATTCCCAACTCCTGCTCCAAATCGTACCTCTGTTTGGAGAATGCGGGACACCGAAACAATATGTGCTGCACTGTCTGGTCCACGCCGGGCTCGCAGAAGCACGATGGGTTATCCGCGTACTTGAACCTGTGCAAGTACGCGGAGAATCCACCATGCCCCGAGAGGACCTGCGTGGTGATGCTCCACTTCAAAAACATTAGGTCGTACCCTAAATACGTGGATGGTAACAGCGACATAAGCGGACATCATCGAAAAATAACAGGACGTAACTAGAGATGGGACTTTACCGGTAACTTACTGAATGCAAGTCAATTCCCGAGTTCCCGAATTCATTTAGGTAAAAATGAAAGTAGCAATATGTTATTATTTTGAACTTAACTTACTAATCATGCAATTAGTACTTAATAGTATTTGAAAGTGCCGAAATATTAAAATCGATATTCGGCCTATGATATATTATTACAGGTTCATCCCCTTAGAAATCTACAATGTCATCTCAATAAATATTTTAATAAGAGATGTATTTCACTTAGATGTATTTTCTATTTATTCTAAGTAGTCTAAAAATATACACTATAATATTTGTTTATAGAATTAAATTAAAGAAATTTAGCAATTATTTTGTATCTTTTATTGCATTATTTTCATAGCAGATGTTTTTGGAATCGGTATTTATTTTTGTAAAAAAAAAATTATGTTAGCTCCCGTACAGGAATATTCCGAGTAACTAGGTAAGTTACTGGGAATATTCCTGTATCCTTAGGCTTAGGTAGCGGACCCTGCCAATCCCAATGAATTAGGAAATGGGATAACGATAAAAAATTGCAAAGCACCAGGTAATCTGTTTATCCTAACATGATACACATCTAAAGATTTTTAAGCTTTGTTGCTCTATATTATCAGACATTATATTTATTGCAAGGAATAATGTAATTGTTATTACAGTGAATTGTTCTATAAATCTCACGAACTATACTGTCTTTTGTCACAAAAATAATGCTGCGCCATTCTGAATGAGAATAACTAGTAATTTCTCATCCCAGAGACAAATAACGGGATGTTTTACTTGTTTTATACCTTTGTTATGTTTATATCTAGTTCTTTTAAATATTTTTTTAGGTTTAAGGGTTATAAGTAATTTACGACTGTCTTTACTGCTTGTAGTGTATCATGCATAAATGAGGCTCTGCCGAAAAAGAGGTAGAATATACCCATTGCTCACAGAAAACCATAGCCTTATAACATTAATTTTTGTTCAATGATGGTACAACAGCGAATTTAGTTTTTCGCATTAACTGCAAATGGAAGTACTGGAAATAACCTCTTACTCAAATTACTCAAATCACTCAAATCAATACAATAATTATATTAAGTAAATAATTTTTAGTTTTGGTTACAGCTTTATAAAAATAATGAATTTTTGATAGAAATTATTTAAGTAGCGCTCCTGGTGTTGTAAGTGCCTATACGGAAAATACTTACTATTTGACAGGCCGTATAATTGTTTTACACTTTAGTAGTATAAAAATATATTTTAGGCATACGTATAAATAAATACGAACCTATAATATTTTTTGCGCGCAAAGCGCATGTACTACTCTGTGTAAAAAGTATCGGGAATATGTCAATAAAAAGACCCGCGTAAAAGAGGTCGTTCTAATTTTTTTACTGCATGTTGGTAGCACTGTACTGATTTAGCGTGCAAAATTTGAGCGGGATCTGTCATTTAATTTGTTTTAAACTACACTTTTTGTTGGTTATAGTTTTGAGTCCTCGGCGATTTTTACAATGGAAAATATTGTTGAACAAAGAGTGTGCCTTAAATTTTGTGTTTCAAATGATATTTCATGTGGTGAATCACTAAAAATGTTGCGAAATACCTACGGCGAATCGTGTATATCGAAAACAAGGGCTTATGAATGGTATAAGGCTTTTAAAGAAGGCCGAGAAGTAGTAGTAGACTTGCCTCGTTCTGGTAGACCTTCAACCGCTACGACCAGAGAAAACATCGACAGAATCAAGAAGCTAGTGCTCGAAAATCGACGTATGAGTCTGAGAGAGTTGGCTAGTGAGGTGAACATATCTTTTAAGTCCGTCCACAACATTCTCATTGACATTTTAGGCATGAAACGCGTCGCCGCTCGACTAGTTCCAAAAGAGCTCAATTTTGTTCAAAAAGCGCAGCGAAAGCATGTCGCTGAAGACATGGTTTCCCGAGCTTCTACGGATCCGACCTTTATGAAACGTATAATAACTGGCGACGAGACATGGGTTTATGAGTACGACATGCAAACAAGCCAACAGTCTTCAGAATGGCGTCTCGAAAACGAGCCGAAACCCAAAAAACCGCGGCAAAGTCGCTCCAAAATCAAGGTGATGCTGACAGTTTTTTTTGACTACCGTGGTGTGGTTCACTCCGAATTCCTTCCAGAGGGAGAAACAGTGAATAAAGAATATTATTTAGGCGTCATGAAGCGTTTGCGTGAGAGTATCCGCCAAAAACGTCCAGATTTGTGGCAACACAACTCATGGATGCTGCACCATGATAATGCACCATCACACACAGCCATTATAGTGAAAGAGTTTTTAGCGAAAAATTCAACAAAAGTTCTCGACCAAGCACCGTATTCACCTGATATGGCTCCGTCTGACTTTTTTTTATTTCCCAAGTTAAAATTACCACTTCGAGGAAAACGTTTTGAGTCGATAGAAGCCATAAAAGAAAATTCGCTGAATGAGCTAAAGGCCATACCGCAAATAGCCTATGAAAAATGTATGGAAGACTAGGTGAAGCGGTGGAGATGTTGTATTGCAAGCGATGGGGCCTACTTTGAAGGCGATAAAATAAATTTAGATGAATAATTTGTATTTTTTGTTTTATTGACAAATTCCCGATACTTAGTACACAGAATGTATACCTAGTAACTAACTTAGAATCGAGAATTCCGTCCGTTGATTACTGATGAAAATCTTACACAATTTTACCAGTCACCGGGAAGAACTTTTTACGCGCAGCTGCTTTTTAAAGGACTAGCAACCTATTCTAATCGATAAATCTGTCCAATCGATGTTTTTGATCTAACTCTGATGTAACTGGAGACCATAGAGCTGTTAGCTTCGTCAGTCAACCAATGTAAATAAATAAATAAAAAAATATTTACTTAAAGATCGCACATCAAATCAATTACATCGAAAAAAAAGAAAGATCAATAAAGTGTGGCTCTAAAAGTAACACAGGTCGTCCATCAATTTCATTATCAGCAAACCCCGCACTAGGCACAGCCTGTCCCGCGGGCTTCGCGTAAGTTCGATTTACATTTTTGATTTTCTTTGGCTAACCGACAAAACTACATAATTACATATTTTTTTTTGTAAATACAAAGCTCAGCTATACATTGAGTTCACAAACATAATTCAACCTTCAATCAAAATCAATTAATGATCATAATATAACATTAAATTATAATAATAATAAGAAAATACTACATTATAGAATAATAAACATTAAATTTATAGAATAAACAAGATTAAACATTTTAAACCAGCGCCTTTAGGAACTGCTCAGTTTCTGTATACGCCCACGATATTAGAAGCTTGAAAAGATTTTGTTTATGAATGGAGCTTTTACTAATATCAGTTTTTCTTAGGATTTTGTTGTATACAAACAAACGAATGTTGTTGGGAAACATAACTTTGGAGAAACGTTTCGAAACGGTAGTTTTAACAGCTGCCATTTTCACTACGCTCTTTTTCAGTAACAGCAGTAGTCGGGAGACACCAAGAGGAATTATGTGTGGTCAGTAAAGTTTAAAGTACCTCGTCAATTGGTTTGAACAATCTAAGTATTTTGTCATGATCGTGGCGTTTTAGAAAGTCGGGGTGCATGTTTTGTACATTGATGCGCGGCTTTGCATTTGTAAGTCTTAAAGTAAGCTTTCCTTTAGGGCACTGTTCCGGCGTTTGGCCTGGGGTCAGCCATTGCATTTTTCGCTTAAGGTTATCGTAAAGAATCCACTTTTTGTCGCATGTCACAATTCGATCTAATATACCTTCATTTCTGTACCGATTCAACAAGGCAACACAAGTTTCAACACGCGTTTCTTTCTCCCGTGAGGCACCCATTTTTCATATTTTTTTATCTCATTGATTTGATGAAAATGAGTCAATATTGTAGGTAAGGTAACGTTAAACCATGTCGCTAATTCCTGGGTAGTTTGATTAAGATCGGCTTCCACCATCTCCTTTAATTCAGCGTTATTCACCTGTGTAAGCGGTCTTCCGTTCTCGTTCTACGTGGCTCGTTGTTCAAGTCAAAGTTTCTATTACGAAAGCGTTTAAACCAAAAACGCACGGTGCGTTCATTAGCAGTCTCCTCTCCAAACGCTGCATTGATATTGCGAGCCGTTTCTGTCGCGTTAGTTTCGCGTCGGAACTCGTATTAAAAATTACTTGGATTTTCGAAGTGCCCATCTTTCTCTTCTAAGCTGAATAAAAAAAAACAAAAGAATAAAAAAAATAAAAGAAAAAAGTATAACCACATAAGTATCATGAGAAAAAACTCACGCCATGAAGGTTTAATGTCAATTCAAAGTATCTATTACAATAAAACGGCAATTTCATACTGCAACCCCTGTTATTACCGAATGAAGTCGCTAGGAAGCTCTGTATGCGACGAGTCGTTATCAGTAGTGCTGGCAACTTGCGAGGTATTTTTCTCGTATTTCTACTCTTCATAGGTATAGGATAGGTAGTAACAATAATAAAATAAAAATAATAACTAAAATAGAAACTGGTCAAGTTGGTTCAAATCGGACTCGCACTTTGAGAATTCCGTACTAAGTTACTTCCGTAAAAGTCAAATCTTATCAGACAGTTTATGATTGTTTTCCACCCGATATAGTTTAAGAATATACATGATTGCACGAATTGAATAAGCAATTTTCCAAAGAATTTCTTGTTTAATATTCATAGTGGAGTACTTGTTTGCTTCGTGGCTTTTAGATTCTACTGAATATTTAAAGAGTATTGCCAATTCGGACACAGTTTTACTTACTTTGAGAAACCGGTAGTCAGGAGAGGGCAATTTTATTATGCAGCTAGTTACTTAAGTGTAGTTTAATATTACAGCTTAGAATATAAGATATAGCATACCGTTTATTATGCCTTCGATAGACTCTGATACTTGTTCAAGGAGTGCTTTAAGTAACCGGCGGTCAGACAACTGTAATATTTTTTCTCAATTTTATCATAATTTCTTTAACCTTAGTTGAAAAAACTCGAAATTAGTAAATAGGCACTAGTGTTAGTGTAAAAATAGATATTTGTCATGTTTAGCGCTTATATGTATTATTGATAAATATTCTGATTCTGTTGCATAATTCAAATCAAACAAACCTAACTAACTTATAAACTACTAGCTTAAGACCGCGGCTTCGCTCGCGTTTAAATTCATATTGGAAGCGTCTAGCTATTTTGCTAGTTATAGGCTTCTATATCATAGAAAATTCAACATGGCTTACTGCGGCTACAAAATTCTCCAAAAAAAAGATTAGAATGATATTATACCGTGTTTTATGTATAATGAAATGAGTATATTTTGAAAATATTTGGAATACGTTGACATTTTACATATAACAATTAAGTAAAGAAATGATAAATATGCTCAAGTAATACGTAATTAGGCCCTTCTAAAAAAAGTTTTCATCGGGTGAGATGAATTCAAGCGTGAACATATATATCGTGTTTATAATGTATAAACAAGACTCTAGTTTCATCGTGATATAATGCACTACGTACTAATGAAGTCATCTGAAGCAAAAGCCTCGTTCCATTTTTCGTAAAATAAAGCAAGAGTTCGCTGCAGCTGCGCTTAAACAAACGAACGTGCAACGAAACGATTTAAACGTGCAGCGCTAGATTGCTTCCAAGATGTATTTTCTATAAATATGGTGTCTGAAAAATATATTCTTCGTACATATTTCATTTTGAAATGACTATTCTTAGTTATCTACTGATGAAAAATTGTTTCTTTGCATTACACTAAGTGCAATATCTCAACACATACCATGGTCTATTTAATGAGTTTTCACGTTTTTAGGGTGCCGTACTTTCAAAATGACGAACGTAATCCTTACAGGATCACTTCGTTGTCTGTCTATGATTGTCTTTTTTCTCAAGAACGCGCAGTGGTATCAAATGAAATTAATATAAAAATACTCAAATCTGCAATCCCGTGAAATGGTATAAAAATGTAACTTCTGAGTCAACGCATTCGCAATGCAAAGATACGGCCTGTTATGCCGCATATTATGACATTCGCAAGGCAGTCAAAATCTACACCTTTACGGTTGTTATACCTACATAATATTGAGTGAAGAAAATACTCAGTCATCATCGTCTAGTTTCATTACAGTATTACATTGACTAACTTCACCAGTTCGTTTGATTCAATGACTACTGTAGAAGGTTTGTCTTACTGTCATCTAAAAAGCTCGACGAGCTCGACGAGCTCGGTGGCGCAGTGGTGAAACGCGCTGTTACGCTACTTTGACACCAACGCTCGTGGGTTCGATTCCCACACAGGACAAACATTTGTGTGCATGAACATGTCTGTTTGTCTTGGTCTGGGTATTTTCTATATATAATAAGCATGTATTTACAAAAAAAAAAATGTATTTACGTATGTTTATCAGTTGTCTAGTACCCATAACACAAGCTTCGCTTACTTTGGGGCTAGGTGGCGCTGTGTAATTTGTCCGACAATATTAAAAAAAAAAAAAAAAAGTGTCCCACCCGCGGCATTGTACCTATGATACTGGCAGCATTCCCACGCTGAATAGTAATACTAATGCGTTGAATGGGAAAGCTACCAGCTCTTTGGTTGGGAGTGACATCGATCAAAGTATCGATCAGGTCCGCAGTATGTGGGTAAAAAGTTATTTCTTGTTACTGGTAAAAGTGTGTATGTTTTTCATCAGTAATCAATGAACGTTCGGAATTCTCAAAGTGCGAGTCCGACTTGAACCTATTTGACCAGTTTCTAGATTATAAGTACCTATTTATCTATACATATCTATAAAGATTTTTTTATACTACTAAAGTGTAAAACCGTCATATGGCCCGTCTAATGAAAAGTAGTTATCGGCAGTGACGTGCACTCCATATAGGCAAAAAGACATTGCATACCCTATCAATTTGATAAATACCATCCGCATGTAGCACATCGATGTGCTACACTAGCGCCGCAATGGCAGCTTTTAACGGCAGAGACACAAACTATTTCTGTCTAAATTTACGTATGTTTGTCGTGTTGGTACAGATAGTGTAGTGTGCATTCCTGTAAATACATTGCCCACAATAACACAAATAACGCACACAATCGCATAGTATAGACAATGTCTTTTCAGCTGAACTACGAGTATAACGTAAATTACCGAAGTGTCGCGAACATTGCTACGTAACTATTTTAAAAAGTAGTTTGCTGCATATAATTATAGTGAAAGATATTGCCATTTCTTTTTTTCGTATAAAATTGATGTTAAATTTTATTTTGTTTTTGAAACGGCCGCCATTGTTTTTGTTTTGAATCTATTGACTGGTAGCAGACAAAATAAGATTTTAAAGTTTTAAAGTTGATAAATATGGATGATATTCACTGCGAAAGTTGTTCATGTGATGTTTGTGTGTAATGAAAATAAAAAATGATGCGTTTTCAAAACTATCTTTCGGTGAAAAAAACAAGTGATCACATACATCATTATTTCCACAAGACTGGGTAACCACAATCAACATGCTGTATTTTTTGGTAAGTTAATAGCTTTAAAAAAATTCTGCCTACCCAGTCACAAATCTATGTGCACGCTACTGGTTATCGTAACCTATGGACAACACCAGGACACATTAAATAATTCTAAATCTAAAATTCATTGTTTTAAAAAAAAACGTAATCTAACCTGTAAACCATATTTACCTACTCGTATTTTAATTATGTTATGGAGATTTAAAAAAAATTGTAAGTGCCTAGTAGTAATTAAAAAGTATTACCATTCTGAAGCTTAAATGAAGTGAATGTAACAAAAAAATTCATGGCACTGAACTGAAATCAATGTTATTAGGCTATGGTTTTCTGTAAGCAATAGCTATGTTCTACCTCTTTTTCGCCAGAGCCTTATTTGGTTATTGCCATGATACACCTCACGCAGTTAAAGGCAGTTGTAAACTACTTATACCCCTTAAACGTAAAAGAAATGTTTAAAAGAACTAGTAAACACCTAAATAGTAACATAACACAGGTATAAAACAAGTAAAACATCACGTTATTTGTCTCTGGGGTGAAAAACTGCTAGTTATTCTCATTCGGAATGGCCCGGCATTATTTTAGTGACAAAGGACAGTAGTTAGTGAGATTTATAGAACAATCCACAGCATCAACAACTACAATATTGCTTGCAATAAATATAGTATCAGATAATATAGAGCAACAAGTATAAAAATATTTAGATGTATATCATATTAGAATAAAGAGATTACCAGGTTCTTTCCGAATTTTTAAGCATTCTCCTTCGTTTTGCTAACGTTATCCCGTTTCCTAATTCGTTGGGGTTGGCAGGGTCCGCTACCGAAGCCTTAGGATTTGGCGAAGATACTGACTTTGGCACGAGGCGACTGCCATCAGACGTCCATAGCCCAAATAGAAATCCAACCCTTTCTTAGATTATCACGTCTTCCGAAGTATAATTTCTTGAATGTGCATGATTCCTCACGTTGTTTTTCTATACCGCCGAACAAGTATTAATAATAAATACATACATAATTGCAAAAATATGAAAGTACCCAGCTCATATCAAGATTCGAATCAAAGACGAGTCGACATCCAACCCGACGTCGATTGCAATCCAGCGTGCGCACTCAGCGTGCAGATCAAGGTAACAATTTCTTTGCCACCACCATTGTATAATAATAGTAAAAAAAAATCTTAATGGTACGTAAGTATCTGGATTAAATTTTAATCTTAAGCATTACTTGGGTCACTCAAGATTGGTACAAGGTCTTCCCATTAACTGCCTGTTTACGCAATCCTGTCGCAACTGTGGGTGGACCACTTAATCGCTACATCCATACAAATTGTAACGGGCACCATTTCATCATTCGAGGAATGGAATAAAAAATAGTCAAATTCGCAATATTTCAACCCTATACACTCATTTTAATCTAGATTGCTAGCTTTGGTTTGAACCTTTTAAAACGTTATTGGATTTCAGAAAATTCAGTAGGGAAAATTTGTAAACCTATTCCATTGACGAATAACGTATTAAAGCATTTGGCAAATTGCAAAAACAAATCTAAAATCAGTATTTATTCGTACCATATAATACGGCGCCACCGAGCACGTCAAAATGTTTTTCTTAGCATTAACCGTTTTCTAAGGAATAGCGGGATCCGCTACCTAAAGTTGATTGCGTTGATATGAAGCGACTGCCCACAGATTCCCGCAACCCAGAGGGAAAACCAGACATGTCTTAGGTTAGATCACATGTCTTTTGACATATAAGTTTGAATATAAATCCAAAAACACGTATTTAGTGGTACATATCCACGCCAGGATTTAAACCAGGGATCGCGTTAATAGGCTAGCTCTTTATCCACTGGGATTAAGAGTTTAAGATTTAAGAGCCGTAAAAGTATACAGTAATAAATATTTACGAAAAAGTGACAAAACTAGAATTTATAAAGCTCATATCGAATAACTATACTATGAGATCATAAGTGGCAAACATACGTAACGGCTTTTTTCTATATGTACATACTTTTCTATATATTGGCCATTCAATGCAAGAACCTGCCAGTAAATAAGTCGTAAACAAACCGCAAGCAATGTTGGAACTGGAACTTTATTGCACACCGATCACGACCTATCCCGAATCTATTACATAGAGGATGACCAAAATGGATATTACAACAAGCCATAATCATAAAAACCTACTTTGAGCACTCTCGTAAATGTCGAATTACGTATGACAACTAATGTCCCTAATAGGACCCTTTTCGTCGATATCCTATCAAACTGTTACACGGAAAAGAGATTTCGTGAAACTGATTTCGCCAATGAGAGTCTAAAAGTGAATGTCGCAATTTCACCTCTTTTATCGGAATCATTTTGGTTCTTTTTTTTATTATTTCTTAATCTGCATAATGTAATTTATGTCTTCTTCTTCTTGGCTTTATATCTAAGCCTAAGGATTTGGCGAAAACACTGATTTTTACATGGAGTGACTGTCAGACCTCCACAACCCAGAGTGTAACACCAGATCTTTCTTAGGCTAGATCACATGACTTGCGGAATATAATTCCGTGGCTGTGTCGGTTTCCTGACCATGTATTCCTTCACCGCCGAGTAATTGATAAAATATGCACGTACATAAATCCGAATTTAGTGGTACATGACCCCACCAGGATTCGAAACGAAGCATAATGTAATTCATGTGACTCGTAAAAATTACAAGTCAAAATGCTTAAAATTAGTCCCTGTTTGTATTATTATTATCATCTTAATTTAGATCTATCTATAACTTCACACCAAATCCCTTGCGAGGTAGGCAGAGAGAACCGAGCACCACATGAGTCGATCCTTACACACCTCACTCGATTCTTTAACATTCATTGTTCTTCTCATGCACACTCGCCGATTTCCGCTCGGTAGGTAAGTCTTGGCCTTCCTCGGCACCTACATCCTTCTATTTTCGCGTTGTATATCTGTTTCGACATTCTTTCCTTTTGCATTCTTTCTCCGAACTAACGGAGAATGCCTCTTTTTGTCTATATACCGATACTCTACTTTTTCAAACCAACTCTCTTCCTTACGTCGACATTCTGCACTCGGTCTACAAATGTTTTTACGTCACCGACACGTTACGGAATACGGTCTACAAGCGTTATACCAAAAATTACGTTTCGTTATCTTTGCCTTCTTCGCATTTAATAATAAGCATTTCTCCATACAATCGTCTTCCATTATATTTTGTTTTAATTAATTAATTAATTAGAGTTTGAAATTCAGATGGTGTTTCTGCTTATAATACGGCATCGTCTGCATGAAGCAGACAGTTCACCACTAGGTTACCCATGTGCAATCATGCATTCGTTGAGCTTGTTCTCCGCAGACAATTTTGAAATACGCCTTACGATTACGATTGCTGCCATCTATCCGTACACATGCTGAGTAATTATTGTTAGTGGATTAGTTAATGCCCTATCAAATGCTTTCTCAAGATCCACAAAACCGAAAAAAAACCTTCTGGTGTATGATCTAATGCTTCTCCACGATATTGCGGAGCGAGAAAACTTAACCCGGATATTCCCTTCTATTTCAGGGTTCTTCATGTACCTCCTGTTAAGATTATTACATTCATAGTGTAAAAGGTTTGACTATACTGTATGGTCGCAGGCCCATAGCCTTGTTCATGAAAAATAAATAGCTGCTGTATACTCTGTTTGTCTAGTCTATAGAAAAAATATAATAAAGTAGTGAGCATTAAATGGTGGACGGTTTTAAATTCCTGTGTTTTAGTCTCCATCGTACCCAGTGTCTAAACCTCGGCTCCGGACGAACCTGAAGTATTAGCGGCCAGCAGGCCCACTAAACCTCCCACAGCAGTCCATCGGATTTCACTCTCATTCTTCTTTCAATTTACTTTTCTATACACTTTTGCTGCAAAGCTGATTAAACTGATGGCCCTGTAGCTGGCAGTTCATGCATGACCCCGTGCCTTTATACAAGGGCACAATGACTGCGCATCTCCAGTTTGATCATCTCAGCTGTGATCGTATCAATTCCCGTCGACTTCAAACTTCATATCAATATTCTATATTTAGATATTTTTTCTTTTTCTAACACTGTTACTAATAACTCAGATAATAAAAGAATAGTAATAAGAACAATATATACATACGTTATTTGACTTCTTGGGTTTATTACTTTTTATACATTTTTGACACTTACGAGTATCATTATAATAATTTATTTAATGAAAATGGTTTTTCTCTATCTATTAAAAGCAGAATGTTTTTTCTTAATTTTATAAGGGCTAGTAAAATGAAAACTGAAAGTATGTAAATACGGTAAATTGAAAAACAAAATAAGTATATTGGAATATCTATTTCATATTTTCTTTATTGAAGTCGCAAATTAGTATTAAGTATTTCTATGAGAGTTGTAGTCAAACGATTGTATTCAACAGCAGCTATATAAAGTTTCATTCACATGGAGTATTTAGGATTCCGTAAACTCTTATGAGATCACTCCCGTGACTATCTGTCTGGTAATATGACATGCTGTGACTACGAAGCACGTATCATCTTATTACATCTCATACAGACCAACTCTATTTCTAATATCATCATTTTGAACTGTGTCCAGCTACTATTAGGCATTTTATGTAACGTTCCCTTCGCGTTTGCCTTTATTCTACTTCGCATGCTCTGTCTGCCACACCCAGCTCTCGCTTTCATAAATTAGCGTTGGGATCAGCACCGCATTGCGTATAGTGAGCTTTATTTTACAGCCAAAAAGTTTTCCCACAATGCAATTCGCACTATCCATTTACCATCGTCTCCAAGTCGGCGAGGCATATTTCATTCCTGCCAAAAGCTTTCTAAGATTGTTTATCTTAGATACGCTATCTAATCCACTTGTTAAAACACTTCAAACATTAACCGTAGTTAATCCTTGTGTTTGTTATGGTTTCCTTTTTTTTTCAAATCTTTGCTTCCTTCGCATTCAGTTATAAGCCTTTATCCGTAAATATTATTTTACATTGTGACTAGATTTACAGACTAGATGCTGTATCTATTAGTAACACCGCGTCGTCTGCATAAAACAGACAATTCTGACCGACGCGTTATTCGACATTCATATTCGCTTTAAATGGTTTCGCTTTTAATACAGGATGGACGGTGAAAGCAGCATGCAATCCTCAGTAACATCAATATTTACGTCAAATTAGAGCGAAAAGCTATCATCAAGCCACTTGCGCACTTATGTGGACTGTACAGCACATAAGTGCGCAACCTTTGGTCCTGTATCCCGGCAATATGACTCAGAGACCCTTTCGCTGCGTACTATATTCAGACGTAAATATTTCACTTGAATCTTTCGGTTAAGGTATTAAAGTTATTAAAGAGCAAATTGAATATTTTCTATAAAAAAAAAATGGCGGAAGATCGAGAAAGTATCTATGGAATATCATCAATCATAATATCGATAATGAGGGAAACTTATTGGCAAATTTTGTGTGAACCAAGCCTATGTTACTTTCGCATCACTTCTTTATCGACACAGAGCGTACCCCTCGAGAGAACTCGCCTTAGTAATAAATCATATAATCGTGTACCCAAACCCGTCTTCTGACAACTGGTGGGTGGACATTTATCAATTTAGTTAAGCAAGAATAGTTCAGATCAAATTACACTCTAATACGTTGCCACGTAGCCATCTAAGTTTTTCGTTTGTTTGCTCATATATATTTAGTCTACATAAAATAACAATGATATACCTTAAAGTGCAAAAAAAATTAAAGCAGATTTTTCCCTCAAGAAATATTTTCCGTAAATCTTGAGGTGTTTTTTTTCGTTTTTGGTAGGTAAATGGAGAGGTAGTATAATAAAGTATTTGATAAATATTAAACGAGGACATATACGAAATATATTATAATAAACATATTTAAATTATGTGATAAATATCGAAATAAGTAAGATGTCTTTTAAAATGATGATGACTCCCACGGTGATATTAAATCTTAGTAAGCTTCTAATATCATCGTGGGAGTCTTTTATAGTCATAATGTCATAAGATTTTCAATAATTAAACGACAAGATACGATGACCCTTGCTCTCTTTTACCTATAAAAGAATTTAGGAGGTTCTAAATTAAACTTACTTGATTGCTACGTATCTCCAAACCGCCAACGAGAGAGTGAGACATATCGAAGCTGTGTGAAATATCTGTGCGAAGTG
This sequence comes from Pyralis farinalis, assembly GCA_947507595.1. Classification (NCBI taxonomy): domain Eukaryota; kingdom Metazoa; phylum Arthropoda; class Insecta; order Lepidoptera; family Pyralidae; genus Pyralis; species Pyralis farinalis. The sequence continues at coordinate 14,136,769 of OX382277.1, read as the reverse complement.
CATGTGGAACAGAAGATACGCTGCCCATTTATACGGCATCTCACGCTGCCCAGGAAGAATCTGGCAACAAAACAAGAGTTTCTTATGTTACCTACAAAATTATGTTCTTTATTACGCATTGTATTCTAATCATGGGCGCCGAACGGCAGGGTTATCAATTATCTCAGTTGATAATAGTGATGAAGGTCCACTAAGTTACAAATGAATTAAAGGTAAAAATAAAACTTATTATAAACAATTAAAAAAACGGTAATTAAATATAAGAAATAAAGTTAAGTGACATTTGTGAAAGTGGAAGAATGTAGGAGCCGAAGAAGGCCAAGACTTACCTACCATGACCAATTTGGTCGTGTTCTATCAGAAAGTGATGTCAGGAGTCCTAGAAACCGAGCGTGCATGAGAAGAGCAATGAATGTGAAAGAAGCGAGTTAGGTGTGTAAGGATCGGGTCACGTGGCGCTCGGTTCCCGCTGCCCACCCCGCAAGGGATATGGCGTGAAGATATAGATGGATATTTATGATATATGTATATTGTAGGTATATTCTAACTTCGTAACAATCCTTGTCATCATATGTATGTATGTATGTACTATAATATTAATATATAAAGAACCTTTTTTATTGTCTTTGTACATATCGATCTTATAAAATGTCCTTGACAAAATTTGGAATGAAAATTAATTTAGAAATTTAAATATTTAAAATATAAAGGTTCTGTAGACAACCGACCAGAAGAAACAACGGCAGTCTATGTTGAGATCTGATCAGCAACGCACAGTGTACTGACAACCGCGTCTGTGACCTGCGGCCCCTGCTAAGTGGACTACGCGGTGTACTTCGGCGGTGGCACCTTTTGACCGCTGCGGTGTTGGAACGCAAGGCGGTCCCCACCGACTCCTATGCTCTACTGCACCATGTGATCTCACGACGTCCGTGAATCCCTCATGGACCAGCTCGCTGGCTGAGGTTCACTGGCGAGCTCCTCTACAGCCGGCAGCCTATATTTCCACCCGGACCGTGACCATGTGCTGCCGATCAGTGAACAGTGAACAGTTGGTTAGATTTTTTTTTATACTACGTCGGAAGGCATACAAGCATAAGCCCCACCTGACGTAAAGTGGGTACCGTAGCCTGTTAACACTTGCTTCTTCAGCTGCTTACACAGCAGCTCCTTGGGAGCTTACTGGTGACCTCACTCATACGCAGGAACACAACAACCCTCTGGGGAGTTGATATTTGGCTGCGGCTTTCTATGAGGTGGAGGTACTTCCCCAGACGGGCTGCTTTGATGCGCTTTACCTCTCTTAAAGCATCCAGAACAAGACGAACAGACATGTTCATACACACAAATGTTTGCCTTGTGTGGGAATCGATCCCACGAGCGTTGGTGTCAAAGTCCGTCATTCACGACTGAGCCACCGAGCTCGTCGAAATTGAATAATCGTTTTAAAAATAAGCTTTAATTTAAAAAATTTCAGTGTTGTTTTTTTATTTAGGTTCAATTCCCACACAAGACTTACATTTATGTGTGTGAACATGTCTGTTTGCTTAGTCTGAATGTTTTAAGAGAGGTAGTGCGCATCAAAGCAACCCGCCTGGGGAAGTACCTCCACCTCACAGAAAACGGCAGCTAAATAATAACTTCCTAGAGAGTTATTATATTCCTGCGTGTGAGTTAGGTCACCAGTAAGCTCCTAGTGAGTTGCTGTGTTAGCAGCGGAGAAGGCATTGCGCGAGTTATACTTAATGTATTACATCAGGTGGGTCGTATGCTTGTATGCCTTCTGATGTCATATAAAATAAATTGTTCATATTTATTGTTCCCACGAGAACGAAAATTATTGGTACCTACACCTTTCCAGGAATTTCGGAATAGACGAGTAAGCCATGTAATTAAACAGGGTACGTCTGGTGACCAGAAGTTGATACGTCAGCCACAGTACGTGTTTACCAGCTGTTCAGCACCTCATTATTCAGTACCTCAGCATGAGCCCCACCTTGAGTTTGGGTAATAACCTACAACTTGGTTTCCCAAGATAAGCAGCATTCAACAGGTATTGATGGACTAACATATATTTATCCAAAAAGTGGATAATGATTATTTGACGTCGATAAGTTCTACTGACGATCGTCCAACTCCATCTTCAGATATTCGTCATGTGTAATTTCGCACAATTTACCGAATTTATATAGGTCCAAAGGTCCAAATTACTTTTCAATCGAACACCAGCAATGGATTGAAAAATGGTTTGCAAAATTTGAAATGGACAATTAACATACATGTGACCATTGCCAAGAATTTAATTTAAATTGCAAATTCAGCATCTCGCAGCGAGATATACAACAGGAAAAATATGAGAAATATATTTTAAACTTTATTTTTTATTCGACATCTGGTGGTAAACAAATATACAACCTGATGTAACAGTTACTGCGATCCACGAATGCTAGCTATATATTGAGTACTAAGTATAAGTAATTGCTCACTTGTTGCTACATCCGATCTTAATGGAGTATACCTCGGAAATTCTTATTTCTTCTTATTGTATTTTATTCATTATTTTGCGTCGGCCACTTACCCTGGGTCGATCGCCTCCGATGAAGCCTTTAAAACGTTCCCGGCTAAAAGCAGTCCGTAGTTGGTGTTTAGTCAGTAAGAGACTGACATAACCTGTACGGCCGACCGAAAAGGTACTCGAATAGTCCGGAGAGTGCCTCCCTCAGTAAATGACTAAAGCACAATTTGTCCTTCTTTTGTGGATCATCGTTCGTGACGGACGTAAAAACAAAAAATACGGGGTGTGACTGTGACGCTGTAATGGCCGTGAGTTTCAAGTAAATACGTCCTTTTAACGGGTCAACAAAAGTAAGTTATATAAAAAGGAAATTATATAATGCAGTGAAATGATTTCCCCCATGTCGCGCGCGATGCCCCACAGTCCTCACTTAATGTAACGAATTCTTTGATTACTATCGAGTGGTGTAATCGTCGTCGTCTCGAAAAAGATACTCTTTAAAAGTACAAATAAATGCATTAACAGAGGATAAACCAAAGCCACGTGAGGATGAGGATGCTCGGAGGACATCTACGATGAAATTTATACATAATTTCGTACAAATGATATTTGAGCAAGTCTTGCACGAGAAAACTTAATCAAATATTGAATCAGTGTCATACTATAAAATAACTAGTCTGGCCATAAATACTGAATAGAAACTTTAATTTTTTTAACTATATCGTTATTTTGCATTTGGAACGCGTTTATTATGTTCTTTCGGTTTCCCGCCGTTTTACATAGATATTTTTTTCGTGTTTATTATCAAATTACAATATAGAACGGGGTGTTAAAGGAAATATGATTGCAATGATTGCCTTGCACAAAGTGGGTATGGAGCCGTCGGTCATATTCAAGACACTTCACAAGCTTGGTATCAGCTATATTCGTATATCGTACTATCGACACATATACCAACACTTCGTATTGTCTTAGGTTTTCGCGATTGTTACCCATCGGATTAAACAATTTTTAACGGAAGTATCGCGTATTTTTATAACCTGAATTTTTGCGGTGGGGTCTTTGTTTACCTTTTTATAAGTAGTATCATTCGACATAGGTTGTTGAATTTTACTGATATATTCGGATGTGTCCATGATTACTGGGAAACGCAACAGTAATCATGGACACGTCCGAATATATCAGTACAATTCAATAACCTTTGTCGTAGACCCCACCGCAAAAATTCAGGTCCAACAAAACTAAATAAAACACGCGATACTTCCGTTAAAAAAATGTTTAATTCAATATACCAACACTTCCTCTGTTGAAGACCATAAAAGATCGGGACGATCGCATGCTGTTAGAACTGCAACGGCTGTTAATGCTCTTAAAGTCAGAAATCGCAGAAATCCCATTAGAAAACAAAAAATCTTATCGCGAGAAATGTAGATTCCCGCTAGGACTCTGTCGCGTATAATAAAATAGGACCTGAAGCTTGGCGCTTATCTTTTTTTTGTACAATGTCAGAAGGTATACAAGCATACGAGTTTTTTGCGCGGTGGAGGTACTTCACCAGACCGGCTGCTTTGATGCGCTCTACCTCTCATAAACATTTTCACGATTGAAGAGCACTACAACGAACAAAATGACAAAGTGTACGCACACAGTTCTAACGAAGCCCCCCAAGTGATCGAAAATGTTTTGGTGAGCGTCTGTAATGGTTTGGTGAGGGGTCTTATCAAGGAGTCACGAAGCTTCATTTTTGTGAAAAAGAAGTGACGACTTCAGCCAAAGTATATCAAGAAACTGTCTTGGATCGCAGAAATCGGTCGAGAAACTTCTCAGAAATACACTTTTTGAAAATGTACCGTGGATTTTGCGGCAGGATTCTGCACCCGGTCACAAGTCACGAACTACCCAAGGTAGGCTCGAAACCAATTCCGAACAAAAATTCCGGACTTCATAAGAGCTGAAGACTGGCCCTCGTCTAGCTCAGATCTGAACCCCTTAGACTACAAATTATGGTCAGTTTTAGATGACATGGCCTGCTCGAAATGACAGGCCACATTGCTGGAGCAAGCAGTGGCTAAATTTCCCATAGAAATAGTGCGTTAATCCATAGATTCGTAGCCAGACAGATTAAAGGTCTGTTTAAAAGCAAAAAGGCCAATGGCCATTTCGAATAGAATATTTTTTTAATTTTTTTGCTGAGACTTCCATAAATATGTAAAGCTAAGTGCAGCTCAAGCTTTACACTTTGACCTTTGCACTGTTTTTATGCTGTTCGTAATAAGAGTTACAATCGCACTTCGAGTGTTAAGCGTGATCTGCTCTTAGCCATGTAAGTTTTATTAAGATTACATTACTTCATAAAAAATAAATGCATATTGATTTGTAACAGCACTATTACCCGGACATAAATACCGTGTCTTATATTGTGAAAAAGGATGATGTTCATTGTTAGTTTAAGATAAAGTTAACTTTATAATATCATACACATTTAAAGCTGAGGTATATATCTATGGACCCCTGTTATAAATGCTCGGTTGCGCAGCGGTCATAACACGACTTTGTCAACGACGCTCGTGGGTTCGATTCGCACACAGGACAAATATTTGTGTGAATGAATATGTCTGTGTTATTATATTATATATGTTTTAAAAGAGGTAGGGCATATCAAAGCAGCCCATCCCCCGTACAATAAACCTCACAGAACAGAAAACGCAGCCGAATAACAACTTCCTGAAGGGTTGTAGTGTTCCTGCGTGTCAGTGAGGTCACCAGTAAGCTCCTAAGGAGTTGCTGTGGTAGCAGACGAGGTGGCATTGCGCGAGCGACACTTACTTGTATTGCAAACGTTCAAACGCTACGGCAACCGCTTTACATCAGTTGGGCCGTATGCTTGTATAAAAAAACCTCTGAAAATAAATTAAATTGAATTATATTGTTATAAAAATTATATTATATGGTTATAACTTTCTAAATCTATGAGTCACGTTATTTTGAGTGCGTGTCTCTATAACAAGTCGTACGAGACCAATGTTAATGTAATGTACAAAGCACGTACAACACTTATGTGGAGTGGAAAGGCACGATAATAATATTCATAATTAGCAATTTTATCATGAGCCTGTTGTTAGGGTTCTGTGACAAAAATATTATAAACGGGAGACCTTGTCCTTCTCTATGCTCAAGGCCTCTTTCCTCCAGAATGAATAGAGGTTCATATACAACCATAATTAATTAAGTAATAATAGTTCAATTCCATCGTATTTAATTTGGTTCGTTCATTCGGTATGTTCCATTGTATGCATGCAATTCCATTCGTCATTTCTTCTACAATGGTAATTTTCGTTGTGGTCCAAATGCTGGTAATTATGAAAAGAAAAATGGAAGTTGTGAGAAATTATTATAAAATACAATAAGATTTGATTTAATAAACATGTAAGGTGTGTCTAAGTGCCTGCGAGGGCCCAAGGGTAAATAAAGAATTTTTATATTTATCTTGTCTTTTAATTTTATTGCTTGGGGGGTCCATATACCGCACATGCTCGGAACGCTAGTTTCAGGAAGACCAGTGTCTTCCTTCAATCCAAAGGATTTAGAGGATATTGAGCAACAAGCTCAATTGCGGATTGGCGAAGACCAGCTTTTAAAGCCCTTCTAAAAACCTTTAACTTAGCTTAACGACTTTGCTGTGATCTCTATTAGTAGGGGAGATAGCGTTAATTTTCACAAGTCATTTCATACCGGCCAATATTTGTAGTAATAAAAGTTCTTCAGTAATACATGAGAAGAATAATACGAGAGATTTGGCCGTCAGTCACTCTGGTGGTGGGAACAGAAGGTAAGGTAAGCGTAGAAGTAGATCATATTGTTTTTTTTGAAAATTTATGCTACGAGTATTTTTATATCATACTCAAATTTTTAGGGTGATTCCTGAGGTTAGTTTTAACTAAAAAATAACCATCTGGTGTATTTAAAAGAGGGGATTATACGGCAGTCGCGTATGTATGTATGCAACTTCTACATCGCGTCGTTAATATGAATGTTTTTGTAGCTAAGTAGTTTTTGTTGATACAATAAAATTTGGTGACGGTAAAATTCCTCCTTGACGGTAAAATTGTCTCTTCTGAGATATAGGATGTTTTACTAACCCTAACCGAGTTTGCGGTAGTTTTTTTGAGAATTTGAAACTGACATAACGTATGTTAAATTCATAAATATGTATATATATATATATACATATATATAAAATGATATTTATTAAAAATTCCTGTCAGCTGAATGCTTGTGGATGTAAAGACTGTTAGTTCATCTGTCAAAGTGACTATACACCGCTCAGATGGACTAAGCGCGCGGCATGTTTATGCAGCTGACGGTTTTACCGCCGTTATAAATACAGCTGACTATTTCTTTAATTATTTATAAAGTATGAGGATAGATATAAGCATCAATAAATATATACATACAAATAAAGTATAGCAATTCAACTGTATAAATTTCATAAGGTATGAAATCACTTTATATTTGAACATTTTTAATATGGTTCATATACGTGACTGACGTATAATCCCCTCTCTCCAATACAGCTGATGGTTATTTTTAGTTAAAACTACCCTACGAATTTGGGTAGGTATAGTATAAAAAGACTCGTAACATATTTTTTTAATAACTTTGGCATACTATTCTCGACATCAACGTTCGCCTTCGCCTCCACCGCGGGTGCGGCGACTGACGCATATTTTGTTGATTATTTAATATCAAGGAACTACTTAAAATAAAATTCATTCGGTACAAAATTCCTCGGAAAAATTAACGTTACCTCCTATGTTGCAAACCACCACAGCATTGGCGTTGGCGGCTACACGGTTGCAAGCAATGTCACAACTTTAATGTAGTCCGAACTCGCATATGAAAAGATCACTCATCATACATAGCATTATTATAGCTTCTTCAAAAATTCTAAAAGTTGGCTATGTAAAAAACCAGGTTGCTAACAAAGGTGAGTTCGCTAGTTTCTAACCATGTATTTTTTTTTATACCACTAAGGTGGCAATCAAGCATACGGCCTGCCTGATGTTAAACAGTCACCGTAGCCTATGGACATTTGCAACACCAGGGGCGTCACTCATGCGTTGCCGACCCTCTAAAAACCTCTTCACGCATTTCTTGAAGAACTCCGTGCTGTAGTTCCTTGGAAAAACCTCGGCTGGGAGCTCATTCATGCTCATGTAGTTTCTAACTACCAAATTCAGTCTGATTTTCCAATCTCCTCTGTAAGCAGACGTGTGATCACAATGGCGCCGTTAATGAACACGTTGTAAACCATGTAGCCGACTGTTGCAAACCACGTAAGCACATTTGTATCGCTGTTGGAGGCGAACGGGCACATCTAGCTAATTGTATTACGTTTGTAAAAGTGTCGACTTTCTTTTCCATTCTCAAGAAATTTCAAATGCCACTTTAACAATTATTTTAATATATTGATTTAATAACTTTATATTAAATCGTTTTTTTTTTTCACTTATTTCCTCATTTTAAAGCTAAAATAATATTGTATAGTGACGTCAACCTATTGAATTTTTGAAAGGCTTGACGACATAATATCGTGTATATGAAGAGGGCGTTCCATATGAGAGTTCAAACACACTAAATTTGCCGTGTTGCTGCAAGTGCAGTGGTGGTTTGCAACAAAGATCACAGTAAAGTATGTATTCATATAAATATATTCCGAAGTTAAAAAGAGTTCGAGTTAAACATCACATTCATATAGATTGTGGCCTGTGACAAGCATATTTTTTTAATTAACTGAAATTGGTTACCGCAGCAATATAGGAAGTATCGCTCGCCAGTAACTACCCTTGCAGCTAACACAGCAACACCTTAGGAGTTTATTGATAGCCTTCCTAACTCACAAGAACAAAATAACCCTCTAGGATGTTGTTATTTGACTTCGGTTATCGATAAGGTGGAGATACTTCTCCAGTCAATGTGCTATGATGTACCCTACTTCGCTTAGTAATTGACGTGTAATGTAAATCTATTAACTTGGGTTGTCTTAGAATCTTGAAATTGGGCTTGAAAAGAGTTTTTGAAAATAAAAATGTTTCATGAACAGGTAAAAGGACTATATTATAAAAGTCACCTTTCTTAGTTTAAAATTAATCATTAGTAATATTTTTGTAGTATAATGATACGGATCCCTCAATGCACGAGTTCCTTACACTTAGCTGCTTTTTGTTATCAATGTTTGCGTTTAGATATGAATATTCCCGCGGAGTTAGATTGGATTTTTTTAATACTACGCCGAGGGGCAAACGGCAAAGGAAATCGAGCGCGTGACAACTATATTTCTCCCGCTTCCCAATGGAGCATAAAGCACACACGACTTTTCAAAAAGGTTTCTTTCTCCGTTGAAAATTAAAAAAATAGACATCTAAACTTACCAGGTACCTATAGACGGCAAAAGGAACATATTCCATCATTACGAAGATATCAGCTACAGCCAGCCATTTCAGCAATCGGTTGATAGGTGCCGCTGCCAAGTCACGGCGAGTCAACACGGCGACGTTCAATGCGTTCGCTAAGCTGCCGAAGAAGCACACCTGGGAACAATGAATTGATGTTTTATTCTTTCTTATTTGGCAGAATTATATCTAAAGTTAATATATAATATTGTATTGTAATGCAAGTATTGTGTGGTAACACACACATATATGTGTGTGTGTACCTGAGTGATAAATTAATATTTCGTAACGTTGAGTTTATTACTAAGCCGTTGATAAAATAGTTTTACTGGAACTGCCAAAACCCAAGTTGTTTTTTTTATATATTTATTTTTTTAATTTTGAACACCTATATTTGAGATTATCATCATCGTATTGCGGGCTATAAATTTATATACAAAAATATCACATGTCTGATTTATAATTCATCACAGGCAGTGATATTTTTGCTAGCTGTGGCTCTACTTGCGGAGCTAAAGTACTTTGGGAATTTTCATGAAGTTACTGCAGCAAAGAAATCATCCAAGAGTGCTTTGCACAGTTTGTTTGAGTTTTGAGCATAGCGCATCGCTCGAGCAAAGATGTAAACTTTCAACTATTGTTTTCAATAAACACTGAAACATTGAGCAAATGATAACTTTAAAAATTTGTAAAGTTGTTCGTGACTTAGTGGTATTGGTGTTAGGAGTAGCTACTGTTTCTGTCAATCTGACACTTCGCATTTCGGTGGAGGTAGTCTTATGACTGAGTAGTACGAAGAACATCCGTAGCAGGACTGGAGTTACCGACGTGGTTCTAAGTATTAGCAACCTGAAGTGGCGATGAGCAGGCCACATAGCTCGGAGACCCGATGGCCGCTGGAGCAGAAAGATTCTCGAATGGCGATCACGAACCGGAAAACGCAGCGTAGAACGACATCCCATACGATACAGACGATCTTATGAATATCAGGGAGCCGTTGGATGCAGGCTGCATAAGATCGATTGCTGTGGAAGTCTAAGGAGAAGGCCTATGTCCAGCATTGAACGTCTTTCGGCTGATATGATGATGATGTTGACTACGGAGAAATTTTTGTTGCAGCGGTCGTGCCGATGAATGATGATGATGAGGACCCCAACCTTTGTAAAAGGAAGGGAGAAAGTTTGTACTCATTGCACTAGCATAATCTGCCATAAAATCTGTACTAAGCTCAATTTCAATTTTCAAGTTCTCTGTTTGAACCTCAAGAGGTATTTGCAAGGTTGGCAGCGCAAGAGCGATGTCCCTGGTGGCACGCGTATCCGTAAGCTTACCATCAATCAGGCGCCACATTTTTGTTTGCCTTTGAGGTAAAAAAAACCAATCCTTAGAAAGAAGATAATATTGGATTTACGCTGCTGGCCCTATCCTATTCCGGGAACACCCAATAACAGTAGGTCCTCTATAAAGTCAAAAAAGGCTAGACCGCATTTAATGAAATTTTCAGGGAATCTTCGTATTAGCCTAGCGGATGATCCTGTGAATCCTGTACAATCGGATCACCCGTACGAAGCCGGGCGGGTAGTTGTATATAAAAATACTCAAAAAATGCACGTAAAGACATGTTAGTTGGTAATATCTATCTAAACATACAAATAAATATATGTGTGTAGTACATAGAACAAAATGCGTAATAAAGTCCAACGACCACTTTTTGCAATTTTTTGCTTTATATTTGTCAACATCAACATAAAGTTTGAACAGGAAAGCTCTTTGGTGCGGATTAAAAATAGTAAAAAAATAGAGATTCGAACTTTACTTTTTATTCTGACTGGTACTGTCACTGGAGCATTGAAACCCAGTAGATTACGAACCAGAATATTAACCGTGGATTTCTGATTCGAATCCTGGCGCGGTGTTCATGTACAGGTGTAGGTGAAATACCACTGATGCTCCAATAATTTACATTACATTTAAAGAGAAGTAGGGCGTATCAAAGCAGCCCGTCTGGGGAAGTACCTCCACCTCACAGAAAACCACAGCCAAATAACAACTCCCTAGAGGATTGTTGTGTTCCTGTGTGTGAGTGAGGTCACCAGTAAGCTTCCAAGCTGTGTAAACAGCAAAGCAGTATTAAAGCAAAGCAAATTAATATACTATTGTACCTTGTACCCGCAAGCGTTAATAGGCTATTGTGCCCCCTTTACATCAGGTGGGATGTATGTATGCCTCCCGATGTAGTATAAAAAAAAATACTCAACGGATTTTATGACCTACATCAAGCTTATAAACCCGAGGCACATTTGTGTAGTTTTTTAATACGGAAATGTAGTATGACAGTAACCTCCAGCGTATGGAAGATAGGCAACATATCCCTAAAAGGTTCTTTTTTATACCAATAATATGCCAAAGAAACAAGCATACAGCTTGCCTGCTTGCCAGATTGTGAATCGATATATACCTAACACTTGTAACATTAAAGCCATCACTGGTGCGCAGCTGAGCCTGCAAAAACCTCTTCACACTAGATTTGATAAAGCTCATATTGTAAGCTGGTAGGGAAGTCATGACAAAAAAAATATTTCATAACCAAACGGTTCTCGGAAGATAACCCACCTGAAACCAAATATAAATAACAACAAGTTAGCGAATACGAAACCGGAGAAAAATTTCACCCCTGTGTAAGAATAAGGATCAGAAAAATAAGGGACCAAATTCTATTATTTTGAACGAACCATTATTGTACATATACAAATATTTTGTGTATCTTGGAAATGGATCCAACGATTTGGATCAAATTTCATATTCAAGTTTACCTATGATAGTAGGTATATAATTTTACACAAAGAAAACAAATGTTTATTAGGATTTTGTAAATACTAAACTATAGTAGTAGCACAGTCTCGCGGATAGTAAAATTGGTAGGATATTTTAATGTAGGTGACGTCGCGTCAGGCAGTTAACCAACCAATGGCCCTACTCATGGAAAGTGGGTTCGGTAGCCTATGATTGCTTACAGAAGGAGTATCACTCACGCGTTGCAACTTCCGTAGCCAGAACGCCTACACCTCAAGAGTTACTGGTAACGTCGCTCACTCGTAAAAACATAATAATACTCAAAGGAGTTGTTAATTAGCTGTGGTCTTCTGTGGGGTTGAGGTTTTTCTTATATACAACGTCGGAACACATACAAGCATATGGTAAATCTGATGAAAGGCGGACACCGTAGTAACACTTGAAATAAATGAAGTCTCTTTTGCGCGATGCCACTTATGCTGCTAAAATAGCAACTCCTTTGGAGCTTTCGGTTTACTGTGAGCCGGTGATACTTCTCTAGATAGGTTGTTTTTACTTACAAATGTTTGTCCTGTGTGGGAATGAAACCCACGAGTGTTGGAGTCAAAGTAACGTTATTAACCGCCGCGCAACCGAGTTCGTCAATAACTTTCCCAGACGTGCTACAATGATGTGACATTCCTATTTCTTTTAATTTCAATATGAATTACATCATTGGCAGTAATGTATTTATTTTGTTGGTATCAAGGTCGCCTGTGTCATTAATATCCCATTAGCGCTCTATTTGTGTCATTGATGACTGTGTTTACTGTCCCATTACGAAGATGCCTAAAGAGGGACACAACACAATTCAATGGGCAATTGACGAAAATGAATTAACATGAGTGTTGTATCAGATATCTTCGTGTTTCTATATATAAATATAGGTATGGTAGTACACTGCCGAGCATGCGGTAATTGTAATTATCACTTGCTCGGCGATGATGGAAAACAACGTGAGGAAACCCGCACGTCCAAGAAATTATATTTCGATAGACGTGTGACCTAACTTAAGAAAGGTCTGGTTTTCCCTCTGGGTCATGGACGTCGAACGACAGTCACTCCAAGTCAAAATCAGTATCTTCGCCAAATCTTTAGGATTAGGTAGAGGACCCCGTCGGTCCTAATGGATTAGGAAACGGGATAACGCTAGGAAGAAGAAGAAGATAGATATGGTAGTATGTTGGTGTGGCCTAAACATACAATGCAAGAGGAAAGTATGACAAAACATGTACAACGCGAAAGTACAAGCATGTAGGTAACGAAGAAGGCCTCTCACTCACTCATACCTTTTATTATATTTATAGTCCTTAATAGTTTATTTTATTGATCCCCACAAGTGCTTGGTCTTGAAACTATAGGACGGATTCGAGAGGTGCGCGCAGACTAGTTCTCCCGAGCAACAGTCTTTCACATGTTGACGCGTGATACAGACATCGCCATGTTAAACCATTTTGAAGGGAACCGCCTATCATAATCAGATTGGTCGTGTTTTATAAGAAGGTAGTGTTAAGAGTCCAAGAATCGGCAAGCGTGCTGAAAAAAGTATGTAAGTATGCATGTAGGGTCACGCGGCGATAGGTAAGTTTTCTTTGCCTACCCCGCAACGGAAAGATATAGATTGGGAGATAGATCACATATAATAGTTCCTTTTCAGTTAGATTTATGGTATGTGTATAGAACTAATCGTAAAGTTCTTTGAGATTGGTGGCGCAGTGGTTGGTAACGCTACTTTGACACTTATTCTCGTGGGTTCGATTCCCACACAGAACAAACATTACTGTCCATGAATATGTCCACCGAGGGTGGTTTAAAGAGAGGGAGGGCGCATCAAAGCAGCCTGACTGGGGAAGTAAAAGTAGTGGACCCTTTTTTTTTTTGTTGCCCGAGGCGGAAAATGCATCTAGGTATAGATTAAATGATAAAATGCATACATTGACATTATATGATGACAAATTTCATATACTTGACATAAATATATTTAATAATAAACATTATAATTTGTCAGAAGATAAATTTTATCTTAGCAATTTTTATAAAAGACAAATAGCAGATTCGCTATCATATTGTTTTAAGAAACCAGCCAAAAGTTTGGCTAACAACCCTGCTTCTTTTGAGCAGTTAGATAATTTGACATTATGTAATGGTACCTTGGAAGGTATTCCAAATTCTTTAAATTAGGTTACAAGACAATAGAGTTATACTCTGGCAATGTAAATAGTAATAATAACAATATTCAAAATGAAACTAAAAGTAATAATAATACAATATCCCCATCAATTGTAAATTGTTAAGAATATAGAAAGATTAATAATTGTATCAACCTGGTGCACCAAAACATTCAGGGGATGATAGGAAAGGAGTTAGAATTGGAGTTGTTTATGAATTGTAGCAATATTGATATTTTATGTCTAACTGAGCACTGGCTAAAACCCCATCAATTCATTTTCAGCTTCAATAACCACCAGGTTGCAAGCTCATTCATCAGAGATAACTGTATACATGGTGGCTCCTTAATATTATTAAATAAGTTGCTTAAATTTAAAGAAAGGTGTGACATTGTGAGCCTCTCTGTTGAGCGAGTTGTAGAGATTTCATGCATTGAATTGGAACGATTCATTGTTATGAACCTGTATAAACCTCCTAGCACGCCATTTGAAACATTTTCAAATATCATGGAGGATGCCTTAAATAAATTATCTAATAGCCATAAAACTGTTATAATTTGTGGAGACTTTAATATAAATATCTTGGAGAAAAATACTGTTACCTACAACTTTTTAAATTTATTTAAATCAAACAATTTGCATCATATTTTTACAGAGCCAACAAGAGTAACTGCTACAAGTGCTACATGTATTGACAATATATTTAGCAATGTAAAACCTTCATATCAATCTATAATTAATAAAGTTCAGTCAGACCATTCAGGTCAATTGGTTTCATTTCCAAATTCTTCAAAAATACAAAGAAAGCAAATAAATTATATACCATTTAGTAAAAGCCGCTTAGAAAGATGTAAGTCTAATATAGCAGAAAAAATTGTATTGTTGCCCTATCACGGTACTCCGGACCACTTGTACAGTTCATTATTTAGCTTAATTACTAGTGAATTTAATGCAATATTTACTCCAAAACAACTGTCTGTAAGTGACCGTATGACATTCAGTGATTGGGCAACTCCTGGTATTTACAAAAGTCGGAATAAATTGTATGAACTTTATGAAGAAAGGACCTGTAATCACAATCCGACTTTTCAAGAACTTGCAAAAAATTATGCTTAAATATTTAAACGAGCCTGTTCCAATGCTAAGTCTATATATTTAAGAAATAAAATTAATGGTTCAACAAATATTATTAAATCTGTTTGGAATATGATAAATAATGAGACGGGTAGAGCGAAAGTACGTAGTCGAGACTTTCAGTTAAAGATAAATGATATAGATATCAAAAATGATGTAGAAATTGCGACTGAGTTTGAAAAATATTTTTCTAACATTCCTCTTATTACTACGAGAAATCTTAGGTCTTCTTCTATAGCTGCTGAACTCGTTCTCAAACAGAGCGTGGTAGAATGCGACACAATATTTGAATTTTCAGCTGTAAGCCCAAAAGATGTTTTGAACGCTTTTAAATCAATAAATATGAAAAACACTAAAGATCTGTGGGGTCTATCTGTCAAAACCATATTTTCTATTATTATTTCAATCGCTCCACATTTAGCTACAATTTTCAATTGTTGTGTGGCATCTGGTGTATTTCTTGACTTGATGAAACATAGTAAAATCATTCCATTATTTAAATCTGGTGATAGTTCGGACCCTTCGAATTTTCGACCCGTTTCCATACTGCCCATTCTCAGTAAAATTTTTGAAAAACTAATGCTTAGCCAGTTGCTCAGACATTTTAATACACATAATTTGCTTCATAGGAGACAGTTCGGATTTACGAGAGGTTGTTCAACTATAGACGCAGGGATTCATTTGCTTAAAAGTATATTCGCGGCATGGGAAGGTTCGCAAGATGCCTTGGGAATTTTCTGTGATCTGTCGAAAGCGTTTGACTGCGTGCACCATAACACTCTTGTCAGAAATTTACACCATCAGGAACAAGGCTCTCGAACTTCTGTCTTCTTATCTGGGCAATAGGATACAGAAGGTCGATGTTAATGGTAAAAGATCTTCGGGGTCCCCTGTAGTCATGGGAGTCCCACAGGGGTCAATTCTAGGTCCATTCTTATTTTTAGTATATATAAATGACTTACCTTATTATGTAAAGGATAAACATGAGATTGTATTGTTTGCGGATGATACCTCTTTGACATTCAAAATTAATAGACAGTTAGGTAATTATGACGAAGTTAACGATGCTCTCTCTAAAGTTATGCATTGGTTTAATGTTAATAATCTGCTTTTAAATGATAAAAAGACTAAAGTAATTAAGTTCTCAACACCTAATGTAAGACAGATGACTACCAATGTACATGTTAATGGAACTAATTTAGCCCCTGTGGAGACAACTGTTTTCTTGGGTATAACAATTGACTCCAAACAGAAAAATTATCAGGAAAACTAAGTTCTGCAGCCTATGCAGTGAAAACTATTAGACGGCTCACTGATGTTGATACGGCTAGAATAGTTTATTTCAGCTACTTTCATAGTATTATGTCATACGGAATTCTTCTTTGGGGTAACTCCGCGGACATTAACACCATCTTTTTATTGCAAAAGAGAGCCATTAGAGCTATCTACAAACTTGGTCCCCGTGGGAGCCTTAGAGAAAAATTCAAAGAAATAAATATTCTAACAGTCGCATCGCAATATATCTATGAAAATCTTTTGTATGTCCATAAAAACATAGACTCATTTTGTAAAAAGAGTGATACTCATAACATAAATACTAGATATAAGCATAATCTTGTGTTACATGCAAGCCGTCTCCACAAAATAAGTAATTCTTTTATGGGGCAATGTATACGGTTCTATAACAAACTTCCCAGCAATATAAGAGAATTGTCAATAAACAAGTTTAAAACTACTATTAAAGCCAAATTGTGTAGCAGGGCATATTATAAAGTATCTGACTATATTAATGATAAAAATGCCTGGGATTGAGTCGATCCAATTATAATGTAATTAATAAATTATGTAAATTTGTTTGGATACCAAAAGAGGGATGCCTGAGTTTTTTGGCAGTATTTTTATCAGTGCTCACCTAGTCATGAACTGCACGGTAGGGAAAAAAATTGTGACGATTCCAAACAAATGTAGCCATTTTTACGGAATAAAAAGATTTAGACTTTGACTTTGACTTTGACCCCACCAATGGATTAGCAAATGCGATCTAAACTGCTTTCTATGCTTCTACTACCAATTATTTATTAGTAGAAGCATGCCGTCGCTGTCAAGGCTGCTCCGGTTGTCTCTGTCTCGTCTACTGCGGTTGTCTCTGCGAATGTCCGCCATCTTGACGAGCTCAGTGGCGCAGTGGTAGAACGCGCTGTTACGCTACTTTGACACCAAAGCTCGTGGGTTCGATTCCCACACAGTACAAAAATTTGTGTGCATGAACACTTGTCTATTTGTATTGGTCTTGGTATTTTCTATATATAATAAGTATGTATTTACAAAAAAAAAATGTATTTACGTATGTTTATCAGTTGTCTAGTACCCATAACACAAGTTTCGCTTACTTTGGGGCTAGGTGGCGCTGTGTAATTTGTCCGACAATATTTATTTATATTTATATTTTATCTGAAACATGAACCGCATGGACCCGCCATCGTTGCTATCCTGGCTGCTCCGGTCGTCTCTGCAACACATGATTCGCCTCTCCGCGAGGCATCCTAATGCGCTGTAGATGTCAGTCGTTAGAACATGCTTCGTAGCAGCAGATATAGCAACGACGGCATGCATCTACTAACGGTTAGTTGGTTCGTCTCGGCCGGCGCTAGTACACATGAAATAATTGGTAATGGAAGTATACAAAGTTGTTTAGATCCAATTTCTTGTAAACAGTAACTTCGCAAGAGCTTCCGCTCAAGCGGATGTCTGATTTAGTAGTGAGGCTATGTCCAGCGGTACGGTACCGCGGTAACTGATGCCCGTCAGTATAATTGACTGCCTCCCGAAGTAGTATAAAAAGGAACACCCGAAAGTAATAACAGTAATAAGAAGACATTTTAATGGTGAATTTTCAGCTATGTTTGTTCTTTATTGAAACAATAGACTGTTGATCTGATATTTTATTTTGTTCACCAATCTTAGAAACGACGATTATCACGTTATTTTTGAATGCTCAGCTATTTCTTTTTTTTACGTCTTATTGATACTGTGAGTTGATGGTAGATCATTGCTTTGTTCAGCTTCTTTTATAATGTACCGATGTTATTGTCAGTGTACGCTTCAAATCTTGACCTTGTTTTGGATAGTCTTCAACATAAGATTTAACGACTGTGTTAAAAAATTAATCGCCATTCGCCATAGTGTTTCCCCAACATATTATATATTATAATAGATTTGTTAGGTTCTCTTTTGACGAGCTCGGTCGTAGAGTAGTTTGCAATAATGCAATATAACGCCAGCGCTCGTGAGTTCCGTTCCCACACAGGACAAAAAATGTGTGCATAGCCATGTCTGTTTGTCTTGGACTAGATGTATTCTAGAAAGGCAGGGCATATCAAAGTAGCCCGACTGGAGAAATACTTCCATTTCACAGAAAATCGCAGCCATATTATAACTCCCCTGCAGGTTATTGTGTTCCTGCAAGTGAGCGAGTTTGCCAATAAGTGCCTAATAAAATAACTGTGATACTTCATGTATCGCAAGCATTTATGGCCTACAATAATGGCTTTAGATCACGTGGGCTATAGGTTTGCATGTCTCTCAACCTCGTTTAAAAAAAGACCTCACACCAAGTAATAGGACTTCCGTGCCCATCCTTGTCGATTGGACCAAAAGAAATAGGCAATATTCTGTTATTTAAAATAAATGTTACACATGTCTTTATGGTTTCTGGTAATACTATAATAAACAACTTATGCCATAAAATTTTATGAGTAAAAAAGTTATGATGAATGGTGATTATGGAATAAAATCGATAGGACAAAGCAAAATAGTAAAATCAATTTTATATATAGACCCCTGACAAGGGGGTTTTTCCCCTTTTGTTCCAAATTAACATTGTAACACTGATTTTCTATATTTAATAAATCTTTTCTGAAACAAACAACTGGGTAAAGCAGTTTGCGTGTCAACCAGAAATTTAAACTGTGTAATCAAGGTATTTACCTCCTCGTTTCTTGTCTTTCGGGTCTGAAACTTTGCACACGCAATGGAACCGAGCATCTTAAAGCTAAAGCAAAACAAACTTTGTATTGTTCTCAAGTATTTAGTGGCATATTCATAACGGCAGGCAAATTCGAAGAAACTTTAGGGATCCAACAAAGTTACATTCGAGTCTGTTTTTGTGCACGACATTGTAGATTGTGAATATATCGTTATTCACAGAATGTACAATATGAGTAGGTAGCAGTAATAGTACAGGATGACACTGTGAACAAATAAGAGCGAGCCCAGCTTGAGAAATCAGCATGTAACCGATATCAAGATACTGTGCATAAGTAGATATTATAATACTCGTGTGATACTATTAAAACCGTCGGCTATACCTCTGTTTTAAACTCATATTTCTAATAACCTCTTTTATGTGACAGTAGGTATCATAAATTGTGATTAAGCATCAAAATGTTCGTTTTTTGTAGGTACTTTAAGTAAGTTAATTTTTGCAAGATGGTACCAAATTTAAATGAAATATGAGAAGTTACTTAGTTGATGTTTTTGAAAATAAATGTTATTTTCTCTTTAAATTAGATTAGACAGTTATTAATTACCACAGTATTTTATTTGGTCTGTTAAACAAGATAGATGTTGATTTTCATACAAACTATGCTGCGTTCGTATATTTCACCAGTGAAGTAATTGGAATTTATCTTAACGCCATTTTTATTTAACAACAGAAAAACAGTATTATGTTAAAAACTAACCATAATTGTGTGATGCAGCAAATCTAAAGAAGGCAATTTGATCTAAACTACTTCGTGCGCTGAATAGTCTATGCGAACTAGTGTCACACTGCTATTATTCTTACGACTAACATCTATAGCGTCTGAAGATACCTAGTGGAGAGGCGAAACACCTGTCGCAGAGACAACTGGAGCACCCAGGGTATTATCGGTGGCAGGTGCATGCGGATCATGTTTCAGATGTGGACATTTGCAGAGATGACCGCGGCAGCCTAGGCAGAGATGACCGGAGCAGTCATGGCAGCGACGGCATGCATCTACTAACGGTACTGGCCGGTACCCACCCACTACCGCTAGTACCTAGGTGTATGCCGTCGTACTAGTTCGTATGTACTATTCGGTAGCGCAGCACACAAAGGAGTTTACATCAAATTGCCTGTAAATTCCACTTTCGCAAAATAACACCTGAAATTCATAGTATGTAAATTATAAAGAAGTCATAGTTTTGTGGCAATGTTACCTCAAACAAAACCTACGAGCGCGTCGTATTTCCAGTGCTACAGGATTAACATAAATTTGTCTGAGTCTACTCTACGTCTACGTTATTTAGTATTGTAAAAATTGAGTCAACTAAGAAAGCTCAAAAAATGAAAGTTTAGACTTAAATTATTGAAGAATCTTACTGATAACTAAGGAAAACTAATATTAGGAAAAGATATGCTAACTCTAATAACACCTAGGCCGAATGGCAGTGGCCCGTTACGACAGGCAACTTTTCGGTAGGCCAGTTTTTGTACGTCTGTTATATATGAGTTAAAGTAGTTTTGAAAGTATATTTGGTGGTATATTGTTCCAACAGTTAGTTGCCTGGTTGCAAAAGTTGTTCTATGCGGCTGTTTTATGACGTTGCTCGACTTGAGACCGGCAGCGAAAGAACTTAACGCATATCTGTCATGGTAACATTAATTTGGATTGCAGATATTCGAGATTTTTTAATTTTATACTAGGACTAGGACTCCTAACAACATACGTGAGATAAATTGTTTATACTAGTCCAAATATGGCCGTATTTAAAGAATGCATTTTTTAAATGTGCCGATATGACTATAAGGAGGGACGTTGAAGCAACACAGACAGTAAATGATCTGTACTCTCTGAATCAGCCAAAGAGGACAACAGACGAGGGCCATAAAAAATAACACCGTTGGAATCAGTAACCTACATAATCTACTTTTCAGTTAATAGATTACGCAGTTGTATGTATATCTTAACGACAGGTCCCTTACGGGGTAGGCAGAGGGAACCGCGCGCCATAAGCCGCGGTCCGTAAGGACCGATATAAAAAAGAATTTCATGCACGCTCGTCGGTTTCTAGGGCTCTTGACATCACCTTCTGATAAAACACGACGGAGTTGATATAAAATATTAATGCGGTAGAAACAATTACTGACCAAAACCAACGCGTGACGTAGAAAATCGCAGTTGATTTTCTACGGTTCTTTCCCGGTTCACTCTTCTACTCTCTTAATAGGTTCACGAAGCATAGTGACATCTGGGATTGAGCTTGTGATTTGTGATATTACATACCTATGTTTTTTTATACTATTTTTTATACTACGTCGGGAAGCATACAAGCATACGGCCCACCTGATGTAAAGCGGGTACCGTAGCCTATTAACGCTTGCGATATATTAAGTATCATTAGTGCGATGCCTCGTCTGCTGCTTACACAGCAACTCCTTGGGAGCTTACTGGTGACCTCACTCACACGCAGGAACACAACATCTCTCACATCATCATCACACAACCTCTAGGGAGTTGTTCTTTGGCTGCGGTTTTCTGTGAGGTTGAGATACTTCCCCAGATGGGCTGCTTTGATGCGCTCTACCTCTCTTAAAACATCCAGACCAAGACAAACAGAGATGTTCATGCACACAAATGTTTACCTTGTATGGGAATCGAACCCACGAGCGTTGGTGTCAAAGTCGCGTCATTCACGACCGAGCCACCGAGCTCGTCAAATATAACGTACCTATTCTTTTGAGCGAAGGATCATGTGTACATATTAGGATTAAATCCAAGAGAGTTTATGTTAAGTCAGCCAGCAATACTATATAAATCCAGGATCATACTTTACTCCACAAACATAATCTCGTTAGCAGTATCAGATCTTTAAACTTCGACGTCATCAGCATGTTAATGATATTTGCAGGGTTTTATTACTGTTTATATTAATTAAGTAGTCATTGTTTATTACACGTTATTAAATATATTTGAGAAAAGTAAACAATGATAAAAAAATGGCTTACATTTAAATAGAGCAGCCTAGTACAGCCATCTGCTATAATAATATTTATTAGATGAAACTAAGACACGATGCTCTACTATGGTCAGTTAGAAAAAAATGAGGCTGTCTGTAAACATCAACCTATGTGATTCGTGGTGATGTAATGATTTTAAAGATAATGCCATCCATTTAATTAAATATATAAGAGTTAAAAATGGTACACTGTCTTTTGTGGAATGAACTTATACCCGTAGTCTTCCTAAAATATTACATCGTATTCAGAAAAAGCATTCAGGTAGTTTCCGAAGTCGGCCAACTGCTTTCAGACAAAGCACACAGTTTGCCATCGTAGTGGTATAAACCAGTTGTGTAAAAAACGTTAAACGAAACCAAGATACTATACATAACTAGATATTGTAACACTCTTGTGATACTATTATAAATGTCAGCTATGCCTTTGTTTCAAAACTGACTCATTGACTGATCAAATAACCTGTTTTATATGACAGTAGGTATCATAACGAAAAAGGTTTTGTGAATTGACGATGAGAAGTCCAGTGACAAGAGATAGCTACGTTAATACCGATTCGATTCCCGTACAAGACAAACATTTACGTGCATTAATGTATCCGTTTATTTTAGTATTTTCAATGTATATATGGAATCTACTAACAGTACGTAGTTGTAGCTAGATGGTGTTATGTAATTTGTCCTGAAAGGCCTAAGGATTTGGCGAAGATACAGATTTTTCATGGAACGACTGCCTTCAAACCTCTACAACCCAGAAGAAAAACCAACACTTTCTTAGGTTAGGTCATACGTCTATCGAAATATATTTTCTTGGAAATGAGGGTTTCCTCACGATGTTTTCCTAATAATAACTCCGAAATCACGGATATAGTGGTATATGGATTCGAACTGGGGACCATTTGGTTAATAAGGCGGTTCTTTAAGCTATCACTGCTCATATCCTGAAATATTGTATTATTGTTTCTACATTTTTAATTACGAATTTAGGTAATGACAATTAAACCAGGCGGTAGAGGCAAACGACATAATTATCTTTTTGAAAGCCAGAATAGAGAGGTATGTTCAGAATGTTGTTGCTCTGACTATAATCATGATGAAGTGACGAGCTAAGAGGAGGTGATTGATATTCGTACAGTTGCCATGGTTACTCAAAATGATGTACAGATGCTCTTAGTTTATCACTGATATGATTACTTCGGTTATAATACTATCCTAATAGTGAATATTTACCTACATTACAACGTCACATTTTACCGTAAGAAACCGACAATATTTACTAACGTATTAGTCACCTTAATAAGTAAGTATGTCAATATTGACTACAAATACAGTTAGAATGTTATCAAATAATCATTTCACGAAACGAAATACTCATGCAAATATCAAATACTAATCTTGTTAGCAAAATTTGGTTACAATACTTACAATAAGGCTGAGGTATCCATGAATACTGTTATATGCCAGGATGACATCACGGAAGTTTCCATCACAGTAATTGCACGTGATCTCCGTAGACCTGGTCAAGTTCAATTTACTTTTCCATCCATCTACTAGTTTTACTAACGTACCAAAATCCAGAGGTTCATGACTTGTATTCTTGTTTGATGATTGTTCTTTTAAAGCCGAGAGAAACTGTGACAAATCAATGTTGCTTCTATTTTCATTCTCTACCTCTGTTGCCAGCAACATTTCCTCGAACAGGTTCGTTAAAGCATGCGTTATATTTGAACTGTCATCCATCGACATTTTTCTTCCAAACGGGGGAGGTGTCTAGACACATCACTTTATCTGTTGAAATACTAAGTCCAAATAACGTCTGGTTATTTATTGGATGATTTGTTATCTTTCCTGAAACAAAATACGAAAATGTAGTCGGTAAATTGTCAATAAAAATAAAACAGCGATGTTTATCTTACTTCAGTATACTACAAAATTATCCGATGAAATGTTCAGGGTTAAGATGTAAGTTATACCCATTTCACATAGCATGGAACAATAAAGGTACACAAGTTATGTTTCATGCCGCACAAAAATAATCTAATCAGAAATTACGCATAATGATATTCCGCATATTTGTTAAAATCTTCCAGAGATCAACGAAACAAAATTACATCATAATGTTCTATGAGCGATATGAGCGTATTGTTGTAACATATAAAGTTACATCGAAGCCAAATTTTGGCCTTCCTAAAATGTTGATCTTGTTACTACATTAGTAGAAATACTAAAGAGTGATGACAAGTGAATTACTTTATTAAGTCTCGTTGGGAAGGGCTTCAATTTCTGGGTGTTTTTCTATTTCTGGTGGTTTTAAAAGAAACCTACAGTGAGTAGTGAGTCGTCTATCATTCCTTAAAACACTTTGTAATATATAATATTTATCTATATTAACTGCATACTGTATAGTATAGCAGCTTAATTATACCCTTCACTAGTTTAAAAGAATGACGTAATTTTCTATTAAAAAGTGTCACAGATGTTTAAAATGCAAAAGGATGCCTGAATCCTGTGATGACTTGGCGTTGTAAGGTGCCAGTGGTCTCATAGTAAGGAATATCGAAGACCGCGTGAAGTGAAGAAGTATAAGAAGTCGAAAAGCGGACCCCGAGCTCCGAAGCGAGAAATTAGGACGCGACCGAGACTAACACTCGGATAATAATGATTATAGATATTGTATGGTGTAAGTGAAACTGTAAAGTATATTTGTAATTACATATTATGTTACCTATTCAAATAAGTAAATCTTTCTCGCGCGAGTCTCATTCGCACTTGGCTGTTTTTTTTATTACCGAAATTGCGTAAGCATTTAGAGCAGGTTAGATGAAATTGTATGGCAATTTTTTTATTTTGTTCATTATATAAATGTTATATGATAACCGATGATCAAATGGTAAATTAAGCCAATTATTCAATTGATATATTGCTGAGCTACCAACATTAATATCGACAAGGATAGCGACCGATATTCTTTCTACAAGCGGCCATGAACATGGTAACCGCTTTACTTTACACGGGACATACGCTTGTTTACCATTCTATATGGTATAATAAACAGGAAGACATTCATCCTAATCCGAAGATATAGTAGCCGACAAATTGAAGTTACTCAAGTATTTTCGCTGTATTTTTAAAAACCCTAAATGTGTTTACATTACAATTTCTACGCAGTAGGTACCCAGAAAAACAAAAACATTGCCTTACGACAATACTGAACATTTTATGCCAATTTGTTGTGTGTTAATTCCATTCTTGTTTTTGTTGAATAATATTTTGACGTGTTCAAGAAAATTGAAAACGGGATAACATATTAAAATGAAGATGAGAAAGAAATCAAAATAAAACCTTTGGATTGAATACTAGAGTAGACAACCGATAATACGACAAACATTTCTCAAAATCCAATCTTATTTAATTTACTAAACCAAAAGTGTTATTAAATAAGAAATCATATATATCTTCATAAGCTTAAATATCATAAGGTCTATAGAGCACTATATCGTCGGCAAATCGAAGGTCAGCAATGTATTCGCCATTTATGTTCATACCGTATCACTTCAAGTCCAAGAGCTTGAAGACACATCTAATGCTGCGGTGAAAAGTTTCGGGCAAATGGTTATCGCCCTGCCTTACACCTTTTAGCACTTGGATCGGTTTTGTATCCTTTTACACCGTTGCCGTACTGTATATACTTCAATGATTCGATGTGCCGATCATCAATTTAGCATCGCTGGACAGACAGTAGCAACGCCCGTGTCCCAATCGACTCAAGGTTCTCTCGTAGTCCATATACGCCAGATATACGAACTCCTCCAGAAGAAGATTTCTCAGTCTTCTGGATAATTTGGCGGAAGGAATGTAAATGTTCTATAGTGCTAAAGTCCTTTCAGAATCCTGCTTGTTCAGGAGGCTGGAATTTTTCAAGTCTGCGTGTATGGGAGTTTATGATCCATCTGTTCTAGCGTCACTTGAAAACTAGGACTTGACGAGCTAGGTGGCGCAGTAATAAAACGCACTTTTACATTACACCAACGCTCGTGGGTTCGATTCCCACACCGGACAAACATATGTTTGCATGAACATGTTTGTTTGTCTTGATCTGGGCATTTTGAGAGAGGTTGGGCACATCATAGCAGTCCATCTGGGGTAGTACCTCCACCTCACAGAAAACCGTAGCCAAATAACAACTCCCTAGAGGTTTGTAGTGTTTTTGCGTGTGAGTGAGGTCACCAGTACGCTTCTAAGGAGTTGCTGTGTTAGCAGCAGAGGTGGCATCGCGCGAGTGATACTTAATGTATTGTAAGCATTCATAGGCT
The DNA here is from genome assembly GCA_947507595.1 of Pyralis farinalis. Taxonomy (NCBI): domain Eukaryota; kingdom Metazoa; phylum Arthropoda; class Insecta; order Lepidoptera; family Pyralidae; genus Pyralis; species Pyralis farinalis. Next base: position 14,110,317 of record OX382277.1, on the reverse strand, counting down.
ACGATAACCACTTTACATTAGATAGGTCGTATGCTTGTATGCCTCCTGATGTTGTATATAACAAAGAAAAATAGGTTTTAATTAAATTTGGGATGATTTAGCTAATTTTGTAAGTTAACAAATAAAATCCAAATAAAAAGGAGTCTTTGTTCCTTTTTATCTGGATTTTATTTATTCAATTATTATAGGACAAATTATAAGGCCTATAATTTGCATATTGAAATTTATGGCATATTGCAGAGGCCTTACTAAAGAGACTACATATTCTCTCCATTATAATTTCCTCATTTTCATAGTGTATATGTAACCGACAATCTATATAAACGGTATTGTATACAATACGTAAGTACGTAAAGATTCTTTAGAATACTAAAACTGTTCAGGTAATATCATTCGTTGCCTAGGCATTGGATACAACACCGACAGCGAATGCGAATAAGGTAGTGTGTATAATAGACTAAAGATTGGAAGGTGAAAAGGGGCGTGATTGTTACATGAAAAACGGCATTCGATCAGTTTGATCTGTTTGAGTGCCAAAGACAAGCATCCGCCTTTCCTAAGCTCTGACATTGGTAATGAGCCTCGACGAGATAGGGCTCCTATTTTAGGTAAGGGTCTAATTAACCTAAAGAACCTACTCTGACCAAGTCTTCTATCTTGTCTCTTATTTTCAGCGTTATAACACGTATTTATCCATTTCAAATGACTGACATTTTTATTTTTTTCTTTTAAAGTTGTTTACTTTTACTTTGTCAACATCTGAAACCGTTAGATATTAGGATTTTAGATATTTTGATCTTAGCCATTTTGGTCCTAGCTATTTAAAATTTGGACATGCAAATACGTTTCTGTCTTAGGCCTGAGATTGTCACCAATCACCCCATTACATATATTACTGGTGATTCAATAAGTACTCTATACAATCCCTGAGTATTGTATACAATACGTAGGTAACATATAAACAAATAAATATTGTCTGGCAAATTACATAGCGCCATCTAGCCCCAAAGTAAACAAAGCTTGTGTTATAGGTGATAGACAACTGATAAAGATACGTAAATACATTTTTTTGTAAATACATTTTTATAATATATTGAATATACCCAGACTAAGACAAACAGACATGTTCATGCACACCAATGTTTGTACTGTGTGGGAATCGAACCCACGAACGGTGGTACCAAAGAAGCGTAACAACACGTTTCACCACTACGCCACCGAGCTCGTCATATGTAATAGATGAAGATATTAAAATAACCTAGATATTGTCTATATTGCCTTATTGTATACAATTCCAGGATTATACACATTGCCGGTAACATATACATCTATATTCATTGGTAGTGTAATAAAATATTTAGGAGTGATTCTCATAAGACAATCTAAAGTTCGTATTAGAGTGGTCTGACTCGCTTGATTAGTTTTATTCTGGAGGGAAAACTCTCGAATAGGTATTACAAAAAGAAATGTCGAAAGCATTGAGACTATGAAATGTTGATGGTACAAGTAACGCAGGAGTTAAGGCCAACTTTAAAAACATATATGCGGAATTGCAAACTTTGTATCAAATGGATTAATCTAAAAGATTTAGTCTATATTCAACCCTCATGAGAGGTCGCATGGGGGTTCTTGTAGAAAGGAACGTAGCCCACATTCACCCCTCAGGGGGTTTAGAAATCAGTTACGAAAAAAAAGGTCCTCGTGTATGTTTTTCCGAGCACTAAGATAGCAAACAGTCTGAGATCTAGATAAAACAAAATCGCACACGTAAGTTGTAAACTGTTTTTTTAATATTTTTATAGTATAGGTATGTAAAAGCTTTTGAAGGTGGTATAGTATACAAACTGTTTGCAGTAATCAGATATGTCGCACGAACGAAATCGTAGGCACAGCTACTTCCGAGTTATTTCAAACGTAAAATAGAAAGAAACGTGCTAATTTCAAAAGTTATACCGCCAATAGCCCGTCCTCCATATCCATCTGTTGGGCTATATCTTTTAATCAGGGATTTTACAGTCAACTTTGCTACGCTGTTTAATTACTATTTGGCGGAGGTAGGCGAAAGGCAACTTGAAAACACTAAACGACAGTCATCTATCGACAAAAGATGAGGCTGAGGAAAAGTTAAATATAAATATATTCCAACAATCGACGACGAACTACTTGAACGTAAGCTCAGGAGAGAACCTAATTTTTATCATTTAAATTATATTTTGTAACGGTAATTTGTAATTCATTTGTATTATTTGAATTTGAGTAAGTTTATTTTAAGTTATAGAGCTTAGACACGTAGTCCATTATGAACCTAGATAGACAGTCTTTATGCCACTGGAGTATCAAACACGCGTACGGACTGCCTGCTCGATGATAAGTTATCGCAGATACACTCGAAATATCTCCCACACATTGTCGACCATATAAAAACTTCTATGTGATCTTTTTGAAATCCCATGCGGCAGTTTCTCGAGTTAACCCCGGCAGGGGAGCTCAATTCACTACCTTGTAAAAAAACTTCTCTTGAACTGCACAGCACGCAATCATGTGGTTCCAAAGTTTAATGATGAATTCCCTGTCAATGGCGGGTCAATGATAACCTGTCAATGAACTCACCTGAACACAATAATTTTTTACTTACTACATATATACTTTACTTATTATACAATAATTATTTACTTACGGGTGTTTAAGAATTGGACTATCAAATGCAAAAAGTGTTCAAATCCGCCTGGTTGTTCCAGAGATTAGCAAACAAACAAACAATTAAACAAATAAACTCTTTCGCTTACTATATTGGGATTTAGTTTCATTGCATTCCCTGTATTGCTCGGACGTTAGATACGAGCGTTGTTGTTGAAGTAGCATTGATAACTCGTTGAATAATTCTTTTAAAGTAGTTTTTGCAGTTCTGGTGTTAATTTAACATGTTCTTGCATAATAATAAGGACACGTGCACTCATTAATTTAACATCTGAATTGCTACATTCAACTGACCTTAACGATTGCAGAACCATGAGCAATATAAAAATATATATTTACGACGATGTAATGGTATGAAGTGTTTGTAAAGTACAGCTGAAATAATATCTATGCCTGGAGAATTTTATTGGATGTAGCTGTCTCACGAGGTTTGTTTCAGCCAAAAATTGAAGCCCAAAAATGTTAAATCACAAATGAAAACTGAGTCTTTTTCAGGTACGTTTAAGGAGACATTATTGATGACTTTAGTGTCTAATAAATCATTGGGTATGTCTATGTCACCCGCGTTCTCTAAATCTTTTTTCGTCGTTAATGGACATCTACATTCTTTAAATTTCTTACTTATACACATTTGAGAAGAAAATTAATGAGTCATTGTTAGCACAAATTGATGATTGTACATTTTTAATACATTTTGAGCAGAATTGGAGGTAATCGGTTGTAGAAGACACGTAGAGATACGACTGAGTCCAGGGAATAATGTGCACGGAGCCTCAGGAAAACTTTCACACGGTAAAATTTCAACCTGAAGGCACAGTTTACAATTACAATCTGAGTTTGATAAACAGAGCACGAAAGTAGGATAACCGCGCCTGAAATAGGAGCACTGTGCAAAATCTGCGGCGTAACGCTTGTAGACCAGATTCGCATTGATCGTGTAAGACAATTGGTTAGAAAGTAAAGACAAGAATTGACATGCTCCATTGGTTTGAACATGTAGAAAGATTGCAAGAGGAAGAATGACAAATTGATATATAACACGAAAGTGGAAGGATGCAGCTACACGAACTCGGTAGCGTAGTGGTAAAGCGCGCTGTTACGTTACTTTGACACCAACGCTCATACGTTCGATTCCCAAACAGGACATTTGTATGCATGAACATGTCTTTTTGTCTCGATCTGGATGTTTTTTAGAGAGATAGGGCGCATCAAAGCAGCCCGTCTGGGGAAGTACCTCCACCTCACAGAAAACCGCAGCGAAATAACAACTCCCTAGAGGGTTGTTGCGTTCCTGCGCGTGAGTGAGGTCATCAGTAATAATTGAAAATTATTGAAAACTAAAGGTTTTCTATTTCATTGTTATTTATTTTTATGTAAATAAGAAATGTGCCGACGATCGCATTTGAAGAAATCAAGGTGCCTTCGACGTATTATGGTAAATTATCGCTTATTGTGCGATTTCAAAGCGGACTTTTCTCCCAAACAATCAATGTCAATGAACTTCCTGTTGAGATTTACTCATTAATATGAACTATGTTTTCAAAACTGGCATGAGTAGATTTTACTGGATCATAAATCACAACTACTAATATGCTACAGTAACTGTTTAACATCTTCTTATCACTCGCACGATGCTACCCAGGATATCTTATACTCGCAGAAAGAAAATAACTTTCAAGAGACTTTCATTGATAAAAAAAAATCTATCTATTATAGAAGACCTAAGTGTAATAATCCCTGGAGATGTATTTTGTTTCTGCTCTTGAAAACATGTTTCGTTAAGCTCGCGGGTGAAACGTGCGAGTGATATACTTCTTATTTTATACTTCTCTTTCGTGAAATACACGGATTAAAAGCTTTAGTATGTTCACCAACTTTTCGCATATTTCAAATTAGAAATTATTTAAAAATGTTCTTTTACAAGCGTCTTTTTAATCATAAGCTAGCGACACGCCCCGGCTTCGCACGGGTAGTACAGCATATTTCATCGTGTAATATATGTATATGTATACATACATACACTTAGGATTAATACTGTATATCCGTGTAATTTCCGATCAAAGCCGCTCCCAGGCAGCTTGACTTTTTCCAACATTTTTAGCATTTGTCGTCATATTTCAACCGATTTACACAAAACCTTAACAAATTATACACCTAAACCTTCCTCAACAATCACTCTGTCTAAGTGAAAACCGTATGAAAATCTGTTCATCCATTTTCGAGTTTATCGCGAACAGACCGACGGAGCGTGGGAGTTTGTTTTATAATATTAGATACTTTGCCTCTAGACGTACTAAGCATTAGCCTATGTCTAAATGTAAAGTGCTTGTTAAGCCTATTTGAGTAAAAATATTTGAATTTGAAAGCAGAACCTTGTGGATAAATGCAGCTGAAGCATATAGAGCTTTTATCGCACAATGGCAATGTGTCAGTGCAATATTTCATGCTACACCTAGATCGAGCTGGAAACCTTTGCTACCACCAAATATACATTTACGAAATTGATAACTTGTAAAATTATACCCATTACTGATGTATCGAGAAAATAAACTGGACGGTTTTAGGAAGATCAGTGATCCCATTGATAAAAACAACACTTTTTAATGCTATTTTTCGTTCAATGGCCTATGTAAAAGACAACGAGTAATTTCATAAAAGAATTGTTTAAATGGCATATCAGTCGATGTTTCTACAGCGGGAATATTTTATATCCCTGTCATAATGCGACTCCTGCTATGCTATTTTAAAATAATTTATATTATGACACTGTATATTTTATTTATTTATTTCAATTTAACATTGCATTACACATGATTTAATTTAATTAAATTAGACACATATGCACCTTGTCTGTCAGGTTGACATTAGGAAATTTTCAATAAATGTTTTTGAAGGGAATTATAAAAAAATATATCGTTCGCTTCGTCTTTTATATCATCGGGCAATTTGTTATACACTCGTACAGACATTGGGTAAGGTCCGGAACTATGGAGTTTTAGTTTAGATGTTATTTGTATGTAACGGCGCGGAATGTTACTAACGGTACGATAAAAACTCGGATTTTTCCTTACAAATTTACAAAGTTCTAGTATATACTTAGTCTGGCCATAAATACTGTTACAATTAAAAATAAACAAAATATTACATTTGAATTTGGAATCTGTCATTTTTATATGATTGTTTATTGAATTTTCTCATTCTGGCGCCAATACATTGTACAATATTTTGCGATATAAAAATGGAGTGGGGTGATAAAGAGAACCGAATCGCTGTGATTGCATTACACAAAGTAGGTATGGAGCCAAATGCAATTTTTAAAACTCTCCATACGCTTGGTATTAGTAAAATGTTTGGGTACCGGGCTATTAATAGGTACAATAAGACCTCTTCTGTTTGTGACAGAAAAAGATCTGGCCGTCCACGTAGTGTTCGTACGAAAAAGGTGGTCAAAGCAGTAAGGGAAAGAATTCGAAGAAATCCTGTCCGAAAACAAAAGATTTTATCTCGGGAGATGAAGATAGCACCTAGAACCATGTCGCGTATTTTAAAAGATGACTTAGCACTTGCAGCCTATAAAAGACGTACTGGTCATTTCTTAACTGATAATTTAAAAAAGAATAGGGTGGTAAAATCGAAACAACTACTGAAGCGGTACGCAAAGGGAGGTCACAGAAAAATTTTGTTTATGGATGAGAAAATTTTTACAATTGAGCAACATTTTAAGGAACAAAATGACCGTATTTATGCTCAAAGCTCTAAGGAATCTTCCCAATTAGTCGACAGAGTGCAACGTGGGCACTATCCGACTTCAGTGATGGTTTGTTGGGGTATTAGCTATGAAGGAGTGACTGAGCCATACTTTTGTGAAAAAGGTACTCGTATCAAAACATCGGCACAAGTGTATCAAGATACCATTCTTGAGAAGTTAGTGAAGCCCCTTAACAACACCATGTTCAATAACTAAGAATGGTCCTTCCAGCAAGACTCGGTGCCGGGTCATAAAGCTCGGTCTACGCAGTCTTGGTTGGATACGAACGTTTCGGACTTCATCAGAGCTGAAGACTGGCCGTCGTCTAGTCCCGATCTTAATCCACTGGATTATGATTTATGGTCAGTTCTAGAGAGTACGCCTTGCTCTAAACGCCATGATAATTTGGAGTCCCTAAAACAATCCGTACGATTGGCAGTGAAAAATTTTCCCATGGAAAGAGTGCGTGGTTCTATTTATAACTGGCCTCAACGTTTAAAGGACTGTATGGCAGCCAATGGAAACCACTTCGAATAAGCTTTTTATATTTTAAATTGTTTTATATTAATGTATTAAACTAACGCACTCTAAAAGTAGGTAATAAATGTTATTTGCAATAGAAAAATTTTATTTTCTTTGTTTCAGTATTTATGGCAAGACTAGGTATATATATTTGGCAATGTCAATACTTTAAGATTAGAAACCTATTGCATGGCGCTAAGTTTACTAAGTATACTCGTATGAAACATACATTATATTATGTGCATCTTTACACCACATTCGATGTAATAAACGTATACATCGCTCGCACGTCAGCTATATACCCCCGCTTCTATTTCAGCACCACCTCAGGTGCTTTCTGATAATCTCACAAAACAAACAATTGCTGTATTGACGTCTTCTGATCTTAAGGTGGGACTACTACCCTAGTGCACATAAAGTATTGCTTTCAAGAGAGGTAGGGCGCATCAAAGCAGCCCGTCTGGGGAGTACCTCCACCTCACAGAAAACCGCAGCCAAATAACAACTCCCTAGAGGGTTGTTGTGTTCCTGCGTGTGAGTGAGGTCACGAGTAAGCTCCAAGGAGTTGCTGTGTAAGCAACATAGGAGGCATCGCGCGAGTGATACTTAATATATCGCAAGCGTTAATAGGCTACGGTACCCGCTTTACATCAGGTGGGCCGTATGCTTGTATTCCCCCGACGTAATATTAAAAAAAAACCTTCATTTCTGTTTCAGAGCCTCATTTACTAGATCGTACGGTACACCAAGTACAGGTTGCTATAGTTCTAATCAAATGATAAGCCACTTACTCCCACAGTGTAATAAGTTTGTATTAGATATGAATCCCCATAATATCCCCATTTGGTTTGTCTCAGTCATTATCCGTAAGCCAGTAAAAGCTAAATGACGCCATTAAACCGGGTATCATAATCAAGATTCACTAAAATCTGGGCTTTATTCCAACGACCCTGTTTAAACAAGCCTTATTCGCAAAATCAGCAACCTATATTCATTACACTGGTGAAATAGTAACGGAATCCTTCTAAAAATGGGATATCAGATTCAAAGGGGATTTCTCTCGAACCCTTAACCTGTAGGATGAACGCGCTGCTGAGGTACTCTCAAGAGACTGAAGTCTCATAATCATTTTCAATGAATACAAAGTTTAAAAATGGCAGGCGAAGTACTTTCAATGAAGGCCTAACTTTATCAAACTTATATGAGATTAATCGAAAGCTAGAAGATTGACTACTAAAGCAGATTTTTCATAACTTAGGTTTAATCAAAGCCTCTTAAAAGTGCTTTCAATGAAGTCGTCGCTTCACCGAATTCATATGGGATCAATTGGACGTCAACCTAAAAACTAAAAAGGATTTTTCAAACTGGATTCATAATTGGCAAACAGTTTATCGCACATATGAGTATGCAAGAATAGTGATAGCTTAGTGGATAAAGAACTGATCTATTATCCAACGGTCCATGGTTCGGATCCTGGCATGGGCTGTACCATTAAATTCGTCTTTTCGGATTTATGTACATATTTGTAATTACCTCTTGCTCGGCGGTGAAGGAAAACATCGGGAGGAAACTCATACCTCGAAGGAATCATGTTTGAAAGACGTGTGATCTAACCTTAGAAAGGTCTGGTTTTCCCTCTGGTTTGAGGAGGTCTGACGGCAGTCGCTTCATGTAAAAATCAATATCTTCGTCAAATCCTTAGGCTTAGATAGCGGACCCTGTCAATACTAATGGATTAGGAAACGGGATAACGCTAAGAAGAAGAAGATGTTTGTCACACATATACAATAAAACTTCTGCGCCGAATTAAAAAACTCCTTTTTTTAAAGGTAATATAATATATTATATTATTTACAGCCAATAGCCTTGCATATATGCAAGTTTATTTATTATTATGTGTATTAATTAGCTCAAATTTATTTCCATTAATATCTACTTCACGTTCGAGTTTAAATATACATGCATATTTTTGGATTTATTGATATATTTATTGTACGAACGTTTATAAATTCGAGTTTTTTATTAGATTTTTACTATTATGTTGTTAGCAGCAGATACGTGCGTTTGATGTTCCCAAAAGTTGACGCGTAGAATATTATTTCCGCCTTTTGCACTCTTTCTTTGTGGCTAACATCATTAATATAAATAAACAAATAGGTTTCCTCTGAAGGTTATTGCCTTTATCTTTTCAATGATACTAACAGAGACACTAGCAAAAGGCCAATCTGCCTAGGACACAATGTCAAAGAACCTGACAGTGTATTTATTGCCTTAGAAAATTATTTAATCATATTTCGAAAGATTGCATATCATAAATTAGACTTAAATAGTGGACAGAAATTCGTTAGAGAGTTTACACGTGACCTATCCTTCCTTTTTAGGGTTCAGTACACAAAGGGTGCTAATGGAACCCCAGTTATTAGGCCTATCCGTTTATCGCTCATCTCTTAATCCTGATAGGAAGCCAGTCGAAATTATGAATTTATGTTGCTTTGATTTTTAAATGACCTTAGTATAACTTACATAGTTAGTTAAACTTAGCTATGATCTAGCCTTCACAAGAGCCTTATTCGTTATACATTAGACTACACGTCGTGCTAGTGAGATTGTCTTTCATAATAACTCCGAAACTATAGTCAGACGCTTTGCATAGACAGACCAATTTTATTACGATTATACATCAATTAAAGAATGGCAATAACTATAATACAATAAAAACGCAGTAATGATTTTGAGAAACCTATGGTGACGGTAAAAATGTATCTCATTTTCACTCTCTCGTTTCTGATATAATCAAAACCTATCCAATTACAATATCTGATAATTACGAGATCGATATTACATTTTATATAATAGTAATTCTTTCACTCACTGGTGTATAATACAGATAATATTACGAGTGTAAATTTCATGGTACCACGTCACAAGTACCTAATAAATGAGTATCTCCAGAGTCACATAAAAACAAATTACTTTATCCTCTGGCTCGCCTAATGTTTTTATACATTATATTGTTTGACATAACAGGTTCATCATAAAGCTGTCTCGCTTAACTGATAATTAATATAACTATAAGGCGGAATAATTTGATTGACATAACTACCATGTGCTCTAATTTTCTTCTACATAATATTAGTGATTACTACTAGTAGTCATGTTCACGCTAAGACCCTTGCAGGGTAGGCACAGAGTACCGAGTGTTACTGACAACATACGACCAATTTGGTCGTGGTGGGTGAGTGCTGATTTTTCTGGGCTCCTATAGCCTTCTATTTTCGTGTTGAATATCTGTTTCGTCATTCTTTCCTCTAGCATTCTTTCAACATGTTTGAAACAGCGGTGAATGCCTTTTCTTATTTTAACACCAATACTCTCATTCAGGCCAACTATTTTTTTACCTCTTCATTGTAAATTCGATGTACAAGCGTTATGTAGCAGATTTTGCGTAACGCTCGCATCTCGAAGGCGTTTGTTCTACTTTCGTGTCTCTCTGCCAAACTTGGTCAGGCTTTTAGTAATCATAAATGTAAAAGATAATATTTGTACTTTTAATAGTAAATTAACCTAAAAAATAAAGCGCCTAATTGGGTTAACCGTAAGTTTCAAAATCATGAAAGGTATTTAGACTTTCTTCGCAATAGCAAATTATTTTTAGAAAAAGTAGAGCTCATGGACCTTTCATGAGCATAATTCGAACTTTGCACCTTATGATTCTCTGATTTATTTTCCTGAAAATCTTGAATTTGAGATTTGATGAAAGGCTTCACTTTTACTGAGTAGGAAGAGGTCATAATGTGTTTCATCAAAACATAAGAAATGTCCCGTCCGATCAGTCCTCGTATTTAGAAAATCTTTTCGTGTGAATCATACTAGCGATAACGCACGTCTTAAAAAAATGACATATTTTTACACTACTTAGCCCATTATAAAAATAGATTCTTTTAAAATCTTTTAAAATTACAGTATCTGAATTTTGAGCAAATTATAGAGTCAGTCATTTTGAGTTTCTTGCATCGTAATTCTTTATCATAGGTCACAAAAGCCTTATAAAACAGTGATCGCACAGGAGTTTTCGTCTGTAGTCGACAGTACTGCAGTCTTTGTTTAAAGAATAGAATTACGCGCTTAGAGCAAAGCAGTTCTTAGAAGCAAAAATCTTGACTTTGTCATCATTAAAAAAAAAAATGAACCACACACTTGGTTCACATGCCACAGATTAAACGCCAGTTATAGTTTATGTAAAAACGAAGTTTCTCTAACTTTCAACATTTCTATTCTAATTTCGTCTACACCGGGAGCTTTTCCGTTTTATAGTTAGTCAAGGGCTATTGTAATCTCATCCAAGCTGTCTAAGAGATTTTCAGTGAATTATAAGGTTATAAAGGTCACCTATCATTTATGCGAGCAACTGGTAATAAAGGGTTTGTGCAGTAAAGTTTAGAATATCTCTACTTTGGCAGATCTCTGACTCCGAAGCAGTAATTTGAGCATCGTTTCCCCTGAACTTTAATGCACTCCTCCCGGTTCCAAAAAGCAATGGCGGATTTTATAATTACAAATTTCCGTAAAAATGGTAAATAGTAAAGCGTTTTGATTCTAGAGCACCGCAATGTCAAAACGTTTCATAAATGTATGTGTATGTGATTTTACTTTTAGTTACTAGTGTCAATACAGATACTGTTATTGTTGTTAATGTTCTGGCACCGTACCTGACACCATTTAACAAACAGAACAATTTGCATAATTATTAGGGAAGGGGTAAATGACTTCGACGGTAACTTTTCCACCTCCAATCCAATTGTATTGTACAGCAAAATTACCATAAACTTAATTTACTTTGTTGTTTACCTAGTGAATATATCAAGTAGTAAATAAAATTAATGACCAGATTTTATAAGCCTTATTCGGTGGGTATTTTTCTCCAACAAACTGAAATCTTCGCACTGAAATGTATTGCCTGGATAAATTTACAGATATTTTCTTAATGTGTTTACTTTCTTAATACTGTTTTAATATACCCATATTTTAGGATCTCCATCAAATTTTATGCCAATAAAATTATTTATTGACTTCTCTTTCTGAGTAGAGGGATGTTATTATAATTGCTCCAAATTTTAAATTTAAATTTTGTAGATATGTTTACGTTTCAAGGTTACCTTAATTGAAAACGAGTGTGTATGTAAACAAAAGTTCTGTATTCTCCCCTGAACCTCCGAAATACTGGAACTGATTATTTAATGGGCGTATCTTGACCTAGACCTAACTACAATCCATTACAATTACGAAGTAGCATAAAAATATAAATATTTTTTTTATACTTTCAACTCAAACAAATTGAAATTGTAATTTACTACCATAAACTATGACCCTTCGTTTATTTATATACGTAATACGGACCATGTAGAGAGTTGTTATAGGACTTCGTAATCGAAGTCTGATATAACTCTGTGTTAGATTTTGTGTTTAATCGTACAAGAAAAATTCAGTGATTAAACAAAATGTGCAAATTTGCACGACTGAAACGAGAAGTATATATTTGCAACTTGCCAAGAAAATACCCCCTTATTATGACCATCAGTTCGTATCTACCGACTGCTGGATATAAATCTTTCCTATTGTTTTCCACAATATGCGATGCTCCGCTTTCCGTATTCAGTCTCTACTGGTCGCTAGCTTGAGGTAATTTGTTAATCTATAGGGTATTATTTTTATACAACCTCGGGAGGCATACAAGCATGCGGCCTACTTGATGTAGAGCAGTCACCATAGCATATTACCGCATGCAACTAGCGTTGTCAGGTCTTAAAACCGAATAGCCGGACAGACCGACCTGTTTGGCCGGACATTTGGGTAAAAAGGCCGGACACTCTTAACTATGAAGAAATAAGTTATAAAACCATGTTTTTCGTATACCATTTTTTAAATTCTAATGAAATAACAATTACATTTAATTAATCAGTCTTCTATAATCCTTCATTATTTACAAACGATTGGGACGCTCGGCCTTTGGCTCGACCGAGGCACGCCGCCAAAGTGCTCGCTAGGGATGCAACGGTCAAATGTAAAAAGCCTAACAAAAGCCGGACAAGGCAAGACACCGTCTAATTTGCCCGGACAAGCATGCAAAAAGCCTATCTGTGTCCGGCTTTATCCGGACGCCTGGCAACCCACCATGCAACTCATTCAACATAATTCTCGCGATGCAACATCTGCTGCTAACACAGCTACCCCTTAAGAGGTTACTGGTGACCACTCACTCGCAGGAAAATAACAACCCTCCAGGTAGTTGTTATTTAGCTGCGGTTTTCTATAAGATTCCCCTACCTCTTTTTTTAAAATGTCCTACGTAATGTCATTTTAATACGTTCTTCACTGTAGGACTCTGCATATATGACCGATCTTAGCCAGTTCTTTAAAAGATATCTCGACAATCCTAATTCTTCATCAAATTTCTTCGTTAAAATTAATATCTAGGCAGCAGTCCAACGGTAAGGACCTTAGATCAATCCTAGGAGGTTTTCCAGCATTAATGTATTTGCATTAAGGTTAGGTGTCGAAGAGTTGCAAATACTGTCTGGCCCACAGCTGAGGCTCTCTGGATAACTCACCCCATTAAAGTAACAAAATGGTGGTGCTAGTCATGCTTCCTTATGTACACACTATTTTATTTTTACAATTTTGAAATGTATACAAGCATACGGTCCACCTAATGTAAAATGACATTTGCGTATAAACGCATGCAATACAGGAAGTAACCCCCGCGCGTTGTCCCCCCTACAGGTAACATCACTTACTGGCAGGTACACGACAACCTTCCAGGATGTTGTTATTTGGTTGCGGTTTTCTATGTGGTGGAGTAGCTTGCCCTATCGAACTGCTTTGATACGCTTTCTTAAAACCCCCAGATCAAGATGAACAGATATGTTCATACAGACAAATGTTAGACTTGTGAAGGAAGTAGCCGTTGCTAACCACTCGACTGCCTAGTTCGTCTTCGTACTGGTGCGAGTTGTACTTATACAAATATTTTAATAATATCTCGTTCCATACTCGCATGTGTCGAATCGATATGTAGGTTAAATCGAAGGAGTAACACAGTTTACTTAGTTTATAGTTCTTAACGTAATCAACATCCCTCGAGTATTAGGAAATGTGTTTTTAAATTGCTTCTGTGAAAATTTGTTTTCTTGCGACTTAACGAGGTACTCGGAGATAACCCTCGCATTACGCCATTTTATCGCTCGTAAAATCTGTAATTATTTTTCTTATTCTAAAAGCGAAATGCCAGTATTTAAAGTTTTGTTTGTTTTAATGGCCACTAGATTTAGAAAGTCTTTCACAATAAAATTATTTTTTTATCCGCCTACTAAAAAGGTTGACATGGTTGTCAAGTATAAATAAAAAAAAAGGATTTGAATTGTTAAAACAGTATTCTATTAAGGTAGACCTAAGTTATTTCTGTATGCATTTGGTAAATATTGGGAATATTCAAATACATTACTTTCTTCATGTCATTGTTTGTTTTTATATTTAACTGTTTATTATGTATAAAAAAAATGTACTATATTTTTAAGAAAATACAATCAATATATTACAAATGTTAAAGGTTAGAATAGAAATATTACAGTTACTCTATGTTAACTCTATGTAACTTCTGGCTGCAAAATTTAACACCTTCCGCGCTGTTAAGATCATAGTACAAAACAGGAGCCTTGACTTTCAGAGTCTATTCACTACAAATGTTTTATTTAACTTGTGGATAAATACATCTGTTTGGTCCTATCTAAGCTTGTTTGCTACCTTAGTGATATAAAAAAATGCAACATCTATTTATTATTTACATATAAGATCTACTCATCCAAATTTCCAAAAATAAAAATATTAGGAAGACAATATTTGGATTAAAATCCAAATGTTGTCTTCCAAATGGATGTTATTTTGTTTATGCACATCATTTAATGAAATTATTTATGGCGGCTTGCGGCATCTTAATCAGCTCACAAATATTTCCGCGCTATCAGGCCGACAAAGTTCACATGCCTCGTAGCGATTGACCCCATAATTGAGCAATTCATCTTTGTTAAAAAAAAAAAACCATTTCCTTCATTTCCTTTTTGTATAAATATCCAGAGCAATAAACGTACGTTCATTAAATATAACTAAAATGTGGTATGTAATAGATGAGGCTAGTTTAGAAGTTATTAGAAGGTGACGTCAGGAGCCCAAGGAACCGGCGAGCGTGCATGAATAGACCTATGAATATTAGAGAAGCGAGTGAAGTATGAGATATACATATATACATACAGTGTCTACGTAATGATACTTATAAAGAAGTAGGTATCATTTTGTTTCATGCATGTCCTTCAATGTACGTATTATAGCTGGAGAAGTACCTCCACCTCATAGAAAAACATAGTCTAATAAAAACTCTCAAGCTCCCAAGGTGTTGCTGTGTTATCAGCAAGGGGTGGTATCTCGGGAGTGGATATTTGTAATAAAATATTCGGCTATCGAACAAACCTTTCAATGCATTTATCTATAATATTTCAATAGCAAATATCACTTACATATAGATCGCTCATATCAAGAAAATGTAGCATATATTTCTTTGAACTGGGGGTAATATACACATTTTTTTTTAATTTTCTTTCTTAGTGTCATATCGCAGCATCTTTGAAAAGAATACTAGTAAATTGGTCTTGTGAGTTTGCTCAGGGCCGACATCAAAGGAATAGACTTGTAAATGGCGTCATTGGAGCACATAATAAAAAATTCTATTAGAAGTTGTGTACGGATAGAAAATAAAGAAAGCGCACAGATATACTCGTAAAACTAAAGAAAAAGGGTGTGGCTATTTCGTGGACACGGCGGCTAGTTTTTCGTGACTGCGTCTACGTAGCGGATAAAGGGATATTAGTTATACTGAAATGAAATTATGAATGATGATATGATATTAAAATGATGCAACGAAATGACCTCAAAATGGCGACGTAACGAAAGGATTTGCTTAATAGGAACATGCCCTGCTATGAACCGGTATGCTTCTATGCTTCCCGACGTCATATATAAAAATTAAATTTCAACCGACTTTAGTATGCTGACTGTACCCAGTCACTTCGAGAATCTACAGCCTCGTGTCATTTTGATCTCGTCACTTTCTGACAGATCTCCCCAAATTACGTCAACGAACGGTAATTCGGACATCGATTTTTCCCCATTTTACATAATGGTCTTTTTTACACAGTTCTAGTACCAAATAACTTTACAACAAAGACTTTACTTGACATATCGAGGGGCTTTTTACATATTTTCTATTATGCAACGTCGATAGATATACAAGCGTACCCACCTGATGATAATTGGCTGTTAGCTTGCTTTTAACACAAAAACTCCTTAAGAGCTTACTGGTAACCTTACTTACTCGAAAGAACACAACAACACTCCACGGAGTTGTTATTTGGCGGCGATTTTCTGTGAGATAGTATTGTCTTAGGTTTTCGCGATTGTTACACATTGAATTAAACAATTTTTAATGGAAGTATCGCGTGTTTTATTTATTTTGTTGAACCTGACGTTTCGAACGCTTTGCAGCGTCCGTGGTCGCAGGAAGACTCTGCGTCTTCTGCGATAATAAAATTGTTTAATTTCTGTGAGATGTTTACCTACCCAGTTGATTGTGATGATTTAAAAACACCTAGAGCTAGACAAATAGACATGTTCATGTACATAAATATTTGTCTATGGGGTGATCGAACTCTTGGTGTTAAAGGGTGTATTATTAACCACTCCCCAACCGCGCTCGTTAAAAATATACCACTAAAGCAGAAAACAAGTATACAGCCTGCCAGATGGTGAGTAGTTGCCGTATCTTACAGTTAGCTGCAACACCAGGTTATCACTCGTGCGTAGCCGACGCTGGAAATACCTCCTTAAGCCGTTTCTGAAAAACCTCATGTCATGTCCCTATGAAAAATCTCGGCAGGAAGTCTATTCTATAACTTAAAAGTTCTCGGTAGAAAACGTCTTTGGAATTGCACAGTACGCAACCATTGCGATTGGAGTGTATTAGAATGGACACGGAAATAAATAGCCAAGAGTATTGCATTTCAAAATACTATATTCGACCTTTATTCATTCGATCATAAAGTAAAAAGTCGTATAATGGAATATTTAATTCAAAATAGGGAAACCAATTTTTAATCAATCCCAGGTAAAATTAATATAACAATGTGAAAACAAAGCGATTGATTACTAATATCAATCCTATAGAAACGATTGAACCAGTGTGGGGGAGCTGTCACTGCTCAAGCTCTATTTACATATGTATTCTATTAATTATAACGCCCATTTTCTTTCATTTATTATTTTATATGTTTTTGACAGATTGATAGAAAACAGATAGCGATATCTCGGTACTGTTTGTCCATTTGAGTACGAAACCCTAAAATAATGTTTTTTTAGCAGATCTACGAAATATACAAGTCTATGGTTAGCAACGCGCCTGTTGTTAACCTTATAATTGTAATATGAACGAAATTTCCTTTGATAACACAAATGGATCAACCTTCAGTGTTATTTGATATTAAAAACTTCAGTTGCTACGTAATATTGTACGTACGTAAATAATTTCTATAAATTTTGCATACGAGGGGTTTCAGATGAATGGACTAGCATCGGCTCGCGGCTCTATATGCGTGTAGTTTGTTATGCTATATATGTTTACCTTTAATCCTAATTTGACGAGCTCGGTAGCTCAGTCGTGAATGCCGCGACTTTGACACCAACGCTCGTGGGTTCGATTCCCACACAAAGCAAACATTTGTGTGCATTAACATATCTGTTTGTCTTGGTCCGGATGTTTTAAGAGAGGTAGGGCGCTTCAAAGCAGCCTGTCTGGTGAAGTACCTCCACCTCACAGAAAACCGCAGCCAAATAATAACTCCCTAGAGGGTTGTCGTGGTCCTGCGTGTGGGTGAGATCACCAGTTAGCTCCCAAGGAGCTGCTGTGTAAGCAGCAGAGAAGGCATCGCGCGAGTGATACTTAATATATTGCAAGCGTTAATAGGCTACGGTACCCGCTTTACCGTAAATGTGAGTGTGTGTGGGTGTGTGGGTGGGCCGTATAATCGTATGTCTCCTCACGTAGTATAAAAAAAAATAATTGGACTAGTGCCTCGATATTTTTATTTTAGTCTGATCAATGATGAGAAGAAAGGTGTAACGACTGGTACTTGACACCTATCTAATTATTTTTAGTATTTAGTATATACCTTACCAGTGAAATGTAGACCTATTTTCTTGAATACCTTGCCCATTTCGTACTTATTTAATTTACCTGATTTCAATTTCTGTATACGTACTCTCTCAACTCTAGCGAAAGGGATTATTTTTACGGGGCACTAGAAACCAAAAAGTGTGAATTTTCACTTCATACTGAAAATATTGTTATTTTGATATAATCGCAATTCTTGCTGACTTTCAGCTTTATATCAGGAACTGAACATTTTTCCGGGTAAGAAAGATGGAATTACAGTTTCAGGTTGAAGTTTCGAACTGTTCACCCGCTCATATTTGAGTAAACTCTGGCTCGTAAATTTATCAACCCGAAACATCTCAATTACGAATGACACTCTCATTCGTCACAGAGACAGTTCACAAATATGTTTTCTTTTAACTGCGTAGTAATGTTATCATTAATCACTACAAAACCGATCACAAAGGACGTTATATGAAATCTCATGGTTGCACAGTTTTTTATTAAGATGTCCCCATTAAGTATAAAATGTATTAGATCAAAAAGATACTGCCTGAAAATAAAAATCGGCTGAAAAAAACCGACTTGATAAAAAAAAAAACAAATGGCGCGCAGTTTGTACCATTGTAAAACTTTGATACTTCATATTTAACAAGAAAAGTTTAGAAAACGGAAATAGACAGCGATAGCGATATGAATTCAACTCCAGAAAGTATAAAAACAGCTGCAAATGAAATTGTTAATAACGTTTTGCCGCAAAAGTCGCGGAATAAATATTTAAAAACTTATGAAAATTTTATTAAGTTGAGAAACGAAAGACGTGTAAAATCACTGTCCGAAAGTGTGTTTGTATCGTATTTCAGTGAGATGTCAAAAAAATTAGACCATCTTCATTGTGGTCTATATATTCAATGTTAACAAGCACAGTTAATACCAAGCACAATGTGGATATAAAAGAATACTCTAAATTAACATCACTTCTGAAGCAGCTATCAGATGGGTACGAGTATATGAGTAAAAAGTCGAAAGTGCTCACAGCCCAGGATATAGAAACATTTTTGAATGAAGTATCGGACAATAAATATTTAGCAATAAAAGTAAGTGTTAAGTATATAATCTAGATGTTGACACATTATGACTGGTATAAACATTGTTCAGTGCAAGTGTTTAATCACGTATTTCTACTAAATACTTGCCCTAAACAATGTGTATACCGGCCATTAATATAATTTAATGTCTATAAATTATGTGTTAATTTGTGTGTAACGTCGAATTTGAGCCCTTTCTTACAGGTTGCTCTCATTTTTGGTATAAACGGTGCTTGCAGAAGCTCTGAATTAATGAATATCACAATTGACAACATCGATATTTTAAACATAGTGAAGAAATACATGGCGCTGCGTCCAAGTTCTATAAACACAAAGCGCGAGCTGATTCCGGTGCTAATTTAACTACGCTCAAGCGTCATGGTAGATGCAAATCGAACCAAGTAACAGATATTGGTACAAAATAAAAGTAAAATCACTCAAAACATAACGGAATCAATTCATTTACACCTAACAACGTCACCACGTCCGTCTACTTCTGTCTGATTCTGATGATAATAATTATTATTCACAAATAAATCAAACAAATACTAGAATAGGTATATGTTCAAAAGTGAAAATTTCACTTTTAATAACTGCACATTTAATAATTGCACGTTAAACGTTTGAGGAGAAGATGAATTAAACTTTGTTTTCATTAACTGAGACTAACTAATTGAGTTTTTATTTTGAGTAGGTATATTTTACCACGGTAGGTATATTTGTAATTGAAAGAAAAGTATACGCATCTTGCTAAAGTGAGTAATGAATGCACTCGTATTAATTTAGTGTCCTCGTATGCGCTCTGGCACCAACATAACACTTATGCATGAATAACTCACTTTGCACTCGATGCAACAATCTAATATAAATATGATTATCTTACGTCGAGCAATAAAGCATACATTAAGATACCTGATTCTACCTGTCTTGCTATGTTTTGCTAATATTTTGACGAGCTGGCTGGTGAAGCTTTGTCTTCTTAGCGTTGTCGCGTTTTTCGATTGACGGGGTCTAAGCATAAAGATTTTGACATGGAGCGACTGTCGTGAGACTTCAACAACTCAGAGGGAAAAACCATACTTTTTAAGTCACGTCTATCGAAATATAATGTAATATCATGGATGTGCTGGTTTCCTCGTGAGGTTTTCATCACCGCCAAGCAATCACAAGCCCGCTGGTGGAATAATGCTACTTTACACCAAAATACTCGTGGGTTCGGTTCGCAAACATTTGTGTCAGCCTTGGTTTGGGTGCTTTAGAGTTAGGGTAGATAACTATAGTCAAATATCAATTATCTAGAGGGTTCTCATATATCTGCGACTGAGTTACCACATAGCCCTTAAGGAGTTGCTGGTGTATTATTAAATTTGACAAAATTAACATAAAATTCTGATAAAATGACGGGCATTCATAGGCTACGGTAACCATTTTATATCAGGTGGGCCATGGCAGTTAGTTCCTCTAAACTATGCAATGGATTTACTTTACTGTTTCATATGTAAAGTTTAGCTTATGAAGGCCAATGAGGGCCATATTATATTGATATTACATAGTAACTCAATTCACTGCTACGGGTGGGGGGCAAAATAGACTACGCAGCTCTTATTGGCTTGTCCGCGAATCAACATCGCGGTACTTATCTGCTTATTAATTGATATATTTTCCCATTGGTCAATAGGCTCGAATTACTGAGCTATTTAGACCCTAAAAATACAACGTTTGACCGCGGGGTGCCTTCATATGCAGTCAAGTGGGTTACGGTCTTGCTGAAGCAATACACAGCAAGTGGCAAACATGGAATAGGCTGTCTTCCTCGACATTGACAGACTCCGACTGAGAAATCAGGTCTGTTACTCCTTTCAAGGGGCGGTAGGTTTTGTTTCTATACGTAATCTTTTTTGAGCTGTGTGTTTTCATTAAATAAAATTTCCTTTTCTTGTGCATAATATAAACAAACGTTATTGTTTTATCCGAGACGGCGACACCAGTACTTTAATAGACCTACAAGAATATGCTGCGTACGCCGATAGCGATAAATCCCAATATAGTGTCCAAATACAAGAAACGAAAAACAATCAAATTAAATATCAATTAATTAATAATCTCAGAGTTTACAGTTACTATATGAAATTCGCAAAAGTTACTATATGAAAAAGAGCAACTAAATACATCATGTGTACGGTTTTTAATTAACATTTCTTTCAAGAGGCGCAGCGCTCAGCAGTAGCAGCAGCTACTCACTGGAGCGTGCCTCGCCGCAGTCGTCCTAGTACCCCGGTAGGCGAACAACTTGTGGGAACACCCTCTAATATATAGGGGGTTAAAGTATAAAACTGCCGATTTGTACTGAAAAATTTAAATTCGTTGTTTTTCTAAGATGGAACATATTTCTTTAATCAAAATATTTACCCTCATTATCTATACATTGCTGCCATCTAATCGGATGTTTATTTATGCCTTTGCGATAGAACACTGGGGATCTAGATTCGACAAACTGTGTGAAAGTATTTTGTACTGCCTCCTGGGAAGAAAATTTTTTAGCACAAATTGGAAAATTGTCTAAATCACGAAAAAAAATGGTAATCATTTGGAGCAAGGTCTAGCGAGTATAGAGGATGACGTACGTTTCTAACTGCAGCTGCCGTAAAGTTACAAGGTAGTAGCATGGAGCAATAGTCATGAAGATCAATTCACGAGTCGGGGCTGTTTTGCCAGTTTCGCCATCATTGTTCGAAGTTCGGCACAGTAAACATTTGTTGTTAGTTAACACAAGTTTTAACACGCGTTTCTTTTTGCAGATCGGTCAATTCATGAGGCACCCATTTTACATGTTTTTTATGTTATTGATTTGACGCAAATGAGTCAATATTGTAGGTAAGATAACGTTAAACTATGCCGCTAATTCCTGGATAGTCTGACTCGGATCGGCTTCCACTATCTCCTTAAATTCAGCGTTATTCACATGTGTGGGCGGTCTTCCACGTGGTTCGTTCTTCAAGTGGATGTTTCATATACGAAAGCGTTTAAACCATAACCGCACGGTGCATTCATTAGCAGTCTCCTCTCCAAACGCAGCATTGATATTGCGATAGTTCCGCGTCGGTACTTATATTCAAAAATTACTCGGATTATCGAAGTATCCATCTTTCCCGTCTAAGCTGAATAAAAAAACAACTGAAATTCGCATATTGCACATTTTTAAAAAGAAAAACCACATAGGTATCCTGTGAAAAAGATTCACTCGAAAATCTCATACCATGAAGGTTTAATAATATAATAATAGCAATAAACCGTTTATTTCGGGCATAACTCATAAGTTGAGTTAGTATACATATTTACTCAAATTATATTAGTGTGAATAGAACGAACATATGACAATTTTAAGTCCCTACAATACAACAATTTCATATATAACTACCCACCTTTGAGCTGCCGGCAATAAATGAACGTCTACCCAGTGTCGTACAACAGAGCTATCATCTCGAGCAGTGATAATGTTTACAATGCTATTGGCACTGTCCCGCATGCGGCGCAACCGGGACGCAATGTTTTTATGCACTACGCTATGAAACCCATATGTGCGTTCTACGGCGAACATCCCAGACGCACTACAGTGACGAGGCTGCCCCAACAGCATCCTAAACCCATTGTTGTATTGCACGCGCAGAGCATTGAAGGCTCGGCGGTATATGTGGTCCACAAGCTGCACGTGTAGATGGACTGGCAGTATGTCTTGAATAAAGTTATTTTTACTTCCTTAGTATAACGGGAAAATCTACGGATTTAGTCGTCTCGAGATTTTCCGTACTTCGAAGGATACGTTAAATCGATCCTAACTGTTTTCTATAGAGGATAGTACTGCAAAAAACTCAAACTGGGGAAGTACCTCTACCTCACCTCATCTCAACTCCTTAACTCATTGTTGTGATCCTGCCGGTTAGTGAGATTGCCAGGTCATGTCTCTCAGAGGTGCACTATCTCGGAGTGTCAGTATGGCTTCCGAGCTGGTCACGGGACCATAGACCCTGTTTCGACCCTAAGGGTCGTCATGGAGAAATATAGGACGAAGAAAACGTCTTTGCATTTTCAGTTTTTAGACATAGAGAAGGCCTTCGAATATATTCCCCGCGCGGTGATCTGGTATCACATAGGTGCAAAAGGGGGTCTGAAGTATATGTTGATATTTACCGAGACATGTGTCTTGATTCTGATTCCATAGTTAGGACTGCTGTTGGTGACACACAAACCCTTTTGATCACCATCGGGGTCTACCAGGGATCTGTCCGTAGTCCGTTTCTGTTCAACGTAATATAAGATGTAGTGTCAGGCAGCATCAGAGATGACTCATGGTTGCTCATGTATGCAGAAGATATTGCGCTGGCGGACGCGGACTGCGGCGCCTGGTGCACCTCGTGAATGCTTGGAGATGAATGTGGCGAAGACCGAGAGCTTGAATTGTAATAGCACAGAGCCCACACCCATCCGCATTGACGAAGACACGGCCGTGAATTGCTTATTTGTCTCAGGCGCTATATAAAATAATATACGATAATGATATTAAGGTGATACGTACTCCTACAATATTTTGTATTCAAACAATGTATTCAATTATGTGAGTAATAAAAACCTATACGAATATGTTATATATTCCTTTTCCCAGAAACTCCGTATCATTTCCCAAGTGCCTGTCAGTATTTCACTTTCTAAGATGAAATGTCATCAGTATTTTGACGGCGACGCGACGTCGACGATGTCTTATCTTAATAATAGTGACTAATGGGAAAGAAAGCATCTATCAAAGACAATATCAGGAATAAGGGACGAGAGTCTAGAGACTACGGTTAAATAAATTTACTAAATTTATTTAACCGTAGTCTCTAAACTAAATACGTTTAAATCGTTAAATGTGTTTAATATGATTGCGTTTAGTGACTTCTTGCACGAAGTTGTTTTGAAAATCATTTAACTAACCGTATGTCGGTAAAACAGTTCCCCTACTTTTGTTGTTGTTTTCCTACAAGTGAGTAAGATTATCAGTAAGCTCAAGCAATACTTCCTGTATTGCAAGCTTTCATAGGCTACGGTAACCACTTTACGTCAGGTAAGCCGTATTATTGTATGCCTCCTGACATTTTTTTTTAACGGGACAGGTAGGACAGGTAGGACAGGACAACTCATACCCACCACTGTGTCTCCTGTGTAGCCAGAATTAACAGCAGCGACCACAAAAAGGCAATGAACAGTGAAGTTCATTGCTGTCTCGGGTTAAACTACAGCTGCCTTGGAACTCACAACGAATTTAATCAGAAGAAATTTGTAGGATTAGGAAGTTTTGAAATTGACTTCCCCTCTTGGTAAAGTGAGAGACAGCAATATGACAAATAAGGCATTTAAAAACCTCAAAGAGATGGCTAGTCATGTGAAGCTCAACTGACGTGCACCACGGTTTATCAAATATCTAACACTATTGGGACGATATGTTAAACGATCTCCCGACGATGTATAAAAAGAAATTGAAAATAATAATTAAAAATTGGGATAAATATATGTCGGTGAAAATAATTAAAAGGATTGTCTTAGGTTTTCGCGATTGTTACACATTGAAATTAAACTATTTTTAACGGAAGTATCGCGTGTTTTATTTATTTTGTTGAAACCTGACGTTTCGAACGCTTTGCAGCGTCCGTGGTCGCAGGAAAACTCTCTTTACACAAAATTCTCAATTTCAGACAAAGCTTGAGTAGTAGGATACCACCTGAAATTGTACTTCCCGACATATATATTAAACTGTGTTTATCATGGCTTCGATGATGTTACCCCGATTAGACATTACAATATAAGTTATCAGACAACAGGTTCAAAAGATATAAAGAATAATTGATTACAGGGTAAAATTTTACAAAGGGATTACTGCATTATGCACATAAATTAAATGTTATTTCAAACGTATACAATACGCTTTACATTAAAGATCGCACCAAAAATTAAATACACAATCACAGTAAAGAAAATTCATAAAGATCAAATACACAAAACACCTCTAGAATACTTTATGAACATTTAGAGTTTGAGTACTCTTAATTTCAGACAGAAGTCGATCGCGGCTGTCTTACAGCATTTCTATTATATTTCATTTTATCATATAATAAATAAAACCTGGGCTATGGAGCTTCGCCTGGCTTTTTTATGTTCTGTGTATGAAATTGCGTTTTCACACTAAAACAGTAGCAAAAAGGTAGTAGTGATAATGGGTTAAACCATAAACACACCGCTCATACGGTGGGACCAAATAAGTAATAATCGTAATGTCGAAGCTATATAATAGCTATTAGTGTTGAGCACAAGCCGCAGTTTTTTTTATTATGTTAGTAAAGTCGCGATTTTTTATAAAGATAAAATTTTATCCAAACCATTACAGCCGTTTTCTAGATACACTAAATATATTTATTTATATAAAATATTTACTCGTTTAAATATATAATAATAATATTATGATAATGTTAATGTAAATATTATGATAAAGGTAATGATAATGCTTATTGTAAAATTAAAAAGCAAAAAATAAATTTATAGAAATTTATTGTACATGACAATATATTTCTATAAATTTATTATTATTTGTTTTTTAATTTTACAATAAGCATTATCAGACTCAAAACATAAAAAATTCAATTATTTGTTTTATAGTCTTTACTTGGAATTTTGACTGAGGTATATAAGATAAGACGTAATTAAATTAGAAATAGCATTGTTCATACTTCTTATGAGATTTTTTGGAAGTAAAGATTTTGCTATTTCTATAGCAGCGTCGATTATTTCTGTCGCCCTTAAATTTTCAATATCACCCTCTTCTCTACTCAAATCACTAATTTTTAATAAAATAATTACAAGTTCTACGAGCAACCTGAAAATTTTGATAAAATATAGCGGGATTGTTTCTTTTAATTAGTATACCGTTTGGCGCCCAAGAGTTTTTAGCTTCCAAATTCAAGTTGAAAAGATGTATAGATTTTCATTACGCAACTGCTGCTTTCTAAAATAACGTTCCTTGTGATATTGATTGCAGTTTTAAAATTGGAACATTTCCAAATGGGAGTAGAAATAAGTATATCAATATAGCGAACAATAATAATAATCATATCATTAGATCCTTATATCGCACGCCCATCAAATGACCGGGATTAACTCGTCAAAGCCCGTTATATACTATTTTCCATACATTTCGTGCCTCCTACCCGTGAGTGGAAAGATAATTATATCATATGCTAAAATTAAAGAAATATTCCATTCCATTTCCATACATCTTTCTTGGTCATCATATTCATCAATTCCATAGAATTGTTGATCTGATACTGACGTTGATATCTGATTCATGAGTGGCGGGATACTGATAAAATGAACTTTTCTTCAGTTTTTGAAGCTGACAGTGATGAAAAGGTATCCATCTTCAATAACTGTGTACTGAAACTGTTTGATGTTCACGCACCGTTAAGAACAGTCAAAGTGAAGCGACCTCCTGCTCCATGGAGTAATAGATATCCGGGTCTATTCCAACGAATAGACGCGAACGCGCGTATCGTCTTTACAAGCGTGCTGCATGTCAAATCAGATAAGAACTGGGATTTGTACAAAATAACGCAAAATAACTGTAATCGAATGGTAAAAGCAGCTAAACGACAATATTTTCACGATAATGTTACGAATACTTCTTCTGCCAATATATGGAAATTTCTTCACTCATTTGGTTTAAGGAAATGCTCCATGCAATCCATTATTCTCTCCTAACGACTTCAATAATTATTTTTCGTCGACATCTCTTTTAAATCATTCTATTAAATCGAACACTTATCTCCAATATCTCTTCCATGACCCCACTTCGCCTGAAATATTTTCATTTTCTCATGTCTCCGAGAATGAGGAATGAGGAGTTGGGTTGATCACTATTATGATTCCCATTGACTTTTCAAATGCTTGCAACATGGTAGACCATGACATCTTACTCGCAATCCTAGAATACATGAACTTCTATACATACACTTTATTTAATAAAGTGCTGAGCATATGAAACAGCTGCCACATAACACTTATAAGGTTACGCTGCGTCGCTGGTTATTGGAGAAGCTGTTTTATACTATTGACGACTTCCTAAAGTAGAACCTACTATGTGGATTTGAGTGATCGTTGCATGGATTAATTAAATCTGTTTTGACATTTCTTAGCGCACAAATTTTTAATATTTAATATTTAAAGTGACATAAGTAACATTTAATATAATTGTTCGCTCCACATAATAATATAAACTATCTTTGTTATTTTCAATTACATTTGCATGCTACCTTGTGTGGCTAAATAAACTTAAGCAACAATAACACCAGACATTCAACATACCACCCTATTTAGAACTTTGACCTTTGAACTCATCCTCAGCATTGGCAGGGTTTTCAGATTATCTTCGGGGTCGACAGCAAGCGGTTCGTATGGGCCGTGATATATCAAATTGGAATGATCTGTCAACTGGAGTTCCCAAGGGCGGTATTTTATCTCCTCTATTGTTTCCATTTTTATAATTTTTCTTACGTTTTCATTGAGTTGCTCTTATCATTTATATGCGGATAATCTGTAGGTTTATGTGCAAACGACATCTGATACGCTGAACGCGGGAATTTCTCGGTTACAGGATAGATTGTATAAATATACCAGAATAAATTCTTGGTCAAACAACTTTGGAATTCTGGTGAATCCTAAGAAGTGGCAGGCTATTCTCTTAGGTAGCTCACGGCAAATAGATAAAATTGACATTACTTCTATGTTATCCATTATGTTCAATAATTCTGTTATTCTTTTCAGTAAGAGTGTTAAAAATCTTGGCTTGTATCATGACTCTACTTTGACCTGGAGGACACAAGTGACTGAAGTTAGTTGTAAAGTAATATCCTTCATTGCGCTTTCTAAATCGATACAGAAACATTCTGCCTATTGAAACTAAGGCCACATTAGTGTAATCCCTTACTTTTCCACTAATTGATTATTATTATGTGTGTTATCCTAATCTTCACGAAGATTCTTAATAAACAAAATAATGGACCGGGCCATTAACAGTGCTATCCGATTCATTTTCTGTATTCTGAAATATGACCATATTTCGTTCTACCGATCAAAGCTTAGATGGCTATAAGTAATCTTAAATGTCGATGCTGACGAATGGGATCGTCAGCATCGACATTTTTAAGATTATTTACACTTTTTACAATTCTTTTTAATCCCCATTCTCCTGAATACTTGAAATGTAAGTTTCAGTACCTTTGTGATTCTTATAACCTTCAACTTCGATCAAATGACTCCCATTGACTCTTAATCAGGAGGCACGGCAGTGCCCCCGCCAAGTCGAGCGCGAAGCAAACACTGCCGTACCATCCTTTACTGGAACCATTTCGCCGCATTTTCAGGCCCCTATTTGAGAAGCTCTGGATAAGACCAGGACGCAGAAATTTTCGTCATCCAGTAAGCTATAATCACATACTTAAAATCCAAAATTTCAAGTCTGTAGGTCATTTAGTTCCGAAGTTAAGCGAAA
Source organism: Pyralis farinalis (assembly GCA_947507595.1). Lineage (NCBI taxonomy): Eukaryota > Metazoa > Arthropoda > Insecta > Lepidoptera > Pyralidae > Pyralis > Pyralis farinalis. Next base: position 14,081,434 of record OX382277.1, on the reverse strand, counting down.
GCAAAGTTTCGCATTTATGACACTCACTCATGATCATCAAAATAGAACTAGTACTTCCCATAAACTCCGAGAGCTGAAATTTGGTACAGAGTTAGGCTTTAATGGCCACATAAAGGGAAAACTATAAAAACTAGGATAATCGAAGATCTGGAGTACCTGGTGACCCTGATTAGAAAACACAAGAGCCCAACCAAACTATTAGAGATCGACATACCGCCTTTACAAAAAATGTTCAACTTGGTGAGCCGCTTCATTTGATGTCAAAAATCGAAGGTCTGAAGTATCTGATGAAGAACCCTCAGCTGGTCTCAGCTGTATTAGAGATATGGTAATGCCCCTTTCTACTATGAGAAAAAAACTGTGTCAAATAAGAAAATCTAATAAAATAAATCAATATGTCCACGTTTCTACAAAAAGAAGTGAAATCCCACCAAAAACATTCTGTAAAAAACTAGCCAAGTCTCGACGGAGCTGCTTGTTTATCTCTAAAAAGTAATGAAATCTAGACAAAGTCGTGCCAAGTCTAAGGTTCCTTACTGCGATTTCTTTATTATTATAGTTAATGTTGTGTGACTTGGCCGTTGAAAATTCTTTATACGTTAGTGGGTACAAGTCAATTTTGTTTACACGTAATGTTATATCTGTTGTAACTAATCAACGTTTTCCAAGTGGCAATTTTCCATCGTCAATGGGTAGCGGTTCTGGCGACAGATTGGTGCAATGGTGTCATGGAGCAGCTGGTTTTGTACCCTTGTGTACCCTTCAACGGGCAAGTCACACAACATTAACTATAATAATAAAGAAATCGCAGTAAGGAACCTTAGACTTGGCACGACTTTGTCTAGATTTCATTACTTTTTAGAGATAAACAAGCAGCTCCGTCGAGACTTGGCTAGTTTTTTACAGAATGTTTTTGGTGGGATACCACTTTTCCGTTCGGGCTTCAAGTCTAATAATTCCTTTACTCTACAAGCTTCACGACTCTGGAATGCTAAAAGAAGTTAAGTGCCTATCTTTTAGAGAGCCTGTCCAAAAAATAGTCATCCAATGTGTGTTGTATAATTAGTATATATTATAAATAAATAAATAAATATTGTCGGACAAATTACACAGCGCCATCTAGCCCAAAGTAAGCGAAGCTTGTGTTATGGGTACTAGACAACTGATAAACATACGTAAATTCATTTTATTTTTGTAAATACATACTTATTATACATAGAAAATACCCAGACCAAGACAAACAGACATGTTCATGCACACAAATAAACATTTGTGTAGGAATCGAACCCACGAGCCTTGGTGTCAACGTCGCGTCATTCACGACTGAGCCACCGAGCTCGTCAAATGCAATGAAATGAAATGCAATAAATTATGTTACAGTTATTAATAGAGGAAAATATGTATGTATTACTAGGGTTTTATTTGTATTATTGTGGTTGCGTATGTATTATCGTAGTTATTTATTCATTTATTCTTATGTTTATATTAGATGACCATATAAAGGACAAATTCTTTATAGGGTCAATTAATATTTTATTTTAATTTTAATAAAAACCGCAATCGCGTTTTTCCTCTCCCGATGGTTGACTGATAGAAAATGCAATTAGCATTAAGTGCGCCTTTTGGATCAACTGTATTGTGGTCAATAAAGTATTAAATAAATAAATAAGTAGCCTTTTTATTACGAGTATTTTTCATGTACCTTATGAAGATATATTATTTGCATTTGACAGAACTATTTCAAGCAATTAAAGAATTCGAATACAATTTACAACAAATTACCTACTAGTTCTAGTAAGCCAATATACCGACATTCGCAACTTATTAACTTATTTCTGGTTTTATTTTCACAATATTTTGAAAACTGATGAGTTTGATTCTGTTTTTATAAGCATACATTGCATTTTAATAAATATACTGAGAGGTAATAGTAAGAATATACCCACAACAGCATACGATACTACATAATGGTGTAAAAGTAGCTGAAATAGCACAACAATGTATATGCAACAGAGCTGAACTGACTGGCAAGTTTATTTGTATGGGGCCCCACTGCAATTTCGAGTATATTGTAATTTCAATAAATACAGTATCATTACTAAATTCTAGTCAACTCCTTTGAAAATTCAATCTAATTTTGATGTTTAATAAAGATTTGATGACAGAGTAAAAATTTATAAACAACCGTCCACGTGGATCGTGGGCGTTGACGAAGACGTGTATGGTGGATGGACGTAGTGAGGTAGGGCGCATCAAAGCAGGCCGTCTGTGGAAGTACTTCCACCTCACAGAAAACCATAGCCAAATAACAACTCCCTGGGGGGTTGTTGTGTTCCTGTGTGTGAGTGAGGTCACCAGTAAGCTCCTAAGGAGTTTCTGTGTAAGCAGCAGAGGAGGCATCGTGCGAGTGATACTTAATATATAACAAGTATTACGCTACGGTAACTGCTTTACATCAGGTATGCCGTATGCTTGTATGCCTCCCAATGATTAATAAAAAAAAACCAATGTCTGGCTCCAAAACGGATACTTTTATTTTCTCTTCAATTCGCCGTCGACTGACCAATAATAATAATTACATGTCGAGGTTATTCAGTATCTTTATTTTCTAAAATATTATTCTGAAAACCTGCTGTGCCAAAACTGAATTTTATATCTCGTCTACTGCCAGACATAACAAAGTAGAATCCTATTTTGAGACAAATAGGATATTTGAAGCTGTACGAATAAGTTGATCCCTTAATTAAAAACATGAAACCGACTTCACTGAAGTCGACTCCGGTAAAGATAAAGCACTTGTGTAAAATGAAACCACTTTTAATTTATAAATTTAAAAGATTTTTAGAACAGGATAGCTGAATTTGTTTGCATATGTATATCTTGGTTCGCGTGGTAGGATCAAAGGTGACATACGTTGCACGTTATGAAAGTATGTGTAGTGGGAGGTAAATTAAATATTGCGCTCAAATTTTTGCGCCCGGAACGTTAAAGTACTTAAAATAATTTTTACAGAGCAATAACTTAGCGCTGATTACATTTTCAGTTTATTTAACATTAGCTTAGTTATTAGAAAAGTTAGTTTAGAAAAATACGCAACTTGCGAACAGTTTTGCAAATGATCGATGTAAGCGTCTACGGTAGAAATACTTTATACGAATTCAAGTACTAACACTAGCAAAACTTCGAAAATATGACGTAGGAATACGACACCAAGCGTCCGACGCAATTTCTGTATTTCTGTTAGAGAATATTAGATAGTAGGTAGATTTCATTCCGTTGCGATTCAGTTGCATGCCAATCAACTTTTCCATTTTAATTACAAATAGAAATAGAAATATATTTATTCCAACTTCACATAATAGTGATATTTCACCATTACAATACATATAAATAAAACAAAAACAAAACACCAATATAGTAAAGGTAACACAAACTACAATTACATTTTTTTTTTATTTAATTTTTTTTTTCTAATATTGTCGGACAAATTACACAGCGCCATCTAGCCCAAAGTAAGCGAAGCTTGTGTTATGGCTACTAGACAACTGATAAACATACGTAAATACATTTTTTTTTTTGTAAATACATACTTTTTATACATAGAAAATACTCAGACCAAGACAAACAGACATGTTCATGCACACAAATGTTTGTCTTGTGTGGGAATCGAACCCACGAGCGTTGGTGTCAAAGTCGCGTCATTCACAACTGAGCCACCGAGCTCGTCGAAGCGAAGCTCTTCTTAGCGAAGCTAATATAAAGTCCATAGTTTACAATTAAATAAAGAAATATTCTGTAGCAATTTCGTAATATAATTCTGCATATCAGGTAAATCACATTAATTTCTCTAGTGCTCACTTATGAGACAACAACACTATGCTGTATGGTCACAGAACCAATGCACGCAATTCGGTAGATAAACAATAGGATTTCCGCCTCTATTATGTCAGTGTAGGTTAGTTTCGGACATTGTCTATGTTGAGTGAATAAAATAGGTACTCTCTTTACTTACCTTACTTCTCTAATTTCTTACTTATAAAAATATTAACTTGTTGGGTGTAAGAAGAGTTTAAAACATAACGTAATTTAAAAACAAACCTTGAAATTAAAATATTTAATGAATAAGTAATGTTTCTCTTTAAGATTGTGTATAATATTTTGACATAATATTGACAAGAAAAGGTCGACCTTTCTCAAACATTTTTTGTGTTTAGTTGGGTTACTCCCCTGATGAAGATTTATGTATGCGACGCGGTAGCAATTCCGCTCCGTTTGTATATTATGGTAAATACGCCACTAAATATGATAATAAACCTACGAGAAAAATTAATGTACATTTTTTACACTTTGTTGTCGGATGGCAAAAACACCCACAATGCTAGCCTGATGTGAAAGGGTCACGGTCTCTGTGCGCACACAACACATCGTCAAGTTATGTTTTGACGAACGCGGTAGCGCAGTGGTTAGTAACGATACGTTGACTCAAAAGCTCGTGGTTTCGATTCCTACAGAGGATAAATATTTATGTGCATGAACGTGTCTGTTTGTATTGGTCTGGGTGTATTTAGAGAGTTCAGGCGCATCAAAGCAACCCGTCTGGGGAAGTACCACCACCTCACGGAAACTCGCATTCAAATACCAGTTCCCTGGGGAGAGATGTTGTGTTAAACCAGTAAGCTCGTAAGGAGTTGCTGTGTTAGTACCAAAGGTGGCATCGCGCGAGTGATGTCTTGCAAGCGTTCATAGACTACGACTTTACATCAGGTGAGCCGTATGCTTGTATGTCTACTGACATTGTATAATAAAGATGTTATTAAAGAAAGTCTGAAAGAGAGTGTCGGTGTTAAAATAAGAAGAGGCATGCTCCGTTGGTTCGGACATGTAGAAAGAATGCAGGAAGAAAGAATTACGAAACAGATATACAACGTGAAAGTAGAAGGATATAGGAGCCGAGGATGGCGAAAACTTACCTACCATGACCAAATTGATCGTGTTTTATGAGAAGGTGGATATCAGGAGCCTTAGAAACCGGCGAGCGTGGATAAGAAGAGCAATGAATGCTAAAAAAGCGAGTGAGGTTTGTAAGGATCGAGTCACGTGGCGCACGGTTCTCTCTGCCTACCCCGCAAGGGATTTGACGTGAAGTTATAGACAGATAAATAGATACTTTTCAATTAGTATAGTACAATAAATTAACTTTATACTTAATATTATCTATTTTTAATTATTAGTTAAAACGTGTTTTATTAGAAATTAATTTCTTAATTGAAATCACTTCAGAAATGAATTTCTAATTGCTTCAAACATATCAAGTATACATTTATGAGATCATCTTTCTAATCCGTTTAATTTTGTTTTCAGTTTGCACAATATAAGTACATAATCGGCCATATTTTTTTTACATTGGGTAACATAGGCTCATGTTAGTTGAATAGGAGGCCAGCCATGTAGAAAGCTACCAGTGAAGGTGCGCTTACACGGGCAATTAAAATTGCTCAATTCCGGTCAATACTCGCGAACTATGACGTCACGACCACATCAAGCAATTTAGGGCGATGGCAACATGTAGCAAGTTGCTGGTGAGATACGGTATTTCTAAAAATTATAATATTTTTTATTTATACGATATTTCTAAAAATTTTCAAACCGGTTGGATATTCAGCAACTCATATTCGCGACATTGAGAAATGTGGAATATGCGGAGCAATTAGAAGTAATGTTCCCGAAACAATTGCCGCAATTTATTGTAATTGCTCTAGATTGCTCCACTTAATTGCTCCTTATTGATCCAATACAGTTGCCAAGCAATTATTGCCAAAAAAAATCCCGTGTAAGAGCACCTTAAGGCGATGTAACCCAAAGCAGTGTTAGTCCAATGGATAAGAATCGGGTCCATTGACTAACTGGTCCCGGGTTTGAATCCTGGCGGGGCATATACCACTAAATTCGTTTTTTATACATATTTATCACTTACTCGGCGGTGAAGGAACATCGCGAGCACACGTGTGCGTTTGCTCGCGATGCAATTAATGGATTAGTAAACGGGATAACGCGAAGAAAAAGAATGAGAGAAAAAGCGCTGTAATCCAGATGATTAGCATCTGGATTACAGCGCTTTTTCTCTCATTCTTCGCAGGAATTCTTCATTAACTCTTTGACAACCTTACGTACCCTTAAAATTATAACGACCTTCTAGGGAATTCTTATTCGGATTTTCCTAGCCAGTCAGGGCAATGCAAGAGTGGAACCTGGTGTTCCAAATGTCCATAGGCTGCGGTAACTTTTTACCATCAGGCAGGCCGTACGCTTGTTTGTTACTTTAGTAGATTAAAAAAGTCGGGTTGTTCCTTGTTACATGTATGTATGTATACCTTCACGCCAAGTCCCTTGCGGGTAGGCAGAGAGTGAACACACTTCACTCGCTTCTTTAATATTCATAACTCTTCTGATGCACGCTCGCCGGTTCCTAGGGCTACTGACATCACCTTCTAGATAAAACAAGATAAAACACGACCAATTTGCTCAAGGTAAATAAGTCTTCGTCTTCCTCAGCTCCTACATCCTTCCACTTTCGCGTTGTATATCTGTATCGTCATTCTTTACAATTATGCATAAATAGTTATATATAATTATATAGAATACTTTATCATTTTCTACACCTATATTGTTAATTACAGCTGTACAAAAAGCATTTGGTGGAAATGTCTTTGCAATTGTATACCCTATAACTTTTATGACAGATCCCCGTTTAATAATGGAAGGCTACACCACATGTAAGCGATGTTGATATAGCACATGATAACTAACAATAGGCAGTAGTGTAAATGGAGCATTGGGAATAATACTTCTTGGCAGTAAACACTTAAGTCAGAAGATACAGTTCGCTATACACATCGCATTCCTAATTAACTTACGGAAGCGAGAGCTGTGTATGGCAGACAGAGCATGAAAGTAAGATAAATGCGGTTGAAATGCGAGTGTTGCGCAAAAATTACGTAACGTTTGTAGACCACGTTCAAGGAAGGCTAGTTATCTGCCATAACCTAATCGGTCGTGTTTTATCAAAAGGTTTAGGAGCCAGTGAACGAGGTATGGGAGTTAGCGAGTGAGGTGTGTACATATGTACCGAATCAGGCAGCAATCGATTCTCTCTGCCTACCCTACAAGGGATTGGGCATGAAGATATAGATAAGTATGCACATAGTCAGAAATTCCATTGCAGGCAAGGAAGATAAAAATATGAAAAACACACATAAAACTTTGAATAAAATATTTTTGTATCAAATTCAATTCTTGCCGAATACAAATTGATGGATACCTACTCACTTTGTTATAAAATTATGCGTCGGCAACGTACGAGTGATGCCCCTGATCTTGTAAGTATCCATAGTCCATCGGCCTGCCAAGGGCTCTGCTTACCGTCACTAACTAATAACGATGTGGCTTTGTTTCTAAAATTAGTAGTAAGTCAATTACACCCCTTATCTTGCTTCCGTATTTTAGAATAAAAAAACTCACACAATCTTATAAGCATACATGTGTGTGGTATCAAGAAAAGTAATATCGTAATTCAATTTTTGGGATTCCTTACCCAAGGGGCATATATAAACCCTTTTACTACTGCTGGCTATCCATCCGTTTGTCACAAAGCTGCATATTTTGACTCGTAACATATAGAGACTTTTTTACACACCGTATATAACTGTGGCCACTATAAGAGCAAACAATAAACATAAAAAAGTTAATAATTGAAGGGGGTACCCCCTTACAAAAAAAAAGAATACGGCTCGCAATTGGTCAGTTTTCTAATCATTCCTTGCACCTCATAGTTTCCATGAGCTCCTATCAATAGCGTCAAGTGTGGTGGAAGAGATTCTTTTTAGGAATAACAAGTTGAATTAATTAGGTACCTATAACTCTTTACATTAAATAAAATTTGCAGGTCCCTTGCGGGGTAGACAGAGAGGCCACTGAACTGACTGAGCGCCACAAGACGCGGTCACCCCTCACTTGTTTCTTTAATATTCTATTTTCATGCATGCTCCTTTTGCTGCTTTAATTTTCGCTGGTTCTTAGCCCTCCTGACATCACTTATGACAAAACACGACGAATGAAAAATATATCTCTCTCTGTGGTCGTTCCTTCATGACTGAGGATCGTGATCATCGGTGGATGTGGATGATGTGCACCTAGATTGTATGATCTGCCTCCATCTGTTTCTGTCCATGGCGTCTCTGACGACCAAGCAAAACTTGGCTGTGGTAAAACCTTTTACTTGATCGCTCCATCTGGTTGGGGAGCGTCCACGGGCTAATATACTTGCTGTGCTCCCAACAACTTTTCTAGGCTCTGGTCTCCCTTCCTCATTATGTAGCCAAAGTAGATCAGTATACGCTGCCGACAAATCGTGGAGAGACGGATTTGAATACGAAGCTTCGTTAAGAACGATGCATTGGTGCGCTTGGCGGTCCAGGGTATGCGTAACATAGGCCTCCAGCACCACATCTCGAATGCATCGATTCTTTGTCTTTCTCGAGCTCGTGTTGTCCATGTATCCACGCCATACAGGAATATGGGGAATACTAGAGCACGTCTTAACCGGATCTTGGTGATATTGGCAATACCCCTCTTCTTCCACATGATGTTTAGTCGCGTCATTGCTTCTTTAGCCATAGCAATACGCCTCTTTATCTCCGGTGTGCAACTGCCATCGTTGTGGAGAAGTGCGCCCAAGTATACATAATGATCCACAGTGTCAACGTCTGGGATGATGCTTATTGGACTGGATAATTTCCCGGCACGGTCTACTATCATAATCTTCGTCTTGCACCTGTTTCCTGCGAGACCCATGCCTTCCAACTACTCTACGAAGGTGATCGTCATCCATAGTGCTGTTTTGCATTAAAGTCGCCTATAATGACAGTAATGCCCCTCTTTGGTATCTCCTGTAGGGTCATTGTCAGTGTGCTATAAAATGCTTCATATAATTACATCATTAAACAAACAAACCTTTCGATTTCAAATTAAATATATGGAATTCGAGAATTATACGAGGCTATGTATATATTAAGCTACACCTTCCATAGCTTATGAACGCTTGCGACACAAGAAATGCTAGCATAGCACCTCTTCGTAAGCTTACTGATGATATGATAAGGTCTCTCGAAATATAATTTCTTGGAGATTCGTCACGATTCCTTCACAGACGAGGAAGTTGTAAATATGTACATAAATCCGGAAACACGAATTTAGTGGTACATGCTCTCGCCAGGATTTGAACTGGGGAGAATGTCTTCATTAGGTATGCAGCAGTAACTTTTCAATATAATATTACACTGAATAATATATATTAGAGCTACAGTAAGGAAGAAAATTATCGCGAAATACGTGAATCCATGCGGAGAGAAGTGAGTGAAGATGGCTTACGAATAAACTAACTCGTTCTTGGGTAACAATTAGGGATGTCTAAATTTATTTTGTCTATAGTATTTATCCCCTTTCCTGTGGGATTTTGAGCAGTATCGCTCAGTAGATAAAGAACCTATTTGAAAGTACGGTGAAAGAAAAATCGTGAGGAATCCCGCACGTCCAAGAAATTATATTTCGAAAGACGTATGACAGGGCCTAAGAAAAGTTCGGTTTTCCCTCTGGGTTTCATAACAAAAGTCTGACAACAGTCGCTCCAAGTAAAACTGACTATCTTCACCAAATCCTTAGACTTAGATAGCCGAATCCCCATCGAAATGGATTAGGAAACGGGATTACGAAAAAGAAGAATATTTTCCAGTGGGATTGTTGTGGTGAAAGTAGCCACCTAATATGTGCTAGGGATGCTCTCCCTTTAGCGACTGATTGCCATTAAGATCATTTGTGGATTCAGGACCATCAGCACTGCCGCTAGTATATCCTTGGCACAACTGATCCCTTTACCCGCCAAGATATCCGAAATCGCGGAAACAGGAATTGCAAGGTTGTGTGGACACACCGCTTACCTACCTAGGGATATACCTCTGGAGACCCCTGAGAAGCCCTCGAAATTACTCCATCCTTCGTGCAGGAGAGCGGTGGAGTTCACTGAAATTGATACACCTGAGCAGCTGTCGTCGGCGGGACTCAACGGCTCCTGGCAAATTTACACCGACGGCAGTAAACACAACGATAAAGTCGGAGCTGCCTTCGTTGTCGTCCATCCTGGCGGGAAAAAACAATACAAAAAAATGAAGTTGCACGATCACTGCTCCGTATTCCAAGCCGAACTTTTAGCGCTAAGGGAAGCCTGTGAATGGTCACTACAAAACAAAACGAATCCGATGAACATCATGTCGGATAGCAAGTCTGGTCTACAAGAGTTGACTAATATAAGTAGCTACAATCGCTTTGTGGTGGCCATTCACAGGACCCTACACTCAGCGAGAGCGGTGGGGGTCAACATTCAGTTTCATTGGGTCAGAGCCCACACTGGGGTGGACGACAACGAATTGGCGGATGCTGCGGCGAAGTCTGCCGCCCTCCTGCATAAAATACCTGACCACTACCAGATCCCAATCAGCTCAGTTAAGCTACATGCGCGGGAGAAATCTGAACGTGGGGCGGCTGAGCTTTTCGATGATCAGGAGAACTGTAAACAAACGAAAAAGTGGATACAAAACTACAGCGATCTGAAAAACGTCCTCAGCACCCTGAAACCAAATTTTGCCATTACCCAGCTACTAACAGGGCCCGGCTATAACAAAGCGTATCTACACCGCTTCAAAATCGTTGATAGCGATGCATGCCCATGTGACAACGACAGCATTCAAACGATGGAACACCTAGTAAAATACTGTCCACGTTTCCATCGAACACGAGGCCAACTTGAAAATATATGCGAATTACAAGGGGTTGAGCCCTACGTACTCACCTCAATAATAAAGAGGGAATCAACTGCCGAAGCATTCAAAGCCCACGTTGAAAACATCGTCGGCTCTATCAAAGAGTTAGCGTAAGCGCTGCATCCCAAATATGTCCGAAACAAACCCCCACCGGGGAAAAAAAAAAATTGTGCTAGGGAGGATCTTGAGGAAGAATGGTAAAGCACAAAAATCACACACACACACTTTGTATATCTATATGCAATAGAACACATGCAATGTTTCTGGTTGTTCTTATAATGCATATATTATAGTATATATAAATTTTCATCACAGAAGATCGCAACATACGTTGACATCAGAAATAAAATCACTAGTAGGTATATGCTACGGTAATCACTTCACAAAGGCGTAGGGCTTGTCTGTAGTCAATAGTTGGACAACGTATTCTTTCTCACCCGATGCAAGGGCACAAGAGACGGACCTCCTTGTACGTCGTACTCAGATATTAGAAAAAATACGCCGAACATCAAATACCTGATTGAATCATTGTTTTGACAAATTGTATGCACAATGTTAAAAATATCACCTATTCCTATAGTTGTGTCAAGTTTAGTCATAGAAGTAAAAAGATAAATGGAAAAATACGCAGACATTAGACACCTGTTTGAATCTTTGTTTAAAAAATACCTTCCAAATTGTATAAAAAATACCTTCTTCGACATCGTTCACAGACAGCGAACAAGAAATTCCGCCACCCGTCAACGTTGAGACAGCAAACAAATTATTTTCCGGAAAGTCCAGACATTTGTACGAAAAATATAAATTTGTAAAGTGGCTGGAAGCGATGTACTAAGAAGTATTTTCTTCTGGTTGTAGATAAAATAACAATACTGTATTTTCTCTGTAAAAAGAACAGTGATAGCTCTGTGGATTAAGAACCGACTCATTACCCCGTCGGGTAATGAGTCGGTTCTTTATCAAATTCTAGGGTCTTCTACGTCTAAACTTCACAGACTGGTACTAATAATATTGGTATAATATATGTTTCCATCTACTCTGAAACGGACAATATTGAAGCAATTGTTTGTGATCAGAATTATAAATTGGTGAAATAATACTTCTGCTAGTTGAAATGCCTTTGATAAAATATCAAAGATTATTGTTGTAGATGTTGATTGACGATCTGGTCTGTAGAACTTTACAATAATAGCCGTAGATGTGTGTTTATTGAAACTATCTATCTATCTATAACTTCACACCAAATTTTTTGCGGTGTAGGCAGAGAGAACCGAGCGCTACGTGACTCGTTCCTTACATACCTCACTCGCTTCTTTAACAGTCATTGCTCTCCATATGCACTCGGTCATTCATGCTCGCCGGTTTCTAGGGCTCTTGACATCATCTTTTGATAGAACATGACCAATTTGGTCATGGTAGGTAAGTCTTGGCCTTCCTAGGCTCCTACATCTTTTTTGTTGAAACTAAAATCTACATTTAGTATAATCTCACAAGATCATTACTTCGTGTATTGTTTGTACTTGTAGTACTTAATGCTGAAGGTAGTTACAGTAAATAAGTAAAAATGTACTTGAAATTTATCATTATTTTGAGACTAACTGATGTACGCTTCGCCCAGGTGAATTGTATTTATAGGCATGCGCCTTTTATATTTTCGAGTTAAAAAGTATCCGAATTTTTTACAGAGATAGTAAGCTATCGCCGTGCTTAATATAAAAATCTGTTTATTTGTTTTTGCATGATGCATTAACAATGGACAAGCAAGCAGAAAGTAAAATTTAAACAACTGTTTTTACATTTACTACTCTGTGTAAAAAGTATCGGGAATATGTCAATAAAAAGACCCGCGTAAAAGAGGTCGTTCTAATTTTTTTACTGCATGTTGGTAGCACTGTACTGATTTAGCGCGCAAAATTTGAGCGGGATCTGTCATTTAATTTGTTTTAAACTACACTTTTTGTTGGTCATAGTTTTGAGTCCTCGGCGATTTTTACAATGGAAAATATTGTTGAACAAAGAGTGTGCCTTAAATTTTGTGTTTCAAATGATATTTCATGTGGTGAATCACTAAAAATGTTGCGAAATACCTACGGCGAATCGTGTATATCGAAAACAAGGGCTTATGAATGGTATAAGGCTTTTAAAGAAGGCCGAGAAGTAGTAGTAGACTTGCCTCGTTCTGGTAGACCTTCAACCGCTACGACCAGAGAAAACATCGACAGAATCAAGAAGCTAGTGCTCGAAAATCGACGTATGAGTCTGAGAGAGTTGGCTAGTGAGGTGAACATATATTTTAAGTCCGTCCACAACATTCTCATTGACATTTTAGGCATGAAACGCGTCGCCGCTCGACTAGTTCCAAAAGAGCTCAATTTTGTTCAAAAAGCGCAGCGAAAGCATGTCGCTGAAGACATGGTTTCCCGAGCTTCTACGGATCCGACCTTTATGAAACGTATAATAACTGGCGACGAGACATGGGTTTATGAGTACGACATGCAAACAAGCCAACAGTCTTCAGAATGGCGTCTCGAAAACGAGCCGAAACCCAAAAAACCGCGGCAAAGTCGCTCCAAAATCAAGGTGATGCTGACAGTTTTTTTTGACTAACGTGGTGTGGTTCACTCCGAATTCCTTCCAGAGGGAGAAACAGTGAATAAAGAATATTATTTAGGCGTCATGAAGCGTTTGCGTGAGAGTATCCGCCGAAAACGTCCAGATTTGTGGCAACACAACTCATGGATGCTGCACCATGATAATGCACCATCACACACAGCCATTATAGTGAAAGAGTTTTTAGCGAAAAATTCAACAAAAGTTCTCGACCAAGCACCGTATTCACCTGATATGGCTCCGTCTGACTTTTTTTTATTTCCCAAGTTAAAATTACCACTTCGAGGAAAACGTTTTGAGTCGATAGAAGCCATAAAAGAAAATTCGCTGAATGAGCTAAAGGCCATACCGCAAATAGCCTATGAAAAATGTATGGAAGACTGGGTGAAGCGGTGGAGATGTTGTATTGCAAGCGATGGGGCCTACTTTGAAGGCGATAAAATAAATTTAGATGAATAATTTGTATTTTTTGTTTTATTGACAAATTCCCGATACTTAGTACACAGAATGTATATCGATAACAGAGCCAAACGACTTTATTTGTTTAGACGAATCTAAAACGTTGAATTTATATTATTGGTCAAATACACTCAAGCAGCGGCTATCCAAGTAAGTATGGTAATCCGTATCTGTTATGTTTATCCATAAAGGAAATAATCTGTGTAGTACCGATGAGTCCGATATTAGGTAGTAACTCAATTCATCGCTACGGGATAGGCGTTATAGTAGAACGCGCAGTTCTTATTGGCTAGTTCGTGGATCAACATCGCCTTATTGGTTAAAATATTCTCCCATTGGTGGGCTCAAATCGCTGAGTAATAAGGTGTATAATAATAAGGTGGTAAAATAAAGTTTTTGTGAGCGCGAAATGCCTTCATGCCTTCATTATCGAATAAATTAGTATGAAAAAGACGAAACGTTATCCAGAAACATGACAACCATGGAGATGACACAATAAATAATCTATCTATATTTAGAACCAGTTTGCAATAGAAATCTACGTATAGTAAAAAAAAAAGCAAGTAAATACCTAGTCTTGCCATAAATACTGAAACGAAGAAAAAAAAAATCTATTGCAAATAACATTTATTTCTTTTACAGTGTGTTAGTTTAATACATAAATATAAAACAATTTAAAATATAAAAAGCTTATTCGAAGTGGTCTCCATTGGCTGCCATACAGTCCTTTAAACGTTGAGGCTAGTTATCAATAGAAGCACGCACTCTTTCCATGGGAAAATTCTTCACTGCCAATCGTACGGATTGTTTTAGGGATTCCAAATTATCATGGCGTTTAGAGCAAGCCGTACTCTCTAAAACTGACCATCTCTTATGAGTCTCTTATAGGCTGCAAGTCCTAAGTCATCTTTTAAAATACGCGATATAGTTCTAGGTGCTATCTTCATCTCCCGAGATAAAATCTTTTGCTTTCGGACAGGATTTGTTCGAATTCTTTCCCTTACTGCTTTGACCACCTTTTTTGTACGAACACTACGTGGACGGCCAGATCTTTTTCTGTCACAAACAGAGGAGATCTCATTGTACATATTAATAGCCCGGTACACAAACATTTTACTAATACCAAGCGTATGGAGAGTTTTACTACTACCTACTTTGTGTAATGCAATCACAGCGATTCGGTTCTCTTTATCACCCCACTCCATTTTAATATCGCAAAATATTGTACAGTGTATTGGCGCCAAAATGAGAAAAGTCAATGAACAATCATATAAAAATAAATAACAGATTCCAAATTCAAATGTAATATTTTGTTTATTTTTAATTATAACAGTGTTTATGGCCAGACTAAGTATATAGGCAGCTAATTAAATGTTGTTGTTGATCATCGATTCTGGCATTTACAATAATTGATTTAGTATTGTCTTAGGTTTTCGTGATTCTCATACATTGAATTAAATAATTTTTAATGGAAGTATGTATCGCGTGTTTTATTTATTTTGTTAAACCGGACGTTTGGAATGCTTTGCAATGTCCGTGGTCGCAGAAAGTCTAATATAAGGAAGACTAAACAATTGATTTAGTTTGTCAAAACTAGTGTGAACTCGACCCACTCTACAATAGATAAAAGACACAGTGCGCGCGAATTGCAAACATTAATGGGTTACATTAGTTTTTAACTCCATATTACTTGTACTATATTTTGTGTCGCAATTGAACGACCTAATATAATTCAGTTATTTTGCAATAGTCACTTACCTTGCAAATTTGCGCGTTCACCGCTAAGAAAACTCCATTCGCTCTGATTCCTCAATTCCAGAATACACCACTTACCATCGCCAAAAGCATTGGGATTCTCGCAGTATCCAGCGATGTTCAATATTGAAATGACCAACAAACTTGATGTGCTCGACAGAGCAAAGCTTAAAATACTTCAGCGCGGTACAAAGACTTATTTTATGCAAGTCATAAGTTAGAACGCACATGGAGTACCTACTATAGTAACCTTTGGGCGGGCGCACCTGAATACCTAGAATTATATGCTAGGAACTTGTGATTCGCTTCAGAGACGAGCACTGAGAATTGTCGGCGATCCTAAGCTTACAGACAGTACGCAGTACGCACCGCTCGCCTACGGCAAGGAGTTCACTCTCATACACTGGAATCGTAATGGTTGCGTATTGTTTGGTTCCAGCGAAGTTTTCTTCCGAGAGCTCTCAAGTTGTAGAATGAACTCCCAGCCGTGGCTTTCCCAAGGGACTACAGCATGGGGTTCTTTAAGAGCGACGTGAAGAGGTTTTTACAGGGTCAGCAACGTATGAGTAACACCCCTGGTGTTGCAAATGTTCATAGGTTATGGTAACTGCTTACCTTAAGGCAGGCCGTACGCTTGATTGCCACCTTAGTTGTATAAAAAAATGCAACACAAATAAATTCTTTTTGCCATCTACGTCATGGTATTTTTAATTATCTTTTTAATAACAGTATAATAGATAATTCATTAGTTAATATTAGAACAGTGATTGACCGACAGGCAACGCGCAACTTAAATTACTGACTTAAAATTTGAAGAAAATATTCCTTACGCACGCGAATTTACGAAATTGTGAGCATTATCTAATTATTTTCATACCTACGCACCTACGAACATATTTCATACGTACGTGGAATACCTAGGGCCACAAAATTAGCTCCGCACACCACACTCGCTTCACAAATTTCAGTTTTTAGGTCACCCGATATACAAAATGTATTATGAATCTTGCCCTATTTTGCATATAGGCAATGGAAAATCAAGAATCACTCGCGCCAACAATAATCTAATGCATAGAAAACTTTTCAACGCATGACTTCAGAGTCGATGTAACTTTCCGTCACCGTTTATTTTCAAATACTGATAAAAATTGAATAAATAAGTGCCCATTTGAATTGGTATATTTTTCCAATCAAAGCTACGGTAGCGCCAATACAAATAATAAAGGACTGGGTGTTATGAAAAATCGGTCTTCAAGTAAGTATTTACGTTGGCGTGTTTGTTAAAAGGTCTTCCTGTTTGATATATTATGTGGCTTGAGAAATGAAATGAAGCGAATATTCTTAAAAATTGACGTATAGTAAGAATTCTATACAATTTAAAAAAATAAATAAATATTAATAATATTTGTACATGGGTACTTGCCGACTATATGTATTATGTTACAAAAAGTATAATAACAATCTGTCCACTAGTTTGGCTTGATGTATGCAAAAATACCAGACATATCAAGCTTTAAACATTACAATTTTCTTTTATGTCTCTTGACTCTGATATGTTTTTTTTAATACTAGCTGATGTTCTGTGCAATGTATTTAGTATATTTTACAAATATTTTTTTAGAAACCCTTAAATTAACCATACTTAACCTTAACCCTTAGAAACCGGCGAGCGTGCATAAGAAGAGCAATGAATGCTGAAGAAGCTAGTGAAGTTTGTAAGTATCGAGTCATGTGGCGTTCGGTTCCCTCTGCCTACCCCGCAAGGGATTTGGCGTGAAGTTATAAATAGATAGATAAATATTTTTTGTCCTTTAACCATCGCACAAGCTGATAGCTGCTACATTAACACCAACGCTCGTGGAATCGATTTCCGCACAGGACATATATTTTTGTCCATGAATAAGTCTGCTTGTCAGGGTGTTTTTAAGAGAGGTGGGGCGCAGCACAACAGCCCGACTGGGGAAGTGATTACACTTCACAAAAAAATGAACTTCGTAGGAGCTTTCTGGTAACCTCGCTCACTCGCAGAAACACAGCAACCCAACAGGTAGTTGTTATTTGGCTGCGATTTTCTGTGAGGTGGAGGTACTTCCCTAGTCGAGTTGCTTTGATACGTCCTACCTCTCTGAAAAATACTCTGATCTAGACAAACTGACATGTATATGCACACAGATTTTTATTTTGTGTGGGAATCGAATCTACTCATATTAAGAAAGAGGCACCAACATCACAATCAACAATTCCTATGAGCAGAACCCATTAGTAGAATGCGCGAAAGGCTTAATAATGCTTGAAGCGGGGATCATTATTAATTCTCATAGTTCCTTTTGAACAGAGACACAAGACCCAAGGTGGTAACCGGCTGAAAAGTGATACTATATTTGTATTTTGACATTTCAAATAAAGATTAGGTTAACATAACTGGTAACGTCACCTTAACGCCTTCAAGACATGTTATTTGAAAAATAAAAAACATGCTGGTCGTTATTTCTAAAAGCTATTAAGAACCTATATGGAATTCATGAAAAAATATATAAAGTTACTCCAACTACTAGCTGGCTTTTATTCAATGATGTCTCTGTGAGGCTTCTTGAAACTTAAAATAGAGGTCTCGTTTGCTGAAGTCGACGCTCCATCCATCTCGTGCCCTGATTCAAAATCCCGAGAGCTTTTAGCTCGATCTCTATAATTGTCTTCAGTATCTGGATGATTTCATCAGAATAAGTATTAATAGAAGTAGAGCGCATCAAAGCAGCCCGACTGGGGAAGTACCTCCACCTCACAGAAAACCGCAGCCAAATAACAACTCCCTAGAGGGTTGTTGTGCTCCTGCGTGTGAGTGAGGTCACCAGCAAGCTCCTAAGGAGTTGCTGTGGAAGCAGCAGAGGAGGCAGCGATAGTGAGAGGCGAGTGATATATGTTACAAGCGTTAATAGGCTACGGTAACTGCTTTACATCAGGTAGACCGTATGCTTGTAGGCCTCCCGACGAAGTATAAAAAAAAAAGAAAATATGTGTCGCGGAGAAACAGCCATGCAGCGACGGCCTGCATTTACTCACAATAGTGGGTGGGTGTTGGGCGGCGCTAGTTCGCATGAACTAATTGCTAGCGGAAGCACGCAAAGTAGTTTAGATCAATTTGCCTGAGATTCGAATGATGCCTCGTACGTAAAAGTTATGGGCGAATAAAGAACTATGTTTGATACATGACCTGAAAACATTTCATTACTTTTTTGATCCAGCCGTATTAAAAGCAGATGTAGACCACATGAAACAGTAATAGCTGAAGCAGTGATAGCTCAGTGAATAAGGCACCGGCTTATTGACCACCTGGTCCCCGGTTCAAATCCTGGCTACTTGTACCGCTAAATTCGTGTTTTCGAATTTATGTACATATTTATCACTTGCTCGGCGTTGAAGGAAATCCTCGTGAGGAAACACGTCCAAGAAATTATTTTTCGAAAGACGTGTGACATAGCACCCGAAACCAAAGAGCCTGCCAGAAGAGGTTGATGAGTGTGGAGGAGGCGAGGGAGGTATGTTTGGATCGGTGCACCTGGCGTTCGATAGTTTCTGCCTACCCCAATGGGAGACAGGCGTGGTAATATGTATGTATGTACGTGTGACTTAACCTAAGAAAGATCATCGTCATCATCATCGTCATCATGTATTCGTCCACTGCTGAACATAGGCCTCCCCTCTAGAGTGCCACTCGTCTCGATCCTGTGCCACCTGCTAAGAAAAATCTGGTACTCAAACCAAACGAAAAATGAGCGCGGCAGAGTTCGTTTGAAGATTTTTATCTAAAGTTTCATCTTAAATTTATTACAAAGTGCACTTCTGACGATATAGTACAGTAATAACAAACTGAACGTTGAAAGATGTAGTTGAAATCATGATTTATACTCTAAGAAAAACTATCTGAAGCTACTGAAGCCAGTACGCGCGCAATCAGTTATAGAGAAAACTGTTGGTCCTCATCTAATCGCCGTCAAAGTAGTTTTTTCTACATGGATAGATTTAGGCGTTATTTTGCGAAAATCAAATTTACATGCAATTTAATCTAACGTACTTTGTATGCTTCCGCCACCAATTAGCTCATGCGAACTAGCGCCGGCTGGCACAACCCAATACCGTCAGTAGATGCATCATGCCGCCGCTGCCATAACTGTTCTGGTCGTCTCTGCCTCGGCTGCTGCTGTCATTCTCGTGATTACCCTCTATCTGGTACAGGAACCGATGCACCCACCACCGTAGCTGCCATGACTGCCCTGGTCGTCTCTACGATACCTTCTTTTCTACCACGTAGAATGACAAACAAGCATTCGTTATGGATAACTATAATTGTATTTATACATGACGTAGAACGTTTATGTACTAGGGGGCACTGTAGTTTATAGAGGCTTGTAACACAAGAAGAGAGGTAGGGCGCATAAAAGTCGGGCTACTTTGATGTGCCCTATCTCTCTTCTTGTACTGGGGAAGTAACTCCACCACACAGAAAACTGCAGCCAAATAACAACACCCTGGAGGGATGTTGTGTTCCTGCGAGTATTGAGGTTACCAGTGAACTCCTAAGGAGTCGCTATGATATCAGCATGGGTGGCAACGCGTGAGTGTTATTTCTTGTATTGCAAGTGTTCATTGGTTACAGTAACCGCAGAATTATTATTTGAATTTGAAGGTACTTACTTCTTTAGCCGAGTTGTTTATTAAATATCACCGTGGTCTACCTTCTTCTTCGCGATATCCCGTTTTCTAATCCATTAGGATTGGCAGCATCCGCTAACTAAGCCTAAGCCTTAGACGAAGACACTGACTTTTACATAAAGCGACAACCGTCTGTTGTCCACAACCCAAAGGGAAAACCAGATTTCTAAGTTAGGTCCACCATCTTTTTAAGTTAGGTCACGCGTCTTAAGAAATTTAATTTCTTGGATGTGTGAGTTTCCTCACTACATTTTCCTACAACTCTGCCTTGTCCGAAAACACGAATTTAGTTGTACATGTTCGCAATGGGAGTTGGTCTGAAAGAGAGTAGGTATCGATGTTCAGATAAGACAATGGGAAGCTGCGTTAGTTCGGATATGAAGAAAGAATGCTTATACAATTATATACAATGTGAAAGTAGATGGATTTAGGAGTTGAACAAGGTAAAGACCCACCTACCACGACCAAATTGGTCGTGATTTATAGAAGGTGATGTGAGGAACCCTAAGAACTGGCGAGCGTGCATGAAAAGAGCTATAAATGTTAACGAACCGAGTGAGGTGAAAGCTGCTAGAATGTGTATTGGTACGTACATATTAGTATCAATATGTACACATACATCATGTAGTAAATACTCTAAAAGTTTGTGTTTCCGCATACTTTGTCCACTAAGTAACTATGTCTTTACAATTATTGGTAGAGGACCATTTACTTTATAGGAGATAATGTATACCATATATATAGGTATAATAGCTGGGTGGCCGAGCTTTGTTGAGCGTTTTTTTTGAGGTTTTTGTATAAAATCACGTTTTTCAGGAAAGACGTATAAACTTAGAAAGCAAAATCTTATCTAAATTCAAAAAAGAAGTAAATGTAACTAACACTGCTTATTTGTGATTTTAGTTGACACCATAAGTCACCATAAATTATGTACGTTGTAGCTATTCATATCTTGTCAGTCGCCCGTTTTCTGCTTGACTATGTACACAACAGGATTTAAATTCCTAAAATTCTCATTTGCTGATCGGTGGGCAAGTGAGGTTGACCTTGCCTCTCGAGATAATGAGTCATTTACACACTAATCTATCCACAAACCGCAAAACAACAACATTTTGTTTAGCGCATTTGTTTCACGACATTCCGTAGCCTGTCACAAAGAGAAATGAGATTTTGCACACAGCAATTCCATTAATAATTCTTGGATTTTTGCATTCCAGCCCGATTATAAGCCTTTCCTGGCTCTTGAATTCTATATACGACTAGCGTGCCTGGTGGACATTTTCCTGATCAGAAATATTTGCCCTTTTCAAGCGGAGTGTAAGTAAAGTCTGGAAACTTTGGAAAATTTGCCACAATAATGGTATTTGCAATAATAGATAACCTGTTATTGCATTACTGCAGCAATTGCTTGCCATGGGGTTATTAGTTAGATATAATAATGTTTACTTACAAAATAAACATTGTATCAGCTAACCACGTAATAATAAATTAATGAAAGGTAATGTTCAGTACAAAATGTACCGAACAATACCTTACATTATTTGTAATTTTTTCCTCATGTTAAATGAATAATCATGAAATAAAAAAATATAAAATTATCCAAGATTTTCTGTTCATATCGCTTTACCTTTAACCTCTACAACGATTTTCATAGATCTATCTACCTATAACTTCACGCCAAGTTCCTTGCAGAGTAGGCAGAGTGAACCGAGCGCTGCATGACTCGGTCTTTACTAACTTTACTCATTCTTTAACATTCATAACGTGATCAATTTGGTCCTGGTTGGTAACTCTTCTCCTTCTTCCTTCATAGAAATACTTTCCTGGATATATAGTTAAAAAAGAAAGTACATTCTATGAAAATCCATATAGATAGTGAAGATATAGGGGTATAGACATCTATATATATATATCTTCATACCACTTCCGTTGCGGGGTAGGCAGAGAAAACTGAGCGCCGTAAGACTAGGTAAAGACCTTTACTTGCTTCTCTAAATTATATAGCTTTTTTACGCATGCTCGCTGATTTTTATCCTGACATCCCCTGATCGATATTAATTATTGAATTATTGTTTCTGATTTCAAATGAAATTAAATTGGTCCGTCAGATTAAAATATATAAAATATAGACAGATGTTTCAACATATAGACTGGCAACAGATAGATAGACAGATATCGTATTGTACATGTAGATCTGCCTATTTCATATACAGACAGGCAGATGTTTCAAATTTATTACCCCCAGCATTATGGTTGGGGGTTAAGTAATATTAATTAACGAACAGAGGATTATTACGAAAAAAATATTTTCGAGACTTCCCGTCTCTGAGGAAAGGCTCGAAATAACAAAAGTGATTTATTACGGTGATTTATTAACAATCTTCCATCAGGAAGTAAAAACATTTTTATGTTGAAGGATGCAAATGAGAATGCAAGCTACTTCGTGATAATCACCACCCTTTTCCAGGAGTCACCAATCCATATCCGAATTCTAAAATGGATTCTGAAATGGATTTAACGAGCTCGGTGGCGCAGTGGTGAAACGCGCTGTTACGCTACTCTGACACCAACGCTCGTGGGTTCGATTCCCACACAATACAAACATTTGTGTGCATGAACATGTCTGTTTGTCTTGGTCTGGGTATTTTCTATGTATAATAAGTATGTATTTACAAAAAAAAATGTCAAAATCAGTTGTCCTGTACCCATAACACAAGCTTCGCTTACTTTGGGGCTAGATGGCGCTGTGTAATTTGTCCGACAATATTTATTATTATTATTCTAAGATGGTTTTTGTAGAAGTTGGAAGGACTTCTACTGAAACCATCTTCGAATCCATCCATCCGTATCTTGGAAATATACAAAGAAAAGTTGCCGTCAATTAAAAGTGATCGTCCTGGACTTACTCTGCAGAAATACCATTTTTCTTCGTGCGTTATACCCTTTCCTAATCCATTAGGAATGATGCTATCTGCTATAACTAAGGTTTTGGCAAACATACTGATTTTGACATGGGTCGACTACCGTCATACTTCCACAGCCTCCTCATACAAAATTTCGTTTATAGATGGGCCCAGCGGTTTATAAGTTCAGTTGTAAGTTCGAAAGAAGTAACCTAAGGAAGATATAGTTTTTCCTCGGGTTGTGAATATTTGACAGTACCGTCTACCGTCAAATATAATACAAACCGCAGGGTCTATCTAATGAAATTTTGTATGGAGGTCAATAAAGTATATTGAGCACCTGTTTTCAAAGAGTTTTCAATCATTCTTACAGGAAATTGGATTTACGCTGACGAAGTCCTCTTATTTGGCTTTTAATTCGTATAATCCTTGTTTACCATAAATTCTTAGTTACCCGCGAAATTGGTATTTACATTAGAAAATAGACATCCGAATTTTTTTTTATTAATTTATCATCTTACAGTTTGACGAGCTCGGTGGAGCAGTGTTAACCAACGCTACTTTTACACTAACGCTCGTGGGTTCGATTCCCACACAGTACAAACATGTGTGTGCATGAATATGTCTGTTTATCATGGTCTAGGTGTTTTTAAGAGAGATAGAACGCATTAAAGCAGCCTGTCTGGGGAAGTACCCCCACCTCCCAGAAAACCGCAGCCAAATAACAACTCTGTGGAGGGTTGTTGTGTTAGTGAAGTGAAGTCACCAGTAGACTCCTAAGGAGTTACTGTGTTTGTAGCAAAGCTGGCAATGCGCGAGTGCTACTTAATGTATTGCAAGAGTTCATAAGCTACGGTAACTACTTTACATCATTTGATTTATGATTGTTAAATTCATTTCTTTATACAACGTCGAGAGGCATATCCCGATATTGTATAAAAAAAAATAATTACATAATTTTATTTCTACAGCAAATACGTAATAAACTTAACTATTATTTTAATAACTATTATTTTAATAACCAATATATTTTTTTCTCAACATATTTCACACACAAATACTGTTTCACGGCCATTACCTTATTATTTTCCCAAACTATTTTGTGCAATTACCTAAGCATGACACTTGGACTGTCACGACAAATACAGCGATACTTACCCCACTGCTTAAAATCTCTATAAGTATTCGGACTAATGAGAGAATAAAACTCATTTAAATCCACATACACTGACATAACGCTAAGATAACTCTGCTTATTACAATCGCGAAGTCAGATATATAGCGTAAAAGAAAATCTCACCTGAAAAACTTCACCAGTCCAAACATTTTGTTTCAAACTATCTATATGTCATAAAAATTGTAAACACACCACACAACGTAAAATTCGCGAATTAATAAAAAAAAAATCAAATGTTTTTTTCCACGATTAAAAGTATCGTTGATATCACCGATGGCTTTCCAATCGTAAAGGCGATGTTACACGTGGCGCGGTGCGGTAGACTTTCAAATGTCTCGCAGGCTCGCGTTCAACTGAACAACTGAACTGCGAGCGGTTTCTCTACGCACTGTAAGCGATTTGTTACTACGCCGGGAAACAGTGTTATTTATCAATGCATTTTACTTAACCGAAACGCTTCCCAAACCATTTAGATAATAAATGATTAAATTTCGTAATGAATCACTGTTATATGTATAGTTTCAGGATCTTATTCAGAGAAATTTCATGAACATTAAACATTAAGTGTCTCCTTGAGTGGACGGCCATCGTATTTATCAATTTCACGTGGTGCACCTTGCTAAATACTAAAAGTGGCGTAACAGAGACAAATTATCTTCACACAGATTGCTCTAAAATAATAATTTTGCTTGAAGTGTTCCTGCGACAGTCTTACAGAAAACTTCAGAATAATTTACAGGTTGACTTTATATTTGTATGATTTTATGAAATCACTTGGAAGCTTCTGAGAAGTTTCAGCTTTAGCAGTTCATGTGAGAGTGGATGATATTCATGGTATTGCAAGCATCCTTAGGCTCAGTGATATCACCCAACGTACTACCTAAATATCTTATTTCCGTTACATACTCGTATAAAATTTATGAACAATAAAATTACATCCCCCAAGAACAAAGGAAATTTATGAAGTGATATTGTTTTATACAGTATTTATTTAAAACAAGGTAAATGAAAGCGATGACCAAGAAATTAACAGGAATGATGATAAATTTGATAATTAGTTACGTAAAAAGTCATTTTTTTCTTTGTTTCATAACTAGTTATGAAAAAAAGAAGACTTTTCCACATTCATAACTAGAGATTGATAACTGGCTACGTAAATAACTTATTTTTTTATTGTTTTAACTTAACATTTTTTCCATTTTGGTAATTTTTAATACTTAGTTATGAAACTTGATTTTTAACACTGCCTTTACGTTCATGGTCTAGAGATTATACTCGTATCAATGAATTAAGGCGACATGGGGTTATACCCTTACCAGCTGTTGCCCGCGGCTTCGCCCGACCCGTAGCGGGATGTTAAATAAACTATAAGCAACCTTTCTCAAAAATTGGGCTATTATTATCAATTATTATTATCAAAAATATTTTTTCTAATCCAACTGGTAGATCCGGAGATTAGCGCGTTCAAAAAAAGAAACTCTTCCGCTTTATAAGTAGTATAGATGTACGTAACTTAGTACTCAAAAGTCAATATTTAAACTTGTGTCTAAATTCTGGCTAAAATGGTAAACATTTATTCACTATTTATGAGTAATAGGTAGGAGATGAGGTATATCGACGGCGGAGTTAGTAACGCTACTTTCACACCAATAATCGTGGGTTCGATTCCCACACAGGACAAATATTTGCGCGAGAAGTACCTCCACCTCACAGAAAATCGTAGACAAATAGCAACTCCCTATTAGAGGCTTGTTGTGTTTCTGAGAATGAGTGAGATTAAAAGCAAGCTCCTAAGGAGTTGCTGTATTAAAAGCAGAGGTCGCATCATGCGATCGATACTTGATGAATGCGTTCATAGACTACCGTAACCACTTCACATCAAGTGGGCTGTATGCTTATACGCCTCCCGACGTTGTATAAAAAAAGTAGTTTCCAGTGTTTTAAGATTAGGAGTGTACTTACTGTTAATTTTCCTAAACTTTTCATATTTTTTTCCTAAAAATTAACAGTAAGTAGTTAATAATTACTGTTAATTTTCCTGTTAACTGCCTATTATTACGGTACTGTCATAATTCGGCAATTTTCGTAATGGTATCCATTAAATATTATTTTTGTTTCTTCTCCCTTAGAAATAACTAGATTTCTTTTTTATATATATAAAATGTCTCTATTTTGTCAATATCAGGTATTATCAAAATAAATGTAACAATATACAAGAAAGAAGAAGAACTGAAAAGGAGTGCAAATGCGGACAAAAGAAAAAGGTATGTTTCGCTGATTCAGATACCTAGAAAGAATGCTGGCACTCGGTCCTCTTTGTCAATCTCCAAAGGCACCTGGCACACGTGATACATACATAAATACTTACAGAATATAATTAATATTCAGAGACGAGCTGTGAGAATTGTCGACAATCCTAAGCTTACACACGGTATTGAACCCTTAAATTTAAGGAGTGACTTTGCCTCCCTTTGTGTGTTCTACCGATTGTACAACGGGTTGTGTTCTGAAGAGTTGTTCGAAATGATGCCGACGGCTACTTTTTATAACCGCACCACTCGCCGACGGCGGGGAGTTCACCCTCACACGCTTGAACCGCTATGGTCGCGTACGGTGCGGTTCCAGTGAAGTTTTCTTCCGAGAACACTCAAGCTGTGGAATGAGCTCCCAGCCGAGGTTTTTCCAAGGAACTACAGCATGGAGTTCTTCAAGAAATGCGTGAAGAGGTTTTTTGAGGGTCGGCAACGCACGAGTGACGCCCCTGGTGTTGCAAATGTCCATAGGCTACGG
Source organism: Pyralis farinalis (assembly GCA_947507595.1). Lineage (NCBI taxonomy): Eukaryota > Metazoa > Arthropoda > Insecta > Lepidoptera > Pyralidae > Pyralis > Pyralis farinalis. Next base: position 14,054,159 of record OX382277.1, on the reverse strand, counting down.
TGACTGTTTAACATCAGGCAGGCCGTATGCTTGATTGCCACCTTAGTGGTATAAAAAAAAATATCAGCTTAGTATACATCACATAGGAACAAAATATAATTAAAGGTATTATGATTGGAATTTGTTTGCAATTAGATATCTAGTCATACATACATATCATCACCGATCCAAACATACCCCTCTCGCTTCTTCCACACTCATCTACTTCTTTATGCATGCTCTTCGGTTTTCGGTATTTTGATTTGTCTCTTTTTCAACACATCGCCAATTTGATTTATATATGTGTGTCTAGAGCGGCCCCTCCCGAAATCTCCATTCACTCTTGCCTGATACACTTCTTTCGTTATTCTTATATCATCCATTCTTTCTAAATAACCAAAACATTTCAGCAAACCCCTTTTAATTTTTGTCACTACATCTTTATTCCACAAAGTTCCCGTTTCGTGCTATTTTTTACTCTATCAATCATTCTCACTCCACACCATACTCCTCAGCGTTCTCATTTCTTTGGCGTTCACCCTTCTTTCATGCTTCTTCTGCCATACCCATGTTTCACTCCCGTACATCAATATTGGCGTTAATACACCCTGAACGATGATAGCAAGGCAAACTTTTCTCGATATGTTGCTTGTTACCATGGAGAACAACGCGCCATTGATGCAGATTCCTGCTTTCACTCTTCTTTCAATATAGCCCTCACGTTTTCCATCTCTCGTAAAAATAGAACCTAGATAAACAAATTCACTCACTTGTTCCACTTTTTCATGCCGATAATGATTTGTCTGGCAATCTGTAACACTTTCATTCCTTTCAAACACCATCGCTTTCGTCTTCATTACATTTATTTCAGGTATCTAGTCATAGACAATAAATAAATTTACTATTTCAGTTCTATATCTGATTATCCTGATATGAATTTGAAATAGTAGAACATAAAACGTAGGTAATGAATATAAAAATGATACTACTACTATATTATATTTATTTACACGCATACATATATTTTTTATACAACGTCGGGAGCATACAAGCATACGGCCCACCGGATATAAAGCGGTTACCATAGCCTATGAACGCTTGCGAAACATTAAGTATCACTGGCGCGATGTCACCTCTGCTGCTAACACAGTAACTGCTTACGAGCTTACTGGTGACCACACTCACTCGCAGGAACACAACAACCCTCCAGAGAGTTGTTATTTGGCTTCGGTATTCTGTGACGTGGAGGTACTTTCCAGACGAGCTGCTTTGATGCACCCTACCTCTCAAAAAGATTATTAACATTTTCTTTTATATAGTAAGCTTATCCTTTACAATCCTTTATTATAATTATAGTTCCGTCTCATCTCGGGGAGAGAGCTGCTTCTCATACAACCTTTACTAATTATTACTATTTCAGTTAGAATTAATAAAATATTTTACATATTGACTTTTGAATAAAAATCGCCCGGATTACAATTCATTGGTAAAATAACTTGACAACCGACATAAAGACAGTATCTAAAATACAATTTTCATAACTAGGTATGTAAAATTACGAAAATGGAATCCTTCCATTTTATTAATGGAATAAAGTCTTTAATAACTCAATACGAAACATTTAAAAAAAATTCAATGGCTGGTTGTCAATTTCTAGTTATGAATGTGGAAAGAAAATAAAATTATCATCTTTAATAACTAGTTATGAACCAAAGAAAAAATGATTTTTTACGTAGTTAAATATCAATTTTATTACTCAAAAATGATGGGAGAAAAATCAGTAGATAGAAGGTAAAGTTCTACTTCAATTTAATTAAACCAGACAGACATTGTTCTGTGCAAAAATAAAAAATAAAAAACGTGTGCGTCTCGGGACACCCGACAGAAGTGATAACTTAAACTAATCTACATATAATTAAAGCTGCCGATGCGTGAGAGAAAGGGAAGGCAGACAGACTGGCGCCGTAACGCGTTACGTAACAAAGCGGTTTACACTCGTAGAAGTTATCACTTCAAAAATACTAGTGCCCGACTACAACGCCAACTAGCGGGTTCAATCGATAATCTAAACCATCCGGTGAACTCACATAAAACTTTTCATCAATATCAATCCAGCCGTTTAAAAGAAGTTTAGTGACATGCATGTACCGAAGGATCATATTTCTTTTATGCAACGTCGGGAGGCATACAAGCATAGGGCCCACCTGATGTAAAGCGGTTACCGTAGCCTATGAACGCTTGCATCGGTCGCGTGATGCGGCCTCTGTTGTTGACACAGCTACTCTTAAGGAGCTTACTGGTGACTTCACTCACTCCCAAGATTACAATAACCCTCCAGGGAGTTGTTATTTGACTGCGCATTTCTTTGAGGAGAAGGTACTTCCCTACGCTGGATGCGTTGATGCGCCCTTATAATTATATAACTAATCTGGCCATAAATACTGTTACATTTTCTTTTCTTTTTCTGAAACTTTTACTTTTTTCAACTCTTTAATTATCCTCTGTTGAAGATCATAAAAGATTGGGACGGCCGCGTGATGTTAGAACTACAAAGGTTTTTAAGTGAGGTAGGGTGTATCAAAGCAGCCCGTCTGGGGAAGTACCTCCACCTCACAGAAAACCACAGCCAAATAACAGCTCCCTAGAGGGTTGTTGTGTTCCTGCGAGTGAGTGAGGTCACCAGTAAGCTCCCAAGGAGTTGCTGTGTTAGCAGCAGAGGAGGCATCGCGCGAGTTAATATGTCGCAAGCGTTAACAAGCTACGGTACCCGCTTTACATCGGTGGGTCGTATGCTTGTATGTCTCCCGACGTAGTATAAAAAAAATACACTTTTTAGTAATGTACCGTGGACTTTCCAGCAGAACTCTGCACCTGGTCATAAGGAACGAACTACTCAAGCCTGGCTCGAAATCAACGTTTCGTATTTTACAAGAGCTGAAGTCTAGCCCAGATCTGAACCCCTTAGGCAACAAATTATGGTCAGTTTTTGAGAACATAGCCTGCTTGAAATAACGCCGACATTGTATATCTTAAGACATCTCTGGAGCAAGCAGTGCCTAAATTTCCCATGGACACATTGCGTAAATCCATAGATTCGTGGACAGACAGAAGGCCTAATCAAAATAAAAGCCTGTATCAAAGTCAAAGGCGACGATTTTTTTTATTTTTTGCTTAGACTTCCATATTTAATGTACACATAAGTTTTATTAAGATTACATTACTTCATAAAAAATAAATGCATATTCATATGTAACAATGCATATTCATTGTTTAATGTGGGTATAGTGTTGTGTTGTAGTATTGTGTCCAAATAAACATTTTCTTTCTTTCTTTCTTACTTTCTTTCTTTCTTTCTTAACAGAAATTATGCCCGGACTAGGTACATAAAGATATAAAACAAAATGAAAACCCAGAACGAAGCTTGTGAATTTGTGAATACAATAATCGAAACTACAAAGACGAGCATGTAACAATAAGATTTTTAGGATCTTATAGATTTAGATATACCACTAAGATGGCAAATAATCTTATACACGCCTGATAATAAGTAGCTACCGTAGCCCATGGATACTTGTAATACTAGGGGTATCAACATTGCCGATCCTGTAAAAACTCTTAAGCTTTTGTTATAGAACCTCGTGCTCCATTGGCAATTGGCGTCCATTGGCAAAACTTTGTCAGGGAGTTCAATCCACAACTAAAGAAGTGTCAGCAGAAAACTTTTCTGGAACCACACAGTACGTTTGCTAGCTCCGATACTTTGTACTATACTATATAATGTCTACGTCTACTATAAATTACACAAGAGTAACATTTTATAATCTGCATGCTTAAAAGGTTAGGTGAATAGAACTCGAGACGAGGAACAATTACAACCAAAACTGTCGACATAGCGCTCAAAGTTTCCAAGTCGAATGCAGTGGGACGGCCATATCTGCCAATTGCACAATGGCAGATGGGGGAAGGGGTAAAGTTGAAGATTAATATGCCGTCATGAATTTTGTAGTAGAACTATTAAAGGCAACATTTTTACCAAGTTTTGCGTGTGTTTTTTTGCTATGAATCTTACTTTTCAGGCAGCCTATGCAAAAAGAGTGATAGGATTAAAAGCAGCTCGGCTGGGGAAGTACTTCCAATTTACAGAAACAGCCGCAGTCTAATAACAACTCACTGCAGGGTCGTTGTATTCCTGCGACTAAGGTTAAAGTGAGGGTAGAGTAATCTCTTAAGGTGTTGCTGTGTTAGTAAAAATGGTGGCAACATGTTAGTGTTACTCCTAGTATTTCGAAATTCATAGACTACGGTAACTTCATTATCCGAGGTGGGCCGTATGCATGCTTGCCATCGGACGTCGCATAAAAAAATATCGGTAGATTGAATGATAGAGTTCCAAACCAAAAGTTAAAAAGCATACCCGTATGAGACGCATTCCGTCTGTCCATATAAAAGCCTTATATCGCTAAATAGATTTGTCAGAGTTGCATAAAAAATATCTTGATTGTAACTGACATGCACACATAGATATCAACACGCCTGTCTCCCTTTGAGATACAATGGGAAAGAGGCGTGATGATATCAATGCTCACTGCTATGCTCTTTTGTGGAAACCTAATTTGTTAATAGGCAGGGTGCCCCACATATTTATAAAATTTGAATTCTATAAGTTGATAGTAGCTACTTAGACGCCAAGTAATAAAAAATATAAAAGTTTGCAATCATTAAAAAAAAGCTGTCGATTTCGGTTAATACGAGTAATAAATACCTGTCTCGTAAAATATTTTCTTATCTCAATCATCTATACAGATAAATAAAATTGGAGTTTCTGTTTGTAATATTAAAATAACCGCTTTTTACTAAATGCATATGGATGTATACACGATACATATATCAAAATGAATATTTTTACAATTTTTGTCTGTCTGTCTGTTTGTTCCGGCTAATCTTTGAAACGGCGAGACCGATTTTGACGGGGCTTTCATTGGCAGATAGCTGATGACTATAGAGTAACTTAGGCTACTTTTATTTTAAAAATGTTATGGATTTTTATTAATATAAATAAATAATAAAAAAATAACTATTCCGCGCGGACTAAGTACATAATACATATCTATTATTATTTTGCTGTTCGCTATTTTACTCTGCTTATTTAGGTACTTATAATCAAATCAAATAAATAAAATTATAACTGAACTATAACTCTTTTGTTAAATTCCGCGCGGACGAAGTCGCGTGCACAACTAGTTTGTAAAATATTTCCACTTAACACAAGACCGCTTTCAACATTTCAAGTAATTATTATCGAGTGATCGAGGTTACCTGCAAGCTCCTGAGGAGCTGCCGCATTAGCCTCAACGTACAAGCAATACTTCTTGCATCGAAATTGTCTATATGTTAAGGTGACTGTTTAGCATTAAGAGTTTGCTTTCCACTTTGCAATCCATTTATTTTCCTGCGGTTCTTTCACGAAAAATGATTAAAACATTACAATGAGAAATCTGGACTCAACAGGATAAACAGTTTACGCCTGCACGTTATCATTATACACATCACTGAAAGAAAATAATAATTCATGATCTCCGAATTCTATAACCCAATGAGGGATAAAATTAACATTAGCTTCAGACTTCTACAAAGATATTAAAGTCGCACGTCATTATACAGTAATCCATGGATAGAAATAGATAAATATCGAACTCAGATATTACGGAAACACACAGTTGTGACAAAGGAAAATATTTTCAATAACATATATAGTCGCAAAAAACGTTGTGAGTTTAGCGCGTTATTTTTTTTTTTGTAACGTCTCTATAAGTTGCGAGGTTAGTGTGTTGTTTAAAATTAACAACATAGACGAGTACGTGTAAGTAAATAGGTAAATCACGAAGGCTAAACCAGCTTATGCTTATTGCGGCAAACCCCAGTCTGCATAGCGCGAGTATACCAAGCAGTTTGAAAGGACTTAAACCCACATAAAACTTTCAGACGTCTAAAAAAGGTTGGTGTCCATAAGACCGAGCCAGAAGCCTGTGCATCGACGTACACGGCTAAATTAGAGTTTAAATACCACATAGTCGTATTAATTGTACGACTAAATTTACACAACGATAAAGTTGCAACTTCAAAGTGGCAACTCTTAGATAAGAGTTACTTTGTTCAGGTGCAATATAAACTAGTCACTTATATATAAACTTGCACAGCTTGCAATTGAGAAAGTTAAGTAATCGTAGGTGAGTTAACAAAACTCAACCAACAAAACAAAAACCAACAAAAAATCTTTTGATTTAGAAATCGGTTGATTTAGTTGTTCCTGCCTATAAATATACAAGTAGCGGCCAGTTGTTCGAGCCCTTTTTTCACTCTAAATGGTAGTCATGAGATGGCTAACGTAAAGCTGGTTCACAATCGCTGTTAGATTTTCTTTAGAATGGACCCAAGAATGCCGTGTAAATCTTAACTACAATGTTGGAAAATTTGAAACGATTGGACGACAATGTACATAGGAGAATGTATGCATGTATGTTTTTGTATTAAGCTTCACATCAGGTCCCTTGTGGGGTAGAGAGAATTAAGCGTCGTAAATCGCGCTCCTTATATATAAAGTAAGGTATACTTCACTCGCTTCTTTAACATTCATAGCTTTTTTTCATGTACGCTCGCCGGTTCCTAAGGCTCCGGATATCACCTTCTGATAATACGCGACTAAAATTGATTATGGTAAGTTAACCTTGATCTTCCTCGGCTCCTACAAATATTGCATATATGTTTCACCATTTTTTCACCCTGCATTCTTTCTACATGTCCGAATCAGGAAGTCTTCCTGCGACCACGGACGCTGCAAAGTATTCGAAACTTCAGGTTCAACAAAATAAACAAACCACGCGATACTTCCGTTAAAAATTGTTTAATTCAATGTAAAACAATCGCGAAAACCTAAGACAATACTATTCTACTTTATTTTCGACATTTATTCTTCAAGGTGTATTAGGACCGCGTCTTGTGGCGCTCGGTTTACTCCGCCTGCCCCACAAGGGACCTTGTGTGAATATGTACATGCATACAATCATTATTACTCTAATTATCACTTATATAATACTTAACTATTGTTTTCATGCCCAATTTGTGTTGACAAGTTTTAAGCTATATTTATATTTGTGCTGTTTGCACGTGTGAGTATACTTGATAAATAAGTTGTCAATGTCAGTACAGTACACTCCTCACTTTACCTACGCCCAGAGTTGCATACTTTCAGATAACTCAGTTAAATAACTCGGCCCAACGGCTATAGATATATGTATAGATAGATGTCTATATTCTATTCACTGTGCGATGAATGAAGCAATATTTTCCCATGTACGAATATTAACTTTAAATTGTAATTTTCAATTCGCTGATCCTATAGGTAATGTACAGTTTTGCATGCTCTCACTAGACAAAATTATCATAAGGCAAACGTAAAAACGTTATCGTCTTTGTGGCACGGTTGGTTCAGATCAACCAGAATGACTGCCGTTGCTCTTGAAACGTTCATTGCTGACACCAACCTAATTGTTCACAATACCTCTAAACTACCACCTATATTTAGTAGCCCAATCGGTGAGGCAAAAGAAATATTGACTTCTCACTTCCTAATACAAACGTCTATGTAGCGTCTATGCTACCGTATCCATCCTGGAGCTTGTAGGCCTCTGGTCACTTGGGTCCCTTGACTTCGATCCCATGGGATCCTCAGATGCAGTGATTGCAGTTGTAGTGGTTGATAATAAATTTGTGAGTTCTACCCTTTGTCGACAATATACACCTATAATGTAATAGTCGCAGTACAAAACTAGAAATGCCAACGCTTAAGAGTTGTTTTCCCTTTTACCTCCGAGGCTGGGGACTTTTTTGAATAGAACATACAGAAAGTGTTCAAATTATGTGCAATTATACATAGACTCATATCGCGCAGTCATTGTACAACTTTTCCCGGTTTCGTAGAGCTCTCCGCAGTGCCAGACGAACTTCTAAATTACAGACACGTAGATTCGAAGGGAACATATCAGGCTACTTTAAATAATTTATATACTCGTTAGGTCTTACAATCTATCTGTCTATATGTTCGCGCCATGTCCTTTGTGAGGTATGCAGAGTGAAACGAGAGTCAAATCACTCGGTTCTTACACACACGCCTTTTTATAAATGTATTATAGTACTTTCCATACACATTTAAGAGTATTTCGTTCATTTAAGAGCAGTGGTAGCCCTGTGGATAAAGAACCAGCCTATTAAACGACGGACCTAGATTTGAATCCTGGCATGTACCATAAAAATCATGTTTTCGGAATTATGTACATATTTATAATGATCACTTGCTCGGCGGAGAAGGAAAATGTCTTGTTTTTCATTAGATTTGTGGAGGACTGACGGCAGTCCATGTCAAAATCAGTATCTACGTCAAAAACCTTATGTATAAGTAAAGAACCCCGTCAATCCTAATAGATTAGGAAACGGGATAACACTAGAAAAAAGAAGAGCACTTTTCATACATATTCGCCGGTTCACAGAACTCATAAAATCTAGGTTATTTCAGGTTCTATTCTGATTCCCATAACTGTATTACTGAAAACAATGTATTTAGGTAACAACTGACAATAACAAAATCTTCAAATATTACGATATTTTAAGTTTTGGAAAACCATGGCTGTTGAACTTCACTCGACTCGCCCTATTTTTAGGCTATTGATGTCTTTGTCATATTGCTGTATCTGACATTACGGAGAAGGGGAGTCTGCTACCATACTTCCTACTCCATTATATTGTGAGTTTTGTTTGATTAAATTTGTTATGAGTTCCGAGCAAGCCACACTGTTACTTCCGGGGTTGCAAAAAACTTTATTGTTCATGACAATATGACGGTCACCGCTCTAATAATTGCTAACTACACAGTAAACACAGCGGTGACAACATATGGCGGGTTTGTCCTGAAACTAGTTTACAGAAGGGGACTTAATCATATTCGCACTTTATAAATTATGTTTTACTGACCTCTGTTACGTAATGCCCAATATGGATCAGTTTATGTTCTCCATGCCACCTCTTTGTCAATTATAAAACTATCGAATCAGAAATTTACTCATGAAAAGGTAACAAAACATAGAAAAACTGACTTCTTTTTCTTTCTCATGAATCTTTTCATGTAATAAAATTGTAGCTAGATCAATTTTGAAGAAGGAATATTTGGATACAGAAACTAAAAATATAATTATATGTATTAGTTTATAATTTATATATTTTTTTACATATTTTTTTTAATTTACTTGCACTTAAAAAAAATATAATTTTCACTTTAAAGAATACGGGACGAAAGAATGACGAAACAGATATACAATGCAAAAGTGGAAGGATATAGGAGCCGAGGAGGACCGAGACTAACCTATCATGACTAAATTGATCGTGTTATCAGAAGGTGATGTCAGGAGCCCCAGGAACCCGCGAGCGTGCATAAAAAGAGCTATGAATGTCACAGAAGCGAGTGAAGTATGTAAGGACCGCGTCTTATAGCGCTTGGTTCTCTCTGCCCCGCAAGGGACTTGGCGTGAAGATATACATACATACATACATACTTGTACTTAATATGGCTATTATCTACATTCATTAGAGAGAGCGAAACGTGAATTATAGGTGCGTATGTTTTGTGTATGATTTGTGGTCCCATATCGGTGATACAGAAGCGTACGTTTATTCAAGCGCCTGTAAATGATGATTGACAAAGTTATCGTGCAGTATTTCACTGCATAGTAAATGATTTTAGAAGACTTTGTCTCTCAACTGGTTCATTCTTTCACGACAATACCATATATAGATTCATTTACTTTCGAGTACTGGCAATATTTTCATTTAAATGGCGAACCGGAACTTGTGAGTTACGCTATGACATCGAAGTATTTTTAATATTGTATAATTTAGTGTTGGGAGAAATTAGAGCTTTTTTGGGAAAAGTAGTGAAAAATAATGGTTTGATTTTCAACGTTAATCTTAACAATGTACAACTTGAAACCATGACTGGCCATTCTCTTTTTAATTTCGCGAAGTAACACTACTATATTTCCTGTATTACAAGGGTTCATAGACTACGGTAACCACGTTACATTAGGTGGGGCGTATGTATGCCTCCTGACGTTGTATAAAAAAGCCATCTACTAACAATATATATCAGTAAACCCTCATATGCCGGACGGGCTTGGAGTAGGTTTTAAAGTAACTGGATTTATCGATGACTGTTCAATATTTTTATTAGATCGACTAGTATTATACTAAGTTTACCAGACTACTTAAGGTCTGACGATCTGAGTAAGAGACTGCCGGCCCTAATACGACAAACGGTGGGCCAAATGCAGAAAGGTCATAGTGACCACAGAGCATGAAAAATTTTTTAGCTGTACACCTGAACAACATATTGTTACCTTTTTCTTTAAAAAATACAGTATCCCGGCAAACTACTGCTACAGTTTTATAATTATTTACATTATGTGCAATGATACCCCAGTGGATAAAGAACCGACCTATGACTAACTGGTCTGTATTTAGTTTTATTCAAGCCGAAATGATTTCAGAGGACACAAATTTAGTGGTAAGTACATGCCAACCACTAAATTTGTGTTTTCGGAATTTTGTGGGTACATATTTGTGATTATCACAAGCTCACCGGTGAAGTAAATCATCTCAAGGAAACCCGCAAGTCCAAGAAATTATATTTCGAAAGATGTATGACCTATCCTAAAAAAGTCTGGTTCTCCCTCTGGCTTGTAGAGGTCTGATGATAATCGCCTCATGTAAAATCAGTATCTTCGCCAAATCATTAGGTTTTTTATAGAGTAGGTTTAGGTAGCGGACCCCTCCAAATCACATGGATTAATAAACGGGGTAATGCTAAGAAGAAGATACATTATGTCTATTTACTAGGACTAATAGAGTGTTAAACTTGACATAAACATTGAAAAAAGATACGAATAAAGATAAATCATTTGATGTGTAAAAATAAAAAAAGCACATGTACATATTTACATGTACTACAAGAATGAGTAGCATAAAAGCACAAGTCATTACACAAATAAAAATTTCCAAATATCCATTTCAGATGTTTGAAAATTATTCAATTTATGAACAAATCTGATTTACAAATACTATTTATGTCCATTTTAAAACAATTCACAAATTAATGGTATAGCAGAAGGACAGGCAATAGAGCAGAAAGGCACTTAAGTGTCACATTGTTAATAATATCGTAGGGTGAACTCAATGACGTAGCCATAAAAGCTTTTCCCGCTTTATATGCAAATTATACATACAAACGATGTGATGAACCGAACAAAGTCAGCGACACTAAGTAATATCTTAAATCTGCATTTGATTTAGTCACTATTGTTTTGAATTTAACAATTTTTAACGGAAAGAAGGAAGACTTCTCTTCCTGCGACCACGGACGCTGCAAAGCGTTCGAAACGTCAGGTTCAAAACAAAAATAAAATCAAACAAAATAAATAAAATACGCGATATTTTCCGTTAAAAATTGTTTAATTCAATGTGTAACAATCGCGAAAACCTAAGACAACACTATTGTTTTGTTATTAAAAATAATCCCCAGGGATATCTAATATTAACAAAATTGAATTTTGGCAAAGGGCAGAATATAGGATTGTAATTGTGGTCTCCTAATCAAGATACAATAGTTGTACTATTCGTTAGAGGTAGTGCCACCAGATTCTTAGTAAATGCGCTCATTGTTCTCTGATACCTATATAGCTGTCATTTTCAAGCTCGTCCTTCATCATATTGGGCGTTTGAGCGTAATTATCAGATTTCAAATACCTTGAGGGAAATCGCAGAGGGCAATTAATATTCTGATTCGCGAATTCTTGATCGTCTTGTCGTCTTTGTGGGTATTTAGGTATTACACTCAATGGAGTTCAATAGCGTCGTTGCGCGTACCTATTTAATCGAAATTCTAATAGCGCCGATTATAGCCTACAGAATAATTTATTTATCTCAAAATACTTTGTGCAGCAGAAGGCACGTGTAGATGATATCATTAGATGATAGTCATTAAGACAAGTCAGTGAGCTTTGGGCGGCTTGAAACCTAGCCCCAATATTGAAATACTGCAGAAACAGCGTGGAGACAGTACACCTTGACTCTCAAGCTCCGAAGCCCAGCGATGTATAAGATACACTAGAAGATCACCAGTCGAACGACCTTGAAGCCGTATTGATCAAGCCGTGATCCTCTAGGTATTCCAAGAATCGTGTATTTATCACACGTTCCATCACCTTGGTGAGAAGGGATGGATAGGAAGGTTAGGTCTGGCATTCGATGGATCTGATCTATCGCCCGTTTTAGGCACCGGGTGCAGATTGGCGGTCCACGAAGACGGGACTTGCCCGAAAAGCACGATAAGGCGCCTTAGAAAACAAGTCAAGAGCACACGATTTTAGCACCACTACCGGTATACCATCTGACCCACTCTACTTATGAATGTCGAGAGAAAGTAATGTCCGCCGGACATTTCGCTTGGTAATTGAAATTTACGGCATTGAGCTAACGCACCATGGATAGGTGTCACAGCTCTCCCGTCATTCAAATTCGAGTTGATCCGAATGAGACAGTGATCCGACGAGCCAAGCGGCGCATCTACTAATATGTTATACTCATCCTGACGTGTAATCAGCAGAAGGTCCAGTAGAGAGCTTGCATCGTCCTCTACATCTGGTATTCTCGTTTTATTTTTATGACCTTACTATGTAGTTGGCCCCTGTGGGCCGTGACTACGTCACCGGATAGGAAGGTATTCTCGTGGGAGAATGAACTAGTAGGCCAGGGCAAATTCATGAGCAGGTTTCACCGCATAGTCTATGCACCGAGAACCAAACCACTCAGCAGTACGCATTACAGTCTCCCAAAATCACTAGCTCCGCGGAGGGATACTGTTCGATGCCTCTATCAGTCGCTATTTTCAGGTGCGTAGATCCGGGTGTGGCCGCCAAGATCCATAATACAAAAACGCGTGATCGAACGTGAAAGATCCTTATGGAAACAAAATCTTAGATTATACAATGACATTTTAAATGTGACTTAATTTTTAAGAATTTCAAACGGAGTGCTCCTATGTCGGTTAGCCTGTGTTAGCAAATGTGATTGAACAATGTATTGCGTAATAATTATAATTAATTCATTTATTTCAAGTAATTACAACTCAGAAAAGTAATAACTGTGCTTAAAAATTTCGTTTCAGTGACGTTTATACAGCACTATTATTCACGAGACGAGCGACCATAAGATGCAGTCGTTACACACTTCACTCGCTTCTCCAACATTCACACTCTTTTCATGCACGCTTGCTGGTTCCTAGGGCTCCTGACATCACCGTCCGATAAAACACGACGAATTTGGTTATGGTAGGTTAGACTTGGCCTAAATGAAAGAATGCGGTATGAAAGATCCTAAGCTCCTGCATCCTTACTCTTTCGCATTGTATATCTGTTTCATCATTCTTTCATCCCGCATTCTTTCATTTACATGACCGAATCAACGGAGCAAGCTTTTTCTTCTCTTTTTTAACGGTTATATTTAGCTTGCCCTGTTTGGGTCAAATCTAGTAATTGAAATTGACCCCCTTCCTGTTGACAGATTGATTTGAAATTTGGTACACACCTTTAGTTCTGGTGACAATACTATCTAACTATCTATAACTTCACGCCAAATCCCTTACAGGGTAGGCAGAGAGAACCGAGCGCCACGCGACTCGATCCTTACATACCTCACTCGCTTCTTTAACTCAGTTAACGCTACGCCCAACGATTTTATTTTTTTCTCTGATCAATGCCTTATATTGATGAGGGAGAGGGGTGTGATAACTCGAACCTGAGACCTACCGAATTATTTTTTAGCTTTTAGTACATTATTTTCAATAAAACCGTTAAAATTAACAATTTTTTTACATATTTCTTATTTTACGTCATCATTACGAACGCGGTCAGCAAACGTTATGCCACAAATTTTGTGCAGTGCGCGGATCTCGATGGCATTTATTCTACTTTCATGCTCTCTCTCTGCCATATCCAGCTGTCCCTTCCATAAGTTAGTTCCATAAGTTTCATAATCCCAATGGATTAGCACAGCGAATTGTGCCATAGTTTTTAGGTCTGAGATTTCAGCTGCTTAGAAGTTTACCCACCGCTCCATTCACTCACTCCTCTCTCTACATTTGCAGTGCACCTTCCATCGCTGCTAAAAGCGCTTCAATGATATACAATCTCATCCACTTGCTCTAACATTATACGATCAACCGTAATCCTAGTGTTCATTCTGGTTGTCTCTCTGTCAAATCTTGATTTTCTTCGCATTCAATTTAAATCTTTCTTCATACAATCATTTTTCATTGATGTAATAGTGTATGCATATCTGATGGTGATTCTGCTATTAACACCACGTCGTCTGCATAAAGCAGGCAGTTGACCACTGATTCACCCATTCGCATTCACACAATCATATTTCTTATTCTCTGAAGACAACTGTCCAGATACAGGATGAATAGGCGAGCCGACAGCACGCATTCCTGTTTGACACCAATGTTGGTATCAGACCAGAGCGATAAGCTGCCGTCTTTACGCACACATGCTGTACAATCCTCATAAGTGGATTGCATAGCACGAAGCAGGTCAGTGTCAACCCCATATCTGGGCAAAATGTTCCAGCAATTCTTTCGCACTGTTATAGCTTCATTCTGTATACCTTTATGCTGACAAAGCCCCCTGTACCTCAGACCATATATCCTGCATCATCACTACTCCCGATCGAGAGTTCAGTTCAGCTCCAACATCCGAACACGCCGCGCACATCCCAACTCCATCCAATTTATATCATAGTTTCACAAATTATATATAAATCAGTTAATAAATATATAAGTGAATAAAAACCTTTTTTTTTAAAAGAGTTGGCGAGGTCCCCTCTTAACATTGGTGGCAGCGGTGGGATTTTAAAAATCTGGGAAATGCCTCACTCAAGTGAAACTAAAGTGAAAAACTAAAGTGAAAGTGCGCGAGTGTTTATTTCAAATCTCTTAAAAACTGAACTCAATTCCAAGTTCTTCTATTTCCATTGCATTTTATGCATTTTATATTATTTCCCAAGTTTTACTGAAAGTGATAAATAAAATAAAAGAATACAATATAATATTCATTCTACGATACGATCATCTGCAAATCCTGAAGTGTCCTGCTGTACGAGTCCTGATGTATCCAGGAAAAGAAATTACTACCATCATCGTGCTTCTGTGAGTGATAAATAATAAATTTAAATAGTGTTGTGATTACAAAAGTGAGCGACTTTAACTTCCATTATAATACTTTGTTATTTATCTGCTTGTTTAAAAGTCAACTTGCATTCACTGTAATTCTTTTATCAACGATTGTTGCGTCATACTTAGCCAACGCGTTGCTCCCGCTTTTTGCACACACGGCAAAAACCATTGGCCGTCTATTACACCGTACTGGTTTAAAATCCTATAAGCAATTTAATTTTTGCATTTCTGGTATTTATTGAAAATGGCGAAAACACCAACAGACGAAACAATTCCCAAGCTATTATTATCCGAAATTCCGCTAGGTGTAATTTTAAAATTTATCAAACCGTTTGACGGTAGTAGGAGTAAACTAAATGCGTTTCTAAATAATTGTAATAACGCTATAGATTTGGGTTCAGCAAGCCAAGAACCCATCATTTTAAGATATATCATCAGCCAATTAGAAGGCAAGGCTGAAACCGCTTGCTCTATTAAAGAATTTCCAAATTGGATCACTTTAAAAGACTTTTTAAAGACACAGTTCGGTGAGCGGAAGCACTACGCTCATCTGCTCACCGACTTACAAGAATCAAAACCGAAAGCATTAGCCAATTCGCTCTAAGAATTGAGACTTGCCTATCACAGTTACTAACCGAAGTAACAATATCCTGTCCTAAAAAGAGCGAGCTAACGGGAAGACTAGCTACTATGGAAGATTTAGCATTAAATGCGTTTATACTAGGGGTCAACCCCAAAATTTCATATATCCTTAGATGCAAAAGCCCGCGGAATCTGAACGAGGCTATTAATGTAGCTACCTCAGAAGAGAAATTACTACAGTATGCGAATAGAAAATATGGCAATGCCGAACCTTCCAAGCAGCACTTCTACAAAAAGCCAGAATACAGTAAACCCTTTAACAAACCTAACACGTCATTTAAGCGTGAGTCCGGGCCCACTGGATTTACATCGAAACCCAAAATATACCCGGTCACATGTCGCTATTGCAAAGCAGAAGGACACACTATCGAACAATGTCGAAAGCGCGAGTATAACAATCGCCGTTTTTCCGCTCAAAATACGCAACGCCCTGTTAACTACCTCGACCTTGAAGACCCAGGCGTTGATGTGGTTGACACAGTCCAACAGGACTGTTTAAACGAAAATTAGGTCCGAGTAGGTGTCGCTGGGGCCGCATATTAAAGACAGACACCAAAGTAAATTCTAACACTGTATCTCACATATCCACTGAATCCACTGTATCCGCTGTCTCCGCTGTATCCGTTAAGGCCACACAACAGGGTATCCAGCCCCAAACAGGAGGTCTAACATATTTTAATAATTCCAGGCAATCTAACAAACAGGGTAACCAGCCCCAAACTCATAGATTGACCAATTCTATTTCTGAAAAATCCACTAACAAACCGGGTAACCAGCCCCAAACTCATAGTGGTAATAATACAAGTCCGATTTCGAAGTCTACTGTATTCATTGCAACACGTTCTAAAGCGCAGATCTCCGTAGATCCTACTATCCCTAAAAGTTCATATGCATCCGTCGTATCAGCAACTCCCAAACCTGTTGATCCTATTATATCCAACGCAACTCCCGCCGTCTCGCAATCTGAAAAACAGAAACAACATACTAAAATACACAATATTACATCAAATCCATCTAGAAAATATTTACCTTTTGTAGAAGTCCAAACATCTGTGTCCTCCAAGCCATTGATACTACTTGTTGATAGTGGCGCATCCATTAGTCTTATCAAATTATGTTCTGTAGAAAAAATGCCCGAAATTAAAAAGGATGTCATCACATTCACTGGAATAGGCGAAACCAATAGTCCCATTCAATCATTAGGTCACATACCTATAGAGTTTGACTCTTTAAAGTACAGATTCCACGTAGTCGCTAATCTAGAGTTCCCCTACGATGGAATTATTGGTAATGACTTTTTGTCAGCAACTCATTCCAAAATTGACTTTGACAAGGACACATTGACAATGAACAAAGTGGAGCTTAATCTAAAATTTAATGAACCAGTATATGTAATTGCTCCTCGCACCGAAACAATCATAGAATGTTGCGTGCTCAACCCAGACTTAAGGGAGGGTCTCATTTTAGACCAGAGCCCTATGGACTCCATCCTTATTGCTAATTGCATTGTTAAGGTAAAACCTAACTCTAGAATAAACATGACCGTCGTAAACGTCTCTGAATCGCCAATTACTTTAAATTCGAACTTAAAGTTAAAGCTTTTGCCTTTAGAAACGCAAAACAGTCATCAGATTTTTCATATGTCTCATACAAGAAAAAAGGATAATTCTTTAGACCACACTCAAGAAGTATTGAACCAATTACGAACCTCTCACTTAAATTCGGAAGAAGCAAATGCTCTTTACGATATCTGTTCAGAGTTTTCTGACATATTCTATCTTCCGGGAGATAGACTAACCTATACAGATGCCATCCGGCACGACATTAGAACTACCTCTGACACCCCTATTTACACTAAGTCATATAGGTTTCCTGAGGTTCATAAAGCAGAGGTACAAAAACAAATAGATCAAATGCTAAATCAAGGTATAATTAAACCGTCAGTATCCCCATGGTCCTCGCCCATATGGGTAGTCCCGAAAAAAGCCGACGCTTCTGGCGTAAGGAAATGGCGCATAGTAATAGACTACCGCAGACTCAATGACATCACCATAGGCGATACTTACCCAATTCCTCAGATAACCGAAATTCTAGACCAACTCGGCAAGAGTAAATATTTTTCGACATTGGATCTTGCATCTGGATTTCACCAAGTAATCGTAAATGAAGACGATGCACCCAAAACAGCCTTCAGTGTACCTCAAGGACACTTCCAATTTACACGTATGCCATTCGGGCTAAAGAATGCACCATCGACCTTTCAACGGCTAATGAATACCGCTCTTACTGGCCTTCAAGGCATCCGATGTTACGTCTATTTAGATGACGTTGTCACGTATTCTTACGATCTACCATCTCATATAGAAAACTTGTCCCAAATCTTCCAGAAGTTAAGAGATTTCAATTTAAAATTACAACCCGACAAGTGTGAATTTCTTCGACGTGAAGTCGCGTATCTTGGACATCTTATTACTGAAAAGGGTGTAAAACCTAACCCTGAAAAAGTAAAAGCAGTTAGTGAATTCCCTACTCCACAAAATCCCAAAGACATCAAATCCTTTCTCGGTCTAGTTTCTTACTACCGAAGATTTATTCCCGACAGACCGATCACAAGCCCCTTAAGTGGCTCTTCAGTTGCAAAGACCCAGGTTCAAAATTAGTCCGTTGGAGGCTAAAACTAGAAGAATTCGACTACATTATCGAATACAAAAAAGGGAAATGTAACAGCAATGCCGACGCTCTATCCCGATATCCAGTCAATCCAATCATTCAAGATCCAGAACCTTCTACTTCCAAAGATCCACAGGCTACGGCTCCAGATGATGAGATTCCCCAAAACCTCCTAGACGATCTGGTAGACTTAGGTGCATTCGACCTAAGCCCATCAGAAACCCAAAACCCTGATTTGAACTCAGCAAATTTACCTTCTTTACTGAATTCTCCTGCTAACCCAGAAGGAAGTCCTTTACCTCAACCTTCAAATGCCAACGAGGACTTTAAACATTTTCTGAAATCCTTCTCTAGTAAAGAAGAAACATATACCACTTACATTAAAGAGCACAATGAAAGCCTTCTTAAAAGTAATTCCAAGGTCATTTTAATTCCGACGTCGATTGACCTTGACGATTCGAATCCTTACCTTCAAGACATTCTCTCCACAATGACTGACTCCACTGATTTTATCGACTCTGAAAGAGAACTTCACTCCTTCAAAAAAATTGTAATTAAAGATAAAACATACTACCTACTATTTACAAAGGTTTACTATTTCGATGACTGTACATATCCCGATATCTGTAAAACCTTGAAATCCGTTCGTGACGATATTTTACTTACGGCTGATATAAACGAAATTGCAATACCCGATTTCAGAAATCTATTTGAGCAACACTCTTTTGTGAAAATATACGGTATGCTTATGTACTTATTCAACAATACAAATATAACTGTCAACATACATCACAATACAATAATCTATCCTGTCCCTACTGAAATCGCAAAAATTCTAAAAGAAAACCATGATATTCCCATTGCAGGACATCTCGGCTCAAACAGAATGTACAACAGAATAAAGGAGCGTTACTACTGGAAAAACATGCGTAGTGACGTCGAACACTATGTAAAAAATTGTACACTCTGCCAGTCCAATAAAGCCCTTCGGAAAATCAATCGTACTCCAATGCAAATCACTTCCACGTCCACGGCACCCTTTCAACGCATATCGCTTGACGTTGTAGGACCACTCCCAGAATCTGGTACAGCTAAGCTAAAGTATATATTAACTATGCAAGACGACCTTACCAAATACTCCTTAGCCTACCCAGTCCGTAGCATCACCGCTGAGGAAACTAGCGAATGCCTAGTTCATTTTATATCATTATTCGGCATTCCTAAATATATACTTACCGGCCAAGGAAGCAACTTTACATCGGAACTTTTTAAACAAACATGTTCATTCCTTAAAATTAAACAACTTTGGTCAAGTCCTTACCATCCTCAAACACAAGGCGCTCTGGAGCGCAGTCATTCGACCTTAAAGGAGTATCTAAAGTCCTACGTTAACGAAGATCAATCTAACTGGCCTAAATATGTATACACTGCGATACTCGCTTACAATTCCGCAATACACAGTACCACAAACTACAGTCCATATGAATTACTATTCGGTCACAAACCGTTTATTCCCAGCTCTGTGTATGATATGACTCTCGACGCTACATACTCGGACTACATCCGGATGCTCCAACACCGCCTCAAACACACTCGAGACAAAGCTCTCGAAAACATTCAAAAGTCCAAGGAAACGTCCAAAACATATTACGATGCTCGTACTCGACACGTAACGTACAAGGTGGGCGATTACGTGTATCTTAGAAACCACCTCAGATTGCGTAAGGCATTATCCCCCATATGGAAGGGACCCTACAAAGTGGTTAAAATTAATGGAAGAAATACATTAACACTTTTAATAAATCGTCGACATGTCTCTCACCATTACGACGAAATCAAATTAGCACGAAGAGCTAATGATTGATTTATTTTATACAACTTTAATTATTCCTATTCATTAACATATACATATATTTGTCATACTTTTACAATCGAATAATAAATTAGTTCTAGTTTTATTTACAATCCTATATACACATTTACTTATAAGTACTTAAATATACTACTAATTCTCCACTGTAATGTTTATTTACAGTTTCTTCCCTATGATACAAGGGAATCCTCTCGAGCCCGTCACGCACAGCCCAGGTATTCATTTTGAACCTATTGGTTCTTTAAAAGTAATAGATGGATATCTAAGCGTAATTATTCCTACGGACATATCATTCATAAAGCCACACATTGAAAACCTTAACGGTGTGATAGGCAGCTCAAAGTACCTGTGTAAACAGTGCGATGCATTCGAGGTAACGGAATGTCATAACTTAATACAGCCTCTGTCTACTCGTTACAATGACATTATCATTAATTACGATTCTATTTCTCATCTTATTTCGAGGCATTCTAAAAGATCAGCCTGGTTTGGTGGTATTGGCACAATTTATAAACAATTATTCGGTTTAATGGATGAGAATGACGCAATAAATTACAATAACGCTATCCAAACTGTCGAAAACGACCAAAAGGACCTAGCCAGAGTTATGAAAAATAATATCTTAGTTACTACATCTACAATAACATCTTTCAAGGAAGTAATAAATAAAATTAATGTTAATGAACAGATTTTGAATAGCGTTATCGAAAATGTAACCTTGACCATAAAAAATATAACGGCCATATCGAATAAGTTAGTAATAAAATCAAAAGTGTTAGAATTAATTAGTATTATAGAAAATAGCTTGTTAACGCTTGCCTTCAAAGTAGAAGATGTTGTAAACGCTATATTATTCAGTAAGTCAAATATTCTATACCCTGCGATAATCACACCGAAACAATTGTTTAATGACCTTGTCAATAATTATAGATTTTTACCAAATTCAAAGGCACTGCCGCTGCCTTTAGTTTTAGAAAATATTCATTCAATTGTAAATATATCTGAAATTTTATGTTATTATTCTAATAATAAGATAATTTTTGTATTAAAAATTCCATTAACTAGTTCTAAGGAATATAGCCTTTATTATAATGTGCCTTTTCCAGTATCTCTAAGCAATTCTACTCCACTTGCATATTCCATGATTGTACCTTCAACTAAGTACATCGCGATAACTAGAGATAAGTCCTACTATTGTAAATTAGATAATTTAAGCCAATGTAAATCAATTTCTACACAATTTTATGTTTGTGATTTAAGTAATGTATTTTCTACGTCTACTACACCCATCTGTGAAACAGAGATTATTACGAAAATATTAAATTCAAAACCTGAAATATGTAATAATAAATTTATCCATGGTAATATAGAAATCTGGCACAAATTACAAGGCAATAGGTGGATATACGTAATTTCAGAAAAATCCAAACTGTCAATTGATTGCCGTAATAAGTCTGATATCCTTGAATACGACATATCCGGAACTGGCATCTTAACCTTGCCCGATAACTGTATTGGTTATTCCAAGAAAATTCAACTATTATCTAAATACTATCCTAAAATAGAATTACAGACTATCCACACAGATTTTAATTTAGTTAATGATTCTTGTTGCGATTATCTAAAGTTTAAACAAATAGAGTCATATATCTCACCTGTAAAATTAAATACCCTGAACTTAGAGTCTCTTGACTCTTATGATAACCTCCTGAAAACAGATTTGAGTGACCTCAACAGAATAGAAGCAAAGCCACATATTGTTTTGTACGGGCACTATTACTCATATTGCACCATATGTATAGTTATAGTAATAATCCTTTATATAAGTTACAAATTGTCAATATGGAAAAAATCTAAACAATGTATCAATATAGTTGTAAGAAAACATGTACCTATCCCAACAGAAACTCTAGAAATCCCTGTAGCCTGTCCTCAAGTTCCAATTACATCTCCAAGGATTAGATCCACATAAACTTCACCCATTTAGGGTGTAGCTTTATTCCTTCAAAGGGGGAGGTGTTATAGCTTCATTCTGTATACCTTTATGCTGACAATGCCCCCTGTACCTCAGACCATATATCCTGCATCATCACTACTCCCGATCGAGAGTTCAGTTCAGCTCCAACATCCGAACACGCCGCGCACATCCCAACTCCATCCAATTTATATCATAGTTTCACAAATTATATATAAATCAGTTAATAAATATATAAGTGAATAAAAACCTTTTTTTTAAAAAGAGTTGGCGAGGTCCCCTCTTAACAGCACGACCGTATCAATTGCTTTCTCAAGGTCCTATATCATCTCAGCATCTCTATAACGAGATGCTTCTCCACTATATTGCGGAGTGGAAAAACTTGATCCGTACATCTTCTGCCGATTCGAAATCCACCCTGTGCTTCCCAAAGCATTCCATCGGATTTCAGTCTCATTCTCCTTTGAATAATATTTCCATACACTTTAGCTGCTAAGCTGATCAAATTGATGGTTCTATAGTTGGCACAGTCCATACGTGAACCCTTGCCTTTATGCAAGGGCACGATGACTGCGCAACTCCAATCGGTGGGAACCCTTCTGGTTCTCCAGCATAATTTGCTCAAAAACCAGAAGGCGTCCCTAACGTAGGTGCCACTTAGTTTAATGATATCAGCTGTAACCATATCGATTCCTGCTGACTTTCCATTTTTCAAACTTCGTATCACCCATTCAATCTCATGCGCGGTAATATCTTCATACGCTGGCACTGCCGAGTCAGTCACAGCCTCATTCACAGTGCAAGCGCACTGGACATAATCATATATTTCTTTAAAATATTCACTCCATCGTTCTAACACTTCCTGAGTGTTAGCAAGAATGCCACCAGCTTTACATTTTGTATTGTCCATTCTGGAAGCTGACGAACCACTTCGAGACTTTTATACCTCTCTCCAAAAGAGTTTGGTATTAGCCTCGAAGTTTTTCGTCAGCCTCTCTTCCTCATTCATAAGTAGTCTTTCACGCTTTTCTTTCACTAAAGCTTTGTCTTCGGTCTGGTCTGCTTTGGCATTAAGAAAATAGAAGCATTGTAATTAACTCGCCTGTCTACCAAATACCTAACTCGGCCTCTGCAGTAAAATTACACGACAAACAACGGTTGCAGAATTACAGCAGGTCTGTCGCGACACAAAGTTGTAGACAAAAAGTAGTCTACGTAAGCTATAATTAAATAAATTTATGGTGCTCCATTAATCTGTATTCAAGAAACGGAAGACAGGGGACTAAGCAAACATTTGTTGCGAGTGGCGAGACTCACAATAGGAAGTAGAAAACAATCGGCCTAAAACGGCTATCAGTCAACTGTCATGTATTTACGCTGGACCAAAGTGTAAGGGCTCGGGCATAGTTGATGAAAGCAAGGAAGATGTATGTGTGCGACTACATAACTGAGCGTAAGTTAAATGAATACATTTTAATGCAAAAAATTTTTGTAAACATACGATGCTTGTCAGAAATTTGTAGTGATATAAAAACGATTTATTCTTGCCATATCATTTGTGCAACTATTATTGAAGTGTTTGATTGATGGTACAATAGGATCTCGTGTCCGTATTTATGATTATGATTGTTTCAAAGATGTTTCATCTCAAAATTTACCTTAACCATGAAAAGTATATTAAATGGCTTCGTCTTACACGTACGGTCGGCGTCAAAAATAAAGCGCATACATAGCTTACAGGTTGAAATCGCGTGAACGCAAATAAGCGTCATTCTGCTAATGACACATATACATTGACATATTTAGTTCAATATTATCAACCTTAATTGCATGAAACATATTTTGAACCTGCATTTAGGTTCAAAATATGTTTCATGTTTATTTTCTATACTGATATATTTAGTCCAAAATATTTCATCTGAATAAATATATACTAAGCAAACTTTACATTTTAAAAGCATATTAATATTTCGTTTATGGCAGATTCTGGCGTATTGGTTAAAAAACAGACAATCATGTGCCGTCGCAGGTTCGGAACTTGCAAAATATTTGATTTTAAATGAATAATATATTTTTTATTATCAACAATAATAATAATACAATATTGCTTGATCATTTCTCCTTTCTAAATAAAAATCAGGTCAACATAATATGTAAATAATAAAAAGAACCAGATATAAAGTAATATTTTTATTTTATTTTAAGCACAAAACAATCTTGGAAGTTTTTCTGCATAGCTACTTTACTGCAAAGTTGTTAAGGTTTTAGCTTAAAAAATCGTTTTCCTGACGAAAAGATAAATTGAAGAATTCGGACCGGGCGGAGGGGTTATAGTAAAATTTGAGTATCAAAAAATAATACGTTACCTAGCAATAATATAGCCTAATATAGCGTAATCGATGCGCCTACGTAGCATCTACTACGCTATATTAAAATGTAATGAAATCTATATTTTATATTCGACAATCGCATATAAGTAATTTTAAATGCCTGAATAAGATATTAATTACTATCATTTTTTTTACTCTAAACTTAATATTTAATAAATGTAACCTCGTTTTCAATCACTACACTCAACTAAATTAATACAGACATCGCTTCCTCTAATATAGAGTTGTTCGAAATGATGCCGACGGCTACTTTTTATAACTGCACCGCTCGCCGACGGCGGGGAGTTCACCCTCACACGCTTGAACCGCTATGGTCGCGTACGGTGCGGTTCCAGAGAAGTTTTCTTCCGAGAACACTCAAGCTGTGGAATGAACTCCCAGCCGAGGTTTTTCCAATGAACTACAGCATGGAGTTCTTCAAGAAATGCGTGAAGAGGTCTTTAGAGGGTCGGCAACGCATGAGTGATGCCCCTGGTGTTGCAAATGTCCATAGGCTACGGTGACTGTTTAACATCAGGCAGGCCGTATGCTTGATTGCCACCTTAGTGGTATAAAATAATAATACTATTCCAAACCTCCATAGAATATCATATCCTACCATCTTTGCACCAACAAACCCCATAATTATTCTATGGGATTTAAATCTGGTGACTTTGATGGCCAAGGAATTACGGTAATATCCGGGTTTTGATCAAAGCACTCACGAACAGTATGTGCTCGATGGACAGGGCAGTTATCATGCACGAATGATAATTTTGACATTTCATCAGCTGGTCAGACACACCGCACTATTGGGTAACATGATCTCCTCTAACACTTCCACATAATGAGCAGCTGTAGGTACCACCGTCCTGCTATAGGCACCAATTCACCAGGTTCAGCGGTAGTCATCCACCCCCACATATTCATAGAAATTAGTCCAGATTCCCTATTTGGGATGACATATTTTTTACACATAATAATACTTGAGTTCCATGTTTCGCCATAAATGTAGTGAAATGGCGTTCATCTCGTCAAAATCCAAATATTCTCTAGCAAACGACAATCTACTTTGCTTGAGCAGTCAGAACCCGTTATATACGTTTTCCCATACATTTCGCGGTCGTATCGGTCGGCCGGGTTTCGAAGGGTTAAGAAACTCGGTCAAATATGGTTTTCTGCTGACTTTCTATGATGCAAGCCATAGCTAATGCAAAGCTATGCAAGGCTCCAACGGTAGATACCGAGGTGTCAAACAAATTCACAAACTCAGCAGTCGACGAGAAGCCATTGTTATCAAATTATCGACATAAACCTCCTCTGTGACTAATTGATAAGACGGGGACGACCACTTCTCGGCCGAGTCGAAGCATTATCTTCCTCTTTGTGACGAGTCACCCAACGTTTAATGGTGATCCACTAAAAAGACGAGCTTGGTGGCTCAGTCGTAAATGACGCGACTTTGACACCAACGCTCGTGGGTTCGATTCCCACACTAGAGAAACATTTGTGTGCATGAACATGTCTGTTTGTCTTAGTCTAGATGTTTAAAGAGAGGTAGGGCACATTAAAGCAGACCGTCTGGGGAAGTACCTCCACCTTACAGAAAACCGCAGCCAAATAACAACTCCGTAGAGGGTTGTTGTATTCCTGCGTGTGAGTGAGGTCACTAGTAAGCTACTAAAAAGTTGCTGTGTAAGCAGCAGAGGAGGCATCGCGCAAGTGATACTTAATATATTACAAAGTGTTAATAAGCTACGGTAACTGCTTTACATCAGGTGGGCCGTATGCTTGAATGGCTACCGATGTAGATTAGTAATCAAAAAGACTATACGTTAATCATTCCATAGCAACGAGCATAATTCATCATTTTTATTTATATATTATAAATTATTATTATATTTTATATACACCAAAACATTGACACAAACACGAAAATACTTACAGTAAAATCCGTTTCATAACTAATTTGAGATATATTATATCCTATATTATGCAACGCAATAATGCGTGTTGTATCTTGCATAATGATATTAGCCAACATAGGTATTGCATACTTGAAACATAACGTAAAGAAATGCAATCGAAGACACACAATCACTATCGCTAGCGAACTAGTAACGACAAATGTAATGTCTTCCTATAGTGACCTAACCTACTTAACTCTTTTTCATGGTTTTACTAACCCACTGAGAGAGAATAAATAAATAAAATGCGTTTATTTCGGGATTGAACCTATAGAAGTAATAACATTACTTCTTAGGTACCTACCTACTCAAGAGTACTGTGGCTGTTATCAAGTCTCAGCTAACCGGCTACTGTTGACTGCTCGGTGACACGAGGTTTTAGTTTTAAATTAAATAATCTAAGTTGATAATTCATTCAACGATTTCACAAAATAGAAAACAATAAAATCTTATAATAAAATTTAACTGCTACGCTTTGAACCACGGACTTCCACCACTACTGTCGGTAATTGAAACGGTGAAAAGTACTCGTATGTTATTCATTCGTTGCTGTGTAGATAGAATATAGCTATCTCTGTCGGTACTGTATCATATTCGTTAATTTAACTAGGTAGGTAACGTAACATAATGAATGATTATTTTGTTATTAATGCAAGTGTGTGCGTGCCAACCGGCCACCAGCGTGAACAGAGGATTTCTTCCGCTCGTTCTATATGGACTATTTTGACGTCGACGGTACAAGAGAGTTGCGCTGAAAGAGAGTGTCGGTGTTAAGATAAGAAAGAGTATGCTCCGTTGGTTTGTGCATGTAGAAAGAATGCAGGATGAACAAATGACGGAACAGATATGCAATGAAAAAGTAGAAGGATGTAGCAGCTAAAAAAAACTAAGACTCACCAACCATGACCAAATTGATCGTGTTTTATCAGAAGGTGACATCAGGCCTAGGAACCGGCGAGCGTGCATGAAAAGAGCTATGAATGTTAAAGAAACGTGTGGCTATGAATGTTAAAGGAACGAAGGAACGAGTGAGGTATGTAAGTACCGCGACTTATGCTGCTCTGTTCTCTCTGCCTACCTCGTAAGGGACTTGGCGTGAAGATATACATACGTACACACATACATACATCTTACATGTACTTAAGTTATTAAACAACAGGCAATTGAGCGTATTATGCGTTGTGGGTTATAATAACCCGTGACGGAAAGCTATTATTATTAAAGTTTTATACAAATCTGTTCTATGTTTTTTATGTCTTGCATATCGTACAGATAAGAACTGAAAAACTAGTGATTTCACTTCTGTGTCGATAGTACACACTAAACACTGCCAGTACAAATCAACACTGCTATAATATCATTAGAATTATGTATACAAGATCAGGCAAAAGACTTTCTTCTCTTATCTCTTCTCTGCCATCTTATGATTTGTATTTTCCTCGTATGCTGCAAAGCACTATGTGTTACAAAACCGTCCGGTAGTGTTAATTGGTTTACCGAGGAAAGAAATAGCTAAATATGTATTTCTTTCTTCGATAAACAATATACTATTTTCTGTTAACAACCTACGATTATTTTTACAACAATTTTGCGGCCCGTCTGATGTGAAACGGAAACAGTACCTCCTTACAGATTTGCAGCGCCTAGGTCCCTTCATCCATTTCTACGCATTACCTTTGTTAAGTACCTTCACAAAAACCATAGTGGCTGATAACTGATGACAAGGTGGTAGATAGCACAGTTGACAAACAAGAAAAGGTTTTTGTACTACAAAGGTAGAAATGTGATATAGTGACGATATATTGAGATATCGGCGAGAGCCGGAACCATTCCTCATGATGACCAACTAGTCAAAGCATAACGAAGAAGAACATAAACAAGTACGTTCCCTACATGCGTAGCGTAGGGTTAGGATCCTCAACAATAAAGTGTAATTCTCTATCTCGTTACAAGCCCAAACTGGTATCCAGGTGCTCCCGCCCTGTGACGAACAATACTCTATTATTTTTGAGTTTCGTGTGACAATAAACTTTGCACTTAGCAGAAGTACTTCGATCTTCGAACTTTCGAACACAACATTTCTTGTAACACCACATTGACCTTCTCCCTAAATCAAGAAACTCAGTGCTCTTGGCTATTGTTAGGGGGTGTTTAGATTTGGCTATAAAAATGAAGTTGTTTTAACCGACAATACATAGATGTATGTCTTGGGGCAGTTGAATTGAATAAAATGCAGTCAAATCTAGCTGACTGCACTTTATTTAATACTCGTATAACCCTATTTCAAGTGCTAAATAAAAGATATTGTAATACCATACCACTGTCATAGGTTTGATATGCTATGGATTGTTTGGAAAATAATTATAAGTGTATTAAACTATGGCAAATGGCATAGCATTATAATATTTTGCCTCCCAACCTTGGTGAGATTTCAAATCTTGATTGTGGGTCGAGTGCTCTTCTAACCAGAGATGTACAATACAATACTATTTACTTTATTACACCAAAAGAAAAATACATAAAAATAAAAACAATAAACTGTACTACGGGCAATAAAGAGGTCGAGTCTTCGACTATGCGTTCTACTTATACGAGGAGCTGAATTTTACCATTGTAAAAAAGTAAACATTTTTGTTAATTTGTTCTGAAAACAACCTCAATTTCAATTCAGAATTCAGATTTTCTTTTTTAGAATACTTAATATTAAAGGAATAATTTTAATCTACATCTTAGTAACTCATAACTTTTATCGTCTTCCTGATAGAGAGTATTAAAGTTATACGATTCCATCTAAATTGTAACTACCACAAGTTTCCGAAATTACGTCATTTGTTTAAGCTCGGCAGGCTATACGAGTACACAGTTTCACAAAGTTAGTCTATTACATTTGCATCGATTCACGTCTATGGCCATCAACAAAATTACAAAGCCCTTGTTTTTTGTTAAACCTTGCTTAAAAGTTCAAAATGTTTGCTACTCACAGTTTGAAACAAATTTTCCTTTCTGACGTAATCGAGGGTGTAATGGCTGACCCGTAGATTCACATAATTCGGGGAGCTCTTTGTGGTCTAATCTTTAAATGTAGCGCCACATCAGTCGAAATTACTTCGCTGATATTCGCCGTTCGAATTTACGCTCTGGCGTATTCAATTCCTAGGACACAGTATTCCGCAAATTATATGTGTTATTTAGCAAGTTGCAACTTTATATTAATTATAATTTAATATTGCGCATTCATTTTTGAACAAACAACCCCCTAAGTTCTTGCTATGTTGTATAATAGCAATGAAATACACATTCGGACTACGAATTAAGGTAACTAGTAATTATTCTGCTATGTTAATTATAGAAAAAGGATTACTAGCATAACCATGCCGAACTTCAGTTGCGTTCGAGTGTGTAGTTACTCTAAGAATTATTACCATTGTAAGTATATGGAATGGAACTCAAATAAGCAGAGGGGTACATAATGTTCGTGTTATTCTGTTTAGAGTACATTTTAAATCGACCGTACTGGAGTCTAATATTTCAACAATGTTATAAGTTAAGCATATTTAAATGATTGTGTCAATATATTGCTAACTGCCAAAACAATTTCAGATGATTAAGCTGCAGATGTAATACATTACCTAATTAACTATATTTTTTATCATGTAGCTAAATATGGGGTGATAAATTATACTCCTGAACAAAGGCTTCTTAACAAGCTAGTTTGCTAGATATAAGAAAGAGGGTTGGTTTGAAAGAGAGTATCGGTGTTAAGATAAACTTGCGGTGTTAAGATATTATGTAGAAAGAATGTAAGAGGAAACAATGAAACCTAAAATTACATTTGAGCTTCTCTTCCAAAGTCGGTAACTATGACGATGAAGGGTAAGTTTCAGCGGCCTTCAGTGATTAAATTCGACCAGGACTCTGTGAGGGCCATCACGCCAGCGAATTCGGAATTCTCCTCAGCGCAGCTACAACATGCCACTAGGATTGGTAAACGGTAAAAGTGGTAATATAGGGTGATAAATTATACTTCTGAACAAAGGCTTCTTAACAAGCTAGTTTGCTAGATGTAAGAAAGAGGGTTGGTTTGAAAGAGAGTATCGGTGTTAAGATAAACTTGCAGTGTTAAGATATTATGTAGAAAGAATGTAAGAGGAAACATTGAAACCTAAAATTACATTTGAGCTTCTCTTCCAAAGTCGGTAACTATGACGACGAAGGGTAAGTTTCAGCGGCCTTCAGTGATTAAATTCGACCAGGACTCTGTGAGGGCCGTCACGCCAGCGAATTCGGAATTCTCCTCAGCGCAGATGCAACACGCCACTAGGATTGGTAAACGAGCTGCGGTCTGCTTTGGCAAAATGTCAAAAGTTACTACGACGTCTTGGAGAGTCAAGTACCCAGCTCTTAAGGTACTTTACAAGGGAATGTATGGAACAGCAATTTGGTGCTACCAATTAACAGCGTATGCTTGTCGCAGTGTCGTGTTGAGAAGTCAGAGGCAGGGAATAGTACTCAGGACTAAAGCGTATAGATTCGCCAGTACGGCTGACCTGCCGGTTCTGGCCGGAGTCCTCCCTGCAGATCTGGAGGTGATTCGCGCTGGCCATCTGGATGGCGCGCGTAAGTCAGTTAATGATGCGGAGTTGAGGCGATAGAAGCGATATATTTGGATCGCTGCAGTAAGCGAAAAGCAGGATCGTTGGGCTGATGGTACCAAGGGGAGGGTATCTGTATCGATTTTTCCCGGAGGTGAAGGTTCGATTCAAAGCGCACTGAGTCGAGGGTCATGGCATTCTCCGAAAGAAACTGTATGAATTGGGTATAAATCTAGTATGTGCGTGTGCGGTGAATGTGAGGAGAACAGAAATCACCTCCTGTGGACCTGTCCTAAATATAACGATCTGCGGTATGTGATGATGGATGGAATTCAGCGCCGCGGAGCAGGAATGGATCCAATGTACCATACCATCTCCTGTCGTCAGTAGCAAACTTCGCGGCTTTTCGCAGGCTCGCCCAAGCGTCGCATGCGCATAGGTGCGTAGGGGAACGAGCAGAGAAGGCACTGGCGAACTCCAAAGATTACAGCACGCTTGTGGATGGCAACAGAGGCGTAAGCATGTTTGTTGCTGCCCCAAAACGGGGAGAAAACTAGATAGAGATAAGGAGAAAGAAATTAAATAATTTGTAGGGAGTGAAAAATTGACCACGGCATAAAAAAAAATCTTAGAGCAACATGTGCCGTGCGCATCTCCGCGTTTCGGCTCAAACGATCGCGAGGTTTTTGGAATCATGGTACCCACCATCTGCTGTGCTACTAACTTAATCCGTAGTACGACATTTAGAATTCAAAACGTCCAATGTGTATCGTTTTCTAGTTCAGGCTATTATGCTCCTAATCCTTTAATATCAAGAAAAACGTCCAATGTGTATCGTTTTCTAGTTCAGGCTATTATGCTCCTAATCCTTTAATATCAAGAAATGATGACATTGATTGACTTGCATATTCATCGGATTCAACACCTACATAATGACTGGATTTGACAGTTGTCGTTTCTGATTGTGGTGTCATTTAATAACACCAAAATAAAAAACGAAAACATTTTTGCATTGCAATGTAAAGGTGTCTATGCAAAAATGCCAAGGAATCTTCAAATATATAAACAATGTTCTGTAAATTTGAATATTTACTGTATAAGTACAATGATTTAGGAATTCAGTAGTTTTCACTTGTATTATTTAAGATACTGTATATTTCATAAAATTTTATATTATCGTTATCATCACATCTTACAAAAATTAAATGAGATCATTATATTCTATCTTATATTCTCGAGTTTCGTTCACTTCTCCCATCTCTTGTACTTCACACTTAAATGTGATTCGAAAAAAGAAAATTCTATAAACATAATTCCGTGAAATTCAAAATAGCCTAGATTCAGGTAAAATATGTGGAAAAAAATATTTGGTGACATGTACCTAATTTTTGCTTTAAAATTGTCAAGCGTTGTAATGTAAAGGTTTATTAATGGGAAGCCATATTTCTTATACGTCAATACGTCAGGAGACAAAAAAAGACACGTTCGCCCTTGACTCAGTTACCTATTTAACGCTTGTAGTACAAGAACGCGCGCAAGCGACGATGCCTGTGGCCCTCCTTGTGACTCTGTGTGTCACTCATCAGGAGCTTACAAGTCACTTAAGCAACTTTTTGATTAATCATCAAATCGTCGCTAAACTTCTATAGTAGGTACCATCTTCGAATACATCGTAATAGAATATAGTTATAATTATTAAAATTTGTTAAGCTCAGATATTGAAGAGCATACTTTATAAAAGTATGCTCTTCAATTTCTCGGTTATAGGTATAAATACGTGACTTTTATAGAATCTTATCCTTTTTTTAAAATCGCCTAAAAGATTAAAAATAGAATATCCGAGACGCAAATATTGGGATATAGAAACGATGGACATTTGAAAAATATTATATTTCACATATATATGCATTTAATAGGTAAGAGGAAATCCTGATTGGGATAAATCCGTCATTGTGTAATTTTCTCATTAATATGTAAAAAAGTGCTAAGGCTAAACAATATTTTTTGTAAAGTAGTTTGGTATATTTCATGCGTCACGTAACAATTTTAAATATTGTTTACCTAAGCTACCTACATTAAAAACCCATGGTACTAGATAATGAAAACAATTTCGTAAATATACAGCAGAAATATTCAGGATAATATTCCTCAAAAGAGATCGCGGTGTTCTATTGGTGATATAAAGTTCTTAATTCACTTTGCAAAACCCCATCGTGATGTTTCGACTTTATATTTAGAGAGTGCTTTTGGGTTTCTTCATACTTAACCCATGTAGGGTATTGCGTCCCTTTTTGGGGGTCAATGGGTATAATACAGCTGTATTCACGCACTTGGAACCTTTTACGCCGATTTATGCTTATTGTGTTGTTTTTAAAAAAATAAAATTGTTAACGTTTATATTTGTATCTGTCAGCGATTTTAGTTCGATAGAGTAGAGACAGTATTATTCTGCATACACATCTGCGTATAACAATATAAAACATTCGTAATCGCAAAAGATTCAATGGACTACTCCAGACTGTGCCACGTCGCCTAAAAGCCATTGACTTCGACAACAGTCGAGACCCTAACGGCTTAACGGTGGAGTTCGATGGAATTAATCCCATTCTTAGTGAGGCTATGAACGGACCCTGGGCTCCTAAGCGAAAGCGTAGGACGCGACTGAGATAAACGCTCGGATGATAATGATAAGTGAGGTTACGAACGATCCTCGATCTTTCAATAAATAAATAAATATTGTCAGACAAATTACACAGCGCCATCTGGCCCCAAAGTAAGCGAAGCTTGTGTTATGGGTACTAGACAACTGATAAACATACGTAAATACATTTTTTTTTTTTTTGTAAATACATACTTATTATATACATAGAAAATACCCAGACCAAGACAAACAGACATGTTCACGCACACAAATGTTTGTACTGTGTGGGAATCGAACCCACGAGCGTTGGTGATTGAACTCCTCAGTTCTGTCTATATCCGTGCGGTTATCCGTGCGGTGACGGAGAAAGAATATTAAAAATCACCGCCCCCTCTCTTCCCCTGGGTGTCGTAAGAGGCGACTATGGGATTTCCTGACGTTCCAGCATCTCAGCCGGTGGTAAGGTAAATACCCGCCTGGTTGGCTACCACCGTACACACGGCGAAACACCCGTGAAGTGGCGTACCTATGAGTACGTCGCGTTTCGGGGTCAGCTGGTGTATAACCAGTGCTCGGGGGATTGTTGACGCGATATTGCGGGAACAGTGGTGGATTCTGTCCATCCATTGTCAGAAGGACTGAGCTGACCCGTCGGCCAGGGAGACCCGTTGAAACGGTTGTTCCGCTGGCCGCCCGCGGTATAGTACAGGGGCCCAATCAAGACTAACCACCTTGAGAGGCTGCCCTTTCATACCGCGCATAATCTCGGGGTAGATCGTCGTGCCGATTGGTGACCGGATGGTGGGGACCCGGCGACTACTTCCGGGGGGGTTCGGGGGCCCTTCCGTCCGACGGATCAGCACAGCTCCTTTGTCGACAAACTAATGGAGAAACAGTCCACCGCGTTTCTTCCCCAATGTCGTGGCAATTCTCTCCCGCTTCACGCTTCCGTTCTTTACATTACTCATGACAGCGCAAATAGGAAAAGATGGTCTAACAGCGGTGCACTCCCCCACCACCCTGTTCAAGGTTGAGTTCGCTAACATCCGCGGACTCCACTCTAACCTTAATGCCGTCCACCAACACCTAGAGACGGCACGGCCCGCCATGCTCTTCCTGACGGAGACACAGATTCAGCGTCCAGCGGACACGTCCTACCTCCAGTATCCCGGTTATGTGCTTGAGGAGAATTTCCTCGCGAAAGCCGGGGTCTGTTTGTTTGTCCGCTCGGATGTATGTTGTCGCCGTCTGCGCTGCCTAGAGGATTCCTCCTTTCCTGTCCTCTGGGTGCATGTAAACCTGGGCCTTCAGAGCCGTATTTACATGTGCCTATACCGACCCCATACTAGGGACACGGAGACAACTCGGCTCTTTGAGTACATGAGTCGGGCGGCAGATGAAGCGCAGGAGCGGTACCCTACTGCAGAGATGGTATGTTTGGGGGACTTTAACTCTCACCACGACTCCTGGTTGGGATCCTCCACAACTAACCATGCAGGAAGGACTGCCCACGCGTTCGCTCTTTCGCACAGCCTGACGCAACTGGTGCACCAACCCACCAGAATACCTGATGTTGCTGGTCAGGAGCCCTCTCTGCTAGATCTACTGCTGACCACCCACCCTGCTGGCTACCGGGTTGAGGTCGGGGCGCCCCTGGGCACATCTGACCACTGCCTATTATCCAGCACAGTGCCAAGCGCGATTCCGCCACAACCCACAGAGGTTAGGCGTCGTGTCTGGCACTACTCATCAGCAGATTGGGACGGTATGCGCGACTACTTTGCTTCCGTCCCATGGGGGCAGCGCTGTTTCAGTGAGAAGAATCTAACGGCGAGTGCTGCGGCCATTGTTGATGAGATCGGCGTTGGCATGGAATACTACATTCCCCACTCCGATGTCGTCATCAAAAGCCAAAAGACGCCCTTGGTTTAATCGCGAATGCGCTGAAGCTGTTAGTAACAAACAGGCGGCGTATCGCGCTTGGATCAGGGGTCGCGCCCTTAAAGATCCGAATACTGACTCACTGAAATCAGCCTACAACACTGCCACCAAGATCTGCAGGAGAGGATACATAAGAGCGGACGCCCAGCGCGTTACACGTGTCGGCACGGAACTAGTGGCGCACCCTACTGGATCGCGTAGCTACTGGCGACTGGCCAAAGCCGTGCAGGCCAACTTCTGCCAGCCC
Organism: Pyralis farinalis; assembly: GCA_947507595.1. NCBI lineage: Eukaryota > Metazoa > Arthropoda > Insecta > Lepidoptera > Pyralidae > Pyralis > Pyralis farinalis. The sequence continues at coordinate 14,017,929 of OX382277.1, read as the reverse complement.
TCGCTGCCACCGCTGCGATGCCCTGATGGCTCACTGGCTCATCAGCCGCAGGAGAAAGCCGATCTTATGGCCAGCCTCTTTGCGGCTAACTCCCGGATCGATGACCGATAGCACGCAACCACCAACAATACCCTCCAGTGGATCCGTTATGCCTGATATCCACATCAGGCAGCGCGATGTGCGTTTTGAACTACAGTCACTCGATGTCCGAAAAGCCATGGGTCCTGACGGTATCCCAGCAATTGTTCTTAAAAAATGTGCAGCGGAGTTGTCTCCGGTGCTGACGCGCCTCTTCCGCCTCTCGTACTCGACCGGTTCTGTTCCGGATGCTTGGAGAGAGGCCAATGTGCAGCCGGTCCCCAAAAAGGGAGACCGTTCTGACCCATCGAATTACCGCCCCATTGCCGTAACTTCAGTGTTGTGCAAAGTCATGGAACGGATCCTTAACAATCAATTGATCCGTTACCTAGAAGATCACTCCATAATCAATGATCGTCAGTATGGTTTTAGACCGAAACGATCAACGGGTGATCTTCTAGCGTATGTGACGCACCTCTGGGGGGAGGCAATCGATAAATATGGCGAATCCATGGCAGTCAGCCTAGATATCGCCAAGGCGTTCGATCGGGTCTGGCACAAAGCACTTCTCTCCAAACTTCCGGCATACGGTCTGCCCCTCCAGCTATGTAATTGGATTGCTGGCTTCCTGCATGAGCGTAGAATCCGCGTCCTTGCAGATGGATGCGCTTCGCGGTTCATGTCAGTGAATGCCGGTGTCCCACAGGGCTCCGTTCTATCGCCCACCCTCTTTCTTCTGCATATCAATGACATGCTGCCACTTGGTAATATTCATTGCTATGCAGATGACAGTACGGTCCATGGGCGATATTTCGGTCGGCCTGGTGCTGGTCGGACAGAAATCGGTGAGAGGCGTGAGAGTCTTGTCGTTGAACTGAATCGGGTTTTGGATCTCATTAGTAAATGGGGTTCCAATAACCTGGTTGAGTTTAATGCCGAGAAAACTCAGGTTTGCGCGTTTACAACAAAAATGTCCCCCTTCCTTCCCACTCCCAGTCTTCAGGGTGCTTCCCTCAGTATGCGTGATAGCCTGAATATGCTGGGTATGGGTATTCGTTGCGACCTTAACCAGCGTTATTACATCGAGAGCCTCATCTCAACAGCCTCAAGAAAGCTCGGAGTCCTGAACAGGGTGCGCCGGTTCTTCACGCCGGACCAACTTTGTCTGCTTTATAAGACACAAGTTCGGGCCTGCGTGGAGTATTGCTCGCATCTCTGGGACGGCTCCGCACAGTATCTTCTTGAGGCTCTCGATAGGTTGCAGCGACGGGCTATCCGCATAATTGACGACGAAGAGGTCACCAAAAACCTAGAACCTCTTCAACTCCGTAGGGACATAGGCTCTCTAAGCGTATTTTACCGCCTTTACCATGGCGAGTGCTCTGAAGAACTGTTTTCCCTTATCCCACCCTCACCCTTCCGTCATAGAACCACACGTGCGGGCTTGCGATGTCATAGTTCCACGGTTGAGGAGATCTCTTCGCGTACCAAAAAGTTCGGCAACTCCTATCTTTGTCGTACCATTAAAAAGTGGAACGCCTTGCCTGCACATGTGTTCCCTCCTTCCTACAATATGGGATCCTTCAAACGAAGCGTGAAGAAGCATTTTGCGGGTCAGCATGGCAGCGTCAACTGACAGGATACGGGATGTAGTATGTTGTCAGTTGCAGTTGCGATTTGGGCTCCTCTTTCGCTTACCATCAGGCAAAGAGGGGCCACTATGCTGAACTACTTAAAAAAAAAAAAAAAAAAAAAAACTTCACTCCAGGTCCCTCCTCTGCTTGCTGAGTTCTCGCACATCAACTTCTCAAGCGCTTACTGCTTACCTCACTTACTAGGATGAACTTAGACAACCTTGCAGAGAGTGTTATTTGACTGGAAGTTTAAGTTTAATTAAGTAATGCAAGCTCTGGGGAAGTACTTCCACAGAGCTTGCATTACTTAATTAGTAGGGTAGTAACACTCCAAGTTTCATTGTAACTCTTGTAATGTGCGGCTGAAGAACGTCACGAAGGTCAAATCGTAAAGCTTGATGTGTTCTCAGCTGTACAAGGGACTGTAAAGATGATTGTGAACCGCTTACATACAAAAAAATCATTCTTAATGATTTGTAAGTACGCTACCATTCTATTTTTCCTATAACATATGCTTAACTAAAACAAGTAAAACTCGGTGTGTGTAATGTTTGATATTAAAACTTAGCGTGGTTATCCGGTAGATATACCCAGAAGTACTATAGTTATGAGTCTTAAGTTAATATTAATGTGTTTGGGTTAGCAGGAATTAACCGCAGTTATCAAATCAGTGGCGTTACAAACTTCGTTCTCAGTAAGTGGATAATGCCGAACACGTTGGCAGGAACAGGACCACTGCGGAACAAGTTTGGTGATAAAGAAAATCAATAGCTTTCAGAAGTGTTACATAACTTTGTACATAACATAATAACGTATGGATAATATTGTAAAAACAAAAGAAGTTATCCTTCCCAGTTGTTGGATGTTTATATGTTCGAACACAAAATTAGAAATAGCTATTAGGTTGGTTGTAATACGTCTTTCCATTTCATTATCGTTGGAACTCAAGGTGCGATAAATTGGGTCAATTCAATTAATGACATATCACTATTGTATCCGTTTTCTTCAAAGTGATGAAGCGCGTCGTCAACACGCGGGTCTCAAGAGTAAAGTTATTCAGATTACTTGTAAGACCTCTTTCACGATTTCGCTGGCAGTAGCATAAGTTTATAATATCTTTATGTGTTACTAGATTTTTTTATACGACATCGGAAGGTATACAAGCATGCGACCCACTTCATGGAAAGCGGTCACGGTAGCCTATGAATGTTCACAACACAAAGTATCACTCGCGCGATGCCACCTCTGCTGCTGGCATAGCAACTCCTTAGGAGCTTACTGCTGACCGCATTCACTTGCATGAACGCAATAACTCTCCAGGAAGTTGTTATTTGGCTGAGATTTTCTAGATACTTTCCCAGGTAGGACGCCTCAATGCAGCCCGCATTGAGGCGTCCTACCTCTCTTAAAAATCCCCAAACCAAGACAAACGGACATGTTCATGCACACAAATTGTTTGTCCTGTGTGGGAATCGAACCTGCGGAACCTGCGTGTCAAAGTAGCGTTACTAACCACTGCGCTACGGAGCTCGTCAAAATTGAGAGGCAATTGAGAGGCAGTTTTTTTTTTTATTTAGCCATTATCGTGCCGACACAGAACGTGTCGATCATATGTTACATTGATAAGCCCAATAAAGTTATAGATAGACCACGTGTATATAAAAAAGTTTCAAGATGAGACCTGTTCTAAATAGTATATAAGCATAGTATAATCAAACAAGTAGGCCGACTCGACCCCCGAGCGAAGGATAATAGCCTAAACACGTAGGGCTGTCGCTTATAGTTTATACAATCGTCAAAAATGCATAGTCTAATCTATATACAAAAAAATTTTTCCCTGTGGGTGAATCATCAGGGATCTATAATACAAAGATTTCTTAATAATTTTTTGTACATAGACCAGGAGCTGACTATTGTATTGAAGTTATATACTCCTTTAGGCGCGTTATGAAAAAATGATGAGTGAAATTTTAAGATACTGTAACACAAAAGTAACTCAAAACTGCAGCCAAATAATAATTCCCTGGAGGGTTATTGTGTTCATGCAAATGAGTGACGTTATTACCTCGCGGAAAACTGCAGCCATATAAAAGTCATGAATGTCACTCACTCGCCTGAACATAACAACCGTCCAGGGAATTATTATTTGGCTGCAGATTTCTGTGAGGTGTTAACGTCACTTACTCGCATGAACACAACAGTCCTCTAGGGAATTGCTATTCGGCTGCAGTTTTGAGCATATTTTCCGTGAGGTAGTAACGTCACTCACTCGCCTGAACACAACAACCGTCCAGGGAATTGTTATTTGGCTGTAGTTGCCTGTGAGGTGGTAACGTCACTCACTCGCATGAACACAACAACCGTCCAGGGAATTGTTATTTGGCTGTAGTTGCCTGTGAGGTGGTAACGTCACTCACTCGCATGAACACAACAGTCCGCCAGGGAATTGTTATTTGGCTGTAGTTGCCTGTGAGGTGGTAACGTCACTCACTCGCATGAACACAACAATCCTCCGGGGAATTGTTATTCGGCTGCAGTTTTGAGTATATTTTTTGTGAGGTAGTAACGTCACTCACTCACATGAATGCAACATCTGTCCAGCGAATTGTTATTTGGCTGCAGTTTTCCGTGAGGTAGTTACGTCACTCACTCGCATGAACACAACAATCCTCCAGGGATTTGTTATTCGGCTGCAGTTTTGAGCATATGTTTGTGAGGTAGTAACGTCACTCACTCGCATGAACGCCACATCTGTCCAGCGAATTGTTATTTGGCTGCAGTTTTCCGTGAGGCAGTAATGTCACTCACTCGCCTGAACACAACAACCGTCCAGAGAATTGTTATTTGGCTGCAGTTGCCTGTGAGGTGGTAACGTCACTCACTCGCATGAACACAACAATCCTCCAGGGAATTGTTATTCGACTGCAGTTTAAAATAAGTTGTTCACAATTCATAGTGATTCTCCAGTGATTAATAATAGTTACAAAATGTAAGTTTCAAATATATTTATTACTCGCGAGAGAAGTTATTAATTTACCGAAAAAACGCCATCCTTACAATAACTAGTCCAAGGGACATAACAGTGGTAATCCCGAACCAAAATATTTCAATGACGCAATAGTAGTGACCCCGGAAATGTAACACGTCCGAGCCCGACAACGTCACGCGACCAAAAACGTCATTCAACCATGACATAACCCGTCAACGTCACACAATCGACACCATCACACAACCATGACACAACAGAAGTCGAAGTCGAAAAATACGAAGACGCAGCCAAGCCTACAACTCTACAAGTGACCCTAACTGAAAGCACATACAGGCATCATAAAGGCTGTCTGCGTATTATTGTGCCTCAAGCTAGCCCGCTACATTGCGGGAAACACCTTCAACCGACCATACTCAACTCAGTTCGATGAAACTCAAAAAGCCCGGTTCCCACAAGGAAGCCTGCAGCCACAAGAGGCCCGATACCTAGAAGAGGCCCAACACTGACGAGAAAACCGACACCTAAGAAAGGTCAACACCGACAGGGAAAACAGCAAGAAAAATACATTTCCGACAAGCAAAATTAATTTCATTTCTACAATGGAAAATCAAAGGGCTGACTGGCAAAGAGAAATTGCGCGCGAAAGCACACACCAATACTCGCGCGCAGCCTCAGGCAAGGACAAGTTGAGAAAGCCACCTTAATCCTATATAACCGGACAGGCCCACCACTCATTCCGTGGTGTGTCTCCTGTGTAGCCAGAATTAACAACGTCGACCACCAAAAAGGCAATGACAAGTGTAGTTCATATTCCCGGGGGGAAGATATAAGAAAGTTATAAGATAAGACCTTATATTTTTTTGGGACACAGCAATCGGCAGCCAGGGCCTACTTAGTAGACCGCGGGACACTGGTGTCCAGGAGAAGAAGCAACGAAATCCCATGCACTTCATGTCATCTCTTTGCGTATACGGACAGGTACGACTTCCTGGTGTCACCAGAAATCGATATTCCTATATTCGGAACTCTCAAAATGTGCGCATGTTTTCGTTAGGTGCAATCGTCGAAAAAAGAGCTATATGAGGGACTAGCTGTGCCCGCGACTTCGTCCGCGTGGAATTTAACAAAAAAGTTATTGATGAGTTCGCAGAGTTGACTATAACTTATTAATTCTGTATTTCGCGTATAGAAATACCTATGCTAATTTTAATGAAATTCTTCTATTTTGTGAATCGCACCCCCGTGGGGGAAGATATTGCCCCCTAATTTCAACAGTTTTTCATATTTCACGCAGGAACCCTAAATATTTACGGGATAAAAAGTACCCTATATTGTGCTCTGAACAGTCGTCTACCTACCAGTGCAAGTCCCGTCAAAATCGGTCCAGCCGTTTCAGAGATCAGCCGGAACAAACAGACAGACAAAAATTGTAAAAATATTCATTTTGGTATATGTACCGTGTATATATCCATATGCATTTAGTAAAAAGCGGTTATTTTAATATTACAAACAGACACTCCAATTTTATTTATCTGTATAGATGTATAGAAGATCATACCCCGTGTTAGACAAAACAGACAAACTCTTCAAAATTCAAATCGGCAAAAAGCAAACGTGCATATCTGATCGCGTAAAACCCACATTCCTACTCAAAGATCATGAAGAAGACACAACACGAAACGTATCACAGCACGCACTAAGTGATCGCTCCGAATCAGTACGTAGTAAACGAACTCGACAAAAAACGGTTACGTTCACGATCAAAGAAAAGGCACTATTCCAACCAGTCACATTTACACTTCAGGAAGCAGATACATATTTTTTGTTTTTGAAGGGGAAGTGATATGACGCATTCATGTACGTGATGTCGGCGCATAAAGATACGATATCGTATACGATAGCCTATCTGGGAGACATCTAGTTAGTTATAACGTTTGTCTGTAATTAGTATATAACCTTTGAGTTAAAAGCGTATTTTTTTCATGGAAAGGTCTACGTTATTGAACCACGTCTACGTGACGTAACAGCCATCAACCTAAGTCGAACAGCAGCTTAATAAATTTGAGCGTGTTCAATATTTGTGTACTCGTATTCGCCTCATATATGGTATTCTTCATACTGTTTAATCCTTCCATGCATTGTTTTTTTTTTTTTTTTTTTTTTTTTTCTTTTCCCAGGTAGTTACTCCACTTCCCAGGAGAGTATATTGTACATGAAAGTAGGTTACATGGTTTACAAATGTTTATATATCAGATTCACAACAACAGATAATGTTTAACTTTACAAGGTGATAGCTTTTTTTTTTTTACCTGCTATTTGATACAGGTATTTTTATAAAGATACATGGAATTAAGTATTAATTCATGTTTAGATATTTACAAAAGTTAAGGTATATATTATGTAATTATTTATTTAAAACAATGTAATTATTTTAAAAGTTTTGCATTCTTAGTTTAAAAAAATGATTCTGCAGTGAGGATCCTACACGACATGATTTTATCTATTTTCAGCTCAAAATACCATATCACTTGACAAGCTCGGTGGCGCAGTGGCGAAATGCGCTGTTATGTTACTTTGACACCGACGCTCGCGAGTTCGAATCCCATGCAGAGCAAACATTTGTGCGCGTGAATATGTCTGTTTGACTTGGGGTGGGTGAAGAGAGGTAGGGCGCATCAAACTTACACCTACCAGAAAACCGCAGCCAAATAACAACTTTTTTGTTGTGTGCGCGAGGTGAGTGAGTGAAGTCACCAGTAAGCTGTAAGGAGTTACTATGCTAACAGCAGAAGTGGCATCGCGCGAGTGATACTTAATGTATCCCAAGGGTTCATAGGCTACTAATAATCCGGTGTTAATAACAATTGTGTACAATAATGTTCTGAAGATGTTTTTTTTGCTATTCCGCGCACGGCCGGCGTTACTCAGAAGCGCAAATTGCCACATATGCTAATGATTAAAATATGAGGGTATAACAGTAGGCTTGATACGATATTGGTATGGTTTTCGCATTATTCTATGGCAAGTTGACTAAATTTAATCAGTCAAGTGCGGGAAAGATTATTGGCCGATGACATTATTAGTTAAGAGGGGGCATAAAGCTAAGTGGCGCCCTCATTTGGTTTTTATTAGCAACGCTAAATTTAAGATCAATTCCAAAAAACGCCCAATACTGCCTGTATTGGGCGTTTTTTAGAATTGTAGAACCATATTTATGTTTTTGAGCCATATTCTGTATTTATTATTTATGTACAATTAGTCACAATTTTGATTATTGCTATAAATGGCCACAATAAGCAACATTTAAAATTTTTGTTACTTGTTCATGGACAATAAATTCAAGATAAGTTTCAAAAAAACATAAATATGACGATAAAGGTGACAATGTCGGTGTATATCTTAATAGTAGCAAAATTCATAGTTACCTCTAATCTTATTAAACATCGGGGTATCGGGGCTACTTGCTATTTGAAGAATTTTGATTCGAACACACATTTTAAAACTGGTTCGTAAACGTAATGGCGGCAAGCAAAGAGTACTAATTCCCTGTCAAGTTTTTGTTCCAAAAGTTCAAAGTTCAATCGCCTTGTATTATGTACATGCAGTCGGGTCACAGTACATTATTTGTACTTTGTCATCGAGGTTCCAGTCATAAAGTGCGTTTAACATAGCTTTAGCTTGATCTCGACCGGAGGGGCTCTCCAGTTTGGGCATAGCGAGAAGTTGTTCCTTTTCTCCAAATAAAATAAGTATTGGCAGACGCTCTTGTTTAGGACTTCTCACGTCCAGTCCAGGTAATAATTTCCCATCCCAGTGAACGGTCACAATTTTCATATTATTCTGAAAATATGATTTTACAGATTTCGCTCTATCTTTTCTAATCCGTGTACGAATGCGTTGATTGAACGATTTGTTTATTGGGAAATCGTCACAGCTAAGATCTAATTCTTCTACTACAGTTTGAAAAATATAGACAGAATCCCATACGGTTAATTGACATCTATCTGAAGCTGCAAGTAATTTAGGTGTGATAAAAAGTCTTTTCTTACTCTTTTTATAGTAGTTCAAATGGTAGTTGTTTGAGATATCGATGGCAAGGGTTCCTCAAGGTTTTCATCAAAGCTGATACGTTGATCATGATCTCCTTCCGTTTGTATAACATCTTGTGTAGTAAGAGGTTACGGTAAACTCTCGGAATACATCTTAATCATGTATTTTTCTCTCTTCTTTTAATTTTCTCCGCCTTGCCCTTTCTTCTTTCTGGCCTAAATTTTTGTCCACACCCGTTAAAAAGCCTGGATGTCCTGGTTCTCTTTAGTTTTATAAAAAGATTTCAGTTTCCTCTATTTTCATCCATTCCAAAGCTTGAGAATAAATTTTCTAAATTGTTTGAAAGTTCTCCTCGCGGCGCTTGTAAACATCGTGTATTTTATTGGCTTTCCAAGCGTGTAGAAGACCCACGAGTTTTTTTACTCACTTAGGTATCGCTTTGGTAGAGATTCAAGCCTAGAATATAATATACATTCCAAAAATATAATATATTCTCGAATTACTAAATTTGCGCTTTCACTAATAATTAATTTTACTTTACGAATGTTAAAAAAAAGTACTGAAATTGACAAGATATTGACGGTTAAACAGTAACTTTACGTCTGTTACTTGATGATTTACGTCACAAACTATGAAAATACTTTTTATTGCTTCTTATTTTCACTGTCATATTCTAAATGTAAAACAATACTTCACAATCACGAGAATAACTGAGAACAAATGACAAATATCAGGAGTACGCACAACTTGACATGATTCGATTAGAGTTGGTACGGGTTATCGTACTCCACATAAGGTTAGTTCCAAACAAAGAAAACTAAGACTCATGCGTTATAAAATAATAACTTTGAGAAATAAGGGACACCATAATATACACATATATACAGAGAGAGCTCGATGGCCTTATTGCGCGTATCATGGATGGATGGGTTTATCTATCTCGAGTTTCTCCGTGCTTAGGCTTAACGTACCCTGTTAAGCCGTCGGTCCCGGCTGTTGTCGATATATGACAGTTGTTAAGCTAAGTCAGTGGCCCTCGGGTGGCTTGAAAACACTGGCCTCCGCCAATCCGCATTTGAGCAGCGTGGTGGAGTATGCTCTAAACTCCTTCGGTTGAAGGGAGACCCGCATACCTGCAGTGGGATGAATAATCCATCCATGTCGGGTGTAGTATTCCGACATAAATTTATTGTAATATCTAATTGACGATTACGAAAAACACCTATATTGACAAGCTAATTTCGACAATTCTTCTTCATTACTTTTCAAAATGCTTTTGAAACATATGAGAAAATAATAAGCTGTAGTAAATTGAATTAAACAATTTTTAACGGAAGTATCGCGTGTTTTATTTATTTTGTTGAACCTGACGTTTCGAATGCTTTGCAGCATGCATGGTCGCAGGAAGACTAAGGTGACATTTGTCTTACATTTGGTTATTCAATTATTACATCTAGTTGGTTTAGTCGAGTTTTTAACTATGTTCCGGTAACTAAATCCAGAGATCTACTCAAAAACATTCGGACACCGTGAGTGATTTTTGTGTGAATTGGAACGTATATAATTAATCCATCCATGTCGGTAGATGTAATAATTGAATAATCAATGTAAGACAAATGTCTTCCTGACAAATGTCTTCCTGCGACCACGGACGCTGCAAAGCATTCGAAACGTCAGGTTCAACAAAATAAATAAAACACGCGATACTTCCGTTAACAATTGTTTAATTAAATGTATAAGAATCGCGAAAACCTACGACAATACTAAGATGTAGTAAAATTATACTTAAAAAATCGGCCAAGTGCGAGTCGGACTCGCGCACGAAGGGTTCCGTACCATTATCTATAAAACAGCAAAAAAAATCACGTTTGTTGTATGGGAGCCCCTTAAATATTTATTTTATTCCATTTTTTAGTATTTGTTGTTATAGCGGCAACAGAAATACATCATCTGTGAAAATTTCAACTGTCTAACTACAACGGTCCAAGAGATACAGCCTGGTGACAGACGGACGGACGGACGGACGGACGGACGGACGGACGGACGGACGGACGGACGGACGGACAGCGGAGCCTCAGTAATAGGGTTCCGTTTTACCCTTTGGGTACGGAACCCTAAAAATACAATGTCTAATTCATCGCTATTCGGAATAATGTAACCGCAATTTTATTTATTATACCTACCTAGTAGTAGTAAATTAGTTCACAAAGGATACATCGAACATTAAACTACGATACCGAAGTAATATAGAAATGATTTATAGTGTACTCGTATGATATTGATAAAATATTAGTCCCAAACAGTCATAAAACATCAACGCATACCAGTAAATAAGTCACACAGGTCTTTCTCGATCAATGACCTACATACGACGTTACATTGTACAAATATATTCAGCAAAACATAGCTCGAATAACTCAGAGTAGATGGAATAGTAAAATGCGGATGATTTCCTCAGTCCCTATGTGCCAGATAGGCCCCCAGACGACTGTCTGTGTAAACCTTACTTATACGATTATTTATTTTGCACCAAACGTACAGTTTGCGTTTGTAAATTTACCATGTGGTTATACAATTTTGGAGAAAAAATTAATAGTTAATAGATTCCAGCGTTATTTTGCGAAATTTGCATGCAGTTTGATTGTACCTGATTTTTCCTCGCCACCAATTTGTCCATGGAACTAGTACCGGCCGGCACTCACTAACTAACGTTAGGAGATGCATGACGTCGCCGCCATGGCTGCTCCGGTCGCTTCTGCTTCGGTCGCTGCGGTCGTCATGCATCCGCCACCGTTGCTGCCATGTATGTATGAATTCTAACGACTAACATCCACAGCGCCTTAGGATGGCTCGTGGAGAGGCGAAACACGTGTCGCAGAGACGATGAAGGAAGCTATGACAGCAGCAGTGACGGGTGCATGTGGTTCCTATTCCAGATGGCATGTATCTAGTAATGGTAATGGGTGAGTGCCGGCCGGCGCTAGTTCTCATAACCTAATTGGTGGCACTCACTTCTTTCATCCACACCAATCCATGCTTACCATTATTTCGGTACAAAGAAGACTGATTTCCTTCCTTCAAAAGTTGTTCAGAGCATATCTACTACGTTGTTCAAATGTGTACTGATGGAGGCCAGTGTTTGCACGCCTCCTGAAAACCAGTGACGTAGCTTAACGACTATCGTCAATCGATATGAATAGGAACCGATGGCTTAACATGCTCCCACGTAATTACGGAATCTTCCTATTTTATCCCATATATTAATACTCGTGTATACGATGGAAAAAAATAAAGTAAAATACTTGAATATTTATTTTACAGAAATAATACATATTATAGGAGGGAAAATTTTTAAATTTACCGGTTTCATTGTTTCAAAAATTTCTCTATTGTCTTGCTTGTATTAGAATTTAAACTTGAATTTAACTTTTAAAATTCTAGAAAAATCATTTTAGATATATCTACATGGACAAAATCCGCATTGCTGGAATGCGGATTTTGTATCTCTGTCTTTACAATTTGAAACCAAATAAAATGTTAGTTGCATATTGAGATAAAATATCTCCAAATAAAAACATATAATATTTGTATTTGACTTTGTATGTTATTACATTCCAATAAACATCATGGCTGTTACGTTTTAATTTTAATCCAACAAAACTTCACCATCCCTCCGAGCAGTACTTACATCGCCCACTACAAAATGATGTCATGTAACAAGTTTCGTGTAGATTTTCTTTGTATAAAACGCCGGGTGCAAACTAGCATACGGCCCACCTGATGTAAAGTGGTTACCGTAACTTGCGAATGCTTGCAACACAAGAATATCACTCGCACGTTGCCACCTACAACTTTACTAATACAGCAATTCCTCCGCAGCTTACTAGTAATCTCACTCACTTGAAGGAACATCACAACCCCCACCAGGAAGTTGTTATTCGCCTACGGTTTTCTCTGAGACGGAGGTATTTATCCAGTCCGACTATTTTGGTGCGCCACTCCTCTTTTTCGATAAAGCTTCGTTCGTCAGAGTGCCCCACATGCAGGTGAGTTAGGCGTTAACTCTAAATATGGTAGCGTGAGCGTCAATCTCGCTACCATATTTACACCCCAACAGACATGTTTAGCAAATTTTATGTGTTCTATTTGCACTTTTGAACATGTTTCCATAAAAATCGCGAAGTTGAATAAAACCGAAGCATACCTTCAATCAGTTGAAATAAAAAAGATAAATTCCATAGAACGAATTGTGTTGTCTACACTAATATTATAAAGAGGAAAGATTTGATTGTTTGTTTGTATTGAATAGGCTCCGAAACTACTGGACCTATTTGAAAAAATGTTTTACCATTAGAAGCCGACATTATCCCTGATGAACATAGTTACTACCGCAGGAAAAATCTTTCATTCCTACGGGAAAACGGGTAGTATGAATTATCCTTCCGTACTTATCTTTTTCACGTAACTTCTAAACGGCTGAACCGATTGGGTTGAAATTTTATATGGGTATTTCGATGGTTTCCTGAATTATTTTAATAATACAATTGTACGCGATAGGTGACGCTGCTGTCGGTATGTCAACTACTAAACGGCTTGACCGATTGGGTTGAAATTTTGTATGTGTATTTCCATGGTTTCACAGACACGAATGTATTAAGCCTACCTGATCTGTCTTTCTATATATATAACCAATTAATAATAATTAATAATAAAATAATTAATAAACCAATTACATTAACCACATTATTTAAGCAACATATTTTAATCTACTATATGATATACATTCTGTGTACTAAGTATCGGGAATTTGTCAATAAAACAAAAAATACAAATTATTCATCTAAATTTATTTTATCGCCTTCAAAGTAGGCCCCATCGCTTGCAATACAACATCTCCACCGCTTCACCCAGTCTTCCATACATTTTTCATAGGCTATTTGCGGTATGGCCTTTAGCTCATTCAGCGAATTTTCTTTTATGGCTTCTATCGACTCAAAACGTTTTCCTCGAAGTGGTAATTTTAACTTGGGAAATAAAAAAAAGTCAGACGGAGCCATATCAGGTGAATACGGTGCTTGGTCGAGAACTTTTGTTGAATTTTTCGCTAAAAACTCTTTCACTATAATGGCTGTGTGTGATGGTGCATTATCATGGTGCAGCATCCATGAGTTGTGTTGCCACAAATCTGGACGTTTTCGGCGGATACTCTCACGCAAACGTTTCATGACGCCTAAATAATATTCTTTATTCACTGTTTCTCCCTCTGGAAGGAATTCGGAGTGAACCACACCACGGTAGTCAAAAAAAACTGTCAGCATCACCTTGATTTTGGAGCGACTTTGCCGCGGTTTTTTGGGTTTCGGCTCGTTTTCGAGACGCCATTCTGAAGACTGTTGGCTTGTTTGCATGTCGTACTCATAAACCCATGTCTCGTCGCCAGTTATTATACGTTTCATAAAGGTCGGATCCGTAGAAGCTCGGGAAACCATGTCTTCAGCGACATGCTTTCGCTGCGCTTTTTGAACAAAATTGAGCTCTTTTGGAACTAGTCGAGCGGCGACGCGTTTCATGCCTAAAATGTCAATGAGAATGTTGTGGACGGACTTAAAAGATATGTTCACCTCACTAGCCAACTCTCTCAGACTCATACGTCGATTTTCGAGCACTAGCTTCTTGATTCTGTCGATGTTTTCTCTGGTCGTAGCGGTTGAAGGTCTACCAGAACGAGGCAAGTCTACTACTACTTCTCGGCCTTCTTTAAAAGCCTTATACCATTCATAAGCCCTTGTTTTCGATATACACGATTCGCCGTAGGTATTTCGCAACATTTTTAGTGATTCACCACATGAAATATCATTTGAAACACAAAATTTAAGGCACACTCTTTGTTCAACAATATTTTCCATTGTAAAAATCGCCGAGGACTCAAAACTATGACCAACAAAAAGTGTAGTTTAAAACAAATTAAATGACAGATCCCGCTCAAATTTTGCGCGCTAAATCAGTACAGTGCTACCAACATGCAGTAAAAAAATTAGAACGACCTCTTTTACGCGGGTCTTTTTATTGACATATTCCCGATACTTTTTACACAGAGTAGTATGATTCGAAATTCTACGCAAACGAAGCTGCGGGCAGATGCTAGTTTAAAATACAACAAACGTGAATATTATAGAATGAGATAAAAAATTCTATCTATCTTATACTTCACGCTAAATTCCTTTGCGGGGTAGGTAGAATGAGCCGAGCGCCACATGACTCGGTCCTTACACCTCTGGCTTTTTTAACATTCATCGCTCTTCCAATGCGTGCTCGCCGGTTTCTAGGGGCACTGACATCACTTCTGAAAATAAAAAAATGTCAATAATATGCTTATTATATTCCGCATAGATAGTTAAGTGGTTGAGATTATTTTACAACTACAAAAATAATATATTTATAATAATAAAATATTAGGTAATATTTAATTAAAGCTAGATAGTTATCTAGCTTTAAATATTCTGTCAGTGATATTAGTAGATTGTGATGACAATGACTACAAGCGTTATTGTATCCTTTTACTTTACCTGTTCTGAAAACAAATCGAACATTTGATATACAAGTTAGAAATGGATTGCTTTTCCTTTTGTCAACTGTCAACAAATTTTATTCTCCAAAGAGTTTGGAGGTCCACAAATATTTTACCTTTTACATGCCATCTCTCAGAGGAATTTCGATGGTCCGTTACTGTAACTCAATCGTGTGAACGTATGTTTAAGTATTTTAGATAAGAATATATGCATGTAAGGTTTTCGTTTAGAATTTATGGTAACATTAAAATATAATTCACAATTATTAGGGCGCGCGCCCACGGCCATATTTCGTCTGTAAAATAGTTTCTTTTGCCACGTATTTGGAATGTGCATATTTAAAATACGTGATAATAAAATAAATAGATAAAGGAAATAGATTAAGTAAAAGTATTGATCTGTAAGTTAATAACTGCAGCGTCTATATGATGTTTCTCTCAGTACCAGTACTCGGATACTTGTAAAAACTTTCCATAATATGCCAGTAATGGTATTATCCTTGAGCTGATGAATATCACTCGGATTATAATGATACACTTCTTTAGCTAAGTCCGTAAAAAGGCAAGAGGTGTCAATAGAAATCTGGGCTGTGTGAATGATAAAGAATGACACCCTTTTTTTAATTTAATCTGTGTGGAAACATTTGTCCCACAATATCAATAGACATTTTGGGTATGCCTGGTAAACTCTTATTGTTATAAATGATGATTTTCAATTACCTTTAATTCATTTTTCAACTTGTGTAATAAAAAACCTAATAAAGCCTTATCGCGGATGTAAACAGTAAACATTTAACCCGCGTGAATATTCGAAGAGAGAGAGTGCTATGTACTTAGTGATTTTGATTGTTTTTACTTCAGATTTTCTTTGTTCAATTTATTGACAGTTTTGATGGTTTACAAAACCATTAAGATGAAAGTGAGTTTCACCTGAGAAGAGAATATTGCTGAAGTTGAAATTTCGAACCGACAATGCCTGTTGAGAAAAAGGCAATTTTCCCGTGATGTCCTGCTATTTTAATTTCAATATTATCTGTATCTTAATGTATGAATTTCAATATCCTACCATCTTTGCAAAATTCGCCGCGATTAATCTAAAGTCAATAATCTCGTGGTCGAGGATATCCGGCGGTTTTTTTGTACTGAAAGCCTTGCTTTCTCAACATTTTATTCTTATTTTTATGTTCATAGACGGCTTTTAGCACCTGGTTTACCTAAACTTTGAATCTGTATCTTCGAAACATTTAACTTATATTTTAGTTGCACTTGAAGGTACACTAATTTGTTGTAAAAGAGCAAAATGTCGCCGAGTAACGTATACGTCAAAATACCCATTTTCATAAAATTAACGGCCGCGAAATGAGCGTACTTCCCCCGAACTAGCTATGGTTAGAAAATCTGCATCCGTACTTTTAATGAATAATATTCTCTTGCCCTGCCCGTATATATGAGGAGACAATAAGCACGTTCTATTGCAACCTCATAATAAAAACGTTACAGTAGACTTAGTGCATGGAAGTGTCTTTTGAAATAATTACACTTGGACTCTACTGAATATTTTATTTTATGCTGAAATGTTGGCTACTTGATATCTCTTATATAATTAGGGTTACTGCTTAAATTAAGTTCTGGCGTTTTGAGATATATGTACATATTTGTAATTATCACTTGCTCGGCGTGAAAGAAAACATCGTGAGGAAACCCGCATGTCCAAAAAATTATATTTCAAAAGACATTTTTTTTTCTCCTATGGTCTGTGGAGATCTGACGGCAAACGCTCCATGTCAAAATCAGTATCTTCACCAAATCCTTAGACTAAGGTGTTACAAAATGAAATAATGCTTAGAAGAACCTGCTTAAACTTAAAGGCTAAATGAAAAGCCCTCCTGAAAGCCGAATATAGCCGGAAATACCATATAGTATTATAAATTTAGCTTAACGTACGTGTACTTTCAATGTAGCCCTATAGACTTAACGTTTCAAACAATTTGCCGAGACAAAACTTGCTCATGAACGCACTCTTACGTATTTCTCGTAATACATATGACGGTACCTTCCCCAATTAATTAAACAGGTGCGCCAAACCCCTATAAGTTAATGGTGAAATATTAATTTTATAGATCCACATCATAAAACAATAAATTAGCTTTATACGTATATTAATATGATCTATGCAAATAGGTGGACATTTTTTTTTATAACTACGTCGGGAGGAATTTAATCATATGGCCCACCTGATGTAAAGTATTTACCGCAACCTATAAACGCTTGCAACACACAAAGTATCATTTGCGCGATACTACCGTACCACTGCTGCTGACACAGCAACTCCTTAGGAGCTTACTGGCGACTTCATTCATTCGCAGGAACACAACACCCCTCCAGAGAGTTATTTGGCTGCAATTTTCTATGCGGTGGAGGTACTTCCCCAGCCGGGCCGCTTTGATGCGCGCTACCTCTCTTAACACCCAGACCAAGATGGACAGACATGTTCATTCACACAATGACAATGCAGCAAAAATACTGTGACGAAATCATTTTTTTATTACCGTAGCCTATAGATGTTTGCATAATAAGGAACATTGCCACCCCTAATGTCACATCTGTTAACGCAGCAACTCCTCACCAGCTGCATAACGATATTTTACACACGCAACCAGCAGGCCAGGATTCGAATTGGAGACCAGCTGGCCATTAAGTCCGATTCCTTATCCATTGGAACCCCTATGCTGCTCTGACTATATCTAACTAAATAATCATATCCGGGATTCAATTCTTGTGTGACATAGTTATTACTTGAAAAACTCTGTCTTTTTTTTATACAACGTCGGGAGTCATGCAAGCATACAGTGATGTAAAGCAGTTGCCGTAGCCTATTAACGCGTGTAATATATTGAGTGTCACTCGCGCGATGCCTCCTCTGCTGCTTACACAGCAACTCCTTAGGAGCTTACTGGTAGCCTCACTCAACACAGGAACACAACAACCCTCTAGGGAGTTGTTATTTGGCTGCGGTTGTCTATGAGGTGGAGGTACTTCCCCAGACGGGCTGCTTTGATGCGCCCTACCTCTCTTAAAACATCCAGACCAAGAAAAACACGAGCGTTGGTGGCAAAGTCGCGTCATTCACAACTGAGCCACTGATCTCGTCAAAACCATAAGCCTTACCATAAGCCTTATTTTATTTTAAATTAGATGTTCACGACGAAAACACTCAACACAAATTGACCACGTGTTGCGAGTGAAAATAAATACACCACGTGTATATGTAAATGTATAGCCACCGTATCGAATAAGTGTTTAGCATAAGTAAATATAAATATGTAGAGTTATTGTATTGAATGCGGTTCGCCACCCATCACGTCTCGTTTCTCGCGGGGGCGAAAAGCGGTCCATGGAGAGCCGCTTCGCTACGTTGAATGTAAGAGGAGGAATGGATGGTAAGGTAGATGAAGTATGTCAGATGATGGATGAACGATGCATAGATATTCTATGCGTGAACGAAACTAAGAGGAAAGGATGTGACACCACGGTTCATGGTCCCTACACGGCATACTGGTCGGGAGTCCCCCAAACCAGCCGAGGCTGTCAGGGAGTTGGTGTGATTCTTTCCTCTCGAATAGTTGAATGTGTGATGGAGCATGAATGTGTAAGCCCAAGCCTCCTCTGGATTAGGTTAAAAGTCGGACTCACTCGCTTGTTTATCCTTGGGGTCTATGCACCGACGGATCTGCGCGGAGGTGGGTCATTAAAAGCCCAACAAGAGAGAGAGGAATTTTGGGATAGCATGAGAGAGGTCTTGAATAAATGCGGAGAAAATGAACGGATCGTGATGTTAGGGGACTTTAATGGGTGGGTTGGAGTAAAGCGTGATGGGTATGAAGGAGTTCTGGGTATGTTTGGGGACGAGAGAGTGAATGACAATGGGAGAAGCCTGCTTGAAGTATGCTTGGAATGGAATCTTTGCGTAACCAACACAATGTTTGGCCACAAAAAGATCCATTTGTATACAAGAGATGAGGGTGAGTCTAGAAGTATGATTGATTTTGTAATTATGGATGAAAGACTGAGGAAGAATGTGCTAGACACTCGGGCATATCGCGGTGTAGGCCTCGACACAGACCACTTCCTGGTCATAGCCCGAATGCGTAACCTCTTTAAACGGTCGCGACGCCGAGGGGCCGAGCCTACGAGTGTTTTGGACAGAGTAAAAGTGGAAAATCTACAAGAAAAAGAAAAGAAAGACGAGTATGTAGAGAAACTGAAAGAAAGTTTTAAAGGCATAGAAGAGATAGGTGTGATTGAAGATTTGTGGGAGGCATTTAAGAAAGGGATCGTGAATGTTGCTATTGAGGTATGTGGGGTAGCTAAAAGAAGGAAAGGAAGAAAGAACTATAATGTGTGGATGGATAAAGATGTACAAAGGGCTGTGCAAGAAAAGAAGAAAGCGTGGTTGGATTGGTTAGCAACAAAAGCTAACCAAAAAGTTCAAAAGGCAACGGATGACGAGATAAAGGAAGCAAGAACGAAGTATAAAAGATTGAAATCAGCAGCGAAAGAAGTTGTGTCTAGAAAGAAAGAAGAACGAAAGGATGATTTTGATAGGAGGCTCACTGAAGATTTCCAGTCAAACATCAAGTTTTTCTGGAAATCCATCAAAACAGCCAGAGGAAAAACTTCTACCTCGGAGCTGAGTACAATCAGGAGTCAAGATGGGATCATTATAAAAGGAGAAGAATGTGTGTTAAAGAGATGGAAAGAGTATTTTGAAAGTTTGTTTGAAAGAGAGGAAGAAGGACAGGTACAACATCCGGCACCTTCCATGGAAACTAATAGAAATGGTGATGAAAGTGAGATAAGTATGGACGAAATAGTGAAAGCGTTGAAAAGTATGAGATTAGGTAAGGCTGCAGGGTATGACAGGATTACCGTCGAGATGCTGAGGGCTGGACAGGGCATAGTGGTTAGCCAGCTGTACCGCCTTTTCAATTTGTGCTGGCGAAATGGGCAAGTACCGGGAGACTGGTGCAAAGCCGTAATCGTGCCATTGTATAAGGGAAAAGGGTCACGGCAGGACTGCATAAACTACCGCGGTATAAGCCTTCTCAGCGTCGTCGGTAAATTGTATGCGAAAGTGTTGATTGAAAGGGTTGTGAATGAAACAGACGAAAAAGTATGGGATGCACAAGCGGGATTTAGAAAGGGAATGGGATGTACTGATCAGGTCTTTTCCTTGCGGTGCATAGCCGAAAAGTGTTTGGCTAAAAACAAGAATGTCTATTGCGCGTTCGTGGATCTAGAAAAGGCCTATGATAGAGTGGTGAGGAATGAATTGTGGTCAGCATTGTCCGTGAACGGTGTGAGCAGTATCCTCATACGAGCATTGCAATCTCTTTATAGGGATTCTAGTGCTTGTGTAAGAATAAACGGGGCATACACTGAATGGTTTAATATCGAAAAAGGTGTTAGACAGGGATGTTTAGCGTCACCGTGGCTGTTTAATCTGTTCATGGACAATTGCTTGACAGATTTAAAAGAGAATGAAAATGGGTTAAGAATGAATGAGTTACTCGTCAAATGTTTTCTCTATGCTGATGACCAAGTATTACTTGCGTCTTCGGCCGAGGAGTTGCAGGAGATGGTAACTGCTATGAGTGGAGCTTTTGTTAGAAAGGGAATGAAGATGAATGTAAAGAAGACGAAAGTGATGGTGTTTGAAAGAGATAAGGCAGTGACAGACTGCAATATCGTGATTGGAGATGAACAAATCGAACAGGTGAATGAGTTTGTGTATCTGGGTTCAAAGTTTACAAGAGATGGAAAGTGTGAGAGTGATATTGAAAGAAGAGTGAATGCAGGGAACATGGTGAATGGAGCTTTGCACTCCTTTATGAGCAGTCGGAAGGTGTCTAACAAGGCTCGTTTGGCTGTGCATGGGGGGGTGCTGGTTCCGACACTCATGTACGGAAGTGAAAGTTGGGTATGGCAGAAGAAACATGAAAGCAGAATAAATGCAGTTGAGATGAGAGCGTTAAGAAGTATGATAGGAGTTAAACTGAGTGACAGGATAAGAAATAGTGAGATAAGGAAACGTTGTGGTCTGAAAGAAGATGTAGTGACAAAAATTGAGAAAGGTATGCTGAGATGGTTTGGCCATGTCGAGAGAATGAACGAAGAACGATTGACGAAAAAAGTGTATAAGGCGAGTGTGAATGAAATTGTTGGAAGGGGTAGACCTAGGCGGACGTTTCGAGATCAAATCAGGGACGTCCTGAAAAAAGGTCAGGTCAAGAGTACCCTAAACCGAAGAGCATGTATGAAGAGAATAATGAGAGTGGACGAAGCGAAACAAGTATGTAAGGATCGTAGCAAGTGGAAAGAAGTGGTCTCTGCCTACCCCTACGGGATAGAGGCGTGATTATATGTATTGTATTGAATTAAATGCTTAGAATAAGTAGAATATGAATGTAAAATTAAGTTACTAGAATTAAGAAAACTTTGTAAATGAGTAGTATGAATAAATAAACGAGATATCGGAGCGGTGAGGTATGGAGAGAGGCCGAGGCGGGGGGGAATAACACCGTGAATCTATACGCGCGTTGTATGGCTAGCCGAGTACCTGGCGGCGCGCCAACATTAGAGGTTTAACGTTATTCGTTGGTATAACGAAAATTAGAATACATAATATAACCCAATGTATCAAAAATTTGGTTCCAAAGTCATAAAGTAAAGCACCTAAATTTCGTGCCTACTGATGGGAGGTTATTTTAACCTGTAAACCCTTACGTGAAGCGATGTTGATCTTTGAATTAGGTAATAAGAGATGCGCATTCTTCTTTATTCCCGACCGTTTAGTTACATTTATGCTTTTCATCTACCCGTGGGAAGCCGGGGCAGGTCGCTAGTAATATTTATACATAGAAACAATAGATATATTAAAAGTGACAATATATTAAAAAAACAATAGATATTGACAAGCTCGGTGACGTTGCTTTGACCCCAGCGTTCGTGAGTTCGATTTCCACACAGTACAAACATTTGTGCGCATGAACATGTCTGTGTGTCTCTGTCTGGGTATTTTATGAGTGGAACGCATCAAAATTCTGACAGAAAGCCGCAGCCTAATAACAACTCCCTGAAGGATTATTATGTTCCTGCGTGGGAGTTAAATCACCTGTAAGCACCTAAGGAGTTGCTGTGTTAGCAGCAAAGGCAGCCTTTGTTGCTGACATCGCGCGAGTGATACTTATTCCATTGCAAGCGTTTGTAGGCTACGTTAACTACTTTACATCAGGTGGGCCATATTTTTGCATGCCTCCTGACGAAGTATAAAAAAAGTGATCACATTTTACGGTAACCACAGCACATAAAGTGTTCTCTACACTTCATTAACCCTCAGAGACATCACGTCCACACCACCATGTACCACTTATCCCACTACTGGCATACGGGTGGCATTTATCGACAACAGTCAGGACCGATGGCTTAACGTGACCCCAGAGAAGCTCGAGATAGATAAACCCATCTTTAGACAGGCAGCGGTCGGTGTTGCTTAACCTGTATGTTCGATTAAAGTGACACGCGTAACGACGTCATCGAGACTTAGGAAAAAAAAATGAAAAAAGCACTCGTAATACAAAATTTACGTACGGATACTCTGATAAAATAAAATAGTTTACAGATTGTTGTACAAAATAGAGAACGCGAACCTTCAGTTATTAGAATTCCTTTACACTGGGAACGTTCTCGGAGACGAAATTGAGTACATTCTCGCTCCCGGAAAGTTTCTGCGAACTACATCTGCTTCTAGTGCTAGTTGCGGTCATATTTTTTTTATTTTGTGTACTACGTCGGATCAAATATAGTTCTGATCAAATAGTTACCGTGGCCTACCTGTAATGTAAAGGGGATCGCTTGCACATTGACACCGTAGCAACTCCGATCAATATACTCGACTTAGAGATATGATATAAATGGCTCACATTCATTAGAGGCAAAATCCACCTTACTTAAGTTTACAACCACGTACCAGCGAATGGGTTTTGTGCTACGGATTTTTGTAACATTATTCAATATCGCCGTATCCTATCTCTCTTTCGTCTGAACGTTGTTTGCTAATCAACAGGATATTATATACACGTGCAGTAGATTTTAGTAACATATTCACGCGACTTCTTCTTAATTCGTTTTCTGCGACTACTTGATCGTAACACCCAGTCTTTCAAATTTTCAGATCCAGATTCAGTTAACTAATCGGCACTTCCACGTGCAGTATATTTTGACAACAAATTCACGCGACATTTTGTATTCATTTTCTGCGATCAATTGATTGTATCCCCCACTCTTATGCTACATTCTACTCGGCAGTGTGCAACACATTCAGGTAAGCTTGACTCTGAAAGTGGCAAAACAATTTGATTTCAATTATAGCTCTTACATGAAGTTACAAAATTGTTGATATTTCATCATGTTTTTTAATGGAGAATTTAATACGGCGTCAGCGACATAACAATTAGGCTGTATTATTTACAAGCGTTTATAAAAAGAAAGCTTTTATATAATGTTGTTTCCGTCAGTTAAACGTTATCCCGGAAGATGTGCATTGTTACCCTGAATTCATGGCCCATAAAAAGGACTGTAATCACAGCCATAAATTTCCATTACTCGGCATTTGCCAGCCTGCGTTTAGTTTCAACCCGTGTGATTATTAACTTTTTATTTGCTCATTAGCATTTTCGTTGGTCCGAGAGTTTGATGGTGCTCTTAAATTGTTATCTTAATGTCTCACTTAGTATACATCTTAAAGGCAAGATACTACAAAGAATTTATTATTAGCTGCACGTCGTGTGTCAAAATGTATGAAATGTTAACGTCTCGTTATTCTGTTAAGAGATCTGACAGCAGCGACGCTGTAACAGCACTGCAGCAAATGACTCGCCTTTCTGATAAAAAAAAAAAATGCATCGTATTTTGATAATTTATTTTAACATTTATATAGCGGTGAAGTTTTAAAGAAATTTATTTGCATTTTGCTAGCGTTAATCATTAGCAAATTTTGTGAAGAGAAATGAATATTCTGAAGAGATAAATCAACTCTATACGTCGTCAAAGCAGCCCGTCTGGGGAAGTACCTCTACCTCACAGAAAATCGCAGCCAAATAACAACTCCCTAGAGGGTTGTTGTGTTTCTGCGTGTGAGTGAGATCACCAGTAAGCTCCCAATGAGTTGCTGTGTAAGCAGCAGAGGAGGCATCGCGCGAGTGATACTTAATATGTCGCAAGCATCGGCTACGGTACCCGCTTTACACCAGGTGGGCCGTATGCTTGTATGCCTCCCGACGTACTCGACTCTATATAATTATATATATATATATATATATATATACCTATATTACAAATAGTGATCGATAATTACAAAATATGTGTGTTGTTTTGAGAGATGTTTTTGGAAATGTATACCTAAGAAGCTTCCTTTTTTCAATTTGAAATACCTCCACGCCGATAACCAAGAACAATAATGTGGCTTGAAACTTTCATTTGTCTTTCGCTGTCAACATTCAGTAAAAGTTCACTAGACTGAAATATGGCATCATACAGGTGTTTAGTAGCGTTTGCAGGATACGCACAGTCGCAGCGTACTTGCAGTGCCATTGCAGTGCAGGAAATTTTAATAGGATATATGTGTTGGCACTGCACTACTCTTGCACGACTCAAATGACAAGTGTAAACGGGCAGCTACAGGTTTTTAATAGTATTGGCCTACAGGTGCTCCCTACTGGATCGTCAGATTATAGAAACAAATATATAAGTTTATGGTCCTATACCGCTCTTTCGAGATATTTTTTTATGACAAGTGATTGGCAAAACAGCATATGGCCCGGGCATAGTGGTCGAAATTCGATTATAATCAATTGTTTTTCTACTGTTTCCAACTCCAGGATTACTCTGTGAATACTCAGGCAGTGGAATGAAATATGGCGAGGTTTTTCCGATTTACTAAATCATCGGGATCTGTAAGGAACGATTGTTGCAAGAGTCCATTACAGGCAGTGACCAAAGCATAACTAGAAATAGTAGAATTGACGTTAAAGGATATTAATATAATATTCCTATGACACATTCTAGTTAATGTAAATACATCGGTAATGAAAAGTGTATTAAGGAAGTACAAATAAAACTTTATTTTCATGTAATATCAAATCAAGATAATCCTTGTTTCCAATGTCTTGATAATCCTTGTTTCAATGGAATTCCAAATAAAGTAGGCAGAAGTAACTGCTTACCATCGAGTGAGCTGTACCTTTTTTGCCGTGCTAGTGATGTGCCATCTTTACTGGTATACAAATGAATTTAATCAAAGTGTAAAAGTAAGTGGTAAATAATTAATCTTTTATGATTGTTTACAATTTTGACAATTTAACAATTATTACTAGGAGTAACGTTACAACGTTACTCCTAGTAATAATTGTTAAATAATTGTAATGCAGCGTGAAACTATTCTCCTCACGCGAAGATGCAAGTGCATATCTAACCTGCAGTATGTGCTGAATCTCTTGATACGTAACTCGCCTATTATCTTGGATTAAATTTTTCACTGCTAACACGATTACTTCCGTAACAGCCGTCAAAGGGCGACTACTTCTTTCTTCATCCCCCAAAGTTAGTTGCCTTAGAAGGGCCTTCATCTATGGATGCCATTTTAAGTTTATCGTACGATTCGTCCGGTTTCAGGCGATACTTGAAATCGTAAAAAATCAAAGCGCGAAAAGTTCCCGGCGCAGACCCATTTTACAATGAGACACGATAATTTAAATTAGCTCGCAAAAAAATGGACGGAAATTTTTGAAATTGGAACGTACCTATTTTTACTTATAAATAATCATATTTTCAAAATAAATTATAACTGGCCAGTCTCTCATACATAAAAACTTTTTTCGCAATACTTTCTGAGTAGCCTGGTATGATGGTAAAAATGAGGAGGTTCACCTAACCTCCTCATAGAAAATAAAAAATTGTTCTATAGGTAAATATTTTTCTATAAATATTTTGTTTTTTATGAATGTTTACTCAACATAATAGTATAATTCAAACTATATTCTCTTGTACAGAACTCGTGATGTATTTTTTATCCAAATCGTAATAGTCCTTGGTTAGGTTTCTATACACGGTTCTAGAAATACAATTAAGTACAGAATTATTGTCCATCATTGTTATTTCTATGTTTCTTGTTTATTCTCTAAGTTAAAGTATCTGGATAGACAACGAAGGTGAAAATCGAACGGATGGTTACAAATCAGCTTCACCAGAAAAAATTGAACACATTCCACTCGTACATCATTGTCACTCCATAGTAACACTATTATTTGGGATGCGGAATCTATATTGAAATACCTAGATCATAGTCTCTTTTACACGAATACCTCAAGGTTTAATCTTACAAAGTTTTGTCCATCAAAGTCATACTTGTGGTATTCCCAACCCTTTAATTATGTTCATTAAACTTCAGCAAAATGCCGAGATTATTATGATTTGTACACTAATAAAAGCAACTTCTGCAATAAATGTGCTCAGCAACGAATTAATATAATTCCCCAAAGGCATAAATCAATCTATCAGTAAGACGCCGACAACTTTCGATGAGCATGGGTCGATTCGTCACTGTCGTTCTGAATAACCGTGAGTGAGTAGCAGTGATGTCGGGTTTGGCATTAAAAATGACACATTCAATTATTTTGTCATTTAATTTCTCCTTTTGATGTGAAAATACTAGTTCACAAAATACGGATCCTTGCGCAGAATTATTAAGCGAAACTTCATTAATAATTTAATCAGGTTTTTGAAGTAAAACTTCTTTACGCACGCTTGACTTGGGGAGTAAGCTGGTGAATGCGTGACGAGAGTGTTACTAAAAGTGTAATCGGGCGAGGCGAACGGAAGTTGAGAGGGAGATATAAGTTAGTGAAGATAGAAAGAGTTCGTATATTACTGTAGGGACAAGAGAGAGAGGTGAGAGCACACATTTTCTTTCTCTATTTCTCTCATAGCCAGTTACGTTTCGTATATCTAAGACACAGTGCAGGCTGTATTGTCTGTAAGTTTTACTTCAGTTATGTGGTCTAAAGCACACTCATTTTTTTTATACTCGTATCAATAAAATACGTGTGGCCTGTCTAATGGTAAATATTGAACATAACATAATGTACACTTGCAACGACGAGTGATACTTGGGTGTCTCTAAAAACCATCTCACGGTATTTTAAGAGCCTCAAATACATTTAAAACGTGAGATGGTTTCTAGAGACCATAGACTTAGTAGTTTTCGTAACAAAACTTCTCTGAAACCGTTCAATGTGCGACCTTTGAGATTCCAGCAGGAGCAACTACCATCAATAAGGACTTTTATGGATTTGCTGGACAAGAAGCTAGTTACCCATTTATACATGCTCTCAGGCAGGCATTTGTAAAACCCGTATGATGGCAACATCAATAGAAAACCATGACCCAATCGGACGCCTTCGCCATATCAAAATTGATAGCTAAAGCCTCTTCTCGACTTTAAATCGCATAACCCTTGCGATATGTTCCACTGGTGAATCTAATGGACCTTTCAATATATTTACCAATTGAATGACCGTAGCGAAAACCGTATTGACGATCGCTGAACAAATAGTGGTCCTCAAGAGACGTATCGTGAGTTTATCACATGCACCGTCAACTTGGAGAGAAAGAAGAATAATCACATCTGGCATCCTGTTTGCATGCACATTAACAGGCTCCGACATCTCGCTGGGTGATTGAAGTTGCACTGCCGATCTCTCATTCGAACTCGAGTTTAAAGTAAAGTGATTATTTCTCAGCAAATGTGCTCACGGATTTCTTATTGAGTGTGGTAGTATAATTAAAAATATAATTGAATATTTATTATTGAAATAACTGTCCCTTTAGAAAAATATTTATATATAAGAAGCATATCAATGGTGGCATCTTCCCGTGACTAGACATTTCCATTACAGAGAACACATTTTATCGTTGAAATTCTTATGCCGCCACATATTTAGATTGCTTACAAATTCTGCAAAAGAGCTCTTGATAAGTAATTAAGACATTTTAGTTAGTATATTCAGGTGTCGGACACACGTTATACATTTTCAGGAACACCGTTCCTATATGAAATCTAAATGTTTGTCTGTGTGTGCGTTTTTTTTCGAATATTCGAATTTTGACTTCAGATTCGGATTCAGCTTAAAAAGTAGAATAGGAATGTTCAGGAACACAGTTCCTATCTCTTAAGGAACATGGTCAAAAATGCCGACTAATAAAAAAAAATAGGTATTCCTCTGGCAATACAAGCTTGCGCATTCTCAACAGATTTAAATATAAAAGTGACGCAAATATATATATTTTTTTAAATGAACCTTTTGCGAACTAGCTGGCTATCTAGTTAGCTGATTCACATGAGGTTCCCTGTACTGTGCTCCTTCATTTGCCATTGAGCCCTCGTGGGTACTTTGACTCGTAATTTTTTTTAAATAAACTTATTATTTCTTATCCATTTTTACTTTTTAAATCGAATATAATTACTAGGTATAATCTTTCGAATATAATTTGCAACACCTACCAGTCTTAGTAAGCCGATGTACCGTCATATGCAATATGCTCGTGCTTCTAGGGTTTTCACTTAATTTTATACACGACTTTATATATACATAATACACGTAATATAACATAAATCTGGAAACACGAATTTAGTCACCACGACAGGATTACAGCCAGGGACCATCGGTTAGTGAAAAGAAATGATACTTACTCCATCTTACACTTTATTGCATATAAGTAAAAACACATGATATCACGCAAGTTAAATAATTATACGTAGATACACATTTTGTATACTATCTATTTATCTTCGTATCAATATTATATATATATATATATATATTATTTAGCTTAGTTTATGACGTTATGCGATAACCGCTCATTTGACTCTTATCACGTGAGTGATGACTGTCATCGTCGTAGGCGTCTTGATGCCCAAATACTAATAGTAATAGACCATATCGTACATAAATATGTTCCAGGCGATGGCAACGAGCACGGAGTCTTGGTGGAGCACTTGCATAATTTATCATAAATAGGCCCTGTGAAGTTGCATCTTGTAGCTATTTGGCGGACAACCGCTTCTTCGCCCGGATCATGCTCATCGGCTACACTATATCAGTTCATTTATACACAAATACACAGATATAGATATTTATACACCGATTTATAAAAGAATTGGGCATATAGTTGGTACAAAAGTGAATTATTTCTCCACCATCTTAACGTTTTGAATGTTAGACAGATGAAATGTGCAAACTTTCGTTCTCGTGATATAAATCTATCTATCTATCTATCTATCTATAACTTCACGCCAAATCCCTTGCGGGGTAGGCAGAGTTAGTGATATAAACAGTTTAGTGATATAAATCAATAAACTATTAGCGATCGTCAATGCTAAGATAATATTTTTCAACATACATATTATTTTTATATATAGATATAGGGAAATGATCGGGAATGAGCATGAGGCAGAGACTACCGGAGCAGCCATGGCAGCGTCGGCATGTTGCATCAACTAACAGTAGTGGGTGGGTGCCGGCCGGCGCTAGGCCGCATGAACTAATTGGTGGCGGAAGCACACAAAGCAGGTTAGATCAAATTACATGTAAAATTGACTTTCGCAAAATAACGCCTGAATCTATTAAATATTATATTAAGAACTTCTTTCGATTTCCCGCCGTTTTACATATTTTTTCTGTTTGTTATCAAATTACAATATGGAATGAGGTGTTAAAGAAAATATGGTTGCAGTGATTGCCTTGCACAAAGTGCGTATGGAGCCCTCGGTCATATTCAAGACACTTCAAAATCTTGGTATCAGCCGTATGTTCGTATATCGTACTATCGACAGAGATACCAACGCTTCTTCTATTGCAAACAGTTTTGAAAACCATAAAATATCGGGGCGACCGCATGCTGTTAGTTACAAAAGCTGTTAATGCTGTTAAAGCCAGAATTCGCCGAAACCCCATTAGGAAACAAAACAAATCTTATCGCGGGCTTTATAAAAGCTGAAGACTGGCCCTCGTCTAGCCAAGATCTCAACCCCTTGGACTACAAATTATACTCAGTTTTCGTGGACATTACCTGCTTAAAACGACACGCCAACATTGTGTCCCTTAAGAAATCTCTGGAGCAAGCAGTGGTTAAATTTCCCATGGAAACAGTGCATAAATCCATAGATTCGTGGACAGACAGATAAAAGGCCCGTATCAAAGCGAAAGGTGGCCATTTCGAATAGAATCATTTTCTTATTTTTTGTTGAGACTTCCATAAATATATGTACTCGTACATATAAGTTTGATTAAGATTACATTGCTTCATAAAAAAATAAATGCATATTCATTTGTAACAGAACTTATGGCCGGGCTAGGTATATAAATCTCAAAGTGAATGATATATTTCCTGCAACTCTATATACAAAGCTAAGAAAACAGTCCCTTGTTTATTTGTGGTCTCAGTTTTCCAGACAGAACAAACACCCACCTTAAAATTTTCCAGTAATCAACCAGTGCAGAAAGGTACGCAGTATTTTTAAACCTAAACTCGTGATTAAAAATAATCTCGAGCGCTATAGCTCATACGTCAAATTAACTGGATTAAAAAGCGCACGGCAGCTTTAAATAAATCTCCATTTTCAAGGCTGTATTTAGATATAGTTAGCTACAGGAAGAATAACAACGATCAACAAATTCTGATTTGTTGGATTATAAACTAAGCTCATTACTACATCTAGGACTATTGTTCAATAGTTTATTAGGGGCTTGAACTCAGTCTACGTACCCACCTGGAGACTTGCTAGTGAACGTTTATAAACGAATATAGAATCGCCTTGTTGTCTGTTTGTTACAAGAAAACACAAATCAACACCGACCAATATACAGTAAGGACCGACGATGATACACCAAATTCGAAGGCTCTGATACCCAATAAGTACACCGACAGCAGCCCTATATTGTCGTGGGGGCTAAATATAATATGAGGGCCAGCGAAGACGGGAAACAGTCCTCGGGATACTTTTTAAACTCAGACAAGGTACTAAAAGAACTGCGTACGAAAAGTCCTCTGCTATTTGGGATTTTTCCTCTTCTATTTAGGTTTCACATTGGTAATCGATCTGAAATGAAAGAATGAACCCAGTATTCACATTACAAATATGTTCTCTTAAAAACTTTAAGTAAGTTACAACACCACGTGACTTTATAATATTTGCTTCTTCGTGTGCGTTGAATTCGTGGTAAGTTCTAGGCGGTTTCTTTTTCGACGGTTCGTGGATTTTAGTCTTCTGTAGACAAAAGTCCCTCGACTGCGCAGTCCTTTCGTGGGATTGGGGCGTAAAACATGTTTTATGTATATTTGTCCACCATACCAAATATTTCGGATAAGTAAGAAACTTAATTAACAAACGGTGATACAAGGTTTACACACAACGTTGAAATATTTTATTTTATTAATAATAGCAAACTAAATAGGTGCTCCTCCAACTCACATTTCAAATGAGGGAGCATATTGTACACTATACCAATGTACTGACTGAGCTATGTTACAAAAGCATATAATACCATGTATGCTACATACATGGGATGAATAGGAATAACGACACTACGACCTTACATCGCAAATGTTGCTGCGTGGGAATGTCGGGTTGTGCGATTTCTACTTTCTGTGTTAGATACTTTGTTTGCCCAGTTTGGTGTACAGGAGTACAATAGTTATAAAGTATCTATAATCTGATTATTAAAAACTGCATCTCCAGAAAGAAGATCTCTACTAATGAGAAACGTAATTATATTGCAGAGAAGTCAACTTTTAGTATCGATTTGTGGAATGAATATTAATTGCCATAGATTACGTATAAATTTAATATGTTTTATTTTAATTTTCGCAAACTTATAGGTTAGTTATGGAAAATATAAATTTTCATTCTGCATAACTTTTAATGAAGGATCAATTCATGTGGCGCACTGTTCTCTCTGCCTATCCCGCAAGGGATTTGGCGTGAAGTTATAGTAGTAGTAGTAGCAATAACTTTTAACTCCCAGCCAAAATAAAATTACTACACACAGCTTTACCTTAGCTGAAAAATATCTCTTGAAGAGCTTGCTCACCTTTGAGCACTATTTTCTGTATAACCTTCTTTATATGTTTTAAATAATAATAATATGTTTGTTATTAGCATAATTTGTTACAAATAATTGCTGATTCCTCCTTTTAATTTTTAATTTATATTAGAGGATCGCTTTTCATAATTTCTATGTAGGTACATTAATGCAATAATATTCATATCACAGTAAGTAACCAAAAAATGTTTGATATGCTGTATATAAATTGTAAATGTATTACGCAGTTTATGTTTAGTACGCGTATATACCTATATGAACAGCTAAACGTATTATGGGTATGTATGTGTATTTGAATTTGTATGTATATGTTTTGTTACGCAATAAAGGATATAACAAATTAAATTTTGAAAAAGAAATAGCTCAAGTCGTGTATTTTGTATGTATAATTAATTACACAATACATATACAAGGTTCCAACAAAATTAACTCTAGAAAATTTGCTAGGGTAATGTATAAGTTGTACTACCCATTATGATAAACATAGGTACAAATTTTAGTAACTATACGTGCCACGAAATATCAAAGGTCTGCGCGCGTGTGATGCTCAACTGAGCATCATAATAGGCACAATTAGCGCTAGCTAGTGCGCAAAGTTTACATCAACTCCGTATATATATAATTTAAAAAAATTAAAAGTTATGATTATAGACGAATACTCGTTTAAATAATGAGTATATATGAGCAGTTGTTACACACAAATGTTATCAAGAGTGATGAGAATAATTAGACAATAACATATTGGAAAATAGTTAATAAACTTGTAAGGCTTAAATCATCATAAATACTAATCATCTATCTATGACATAAACCTATTTAATAATGTTTAGTGTATTACTAATATAGTGTGTACAAATGCAGTTATAATCAGACACATAAACTGTAAGTAACCAAAAACATCACCAAAAATAACCGTTGTAATAACATCATTTAAAGTTCAATTAATGACATGCCAACGGCTAAATCATTTGTAAGGAAACCGCAGTAATGAACTTTATATCTACAGCGCCATCTATCGGCAAAGAGATTATCTTGTAGGCTGCAACTTAATGAAATATTAATATCAACATAAATCATTAGGTAGAGCTAATAATTATAATTTAAACGACAATAAATATTGAAATCCTTTAAAAAATCATAACGGCATCTGTGTGTGCTAGATGCCACCAAAAACATATGATCGAGTGCGCCAGCGTTCCAAACAGACGATTCAATGACACAATGAGCACGGAGCATAAGAAGAAATGTAAATGCCAAGCATGTTGCTGCAAAATATCAAAAATCGGAAATGTAGATACCCCAATACGGTCAAAGGATGAAGCTATTAAACAATAGTTAGATTTGCGTGAGAATATTACAATAAGGAAACAATCACCTATTGCAAATAATAATACCAGCTCTGAGGACCTGAGCGTGCTAGGCACTCTCTGTATATATAACAACGTGCATGTAATTGAAATAGATACACAAAAAGAGTTAACGCTTCAAAGCGTAAGTGAAATCTATCTATCTATAACTTCACGCCAAATCCCTTATGGAGTAGGCAGAGAGAACCGAGTGCCACGCGACTCGATCCTTACATACCTCACTCGCTTCTTTAACATTTTTTGCTCTTTTCATGCACGCTCGCTGGTTTCTAGGGCTACTGACATCACCTTCTGATAGAACACAACCAATTTGGTCATGGTAGGTAAGTCTTGGCCTTCCTCGGATCCTACATCCTTCCACTTTTGCATTGTATATCTGCTTCTTCATTCTTTCATCCTGCATTCTTTCTACATGTCCGAACCAACGGAGCATGCCTCTTCTTACTTAAGTGAAATTATAGCACAAAGACTAAAAGAAAAGAATAAAAGTATCTATAATTCTAGAACTACAAAATACAATCCAAACGGAAATAAAAAAAAAGCGATAGGAAAATTAAAAGAAGAAATACAGTTTGAAACAGACACCTTAAAAAACAGATTGGGATAAGAAAAGTAGACATAGAACAACAAAAACGAAAATAGAAATTATCACCGAGGAAGGAAATTTTTTATGAAAAAATCTATTAATTAAACAAAAAGTATGTGGAAATATGATACACGATAGTACAAACAAAAAAACATAAAATATCTCTTATGACCCGAAACAATTGCAGACTCATTTAATAATTATTTCGCCTCAATCGGCGAATCCCATTTGCCTAACAGTTCTGGTCGGCCTCGCAGCAGGCCGGTACTGAACCCTACTGAAAATACAATGTAAGGTACATTACAGTACAGCCCGGTTAATAACTCGGAATGCCACAAAATCGTTCGTAGTGCTTGCTTTTTCTATCGCAATGCCACAGCTGCTAGGAAAATTGTAATTAGTCTCGCATATGCCAAGCTCTCTTGCGTCTCGGTTGCTAGTGGTAGTGGACTTCTCGGCTGGATCGTAATACTGTGGTACGGTTCACAGGAACACCGTTGGGGTTCATCTATCGAACCTGAAAGCAATCTACCTCATCTCTGACTGCGAGCCTCTGCACCCTGAACCAGCGCCGCAGCTGCTGTCTCCGTGCCGGTGGCCTAGCTTCCGTGGCCAGACAAAGGAGAGTGCGGTAGTTCTCAACAATAGTGCACGGACTCGATCACTAAATTAAATCGAATCCGCGACCTGAGTAATTTCCTTCGCTTCGCTAAATACTTAATAATAATAATAATAATAATAATACTTACATAAAACATTTTAGTTTTCTGTTCACGGTTGTTTGAATTACCCTCTATGCTAGGGCACCTTGTAGCAACGTGACAGTAATGGCGCCCCCCGTGACAGTAATGACACTACCCAGGAAACTAATAGTTACGTAACTTTTTAGTATGTTAGGCGAATTTCATTTTCTTAAATTATCTCTTAATTATCATTATAAACAATGAAAAATATTATAGTGGTATGACTATTGACTTAAGTCATACTTTGACAATGATTTTAAGAAGTAATCATCATCTTGATACAGGTAAACAGTATTACTGACATATGAAAAATACTTTTGTATTCGATACAGTCGAATCGTACTGTCTATTTGTTATTATGTGATTCTCTCAATAGAAACGTAGTGCTGAAATCCTTATATACAAAATAAAGTAAAAAGCGTTATATTACACACATTTGAGCCCATTTAGTTTCCTATCACGTAGTGCACCGGCGCTCCTACCAAGTACCAAAAATCTGTTACCGCCATAGATAACACACCCATATAAAACTTTTTTACCGTGTGGTGCCGGCATAGAATTGAGGAAGGAAAGGAGTCGACTGAGGGAAACACATAACCGGATGATGGGCAGCAGCGTCATCTCGGGTACTGCCTCGTACTGCGATCACCAACCCGCCTACCAAGCGTGGTGAGTATGGCAAAATACAAAAAGTATTGAAGAAACGAGCAGAATAAAGGATCCAAAGTTTGCAAGGAATCTGTCTATTGGTCGAAGCCAGTTAATGCAGCTGAAGACCAAAAGTGACGACATTGTCTCGTGCAAACTTGAGATCTTGAGGAAGATTTAGAGTTTCTATAGACAGTTATACACCAAGTCACTTCTGATTCGACAACAGACGCAAGAGCCAAATTGATCTGATACTACATCGAGGATATCCCGGACATCAGCCTGTACAGATTATGATGGCTCTTAAACAGCTTAAGAACAGCAAAGCTCCGGGCGACGACGGAATCACATCGGAACTTCTGAAAGCGGGTGAAAAACCAGTACTTCCAGTCCTTCAGAAGCTTTTCAATTCCGCCATCTTCGAGGGCAAAGCGCCACAGGCACGGAGCAGAGCATGGTAATATTGTTTTCAAGAAGGGTGATAAAGCCTTATTGTAGAAGTATCGATCCATCTCTCTTCTGAGCCAAGTCATGAAGCTGTGAAGTATGACAAGGGTCATCACGAATCATCTTGCATGCAGGTTTGACGACTTCCAGCCAGTATAGTAATAAAAATACTACGTGTATTCTATTTTCTTGATCTAAACTGAAAACATGAACTAATATGATTTGTAAACAATTTTTAATGGACAAGGACTTATTATGAATAATTGTAAACAAAATGTCAGTAATGCTTCCGTTATCGTTGTAAACAAAATTAATCTTCAGAGAACGCGTATAAGTCATAAATAACAAAAGCTTATACGTTCAACTGTACGTCTAATGACGTTAATAAATGTAGTAAATTGCGATATTTGTAATCCGTTCTGATCTCATCTCAAGTAGCTCTAAAAAATCATATTGAAAAATTAGAAATAACAAAATAAACTTCAGTATAATAATAATGACTGAAAGAAAACAGTACCCTATGTTATCCGGGCAATAACATAGGAATGTAAAAGTTTTTATCTATACGTAAAAAGGAAGATTAAAATTTAATGCAGTATTTTAATGATTGTTGAAGCCAATCTGTCGCAACACTTTCTGAATTAAATATTGAAGTAGCGTTTTTTTACACTTCATTGCACTTTGATAACCTCGTAATCACAACAATGGCCAATAAAACTTTCTAATAAAAAGAGAAAGTTCTGTTTTTTTTGAATGCATACGGTGGTGTTCGCCACCAGCAGCGATAGCCCAGTAAAAAAAGAACCGAGCTATTGACCAACTGGTCCGTAGTTCGAATCCTAGCATGTATCACTCAATTCGCGTTTTCTGATTTATGTTCATATTTGAAATTATCACTTACAAGGCGCTGAAGGAAAATATCGTGTCCAAGAATTTATATTTCGAAAGCAGTTTGAAATATAAAAAGGTCGGGGTAAAAGTCTTTTCGAATTTTATGTGTAAAAACTTAAATAGAGGACAATTTAAAAACCGAAAAATAAAAAGTACCTAAATATGGTTTCCCGGCATTTTAATCTGACGGCAGACGCTCCTTGTTAAAATTAGTATTAGTCGCCAAATCCGTAGGCTTAGGTAGCGAATCCCGCCAATCCTCACGGATTAGGAAACAGGCCTATAAGGGTTATTTTTTGCCTTTGAGATACGAAACCCTAAAAAACTACGTGACACCTGCGTTCATACGACATTTATCGTTATTATATGATCCCTATATAGGCATAGGCCATCAGTGAAAAGGAAGGCGCCTATATCAGCGGTGTGACAAGTGAGACCGCCGTGAAAAGGGTTGCGCTTAGTGGCGACTTATCAGCATATTTGCGGGATACGGAGTGGGATAGATAGTATTGTGTAACTTTGTTGTTTACAGTAATTAATGGTACAATAACTTTGACAAAGGTTATTTTATTCTGTTGAGGGTCTTACGAGACATAAACATCTTCTAACTGAATTTCAAGTAACGTAGTTAAAAATGTACCAAAGTCAAATATAAACCGATTTTTTATGATTATTTATTTATTATTTCATTCACATAACGGATAGATTTTCAAAATCGCTTTAGGTATATTTGACGTGGGTGAGTTTATAACTTCATTAAAATTTGTATTCAAGGTTTAAAAACCTTGGTGTTAATTAGAAAACACGTTATATTTTCGTATATTTCTTAAATTAAATTCTTAAAATGCATTGAACTTTACGCAGTTTTACTAGCACTTCATGCGATGCGATTGGTGTTTATAACGTTCGAAACAACGCGTCCCACATTTTATAGGACTTCAGTAACTTTATGCAAGTGATTCCGATTCGGTAGCGAGTTTGCTCCAGAGTTCGCGTCAACTTCACCGAAAACTAGTTATGCTATGTTTCCATAGATTATAACCGGTTCAGTACGAACTTAAGTGATCCAAAATGGCGTTTGAAGTTTATATGACCTGATTCAAAATGTGGTGGCATTTCATATGCATTGTGGCTACAACAAATCGTCCAGAGATAACACACAAGTAGCGCTACACAGTAGCCAATCACATACAAACATATAAATGTAATGAACATCACATAAAGCATCGCTCACACCCTACCACCTCAATAGGAATTGTAGTGCATTTTAAGAGTTTCTCGGTGCTTCACTCGCTCATAGGTATACAACGATCCTCCATTATTGGTATAAAAAAAGCGTATCGGGTGTTGATTTATTTTTGGAGACAGGTGGATAAAACATAATTTATTATCCAATTATTTACTGTAATTAACTACTTTAAATTCTATTACCCACAGTAATATACAATGATGTTTTCCAAATATTGTCATTTTTTATCTGACTGATGAACAAATTCAAAGATAAATCGATCGTTAATGCAGTCGGAGCATCGAACATCCAAGTCCACATCCAAGACGAGCTCGGTGGCTCAGTTGTAAAAGACGCGACTTTGACACCAACGCTCGTGGGTTCGATTCCCACACAAGACAAACATTTGTGTGCATGAACATGTCTGTTTGTCTTGGTCTGGGTATTTTCTATGTATAATATGTATGTATTTACAAAAAAAAACATGTATTTACGTATGTTTATCAGTTGTCTAGTACCCATAACACAAGCTTCGCTTACATTGGGGCTAGATGGCGCTGTGTAATTTGTCCGACAATATTTATTATTTATTTATTTAAGTATACGTTAAACTTACACCAGCTACGTCTGTAAAGTGACTACCTATTTATTGATTATCATACTTATAATGTAGGAGCCGAGGAAGGCTTAGGACTTACCTACAATGACCGTGTTCTATCAGAACGTGATGCCAGAAGCTCTAGAACCCGGCGAACGTGCATGAAAGAAGCTACAAATGTTAAAGAAGCTAGTGAAATGTCTAAGGATCGAGTCATATGGCGCTCGGTGCTCTCCGCCTACGCCGCAAGGGATTTTGCGAGAAGTTACAGATCTTGACAACAATACGAAACAAGTGACAAACAAACATACGATCTATCTGATGCTCAGCATTTACCGTAGCCTGTAGGTACCTGCAAAATCAGGGGTGTCACTCGTACGTTGCCGATCTTGTATGTCCTTTTCATATCTTTCTTGAAGAACCTGATTCTATATTCCCTAGGGAAATCCTCGGCAGAGAGTTCATCTACAACTTAAGAGTTCTATGTTGTTTGAGGTACGGAACTCTTAATAATTTTTACAGTTCTATACCAAAATGTAAATCGAAATCCATATTAATATACACCAAGTATTTTTTTGTTCGTATGACAAAAACAAAATAGAAATGAAAACATATGAGGTGCATATAGTTGACCTAGGATTATAAAATTGGTAAGAACCAAGGTATCATTAATCATAACATACTATACCGTGCCATATACCAAATTTCGTGGTCAATGTCTCTTTAAACACATTAAGTAGCAGTAAATTGGAATCTAATAAAAGCACAACTTTGACATAACATTTTTTTATACTACGTCGGAGGCATACAAGCATACGGCCCATCTGATGTAAAGTGGGTACCGTAGCCTATTAACGCTTGTAAGTATCACTCGTGCAATGCCTCCTCTACTGCTTATACAGCAACTCCTTGGGAGCTTACTGGTGACCTCACTCACACGCAGGAACACATTCTTTCTATGAGGTGGAGGTCCTTCCCCAGACGGGCTGCTTTGATGCCCTACCTCTCTTAAAACATCAAGACCAGGACAAACAGACATGTTCATGCACACAAATGTTTGCCTTGTGTGGGAATCGAACTCACGAGCGTTGGTGTCAAAGTCGCGTCTTTCACAACTGAGCCACCGAGTTCGTCGACATTTAATCTTAATACTATTATGAATGCGAACGTTGAAAGAAAGAATGAATGGATGTTCGTTACTCAATCACGCCAGAACGGCTGAATGAATCTGAATAGCACATTTTGGCACAGAAATAGATTATAGTCTCAAATAGCACATGGGCAACATTTTATCCCGGAAAAATGCTACAAAAGTGGCTACAAGTCGAGAGACGACTCGTCAAGCGGAGCTTAGAAGAATTGAGCAAGCCAAGCGACAGACTGCTTCTAAATCCGCTACATCCGGACCGCGTAACGGCACCAGTCTTCATAATATAGAGCTTAATATAGAGGGATGTAATATTATAAAAAAACGGCCAAGTGCAAGTCGGACTCGCACACGAAGGGTTCCGTACCATTATCAATAAAAACGGCAAAAAAATCACGTTTGTTGTATGGGAGCCCCCCTTAAATATTTGTTTTATTTTAATTTAATTATTTATTCTTAAAGTGAATATATAAATAAATATTCTCTGAATATATCAAGTATCTACCTGTTGCCATTATCAATATCGAGCAAAAATGAGCAAAAAAATCACGTTTGTTGTATGGGAGCCCCCTTAAATATTTATTTTATTCTATATTTTAGTATTTGTTGTAATTGCGGCAACAGAAATACATCATCTGTGAAAATTTCAACTGTCTAACTATCACGGTTCATGAGATACAGCCTGGTGACAGACGGACGGACGGACAGCGGAGTCTCAGTAATAGGGTTCCGTTTTACCCTTTGGGTACGGAACCCTAAAAACCGCCAATATTACACGAGTTGCTAAAAGAGAGACCGTTAATTCGCCGCATACCCATTATTGCAAATAACTTGCTATCTTGCAGGTGCTGACGGAATATAATAAGTCATCTAATATATGTGACGAACGTTTTCGGAATACAGAACTGTAATAACAGCGCCTAACAAGGCGTTTGATTGTTTACTTTGAAAATGAACGATGAAAACTTTAGCTTCAAACTATAACTATATTAGGACTAAGGATACTTTCTATCCCGGTATGAGATTCAATAGAGCAAAGTCGCTGGCAAAAGCAAAAGCTAGTTGAGCATGTATTTCATTTACACACTAATAAGAGGATGTACCCTAGTCTATATCTTCATGCCAGCTCCAGGTAGACAGAAATAGCTAAGCGCCACTAGACGTGGTCCCATGTATGAAATAACCTATATATATATATATATATATTACGTAATAACTCAATTCACCGTTAGGCGTTATATTTTAGTATTTGTTGTTATAGCGGCAATAGAAATACATCATCTGTGAAAATTTCAACTGTCTAACTATCACGGTTCATGAGATACAGCCTGGTGACAGACGGACGGACGGACAGCGGAGCCTCAGTAATAGGGTTCGTTTTACCCTTTGGG
Source organism: Pyralis farinalis (assembly GCA_947507595.1). Taxonomy (NCBI): domain Eukaryota; kingdom Metazoa; phylum Arthropoda; class Insecta; order Lepidoptera; family Pyralidae; genus Pyralis; species Pyralis farinalis. Next base: position 13,976,345 of record OX382277.1, on the reverse strand, counting down.
TACGGAACCCTAAAAATCGGCCAAGTGCGAGTCGGACTCGCACACGAAGGGTTCCGTACCATTATCTATAAAAACGGCAAAAAAAATCACGTTTGTTGTATGGGAGCCCCCTTAAATATTTATTTTATTCTATTTTTTAGTATTTGTTGTTATAGCGGCAACAGAAATACATCATCTGTGAAAATTTTAACTGTCTAACTATCACGGTTCAAGAGATACAGCCTGGTGACAGACGGACGGACGGACGGACAGCGGAGCCTCAGTAATAGGGTTCCGTTTTACCCTTTGGGTATGGAACCCGAACAATGATAAAGTTTTTTTTACATGTGTTTCGAACAGTTAACCGTTGAATATGGAAGCATTCGCTTTCTTTGGCACAGAAGTATATAATTAAATCCACCCTACCACACTTTCTACAGAACCTCGTTTAGTATTTAGCAAGGTGCACAACACACAGGTCAGGTTGACTTTGAGTCTAAAGATGATATTAATAATAAATAAAAAATAATAATCCCCGCAGGGCAGCTTGTGGCGAGCTGTTGGTGCGTAACGACACCATGGATACCCGAGTGCTCCAGAGAGTCGATTAGGGCCTTCGTCTCCAGCGTGTCTTCGTCGGTCGGAGTGAAAAGTCAAGAAGGACTCTCAGCTCTAGCTTGCCTTCATTGGCCGTCCAGAGAGGAGTCGACAGAGTATATTGCTCTAGCAGGTGATATGCTCCTGTGGTGGAAATGTTAAAGGGCATAACGCCGCGAGTAACTTCGGAGAAAGCGCAGCACACCTCTCGACACCCCTGAGTCACTCACATCGGTGTTGCCCCCGGCTGACTTTCTCTGGCATTTCGGGGGTCCATCTAGTGAGTGGCGAGCCACCGCCTGCCGAAGTAACATCAGATATGATAGTTATGGCAGGTGTCCGTCTCTCTTCTGTAATAGCCCAGTAATAATAATCCCTTTAGATCTCATTTCAATAGCTCAATTATTTCCGTCAGATTTGCAATAGTCCCAATACCTGCCGTGATCTGTGGGTATATCCTTCCATTGATATCCCTTAGAGCAGATCACAGCGAGTAATACTAATACATTACATCATTCTTTTCAAAGGGGCCTCTACGCGTTGGATTCATATCAAATGCACGCCTATCAAATGACCGAGAGTAAAATCCGTGAAATAAGAGAAACATAATAAGGGTGGCCCTTTTAACTGTTTCGGTGTTTAATATTTCAACTTTATTATTTGTTAGCGACACCTTCGGATGGTAGAATAATATTGACATACGTGTCTTTTATCCAAAATCCATAAGCAGTTATAGATAGTACATATCTTTCAATTTAACACTTATTTGTTGATCCGTTTAACAATTGCTGTTCATTATTCAATTTCTTTTCTCATATAATTTTGAAGTCGGTGACAAGTAAAATTTTAAAAATATATACCACCTTGCTACAATAACAAATTAGTCACAACGAAAAAAATATCACAATAATCTCGATTCTTCCCACGACTATTTAATATATAATTTAGCAGTAACTACAGGACATTTGTCTCGTAGTTACTGCCGAATTATATATTAGTTTAAATTAAGAAGTTATTGTTAAAATAAATTAAGAAGTAAGTCCCATACAAAATTATAATGTTTTAGTATTGCCAATGTTATCTACAGGAATGCAATTCATTCTTTATTAATTTAAAAGAATTAAATCAATTATTTTATTTTAAAGGCACTGAAAATTATTATAAATATATTGAACTGTAAGCTCTCGGGGTTTTAAATCAAGGCACCTTGTCCACAAGTCCTCAAGGCCACAAGTCCTTTCCAGCTTTATATTAAAGTTAGAGATATTACTTAATGAAAAGAAAAAGGGGCTACTAAAAAGGGAATAACATTTTTTTTAAACTAATATTTACAATATAAGATATAAAAAATTAACGGAATCTAGAGTTCGGCTAGTCTAGTCTAGAACTCGCGTTGGATCAATCTAACCAAAGTTCACTGTCAGCAGTACCCGGTCACGGTCCGGATGCAAATGTAGGCGGGCCGCTAGATGTAGTAGGCCGCCGACTGTCGAGGAGCTCGCCAGCAAACCTCAGCCAGCGCGCCTCAGCCAGCCGTGAGGGGCTCACGTACGTCGAAGATCAAGGCGCAGTAGAAAGTAGGATTCGCCGGGGACCGCCTTGCGGTCCACCACCCCAACGGTCAAAAGGTGCCGCCACCGAAGTAAACTGCGAAGCCAACACAGCAGAGGCTGGAGTTCACGGGCGCGGTGCTTTCTGCGTAGACTCCCCTTGTTTTTTCGTCGGTCGTCTACAAAACATTTTCTATTTTGAATATTTAAATTTTCCAAATTAATTTTTATTACAAATTTTGACAATTACAAAATAATTTAATTTTTTATTTTAAAATTATTACAAACTAATTTAGCCGAACTCTAGATTCCGTGATTTTTTTATATCTTATATTGCAAATATTAGTTTTTAATAAATTTGTTATTCCGTTTTTAGTAGCCCCTTTTTCTTTTTATTATTTAGTAATATTACAGTTTGAATCAAACTGTAATATTACATAAAAAGAAACAGACAAAAGATCGATGTAGGTCTAGGTCAGGGAGCCGAACTAGGCTTTTCCAATACTAGTGATATTTAAATAGGGCCACTTTGATACTATATTGAACCCAACGCAAAAAAATCATTAAAATTGGTTCATAAACGAAGAAGCTATGAATATACATAAAAAAGCGAATTGTAACCTCCTCCTTTTTTTCTGAAGCTGGTTAAAAATTTAATAGTCTCCAATATAATGATACAGTAAGTAGGTACCTAATCAAAATATGAATTAGCATTTTTTTTTTTAATGTAACAGATGTATTTAGATGTGTAATCACATTTGACAAAATCATTCCTTATACGAGTACATTGCATTCTCAGTACCAAACAAGACGGTAACAGGTAAATGTACTCATAGATAATATTGACTGCTATTGATTTTTTTCGACTACTTGTAAAACCGCTAAAATACAGTTGTTTCATATATTTTACTTAAGTAGGTTTTTAACTTTTTTATTCTCAGAAGGATCTAATGGCTGGCATACCAACTCTGCGAACGAAATGAAAATTTATTTCAATATTTTTCTTTTGCTGGACCTCCGTACGGCACTACGACGGTTAATTGGCAGATTTGTTACCTAGGCTATCACTGCTCCTCTATATACATCTATCTACTTGAATAATGAAATATATTAATATCTTAATCACACTTCGTTACGAATTTTGAAACTCGTTTACATATATATGGACTTTGAAGGTAGTTTGTGCATTGTTTATTACGGGTTATGCTTATTGTTGCTAGTCTGTTAAGGTGCGTCATAGTGACAATAAGAAAAGTGTTAAACACGCCACAAATTCTCACTGCCGTATCTCCTGTTGTGCCAGGACTTGAATGATCGTCAGGATAACTATAAGGAATTTTGTCAAAAATTTAAGGCCATGTACCTCTTTGAACAGATAATGGACTTCCAGATTCGGGAGAAGTGCAGAGGGCATTGTTTCGGTGTGTCAGTATGGCTTCCAGCCTGGTCATGGAACCATGGACAGCCTTTCCGCCCTAAGATCGTATTGGTATATATAGTATGAAGAACACGCCTCTACATCTTCTGTTTTAGACATATCTGAATGAACTGTCTTCCTCGCGCGATGGGCCCTGAGGTCCAACGGTTATATTGATATTTGTCGGTCAGGATCTATCCCTCGTTCGTTTCTGTTCAGCGTAATATTAGACGTAGTGTCGGATAGCATCAGAGATGCATATGTGTAGTGTCCGTGGTTGCTCATGTATTCTGATGATATTGCGCTGACCGACGCATCAGATGAGACGAGAGGGCGCCGAATAAATGTTTAGAAAGAGCAGGTTGAGAACGAAGGTCTGAAACTAAAATAAATAATGGATCGAAGATCGAGTACTTGCCAATATCTTGGATCTTACACATTGGCATTGGCGATGACGCGGTCGAATGCACGGACCAGCGCAGGTATTTGGGATCTGCCCTCCACGCGTCCGGGGATATCGATTACGACGCCATAGCACGCATGCCAGCTTGGGCCAAGGGGCGTGAGATTGCTGATGTCATTTATGACCCTAAAATACCAGTTAAGCCGAAAGGACAGGTTTATAAATCTATCACTAGACCTGTCCTTTTATATGACAGCGAAGCGTGGCCGGTACTTGAGCGGCAAAAACAGAAGGCGAGTGTCACAGAGATGAATATGCTACGCTGGATGGTCGGAGTGACGCATATCCAGCGCAGCATATTCATCTCAGTGACATTCGGTTTCTGCTTGACGACGAGGTAAACGGACCCTGGGCTCCGTAGCGAAAGCATAGGATGAGAATTAAAGCTCTGCTGATGATGATGATAAGCTTAATTTAATTTTCTGCGCCCATCGACAATTAAATTTATAGTATTGTTAAAATCTAATTCTAAGAGAAAAACTATGCAGGTATGCATGAACTGATATCTTTTCTCCCTACCGTTAAAGGAATGATTTGAGCATCATAATGGAAATTACAGCCAAAATGACATGTAATATAACAATCTAACTCCAAATTTCCTTACCATATGGCTACATGAGAACAATAAAATCATAGTACGAAGATTGAACTGCTTTACGAATGGAATATAAGACAATACAGGCAAACAGAACGGGGAATATAATAAGTCTGAGACAGTGCGACGCGCGACGAATATAACGTCTAAATTAACATGTTTAAAGTACATTCCAAGTCGCCACGGATGCACTATGAATTCTATTGTAAAACACTTCAGTACATAAATTGCAGGAACTTGACGGCAACCGCCATCTAAATTATGCTTGTCTGCATCCGCACGCCGGCGCTCTCTAATAAACAGTTCTGATGTACACGCTCTATTCAGTTTTTCTGCTCATAATAAAAGCGTGCTTCAGAAATAGACATAGTAAATCAGAGAATATACTTCGCGTTTACCCAAGTATTGTTTTGCTTTCAGACCTCATTCGCAATGATGATAGACAATAGCGGTATTAATATAAGAAGAGGCATTTGATCGGACATGCAAAATGAATGCGTGACGAAAAGACGAAGCAGTATACAATGAGAAAGTAAAATGATACAGAATCTGAGGAATGCCTCACTCACATGTCATGACAAAATGGCTGTAATTTATAGAAAGATGATATTATGGCCTAAAAGCCAGCGATCGGAAGACTTACGTTATATTAGCAAACTGCATATTGATGGTAGTTGTACTATTACACCTGTCGTAGATGAAATGGGGATTCACTATCCCCAGGGATATATATCAATAGTTCAAAAATTCACAACAATGTATGAGTACTGATTCACTCTCACTCCCTGTAAGAGTGTGAGAATCAAATTGCACATTTTTATTAGTACGACAGAGACAGCATAACATTGTCTGCCCGCATGTTGGAACTGACCTATGTGTCTGTTTCTTCAAATATAAAAGTATAAAGAAATTTTTGAAATTTTATAAAACACACTTGGAATCGCAGAAAGTGTCTACCATGGATTTTTTAATAACAATAATTATATACTCTTACATATTAAAATAGCAGACATCTTGCGATCACGTTTTAAAAGTCAATTTTGACGATCTTGGACTTCTGGACACGACCAAAGGAACTATCATCGCCGGGGATAGTGAATCCCCATTTCACCTACGGCAGGTCTAATAGTATAACTATCATCAATATGCAGTTTGCTAAAATACCGTAAGTCTGCCGATCATTGGCTCTCAGCCTATTAGGAGACTGAATCAGAGAGCTTGCGAAAAAAGAACTGTGAATGGAAAAAAAACAAATTAGGTGCGTAAGAATTGAATTATGTAGCACTCGGACCTCTCTCTCTGCACTCCAAAGGCCATTGCATGAAGATATAGTTAGATGGTGATTCACAATCACAATTTAAATGTAATGGCAACCTACACGTGTCTCCCTTACTTGTGGTATGACTTGAATATCGAAAATAATTGACTTTAGCGTAAAAAAATATATAAATTATATTACCCACTCCGGACACAGTTCAATTTATTAAAAAAATAAGCGATGTGTTTTGTTTCTTTTTCGTAATATTGCAAACCCGATGAAGCAATTTTGAATAAATTCGTTAATTTCTTGAGTAGAAAGAAAAACTTATTTATCTGCAAAGGTCTTCATTTGTCTTCATATTAACCGATTTAAAAAAACGTGAACATTCTTTGCTCGACTTATTTTCTATTAGAATTCAGTGGGCCGTATGTATGTATGACTCCAGGCGTAGTATAAAAAAAAATCAGCACTGTATTAATATAATTTTAATAATACCACTCGATATCACTATAGGCACAGTCATATATATTTATTGTAATATATATAGATGATTTGAAAAAAAAAGACCAATGTTGGCAAGTTTCTTTTGGCATTCCTTCTTCGCTTCGCTAATGGCCATTTGAAATGCTGGCAAATTAAAAAAAAGAAATCAAAACTATGAAAAATGAATAAGATATAATATTAAGAATGTAAGATGTACAGAACTTGCTTTTACATCGTCCCTTTTTGTATTATTGTTAGGTACTGAAAACGATTATGAAGTTCGAGCTAGAAACTCTGGGGGTTTTAAATCAAGGCACGAGATGTACGGACCATAGACTTAATCAAACGAGACCCTTTTAGCTTCATGTTAAGTTTCAAGATGCCTCTTACCATCTAATGATCACTTCCGGTTTTCAGCCTGTTGATCACAGAGACAGCATTGTAGCCTATGAATGGAAGCAACAAAAAGAATATAAGCTAGCGTGTTGCACCCCCACAAAGGGAAGATCCAATACTAATGAAATTAAAATAGAGACCACCTTCGAGTTACAAAACAATTAAAATTGGTTCATAAACAAAGACATTATAAGAGAGGTAGGGCGTATCAAAGCAGACCGTCTGGGGAAGTACCTCCACCTCACAGAAAACCGCAGCCAAATAAAACTCCCTAGAGGGTTGTTGAGTTCGTGCGTGTTTGTGAGGTCACCAGTAAGTTCCCAAGGAGTGTAAGCAGTAGAGGAGGCATCGCGCGATTGATAATTAAGATATCGCAAGCGATAATAGGCTACGGTACCCGCTGTACATCAGGTGGGCCATATGCTTGTATGCCTCCGGACGTAGTATAAAAAAAAGAACCGTATTAATTATTATTTATTATGAACATACATAAAAAAAATATATACGGACGAGTTAATGTCTCCTCATTTTTTTAAAGTCGGTTATAAATGTGATAAAAAAATACTATTGTATTAATTTTGTTTCGAATCGAGAAACAGAAATAGGTTGACGTGATGGCCATAAATGAGTAGAATAGGATACCTCAAAACTGCACAAAGGAACTTGCATTGTCACAGTTACAAGAAATAAACGGTAGTAAGTTCCCAAGCAGCACGCAAACGTTTTAAAAGCCAATATACCAACCTATGTATTTGGTACGTATTGTTCATTTAGAGACTTATAAGTGTGTCAAAAAACATTTTTGTATTTATAAGAGTGGCTAACAGTTATTATTATGTCTCAATCAATATAAATTATTTATTGAGGGTTCTGGGATTATATTATATTCTTAGGATGCATTAACATAATATTAATACTTTACTATAATTATGACTTTTAAGTATTTAGTGACACTTTAAGCTGGTTTTTATCATTGAAGCTATATACAAGCTGTATTTTGCATGTTACTCTGTATTTTACATTTACTTATTACAACTCAAAGTGTTATTATATTCCATCATCAACCCATATTCATCCCACTGCAGGGATACGGGTCTCCCTTCAACCGAAGGGGTTTAGAGCATACTCCACCACGCTGCTCAAATGCAGATTGTGGGAGGCCAGTGTTTTGAGGCCCGAGGGTCACTGACTTAGCTTAACGACTGTCATCTATCGACAACAGCCGGGATCGATGGCTTAACGTGCCCTCCGAGGCACGAAACTCGATATTGATAAACCTATCCATAGACAGACTGCGATCGACGTTGCTTAACCTGCGTATTCGATTAAAAAAACACGCGCAACGACGCCATCGAGCTCTCATTAATCTCATTATTATATTACCACTCGATGCTCGTACGCTACGCTCCAAATATCCTTTAGACTGTTTATCAAATTGAATTTCTTAGGAATAAAAACTATTTTAAAAGTGTAATTAATCGCATGTTAACAGTAATTAACACATAGCTTAAGCCTAAACGGCCTAATTTATCATAATTATTACCTAAATATGCCATGTCGATTATTACAAATGTTTTTTTATTCTAATCTCAAAATACTCGTTATTCCGTATTTGTTTCTTTATTTTGTTTTCATTATTGTGAATATTATACCGAGAAGATGATTTATCGAAGAATAATATATATGTATAGTGTAATAGTTCGTTTTGCACCGAATACCAACTCTAATACAGCTATTATACAGCCTATCTATTACTTCTATAAGTACTGTACAGCTCTACTAACGCAAAAAAAATGTGTAATTTGGGGCCTTATTGCATTCGCAAAGGCTGTATAAGGAGTTATACAACTTTTATATAGCCTGCTAAACAACTTGAAGTATAATGAGCCTAAATACAGCTTGTTATGCTACTTGGGTTATTTTCCTTGTAATTAAGGCGTGTCCCAGGTTCACTTACTCGAAACTTGGCGTTGCTTTACTAAACTACGACGCATGTACTTTAACAAATGCCTGCATAAAATATATTATTAGAGGAAAGTTTCTGCAATTAAATTAAAAATATATATTATGCACAAAATATATAGGTACTTTGTATGTTCTTATATTTATTATTTTGATTCTAGTACCTAATTAACGAAAACTTATTATGAAAAACTGTGTAGACAAACGTCAATCAAAACAAGTCATAATATTTATTTCCGACGAATGGAGTCTATGAGCAAAATACCCACTAAAGAAATTTGGCTTTACTTTACTGAACTACGATGCTTGCACACATACGAACAAAAGTCTACGTCAAAGATATTAATAGTTGAATGTTTCCGCATTAGAATAAAAAGTATATAAATGCACTTAAAAAAATATATATAGGCTTTAGTTAGTCATTTTGGTTTTAGTAACGAACGAAAGCTATTACAAACAGCTGTTTAGACACAACGTCATTCAAAGCAAGAAGTAAATGCGCCCGACGACGGGTGGAATTAATTGCCTCTTAAGAGCTCGTTGTGTCAATCAGCTGCTCCCTAACTAATATTTAATCAAAGAACACTATTACAAAATTCTAACTTATTTTTTACGTACAGCAGAGAGATAAATGTGGTCGTAATGCGTGCATTGCGCAAAATTTGTGGCGTAAAGCTTACTGACAGCATTCGCAATGGTCATATAAAAAGACGAAAAGAGTGTAGGTATTAAGATAACAAAAGGCATGCTCCATGTAGACAGAATGCATGATAAAAGAATGACAAAAGATATAGGAGTCAAGGAAGGTCAAGACTTACCTACCATGGTCGACCTACATTGGTCGTGCTTTATCAGAAGATGAAGTCAGGAGTTCTAAGAATCGGGGAGCGTGCATGAAAAGAGCTATGAATATTAACCCTTCGAAATCCGGGTGGTCGTATACGACCTCGAAATGTATGGGAAAACGTATATAACGGGTTCTGACTGCTCAAAGAATTTCTCTATCGTTTGGTTCTTTCTGCCTACCTCACAAAGGAACTGGCTGAATCAAGATATACATACTTGCTTTTTACATATTTAGAGAGTCTTTGGCTCTAAATATGTAAAAAAGCAAGTACGTATATCACCTGCTCTTGATGAAGAACTAGGCTGTGGCAAAAGAACGGTAGGGCACAACAATATTTCATTATAAGCTTTAAAGGAACCTACCCCTATGTAAATGCAGATCGTATTCTAAAAAGTATTTCATGGAAGACTGTATGTAGTAATGCTGCAAGTGAGTAAGGTTATTAAAAAGTATCTCTACTTTCAAAATTCAAAGATACTGCAAAAAAACTCGCGATACTTCTATGATACTTCTTGTATTGAAAACACCCATACTATGATAACCTATTTACATAAAGCACGACGTAAGCTTTTTTGTCCCGAATGTAGTGTAAAATATCTACTATTGCAATTTCATGCCTACAATGTGCTTCTTACCTATAAATTCCCATAGACATCGTAGCATTTTGCCAGTTGGGTAGTTGAAAGACTTCCATACTAAAAGGAACTTTACGTTTTATGAATGTTTCTTACTTTTTACGAAGTTTTTTTTTTCTAGAATAAGAGGCATACAAGCATACGGCCCACCTGATGCAAAACGATTAATGTAAATGATCACGTAGTGTATGAATGCTTGCAAAATAGTATTCACGCAAAGCCCCGTCTGCTGCTATCACAGCAATTCCTTAATAGCTGACTGGTGACCTCGTTCACTCACAGGAACGCAATAAGCCTCCAGGGAAACGTTTATTTGTGTGCGGTTTTCTATGAAGATGAAGATATTTCCCCATACGTGCTGCTATAATACAACCTACCACTTTAAAAACATGCATATCAACACAAACAGACATGTTCGTTCATATACACAATGTTCTGTGTGAGAATCGAACTCACAAGCGTTGGTGTAAAGCGTTACTAACCACTGTACAGCCAATCAATCTAGAGATTATCAAATTTAAATTTAGTATAAAAGCAGTGTGTATATATATATATATATATCTTCAGGCCATGCCCCTTGAGGGGTAGGCAGAGGGAACCAAGCACCTTAAAACATGGTCCTTCCACATTTCACTGGTTTCTTTAACATGTAAAGCTCTTTTCATGCACACTCGCCGGTTCTTGAGGCTTCTGACATCGCCTTCTGATAAAGCACAATCAATTTGGTCACGGTAGGTTAGTCTTCTTCGGCTCCTTACGTCCTTCCACTTTCACACTATATGTCCGAACCAGAGGAGCATGCCTTTTCTTATCTTAACACCGACATTCTCTTTCAGACCAACTCTCTTTCTTACGTCATCATTACGAACGTGGTCATCAAGTGCTATGCCACAAATTTAGTCGGTTGGTACCCCACAGCAGTAGTCAGTATGACATTATACTGTGGAAGTAACTGAAATAAACTAGCCTGGCAGTTTCCACATTAGTAAGTTATCTCATTATTTAACGGCATATGCAGCAGAGCTGAATTTGTTTGATGGAGTTTTAATATAAACACTATCTACCTCAATGCCTAAGAAAGTAATTTACCGTGTTCAGAACCACGCCGTTAAGAATGACTAGAGTAAAGGTTTCAGCTACATTTGGTAACACTAACTTGACACATTTAGTTTTATTTGCATTTAGATCTAGATTTTTCGTATTAAACCAGATATGTATAATTGACAAAGTTTTGTTTGCATCATCAAGACCTGATCAAGACCGTCTTGTTGTCTATCGGGTTTAAAAATTAATGAGGTATCGTCGGCAAACAAAAAGTTTTTACATTTACCTTGTGCAAAGTAGGCAAGATCATTAATATAAACTAAAAAGAGAAAAGGGCCCAAAATAGAATCTTGCGGGACGCCTTTTTTATTTTAGAACCGTACCGAACCGGAAAACGTAATCTTGCTAATTTTAACTATCTGAATTCTATTGCTTAGGTAAGATAATATGATTTTGGTAGAATTTCATCTAATCCATAAATTTTTTTGTTTGATAATATTTCATGATCAGTTTGTTGATTAATATTTCATGGTAGACACAATCGAAAGCTTTGAATAAAACACAAAATACTTCAATAGCATTCATATTGTCTTCCCAGGCATCAAAGATAAGTTTAATTAATGTTGCTACCGCATCGGACTGGCCGTCCGTGAGTAAATCCACATTGACGATTATGCATAATTTTATGTATGTTAAAAAATAACACCAATTGATCCAGAATATTTCTTTTTAAATATTTTACTGAGGGCTGACAAAATGGAAATTAGTCTGGAGATATTTGGGTCACTTTTACTGCCCTTTTTGTATACGGGAATTATTTTACTAATTAGATTTAGATTTATTATTTGAGAAATTCCCCTTTTGAAATACATTCATTAAAATATTTGCGAGTTGTGGTGCAATTAATACTATTATATTACTTAAACCAAACACTAAACTAAAAATGTGTAAAACGGAGGACCATCCCTAGTGGGGCTAGAACTCGGTGCCTCCGCGTCGTTAGCGACTCGTTAGCATCTAAGCATATCGCTTCCCGCTGACATTCCATTTTTCAAACTTCGGATCGATCATTCAATCTCATTCCTGGCAATGTCTTCATAGTACGCTGTAACTACCGAGTCTGTCACAAACTCGGTCACAGTGTCAGCGTCCTGGACATAATCATACATTTCTGTAAAATATTCTCTCCACTGTTCTAACACTTCCTGAGTGTTAGCAAGAATGCCATCAGCTTTACTTTTTATCGTGTCCATTCTGAATGCTGACGAACACTCCGAGACTTCTTTACCTCTGTCCAGAAGAGTTTGATATTCAGCTCACAGTTCTTCATCGGCCTCTCTTCCTCATTCTTAAGTAGCCTTTCACGCTTCTCTTTCCCTGAATTTCATTCTTGCATAGACGGTACGGTAGTTGTTTACATCTGAGTCGGAAGGAATCGCATTCGCAAGTCTTTCACTGACTAGACGTTACATATGTAGGTAGTCTTTACACTTTTATCTTTCAATTTTTCACTTCTTATTCTTTCATGATCTCCTAACGAAATTGTGCCTACACTTCTTGAAAAGGCCCAAAAACCGGGTTTTCACCAGATTGTAGTCCATTAACAACTTTCGGAGACGCCCATCTAACAAAATCACATCAATCACACTTTTCTGTTCATTCCATCTCAATGTGTAAGTGTGAATATCCTTGTGATGGAAGAACGTGTTCATGGACACAAGGAGGTTTCGACCATATATGGACCAAGCACAACCTCATAACTGCTTCGCTTGATACCGACCCTTCCATTTAGATCTCCACACTTAGTTGCCCGTTCATTTGCTTCAGCCAAATCCAGAATACCCCTCACTGTCTCCCAAAACTTCTCGAACTCCTAGGGATATTAGTAGAGCTCATAGGAGCATATGCTGCAACCAAAAACCTCGCGTAATCCCCAGTTTTATTTTAACCAAGAGAAGTCTTGGGCCTACTAAATCATAACCTTTCTCACCAGCGGCCAAGCGAAATGAAAACACGACACCTACGTCAGCGCTGGCATCATCATCCGGATTCACAGTGCGGCACCCAACGTGAAACTATCCTCCTCACGCGAAGATGCAAGTGTAGAATCTCGTGAAGGCTTCCCGATTCAATCTGCAGTATGTGCTTAATCTTCTGATACGTAACTCACCTATTGTCTTGGATTCATTTTTTTTTCACTGTTAACCCGTTTTCTTCCGTAACAGCCGTCAAAGACCGACCACTTCTTCCTTCATTCCCCAAAGTTAGTCGACCGCCCATGAATTCGTTATACCAACGATACACGGTTGCCTTGGAAATGCCTTCATCCATGAACGCCATTTGATCCGATTTCAGGCGACACTTGAAATCATAAAAATTCATAGCGCGAAAATGTTCCCGGCGCAGATCCATTTTTCAATGAGACAGGATATTTTAAATTAGCTCGCAAAAAATATGGAGGGAAATTTTGAAATTGGAACTTTTACTTATAAATAATCATATTTTCAAAATACTCGTAGATTATAACTGGCCCGTCTCTCATACATAAAAACTTTTTTCACAATACTTTCTGAGTGGCTTGGCTCATTTGTGTCGGCGTGAGCGCGCTTTTGTGCATCACTATTGAGTCTAGTATAACACGAATTATTATTATACTGCAAGTACCATGCTCGATCGCTCACACATGAGTGGCAACCATAGATCGACATGTAATTGAATACATTGAATACATCCCGTCATACATCGACAATTTCAGGAAACAATACATACGTAGTGGTTATAGAGGAATAGAATGCTACGAGTATAATAGCTGAAGTGAATATATATATATATATTTATTATGTTGATACTGTTGATTGTAGGCGCTTGGTGTAATTTTGAAGATACTCCACAAAGTGGAATCTGTACAGGTGTTTACATTAACAAGATTTTTTTTTTTGTATATACAACGTCGGAAGACATAGAAGTATATGACGCACCTGATGTAAATGGTTACCGGATGATAATGACAGAATACATGAAGAATCGCTCGCGCATTGCCATCGCCGCTGCAAAACAGGAGTTTACTAGTATTCTTCCTGGTTCGCAGGAACACAATAACACTATTTTGATGTATTGTTATTTTCATAATTATGTAAAACTTAAACATTAGAAAATATTGCGTACAATAGATATTCGAGCTAAATTAAAAAGATATAAGCTGTCAAAATGGCGTCTAGTGATTTACTGCGTCAGTAGAATTGTGAAAATTAGGTCACCTCTTTTTTTTTATACTACGTCGGGAGGCATACAAGCATACGGCCCACCTGATGTAAAGCGGGTGCCGTAGCCTATTAAAGCTTGCAATATATTAATTATAACTCGCGCGATGTCTGCTCTGCTGCTTACACAGTAACTCCTTGGGAGCTTACTGGTGATCTCACTCACACGCAGGAACACAACAACCCTCTAGGGAGTTGTTATTTGGCTGCGGTTTTCTATGAGGTGAAGGTACTTTCCCAGACGGGCTGTTTCGATGCGCCCTACCTCCTTAAAACTTCCAGACCAAGACAAACAGTTGTGTGCATGTTCATGCACACAAATGTTTGCCTTGTGTGGGAATCGAACCCACGAGCGTTGGTGTCAAAGTCGCGTCATTCACAACTGAGCCACCGAGCTCGTCTAAACCTCAGTTGCAGAGGGTTTTGATTGTATGTCACGATTTTAAACAATAAAGTTGAGTACAAACATGGTTGTTATTAATTTTTGCCTTCCAAAACCTGTACGAGAACGTCGTAACAGTCAGTTTTAAGCTCCTATTTCAATAACTTAGCTAGTTACAAATTTTATGTGTGTCATATACCTCAATCAACAATTAATAATCTACTTCAATGAAAAATATAAAGATGTTAATTTATGAAGTCACTTGTTGAAATCAAATCGAAGAAACAATTTCCTCGGAATGACTACTTTATCATAAACAAAGGATCTATTCGCTCGTAACAGTCATGGTTGGTTGAACTTCTTTGAGTTACGAAATGTCATTAGTTTTCAGGTCAGGTTTTTTTAGTGGAAGTAGAAACTGAAAATTGACTGAAATATTTTAAAATCAAATGTGTTGTCGTTCCATGTAAACAAAAATATGCGCACCGTGAACGATATACGAGTATGTACAGATATGTGACATTCATCGGTGCTATTTTACATGGCGTACAGACACTATGTATTTATATATATATGATTCCCCTGTTCGTGTGTTTGTCACTGAACTCTTTAAAAGACTGAAGTGATAACTGTGTGAGTGGATAACTGGATGGTTTAGATCCACAATTGGCCCTGGTAGGTGGCGCTGCAATCGAGTTTCAGGACTTTTTATTTTTATTTTCGGGTAGGACTACGTCTGTTAGGTTCGCTAGTCTTGTATATAGAAATAAGAAAACGAAATCATTTTTTTATTCGATAACATTTTCAGATTAGCCTAGCGGGTGATCCTTTGCACTTTAGTAGCGTTCAGATCACCCGTGCGAAGCAAGATTGGGTCGTATATCATAGTCATAAAAATGGTAATTGTAGAAGAAGCGGAAACGGCATGTATGGATCGTTGTACCTGACGTTACATAGTCTCTGTCTACCCCAACGTATATATTTACTCATCTCAGCAATCCAACCAAACGTTGGCTGCATCAACATCTACGGAATGCGTATTTATTTTATTTATTGTCAGATAGTTCCAACGCAAAATTTCCAAATTTCAAAATTACTTTCCAAAATGACAACTAATGCATCAATAGCACTCGGTATGAATACAAGTACGTAGTATTATCATTAACATTTCTTTGCAACTTAAATGAAATACAAAATCGTCGGTATACTTTTGTATGTTATTACAAATATATGCAGTTAAATTATTAAACAACAGTTTCCCAAATAGTGTCATCCTGTGCTATATTGAGAGCGAGATTACTGACATGTGGGATGTCGTTTCAACAATTATTGATCCGATTGTCGTGATGGCCTATAGTTTAATAAGCAAGAGCCTCGACCAACATCCCAAGAGGCTCGCGTTGGGAAGCTGGATTAAGAGCCAGATACAATCCGCCTTGGCACGACGTGCCGTGCCAAGACTGTAAGGAGGTTTCTGTCTCAGTGAGTTTGACCGTCGATAATGTGGTCCTTGTTCCCGCTATCAAAGGGATACTATTTTCATATTTTTAAATGTAGTTTTTTATGATTGTAAATATAAACCAGTTGAGAATGCGCAATTTATGAACGGTACATTCAAAATAAATTACATTAAAAATAAAGCTAGTATTACTATGCCGGATTTATCACTAAAAGAGATCTCTTCCAGCCAACCCAGAGTCTTTGATAGAACAATTTACATGGGCGAAAGAATATACGTACACCAATTCACTACAACAATATCATAAATTTCTTAAAAGTAACGTACATCAAGGTTATCTAATAAGTATAACGATTGGACGAAAAAACAAAATAATACATAACCAGTTGAGAATGTGCGAGCTTGCATTGCCAGAGGAACACCTGGCTCGTCAATTATATAACAATTAATTATTTTTTTTAATTTATCGGCCATTTTGACCATGTTCCTTAAGAAATAGGAACGGTGTTCCTGAACATTCCTATTCTACTTTTTTATGCTGAATCCGAATCTGAAGTCAAAATTCATAAAAATAATGTATAAATTCTATATTGGGAAAAAACGCACACACAGCTAAACGCACACACAATCAAACAAATAGATTTCATATAGGAACGGTGTTCCTGAAAATAATAACCCTATAATTTAATAAAGTATTACAATATTTCTAGTATATAGGTATATAATAGTTATGCCATTGCACTGAAATGTAACACGAGCGTTAAAATGACTATTTCTAATGCAGTGGCTTACGTTAATTTTTCTACGACCGTAATTATAGGTTAATAAAACAAAAGTGTAACAAAAGGAATATATTTTTCATACTTCTATTGAGATATTTCGGGAAGTATAAAGATTTTGCTGTTTCTGACGGCTATTTCTGACGGCAATAAATTTTGAATATCACTCTCATTACTACTTATATCACTCATTTTTAATAAACCTAGTCCTACCATACCTAGTCCAGCCACATCAAGTTCTGTTACAAATTAATATGCACATTTTTTTATGAAGTAATGTAATCCTAATAAAACTTATATGAAGATACAGTATCGGCGTGTCGTTGCAAGCAGACCATATACTCTAAAACTGACCATAATTTGTAGTTTAAGGGGTTCAGATGTGGGCTAAACGAGGGCCAGTCTTCAGCTCTTATAAAGTTCGGGACGTTGGTTTCGAGCCAGGCTTGGGTAGTTCGTGCCTACTGACCAGGTGCAGAGTCCTGCTGGAAAGTCCACGGTACATTTTTAAAAAGTGTAATGCTGTTGTGAATCCACAGAACAATTCCAAGACAGTCTCTTGATACACTTTGGCTGAAGTCTTCAATCCTTTTTCACAAAAATGAACCTAGATAAGACACTCCCCACCAAACCATTACAAGCGCTTTACGACTACTTGTTACTTACGACGACTATAATGACGACTTTGTACATTTTCGACCACTTGGATGGCTTGTTTAGAACTGTGTGTGTACACTTTGTCATTTTGCTTGTTGTAGTTCTCTTCAATCGTCAAATTTTTTTCATTAGTAAAGAGGATATTTCTTTATCTTTCCCATGCGTGTCAGGACAGAAGGCGTTTGGGTCGATCCACTCTCTTCAACTGTAGGGATTGATTTAGAGCATGTCCTGTATATCGACGATAAGCGCCGAGTTTCACGTCTTCTTATATTATACGCGACAGAGTTCTAGCGGGAATCTCATAAAATTTTTGTTTCCTAATGGGGTTTCGGTGAATTCTGGCTTTAACAGCAATAATAGCCTTTGTAGTTCTAACAGTACGTAGTCGCCCCGATCTCTTGGTCTTGGTCTTATATATCTTTCGATACGATATATGGCTGACACCAAGCTTTTGAAGTGTCTTGAATATGACTGATGGTTCCTTACCCACTTTTGATAATGAACACCAAAAAAAAATGTGTACAAGGGCGGGAAATTCAAAGAAGTTTTTAAAATAATAAACGCATTCCAAATTCAAAATAATTAAAGAGTTGAAAAAAGAAAAGTTTCCACGTAACAGTATTTATGGGAAGGCTAGTTAATTACTAATTACACGACCAAATTGAAAATTTCGATAAAATATGATGGGAAATTATTTCTTTTTAATTAGTATAAAGTTTGGCGTCAAAAGTTTTAGCCAATTTTTCATACGATGCTTTTAACTTCCAAATTCAAATTTTATGAAGATTCGCTTACAAAACTTTTCTTCTTTAAACAGTATTGAAAAGTTGTATGGATTTTCATTCCAAATGGTAGTAGAAAAATAACATGATGAAATGTGATACATATATAGGATATCAGCTTAATATTTAGTCATTATACATTACTAATATCTTTTCTGAAATATATTATGCATAAACACTAGATATTTTTTGCCACTAAAGAAAGGTGATAAACTATGAATACGTGATTTCCTCACCGGGTGGCTTATCCTTTTTTATACTATGGAGCAGTTCCTGAATACTAATTTAAGTTTTGGGGGTCGTAATACTGACAACAAAAGACGCTCTCTTTTGAATATCAATTACAAAATTTCAATCATTTCAAGTATTTTCCACATAAGTCTGAAACCACGAAAGATTTTTCATTCTATATATCTATAACGTCACGCCAAATCCCTTCCCGGTAGGCAGAGTGAACCGAGTACAGATTTATCATTAATAGCCTGGATAGATGAAGAATTTAACCAGTTGAGAATGCGCAAGCTTGCACTGCCAGAGGAACACCTGGCTCGTCAATTATATAACAATTCAATTTTTTTTATAATTTCTCGTCCATTTTGACCATGTTTCTTAAGAGATAGGAACGGTGTTCATGAACATTCTTATTCTACTTTTTTAAGCTTAATCCGAATCTGAAGTCAAAATTCGAATATTCGAAAAAAAAACGAAAGACAAACACACGACAAACGCACAGACATATAGATTTCATATAGGAATATATAGGATTACTTCATATAGGATACCTTCTGTAAATTTATATGCATTTTGTAAAAAGATGTTATTTGGACGTTACAAAGAGACACTTCAACTTTATTTATTTGTGTGTATAGATAAGAATAAGAAAAATGCATAACATAAGAATTCGGATTCGTCGTCAAAAACGTCTTGTTGCCAGAGTTTCTTATTAATTGTAATCAATCCATGCTTATACTTATTTCTTCGATACCTTGTCTCGTTCCTTTCTCTAATAAGCACTGTAGATTTATTCCGTAATTCACATTTCCATCTGCATCGCTATGCTACTCTTGTTCACTTAGAATGTCAGAACTGTTTTCTATCATTTCTTATTTCAGAACATAAACATATCCTAACAATGCGACGGCCTGCGCAAACTACTTGCAGCTGCTCACTTTTTTTCGGAAATCATGGAGTTCTACTCAAAAAAGAAATCTGAAAGATTCATCGAGTAAAAAATACGTTCATAAGTGAAATAGGGAAGTATTATTTAAAATTATTTAATATTATTTACAAAGTTAAATTTAAAACTTAAATGTTCATTACTGATATTCTTGTAAGCACTTCGGTCCCGTAAATGCCATTTCCTAATTCAATAAGATTATATGGGTCCGCTACCTAAGCATAAGGATTTGGCGAAAATACAAGCGACGATACGAAGCGACTGCCGTCAGATCTCCACATACCAAAGGTAAATCAGATCTTTCTTAGATCACACGTTTTTCTTATATAATTTCATGCATACCTTAAAATGTATCTCATGTTGTTTGTTTTTAATTTACGTACGAGTATTGAATGTGTGTACATATTTTTGTCTCTATTTCATTTTCAGGAACACCGTTCCTATATGAATTCTATATGTGTGTCAGTGCGTTTGTCTGTTGCTTTTTTCGAATATTCGAATTTTGACTTCAGATTCGGATTCAGCATAAAAAGTAGATAAGGAATGTTCAGGAACACCGTTCCTATCTCTTAAAGAACATGGTCAAAATGACCGAAAAAAAAATGAATTGTTATATAATTGACGAGCCAGGTGTTCCTCTGGCAATGCAAGCTCGCACATTCGCAACTGGCTATGTATTATTTTGTTTTTTCGTCCAATCGTTACATTATTAGATAACCTTAAATAAATTTCTTAAAAGTAACGTTCATCAAACGTTACAAACGTTTTTGAAAAACGTTTGTAACGTTTAAAACCTTTCTTAGGTTAGGTTACACGTCTTTCGAAATATAGCTTCTTGGACGTGCGCGTTTTCTCACAATGTTTTCCTTCATCGCTGAGCAAGTGATAATTACGAATATATACATAAACCGAAAACGCGAATTTAGTGGTACATGCCCACACCATTTTTCTTTGTTCACTAGTTTTGCCACCACCGCCATAGCCTGCGACTTCGTTTATTATTATTATTTTGACTAGCGAAACAGATCCAAATCGACTAGGGCACAAAATATTCCAACATTCGTGATCATGCCCACGAAATAGATTTCGTTCGCGTACATTTTAATCGAATTATACTTTGTCACTACACGTTTCTTTCTGTTAAATAGTAATTTAAAGCACGAGTGATTTTGTACCAAATGGTAAATATTTAACGATGCGATAAAACTCAAAAATCTGCAAGAAGAAAGAAAAGCATTTATTTATACTAAAAACAATATTGGACAACGTTATATAGGTACACAACTCTTTTCTATAATATCATAACAACATGCAAACAGCAAGAACACAACACAATCTAATCCTACATACAGCAAACAGTGCCGTGCGATCTTACAAATTGATTTTGACCCGGTATATTCTCGAAGCCTGTGTGCCAACCCGACACTGATTTTAATGACACCATGGCCTACATATGCGTCAAAATGACTCCGCGGAAATCTCTATAGCGTTCCGAATCATTGATTAAGTTATCTAGTTATTCCCCACGGCTTTACCCTACTCCGGGATAATTTAGTTACTTTCCCACGTAAATCCATCTGTCATACCTCCGTTTCCTAAAATTCAGGTTAGTTCAAATTCGTAATGCAATATCACATACAATAAATAAGTACAACTTTAGTTCCTAATCCACGCTTTGTATTAGAATCTGAAGTTATACATATTCATGTGAATGCACCTCAACCTCAACTGTTTGAATTGTTGAATGTAACGTATACATATGGTATTGTAACAGAGGTCTAAACTACAGTACGCTGTAAATTTACATTATTATCATTATTTACATTGTAACTGTAAATAATGTATGTATAAGTATACGTTCAATTTATAGGGCCTTTTTGACATAGGCATTGTAGGTGGATGTCGAGGTCATTATATTAAATGACTCCTCTGAATTAGTGAAATACGCAAAAGAAGTCAAAGTCATTCCATATACTTACGGACTCCGTTGAATGTAAGACAACGAATACTCTGTGATGTCGGTAATCAATACTAATAATATATTATTATATTGGCGAAACACGCTGGTCCGCGTGTGGCCGGTATGACGTGTGCTGTTTGGGGTGAGTCTCCGCCGTTAACGTTCTGGGGTTCTAAACAGACCTATGGTTTTATCGTTCGAGAAGCAGTAATATTTCGTTGAATATAACAATAATTAATTTGGTGGTATGTATGTATATCTTCGCACCTTATATGCGGGGTAGACAAAGAGAACCAGCGCCATAAGGCGCGGTCTTTACACATCTCACTCGCTTCTTTAACAGACATAGCTCTTTCCATGTACGGTCGCCGATTCCTAGGGCTCCTGATAAAACACGCCTATCTGATAAAACACGACCAATTTGGTCCTGGTAGGTAGGTTAGTCTTGGTCTTTCTCGGCTCCTACATCCTTCTACTTTCGCATTGCATATCTGTTTCGTCACTCTTTCATCCTGCATTCTTTGTACATGTCCGAACCAACGGAGCATATCTTTTCTTGTCTTGACACCGACACTCTCTTTCAGACTCCCTTTCAGCAAGACTTGATAATTCGGTGGTAATATTATGATTATGTGTTAAAGACCTGTTGTTTGGGAATATTGCTTATCATAGATGCGGCGGTGAAGGCGCCGCGCATTGTATCCACCAAGAACTCGCCGGACTGAATCGCCGGAATCGAATATCCTTGTCCCTTCCCATTTTATTTTCACTAAAGTCAGCGTTCCTACTCGCGATTCGGATGATCCGAGCGAGGAACACGAGGGCAGCTTGCTATATTATTTTTATTATTTATATTCATATTAATACGTGTATCATTCTTTTTCATGAAATCATGTACCCAACGGACTTAATTCCGTATGTAAACTCGGGATTCTCGTAAGTAGTTAACTTAAACATCAAAGTTGATCCTTATTATTTGTTTTAGACTACGTCATGCGTAATAAACAAATGCCCGCGTAATGTAAGCGTATCCTATGAATCTCTACAACGCAAGGGGTGTCGCTACCGTTGCCACCCTCACTTTAGTTTACTAATGACCTTAGTCACTTGCAGTGACACAACAACAACCCTCCAGGATATTGTTATCTGTGTGATCTTCAGTAAGCCGGAAGCACTTTCCCAATTGGGAAAGGAAAAAACTTCTTCTTATTAAAAGAAAGAAATTTTATGTATTCGGCAACGCACCAGTGACACCTCTGGTGTCGCCAGTGTTCGTAGACTACGGTGGCTACTTACCATCATGCGGGGCGAATACTTGTTTCACATTAGTGGTGTAAAAAAAGTACGGTACTTTACACCGCTATCCTCAGCTTTGCTAATCGGTAGAGTGCACAACGTGCAACTTATGTTGGTGGCTTTAGTTCTGACTATGATGCAGAGATAAGAGAGGTAGGGCGCATCAAACAGCCCGTCTAGTACCTCTCAGAATACCGCAACCAAATAACAACTCCCTGAAGAGTTGTTGTGTTCCTGCGTGTGATACTCGTATTTAATGTATTGCAAGCGTTCAAAGTACTCTTACTCTTACTTCAAAGTACCTCGTGAGATCGTGAAAAAAAAAAAAACGATCGTGGTTCTTGTACAGGATAACTGTTATTACCTTCACAGAGTGCGTAATTATAAATATACAAAACAAACACAATATACCTCGGTATATATATACCGAGCTAACGTTTTACTGCAAGGTAATTTTCTCCTAAAATAATATTCTTTGTAAGAATTGCTACGTACGACCAAGAAAATTGCACAGAAATTTAATCTAAAAATGTTGATCTTGTTTACTTCACGTTCTAAACATTCTCCCACGCACGTACCAAAACCAATATTTTTCATACAAATATATCTCTCTATACATATCTATTTGCCAATAAAGTCAAAGTCAAAATCTTTTTATTCCGTAAAAATGGCTACATTTGTTTGGAATCGTCACAATTTTTTTCCCTACCGTGCAGTTTATGACTAGGTGAGCACTGATAAAAATACTGCCAAAATACTCAGGCATCCCTCTTTTGGTGTCCAAACAAATTTACATATTTTATTAATTACATTATAATTGGATCGACTCACTCCCAGGCATTTTTATCATTAATATAGTCAGATACTTTATAATATGCCCTGCTACACAATTTGGCTTTAATAGTAGTTTTAAATTTGTTTATTGACAATTCTCTTATATTGCTGGGAAGTTTGTTATAGAACCGTATACATTGCCCCATAAAAGAATTACTTATTTTGTGGAGACGGCTTGCATGTAACACAAGATTATGCTTATATCTAGTATTTATGCTATGAGTATCACTCTTTTTACAAAATGAGTCTATAGATGTTATAAAACTAAAATACTTTATAATCAGAATTATGTTGATACTGTTGATTGTAGGCGCTTGGTGGAATTTTGAAGACATCTCGTTAATGTTAATACTTGCACTTGTACAGATTCCACTTCACAATTTTATTTAATAATTTTTTAAAACTGATTGCACGGTACCGCCATATGTTTTATAAAATACCTTGATAATGCCGTAAAGGCGAAACCGGTCGGTAAAAATAATTATTAAATAAAATTATGAAGTGGAATCTGTACAAGTGCAACTATTAACATTAACGCGTTATAATCAGAATGTTGTTGTCTCAATCCGTATGTTAGTTTTAAATTTCGTACGGTTGAGGTGAAATACGATGGCGTCGTTGCATGTGTCACTCCAATCGAACACTGAGGTTAAGCAATGTGGAACTGGATGAGTTTATCAGTCTCGCATTTGTCCGTGCTCGGAGGATACGATAAGTCTGTCCCGGCTGTTGTCGATAGATAGCAGTCGTTAATGTTGTGTCAAGTCATGAATATGGTCGGCAACGCATGAGTTGCAAATGTCCATAGGTTAGTGGGATGAATAAGGATGTGTTGGTATGGCGTTACATCGACATATTTTACAGCTCGAACAGATCGTTGATTTGCCGGATTCAATATTTGTATGCGATAGAAATTGTCGTGCCACAATTAATAGATATAGGTATTGTTTGACGGATGGTGACATAAATGTCAGCAGGTTTACTAGTTTTACCACTATTTATTGTCGTTGTAATCATATTTTTTATTAATTTTTTTTCTATATCTGCCTATATATATCATCACATGTAGATAGAGAAAATTCAGTGCCATAAGACACACACTCCTTGCACACTTCGCCGGTTCCAAGTTCTCAACTTCCTCTGTTCGGAAAACGGAACATGCCTTTTCTTATCTTAACACTGACACCCTCTTATACATCATCTTTGCGAACGCTTGCTGACCAGAAAGCGCTACGCCACAAATTTTGCGCAATACTCGCATCTTCATGTTTTTTATATCTATATTTTTTTTTAGACACCGTATTTGAGAAAATCAGATCTTTCTAATAGTTGTATGCTAGAGAATGGCCTTAGTACTAACTACATTTAATTTGTAGCAAATAATGTTTAACAATGAATACTTAGCCTTATCTTGCCGCCAGCCAGCTCTAATTGAACGAAAAGTCAGTATAATTTCATTTATTTTATTAATATGATGAAATCAAAAACATACTCTCCAATTAAGATATCAATACAAAATATCGGGATGGTTGGTCAATTATTTGCATGTAAGTTTTCTTATTATTAAATATAAAAGCTCTAAGAAGTGAATAACTGCTGACATAATATGTAGCATTATCCATATTAGGAAAATTTGCTACACTTTATCAAAACCGTAATGGGAATATCCTACGAAAAAAAATAATTAAATAAACATTTTGGACAACACTGTTTTAACATGAACATCATGTTTTGTTTATGGAAAATTCATAATTGTAATATAATTCGTATGAACTATGATAGTCAATCATGTTTGTTAACTTTTATTACAATGGAGCGAGTGCCTATATTTTTAAAACAGGAGAATACATTTGAAGAATTTTGATAGTAAGATTGTGAGTAAATGTATGTAAAAGTGAATGACAATGAATAGAACTGAATTGTAAATCAATTAGATTGGCATTCTCAATATACCGAGGAAAATCCGATAACAAAATCCACCTTCCATGAATTATGTATGGATGCAAGATCCAGGAAATGAGTACGCGAACCTTAATCTTATTTACTCTTTTACGTCTTTAATTTTTTTTAATGATAAAGTGGAAAGTATTTTCTAAATATGTTTAAAACGCTGTTGTTAGAATACGAATATTTATTATGGAGATAGAACATGTAAATATCGTATACCTATAATTTTAACGGAGATATTAAAATTTTACCGGAGGACTGAAGGAAAAAGCAAGGAATTTCGACGAGCTCGGTTGGTTTGTAACGCTACTTTCACACTAACAACGCTCGTGGGTTCAATTCCCACACACAAATGCAAACATTTGTGTGCATGAACCTGTCTGTTTGTCTTGATCTGGATGTTTTAAATGGTAGAATGAATAAAAGTAGACCGTCTAGGGAAGTACCTTCACCTCACTGAAAACCGCAATGAAATAACAAGTCACTGGAGGGTTGTTGCCTTACTGCGTGTGAGTGCGGTCACCAGTGAGCTCTTAAGGATTTCTGTGTTAGCAGGAAGAATTCTTAGTGTATAAGGGTTCTTAGTGTATCGTAATTGGAAAGAACAGGAAGACCATTTAAGATAAAACGTGGAGCTAGGCAAGGAGATCCCATCCTAGATCTAACCTTTTCACGGCTCCTCTAGAACAAATCTTTCGAAACCTGAAATGTGACGAACGTGGCATTATTATCAATGGAATATGACTGAACCACCTGCTATTTGCTAATGACATCGTCATTCTACAAAAACCCCCAAGATCTACAATACTGTCAATACTTAATACATCATTAGAAAGAAAAGTAAAAAATCTGGTTTAAAAATTTATTTACAAAAAACTTGCGTCATGACGAATGGGCACAAGACGTCGATATATATTCAAACTCAAGCCCCGCAATATGTCGATGTGTATGTATATCTAGGACGAAACATAACCCTCAGTGATCTGACAACAACAGAAGTTAATAGGAGAATAAAAAAGGCCTGGTGTGCATACTGGCCTCTAAAAGATACATTCAAATCAAACTTACCTATGAACTTAATAAAGAAGGCTATGGACTCAGTTGTTTTGCCCACTCTATTCTATGGCTGCCAGACTTGAGCATTCACAACTAAAATTGTGCAGAAACTACAAACATTTCAAAGGGCTACTGAAGTGTTCTGAATAAAAACTCAGCGATGAAATTAATAGCCAAAAATAGTGGAACAAAACTAAATTCAGCGACGTGATAAAAATGGCCTACAGGTGGAAATGGCGTGGGGTTGGGCACATAGTGAGACCCAAAGATGGGCGACGGACCGAAAGAACTACAAACACTGGTACCCTCGGAACATAAGAAAACCCCGCGTAAGACCTAAACGCCGCTGGTCGGATGATATTGTCTAAACGGCGGGGCCGATGTGGATGCAGCTGGCCAAGGATAGGCAACAATGGTCTCAATAATTAAATAAAAGTTAATAAAATAAAATAGTAATCGTTAATGTATAAGTATGAAATAATATAAATATAATGAACGTAAATGTAAACTAATGCATGTGGACATTTAATATTATTATTATATGTAATATGTTTTAATATTACTGTTATTTAAATCTTACCAAATTTTATCGTAACTTGTATATTGTATTATAACTTGTATTGGGAATACAAGCTATTATTATTATTTAAGCATTCATAGGCCACGGTAACCGCGTTACACTAGGTAGGCAGTATGTCTTCAGATGTTGTATATAAAAAAAAACTTTTAATTATACTTAACTTAAAAAATATTTGTTCGATAACTTCGAATTAACTTAGTTTAAGGTCTAATACATCTGTTATTATATTATACAAATGGTTATGAGTACTATTTGACGAGCTCGGTGGCGCAGTGGTGAAAGGCGTTGTTACGCTACTTTGACACCAACGCTCGTGGGTTCGATTCCCACACAGTACAAACATTTGTGTGCATGAACATGTCTGTTTGTATTGGTCTGGGTATTTTCTATGTATAAAAAGTATGTATTTACAAAAAAAAATGTATTTACGTATGTTTATCAGTTGTCTAGTACCCATAACACAAGCTTCGCTTACTTTGGGGCTAGGTGGCGCTGTGTAATTTGTCCGACAATATTTATTATTTATATTATTTATTTACAATTACAGGACATGAAATATTTTTGTTATCTTATTATGTTATGTATGTAAAACATTTTTATTTTGAGTAGGCGATGTGGTCATAGCAAACTATGTTCTCATCGCCTACTTAAAAACTCAATATATGTATAGTAAGTATAGTAAGTTACACTAAACTTAAATAAGCGCAGTATGTTAGTCAACAAACTGTTGTGCACTTTGGCGAAATAAGTATTTAAGTAGGTAATAATTGATAAGGATGATTTGGATGATAACAACAACTCTCCTCTCATATTCGTTGAGATGGAGGTACTTCACCTGTCGGGCTGCTTCCAATTTGGTCTGCCTGTTATTTCTCAGTCGTCAACATCGATTCTAGTTTGCTAAGAGACAGATGTGGTATACCATGTACGTATCTTTGGCCCAGATGTAAATGTCAACTGTTTACTCTGATAGGGTCGAATGGGACTTTCAGATCTTAGATTTGATTTGAACGATCACTGAGCCATTGCATCGTTACTCATCGTACACATCGACAGTCATTTATCGTACAGTCCATATCAAAGTAAATTCGCCACCTGAAATACATGCCTGAATACGTAACAGTTACGTTTATTTTATTATTTTAACAAAAATGTACCTTAAAAAAAATAAAGCTACATGTATTTCAACAGTATTTATTTATATTTTATTTATTTATATTTCAACAATCAGCTCAGCACTCAATACGTCAGCACTCAGTAGGTACGTCAGACTGATCCGGCTCAGCGGCTTTTGTGTGCGGAATAAACATCAATCAAATGTACGCCCATAGCGATAACTATGTACCTTTATTTTCAAACTATTGCTTTTATAAATAAAAATTGAAGCATTCTTTGATGGCCCATCCAGCCTGACATGTTTTCCTGACCCTTTTATATCATAACCACAAAACAATATCTAGACATTATTAACAAATTAAGGATTGCAATCTGAAAAACTTGATGATTGAACTGGATTCAGTAATCCCGTCGATCAGGTGTCAATGTAATACAATTATAATTAATGAAAAATAAATTAAACTGATTTCCTGAAAAAAAAATCATATGCAATTTTATCGCCAATTTGTCATACATACATAATTAAATTGACATTAATAAGATATAGTGATAAAAAATTAAAAGGGTATGCTGAGATGGTTTAGTCGTTTAGAAATAATGTAAAAGAGTTACGAAAGGAGTGTATCAAGCAAGAATCAATGAAGATATCGACTGGGGCCACCTTAGACGCATATAGATCAAGTTAGTGATGTGCTGAAAAATGGTCAAATCAAAAGCACCTAAAACCGAAGAGCATGCATGAAGAAGTTGATGAGTATGAAAGAAGCGAGAAAGGTGCACCAGGCGCTCCATAGTTTCTGTCTACCCTAATGGAAGACAGTCGTGATGATATGTATGTATGTAAATCGCAATTGTCATTCTACATTTACCAAATGAAGAATGAAATGAACAATGTCAATTTACATACATACATGAACTATGTTAAAGCTGTTTGCCTACCCCAATGGAAGACAGTCGTGATGATAAGTTTGTATGTAAATTTACTTGCACACAAAAATATATTCTAATTTTACACGTGTATCTGAATTTATTTAAATTATATTAAAGTGTTCGGATAACTTACACTGTAGTAAATTTTAAATGTAAACGTGTAAATAAAGAACATTTTTAGATACAACATCGGAAAGCAAACAACAAAACAGCTTAGCCTACCTGTTATAAAATTGTAACTATATCTATGAAATTTTATTTATCTGTATGGTGGGAATGGAAGAACTTACTCTTTGAAAACAGTACAGAGACATGGGTCGTAGCCGTAGAGCTGAGTCATAAAAGAAACATTCTAAAAATTACTTTGCCTTTTTAAGAGCTCATTAATGCAGAACCCGCTTATGGGCAAACATTCAGTGCGCTGCTAAATTTACCCCAATCCTTAGCAAAATTGATGAGTTTCATCGTGACTGAATCATCAATCATCTATGAAAGCCGTTGAACTCTTGTTATTTACATTCAAAATCGTGAGATTTTAAAATTTGATCCATAATCTTAATTTATTTTAAGCTAACAAATAGTTATTGTGCGGATAGACGGATAGACAGGTATTTACAGGTAATTTTTCCACTTGGTATATTCTTTTCTGTGACACTCATTTCGCCTCTCCACGAGGCTACCTCAGGCGCAGTGTTTGTTATTAATAAGAAAAACATTTTACAACTTCACTATTTTCATAGTATGACTTTCTAACGACTGACTTAGCTTTACTTACTTAGTTTAGCACTAGATGGCTAAAAACATGTCTTTTTATGTATTGTCTTTGACCTATGCAAGGTTACTGCTATAATAGTCATACATTTCAGATTTCTCGTTTCTAAAAATAATTACAAATTCATTTGTATGAAATATATACATGTCTTCATTTTCGCTATGAACAACGGAAATATTTAAAGACCTAATATAAAGCCCTAATGCCAGCCCATTTACTCACATTATATGTATAGTGTATGTATGTATATTTTCACGCCAGGTCCCTTGCGGGGTAAGCAGAGAGAACCGAGCGCCATAAGACGCGGTCCTTACACACTTCACTCGCTTCTTTAACATTCATAGCTCCTTTCATACACGTATAGTGTTATGTCATGTTTTGACGAGCTCGGTGGCGCAATCGTGAAAGACGCGACTTTGACACCAACGCTCTTCCATTTCCGATTCGATTTCCACACAAGACAAACATTTGTGTGCACGAATATGTCTGTTTAGCTTGGTCTGGATGTTTTAAGAGAGATAGGGCACATCAAAGCAGCCAGTCTGGGGAAGTGCCTCCACCTCACAGAAAACCGCAGCCAAATAACAACTCCTTAGAGGGTTGTTGTGTTAATGCGTGTGAGTGAGGTCACCAGTAAGCTCCTAAGGAGTTGCTATGTAAGCAGCAGAGGAGGCATCGCGCGAATAATACTTAATATATTACATGCGTTAATAGGCTACTGTAACTGCTTTACATCAGGTGGACCGTATGCTTGTATGACTCCCGACGTTGTATAAAAAAAATGTATAGTGTCTATGTGGACATAGCTTCACATAATCATTTATCAGTAAAATCATTTGTATATATCAAACACGTGTCGCAGAGACGACCGGAGTAGCCAGGGCAGCAACGGTGGCGGATGCATGAAGTTCAAATTTCAGATGGCGAACACTCGCAGAGACGACGGCAGCAACTGAGGCAAAGACGACCTGACAGCCATGGCAGCGGCGGCATGCATCTGCTAACGGTAGTGGGTGGGTGGCGGCCGGCAGTAGTCCGCACGAACTAATCGGGAGCGGAAGCACACAAAATAGTTTAGATCAAATTACCTGTAAAATTATCATTAACTATTTGATTATTTCGCCGTTTTTTAGGAATCGTCTTTACATTACGTATATCTTGCAACACATTCAATAAACGCATTAACGTTTTGGTATTCTTGTTAAGTAATTTATTGATTTTAGAATGAACATATTGTAAAATATTTGATGTGCGATGGCGTTCTATTTTCTTGTGGAGGAAATCCGCGAACAACTTGTGTCTGAAATTAGCATAGGATATAGTATTGTATCGCGTGTTTTATTTATTTTGTTGAACCTGGTGTTTCGAATGCTTTGCAGCATCCGTGGTCGCAGGAAGACTTCTGTGTGTTGCTAAAAATTGTTTAGCATAGGATATTTTAGCCATAATGAGCGTACCTAATTATGGCTAAAATATTTGACTGGAGGTGGTTGAAATTTGTTCAATCCCGTCAACACGAAAATATTTTTATAACGTGGCAAACACGTACATGGTCTGCTTGATGGTAAGCACTTACTGTAGCCCATGGACACTTGTAGCACGAGGAGTGTCACACGTGTGTTGCCTACCCGATGTCTGTGCGATGACACTTGTAAAACCATTTTCACTGTAGTTTAATTCCGCAAGTCGTATGCTTCCAAATTGCGTTAATGTATAAAAATCCTATCCATTACAATATATTCTATCACGGTTGCAGTCAAATCAACAAAATTATGATAAATAATGCTAATATACGTTTTAATATCCTGTCTGAGCTAACAGAATTGCGGCAGTACCGTTAAATAACACAAACAAAACCATCAACCATCTAAAGATAGTAAGATTTATAACGGAAATTATTCTTGCTTGGAAAAATGACTACGATTTTAAAAAATCATATGAATATGTTTGTGCAAACCGGATTGTTGTTATTATCAAAGGGAAACTGTTAACGCAGATATTTTCTGCTTATACGATTGTTAAATTATATACAATTATTTTTTATGTATAGAAAATTGTATATGACTAATGAATAGATTATTTCGCCATTATTTTTAGGTTTTTTTGAATGATGGACTTTCCAGCTGGACTCTGCACCTGGTCACAAAGCACGAACTACCCAAGTCTGGTTCGAAACCAACGTTTCGGACTTTATAAGAGCTGAAGACTGGCCCTCTTCTAGCCCAGATCTGAACCTTAGACTACAAATTATGGTCAGTTTTAGAGGGCATGACCTGCTCGAAACGGCACGCCGACATTGTGTCTCTTAAGAAATCTCTGGAGCAAGTAGTGGCCAAATTTCCGATGGAAACATAGATGCGTAAATCCATAGATTCGTGGCCAGACAAATTAAATGCGTGTATTAAAGCCAAAGGTGGTCATTTCGAATATAATCTTTTATTTTTTTTTTGCAGACACTTCCAGATACTAGGTATTGATAAGATAGTGCCGGAAGCATACAAAGTAATTTAGATCAAACTCCCTTTAATCCTCATTCAAATAATTCTCCACCTCCCTCCTTTGATTTACGTTCTTCTACCTCTTATTTTTTTTACCACTAAGGTGACAAAAAGGTATGTGGCATGCCTGATGGTAAGTAGTTACCAAATGAATATTAGCAAGACCAGAGGAATTACTGTTCGTGAAAAATTCCTTCATGCCGTTATTGAAAAACCACAATTTTAGAGCTCTCGGAAAAAAATTCTTTGAAAACGCTCAGTACGCAACCATTGCTATTCCAGTGAGTAAACATGATTTCCCCGCCGTCGGCGAGCGGTGCGTTTATAGAAGGAAGTTGTTGGTATCATATCGAACAAATCTCGGATCACAAACTCTTGTACGGTAGGTAGAACACACATCGAGAGGCAAAGCTTTTCATTCTCTTAGATATCATTTAAGTATCGCATTTAAGTCTCTCATTTAACTCAAGAGCTCTAAATTATCTTGAATTATAGATAGACAGATAGATGCCTCTATAAGTGTGTTCTACCTATTGCATAAGGGTGTTTTAATTTCAGATTTATCTCTCTATTTTCTATATTTGTTCGATATAATACCAATAATTTCCTTCTATAACAGCGGAGAAGTCATGCTTTGAATTGTTGACGAAACATATAGTTCAAACATAAAATCCCAGCTAATAACTAGGTGCTTCCGGTCTGGACTTGAGATTTGTATGTTACCTTTTTACTTTTAATTTGAGCTCAAGACCTATGAATGATGAAAAAGCGAATGAGGTAACTAAGAACAGAGTCATATGGGGTTCCCTCTGCCTACCCCACAAGGGACCTGATGTGAAAATATGGTAATACTCGTATAAATTTACCAACAAATGTGTTCAGTGTTTATTTTTACCACTAAAATCGGTACACAAATAAAGAGATTAACACATTACGAGCTCTAAAGAAGGCCATTAAAATAAAAAAAGCAGCAAAAGAAAAGAACAATCTATGTAAAGTGAAAAATTATAGGCATAATCGAATTTTATTATAATCAAGTATTTATTCTAAATGAATAACCTTTTATTTCCTTAGGACCAAAAAGTACAACTCAGGAAAAGGTGGGTGAATACCCTCTCGAAAACCTTAATACCTCAAGTGCATTTGCCCACTTCCCTTGGTTAACAATCTACTATCGTTCGCAACTATGTACAATAAAAAAGTAAAAAGTTGTTCTTTATGCCGCAACTATTCGTCTCTTCCGTTCGTCTGTACTTAGTTTGTGATCTTAGCGGTTCAAGGAGGCACGAGACTCTAGGTGCATGATTCCGATTCATACTTCTTTATATTTCCCTGCTAAGGCATGTCTCATTTTATCACTAACGCAATTTTATACTAATTATTTAGAGAGGGGCAAATGTACTATTTTATTACCGCTTTAAAAAGTATAAAATTTATCTAGCTGTCGTTAGATTTAACTATCATTGTTGCACAATATCAAACCAAATTATGAAGGGTAGAGATGAAAAGTTACGACCGGTTTTTACGGTTTAACATTAGCAGTTCGAGCTAAACGTTTATGAGTTTTGAAAATAACTACCCGAAGGACATCCCAGTAACATTCAAATGTTTGGCTTTTACAAAATGAATGTTCCGTGATTTACAGTTTTCTTTATTGCTTAAATGTTCAATGGCATTTAAAAAAGATGTGTAATCATTACCTACGATAACGATAACTATCACAGCTGCAATTTTTTTTAGGAAGCTAACATCGCGTCTAAGGATTTTTAATTCCACCTCCCAGAAAATCGCAGCCAAATAGCAACTGCCTGGAACGCTTATGTGTTCCTGTAAGTGAATGAAGTCAACAGCAAGCTCCTAAAAAGTTGCTGTGTTAGTAGCGGTGGTGGCATTACGCGAGTAACACTCAATGTGTTGCAAGCGTTCATAGGCTACGATAACCACTTTACTTCAGGGGGGCCGTATGCTGGTATCCCTCCCAACGATGTAAAAAAATATCTGTCGTATTTCTTTTTTTTGACGGACACGTTAAGACATGGGTTCTGGTTTTTTTAGATATATGACTTTAAGCTAAGGTAAGAGAGGTACTCCCTTGTGGGATTTTTGTTCTTGGAAGTGAGGCTATCAGTTGCTCTGTTTGCAACGAGGGTGGCAACGTGCGAGTGATAACGCCGATCCACGGACACTACGTGCTTAACGTTTCAAAATCAAAGCGTATTTACAGTCCGCTAGTTTCACTTGTCCGTCTCACACATACCTACCTACCTCGGACGAAAGAAAAAAGTAAGAAGAAGTACTTCAACGTACGTTAAAAAGAAACACAAGTTGAAAATACTGCACCTTAATTAACAGATATTTATAATATAATCAAATATATAGGTACTTAATATATTTTACTGCTATATCTCTTTTTTTTGTATAACTTTGGAATGCTTACAAGCATACGTCACACCTGATATGAAGCGGTTAACATAGCGTATGAATGCTCGCAGTACATTAAGTATCACTCGCGCGATGCCACCTCTGCTGCTAATACTGTAACTACCTTGGAGCTTACTGGTGGCCTCATTCACACGAAGGAACACAACAACCCTCTAGGGAGTTGTTATTTGACTGCGGTTTTTTGTCAGGTGGAGGTACTTCCCCAACCGGGCTACTTTGATGCACCCTGCCTATTTTAATATTAAATTTAAGCTATTGTAATCATCTGTATTACACGCATCAATACAGCCATGCGCAAAGTTGTTGCATTCCTATAGGCTCCAAAGAAGTTGGCGTATAAAAACAGAGATGACGACTCGTGAGCGATACTTTCCGTATTGGAAGCTTTCATAGGCTATGGTAACCGCTTTATTAAGTGAGCAATAATGCTTTTCGGGTCAGTTTTAGCTCTGTCGATGTCAGATACTCTCGGTCTTATATTTTGCCCAACTTTCGCATTTGGATACTTATTAGCCGTTATGGCTGGAATAATACTATATCCCCATCAATTGTAAAGTGTCAAGAATATAGAAAGAATAATAATTGTATCAACCTGGTGCACCAAAACATTCAGGGGATGATAGGAAAGGAGTTAGAATTGGAGTTGTTTATGAATTGTAGCAATATTGATATTTTATGTCTAACTGAGCACTGGCTAAAACCCCATCAATTCATTTTCAGCTTCAATAACCACCAGGTTGCAAGCTCATTCATCAGAGATAACTGTATACATGGTGGCTCCTTAATATTATTAAATAAGTTGCTTAAATTTAAAGAAAGGGGTGACATTGTGAGCCTCTCTGTTGAGCGAGTTGTAGAGATTTCATGCATTGAATTGAAACGATTCATTGTTATGAACTCCTAGCACGCCCTTTGAAACATTTTCAAATATCATGGAGGATGCCTTAAATAAATTATCTAATAGCCATAAAACTGTTATAATTTGTGGAGACTTTAATATAAATATTTTGGAGAAAAATACTGTTACCTACAACTTTTTAAATTTATTTAAATCATACAATCAACAATCATATTTTTACAGAGCCAACAAACCTTTGTATCAATGTATAATTAATAAAGTTCAGTCAGACCATTCAGGTCAGTTGGTTTCATTTCCAAATTCTTCAAAAATACAAAGAAAGCAAATAAATTATATACCATTTACTAAAAGCCGCTTAGAAAGATTTAAGTCTAATATAGCAGAAAAAATTGTATTGTTGCCCTGTCACGGTACTCCGGACCACTTGTACAGCTCGTTATTTAGCTTAATCACTAGTGAATTTAATACAATCTTTACTCCAAAACGACTGTCTGTAAGTGACCGTATGACATTCAGTGATTGGGCAACTCCTGGTATTTACAAAAGTCGGAATAAATTGTATGAACTTTATGAAGAAAGAACCTGTAATCACAATCCGACTTTTCAAGAACTTGTAAAAAATTATGCCAAAATATTTAAACGAGCCTGTTCCAATGCTAAGTCTATATATTTAAAAAATAAAATTAATGGTTCAACAAATATTATTAAATCTGTTTGGGATATGATAAATAATGAGACGGGTAGAGCGAAAGTACGTAGTCGAGACTTTCGGTTAAAGATAAATGATATAGATATCAAAAATGATGTAGAAATTGCGACTGAGTTTGAAAAATATTTTTCTAACATTCCTCTTATTACTACGAGAAATCTTATGTCTTCTTCTATATCTGCTGAACTGGTTCTCAAACAGAGCGTGGTAGAATGCGACACAATATTTGAATTTTCAGCTGTAAGCCCAAAAGATGTTTTGAACGCTTTTAAATCAATAAATATGAAAAACACTAAAGATCTGTGGGGTCTATCTGTCAAAACCATTTCTTCTATTATTATTTCAATCGCTCCACATTTAGCTACAATTTTCAATTGTTGTGTGGCATCTGGTGTATTTCCTGACTTGATGAAACATAGTAAAATCATTCCATTATTTAAATCTGGTGATAGTTCGGACCCTTCGAATTTTCGACCTGTTTCCATACTGGCCATTCTCAGTAAAATTTTTGAAAAACTAATGCTTAGCCAGTTGCTCAGACATTTCAATGCACATAATTTGCTTCATAGGAAACAGTTCGGATTTACGAGAGGTTGTTCAACTATAGACGCAGGGATTCATTTGCTTAAAAGTATATTCGCGGCATGGGAGGGTTCGCAAGATGCCTTGGGAATTTTCTGTGATCTATCTAAAGCGTTTGACTGCGTGCACCATGACACTCTTGTCAGAAAATTACACCACTACGGTATCAGGAACAAGGCTCTCGAACTTCTGTCTTCTTATCTGGGCAATAGGATACAGAAGGTCGATGTTAATGGTAAAAGATCTTCGGGGTCCCCTGTAGTTATGGGAGTCCCACAGGGGTCAATTCTAGGTCCATTCTTATTTTTAGTTTATATAAATGACTTACCTTATTATGTAAGGGATAAACATGAGATTGTATTGTTTGCGGATGATACCTCTTTGACATTCAAAATTAATAGACAGTTAGGTAATTATGACGAAGTGAACGATGCTCTCTCTAAAGTTATTCATTGGTTTAGTGTTAATAATCTGCTTTTAAACGATAAAAAGACTAAAGTAATTAAGTTCTCAACACCTAATGTAAGACAGGTACCAATGTACATGTTAATGGAACTAATTTAGCCCCTGTGGAGACAACTGTGTTCTTGGGTATAACAATTGACTCCAGACTACAATGGGGCCCACAAATTGAAAAATTATCAGGAAAACTAAGTTCTGCAGCCTATGCAGTGAAAACTATTAGACGGCTCACTGATATTGATACGGCTAGAATAGTTTATTTCAGCTACTTTCATAGTATTATGTCATATGGAATTCTTCATTGGGGTAACTCCGCGGACATTAACACCATCTTTTTATTGCAAAAGAGAGCCATAAGAGCTATCTACAAACTTGGTCCCCGGGAGAGCCTTAGAGAAAAATTCAAAGAAATAAATATTTTAACAGTCGCATCGCAATATATCTATGAAAATCTTTTGTATGTCCATAAAAACATAGACTCATTTAGTAAAAAGAGTGATACTCATAGCATAAATACTAGATATAAGCATAATCTTGTGTTACATGCAAGCCGTCTCCACAAAATAAGTAATTCTTTTATGGGGCAATGTATACGGTTCTATAACAAACTTCCCAGCAATATAAGAGAATTGTCAATAAACAAATTTAAAACTACTATTAAAGCCAAATTGTGTAGCAGGGCATATTATAAAGTATCTGACTATATTAATGATAAAAATGCCTGGGAGTGAGTCGATCCAATTATAATGTAATTAATAAAATATGTAAATTTGTTTGGACACCAAAAGAGGGACGCCTGAGTTTTTTGGCAGTATTTTTATCAGTGCTCACCTAGTCATAAACTGCACGGTAGGGGAAAAAATTGTGACGATTCCAAACAAATGTAGCCATTTTTACGGAATAAAAAGATTTTGACTTTGACTTTGACTTTGGCTTTAATTCTTTCAGCTTGATTTTCTAAATTCGATTTAGCTTTTTTCTTACTGTCTGGACAGATTGTTTTTTTGTGGTTTAGCTTTTGCTCATTCACTGTTAGTGCCCTCTTCTGACTCATTTTTAACAACATTGTCTTCCTTGTCGTCGTTAATATTTTGGTCTGTATTTGTTTTTGCAATCATATCTTTAGGAATTGCTGACGTTGCCCATCTTCATGGGCTACTAAGCTTTGATTCGTAAGGCAGTATTTATATTTCCCTCGTGATATGCTCTATTTTTCATGGCCTGGATGAATTTCAAGCCCTCTGATCAGTTTAATGCCTGATTGGTTTCCATCCACCTGCTAAGCATATTCTCAACGTCTTGATTAGCATACTGCGCTGATCCTTGAGTCTGGCTGTATCTTGGCTTTCCACGTACGATTTTAACATCCGGCCACATAGAGCATAAACTGTCAATTACTTGGTTAAAAAAATCCCTACCATTATCGGAATGAAAGTGGAGAAAATATCCAGGAGATGGTATACAACTTCTGCTGCGCGTTTAAGTTGAAGTGCACAAAGGATCACAAATTTAGTAATATGATCTTGGTAAATGAATATGAATTTATAATTACCATCAGGTTTCGTTTGTAGGTCTATGAGATCTACTTGACAGCGTGAGTTCATTTAACTATGAAGTATAGGCTTGATGGTGTTGCCCTTTTTCAAAATCTTTTGTTTCTTTTTACTTGCGGTTATATTCCTTAAGCATTCTCGTCCTTCCACCGTGTCCAACAGCAACATGCACTTCTTCGAGAATGTTGAACAATTCTTCATAACAAACGTAATAATTGATTTGTATTATACGCCTGTAATGAACAGCTTCCTTCTTTTTCACGTTCTTTGCAGTCTATTATACTTCCTCTAAACATTTTGAGTATTTATCCTCCACGAGGTAAAAGTTATTACGTTTATTGCTTGCTACGAGCTCATCCATTATTTCATAAAATCTATGTTTTACACTTATATCGATTTGTAAGTTACTTCCAGACAGTAAAATATAATCAAATATTGAATTAACCTTACTTTCGAACTATAAATTACTTTAAAATATCAAAATCACAAACAGAAAATGAATTAACTTGCGTGTTCAAACGTGTTCAAAGATCGACTGTGGCGAGGCAGTAAAGGGGGTGGTACAGGAAGCGGAGGTTGCAAACTGCCTGGGAGTTCAAGACGATATAGCGAACACATCTGTTTCTCGACATTTACCGTGTATTTGAAGTAAATGTTAAAATTTACCAAGTGAATGGTGATAAATCCTCGAAATAAACGAAGATCACAAAACTTTCGGTCTTTTACCATAACTAGTTTGTAAATCTAAGATTTACCGTAGATAGGGCTTTTACAGTAATATATATATATGTAAAAATCTATCTATCTATAACTTCACGCCAAATCCCTTGCCTACCCCGGCAGAGAGAACCGAGCGCCACGGACGCGTGTAAAAATATATGTGTATATCATGTCTAATTACAAATTGAAGTCATATCTATTTACAAATAGAAAACCATACAAACGTATAAATTTTGCCCCTTTGCTGTCTACTGAGCTTTTAGTAATCCGTAAGCCGAGAACCGTATGTAAGATAGTTCTTCTCTAATGCATTAGTTTATTCAAGCGGAAACAGGGACGTCCCCTAAAATAAACAAGTTCATGGAAACAAACATACAGTAAGTAAGAGATTCAAATTACATGGTAAATAGTTGCTATTGCATTGATAAAGAATAGAGTATGCCTATATTAAATGTATTCTAGTCTAATAAAATAAATTAATCGGTTGTGTAAAGTTCCCTATTTCTTATTAAGTCTTAGAAAAACTTAGTGAAAGCTACCAACGGAACAGATAACATATTTATTTGAGATAAACCAAAAATTAGGACGAGCAATTCACCTTACGTCCTGTTGAACTCAAATAAGATTTGTGTATTGTGAGACGCTCCAGGCCTTTGTTCGGTATACCCCTTTTGTTACAGAATATGGTAGCGACTCATTAGATGGAAATCTAAAGCTGAATTACTGTGGGTAAAAGAAAGTATTTCATAGTAATTGGATTATATCCGTAAGCTCTTTTGATTGAAGATTTCTAAAAACATTAACGTTATTAGATAATATCTAAACAATACCTCCAATGGAATATTTTAAAACCTCAGTATTTATTGTATTGAAATTAAAGTCAATTGCAACCAGTATAGGTGAATTTCGTAATCTGAATATACACGTAAATATTACCAATATGAGATTGAATCGAGGCCTACAGCCATGTATCTAGATTTTCCAGATGCAATTACCTAGCAAATATAGATATTACAATCACGCTAAGTAGTTATTTAGGTGGCTATCCACTCCAGAATTTTCATCACTGTACTGAACTTTGACGAGCTCGGTAGGGTAGCGGCTTTAACACCAACGCTCTTGGGTTCATTTTCCAAACAGGACAAACACTTGTGTGAATAAACATGTCTGTTTGTCTTGGTATGGGTATTTTTAAAAGAGGCAGGGCACTAGGGTACATCAAACCCGTGCGTCTAGGCAAGTACCTTCACCTCCAAACTAGAACCAGAACCACCGCAGCCAAATAACAACATTTACAACATATATTTAAAACTGCGTTAATGCGATAATGTAGAAATGCCTAATTAAACCCATGTATAAATATAAAAAATATACACAACAAATGTGCTGGCACCTACTCTGTACGTAAGTGTTTACCATCAGACCGTAAGCTTGATTGCCATCGTGATCATGAGTGGTATCAAAAAAAGTATTTAAAGTATGCTTTTTGTATTTAATTGAATGTATGTATAATTATATCATTAATATTTTGAATTGTACCCATAACTAACACATCCTATGGTTACCTCTAAATATAGCAACAGTTATATATTGTTTACAAAAGCCAAACGTTTGCTATGTCTTACGTCGGTAATTCATCCATTCACATATCAAAATAAATAAATATTCAAAACCCTCTTATCATACGGTGATTGCTACCAGTTTTTATCCTAGCGATTACGGAGACGACATTGAATATTAGCCTTCTGGTTGTCAAAATAAATTCTGTCTTACTCTTCGTGAAATTGTCACGACTCACCCATATCCATTTCTTGTATGGTGCCTTTTTAAAGGAGAAGCCAATGTCAGCCAATATCTCTTTCCTTTGGCTACGCTACCTCATACCAAAGTTCTGTACCGCTCCTCTGTTTTGTCTGTTCAACCTTGCGTTGAAACCACCCGTAACGGCACTCGCGGTATGACAAGAAGCAGTGCAATTCCATGCCGGCAAACATACGTTGGCGACATAGTATCTACCTTGATAAAGTACCTTATACTCTTATTCTCGAAATACCAATCCATCCCTTTACCACATCTAATTCAGACATAGACAGTCATAGTTACTTTCGCATATATGTATTAGTACATAATACAATATGGATTATTATAAATAGATAGAAACATACACGTTGCTCAAAACATAAATTTTTACCACGTCTTTTAGAACAAATGTATCGCTACCCTAAGGGAAACGTACCAATTGTCACAGAGGGACAATTACAGTCTCTAATTTGTAACAGAATTAACGTATGCTCTCAGAATACGTGTTGTTTTGTATTCGCTGAATAAAGAGATTGTAGCATTATCACGTTCCACCATAGAAACCACGTAAAATTACATTTACTTCGTGGTTATAATTGCGTTGCTATTTATATTACAAAATCTCTCTGTGTCTATGTTGAAACGGTGAGCAGGAGCATCAACTGAAAATCTATATATATACATATATAATGCAGAAATACTAAGTACTTCTGGTCTTTCTGGTTAACTAAATACCTAGACTGAACGATAAAGATTATACCAAGTAATACTCTGTTACTCGGTAAATTGTCTACTCGACGCATCTCTCATGCATATATTTATGTAAATTTATATAGCTCCTGCCCACGGCTTCTATATATATACCTATATAAATATCGCTGGTATCGCTGGAGGACTTAACAACAATGCTTGAAGATCTCGACAGAGGATCTCAACGAGTGGGTCGTAAAGACATGGACAAAGCGAAGATTACGTCGAATGTACATGTACCCACTCTAATTTCAGTTCGGTACTCGAAGTTATTAATGAGTATTTCTACTTAGGACAAATAGTCAAGCTAGGTAGATCCAACTTCGAGAAACAGGCGTCTCTCGTCGAATCCAACTCGGATGGGCAGCGTTTCGGAAAATGCGAAAGATTTTCTCGTCAAAAATACCTCAATGTCTCAAGACAAAAGTCTATGACCAGTGGGTGTTGCCAGTGCCACTTATGGCACATAAACGTGGTCCCTCACTATGGACTCCATACGAAAGCT
Source organism: Pyralis farinalis (assembly GCA_947507595.1). NCBI lineage: Eukaryota > Metazoa > Arthropoda > Insecta > Lepidoptera > Pyralidae > Pyralis > Pyralis farinalis. The sequence goes on along the minus strand of OX382277.1, from coordinate 13,933,246 downwards.
CAAGGTTGCACAGCGTACGATGGAGAGAGGCATGCTCGGAGTTTATCTACAAGATATGCTCAGTCAGTCAGTCAGTAGATTTCATGCACCAAAAGGCGCGTGCAAGCCTCGAGCTAATTGCTCTTTGCTCGAGCCGAGCTTCAGGGGTGAGCCACCCTTGCGTATTTATAATCCGCTTTCACGGCTGTGGGAAAGTATATTATATGTTTGTTGGACTGACTGACTATGCAGTGATGTTTAGCCTTCAGAGGACTAACGAGAACAATTTACATTTGCAAACAATTTTGACAAATTACACAACTGGGGAAAGGATGGGTAGGGTTGACTGGGATGGGTATACCACGCCGGACAGTACAACGCAGAAAATAGGTCATCAGGCGTGTGGTCATGATGTTATTTTCATCACGGCCTCACCCCTGACCCTTTAAAACGATAGCCCTGACGCCGCTAGGGACATACATGACTAAGGATATGCTCAGAAATGAGCACATCCGTAGCAGAACTGGAGTTACCGAAACGACGACGGCCGCCCCACGCCATGAACAGACGATCTTGTGAAGATCGCAGGAAGCCGTTGGATGCAAGCAGGACAATCGCTGTGGAAGTCTAAGAGGGAGGCCTATGTTCAGCAGTGTACACCTTTCGGCTGATATGATGATGATCTATATATATACGATCTATATATATATGACGAGCTCGGTGGCGCAGTGGTGAAACGCGTTGTTACGCTACTTTGACACCAACGCTCGTGGGTTCGATTCCCATACAGTACAAACATTTGTGTGCATGAACATGTCTGTTTGTATTGGTCTGGGTATTTTCTATGTATAATAAGTATGTATTTACAAAAAAAAATGTATTTACGTATGTTTATCAGTTGTCTAGTACCCATAACACAAGCTTCGCTTACTTTGGGGCTAGATGGCGCTGTGTAATTTGGCCAGCAATATTTATTATTATTATTATTTATTTATTATATAGGTATATCGCCGCATAGAGATCCCGTCATCGCTATAAGAAGTCCATGTCACCAAGACCCACACTATCTCTTTCCAAAGTTTATTACAATCCGTTCAGGTTTCTAAGTACAAGAACAATCATACAAAAAACGGTCACATTAACTACTGAGTCGGATATTTATACCTTGACAGGAGGCAAACGATTAAACAACCTTACTATGAATTAATACACAATGAAAAAAATATATATAATGAATTCTACCAATACAAAATTTCACGCGTTATCCCTAAAGAGTTTCTCCGACATCAGAATATCGAAGCAAATTTTTAGAAGTAAAATTTTTATTTGGCATGGCATTTCGAGAACGATTGAATTTTTATATTTATGTAGGGAGATGCAAAACATTAACCTTTTTGTTGCCTAGTTAGTCTCGGTACTAGCAAACTTGGGAAATCGTTCGTTAGATACAAGAGAATCACGTGCGTCGTCGAAAACAAACAAAATACGAGTATATTATATTCATGGCACTAGACATGTGGTTAAGACGCATCCGGGCGAGTCATAATTTGTCAACGTGCGGGTAATTCATCATGTCTCTGTACACTTCATTCGTTCACTGTGCTTAATGTAAATATAACGATGTTTAAATTGAAAACTCCGAACAGGGACTCAACGGATTTTTTTTTATTTTCAACGAGCCCTGTGGTGCAAAGAGGAGGGGGAGGGGGGGGGGGATTGGGTATGTTGCAGGCCTTTGGTTAATAGAATTAGGACTTTTAACTGTGACATGGGTAGGTACATGACATCACGTGACTGTTTTTAATTTATGTAAATAAATTATTTTAAATTCACAAAAGGCACGATGGCATGTCTCCTATCGTAAAAAGACATACTCGTAATTACCGATTACGATAACCACTTATGAGCACGCCGTATAGTATTTTATAGTATTTACATGACTTTGTAAGATAGTAGGGGTTAAAGTATGAAATTACCGTTTTATAGTAATAGATACTTTAATTGACATTAAACCTTTATGGTTTGAGATAATCGAATAAAACTTTTTTCACATGATACCTATGACGAGACTTAGATGGGAAAGATGAATTCTTCGAAAATTCGAGAGTTTTTGAATAGGATTCCGACGCGGAACTAACGTGACAGAAACGGCTCGCAATATCAATGTTGCGTTTGGAGAGGAGACTGCTAATGAACGCGTAGACAAGACAAAGAGCCATGTGTATATTGCACGGGATTAATTCCAACGCATACACCCACGAACCTTGGTGATTGAAGTACACATGCTACCCACAAGACAACCGGGCTTATCAGTTGAAAATATATTGTTGCAGTTGACACTAAAGGTCAAATAAGAAAACTAAATGTCAGGGTAGGAAAATCCTTGTGCTTCTGGCACGTGCTTTATCTGTTTTGTGTCTATATTCTCTACATCGTATTTTTCTCGATATCAATCTTTGCTCAAGTGACACGCCATTCGATTTCGCAGCACAATGTTATTATATATTCAGTGCTTCGCAGTTTGCATATTCTATTATCTTAGCGGTTTCTACGCTCGTTTACTTGATGGAGAGTTCCACTTTAAACGCTCCGCGAAAATCATTATCAACCGTTTTCAAAAAAGGTGGAAGCACATATTCGAATGTTATTTATTACCAGTTGTATATTTATTTTTATTTATTTAATTTCTCCACAACTATAACGACAATTTACAATGTTATACTTAAATGCACAAATAAATATAGCATGGTGATGTAACCATATACAAGTATCAACACATTAAAAATAATAGCCACGTTGCGGAGAATTGGTTTTTAATTTTAATTATTCAGAATCATTAAATTTGAAGAACTGAATTTATACAGTAATAAGTGAGAAATTCTTTTTATTTGAAATACTATTCTCACAAAGTAGACTCACATAATGTTTCTGCACTAAACATTTATATTATGATAAAAAGTACCAAGTTTTAACAACTAAATACGCGAATCTATAGCTTTTTTAATTGATAGACCGTTTTCATGAAGAAATTTTTCAGTTACAAAATGAAAATACATTACTGAAAATCAATAAATTTTAATGTACGTGGTTGTAAAATTTCAGTTTATAGTAGCGAAACCGGAAATTGACTAAAGCCAACTTCTCATGCGTAATAAAATGTTTTACATCATTCAGTTAACACTAAGATAGAAGATTATAATCGTTATTACATTCTTCAACCAAATTGCTCGTACGTTATCAGAAGGTGGTATCCAGATGTATGTTAAAGAAACGAGTGAGTCTATAAGAACCGAACACGTGACGCTCTGTTATCTCTGCCCACCCCACAAGAGTCTTGGAGTGAAGATATAGATAGATAGATATTCTACATATTTGTATTTACAAGTGTTCACCCCCAATGTCAAAAATATCAAGAGTTTTCTTTTTTATGTGAGTATCACACATATGACATTGCAAGTTACCAACTTGTTTTATTCAGCTATTAACAAACAACTTTTGTTGATAACGCTACGGCCCTTTCAATATCTACTAAACAAAAAAAAAACGTTTGACTAACAGATGAATAAAGTACTAAACTGTTTTGCCTTAGCCTGTTTATGTGTTATTTGCGTTATGTATAAACAATTATAAGGTTAAAATAAATAGAGATATTAATTGGGGTAGACAACGCAAGAGTGATGCCCGTGGTGTTCCAAATATCCATAGGCTACGATAACTACTACCATCAAGCAGGCCATATTCTTGATTGTTAATGGCATAAAAAAATAGTTCCAATGCCCTTGAGCAGTCAGAACCCGTTATATACGTTTTCCCATACATTTCGCGGTCGTATACGACCACCCGGGTTTCGAAGGGTTAAACAATTAAAAAAGGTATTCATCTGGACTTCTGACAGATGAATACCTTTTTTAATCTTATGTATATCTTCACGCCAGGTACCTTGCAGTATAGGCAGAGGGAATCGAGCGGCAAAAGACGCGGTCCTTATACACCTCACTCGCTTCTTTAACATTCATAGCTTTTTTCATGCACGCTCGCCGGTTCCTAGGGCTCCTGATATCCCACCACCACTACCACATCAACCCTTACGCATCCCACTGCAGGGATACGGGTCTGCCTTCAACCGAAGGAGTTTAGAGCATACTCCACCACGCTGCTCATTTGCGGATTGGCGGAGGCCAGCGTTTTTAAGCCGCCCGAGGGCTACTGACTTAGCTTAACGACTGTCATCTATCGACCATAGCAGGGACCGACGGCTTAATGTGACTTCCGAAGACGAAGAAACTCGAGATACAACAAAAAGATTCAATAAACATAAAGAAAGCATAAAACTCATAGCTGCAGATTACAGTTAACATTAACATGTTGGTGACGTAAACCCATAAGATTTTCACCTACCAAAAATCGCTCAACGCGCATAGAAGTTTTCACTTCTGTAAGTTTATTCATTATAATGTATCTATTTGTGAACTGTGAACCTGGCATGTAGCTTAAAATTTACGTACGTGAATAACCTTCTAAAACGGAATCATTCCACAACGAAAAACAGATATCATTCGAAGTAGCAATGCTTCTTACTTATCTGTCATTGTTATTAAATTCATGTTGCTGGAAGACAAACAGCACTAGGAGAGAAGACATTCTACGATAATTTAATTTACATGATTTACTGCTACATTTCTTTCATTACATTGAAACAAAGCAGAAATATTTTATTTTGTAAGCCATATTATACATAACGTAAATAAAATTAATATCCGAGAAGTAAATATTTCAGTTTTTCATGCATTCTAAGGCTAAGCCTCTTGTATATACGAGGTTAAGCAAGGATAATAAAGTATGATCAAAAGAACGATTCGGAATAAGTATCGCTCACTCCAGGCGTCGTACATTAAAGTTTCATAAATATACTGAGTAGTAACTGTAGCGATATTTATTTCGTTGGCCTGGGCCCCATGTTATAAATAGAGATATTCCTTTAATTTCAGCTGCTTACCCCCACAACAACATATCATATAACATAAATGCTGAGAAAGTTCTCGCCGCACAGTAGCATGTGTACATATATCGCCTCATTCGGTGGATATACCTAGTCCGGCCATAAGTTCTGTTATAAATGAATATGCAATGCAATAAATATATTTTTTATGAAGTATGTAATCTAATCTTAATAAAACTCATATGTACCTACATATTTATAGAAGTCTGAGCAAAAAATAAAATATTCTATTCGAAATGGCTTTGATGCAGGCATTTATTCTGTCTGGCCACGATTCTATGGACTTAGGTACTGTTTTCATGGAAAATTTAGCCACTGCTTACTCCAGAGATTTCTTAAGAGATACAATGTCGGCGTGTCGTTTCGAGCAGGCCATGTCCTCTAAAACTGATCTCAATTTGTAGTCTAAGGGATTCAGATCTGGACTAGACGAGGACCAGTCTTCAGCTCTTATAAAGTCCGGAATATACATTTCGAGCCAGGCTTGAGTACTTTTTGCCTTATGACCAGCTTCAGAGTCCTGCTGGAAACTCCACGGTAAATTTTCAGACGCAGGATGATGACCATGTCGTACATTTCCAACCACATGGGCAGCTTCTTTAGAACTGTGTGCGGACACTTTGTCATTTTGCTTGTTGTAGTGCTTGCTCTTCAATCGTGAATTTTTTTCAATAGAGAAAAAGGATACTTCTGTTCCTTTCACCTGCGTATTGGGACAGAAAGCGTTTTGATAGATTGATCTTTTATGATCTTCAACAGAGGAAGTGTTGGTATATCTGTCGATAATACTATATACGAACATACGGCTGATACCAGGCTTTTGAAGTGTCTTGAATATGACCGACGGCTCCATACCCACTTTGTGCAAGGTAATCACGGCTACTCTATTTTCTTTAATACCCCATTCCATATTGTAATTTGATAATAAACACGAAAAAATATGTAAAACGGCGGTAAATCGAAAGAAGTTTTTAACATAATAAACGCCTTCCAAATTCAAAATAATTAAAGAGTTGAAAAAAGAAATGTTTCTATGTAACAGTATTTATGGCCATACTAGTTATATGTACATACAGATTTATAATTTTAAGTAAGAATATAAATTATATAGTATATATATATATACTATATAATTTATAATCTTACTTAAAATTATATGTATATATATATATATATATATATATATATATATATATATATATATATATATATATATGTATATATATATATATATATGTATATGTATATATATATATATATATACGAGTATCTACCGGTACGCTCCTGAGAAGTTGCTGCTTTAACCCTTCGAAACCCATGTGGTCATATATGACCGTGAAATGTATGGGAAAAGGTATATAACGGGTTCTGAAGGCTAATAGCAGGGTTGCACCCACAAACCACTTGTATGCGCATGAAGGCACCCCGTGCTCACAAAAACCTTTTGTTTTAGAGCGATTTGAGTCTACTGGCCAATGGGAGAATATTTCAACCTATAAGTCGATAGAAGTCGAAGTCCCGAAATGTTGATCGGTGAACTAGCAAATATGAGCTGCCCACTGCGAACTACTACGTGATGTCGGTCTCATCGGTTCTCCGTAGGTTATTATTGCCTTCATGATGGTACCGGACGAGCATTAGTATTTATATTGCAAACGTTCAAATTGTTAGTTCGATGCTGTTGTTTAAATATGATACGAAATTTAAATCTAACATTAATGGACAGTGGCCCAAATATCTATTTCCAAAGCGTATGTATAAAAAAATAAGGATAAGGTAAGAATCACGAAAACTTTGGTTAAAAAATAAGAAACAAAGTGTAATAAATTCTTCGTTTATAGGATTGTAAGGAACAGAAAACTTTATAAGGATTGATTTGAATATCGAAGAGAATTTATAAATAATTATACCTTTAAAGTTTGAGGTTTCCAAGAAATTAAACATCCAACCAAATTAACTTGCCCGGTATGTTAATACAATTTGAATTAGCACGTGGACATTAAGATTTTCTAATTTGGCAATCAAGCGTACGGCCTGCCTGATGATAAGCAGTTATCGTAGCCTGTGGACATTTGCAACACCAGTGGTGTCACTCATGCATTGCCGTCCCTGTAAAAGACCTCTTCACACCTTTCTTGAAGAACCCCATGCTGCAGTCCCTTGGGAAAACCTCGGCTGTAAGTTCATTGCACAACTTGAGAATTCTCGGCAAAAACTTCGCTGGAACCGGACAGTACGCAACCTTAGCAGTTCTGATCATCTGACGTAAGAGCGACCCTTAGGAGCGACCCGATTCGCCCTTGACAATATGATAAACGACTTACCGGCTAAGACGCGTTCTTCTGTATTTCATTGCTTTAAAGTATTTAAATAATGACATAAACTAAGTTTACCTATTTTTCTCGTGTTGACTATTCTCAACATCTCTTATTCAAACACCAAATGTATGAACTGGAACACTTTCGAGGCTCACCATCATTCTATCATCATCATCATCTTTATAGCCAAAGCCAACTACGGTAGCTTGGTGCAGTAGGTCAAGACATACAAAAGAGAAACAGGTTACAACGATACTTAAAACAGCCCAACCGGAGATGTGCCTTCACAACGAGTTTTCGTAGTCCTATAGTTCAGTATAGATACGTAATCAAAAGAATAACGGCGACAACGCACAAGCGATACTTTACTATTGCAAGCGTTCATAGGCTACTGCATACGCTTCAGGGGGTAGTTTTGGTTTTCTCAAAGACGCCTTTTTTATACTACGTCGGGAGGCATACAAGCGTACGGCCCACCGGATGTAAAGCGGGCTGTAGCCTATTAACATTTGCGATATATTAAGTATCACTTGCGCGATGCCTCCTCTGCTGCTTACACAGCAACTCTTTGGGAGCTTACTGATGACCTCACTCACACACAGGAACACAGTAACCCTCTAGAGGAATTGTTATTTGGCTGCGGTTTTCTGTGAGGTGGAGGTACTTCCCCAGACGGGCTGCTTTGATGTACTCTATTTCTCTTAAATCATCCAGACCAAGACAAACAGATATGTGTAACGCGACTTTGATAGCAACGCTCGTGGGTTCATGCACATTTGTGTGCATGAACCCACGAGCGTTGCTATCAAAGTCGCGTCATTCACGACTGAGCCACCGACCTCGTCAAAGTTTAGTTGGTATGTATTGAAATTACACTAACATAATTTAAATTTAATTATGTCTAATAACTCGATATCATACAACTATCTCAAAATTTACTAGACAATGACAACGATCCTAATCAAAGCCTGTTCAAGAATTAATTGCATACGAGTATTGTAAGTTTGTATCAGAGTATTTTTGATGACCTCAGTGGCGCCGCGGTTAATAACGCTCTTTGCGCGACTTTGACACTAACGCTCGTAGGTTCGATTCCCACACAGAACAAACATTTGTGTGGATGAACATGTCTGTTTGTCTTTGCCTGGGTATTTTTACGAGAGATTAGGTGTGTCAAAGCAGTCCATTTGGAGAAGCACCTCCTCCCCACAGGAAACCGCATCCAGATAACAACTCCCTGGAGGGTTGTTGTATTCCTGCGTGGCAGTGAGATCACCAGTAACCTCCCAAGTAACTATCTCAGCAGCAGAGATAGCATCGCGCGAGTGATGTTTAATGCATTACCAGCGTAGGCTAATCAGTTTACATCAGGTGGATCGTGTGCTTGCATGCCGAGGTTGTATAAAATAAAACAAAAGTTAAAAAACGTCTCATAAATTAAGTGATTTGATTTGACTTTACAAGAACCTTCTTAACACTTAGCTCCAGACAAATAGAATTCAAAACCAATATATTCCATCTGCTGCGACTGTGTTTAAAGGGAAATCATTTTATACGGAGTCTCGGATCTTCAGTAATTTATTCTTGATAGTTTCGCCTTCAATAAGTCCTTGGCCGATATTCCACATTTTCAACACAAGCATCGATTTAGAATTGCTAATTCGTATGTCGCACAAAAGCACTGGGAGTTGAGAGCCATACAATAAATCATTGTCCCTTGACCGTATTCTGAAACCAGACCTTTTCATTCAGTATGTTAATTCATAGACCGCGTTCACATTTAGCGTATTGTCAGCCGCCGTAGATTAAATAAATAAATATTGTCGGACAAATTACACAGCGCCATCTAGCCCCAAAGTAAGCGAAGCTTGTGTTATGGGTACTAGACAACTGATAAACATACGTAAATACATTTTTTTTTTTAAATACATACTTATCATACATAGAAAATACCCAGACCAAGACAAACAGACATGTTACACACAGATTGACAGATTAGGTTTATTGTGTCGTGAAGATTACTTCTTTTCTGTACATATTCAACATTTTTTTACTGTACGTACTCACTGTTATAAGCCGGTCAATTATTGTATTATAGGGCGTTCAACGAAACGAAATTAAAATAGTAAACACTCCGGTTTTACTGAATTTCATAACAAATTCAGCGGTAAGTATCCCCGTCCTTTTCTCTCCCAGGCTAAAACAGCGGCGTAACTATCTTTTCTCATATATCAGTTTATAATAAAATTTTTGCCTATTTTGAAGTTTTGTCTATATGTCTTTTCAGTTGGTAGACAATTTTTGTATTAGCCGGGATTCAGTTTTCAACTTTAATTTTGTTGAAGTAAATACATAATAAGTTACACTAAATAAAATAAAAAATATAGTCTAGTAGGGGTAACACTAGAAGGAAAAAGACTCCTTTACTCAATAAAATATGTTGTGCGCTTCTGAATGTTTGTTTACATTCTTTATTTTGGCTACCTGAACGCACTTTACCATACCGCACTACGATCCGCGAACGTTGAGCGTTGTTGTTTTTTTATACGATGTTGGGCATACGATGTTGGGATACGACCTACCTGTTTTAAGTACTTACTTATAGCGTATATTGTAATACGGAAAATATTGCCACCCCAAATAAATATATAATTATTTGGGGTGGCAATATTTTCCGTATTACAATATTGTGTTAGCAGTAATAACACAACAACTCCATAGCAGCTTTACTGGTACCCTACTCACTCGCAGGAATACAACAACCCTCCAGGGAATTGTTACTCGGCTGTGGTATTCTGAAAGGTAGTGATACTTCCCCAGTCGTGCTTTGATGTGTCCTACCTCTCTTAAAAATACCGTGACATAGACATGTCCGTGCACACTAAAGTTTCTGCTTCAGGAATTCGAAACTAAAAGCCGTGGTGATAAAGCACCATTGTTAATCAGTCCACCACCAGGGCGTCGAAATTTTAAGTGACTAATTAGAAAAAATAACTTCTCTTTGAGACTTGAGACTTATTACATTGTCTTTTTTGCAAGAGCGTGGCTTTGCGCGCTACAGTGACTTGTACGTATGATCTCTGATGAGTCTTTACGTTTACTATGTCTTCACTTCACTTCACAGTCGGTAACTAGCGATACGTTTAGTGAGAACGTGACCTAAGACCAATAAAATTACTGAAACTTTGTAAATAGTGGCTAACATCACAGAATAAGTAATCGCACATATCAGGATAAGTGGCTAACATTGTTATTTATTGACAAGGTTTGTTTGTTTTGGCAGGCCTTTCTGTTGTATTAAGTCCTGTACGTTATTAGATAACTCGTTTGCTGTTGATTTGTTAAAGGGATGTATACTTATACAAATCTATCTACATATTTATATGAATTCGATCGTCTTTACATTCCTCTCTGAATATATATAAAAAACAACAAAACAAAAAATGAAACCAACTAAGTTGAAGTGAATGTCAGTACAATTTTTTTTTAAACTTTGCTGGCTTTAGCTCGTATGAAGTTGCTTACATTTTCTTATTTAAATGTTTTTGTTTCGTAACATTGCAATCAATCATTTTAATAAAATAATAAAGATTGTCGTACAAATTACACAGCGCCATCTAGTCCCAAATTACTTGTGCTATGGATACTTGACAACTGACGACACGTAAATATCTTTTTTTTTAATACATAGACCCAGACCAAGACATACAAACATGTTCATGAACGCAAATATTTGGCTTGGCCAAACATACTAGCCTTTTTTATATACAATTTAGATGGCAAACAAGGGTACGGCATGCCTGATGCTAAGCAGTTATTGTAGCCTATGGACATTTGCAACACCAGGTGTGTTACTAATGCGTTGCTAACCCCATATAAACCACTTTACACCTTTCTTGAAAAACCCCATTTTGTAGCCCCTCAGCTGGGAGTTCATTCCACAAGTTCAGTCGGTGAGCGGTGCGATTAGAATTTTTAAATTCATATACTTTATTTTTGAGACTAGACCAAAAAAAGACTATGTAAAGACTAGACAATAAAAGAATATGTAACAGACTTGCATAAAACCTAATTTACATAATTATACATATAAATATTTATCTTCATGGCATATGAAATTGACAATACACTTTTTTGTTTTTAATACTAATTCTGTCAATTTTTGTCACACGAGGCCTATGTGAATTTTTCGTTCATGTCTTAATTGACAGTGTAAATAAGCTTTGCTTGTTAAAAACATTTTGAGATAATTTTTTAATTTGCTACTTGGAAAACTCTGACGCATGAAAGACTTGTCAACTTTCCTCAGTCTGTATTTAGGGATTGCCAATTTCATTTAGTTGCGTATTATAATCGTGTATATTACTAATCTTTTTAAATAAATGTTTGTGTACGAACATAACTTTTTCATAGATGTACTGCGAAGCCATGGTGAGAATATTAACGAGTTTAAAAGTATCTCGAAAGGAGTCTCGATAGTCTTACTTATAAATAAAACGTACTGCACGTTTTTGCAAAACAAAAATCGATGAGATATCTCATATCAGATAGAGATACTCTTTTGGTTTCAATAATTTCTCTCTAATCGACATAAATTGGTAATGTTTAATGAGTGCAGGTCTGACTGGTGCGAGGTTAGAGTTGGAGTCCCGCAGGGTAGTGTGCTGTCACCGGCCTGTTCTCTATCTTCATTAATGGCATTATTACATCATCTTTGACATCCTTGTTTCATTTGTATGCTGATGACTTAAAATATATGCTGCTGCCATACTCGAAGACTTCACAGATACTATTAATGGTATTAATTCGGAACTTAATGCAAGTGGTGAATGGGCTGAGATCTTCGGCTTAGGAATTAATGCAGCAAAATCTCAAAGTATTGTGATAGGCAGTCCCTTTATTATATCAATGTTCCAAACTGGTGCATTTCCGTGTGTTGTTTATAATGGTACAGTAATACCTTATTGCTCTACGGTAAGGAACCTGGGACCAGACACCGTCATGGGGTCATCTTACATCGACTTTTTTCATTGACATAATGAAATAAGCCGCAAATCTTTCACCTCGCTTCATTCATTAAGGCGTCTTCAAAACTTCCTTCCTGTGGAGACCAAAACGATGCTGGCTCGTTCCCTTTGCCTTCCCCTTCTTGACTATGCCGACGTAGCCTTTCAAGATACTTCAGAAGAATTAACGGACAAATTAGACAGGCAGCAAAATCAAGCATTCCTTTTTGGTCTTCGCAAGTATGGCCATGTATCTCAAGTTCGGCAGCAGCTTAACTGGCTATAAGGCAGCGACGCATAGTTCACATTATCACCTCTCATACAATGCCCTTTTCAATCCTTCTTCTCCAAACTATCTCCGGGAGAGGTTTACTTTCGGAAAGTGGACGAACGTACCAAACTCACTTACAATTACTTTCTGGCATTCATACACGATACAAGCTGCATTCCTATGGAAATTAGGGTTTCTCAGACAATACGCTCCTTTAAAACGCGACTAAACGGATTCTATGGTACTCCCGCTCAAATTAAGCTCACGTATTTATGTATTTAATATGTATGTACTAGTATTTATGTAATGTATGTAGTAATTAGCGAGTTCTTTATTGATCCCATATGTTGCCATGCTTTTTCTCTATTCACTTCATTTCCCATCTCTTCGATTTCTTTTTTCCACCGCCATTCATTTCTCTATTCATGTACTCGAAGCAATGGCCGGCTAGAAGAGATTACTTGAAGGAATAAGTCCGCCATTGCAAATCATGTAACTTTTATAGATTGTAATTAATTATAGAGAATGCAATAAAGTTATACAAACAAACAATAACCTTAGAAAAGTTTTGTTTTCCATAGGAGTCTTGGATGACTGACGCCAGTTACTCCATGTCACAATTAGTATCTCAGCTAAATCCTTAGGCTTACGTAGCACATTCCGCCAATCTAACAGGTATTAAGAAACAGGATAACGTTAGGAAGAAAAAATGAGACTTAAAAGCCGTACTGTAATGAAATTGAACGACATATATCAACATGGTTAGGATATAATTTTAGTTTACAGTGTGAGGTACAATAGTGAAACTCAAAGGCTGGTATTAAGAGCGCGTGTAAAGTTGGAGAAGTTTCGAGTTTCACCCACGCGTCTTGCATTTTTCTCCTCCCTCATATCAAAACAGCGCGGCGAGGGCGCAGAGTGACACAAAGCGCTACGCTAGTTAATCGTATACTCATAAGTATCAGATAAAATACTACCTGAATTATTTTTTTAATACAACGTCGGTAGGCATACAAGCATACGGCCCACCTGATGTAAAGCGCTTACCGTGGCATATGAACGCATGTAATACATTAAATATCACTCGCGCGATGCCACTTCTGCTGCTAACACAGCAACTCCTTAGGAGCTTACTGGTGACCTCACTCACACGCAGGTACAACAACAACCTTCCAAGATGTTATTTGGCTGCGATTTTCTGTGAAGTGGAGGTATTTCCCCCGATGGGCTGCTTTGATCTGCCCTACTACTCTTGAAAACCCTCAAATCAAGACAAACATGTTCATGGACATAAATGTTTGCCCTGTGTGAGAGTCGAATCTACGAGCGTCGGTGACAACGTCGCGTTATTAATCGCCGCGCCACCGAGCTCGTCACGTATAGATGTGTCATCTTCCTAGACGTGCCATAACTAACCAGCAACCATTTCAAAAATTTCGTGAAAATAGGGAAGTAAAGTTGTTATAAAGACACATTTTAGGGATTCCTACCTTAAAAGAAAAAACGGAACCCTTATAGAATCACTTTGTTGTCCGTCTGTCTGTCAAGACTCTTTTTCTCAGAAACGGGAGGAGCTATCAAGCTGAAATTAATATCAAATACTCAGGTCTGTATTCCCTTCGAGCAGTGAAAAAAATCAAAGTACTAAGTCAACGCAATCAAAAGATACGGCTGTTTATGCTTCGTTTATGCGCATATTTTGACACTCGCAAGGGAATCAAAACCTATAGAGTACTTTCCGTTGACCTAGAATCATGAAATTTGGTAAGAAGCAATGTCATGTAGCACAAGTAAATGAAAAATCTGAAAACTGTAACTTTGTAGTTCCATCAAAAAAAAACAAATACTTTTTTTCGCGATAATAATTTGCGAAAATATTTTTTTACGAAACCATCAGAGCGCGAATCGGACTCCCACTTGACGGCTTTTTTTATTCTAAATTAGGCTTAATATAGGAGGAGCTCGATAACTTTAGGAGAAAATGGTGTCGTTCCGCCTGTCACTCTAATCCAATTTACCGCATTTTTTTGTATTCTAGGTACAGTACACCTTACAAAACAAGAAATTTTCAGATGTGCAACATAGAAAATCCAACTGTTTATTTAGTATTTTGTTGTTTATTAAAATCAATATAATATGAGAAGATGTTTAATGAGAAATGTGACTCTGGTTAACTGAGCCTATGCGATGAATCAAGTATCTTCTTGCTTGAGGAAGTTCCGGCGATTAAGAGTGAAAAATGACATACTCTTCTTTATGTTTTAAGATGTTTATTTTTTAACCATCAAAGCAATAATAATCCTATAACTATACTAAAATAACTAAAGTAAACACAAAATGCTTACATTTCATTATGTATCTACTACACCATCGGATCAAATGAGAAAAAAAAACAACGTCTAGCACACAATGAATTACAATAGTAAAAACTTATGCATTATTTAGCAAATTTTCTAATATTATTATTGTTAAGATAACTTAACAATAATAATATTAGTGTCACCGACGTAGCTGGCCACCATAAGTAAAGTGACATTTATAAAAAATAACTAAAAATAAATGATTTTGAACTGTAACATTTTGGTGTCAGAAGTGATTTTTTTCAAAAAATTATCTAAAATGATTCTAAGGAGTCAAACCCGGAGTAATAAATCAAAATATAGTGAGAAAAGTGAATCCAGTTCATGTCGATCATCGGTCTCGTCTACTACTGTACAAGCACGAGTGCTCACCGCGGAGGCTCAACTTTCGCGCCGCCTCGCAGACTTGGAACGTGCCGAGCGCGAGCGTGCCCTCACTGCGGAGAGCGCCGAGCGCGAGCGCGCCCTCGCTGCGGAGCGCGCCGAACGCGAGCGCGCCCTCGCTGCGGAGCGCGCCGAGCGTGAACGTGCACTCGCCGACGAACGTGCAGTCGCCGAAGCAGAGCATCGCGCGCTTGTCGCTTCCCTAGAAGCGCAAAGCAACGAAAGTCGGCGATCAAGCCGACGTACAAGCAGGAACGTTCAGGATTGGTTAGACCGTAAAGATGGTAATAGTTGTACAATTATTCCTTCCTGCTCGCCTCAGGCCTCAATGGAGACGTCGCACACTCTCATCCCTGCGTCCGTGCCCTATTCGGCACCTGTGGACGCGATTATTGTGTCGCCCTTAGACGCCGCCTTGCCTGCGACAGGACAAGAGGCCAACCCACAACTATCCCTGAGTCACAACCCCCTGGACCTCATACATAGCCTGCCAAATACGATTCCTACTCTTCCAATCTCACTGTCCAGTATGACCGCCTTATTCTGTCATGACCAAAATTGTTTACCGAAAACTACGAGTACTTACTATCCTACTTATTTCAGTGCACCCATATACACGTCCTCGCCACAAGGCGGCACATCCTTTGTCGCTGCGCCTGCTCCACGTCCCAGAGCGGTGTGTGTGGAGGTGCCCGGCTGGTCCAGCTTGCCTACTCGTCCAGCCGAAGAAGATACACTTACATGTACACCCACACGTAGTTTAGGTACACGTCCAAACATTGATTATTGTTATGCCAACAGTAATAAAAATATTAGCTCGAATAAAAACGACGACACTTTACGATTAGCTCAAGCCGTCGCCAACATCGCTATCGCCGCAGGATGCCGTAATGTTCCTAAGGTCAGTGCGAGTTTGCCTATATTTGACGGTACCAATCCTACAGACTGGCTTTTCTTTAGGCGGGCGTATCAAACCTCCAGCTCATCTTACTCGCAAGAGGAGAACCTAGCAAGAATCGGCACCGCGTTGCGCGGGCCTGCTCGCAACGCAGTAGCGGTGATGTTAGCGGCTGGCTCAGACCCTCTCGAGGTATTTAGTGCTCTCGAGGTTGAATTTGCTAGGCCGGAACGCATTGTCTTAGCCCAGTTGGCCATAATTAGAGCGTTGCCTAGGATTTCTAATCAAGAGACAGCGCGGGAGATAAATGCTTTCTCATGTAGGGTGCGGCATTGCCTCGAAGTAGTGCGGCTGCTTGATATGCCGGAGTATGCGTCCCCTGAGCTGTCCAACGAGATCGTGGGAAAGTTTCCGACCACATTGCGATCTCGGTGGACATGCTTCGCCTATGAGAGGGAGAAGAATCCTGCGAGGAGACCTAGGATGGAACTCCTTTCAGAATTTCTCAAACTAGAGGCCGAGATGAAATCAAAATACGATTATATTTCCGAAGCCGTCAAACATGAAATCGTCAAACCTGTCAGATGTCATGTCACTACCAATGACACTACACCGTCGTCGTCTAAAGTCAAGGTTTCAAATAAGGTTTGCCTATTTTGTAACAATGGATGTCATATTATTCTTGATTGCAAAGCGTTCAGTTTGATTACCACTGACGAAAGATGGAAGTGGGTAACCAAAAACAGGGTTTGCCACAAATGTTTAAAAAAAGGCAACCACTTTTATAGGAAATGTAAGAAGTTTTCGTGTACTTTTCCTAATTGTCCTAATAAGACAACCCATCACTCCTTGCTTCATAAAGAGGTGCCACAAGCAACCGTAACCCATATCGATAGCAACAACGATGGTGATGACACTCACCATAGTAGTTCCGATTATGATGTTATCCCAGATAATGTTGTAGTTGCGCATAACAGCACCCCGGAACCGTCACGACGCTCCCTACTGAAGATGGTGCCGGTTAGCGTCTTCGGTCCCCGAGGTACCGTGAACACATATGCACTCCTAGACGACGGCTCGACTGCCACCTTGGTCGATGCATCTATCGCCGAAGCCGTAGGTGCTACCGGAAAGCGGTCCGTCCTCCGGGTGAACGCGGTGGGTGGCATGTCCAAGGAATCAGACGTAACTTTCATCTCTCTAGAGGTTAAAAGTCGCCATGCTTCACAATCGTTTAAATTGGAGAACGTTCGAGCCATTGCGAACCTTTGTTTGTCGAGTCAGATCATTGAATGCAAGAATTTGCTCGCTCACGATCATTTAACTGACCTAATTGAGGAACTGAGTTACGACGAAGCCAGGCCAATGATGTTGATTGGTATCGATAACTGGCACCTGTCTGTGCCTCATGCAGTAAGGCGTGGCAATCGGCACCAACCAGCAGCGGTATTGACCTCACTGGGCTGGACCCTCTTCGGACGCATAAAAACAAGCTTATTACCGGAGGTCATCAATTATTGTCAGACAGGTGACACCGATTCGTTAGATCGCCAACTCCGAGAATATTTTCGGATCGATGGCATAGGTATATCCAAAAAAGAATACCTTTCTGACAATGATAGGCGAGCAATCGATATTTTAAACGAAACTACCCGCCGGCTGCCCGACGGCAGGTTCGAAACGGGACTTTTGTGGCGGGCTGAAATTGATCACGTGCCGAGTAATCGCAGTAGGGACCTCGCACTTTCTCGCTTTAGGAGCCTAGAGAAGAAAATGGCGAGGGACAAAGCTTATGCTGATGCTTATCGCGAGAATATTCGTTCAACAATCCGAAAGAGACACGCGGAACTTTGCACTGAACCCCCGAACAGCAACAACATAGCTTGGTACCTGCCTCATTTCGGGGTCATACACCCTCAGAAGCGCAAGCTGCGCGTAGTCCACGATGCTACGGCAACGACATCAGGCGTAAGCCAGGCGTAAGCTAAGTAAGAAGAGAGTTTATCTCTTCTTTTATCAGGCCCATACCTGTTGCAGCCTCTTCTAGCGATTCTGATGCGATTCAGGGAGGGAGCAGTGGCACTTAATGGTGACATTCGGGAAATGTTCCCGCAAACTAAAATACGACATGAAGATCGTGACGCCCAAAGGTTTTTCTGGCGCGATGATCCATCCCACCCAATCCAAGAATATCGGATGGGATCTATGATCTTCGGAGCCACATCTAGTCCAACTACCGCCAACTATCTAAAAAATCGAAATGCTAAGGAACACACGTCAATTTCAAGTGCTGCCGTGGATGCCATTATTAAAGACCATTACATGGACGATTATTTAGGCAGCGTTGATACTGTATCAGAAGCTGCTAAATTAGCGGCAGAAATCGTACTCATTCATTCCAAAGCATGCCTGGAGATGAGGTCCTGGGTGTCGAACCGACCCGAAGCTCTATCTAGATTGCCTCCAGATTTACGCGCGTCCAATGCTGCCTCAACAAGCGTCCATATTTTAGGCGTAACTTGGGATGTCTATGCTGACACTCTCCTCTTATCGCCCTCATCTACTTACGACTTACCGGCCAAGCTAACCAAGCGTTCCATTCTTACTTATCTGATGAAGATTTATGACCCGCTAGGTCTTCTGACTCCAATTATCGTGAGAGGCAGAGTAATCTTTCAAAAGACCTGGAAGCTGGGTGTTGACTGGGACCAAGAGTTACCACCACCACTAATATTAGAGTGGAAGGCTTGGTTTGCTGAGCTTTCGAAAACGAAACTGGGCTCTATTCCTCGCCACTATTTAGGTGGTCGTCATGCTGAGTCAGGGGAGCTCCACGTCTTTGGTGATGCAAGTGAGATCGCGTATGCCTGCGTTGCCTACTGGCGTTTTAGTTGTTCTGACGGTGGCGTGATGATCAGCCTCATAGGCGGCAAAGCCAGGGTTGCACCCGTGAAAATGGTTTCCATTCCCAGACTTGAGCTCCAGGCCGCTCTTATGGTGGCACGATTCGCTTCATATATCGTCGAGGCTCACAAGCACAAACCCTCAAAACTTTTTCTCTGGTCAGACAGCCTCACTGTCCTCAAATGGCTACGTAGCGACGCCCGCGACTTCAGACCGTTCGTGGCCCATCGCGTTGGCGAAATTGCGGAGATAAGTAATGTATCAGATTGGCGGTATGTACCAACGGCACTGAACGTAGCGGACGACGCTACGCGTATCCGCAAAAAATTCGAAATTTCGTCTCAGTGGTTTTCTGGCCCTTCATTTCTCTTTACTTTCCTGAATCCGAATGGCCAAGAGAGTCAATAAAGGAACAACCACCGGTTCTTGAGGAAATGAAGCATCCTCCCGCGGAATTCGTAGCTTTAACAAACACGCGCGAAATGCCTGTCCCAGTGGTTCCAGACGCCACTCGTTTTAGTAAATGGGTTCGCTTACTGCGAGCATCCGCGCGCATTTTGGTTTGCGCCAATATTTTTAAGGCGGCGGTTTTAGACCCTAGCTCGAAATTTCCAAATTCCTCATTACGGTGCCGAGAGTCCACAGCTGCAAAGCACAGAGAGCCAACCGCAGAAGACATGACACGCGCAGAAGAGCATCTCTTATTGCACTCCCAGTTAGCCTCTCTACGTGCGGACTATATCCGGATTAATCTCGGCGAGCCACCTACAAGTAACGGTCGTCTCAAGAACTTGACGCTGTTCCTCGAAGAGTCCACGAAGTTGCTACGCCTTTCTGGACGGATTAGTGCAGTAGAAGGCGTGCCCACGGTGTCCCAGAATCCCATAGTCTTGGATGGAAAAGATTGGATTGTAAGGCTTCTCATCGCTTACCATCATGAACGCGCGGCCCACTCCAACAATGAGCTGGTGGTCAACGAGCTTCGACAAAGATTCCACATTATCGGCCTGAGGCCAGCTGTAAAAGGTGTGGCGTCCACATGTCTACGTTGTCGCATTCGCAAATCAACGCCTCAGATACCTCCGATTGGAGATTTGCCACCAGAGCGGCTAGCGCATCACGTTCGACCATTCACATGTGTGGGCTTAGATTACTTCGGCCCTGTCTCCATCACAGTCGCACGACATATCGAAAAGCGTTACGTAGCCCTGTTTACATGCCTTATGGTTCGTGCTGTTCACGTAGAAATCGTCGGAAGCTTGAGTACCGACGCGGCCATAATGGCGCTACGAAGATTCATCGCCAGACGAGGCACGCCGATCACGCTCTATAGCGATAATGGAACAGCGTTTGTTGGAGCAAGTCGAGAACTGGCACGTTTATATGAGCAGCCGGTGCAGGAGTTCGCTGCGAACCAAAGAATCGCTTGGAAGTTTATCCCCCCGTCGGCTCCATTCATGGGAGGTTGTTGGGAGCGCTTGGTGAGAAGTATAAAAATTGCACTCTCGGCAACCCTAACGCAACAAACCCCCTCTGAAGAGGTTTTTCACACCTTTCTGCTGGAAGCGGAGAGTCTGGTCAACTCACGTCCACTGACGCACGTTAGCGTCGGCCCTAACGAGGAGGGTGCTATAACGCCTTTCCACTTCATATTGGGCTCGTCTTCGCCTTACTCCGTGGTATCCCAGGTCGAAGACGCCGACTTGATCCGCAGAGTGAGGTGGAGGCGGGGCCTCCGGATGGCGGACCAGTTCTGGTCGCGCTGGGTGCGCGAGTACTTACCAACCCTGATACCGCGTAGGCTCTCCGGTCCCAGCAGAAAAGTTAAGGTAGGCGATTTAGTCTTAATTGCTGACGGCAACCTTCCCCGTGGAGTCTGGCCACGAGGGCGGGTCGCCCGAACGTTTCCGGGCAAGGACGGCGTAGTTAGAGTAGTCGAAGTCGCTACCACGACTGGAACGCTGCGCCGTCCAGTTCGGAAACTCGTGCTATTACCCTAGCCTAGGTTTTTATGTATATTGTTTATTTCTAAGTTTAGTCTCACAATTTTATTGGAAGGGTAAAGTGTTTTTTTATATAGTATTTTTTATGTTACCTTGTACCTTTTTTAACCAAAATTGTAGTGGGGTTAGCTACGTCGACCTAAGTTACTGGTGTTGTCACACCGGAGGGGACCATGTCACCGACGTAGCTGGCCACCATAAGTAAAGTGACATTTATAAAAAATAACTAAAAATAAATGATTTTGAACTGTAACAATTAGAAAATTTTAATAAGAAAGCGATTAAACCAAAAACGCACGGTGCGTTCATTAGCAATCTCCTCTCCAAACGCAACATTGATATTGCGAGCCGTTTCTGCCGCGTTAGTTCCGCGTCGGAACTCGTATTCAAAAATTACTCGGATTTTTAACATTCTTAAATTTTTCCCATCTAAGCTGAATAAAAAAAACAATTGAAATTCGAAAATCAAATGTTGCACATTTTTTTAAAGAAAAACCTTATAGGTATCACGTGAAGAAAGTTTCACTCGAAAATCTCACACCATGAAGTTTTAATGTCAATTCAAAGTATCTATTATTATAAAACGGCAATTTCATACTTTAATCCCTATTATTTTTAGTTCGTCAGATGTTGTTATAGTAATTCGGGTCAATGCATCTGCAGCTGCATTATGTTTGCCGGGTACGTACTCTATGTCAAAGTAATATTCCTTTAAGTAAAGTCTAAACTTAGTCAGTCGGCCCGATGCGTCTTTAACCCTAAAGTGGTAAATTAAAGTATGTAAATAAGGCGTGAAATAACGTACTGCCCATACATTCGCTACTAATTCTAAATCAATTATAGGGTATCTAGTTTCAGTCCGGTTTTAAGTTAAGACTCGCATACGGTACAAATTGACCATTGGTATTAGATAATATGACGCCAAGTCCTATTTGTGACACATCTGTTTATACATTGAAACTGTTAGATACTGTTACTGAAAAGTATCGGCATATTTTCTCAACTCAATGTTTGACTGCTCGTCACTAATTAAATAGACTAAATAAAGTCTCAAATCTCATCTCACATCTCAACTCAAATCTAATAAACTAAATAAAGTTTTAATCCCCTTCGTAGATTTTTTTCTTCTTCATAATTACAAATCTCAAAGTCATTACGATGAAATATTTCTAAACTAGAAAACGCAATAGTTAAGTCTTTGACGAGCTCGGTGGCGTAGTAGTGAAACACACTGTTACGCTACTTTGACACGAACGCTCGTGGGTTCGATTTCCACATAATACAAACATTTGTGTGCATGAACATGTCTGTTTGTCTTGGTCTGGGTATTTTCTATGTATAATAAGTATGTATTTACAAAAAAAATGTATTTACGTATGTTCATCAGTTGTCTAGTACCCATAACACAAGCTTCGCTTACTTTGGGGCTAGATGGCGCTGTGTAATTTGTCCGACAATATTTATTTATTTATTTATTATTTCGCATCGGGCAGGTATCATATGCTTGTATTTTTATTACTTTGTATAGAAATACAAACACTTTCACCTAAGTTTTCTAACTCGAGAATGTCCTTGTTATAGTTAATTTATCTTTATTATCTCGATTATCTCGATTGACATTCATAATGAGTGTTGACACACGTTATGAGTGTCTGGAATTGTGAGCGCCTGCCAGCAGCAGCTCTGATAGCCTCTATATAGATAGGAAGGGACTTAAACTGCCGGGAACGCGACGATGGTACTAAGCCTTGTATTTGTGAGACCATCTGAAAATCTTTTAGTCGCCAATTTCTCACTGATAGGCCGGAGAATTTTGTAACTTTCTTATAATATATATATATAGCCATACTTTTCCAAAGACCTATTTCCCTGTTTAGAACGTAACAATTGCGTTTGTAAAAACACTGCGGACTGTTTCTGAATTAAACATGATTTCATGTCTGTAAGCAAGTTATCTACACTACTATAAGATGACTTTAAACGTAACTTAGTACTAGGAGAAAGTCAAGTTTTTAATACAAACTCAATTAATTGCGGTTTGAGTTGATCGCTTTTCATTGAACTATAAAGTTGAATACCATCAATTAAGTGTTATGTCACCTGATCCTTGCCAGTCATTACGGGTAGCAAGGCGATAGCAGTCTTCAAAATTAAATGTCCAACTTTATGTGATCTCCGTGTCTCATTCTTCACTAGTAAATGATATCGATGAGTTCGGGCTATTGTGTCTCGTAGGCCTAAATGTAACTAAATTATTAATACTAGAATATAATTACTTTATCTTATTTAATAGAACTAATAACTTATTTGCAGAAATGAAATATGTGGTACTTATATATTATCTGTCTGTATTTCAATCTGAGACAAAATATACTTTAAGTCTTTATGACTTATCATTTTTGTGTGTCAACTCAGAATTTCTTGTCTCTGGTCGTAATTTAATTAAATATTCCTTTAAATATAATAACTTATCGTACATCTCACGTAATTCTTATGTCATGTCAAATTATAAAATGTACGAGTAAAAGAGATTAATAAAAATATGATTACTATAATTGACCCATTATGAAATAAAGGCTGCTTGGCGTGGCTGCTTGGCAGGGCTGCATGGACCATGGACATCTGGTTCCTGTGGGCCGGGATAACACTGGACACCGGGATCCTCTGCTATACGAATGCCGCGATAACCCTGGACAACTGCTACTGGTCGTGGCGAACGCCAGCTGCTGTGGCCAGCTCCAAATTAGAGCTTCCTGCTCTGTTGACCTCTCGTCGCAAAGTCCTGACTTGTTGCATGCGACACTTGTTGTACACCCAGTACACAATAGTTAGTACTAAAAGGGTCAAAACGATGATAATCAAGATATCGGTGCGGATCAGTGCATCACCAGCATATCTTGAAACTGTTTGATCTTCGCCACTCGCAGTCTGAGCGATAATCACGTCTTATTTTGTGTTTGTCGAGCCCATTATTCCATCAGTGAGTCAAATGCCATATTGACGAGAAGTGTCATGATGAAAACAAAGAAGAGTGTGACCAAAACAACGAAAGCAATAAAATATATGTCTATCTTCTTACATAATTAACTTCTTCCTTCAGTCTTCTTTCTTAAAATTTCATTTTCTGTCTTGAGTCTTCGTCTTATTCCTTCAGTCTTCGCCTTATTTCTTGAATTTTTAGGTTTCCAATTTTAAGCTTGAGCGCTGAATTACAGAGTAGCATTCAATTATTTTCTTGCTTGAGGAAGTTCCGGAGGAGTGAAAAATCACATACTCTTCGTTATAGTTTAAGATGTTTATTCTTTTAACATCAAAGCATATTATTGCTTTGATGTTAAAAGAATATATAATTCTAACTGTATACTAAAATAACTAAATACAAAATGCTCATTATGTATACTACATGTGCCTATATTCTAAAATTATTATTTTTCAATATCTAGAGTTCAATATACTACATGAAAATGACGAGCTCGATGGTGCAGTAATGCTACTTTGACACCAACGCTCGTGGGAGTTGCTTGTTCATGCACACAAATGTGTGCCCTGTGTGGGCGATTCCCACATTTGTGTGCATGAACATGTCTCATGTGTCATGTATTAGAAAAATATTTATCACCAGAAAATATAAAAATGTTCATACGTAGGTTTTGTATTTACGCTAAAATAACGTTTTGAATTTGATGTAATGAATAAACAAATTCTTATTTAAGTTAGATGTATTATGACCTAAAGTCACAAAATCTGACAAATAGCGTTGTCTGATTTCGTGATTTTAGGTCAACTGTAAGTTAACTATTTTAATTTGTGATTACGTTAAAATATACTCACATACATTAGTCTGAACTGAAGACTCACGTAACGTGAAATGGTTACCGCACCTCACCTGCACGGGGTGCAATCTGTTAACTACTACTCGGACGGGTGCACCACGTGCAGTTGAATTTTTTTTATACAACATCGGAAAAGTGCATACTTGTGGCCCCCGTTTATGTAAAGCGGTTATAAGCTGCATGTGTAAGCGTAGCCTATGAACTCTTGCAAATATTTGCCATGCCATAATGCCAGCTCTGCTGCTAACACAGCAACTTCTTAGGAGCTTACTGACCTCAGTCACTCAGAAGTGACCTCATTCTTAACACACCGATTCCTTATGTGCTTACTGGTGCCACTCACACGCAGGAATACAAGAACTCTCCAGGGAGCTGTTATTTAGCTGCAGTTTTCTGTGAATTGGAGATACTTCCGCGGACAGGAAATGCGATACGCCCTACTTGTCTTAAAAACACCCGGATCATGACAAACAGACATGTTCATGCAAACAAATGTTTGTTCTGTGTGAGAATCGATTCCACGAGCGTTGTTGTCAAAGTAGCGATACTAACCACTGCGCAACCGAGGTCTTCAAAAAGGCGTTGGCTCTACAAATGATTGCTTACTATTCGCTTATACTCTAAATCTAAATATTTATCTGCAGATATTACTAGGAATTCTAACGACCAACTAACAGAAGTGAAGTGTTCACTTTGAATACACACGTGTACCCAAAAAATATATAGAAAACTCTAGAACCAAAGCAATAGCAAACGAGGCTCCGGTTAAAAAAAAAGATAAAGCACAAACACATTTATTATTCGTGGTGTCCGATTCCGGACGTACCTTCACATTAGAAGACCGTTGCAAAATAACGGCTCCCAGGGGAGTTTTACGTCCGAGTTTTTAAATCACATACTCTCTAAATTCTGTCCTACTGTGCATGAATAACTAAACTCAATTTATATGAACAAAGCCTGTTTCTGCAATTTCAATGTTATCAAATAACATTTCCAAACAAAATTAAGATGTGTCGTGCCATTGTCTTCGTCAGTCTTAAATCAAATAATTTTAGTGTATATATGCAATCTATTTCAATACAAATTTTGGTTTCGTTACATAAATTGTTGAATGAGAGAGCCAGGGGTGCGGTACTCAATTAGAATTAATATAATAATTCACTTCAATACAGATTGATTTCCTGTGCGTGACATATTTAATAATATAACTGCTTGAATGCATACAAAGAATAACAACTAATTTTGTACGCTCAGATTGTTACTTGAGCTCCTTACTATCGATTTTTAGGCGTATCCAAGCGATTAAATATAATATTCGATATAATGTGAAGACGTAATTCAATCCCACGCAGATATCATCTTTTCTACTATAATAAGACAACATGCCTGTTTAACTCCTCAGGAGCTTACTGGTGCTTCACTCACACGCAAGCACACTGTAACCCTCCAGCGAATTGTTATTTAGCTGCGGTTTTCTCCAGACGGGCTGCTTTGATGCACTCTACCTCTCTATTCCTTGAACGCTTTAACTATGGGTTCAAGACGGTTGCGACATAACAAAATTAACTAAACTGTTGATGAAGTGATCACACAAAATATCTTTGCTGCTGCCAGTTTCTACAAATACGTCATAGGAAAAATATAGTATAGCTTGACTAAGCTCTTAAAAATAATAACGCGTTGTTTGTCATTTTCTTGGGTTTTTTATTGTTGTACCTGCCACAATGTGCACAGTTAATTTGTCTATTTTAATGTAATAGTATATTATAAAATGTACTAACTTTAAGCCAGAGTCAGTCAATTGACATTGCACATCACATTCTCATTCATTCATTCACTAAATATACAATGTATGTACAAAATAAACAATGCATATTTTATTTCAACAATTTTATTTACAGATTCTTTAGGGATAATCTATAATCTAAGTGTGACTATTTGATCACAGTCTAACATATATTTGACATTAATATATTTCAATTAATTATCAACATTTTGTTTCACATTCAAGAGTTTTATTTTTACAATTTAATATATTTTTAACACATATTATGTATAATTTTTATATTTCTGCACTTGTTCTCCATAATATGTAGGTACTTTAATTATGCATATCATATCCTCCATTTCGCAATAACCTTAAAAAGGGGTACAAAGTTTTTGCTTCACGTATTGATATATGTATACTTGTATATATATACTAGTGGTCGAAGTTCAACAATAATTTCTCAATCTTATATTTGAAATTTATAAAGGTTCTATTGTCAAAAACTATAATCTCTATAATCACAGATTTCGCCAAGGCAACACTGCCTATCTTTTTCAAACAAATTACATAACATTCAAATACAAAAAATTAATACTGGAATAAAGATTTCCTTTTTTTACTTCTATATATCTATCTATATATAACTTCAAGCCAAATCTCTTGCGGGGCAGGCAGAGTGAACTGAGTGCCACGTGACTCAATCCTTACACACCTCACTCGCTTCTTTAACATTAATGCTTCTTACATCACCACGACAGGTCCCTTGCGGGCTAGGCAGAGAGAACCGAGCGCCATAAGACGCGGTCCTTACACACTTCACTCGCTTCTTTCACATTCATAGCTCTTTTCATGCACGCTCGCCGGTTCCTAAGGCTCCTGGCATCACTTTCTGATAAAACACGACCAATTTGGTCATGGTAGGTTAGTCTTGGTCTTCCTCGGCTCCTACATCCTTCCACTTTCGCATTGTATATCTGTTTCGTCATTCTTTCATCTTGCATTCTTTCTACATGTCCGAACCAACGGAGTATGCCCTTTCTTATCTTAACACCGACACTCTCTTTCAGTCCAACTCTCTATCGTACGTCATCATTTCGAACGCGGTCAGCAAGCGTTATGCCACAAATTTTTCGCAGTGCTCGCATCTCGACCGCATTTATTCTACTTTCATGCTCTCTCTGCCATACCCAGCTCTCACTATATGCATAGTACATAGAGGTGTTATATTTGGGTTTTTACATTACTATACAAGTTCACTAGCACTTATGTTACAAAACACTATCACAATTGTCACATAAAAAGAATTATATACTGAATTGTAAAAATTCCAAGTATAACAACAATGTCACTCGTTAAAGGCGCGGTAAGAGGTCTGTCTATTAGACAAACTAAGACTACGACATTATCATAATTATGATTATTTTTTACAATCAGTAAGACTACAGACAAATAATATTAAATACCAATAATAATATTAATATCTTTTCACAGTTTGACCACAGACTACAACCATAAACAAAAGTATTTTTGACATTCAGTAAGACTATAGACAAATAATATTATAGAATATTATAGAATAATATTCTCTTCTCAGTTTGAACACAGACTTATTCATAAACAAAAGTGTAGGTATATATTTGCGTATACCTGTTTGCTGTTCTTTTCTATTTAGTTTAGTACCTCACTTAATTATGTAGGTATTCGAAGCTATATCGGTTGGCATGGAGTGTGCCGTGATTGATGGACGTCAATCACAACGTACGGGTATAATTAATTCTCAGGTGATATATGAAGGGAAAATTAAACCCACAGGATGCTTCCATGGTGCACGCTTGTACTTGGATCATGGAGGCGTCCAATTAGGCAATCGTGGTAACTACATTAAACTATATTTATATCTGTCAGAAAAGTGCTTACCGTTTTACAGTATTATGCAATCACTGGTTTAGATAAATCACGGCTGTATATTGGCCACTCTTTAGACATCGATTTCACGTTGTAAAATATTTACTACTAGATGACCCGGTGAACTTCGTATCTACACCTACACCTACAATATAATATGATGTCAGGAGCGACCGAGTGTGTATAAGAAGAGCAATGAATGTTAAAGAAGCAAGTGAGGTTTGCGAGGATCGAGTCATGTGGCACTCGTATTACTCTGCCTATTCCGCAGGGAATTTGGCGTAAAGCTATTGATTGTAATTATTACTTGCTCGGCGGTGATGGAAAACATCGTGAGGAAACCCGCACGTCCAAGAAATCATATTTCGGTAGACGTGTGACCTAACCTAAGAAAGGTCTTTTCCCTCTGGGTTGTGGAGATCTGACGGCAGTTGCTCCATGCCAAAATCAGTATCTTCACCAAATCTTTAGGCTTACGTACCGATCCCGCCAATCCTAATGAATTGGGAAACGGGATAACGCTAGGAAGATGTTGAATCAAAACATCCTCTCCTTTACATTTTCACTTGGTATGGTATTGTCTCGATAATGTTTTTTTTTCACAGCCGAGTTCGTCCGTATTCGAGGTTGATTGATGATGTGCAACTTTATGATAATTGAGCATACTTTTTCTTGCAAATTGTGAGGTAGTAGACCCTGTAATTTCAGCGAATTTAAAAATTCTGTAGTATAGTTAACAACCTAATACTGGATGATAACT
Source organism: Pyralis farinalis (assembly GCA_947507595.1). Taxonomy (NCBI): domain Eukaryota; kingdom Metazoa; phylum Arthropoda; class Insecta; order Lepidoptera; family Pyralidae; genus Pyralis; species Pyralis farinalis. The sequence continues at coordinate 13,903,858 of OX382277.1, read as the reverse complement.
GTGATTACTTATTTGAAGGGAAACAACTGTCCCAGAAAGAAATTATGAATGGTCGCGCGTAGTGGAACGTCTGGAAAAAATTAATGAGCTCCTCCTTCGATTCTGTCAACTGACATAAATCTGTAGGTAATGTAATGGATCCGTTCGAAGTGTCAACTGAGACTTTCCCGTTACCAATGTCTAACAATTGTTTCGATTTTTTTATCTAATTGCAAAAACACTCACCTGTTAGTCGTCAATCGGAGTGTCTTAACAAATTTCATGATTTCATGCACGCGTTTAGTTCATCAGCTACAGATGATCGAGGAATAGCTTCAACCTTTGAAAACATTGAAAACCTCAATTTGAGCCCTCCAATCAAGCAAATTTTTTTTTATGTAGGTACTACAAAGTGAATATAGGCAAATAAAATGAAGGATTAAAATAAATGAAAATAAACAATAAAAATTATTAAAGAAGAAATTATAGTTAATATCGTCTGATAGGTCCACCACGAACGCCTTCTATTAATAGAAATCCGAAGTAGCGATTCCCATACAAAATTACCATTTTTTGTTTTTCACGCTACATAGGTCCTGTATCACTCATCATTACACTACTACCTGAAAGACGACCGTCACATCACTACATTTTAAGCTTAGTTTATTATTCAGTCTGGACCCAGATAATTCAGCTCGAATCGTTTCGTTCGCTTTACTTCGCTTCGCTCGGTTAGTTCGATTAACTTCGCTCACCGTGTGGCTTGCGCGTTAAAGGATGTTGTTGTAGCTATCACGCATTCTGTTTATCGGGGTCATATATTTTTGCAAATAATAGCGTGAACGCCGTCAATATATAATTACACAAAGCCCAGTACCAGAAGCAGATACAGTAGCATAGCAATTCCAATTGCGTTCTGTAATGCTTTAGGTTGATTAACCCAAAGACTCTCCGTGTAAATCTTGGGCAGTACGCTAATTTCTATATCATCTGAACATAGCGGAACTCTATAGGCAAAAATATTATCTCTGATCGCTACGCTCCTTATCGAGGTCCGCGTCGTTTTTAAGGACGTCTGTAAGAAAATGGCTTAGGTACTTTAAATTCGTGTCTCGTTTTAAGTTTCTTTCCATTTAGTATAATAGTGAGCGTACTTTTCAGATACTTACCAGCGACCTTAAATGTCATGTACCTACATTTATTGATATTGTAAGTGAGCCCATGGATGGAGATAGCTCAGCTCTGATACATTACCAACAGTTCTTTAAAATTATCTTTTTGAGATAGGATGGGCGCATCAACGCAGAGGAAGTATCTCCACCTAAGAGAAAATAACAACCAACTAATAACGACCGAGGTCAGTAGCGAGCTCCTGAGGAGTTACCTTATTAGCAGCGGGTGTGGTATAAAAAAACGGGATCCCTTCTTTTCGCATAATGTTTTTTTCCTAATATACTTTGGCATAAACATTTTGGCATAATTTTTTTTGGTATATTAATACTTAGCCATAATTGTTTTTTGGCATACATTTATGTTGACATACTATAAAAAATATCTTTAAGGCTAATTTGTTTTAATTCATATAATATTGCTAGGCATAATGACTGTGAGCCTAATAGCATTTGTGTAATGTAGTGTATCAATAGGTGAAGGTGTGGCGGGGGTGGCCCTTTGGGCCATCCCTAAGCCGCCAATATGTTTTACATACATATAACAAATCTACAAAACTTACCTTTTCTCTAAGTACATTATTATTATTCGTATACCTATAAAAATATGCGTAAGCTGTTACGCGTAAATATTATTAAGATAAATAAAAGTATGCCATGTTATATTATGTCGTAAAATTTTATGCAAATGGATAGAGAACCTAAAAAACACACAGTAGGGCTCAACAGCATCCTGTTGTCTGCATAGCTTCAGTAGTACCTCCTGTACTACAACCGACGCGTACACTGACTGCACAATACCAAATACAGTGTCGATTATATAGATGTTAATAACCTGGCGAGAGGACTCACAGGCATTCGAGCAGCAGTATTGATCTGATTAGAATACCATCATTAGAATAAATTCTGAACTTCCGTCGGTATTCCAGTATCTCCCTATTTTGTCTCATGATTTCATTAGAAATATCATATCGATATATAGGGACATATCTGTGTTCTGTGTACAGCAAATACTAAATTATATTCTTGGCAATATCTGTTGCGCTTTTAGTAATAGCCCAGGTTGAACCCCGAATGGAGGCATCATATATAATCAGGTATTCTCCCAAGCAATAATCGAGCAAACTGTTCAGTACTTTAGTTAACGTCGTCGCTACCGACCTATCTGGTCGGTAGTCCCCGTGTTCAAAACGTCCGCTGTTTTGTTATTCACAATTCATCCATCCATGAGTAATTCATCCATCGAGTAAATACGAGTTATGACGACTGTTGCACATTGGTAAGAATTCTGTTAGCACCTAGTTAAAACAGGCAAAGGTATAGGCCAATCCTACCTCAAATATTCAGCAATGAATACATCGTGGACTGGATATTAATTCTTAAATTCTTCTTTGGTTTGTTCCACAGTGAAGTGAATAAATGATTGCTTCTCTTGCAAACTACCAAGTCTAGTATCAGACGATGAACAAGAGAAGAAAAAAATTTTGGCTTTTGTATCGATATGAGGGTTGTCATTAATTAAAGAGTTTATATGTATTTTTTAACCAACTAACTAATACGCTAGGCATGTATGTCCGATCCAATTTTATCTTCTCTGCAGACAACAATTTGACCGGTTTTTATTTATGCTATGCGATTACTAACTACATATGTTTTAAATATTTATATTTTTCGATGTTCAGTCGGATTTGTTAAATCAAGTTAGTTACTTATTTTACATGGTTTATATGAGAAAGTTACTTTAAACGTTATTACAAGTTTAATAAACTAATTTTACAAAGTAATTCGTATAATGACTATGCAAGTCGCGCTCGCTTTTCTTGCTCAATGGGCCAGTCCGACAAATACAGTAGAGGGTGACATAGTGTCGCTACCACGCCTCCGGAAGTTCAGCAATTCAGGGAAGCGAGGGGGCTGTCGGCGTCTCCAAGGATAAAGCCGGCCTAGCATCAAGACGAGTGTTGCGGTGCGAATGTGGTGGTAACTATGGTGATGATAGATTAACTACAGCTTACAGCAGTATTTTCAAAGACACAGGTAAATAGTGTGACACAATTTAAAATATGGGGGATCATGATATACGAAATTCATAATCATGAGTAGCAATTTTGTGCAATGCCCATATGTTCGTTGGAAGTAGATAGCCACGATTTAGTTCAGCGATCTATCTCATATTTTGTTTTGTGTGGCTTATTTAGGGTAGCCAATAAATTCTTATTCTATATTTCAGAACCGTAAAATTAATATAAATTTAGTAAAAACATCGACAACCTATATGTATGTGTATATCACATTGCACCCTGGTGTTTTCTGGATTACAGAAAAGTACATATATAACATAATGATAAGCAGAATAGGAATACAACAAATTATAATTAAAAATGTATAAAAAAAGTTAAATAGTTATTAATATACAACAAAGTACGACCTGTCTGAGGGTAAGCAGCCATTCCAATCTATGAATGCTTATAATACTAGAGCAGAGCTATCATCAGCGTGTTGCCGACGCTGAAAAAATATTCCGAGAATACATCATAAAATAGCTTCATGGAAAATCCTCATATTATATTGGAGTAATATTTTTGTAACCGCACAGTACATAACCGTTTACTAGTTACTATGTAGAAATTACTAAACATTTTTCGTAACAAAGCTCCATGTTGTTATAACTCTTTGTAAATTAATATTATCCAAGTTGCCCTAGCAGTTTACGATGCAGAAAAAATGTTGAGAGCTTATCATATAACCGTCATATTTCAACGAGATTCACGCAGATTGATAATTTTGTGAGATATAACTCAGTTTGACTATACCGCTTATTATAGATATTTCCTACTTATTTACTATCTTGTAGCCCGTATTCTCAATGATGATGTTAAAAACAGAGTTGATTGAAAGAGAACGTCGGTTTTAAAATTAGAAGAGGCATGCTCCGTTGATTTGGACATGTGGAAAGAATGCAGGAAGAAAGAATTACGAAACAGATATACAACACAAAAGTGGAAGGTTGTAGGAGCCGAGGAAGGTCAAGACTTGCCTACCATGACCAAATTGATCGTGTTATAGTCTTAGAAACCTTAGAAACCGGCCTTAGAAACCGGCAAGCGTGCATGAAAAGAGAAATGAATGTTAAAGAGGCAAATGAGATGTGTAAGGATCGAGTCACGTGGCACTCAATTCTCTCTGCCTACCCCGCAAGAGATTTGGCATGAAGTTATAGATAGATAGATATACCATCTGTAGGATATTTTAGAAATGTCGCTATGATTTTTTTATGGTAGGTACTTAGTCGGGAACAAGCATATAATTCGCTTAATATAAACAATAGCGAAGCCTATTGCTTTCTATGTTGCATTAACTGTAAAGATGATGGTGAACTGCTTCTTCCATTAACTTGTTTTTGTTCCGTTTGCCAATAAAATACATTTCTTCACAAACGAGTTATTGCTATACATCAATATAACCGCAAGCAACCATCTTAGTTCAGAGATGTAAGTATTAATTAGCTGCTCTAGTACTTGGCCTTACTTGTGCCGGTGAGAATTTACACTTTGTCAATTGCGTCTTCGTAACTTTGTCGTTTTCTATCGTAAAGATGGTATTATATACTAATCAAAGCTGTTAATAACAATGTATCTGTAATAGGTATCGTAAACAGCTCATCAGAATGTTTGATATACTGAAATATTTAGGATGACATTTTTTTTATTTATTTAGCAATAATGTTACAATTTCTGTTGCACTGGCTCCCACTTTAGGTTTCCCTGTCTTATGGGAGTCAGGCTCTTCAATGGTCTCAACAATATAGTTAACGTACTAAATTACAATTAGTGTAACAGTTATAAATCTCAGTTGTGCCTTATATATAAAGTGAAAGTTTGGAAGTTTTGTTACAAGCTAATAATTTAATATGTATGAATGTTGTCTACATCTTTCTCTGTGTATATATATGGGTGTGTGTACGTGTGGTGTATGTGTGTGCATGTGTGTGTGTGTGGGTGGGTAGGTGGGTGTGAGTGTTTGTGTGAGTGGGTGAATTTGGGTGTTATATATGTTTAATATTACTGAAATATTGTATATAATGTGTATCTCTAACTTACTTTCATTGGCCGTACAGAAAGGAGTCGATAGAGCATATCAGAGTTGTAGGTATTAAAGGACATAATGCCGCGAGTAACTTCGGAGAAAGTGCCGCATACCGGTGTCAGTAGTGACTCACGGGTGTCGAAAACCCACTTTTTTAAACACTATTACTCACGCCGGAGATGTGTTCCGCCGTTTTTCTCTAGCATTTCGGAGGGTCATCCTCATCATCATGAGCGGCGAGCCACTGCCTGACGAAAATAGTAATCAGATGTGATAGTTATGGCAGACGGCCGTCTTCTATCATAATCCAGTACCAATAAACCGTCCAGAACTCATTAAAATAGGCTAATTACTTCCTATACATTCGCAATAGTTCCAATACCTGCCGAGATATGCTTATGGGTATATTGTTCCACGGCAGCTGAACTACATTACATCAATTTTCTCAAAGGAGCCTCTACACATTGGATAAAAAGCCTCGACTATTATCTTGAGAAGCTCTTACTCGCCAATTGGGTCAAGAATCAGATACAGAAGGCGGTTCTTTCTGACACTGGAACCCTAACCACCGGAACATGGACCTCCACTCCGTTACCGGCGGGTGCCAATTTTTTATATTTTTAAATATATTTTTACATAAATTTATATATTTGATAATCCAAAAATAGTGGATAAATTAAACAGAAGGAACATAATACGAGTATAAACAGCGGATAACGTAGTCTAAAGGGAACCTTGCAATATCATTTCATAGAAAGTACGGTACCGCATTCTCTTATGTAAATTATGCCTCTACTGCGGTACATCCGCTGTCGAGATACTATTTACCTAAGAGAACGCTATGTTAGCCTTAGCCTCTGGTGTGAGAGATTACGGTTCGGTTAGAATAATGCTGATACATTTACAACCCCAAAATCCTACAACGGATACAAGGGCCAACAGCGATTCCACTCTTGAAACGGACCACCTGATGGTACGGCAGTTTGTTGACATTTGGCAAGAAGTGCAAATAAAGGTTGAAATAATTTTAAAAAAAGTACCGTTGATAACGTATGCATTGCAAAATGAATATAAGTGACATCTATGGGAAGCGGATATTGAATACGGAGTATTTACCTTGATTTAATCATGAAATTGATGATATCATGAAAGAGATCTGGTCAGAACCTATGCTTTAGTGAAAGACGAACGTGAAAGAAAGAATTTGGAATGGCGAACGAATGCCAAATTATTTTAGTAGCAGGTGAAAAGTCTCTTAGCATGCAATTTGATATAACCTGCTTTGTGTGCTTCTGCCACCAATGAATTCTTGTTGACAAACAGACAGACCTAAGCAATTCCCCTCCATTAAATGTCTTTTCACTCGCCCAACCCACGCACACCCTCACTTCAATATAAGGGATACGATAGATTTGTCACTTGTAGCATGTCATTCTAACGACTAACATCTACAGCACCTGACGATGCCTCGTGGAGAGGCGAAACACGTGTCGCAGCGACGACCAGGTCAGTCGTGGCAGCGACGGTGGCGGGTGCATGTGGTTTCTGTTCCAGATGGCGGATGACCGCAGCATCCGACGCGGAGACTACCAGAGCAGACATGACAGCGATGGTATATTGCATCTACTAACGGTAGTGGGTGAGTGCCGGCCGGCGCTAGTCTGCATGAACTAATTGGTAGCGGAAGCACACAAAGCAGGTTAGATCAAATTTCATGTAAAATTGACGTTCGCAAAATAACGCCTGTATCTGTTTTTTTTAATATTTAAAGTCTCTTCAGTAAGATTAAGAGCATGAATTACAATCTAGAACTATAAATACATATGAGATGTATAACGGTGAAATGAATATTTTTGGAAAATGTCCATACTGCAAAACAGCAAAACCGGTCGTTACTAAAAAAAAAAAAGTAACTAGAAAAATATTTATCACTATTTTTAGAATGGAGTGTTCAATCCGGATTCTAAAAATAGAAATAAATATTTTGATATGAACCACTAGTTAAACAATTAAAACATACCTAATTTTATATTTTTTGGCGAGCTCGGTGGCGCAGTGGTGAAACGCGCTGTTACGCTACTTTGACACCAACGCTCGTGTGTTCGATTCCCACACAGTACAAACATTTGTGTGCATGAACATGTCTGTTTGTCTTGGTCTGGGTATTTTCTATGTATAATAAGTATGTAAATACAAAAAAAAATATTTACGTATGTTTATCAGTTGTCTAGTACTCATATCACAAGCTTCGCTTACTTTGGGTCTAGGTAGCGCTGTGTAATTTGTCGGACAATATTTATTATTTATTATATTTATTATTATTTATATCGACTGAGGTGATGGCCAAGAAACTAGACAGACTTGTGGACTAAGAGAATATTGCCCGGCTCTAGATGACGACAACAACAACATACAACGCGAGATGGAAGTGGAGAAGAAGAAGGGGCGACGGTTCCCCTCCCGAGGAACCCCTATTTATGCAAATGTTATTTTAAATAATCGTAAAAACTTCAATCCTGTACAATGTTAAACTGTATTGACAATTTATTTTTCGTAGCAAAAAAGATATCGAACTGAAATGTGTTATAAATTTCTGGCCTGCTTGGTCTGTGTCTCCTATATATGATGCAAAAACCTAGTCTTTTCTTAGTCCAAACTGACTAAGAATATAATTCGTTTCCCGCAATTCTGTTCTTTCAATGACCCAACGTAGGTAATCCGATGCTTATCACGCTCCGCCATAAAATGTGAGCTTATTCGCTTGATATTTAATCAATTTTTAAAATACATGTTCTAAATTAATATTTAGAAACGCTTGCTTAAAATGTTTTAAAATTTAGAGACTAAGTTATCACATTATATTTATAACATTTTAGTTGTTTCGCTCATATTCACCTGAGACTGGCTGAGAAGATGTCCAGAGCACTGCCGGTACCGCTAAAGTTACTGGTTTTAATATAGATTTTAAAGGGCTTATCTTCTTCGTCTTACTTGCGTGATTTGACTAAAAACCATTGCAGTACTTGTCGAAAGTATTCAATATGCGTTTGATGTAATCAGGCGCGTTTCGGTGAGCCACATCTTTTATTAAAATTGCTATAATTCAATAGGCTTGAAACTTCACTGCTGTAGTCTTTATTATTGCTTTGGCTAAACATTCATTACTTGCTCGTCGATTAACTTACATACACCGTTGTTGCTGTATTTGATAAACTTCTTGCTTGCTCGCGTTCTTTACTAAGTGGAGAATCACCGTAATTAATGTTACTAAAGTACGACACGCCTAAAATATCCGGCTTGAAGGACCAAAAAATAAGTACAGTATGATGCCCCGTACCCATTTTAATAGTTTGTTTTTTTCAAAGTTAGAAATTACCGTAGCCTATGAAGCTACGCTTGTAGTATAGGAAGTATCGCTCGCGTGTTGCCATCCGTGCTATTAAACAGTAACTTATTAGGAACTTATTGGTAACCGCACACACACCCAGGAACACAACAACCCTTCAGGGAGTTTTATTTGGTAAAAGTTTTCTGTGAGGTGGAGGTTGGTTGCTCTTAAAATATATAGATATATATACCTACTATTTATACGTAATATGATAAATAATAAGCAACATATACAACGAGGAATATATTCAAATTATATAACCTCTAATTCTGATATTAGTGCAATTTCAATCAAAACTTTACCAATAAACTCGGATCAACATCAATTATATTATCATAACTGGACTACAAACCAATATAACGATCTTCTATGCCGCTACCACACATGGGTACATGCATTGGAACCAACTTTGGCTCCATATTTGAACAACCTTTTATTGTATTGACAACTCATTGGTTCCACGCCTTTTACTCAGGGTAAAGTCCCGTCTGTCTGATCGTGTTACGAAAATCCGAATTGATGCAAGTTGGTGTTGCACAATAGAATTGTTTCTTTTTTCAGTTCATGTTGTTACGAGTATTTTTTCTTTTTAATATACAACTAGATTGGCAAACAAGCACGGGGCTCGCATTAGATGGTGAGCAGTCACCGCAGCCTATTTTCTCTGCCATATCTTATCCTTCAAACCGGAACACAGCTTTATAAATACAGCTGCTTGGCGGTAAATAGCTGAGACAGAGGTACCCACGCAAACTACTTTTGTACAAAGTCTCCCTCTGGTAAAATTATGGTTATTTAATGTGTGTCTAAGACCAAGCCATACTATAATTACTTATTTTTTAGATTTTACCAACATAAGACACAACAATACAGTGTGGATACATATTATACAACGCCAAAGTCAAAGCCAAATAACTAACTGGCTTACTGTTTCTACTTTCTGCTTTACCACTGTTATATGCAATAAATAATATATACATACTTTTAGCGATAAACACTGCATTATTTTTATTACAGAATAATATTTACTGTTTACAAATATGATACGCATAATTGTTCTCCCTCGACATTCATATGTCGAGTGGGCCAGATGGCACACCGGCAGTGGTGCTGCAGCTTTATGCTCTTGAGTTGTGTTCTGTACTGACGCGCCTTTTCGTGTTTTCGTACTCCACTGAGCAAGTCCCGTCTTCATTGAAGACCGCCAATGTGCACCCGTTGCCAGAAGGCGATAGATCAGATCCATCGAAGTACATACCTATTGCCTTAACCTCCCGTCTCTCCAAGGTAATATAGCTTGTGATAAACACAGGACTCCTGGTATACCTAGAGGACAATGACTTTATCAGCGACCGTCATAACGGCTTACGCTACGGTCGTTCCACTGGTGGTCTTCTAGTGTATCTTACATGCCGCTGGGTTTCGACAATTGAGACTCAAAATGAGGCATTTACTATCAGCCTAGATATGGCAAAGGCATTAGATCGGCTATGGCAGTCTTGTATCGAAGTTACGGCTGTCCGAGGATTGGTGCAAATGCGTTGCCAGCTTCCTATCCTGTAGACACATACAAGCCGCGGTAGACGGTAGTTGCTCCAATAGCATGGATATCAATGCTGGCGTCCTACAGGGCTCTGTATTGTCCCCGACGCTATTTCTGCTGCATATCAATGACAGGTTGTCAATTGAGAGCATTCATTGTTATGCGGGCAACAGCATCGGCGACGCTTATTATACAGACCGTGCTAGCATCTCTCGTTCCCTTGAGGAGGAAAGCCACGTTAAATTTGTGTCTGAAATGAGGGTACTTTGAGTAAGGTATCTGACTGGGGGCAAATGAACATGGTCCAATACACAAGTTTGCGCATTCATCGCTAAGGAAACCCTATTTGGTGTGGTTTAATTAAAGAACATGCCACTCACAATTGCCAAGAACATTGAAGTTCTCGGTGCTAAGTCACCTTTGGGCGGGGATACCTGAATATTAGCTAGGAATTTGTGACTCGGTGCAGCTGTGAACATTGTCAATGATCCGAAACTCAAACACGGTATTGAGCCCTTGATTTTAAGACGAGAGTTTGCCTCACTTAGTTGATTTACCGATCAACTTGATGCCGATAGTCTCGTTTTACAATTGCACAGCCCGCTGACGGCTAGGAGTTCATCTTCATATACTGGAATCGTACTGTGTGGTTCCAGAGAAATTTTCTACCGAAAACTATTAAGTTGTGGAATGAGCTGCCAGCCTGCCAAGGTTTTCCCAAGGCACTACAGGGACTACATGAGGTTCTGCATGAAAGGCGTGAAGAAGTTTTTACAGGAATGGCAACGCATGAATGAAACCCCAGATGTTGTAAATGTTCGCCTATGAACATTTACAACATCTGGGGTTTCACTCATACAGTGCTTATAATATAGGTAAGTTAAAGGTGTAAAATGCATTTTTGGGTCAATCAATAATAATGAGACTACTCTGCAAGTCAATGAAATTTTCTGATGAAAGAATGACAGTTTGTAGCTTAGGTAAAATTGACGAGCTCGGTGGCGTAGCGGTTAGCAAAGCTACTTCGACACAACGCTCGTGGGTTCGATTCCCGAACAGGACAAACATTTATATCCACGAACATATCTTTGTCTTGGTCTGGGTATTTTTAAGAGAGGTGGGGTGCATCAAAGCCTGGTAGTGAAGTACTGCTCCCTCATAGAAAACCGCAGCCAAATTGGAGGGTTGTTTTATTCCTGCGAGTGAGTGAGGTTACCAGTAAGCTCCTTAGGAGTCGCTGTGTTAGCCGCAGATATTTATGAATCGGAAGCTTTCATAGGCTATGGTAACCACTTTACATCAGATGGCCCGTATGCTTGTATGGCACCCGATGTTATATAATATATAAATGTTATATAAGTTTTTCATAAATCTAAAATAACTATCGTAACAAGAATTTACTTATGTTGATACTGATTATAGGCGCTTGGTGGAATTTTGAAGACATCTCGTTAATGTTAATTCTTGCACTTGTACAGATTCCACTTCACAATTTTATTCATTAAATATTTTTACCGATCGGTTTCGCCTTTACGGCATTATCCGTATCAGGATCAGGTAAAAATAATTAATAAATAAAATTGTGAAGTGGAATCTGTACAAGTGCAAGGATTAACATTAACGAGAAGAATTTACTGGTAACATTACTTACTCACAAAACAGGAGAACCCTCCTGGGAGTCGTTATTTGGCTGCGATCTTCTATATGATAGGCATTTCCTATCTGAACAGCGATACTGTAGTCCCTTGGGAAAATCTCGGCTGGCAGTTCATTTCACAAACCTGAGAATTCTCGGAAGAAAAGTTCGCAGGAAACGGTTCCGGTGTGTGAGGGTGAATTCCCGCCGTTGGCAAACGGTGCGGTTGTAAAAATAAGCTGTCGGCATCATATCCAATAATTAGTCAGAACACAACCTGTTGTAAAATAGGTAGAACACACAAAGGGAGGCAAAATCTCGCCTTAAACTTAAGGGCTCAATACCGTCTGTAAGCTTAGGATCGCCGACATTTTCACAGCTCGTATCTGAACCGAATCACAAGTTACAGTACAGTACATGACAGTAGTCCATGTGCGGTCTGACTTGGGGCTTAATCTTAATTACTTTGTATTTACAAAGTGATTATTTTCCTTCTTCCTAATTTATCACCACAGGACTGACACTAATGAAGCTTGTATCCAGTACATTTGGTTTATGTAATGGCAGGTTTCGTTGTAAGTACGTTTACACGCCATAAACGTCGCTTAGAGTCCATTACGTAACACACGAAGGCGCGCGATAAGTAATAAGAGAGCATGACAATGAAATTATTCTTCGTCACAACAAAACCTTTACGCGTGTATATGAGCTTTCTTGTAAAACGGTTTTATACAGTACAGAAGGTCTCTCATTTCTCGACTTATTTTTTTCACCCTTAGGTCGAGAGTTCTCAATAAAGATCTCCCGGGAATATGTAAATTTAAAAAATATAGTACACATATTTTAAACAGAAACTGATGTAGATATTTAAACAAAACGAAATTTAAAATTTAAATGTATTTTTCATTTATGTATAATACTTTAATTATATATATATATATAGTTCTGTATAATACTTTAATTGATAATGATGACTCTGATAGATTATATTGTTTTTATTTATTTAAACGAATGTGACTAAAACTTCAATTTTTTTAATAGAAGAATTTTTTTATGTTATATTTAAAAATACATCCATGAAGCTACTGATTACATAGTATTTTAATTAGATACGTTAAAACATGAGAATCTTCAAAGCAGACTTACAGCTTATTAACACAAATATTAATTAATTAATTAAGATAAACGCGCGGCTCGCGGCAGAAGAGGGCGCGGACACAAACATAATCCAGTTTACTTCTCGACACTTTTTTTTTCACGAATAGAGTCACATTTCCCGGGAAATCTTGTTTCAAGAAATGTCGACCCAAAGTCCTAAGGTCAACAAACTAAACCGGCTGAAAAATCAAGCAATTCCATATGTTTTTAATTTAGATAATGTCATCGAAAATATGACCATGTCGCTCAATTTCGACAGCAGCTTATCTGGCTACCTATAGAGCAGCCTCGCAGTACACATTTCACCTCTATTCTCACAATGTTCTTTTCAATCATTCTTCACCAATATATCTCCGGTAGAGATTTCACTTTCGAAAAAGAAAGAACGTCTGCGGCGTAGCGGGAATCCTTACTGAAAATCCCGGCCTCACACAATACTTTCTAGAATTCATACACTACACAAGCTACCCGCGTGTGGAATGCGCCTCCTGTAAAAATTAGAGTTTCGCAGACTGTAGGCTGCTTTAAATGGTGACTAAACGGGTTCTCTTACGTCGAATTGAGCTTACGTATGTAGTTATTACTTGTTTAATATAGATGTACTAGCATTAATATCGTGTGTGTATTTATTAGCAATTTTGCTATTGATCACATATGTTGTTATGTTTATTCTCTGTCTACATGATTTTCCAACTCTTTTATCTCTTTTTCCCACCGTCATTCATTGCTCTATTCAGGTACTCAAAAGTAATGGTTGGCTGAAAAAGATACCTCGAAATAGTATTGCCCTCCTTTGCAAATCATGTAACTTTTATACTTTGATTGTAATTATGGCTGACATAAACAAACAAGTTAAATTCAGTATAATACGATGCGAATACCTTAGCTTATATTCGCTTCAACGCAACAGAAGCAGTGTCGTTCGTACCTAGTACTACTATGCTGCATCAAAAAAAATACCATCAAACCAAAAGATTGCTGGTAACACTCACTCACAAAACAGAACAACCATCTAGAGAGTCATTATTTGATAGCGATTTTCTATATGATAGATAACTCTCCGATCTGAACAACGGATATTAAATACAGTTGCATTCTACTATTTTTAGAGACGTGTTTGTTAGTTGGCAGGATGCACCACAATTTTGACGAGCTCGGTGACACAGTGGTCGGTAACGCTACTTTGACACCAACCCTACTTGGACGAACTCGGTGGCTCAGTCGTGAAAGACGCGACTTTGACACCAACGCTCGTGGGTTCGATTCCCACATCGAAGCATAGGCCATTGTTATCGACGCATTTTTTTCTATTAGAAAGCTTATTGATGCCTCTAGTAACTCTAGGAATGCAAATCGATAAATTATTGAAAGCCATTTGTCATATTTCATTGGTCTTCAATTACATTTCCTGTGAAAATCATGCTAAATTCGAAAAAAAAAATGGAAATAATTTAGAGTAAGATTAGTAGGGGTATTCACATTGACACGGAAAATTATCATTCGAATCGAAAAGTTGTTACACTGTATCGGAATTGTTTCCAATAAGTAAATTTCAATTTCATTCGCATTGACACGGTACGGAATAAACATCACGGAATCGAATTATCTCAATGAATCTATTCAATGTAATTTGTATCCAAACAAATTACGATGTGGATGTTCTAAAAATAAGAAAAGAAATACATATTTGGCTTCACTTGGTGTGACGACTTTTCGATTCGGACGAGAAGTTTCCGTGCCAATGTGAATATCCTCTGCTGTTCATTTGGTGGGTGAAGGAAAAAATCCAGTACTAACCTCTCTATTTTTGAGACGGTCCGATGTATGATGTGTGTAAGAGCGTTATAATGAAGTAGAATGGGGCTAGAACAATTGACTAATCTTCAACGAGCTTGTCCATCATCATTTACAATTCTTCATAATACACCTTTGCAGTAACCTTTCATTTAGTACATGTTTTGGCTACCTGACTCACGAGTACGGTAGCGGAGTGGTTTACAATGCTACTTTTACCTTTTACATCAATGCTTGAAGGCTCGATCCTCACACAGGACATTTGTGTACTACATGTGTTGTCTTGATCTGAATGTTTTCAAGAGAGGTAGGGTATGGTAGAACTCCCTGGAGGCTTTTTGTGTTTCTGCGAGTGAGTGAAGCTACCAGTAAGGCTCCCAGAGAGCGATACTTCATGTATAAAAAAATACCTACCCGGTGTCACAGTAAGAAAAAAAATATGATATCGTGCATGCTACTCAAGTAGAAATTAAATTAAGAAGAAATTGTTAAGTTAATAATATCGCGGTAGCCTTCATTTTCACGACAAAGCAGACAAAATGCAAGGACGTCGCCTACGCTGGCACGGCCACGGTGGAAGGGTCCCAAGAGGTGCTGGCTTGACGTCGTAAGGGATGATATGCGTGCCAATAGTCTCACACTAATGGATGCCGTAGAACGCTTGTAGTGGAGAAGTAGAAAGCGGACCCCGGGCTCCGGAAGCGACCGGGACCAACGCTCGGATGATGATGATGTTAATTTAGTAATATGACCTTATTAATTATATATTAATACCTTATTTAATTTAAAGTAAATATTCATTCATTCCTTCATTGTCCAACTAGTGCGACAGACTTTTCTATTACTCGTATCATATTATTCAAGCGACTTTCTGCGATACCGTTGAGCTCAACCAGGTGTTGGATCGTATTTCACGATGGGGTTCTGACAACTTGGTTGAGTTCAATGCCAAGAAAACCCAGGCTGGCGCAATTAGTGCCAAGGTCACTCCATTCTATCCTCTTCCCTCTCTTCAGAGTACCCCTTTGCAGATACATGATAGCCTAACCATCCTCGGCATCAACATCAGGGGCGACCTCAACCCCAAAGACTATATCGAGAGCTTTATTTCCGTGGCCTCTAAAAAACTTGGAATCCTGAACAGGGTGAGACGGTTCTTCACGCCAGAGCAGCGCTGCCTTCTATACAAGGCGCAAGTTCGCCCATGCGTGGAGTACTGTTCTCACCTCTGGGACGGGTCCGCCAAATATCTACTTGACGCTCTCGATAGATGCAGCGGTGCGATATACGCATCATCGATAGCGCTGAGGTCACTAACTCCCTTGAACCTCTCCAGCTGCGTAGGGATATTGGTAGCTTGAGTGTTCTCTACCGTATTTACCATGGGGAATGTTCTGAGGAGCTTTTGAATCTCGTCCCTCCTTCTCTCTTCCTCCTCCGGAACACTCGTGCTGGACTGAGATCGCATCCACATAGAGTTGGGTCGCTTACCTTCCGTACTAAGAGATTCAGTGACTCATTTCTCTGTCGGACTGTCAAAATGTGGAATTCGCTTCCGGCGCATGTGTTACCCTCCTCCTATAATCCTGGGTCGTTCAGACGAGGTGTGAAGAGGCACCTTAGCGGGCCGTCAAGGGGGGGGGGGGGGGGGGGGGGGGGCATTCAGCATAGCGGTAATCACTGTGATGGCTGTTCACTCATCATCTCATCATCTGGTTTTAATTGACGCTTTCCATCAGACGCACTGAAGACATTTTGGCAGGCCTCATTAAAAAAAAACCGGCACATTTTTCGACCGTTGTTGTCTTTCCGATTTGAAATAAATTAATTATAATACAATTAGGGTACATATCCTTAACATGTCATGCTGCCTATACTGCGTCGATGCCAGGATAGAACTCGTATTGGTAAATAATTACTTATATCTCCACAGACCACCAAAGACAAACCACAGAAACCGTGACGTTGAGGAAAAATCTAACTTCTAGAAATCAAATGAACAACTGATTTTATTATAGAAATGACGCAGCTACGAGCATATAATAATTTTAGTTTGTAAATTTAAGATGAACACATGATACTGATCTTCATACTAACCAGTAAAAAAATCATCAGTTTCATAGGATTCTAATAGTAATTGCCTGTACGCTGTAATTGTAATATCATCGGGCCGCAAAGGCACGAGCTTAAATAATATATACTTGTGAAACTGAGGCTGGAAGTACGAAGTGGAAAGCGGCTGAGAGTAGAAAAACCTCTACTCACTGTTGCTAATACGCATGTTGGATTATGCCTTTTTTATTGTATTCTATCGCTGTAACAATCGCATGTAAAGAGTTTTTTTTAATACAACGTCGGCAGGTGTACAAACATACGACCTACCTGATCTAAAATAGCTACCATAGGCTATGAACGCTTGCAACCCATGAAGTATCGCTCGCGCGACGCCATCTCTGCTGCCAACACACCTTTTCCTTAGTAGTTGACTGATGACCTCACTCACTCGCAGGAATACGACAACCCTCCAGGAAGATGTAATTTCGCTGCGATTTTCTGTGAGGTGGAGGTACTTCCCCAGATAGAATGCTTTGATGCGCCCTACCTCTCTTAAACGGAGTTTGAATAGATTATTGCTTATTGTATCTTCGTACAGTAATTTTCACGTCGAGGATTCAAAAATATGCGTAGATAATATATAACATACTTTAATCACATTCATCTCTGAAAACCAATACATTGGTTTGCCAAAATTGATATATATTTTGTGCTAAATTGTATTCCATTTACAACTTAAGGCTCTTTTGAGTTATACAAATCTCGTTGCCTTAGATTCTTCAGTATAAACACGGAAGCCAAAGAATAATGTTTATGCAATTGAGCAATGTACTCGGTTTCACTACATTCTCCCCTAGTTTGAATGTGCTTTTGCTGAGGTACTTATGTATGTATGATTTTACTTTTATTTTCTTTATGTTATATTTATGTATCTGTTTCTACTATTGCAATGACTCATTGCAAACTTATTAAACATCGTAGTAGAGATAAGTCTGCCTTTGTACATACTAAACATTTTTAACTGTATATGTTATGTATATTTCTGCAATAAAGAGACTACAACAATAACATAAGGCCTTTACGCCAACAAAGTGTGCCATGGTTGTATGTTTCCTGCATTTGAGCGCAAATTAAACAAAAATACTTCAAAAATAACAATAGCCCCTTCCTAACAATTGCTACGATACTCTTTTAATGCAAGCTAGTTAGAAGTACGAACTTGATCCAACTCCATTTTGTTACATATATAGGTTTAACTATAGTAGTTTATGCAACTGTCATATAATAGAGGGTATTAAAACATGAGTGTAGTTTTTTGAAACGAGCCGCAGGCGAGTTTCAAAATAAGATTACACGAGTGTTTTAATATCTGATTATATGCAGTTGCATACACTACTTTATTTAATCTCATGGCTATAGGTAGCTACATTAAATAAAATGCAATATAAAAGAAACAAATTATTTATTATAATAATTATTCACATTTTGAATATTGCAATTATGAAACTGAACCTGAATAACAGGCTGGGGGGCGCTATAAGAGCTAGTCGTTGTCGGGGTTGACAATGGAACGTTTATATTAATTTCATTTTTATTATTTTCTATGGATTTGAGTATCGAATTGGATACTAAGATTTTGTTAGTTATAGAATCGTCTATGTAGCCTTCTGCAGCTGTTGTTGACTTCCACCCTCCGTGACGCTTTAGTGCTGTTATGTCTCCGCCAGCATCGATTAGTAAGGTTGCAGAAGTTCTGCGGAAGCAATGTCCCGTGTACGAATCTGAGTTTGGAAGATTAAGATAACTGGCTATCGTTTTACCCAACATTCCAAATTTGTTAATACCAACTCTTTGTTGGGTGCATTTCCCAGATATGTAATTCAAAAAGAAGGAAGGATTGCTACATGAATTTGGTCGCAGTTCTATGTATTGTTTACATATTTGGTAATATTTGCCCGTTATGGTAAAAGATCGGTCTATTTTGTTTTTTGTGTTCCAAATTTTAACTAAAATTGATGATTCGAAAACTTCGACGTCTTTGAATTTAATGTTGTATAATTCCTGTCTTCGGCAGGCACCTTTATTCCAAATATTAGTGCAATCTGTAACAATATTATAAGTACTTAAGTAATATGAAGCCAGTAAATATCTATGTATAAAGCCATTACTTAGTGAGATGGCGTTTAGTAACTAATATATTCTATTTAACTTTTATTTATCTATTTAATAAATCAATACTTCTTACCTTCGTTGAAAGATATAATTTATCGGGCGCTTCATTTAAAAATTTATTTAAGTGTTCAGCTGAAAATGTCTTGGCTTACTTCCCTTTATATCCTTGCGATTTACGTTTCAGAAATGATACAAGTTTTGAATATTTGGTAATATCAATTTCGTTGTAAATACTCAGTGTACTTTTAATCATAGAATATTTAGACCATAAGGACGAACACTTAAAGTTATCCGATAACTCTTGAAAGTAGGCTAACAAAACGTTTTCGGAAAATGAGTTAGCCTTTTTGTTCATTTTCCAAGTTATAAAGTCTTGGTAACATTTGTCGTACGCTTTTCTTGATTTTTCTGGCAAAAGACTATTCGTCAGTTTCTTGGCTGTTTCTAGAATGTCAGGTGGAGTTAAATTTTCATCAGTATCATCGGTGTTGCTTGACATTTTTGCTACTAAAGTTTTATCCAACAAAATATTACTCAAATTCGTATGTACGAAATAGCGCCAAAATGGAAAAAGTCTGTTATTGGTTTATTGGCTCGGATCCAGCACGCATGCGCGTTGCGCGCGTAGCGCGCTCACCACAGATAATGTGTACTTAAATTGAATTGAAACCTCCTTGGTCGGGACACATGTACTTTAATAATTAAAAAATTGTTTTAAAGCATTGTTTTGTTAGGAGAATAATGCTTTAATTTAATTTTTTAATTTTCTTAAAGAAGTATGTAAATAAAATATACCATAAAATTCTGTATTTCATTTCATAATTAGAATATTACCGAATGAGATTATATAAAATTATTTCTTTTAGATTTATTTAGTTTATATTATCACCATCATGTATGACGTGGGTTTACTTTTGTACTTGCTTTACTCTCTTAGCGAATAAATATTCCAAAATACTGATATATGTTAAATTTTGTTAGCTGCTTACCATCTTACCATCGCCATGAGCATTGGGTTTCTTGATATATCTTCCGCAAAGTTCAGTTCCAGAGTCACCTCAAGGAGAAAGTCAAGCTGGCATTCAATAAATTTGGTAAGCTTGACACAGCGACTCGGGGCACAGAATTAAGAAATATAAAGTTCCAGCTAGATGTGATTCGATGCAAAGGCGAGCAATGCAAATTGTAAAACGTGGTATTGAACCTTTAATTTTAAGAAGACCTTTCTTTCTGTGTTCTACCTGTAGCGCAAAAGAGTCGTTCGATATGATGCCAGCTTCCTTCTAGAATCACACACTGGAAACTACTCGTAGAAGCTTTCTTTCGAGAAATGTTATGTTGAACTCACTGAAGGGATTACATGAGGTTCTTAAGAAAGGGCGTTTATAGATTTTTACATGGTTGAAAATGGACGAGTTATGCTCTGTTATGGTATTGCAAGTGTTAATAAATTAAGGAAAATTCATAGTACGCAGGCCATACGCTTGTATGTCGAAATAACGGTGTTAAATACTTCAGGAACCCGAAAGTTAAAAGTTATAAAGTATTTTACTTTACTTGACGCACAGTGAAAATGATAATACGCAAATAATCAAATTCGCCAGTTACGGGTGAAAGTAACAAACTTTGCAATTTCTCCTAAAACTTTCATTGTGTAACATTTTGAATGTTGGGTAAAATACTTTTTATCTTTGTGTAAAATGCCTTGTTTAAAAACTTTTTTATATATTCCCTCATAAACTGATTCCTGATTCCTTGCTGGTAGGCATTTTAATTATCTAAAGTGATAAAGGTAATAAATGAAAATGAGATTACTTCACGAATAACGTACAGAACTTTATTTACATGTTAATCCTTCTGTATTACTGGGGTACATAAATAATTCGCAGATACACATCTAATATAACTAGGCAGCAATGTACAAAGTTATATAACACTAATGAGTATACTAACGCGAATGACTTCAAAACTTTACGTTTTCAAGACATACCATGATTGAAGATAGTATGGAGAACGAGTTAAAATTATGTAATTATTGACATAAATAAAAATAAAATACCGACATAATATTCATTATTACAATTAGTACAAGTAGTACAATTTGGGAAAATACATTAATTTATGTACAGACAATAATCGTGGTAAAACCATAAGTGCACACCTTACAATCTCAGGTAGCCGATACTTTGAGAATCATAGAAAATACTCGCATGAGTTCAAATAATCGCGTAAAATAACTACAAGATAATAGGGTTTTACTGTGATAGTTCTCGAGTGGATAAAAAAAGAGTTATCAAAATAGTACTAGAGTCTGCTTCAAATCCCAATAAAAATATTTGAACTTGGAAAATGGTACCTTGTAATCGATAGAACATATTTTAGGTCAAGTTGATGATTTTAGGGTTATCAAAGAGACGTTCCTTCGTCGTATACGGTGTGCGGTAATATGATTTACATATTGTAATAGTGACGAGGGATTTCTTAACGAAACATATTATATAACATGCTCTAAAATTATTGCGCAGACTTGCGAGTATATATTACGTTTATCGAATAAATGCACTCAAATCATACATATCAAATCATATGTACATGAAATAGGTGGGAATTTTTTACAACTACACCATTGCCATAAGAAAAAATAATTTACTTCTAAAAGTTCTAAAAGAGTTTACGGTGTATGGAATGTATGCTAATCTGATATTCTGATTATCTTATTCCTCTGCATATATTATTTATTCTACCAAATAATGTACCTACAATGCCCCAGTTCGACTAATCTAACTACGCGACTGAACCATAGACAAAAAAATCTTCACTACATTTTCAATTTAAATCAGGTAATTTGATTTATGTAATATAACATTGTCTGTACGTAATTTGATTTATGTACGAGTATTATAACATTGTCTGTACGTCTATATACATAGACTCTTATGTCGATACAGAATCCAAATCAATTTTACAATTTTTGTCTATATATCCGTTGAGTATGCATCACATAAAACTACCTTCTAGGTGGGGCCCGCTACCTAAGCCTAAGGATTATGCGAAGGTACTGATTTTTACATGGAGCGACAGCTGTCAGATCTCCACGACTCAAAGGATAAACCAGACCTTTCTTAGGTTAGGTCACACGAGTTTTGAAATATAATTTCTTGGACATGGGTTTCGTCATGATGTTCTCCTTCACCTATGAACTACTGATAATTACAAATACGTACATAAATGCGAAAACACGAATTTAGTAGTACAGTTAAGAGCAGATCACGCTTAACACTTGAAGTACGACTGCAACTCTTATCACGAATGGCATAAGAACGATACAAATAACAAAATGTAAAGCTTGAGCTGTACTTAGCTGTACATACCAGCATTCGAACCGTAGACCAGTTGGTACAAAAATTACTAGTGTATCTAAAATAACATTAATGTTCATGTTTACTGAACGTGTTTTCATGGTACAGTTGCTTATACTGTAACCGTCCAGATTTATCTTTTTTTTTACCTTTTTTTAAAAAAACCTTATTTGTTAGTTTTCTACATTTAAGCAAGATGTGCCATAGCCCGATGTGCTTAGTTCATCGTATATCACTATATACTTCGACGAGCTCGGTGGTTGAATGGTTATCAACGACTATTTGGAAACTGAAGGTTAAAGGATTAAATTCCCGTACAGTACATTTTTTGTGTATTTGAACATTTTCGTTTGTCTTGGTCTGTTTCTTTCTATGTATAATTAATATGTATATACTAAAAATAGTTGATTTGAGTAGGTATATTCTCACGTATAAAGTCATCATCTAATAATAATTTCATCTAATTTATAGTAGTAGTAGTTGGGACTGTACTGTACTGTTTAATTAATTGGTTGAAAGGCTAAACTTATGTTTAGAAAAATAAGCAGGGTATTCAACCATTATAGTCCACCTTATTACTGAATGGCATAGAAAGGCGGCCGCAGATGCGACTTATTAATTAAACTCATATACTTACACTATACATAGTTACTAGTGTTTTGCTCGCAAATCATAGCAGTTTTAATTAAACTGTTCACTTGCCTAAATATTTACAGAAAAGATCTTTGTATAGCGAATACAATGTGTGTTTTGACAGCATCGTATAAATATTAGCTTTCATGGTACCATTGTATATCTTCCTGCATACTGAGACTAGTGACTGCGAATTTACGCTCTCTCAGATTATTTTTTGTGTTCCGTGGCAAAATTACAAAAATGGTAGACAATGGAATAGTTTATAGTCTCCATTTATATGAGATATAAGCTAAAGTTAGTCATATTTCGGTGCTGGTGACCACAGTTATAGCTCAATGCTCTGAGCATAATCTTATCTTTATTAGGTATGACTATATAGGTACATAAAAAAATAGTTGATTATGAATATTTGATGTTACGTCAGCATCAAGGGTAGCATCGACTATGTATTTCAAGCATTTACAAGCTATGGTACCCGTTTCACACGAACAGATCTTGCTTCCCACCCAAAGTAATTAAAAAAGTAGGTATGTGTGATGCATGCACATTCTACAAATATGTAGACAGATTTTTTTCCAAAAAAGATATTTTGAAACGGTAAATTCAAACGAATAAATCACTACTATACATATACCCGGTCTTACCCAATGTGTGTAGATTATATCTGCCAGCTTTATTTATACACCACCGACTTGACGTCCGGGCGTTAACTGACAACAGAACAGACTGTTTTTGTAACAGGTACTATATCTATTTACATAACAGACTTACTTCAATGGTTATACATAATCAGAAAATCGATAGTGTACATCGGAATTAGGCCGAGAAATGGTAGTTTACCCTTAGCATATTAACCTACCTTTATTTTATCACTTCAGCGTTAAGAGACTAATCCATCACTACTTAATCTTTTTTTCTTTAGATGTCTCTTTATGTCTAAAAATTGGCCTTCAGCCGTTCAAATCTCCAGCTGTCGTGTTTATACTTTATCCATTCGAAAATGACATTCTCGTGTCTCATGAGTATGTTCTTCAAGTTTAAACATGAATATATTCAAAGTGACGAATATTATTCGCTTCATATTATCCACTCGTACTTACTTGGGAAATTCAATTGAGTCAATTCTGAAGTCCATTGAGCTTTACCAATAAATTCTAGTGACGCAATAGACATGTTTTATTTTATTACATTACCTACATTTCATATTATTACTTTATCTACGTTTAATATTATTGTATTACCTAATAATATAATCTCATATATTATTAGTGGCATCGTAAACCAACTTACGTTATGCGACACATACAATTTACATTAAAAAACCGTTTCGTTTCCAAACTTAACTTTGTATCACATTTTGTTCCTGTATTCTCTTTATGAACACCACTTTTAAACCATACTCGGAAACTTTTCCCGACATCTCTTCAGTCAAACGTATGTAGTTTGCAGCTCTGTTTGCGAACCGCCTTGGGGAGTACTCGCACACCGATTCCAAACAAGCTGGCCGAATGTAGTCCTGAACTGCCTCGACATTGAGCAGTACAACACGAAGTTGATAGCACCGTTGAGCAGTGCCAGGGCATCCATCAACTCTCCAAAGAGGTCATAACACCGCTTGAAGAAACAGCGCCCGAGAATACCGCTAAGTAGACCTGTATGATAAATATGAATATTTTAATATTATTTTTTGACTATGTATATAGGTGTTTAGATATTATTATTAGAGTAATGTAATGTTTAATATGTATGTATATACATATGAAAAAGTAATTTCAAAAACTCCGGTTGAGCTCTATGCGTACTTTGGTGCAATAATAGAGGAACTGAGAAATCCGACATTCTAGTGGTTACTGCCACCCTGAATCTGACTGCTGAAACTAAAGCTATTGATATGAAGTTGCAGCACGAAGAAAATAACCTGTGAAGAATCGATGAGACTTTTTAGCAATAGTAACTCAATTTAGGAGTCGAGGAAGGCCAAGACTTACCTACCAGTACCAAATTAATCATGTTCTATCAGAAGGTGATGTTAGGAGCCCTAAAAATCGGCGAGCATGAGCAGAGCAATGAATGTAAAGAAGCGAGTGAGGTATGTAAGGATCGAGACACGTGGCGCTCGGTTCTCTCTGCCTCAAGCAAGGGATTTAGCGTGAATTTATAGATAGATAGATAGAATTCAATTTACCGCTACGAGTCGGAATAAGTAGAACCCGTGGCTCTGATTGGCTAGTTCCGTAGACTTTGCGTCATGTATCGACTTATTGATTAACAATCTTCCCAGTGGTAAGTAGTCACTAATCGCTGAGTTATTTAGGCACTAACTACAACTTTTTTGTGAGTGAGCGTGAAGAATGAAAAGATGTAAAGGGACCCCTTTACATCTTTTCATTCTTTTTTCATTTTTTCTTCTCTATACTTTATTAAATTACGAAATGAAATCCCTCCCTCGGGCGATCTACAGTGTTAATACAATCTACAAAGACTTAAATATTTCGAACGGATTCCAATCTTCATAATTCTCCTTAGAATAGGTAATCATGTTTACTGTAATTTAAATTCACATGCAACGCAATAGTAATAAGTAAGTTTTGCATATATTATCATATATTTATTTTCTGTCATTGTTACCCATCTAAAACCAAGATTAATTAATAGGCGCACACGGCAATGTGCATCCATAGCAGCGTTGCCAAATTTTTTTTTGTCAAGTCGGTATTTTGAAACTTTTTGAGTGAAAAAAGCGAAATTATTTCGACTAAAGCGGGACTTAGTAAAAAATTCATTCATCATTGAGGCTTTATTCATCTTTAAACGATTCTAA
Source organism: Pyralis farinalis (assembly GCA_947507595.1). Classification (NCBI taxonomy): domain Eukaryota; kingdom Metazoa; phylum Arthropoda; class Insecta; order Lepidoptera; family Pyralidae; genus Pyralis; species Pyralis farinalis. The sequence continues at coordinate 13,878,062 of OX382277.1, read as the reverse complement.
TAAGTAAACTCCAGTAATTTAAGAAAAAAACACGTGCTGGCGGCCAGTCTACACTTGTCTGTGTCACCCGGCCGCGCTTCCTCGGCACCCTGCACACATGGTCGAGTTATCCCAGAAAAGCGGGACTGAGCATGTCCCGCGCGGGACATTTAATTTTGATTTAAAAATCAGGACGTCCCGCCAAAATCGGGACGTCTGGCAACGCTGATCCATAGTGCCCTTAGGAGAAGTTTAAGTTGAAGCGACTGCCGTCAGACCTCCACGCCTCAGAGGAAAACCAGATCTTTCTTCGCTAAGTCTCACGTCTATAGAAATGTAGATTCTTGGGCGTGTGGGTTTCCTAATGATGTTTTTTTTACCGCCGATCAAGTAATAATTACAAATATGTGCATAAATATGAAAACGCAAATTTAGTGGTACGTTCCAGGATTCGAACCGGGGACCAGTTAATCAATAGGCCCGTTTCTTATCCACTGGGCTATCACTGCGCTCGAAAGCCTAGTGGTATATTTGGTACTAAAAAGTCGCATTTCCCTTAGGCAGTAAACAGCCCACTCTCTATCGAGCCAAGGTGTCTTCAATTAAATGACAATATGTATAGTAGTATCCAAGTGAATAGCGAACCAGCCTAGTAACCGGCTGGTCTATGAATCAAATCCTGGTGTGATAGAGAATATACTACTAAATTCGGATTTACTTACATATTTGTAACTGTCAACTGTTGGAGGTGAAGAATATAATTTTATTGGACTTGCAGGTTTCCGCGATTATGTTTTGGAAGACGTGTTACCTAAACTCACCTCCACACATTTATAATGGAGCAGCGCAGGGTGGCGCGGCATGTGTACAACAACTTTCCTTAAAATTTTTAAAATCGACTGTGGAAGTATTTCCAAGTCACAAAAAACCGCAGTCAAATAAAAACTCCCTGGAGAGTTGTGTTCCTATGAATGAGTGAGGTTATCATAATCTCCCGAAGAATCGCTGCACCGACAGCGGGTACGATAACCGCTTTACACCAGGAGGGCAATATGCTTAGGTACACGCCTCTCGACGTTATGTGCAAAAAAAATACAAGAAGAAACACGAAATTCAGAAATTCACGCAAGCAAACCTCCTTCGGCACTTGGGCTTATTAAATACAATGTTACGTGAATAAATCCACGGGAGTCCAATCTAAAGAAAGTTCTAGAATCCCGTTTATAGGACACTAGATGAAATCACTAGAGAGGGCCATTAATAGCGGAGAAGGATAATACGACTATTACGTTTAAACGAACGAGTTTAAAGGCTAGTTAGTGCCTAAGTACTCTGTAATGACTCTCATTTGATTGTGCTCCCGTACGAGTAATTTGGTGGAATTTTCCACACAATTCTCCTCACAATGTTCAAGAATTTGCCGAATGAAATAAAGGTGTAAAAATAGGAAAATGTATTGTTACATGATACACTTTTTTGCACAATGTTCAATAAATAAAAGGATAATGATTTATTTTTATAAAATGTTGGCAGGCTTACAAACATACGACCTACCCAATGTAAAACAGTTTCCGTAGCATATGAACGCTTACAACACTAAGTATCACTCGTGTGATGCTACCTCTGCTGCTAACACAGCTACTCCTTAGAAGCTTATTGGTGACTTCACTGATTCGCAGGAACACAGCGAACTTTGGCTGCAGTTTTCTGTGAGGTGGAGGGACTTCCCAGACGGGCTGCTTTGATGCGCTCTACTAGTCTTTAAAATATCCAGATCAAAATAAACAGACATGTTTCTTCATACACATGTTTGCCCTGTATGGGATTCGAACCCACAAACGTTACGAGCTCATCAAAGTGAATATTATGATATGAGTGAGGTTTGTAAGGACCGAGCTATTATGAATATCGGTTCTCTCTGCCTACCTTGCTACGGACTTGACGTAAAGCTATAGATAGACGGATAGTTAAATTAATTAACAAAATTTCCTCTATTTCTGTTATTATTTCTGCCTACCCCGTCGTAAGTCGCTTGGCGTGAATATATAGATAGATAGATAGTTAAATAAATAAATAAACCGTCCTCTATTTCCTACTGGCTGGTGCCCGTGGTGCCGGCGCCGCCTGCCTAGAATCCGGTTTTCAAGTTTGACAATGGAACTCTAAATAGTTTATAGCATTCAAGGACAATGTGCATTCCTACTAGTGATCTAGTTTTTAAAATAGATTCGGTAGTTACCTTATGTCGAAACAAAGAAACAAACTTTCCCTCTGTACTATATACTCGTACAATAGACAATAGGTACTCCTACTGATCCAAGAAATTGAAATATAAAGAAATCTATTAAATGCATTTCAGTTACAATTCAGATCTAATCGAAAACATCGAACACGCAGGTTAAGCGAAGTCGACCACAGTCTGAGTAGGTTGTATTAGTTTTATTTATCTCGAGCTTTTTCATGCTTTGCAAAGTACGTTAAGCCATCGGCTGATGTCGACAAAAGACAGTCGTAAGTCAGTGGCATTCGGGTGGCCTGATAATACTAGTCTTCATCAACTCGCAGACGAGCAGTGTGGCAGAGTATGCTCTAAACTGCTTCGGTTGAGGGAAGACCCATTCCCACGTTGTATAAAAACGTTGGGTTGCTGGACGAAATAATGACGAAACAAATATACTACACGAAATTGGAAGGAAACAGGAGCCTAGGAAGGCCGAGACTTATGTGCCAGAACCAAATTGATCGAGGTTTATCAGAAGATGATAACAGGAGCCTTAGGAACCAGCGAACTTACATAAAAAGGGATTTGAATGTTAAAGAAACGAGCGAGGTGAGCAAGAACTGCGTCTTGTGGCACCTCCTGCAAGGGACCAGATGCGGAGATATAAATAAATACAAGTGAAGATATATTCGACTCACACTCAGGATTCTAGTATAGAAAGAGCTCAAAAGTGATCCCAGCGCTGGTTTTCAATGAGGGTCACTGAAATTATATCCCATTTCAAGAGAGTATCAGCTACTAAGAGGTCCATACTAAGAGGATAATTGACAACTATATCGTAACCTACTTGGCACCGACTGGTATGGAATAATAGACGATAGTTGGCAAACAACCCAATACTATTAGCAAATCCGATATAGGTATATGTACGTTTATACCAAATATCTGTTGACAAACAAGCATATGGGCCGTTAGATTGCTGTAATGTATAGCCACTGATAACCACATTGGATTAGCATTCCTATGTAAAGTTTTAATAATCATACTCCATTCTAATTACGAAGTCCCACGACGAATCTCTGCACAATATTTGTTTATAGTAGTGAATCACTGCTTGAATTTATTAACAATTTTTATTTAAAGAAATGTATGTTTATTACAGTAAACTAACGTATTTTAATAGAACTTCGTAGTGAAGTAGAAATTCAAGGAAGAGAAGCCATGGACATTGGTCAGTGCTATATAATGGCAACTCTACCCCATTTTCATCAAAGCCTAAGAGATAACATGCTATTCAGCAAGGTGCACCACGTGCTTGTAAGATTGTCAATTGCTCTAAAGAAGATGGTAATGTGAAAGGGAATAGAAGCCGCGAAAGGCAAATACTCACCTACCACGACGAAATTGGTCAGATTTTATCAGAAGGTGGAAGTCCTATCTCTCCTGAATGTAACTTAAGACACTTACCATTCTACTGGAGTCTAACTACACCTCTATGTCGCAACTTATCCCATGCTTTTGATTTTCCTCAATCAATACAATCACCTGGAGGAGAAGGTCAAGCTGGCGTCCAAAAAACTTGGCGTGCTCAATAGGGCCGACGGCGAGGAGTTCACCCTCACACGCTGGAACCGTAATGGTCGCGTATTGTGCGGTTCCAGAGAAGTTTTCTTCCGAGAACTCTCAAGCTGTGGAATGAGCTCCCAGCCGAGGTTTTTCCAAGGGACTACAGCATGAAATTCTTCAAGAAAGACGTGAAGAGGTTTTTAGAGGGTTGGCAACGCATGGATGTCACCCCTGGTGTTGCAAATGCCCATAGGCTACGGTGACTGTTTACCATCAGGCAGGCCGTATGCTTGATTGTCATCTTAGTGGTATAAAAACAATACAAAGCTCCTCACCTAATATTCCTTGTGGAAATTCTGTCATCAAAAACAGCAGGAGCACAGCAACCAGCATTTTCGTCGTTCTATCAGTTCTCCGTTCAGCTTTCGACCGTTTTGTTGACTTCCTCGTGAAAATATTTCCGTTGCCATTGACTACTGCCTCAGCAGGGCATGCACTGTACCCTTTGAGGGCCTTCTTTCTAGAATTCGCCCGATAGAGAGCTCTGATGAGCCAAGCGCTAATCACAGTTAGGATCAGGCATGGTAGTAGTTTTATAAGAACGGCGTGAACCCAAAAATTGACTTGGTACAGCGTCCCTTCAAAATCTGAGTCCACATAGTACACTTTCGTAGGTATATTTCCGTTTACATCGACAGTAAAGTCTTTGTGTATTGTGAACACCTGAAACAGAAGAGGTTCATAAGTATTTTCCTAAGTAAGTGGGATCCTTCAAACTTCAAAGCGTGAAGAAGCACCAGCATGGTAGCAGGACTCTGTAGTTCTTTATCAGTTGCCGCTGCAATTTGGGCTCTTCTTTTCGCTTACCAACAGGCGAAGCGGAGCCTCTATGCTGAGCCAATATAAAAAAAACAATATTTTTGTTCTGGATTTTCATGTTCATTTCTTTTTATAGAATGTCAGGAGGCATGCAAGTATACACTCTGCTATATGGAAAGCATTTACCCCTACTGACAACATATACCATTCCTTACGAGCTTACTAGTAACCCCACTCACTCACAGGAACACAGCGATCCTCCAAGGAGTTGTTGTTTGGCTGCGATTTTCTGTGAAGAGGAAGTTCATCCCCAGTCGTTCAGCCGTGATGCATCCCACCTCTCTTGAAAACATTCACATCAAGATAGACAGACATGTTCATGCACACAAGTGTTTATCCTGTGCGGGAATCGAACCCACAACCACACATACTACCCGTATTAAAGTAGCTTTGCTGCTCACATTATTTCCTACGTAACAACTATAATAAATACGGTTTTAATTTTAAGATACTTATAACAAAGCGGCTGGCGGAATGCAATTTCTTATACAAAATACAAATAAACACCAGTTCTATTCAAACTACTTCAAACAGTACATCGTCATTGAGATGAATACGACCCTCGTCTTAACTCACTGCAACAAACATGTACAAAGCTACGACGTGGGGCTTCATTGTCAAGTACCATTTGAAATCTCTGGTAACTTCTATCTGACTTAAGTCGCAGCATAAATCGTATCGTAAAATAATTAAGCGAAATTATCTCCAGTTAATTTTATCGTAGTGGTAATTCCCACATACATAATATGGTTCGCCTCCATTAGCCTCATATATCTCGCTGCTCATAGCATATACGAACGCCCACTGCAGTTTACAGAAGTTTTTAAAGAAATAAAAAAAAAATCGGCCAAGTGCGAGTCCAACTCGCACACGAAGGGTTCCGTACCATTATCGATAAAAACGGCAAAAAAATCACGTTTGTTGTATGGAAGCCCCCCTTAAATATTTGTTTTATTTTAATTTAATTATTTATTCTTAAAGTAAATATATAAATAAATATTCTGTGAATATGTCAAGCGTCTACCTGTTGCCGTTATCAATATCGAGCAAAAATGAGCAACAAAATCACGTTTGTTGTATGGGAGCCCCCTTAAATATTTATTTTATTCTATTTTTAGTATTTGTTGTTATAGCGGCAACAGAAATACATCATCTGTGAAAATTTCAACTGTCTAACTATCATGGTTCATGAGATACAGCCTGGTGACAGACGGACGGACGGACGGACGGACAGCGGAGCCTCAGTAATAGGGTTCCGTTTTACCCTTTGGGTACGGAACCCTAAAAACCAGCGGGTCTTACAGTAGTCGCATATGATGTGTAATATCTGACATCTCACCTTCATAATAAGCAACTCGAATTAAATTAGTATTGTAGATAGATTTAAGAAATGATTAATATTGAAAAAAATATCCACGTAATTAATACATTTGTTTTTGAAGTTAAAATTATTTCGACTCGATATGACGTTCAGTAATAAATTAATATAGTCCGTTTGCGGCAGTAGTGTGACTAATTACATATTTGGCGGTAAATTGAGAATTCAAGTAAATACAATAAAATACGCGTGAACATGGCTGTTTGTCTTGGTCTGGATGTTTTTAGAGAGGTAGGGCGCATCAAAGCAGTCCGTCTGCGGAAGTGCCTCCACCTCACAGAAAACCGCAGCCAAATAACAACTCCATAGAGGGTTGTTGTGTTCCTGCGTGTGAGTGAGGTCACCAGTAAGCTCCCAAGGAGTTGCTGTGTAAACAGCAGAGGAGGCATCGCGCGAGTGATACTTAATATATCGCAAGCGTTAATAGGCTACGGTACGCGCTTTACATCAGGTGGGCCGTATGCTTCTATGTCTCCCGATGTAGTATAAAAAAAACATATATATTTGATTAATCCCAATGCAACAAAGTATTAGTTCTTTCCCATTGATATTAGATTATTGTCATCTTTTGTCAATCAATCAGTGAATAAGTAATGTCAATTTTTGTTAATTAATAAATCAAATTATGACAATAATTGAATTGACTTTGGAATAAGTTATATAAATGTGTTTTTTTTATTTCACATACTGTAAATTATGATATCTGTAGTACAAACCGCTCGGAAAATGGGTTGTTACCATCCGACAGCCAACTGTTACACACTTCCGTTCCCTTTCACCAAATGACTCCCACAGGTTGCAAAAATAGACGTTACATACCAAAAAGAAAAAAGGATGAACCCTCTTGGAGAGAACAAAATATGAAAAACAAATGACAATCTCCGAAGTTAAAAGTCAATTTTCAAATTTCGTAACTGATTTTCTGTTATTTTAGGTGGCCAGAAACTTTCAATAGGTATATCCAACGTATTGAAGGAACTATACTGGGCTTGACCGTGCACAATTTTATCAGACGTTAAACTTTTATACGTTCTCTAGCTGGATTAATCTAAAAGGCATTATTGAAAGGTTTTATTTTATTCAATAATAAAGTACAGAAGGCGTTTTAATTTTCTTAATAATATTACATATAATTTTATCGTATCGGATAACGTATATCTTAAAGAACTAATTATTCGTATTTGAACGTTAGCAATTGTATAGTTTTTTTTTAATACAACATTGGGAGGCACGCAAGCATACGGCCCACCGGATGTAAACTAGTTAACATAGCTTACCTACGCTTATAATACATTAAGATCACTCGCGCGATGCCACCTCTTCTGCTTACTTGCTACTTAGGAATTAACTGGTATACTAGAGGCCAGAATTTCAAAATATTTACGTTTCCTTTGATAACATTTCACATTGGTATTTTAAAATAATAGAACCCTTAAACCCAATGTAAATATTATCCGTAATAACACTTCAAAACCATTAACTGAGTAAGAACAAAAGAAAAAGTAATTTAGATTGTATGGACAATTCACCCTTTCGACGGACGCTTAAAGTATCGAAAGATACAATCATCTACATTTTTCAGATAGTCACGTTTTCACGGTCGATACATAACATAGAAATCTTCCTATTCCATTTCTTAATTCATTAGAATTGGCGGGGTCCGTTACCTAAGCCTTTAGCGAGTCTACCTTCAGCGCTACGCTACCTTTAATGAAGATACTGATTTTGACATGGAGCGACTGCCGTCAGATCTTCACGGCCGAGAAGGAACATAAGACCTTTTATTTCAGGTTAGGTAATGTACACAATTTATATGTACTTATATGTAAGTCTTCTTAGCGTTGTCCCGTTTCCTAATCCAATAGGATTGAAGGGGTCCGCTACCTAATCCTAAAGATTTGGCGAAGATACTGATTTTTACACGGAGCGACTTCTGTCAGACCTCCATAACCCAGAGAGAAATCCAGACTGTTCTTACGTTGGGTCACACGTCTTTCGAAATATACTTTTTTGAACGTGCGGGTTTCCTCACGATGTTTTCCTTCACCGCCGTGCAAGTGAAAATTACAAATATGTATGTAAATCCGAAAACATGAATTTAGTGGTACATTCCAGGATTCGAACCGGGGATAGTTTATGCTCACTATTATGCTCACTAAGCTATATATACATATATATATATATATATATATAGGTATATATAGCTTATATATATATATATATATAGGTATATATAGGTATATATCCTAGCCCTATCAGTTATTCATTTATTTTAATAAACTGTGAGTGATAATTGTAAGCCGGTTTTGCACATTTAGTTTACTAGGAAATAAGGAATTCATTAATATCTTCACTAATATTACATAGAATCATCGAACACTAGATGCATGAAAGCAAAATTAAAATCCTACCATTAACGAAAGTAATTAGTGTTAGATTAGTTTTAAATAACTTTTTTAAACTAATCAGCTAATCACAGATCCCCGCCTAATTTATATGGCATTAAATTCGGATCTACCTTAATAGAACATACTTTAAACATTGATCCATTCTCGAGATATCGGTAATTATACTTTAAAATACAAAAGCGACGAACATACATCCGCATCCATTTTAAAAGGCGACGGTGCATGATTTTCTATTATTTTAAACGTGCTTTCATCTTTTTACACCACTAAGATTGTAAGCAAGAATACGGAAGCATACTGGTGGTAAGCAGTTGTCATCATCATTATCACGGGTCATACAGCTTATGCTCATCGCTTAGATGAGCCTCCGGGGGCACAGCCGCCGCCTCCGCGTATATTATTACTATTGCGTGATAAATGATGTACCGCACTGTTTTGTGTGCAAGTTGGTAAAGTTACAGTTCTCATTATCATCATCACGGGTCATACAGTACATACTGTGAATGCGAGCCTCATGCTATAGGCTCCTTGCTCGAGCGAGACTCCAGGGGACTGCCCTATCCTTACAGTTATCATAATTTATAGATATATATATCCTTACAGTTATCATAAATTATAGACATAAGGGGCATTATTCGCGCGAAACCCTACCCTCCTTTGTAGCTTTTTTTAAGCACTCCGACGTATTCCCAGGAGATTGCTGTAGTGTTTTGGGAAAATCTTCAAAGGAAGTTCTCCAAAACTTTTGTAGTTTAAGTTTTCACGTCTCTTAATAGATTCTCTCTAAGAGAGATATTATTGGGATTCTTGGCGTACTGTTTAAAAGTCATCTGACGGAGAAGAACAAATGGACGCCTCTGAAAGTTAGTGTGCTGAACAAAGCGAAACATAGTTTAACGGCAAAGACTTTAGCTTACAAGTCTTAAGCTCGACCGCTCATAGAATAATTACACTTCTATATCATTTTGGGACTTACAACTCAAGGTTACTGAAAGTTCTTTTTTTATACAACATCAGAAGGCACACAAACATTCTTTTGTGATTTAATATTTTTTTTATACTACGTCGGGAGGCATACAAGCATATGGCCAACCTGATGGAAAGCGGGTACCGTAGCCTATTAACGCTTGCGATATATTAAGTATCACTCGCGCGATGCCTTCTCTGCTGCTTACACAGCAACTCCTTGGGACCTTGGGAGCTTACTGGTGACTTTACTCACGCGCAGGAACACAACAACCCTCTAGGTAGTTGTTATATTGCTGCGGTTTTCTGTGAGGTGGGGATACTTCCCCAGACAGGATGCTTTGATGCGCCCTACCTCTCTTAAAACATCCAGACCAATACAAACAGCCATGTTTATGCACCCAAGCCTTGTGTGGGAATGGAACCCACGAGCTTTAGTGTCTAAGTCGCGTCATTCACATCACGACTGAGCCACCGAGCTCGTCAAAATTAATAATAAATTATATTTTTATCGACTATCTACTAGTTTTTTGACGACTAGTTTTTCGTAACACTAGTTATAATTTCTATTTTCTTGTATATCAGGGTCGGTCAGTGATTCATTCCACAGGCGCTTCGCGCCTCCACGAGGCATCCTCATGCACTGATGAACATCTACACGCGGGCAGCGCCGACGTTAGCTTTCATGAACTAACTTGTGCCGGAAACATACAAAGTAGAATAAACCAAATTGCCAAAAAAAAATTATCACAAATCCAGTCTCGATACGGAAAGTAATTGATAAAACCTGATAAAAAATTATGTGCATTGTGAAGACTGTCGATATTATGAACTGTAAATATTATATTTTGGTTAATTACTTCATATAACTAAAACCCAGTCATAATTATTATACAGTGTTATTTTAGCAGGTGTCGTATTGTGAACCAACAAATTTATTTACGAGTACCTCTGCAATTTGTAGATTATTATGTTTACCTAATAGATAGCAACTGTGGCTACTCGATAAATTAGTTTGGGCGGGATGGATGGATATTTGTCTTCTTCGTGCATAGTGATTAATGGTGGAGACGAGCAACGCTCGGTTATAAACCCGTCGAGCTTGGCGACTCCTTAAATTGATACCATGAAATTCTTCTAGTCACGCCACAACTATTAACTGCCGCAGAACTTGAGCAATAGTCAATTTAGAACACATGATGTACATTTTTTTAATTACGAATGGGAATGTGATTTTTAATTAATTGAATTGGAGTTTATTAGGTGATTTAGTTAACGCGAAAGTAGAAGGATGTAAGAACCACGGAAGTCCAAGACTTACCAACCTCTTCAAGTTCAAGACGAGCTCGGTGGCGCAGTGGTGAAACGCGTTGTTACGCTACTTTGACACCAACGCTCGTGGGTTCGATTTCCCACAGTACAAACATTTGTGTGCATGAACATGTCTGTTTGTACACCAAAACAAGTATTACATACACTTGTTGTCTAAAAATAAAGTGATTTGATTGGGTAATTTTATTTTTCGGTCTATTACGAATTTCAGCCTGTTAGTCACGATTGCGCCAACTTCTGCGTGCTATCCAGTACTATTCGAATTCTCGCCCGATTATTACAGAAAATTTAAAAAAATCCTTATCTTCTAAAATATACAAATAAGGAAACGTCAAAGTTGTCAATGTCTAAAAACTTTTGTAACGGGGGTTTCTCTAATCTATAAACCAAACTAACTGAACTATATGCCTTTCCGGCAACTTTCTGTTCCTATATCAACGGAGCAATGTTGACAGTACACATTATAATCCATCCAAACTAAAACGCTCATCAACGCCTTAATATTTGTCTTTAATAGCTATGTTCATATTAATTAAATCGATGCCATGATGACTTGCAAAAAATCAATCTTGTCAGTCCTCCTCCTCCTCCTCAATCAGGTCTTGAAACATTAGCAGTTTAATATAATCTATACATAAATCTACTTACAAAGTATGAGGGTATGCAGAGTATTGGAGGCAGCACGAAACTGGACAGAATAGCCAGCGTGCAGCGACGGTCCGTGCACAGCGCTGGGCTGTATGACGGATACCTGCAAGTAACCAAAACAATCTAAACAACTTTATTTAGCAGAGTTACCAATAATGTTAAAAGTGTAAGGTCGTCTCTCTGTAATGAAATTTAAAGAACCAAAATCAAGCAGTTTACAATAAGTGTATGGATAATAAGTGATCGAAATCACTCCTTGTATCATTATGAAACTGTAACAGGTTATATCGTACTCGTATGATCATGGAGGTCCGCGGTACTCATACGAAACGGTAAGTCAATCGAATTTGGACTTATTTGACTTGAATTTGAGCCCTTTTTACTTATTACTTTTTTTTTTATTTCCCGCATTCTCATCGTCTTATTCTTGACTCGTACGGAACGTACAGGGTAGCACTTTGTTTTTACCAACGATTTTGTTCTACAATATGCTCAAACGTTGGACGGTAATAACTCAAGGAGCATCGCTCGTGCATTATCACCTCCGCTACTACAGCAGCAATCATTTGCACTATAATTATTCAGGCAACATTTATTTTGCAACGATATTCTGAATTGTAGTTAATTGGACAGTCAATCTGCTTCTAATCAATGTCCTGCTATCGTCACAGACTGATTTGCAAATCAGTAGGAGCAAAGGAAATTAAGTTGGTTTTGACTTTAAAGTTAGTCACAAACTTAACCACTAACGATGATAAGGACTTTCTAATCTCTACTATTTCACACGAGTAACAAGTCTCCAAAGTACCTACCCCACAAGATATTTCAAATAATCAATTACTGTAGATTTATGTGTTTGATGGGTAATAAATACTTAGTATATATAGTTACATCTTCCGCTGTCAAAGCGGCATGAATTTAAAAGTCCAGGCATTCATAAAATACAAACATGGATTGAATACGCACATCGGTATAGCGTATTTTATTGGCTATTTTATAAGTACACAATAAGGCTACGGCGATATAATATACGTAAATATGTATAAAGAGACACATTCAGTGTTTCTTTATAAATAGCAATCTTACGTTCCACCTGATATAAAGTGGTCAATATAAGCGCTTGCAATGCAAGCAGTATATGTCTCACTCTCAGGATTACAACAACCATGTGGTTTCCTAAGAGGTGGAGGTACTGCAATAATCGCGCTGCTTTAATATACTCTATCTCACTTAAAACCTTAATCTCACCTCTAAGTGTGATAAAGAGTATTATTAGACATTTGTAGTCATTATTTTCAGACAAATCCGAAGGCGAACTTTTCGTACCAAAATACAATCAATCAAATCCTTACTGGGAAGACGTATATCCCTTCAGATTGGTCTAACTGTTCTGAAAAAGTTTTAGAATGCTACACCTAGTAAGGTGATATTTAGACTTTTTTAACTTTTACTATGGAGTTGCCATACTATGGAATTTTCCTTTAAAGTTTATGGAGTTTGGCTAAAGTAAGTGCCCACAGTATCTGCCAATGAGACACGCAGCTATCCTAATTTATGTGGATTTTTTATATACTTTTAGTACCTGCTCCCTGTAAAAGTGCTCTGTTGCCAGCAGATGCCCATACGTTCTGTACTTGACTTATTCTTTACTAAAAATTGTAGTCTTGCTAAAACTACTTAAGTAGGGAAGGGTGATCTCAGCTCTACTTGCTAGCAGTTGTTCTTCATAGAAATTATGCACATTTTGTATATGTAATAATAGATCGACAAACAGAATAAAAAAGTGTTCTTAATTGTCTTCTATTCGACTATTTATACAAAAATGTATTATATTTTATTATAATATCATCCAAAATGACGTCTTTGCAAATTGCACAAAAGATAAAAAAATTGTTATAGTTTTATTTATTAAGTTCAGAAAACTATGTAGGATCAAAAGGCAAGCAACCAAAGTTTCGTGGGAAGTTCGTAGAATTCTATTCTCATTGACACTGCGTAGATAATTAAAATTCAAGTCCATTTAGTGGGTTGGGATGGAATGTAATATCTTGTATAGTACTAGAATCTATAGATGAACAACTTTATAATAAATAAATATCTTCTACGCAGTATAAGTTATATCGCATTTTTTATACAAGCACATTGCCCACCTAATGTGAAGGGGTTTCCGTAGCCTGTGAACGCTTGCAATACGTAAAGAATCACTCGTGTGATGCCACCTCTGCTAAGGAAAAAACAACCCTCTAAAGAGTAATTATTTGGCTGCAGTTTTCTGTGAGATGGGGGATGTAAGTCCCCAAATGGACTGTTTTGATACGTCCTACCTCTCTACAACAGCAAGGCACATAAATGTGTGTCCAGTATGGGAATCCAATTCGCAAGCGTTGGTGTCAATGTAGCGTATTACATATAAATACAAAATTATAGAGGGTAAAGCCTATCGGGAGGCCAGGCTTGGTTTTCAGGTTTGGGTTCTACATAATAGGTCGTCATCAGATACAATCTATGAGCGAATGTATAAATCTCGTAAGATATTTAAGGGACGGTAGAAGTGGTGCATGAATAATCAAGAAAATAGTAACCTAGAAAATAAATCTAGATTTAATACCATTCTTGATAATCTTAGAGCCAATAAAGTAACAAATTTACCACTGAAACTGTCAACAACGACGGGACGAGTTCATAATTTCAGATGAATACTAAATTGATGGTTAAGTAAAGTTGATAACTTAAAAAGAGTTTAAGTAAAAGGGTCCTAACAAAGAGTTTCAACAAATGAACCTAGTAACATAATTTTATGAAACGAGGCAACATCTCCTTTGAAATTGTCGGCAGCGGCCGTTCCGGCCATTAATAAGCTAGAAAAATATGTCCTTAAAGCCTCTGAAACGTTTCACGAACGTTATTAGGCTATAACTTAAGACATGAAAAGCTTGAGGGCGCCATTGCGAGTGTCATTCTAATTGAATACATTAGGAAGGCAGCATTGGCCAAACTTTGTCTGTATGATGGGTAGGCTTATTAACTTATATTTCTCTTAATTTATATATTACAAATATAGAAAAATAATGCAGCATATTCTATATTTCATAGCTGTCTGTGTGTATATATTTTTAGAGTTCCGTAAATTAAAAAGTGGAACAAGTCACATCAGTCAGACTGACAATCGACGACCCTCACCAGTCGACGTCCTTAGAAGTATGAGTCACACCAGGTAATCAAAATGGGTGAAAAGTAGAAAATTTTAATAACAGCAAGTAAAATATCATAATCATTAATCAAGAATTGAAGGCACTAGTGAAATTCAGAAGTGAGAGAATAGTAAGATTTGGTTGTTAATATTATGTTAGCGTATGTTATCCGTGAATTTGACTAGAGCGAAAACAGTGCTATGTCTACTACGAAATTCCGACTGGTATTTGCTAAGAAGACTGAAACGCTGATAACAGCTCGTAAGATATTGGTATACAAAATACTCCAATGCTTCTGATAGAAGTGGAAGCATAGAGATAGGACGATAATAGGACATAGAAGGATTAGACTATTTGATCTAAACTACTTAGAAGGATTTGGCTTCTTAGGGAGGAGTATAATATGTCCTCATTTCCACATAGAAAGAAATAGACCTGAGGAGCTGAGCAGTTAAGAATATCTTTTAGAACTGAGGCAATTTCATGTTTGATTTGGTTGATCAAATCCAACGAGATTCCATCCTTTCATCATATTCAAAATTTTCTCAATTCTCAATTGACTGATCATCGTGGAGCTTTATTTTAGATCTATTTCTCTTCGTCATTTTTCCTTTTATTTCTAGAGTTAATCAAGCGGCTGGATGGTGCTTAACGTAGGAACAGTGAACAGTAGGAAAGGTCAGGTTCAAAAAATCACCCAAAGAAGGTAGATCGGCAGCATCACACATAGCGCCCGTAAAACTCTCTAAATATGATGAAATTGAAAAATATTCTGAGTCACCGTCTGACATTTCAGTGAAAATATTTTATACTAGATTAAGTATTAAGGTAAGAGCTTAATTATAAACATTTTTATTTTCAACATTGTAACATTTTCAGTTTTTAAACTATTAACTTTACACTATTTACACCATTATTTTGCCCATTTACATTATTTACCCTACCTACCTGTTTGTTTTATATTTTCATTAAATTATTCATTTCGGTTGTTCGCGTGTTTGGTAATATTTCAGATTCTATTCATTTCAGCTAACGCGCGGGTATTACATGGTGTTTGCCCTGATAGCTTATTGCAATCTAATTCATTGATCATAGAAATAATTAATAGCATTACGGGTAAAATCATACATCGAATAGATGACATTCTACGAAAATCATTCAAAATCAATACATTAAACCTAGCCAATAATTTTGCCACAGAATTTGAAAACAATACAAAAAATATATGTAATTTTTGTGATCAGTCCTTGTTAGACCGATCGTCGTATGAGATAACACCTGACAAATCCTTTAGACTCCATCGAGCGCGGGAAGAAATGGTCGCCCTAATTATTAAACAATTAAACGACCGTAAGAGTCCTGGATACGACGGCATTAGAGTGAAAGATATAAAATATATTTCAGATAAAATGATCCCAGTGATCACACATTTAATTAACCGGTGCCTCGATACATCGATATATCCAGACCTACTCAAAGTAGGAGTAATACGACCAATATATAAAAAAGGCAAGCATAATGAATATAATAACTACAGACCGATCACAATCTTGTCATGTGTAGATAAAGTTATTGAAAGATTTTTATGTGATCAGTTAAATAGTTATCTACAAACACATAATATCATTAGTAAAAACCAATACGGATTTCAGAAACAAAAAAGCACAACTCAACTATTACGAATATTTACAGACGAAGTCAATGAATATCTTAATAAGAAAATGCATGTGTTAGCATTATTTATTGACTAGCAAAGCGTTCGAAATGCTTGATTTTACTATACTATACGACAAGTTGTCACGAAGCGGAATACAGGGACCTCTCTTGGAACTTATAAAAAAATATCATAACAATCGGCACACCACTGTAAAAATGACCACCAAAGGTACGGCCCAAGGCTCCATAATCGGACCAACCGAATATTTGCTATACGTAAACGATATGAGTAATATTATCAAAACAGGGTCCGTGTACCAATTTGCGGACGACACGTGCATTATATTTGCGCATAAAAATATTATAGAAGCTCAACAATCTCTACAACACAACTTCGATCAATTGTGTAAATGGGCGCATGACGTCAAACTTGTAATAAATGCACAAAAAACAAAAATTGTTCATATACTTTCGTCGCACAATAAAGCCTCAACCACACCGGTGATAAGGGCCCATGCACATGACTGCTTGCACAACTCTAGTAGCGATTGTCGGTGTACCTCGTTAGATGTAGTAGACAAATATATGTATATCGGTCTAGTGATTGATAGTCGATTCTGTTGGGGTCCACACAAAGATCACGTATGTAATAAACTAAGATCAATTATTAGCAAATTTTCTATATTAAAATATAAACTACCATATAAAATACTCCGTTTGATGTATATTGCCCTGGCAGACTCCATTATAAATTACGGACTAAGTAGTTACGGCAGAACCTATACAACATATATTGAATGTATATACAAATTACAATTAAGAATACTAAAAATTATTTGTCCTAAAAACATAAAACAGAAGTGTAATAATAACGAAAAGGAACTATTTAAATACTGTAACATTATGAGAGTTTATGATAAAATTGATTTTCAAATTTTAACAGAGTCAAGTAATGCCGATTATTTAAAAGAAAAATCAAGACCTGATGAGGACACTGACAAATAAAAACAAGTATATAATACCTAAAGTAACCAACTTGTATGGCGCCAGAGTTTCTAGTTGCTTGATCCCGACTTGTTTAAATAAATTGCCAGAAGAGTTGCAAAGCATGTACCTACAAAATCCCAAAAGGTTCAGATGTCGGTTAAGGAAACATTACATCCAAAATGTCCCTTGACTTACATCGGAATCTAGAAAGAAAGAAGATACATCTATCTACTTGGTTATGTATGAAATTGTGTACTAATAAGATTTAACTCAGCGACTCGCCTACCCAGATAAACCCTGTGAGGTTTTCGTGGTACGGCATTAATATGTGAAAAATAGAGGTGTGAGAAATTTATAAATAAATGAAAAAAAAAAAAATAAAAAGATGATTCCTTCTACGGAGGTGATCCTGGCTTCAGCATCAGGTTATGGTGAAAATGAAGCTGAACGTATAATTAAAGTTTCAAGTCGATGCTATTAAACGTTGAAGAGTTCCCTCCTGCTGAGACAATTGGCTGGATGGACTACCATAATTTCACTATCAGATTATTATACTGTCACCGGAGTTACATAAGTGTGCCAAATTTCAGCTCAATACAATACCCAACACACAGTCGAAAAATGGTTGCCAATTTTTGAAGTGGATAAGTTACATACAAACAGTGCAAGTAAAATAAAAACTTGTAATAACAAAAGATGGATTTATTTAGCCGTTATGTCGTTTAAATAGTCGATCGGTACGATCATAGAAAACGCGTTACCGTTTAGTTAAATAAATTTATGATGCCTGGTAACCCGGGGTACACAGAAAACTGAAAGTATTGATGTTTTACTACTATGAATTTAATGTCATTTGAAAAATTATTTGAGTTCTAATTCTGATCTCATCTCAAAACTCTCGAAAATCTCGTGTACCATAAATTATTAGTAAACAAATACATATTTTCAAATTTTAATTCTCAAATACAAGCTTTCCAATAAGCAAGTAAGTATCTGTTGCATCTATTCATAAAATTATATTACTACGTCCATTTGTTAAAACCTTTGTTAGGATCCTTTTGATACTCTTTCCAAGTTTCGTACTTTACTTAATTGATAATAATATTACATCATCAATTTAGTACTCATCTGAAATTCTGAACTGAAGTTTAATTTAACAGATTCAGGGGTAAATTTCAAATGAAAATTATTAATTTGTTGACTCTACAATTATCGGGAACTTTGGCAATAAATCTTAATTATTGGTCATTTAATAGACTGTAAGGTTACTTTAGGTATAAAGAAAAACTTCTTAGTGAAATATAATAATGAATATAATTATATTATATCGATATGATAGTTATGGCAGGCGTCCGTCCCTCTTCTGCAATAGCCCGGTTCTAATAATACCTCCAAATCTCATTTTAATAGCCCACTTTTTCTGACATATCTCCAATAGTCCAAATTAATTCATAATTCATAATTCATTTAATCGTTCATTAACATGGGTAAACATTGGTGTTATAATATAAAAACAGTAAGTACAGCCATGATACGCCTTATTAGCATATGAACATAAATATTTTTAACTAGTTAATATAATTACATTTAGGATTTCACACAATAATATTTATATAAAATTAATGCCGTCCATATCGGCACCTATTAAAAGACAAAATTAAATTCATAAACACCATTGAATAATAAATTAAAAATACAAAGAATGTCAATGATTATTACAGATATGTCAGGATAATATACAATTTAATCGTTAATTGATAATTTATTATTTAAAAAAACTTTTATGTCATAATATGCTTTTTCAGCAAGGAAGCCATTGAGTGCACTTTTAAAACGTTTATGGTCATTTATGGACCTAATATTTACAGGAATTTTATTATATATGATGGGTGCCATATAATTTATACTCGCCCTACTTAGCAAAGTTTTATATGAATGGAATGCTTTCAAAGTGCCTTCACGACGACTTCCAATGGGATTTGATTCAAAGTAGTGAGGGTTGTTTTTAATAAAGTTTACAATCTCGCTTATGTACATCGACGGTAGTGTAAGTATTTTGTATTTACGAAAATAGGGCTCACAGGATTCAATTTGCTTTAGACCGAATATTGCTCTTAGACATCTTTTCTGGGCTTTAAAAACACTATGCTTATCGGTAGTGTTACCCCAGAACATTATGCCATATCTTAGACGCGCTGCCACGTATCCGTGATATGCTGTTAATAAGGTCTTGGTATTGGTAACATTTCTTAGTTTATACAGGGCATAGGAAAATTGGTTCAATTCTTTCACTAAATTGTCAATGTGAGGTTTCCATGTCAACTTATTATCTATAGTCAGACCTAAGAATTTTGTCGATGCTACTTCTTTTATATATACCTGCCGTGACCTGTTCATTGGTATATTGTCCCATTAATATCGCCTGAAGCGGGTCATGGCGGGTGTACAACATTACATACAGGTTTTTCGAAGGGGGCTCTACGGGTTGGAGCCTTATCCCTACGCACGCCTATCAAATAACCGGGATTAATACCCGTGAGAGGACAGAGAACTGTTGTTCATAGACGAGACACCAAAGAGTACGGTTGTCTTTTTTTGCCTTTTATGGCTTATATAAGAGAACACCTTGAACGCTTCCTGCATTCAAACAATTACAATTTTAAAATACAAAAACAATTTCATGCACATTCATCGACTGTTATAAATATTTTTATAATAACTACCAGATAATAGAAAACAAACTATATGCGACAGTCGATTTTATGTAAAAAACACATTTATATTATTTAAACATTACTATTTGACGTTTAAAAGTATTATATTGAGTGAAAGGATTTCTACACAAAATTAACAGTACAGGAGAAAAAGGTAATTAAAACTAAATACATAAAAGCAGGTAACTTGACAAAACAGTACTTTAAGTAATTTTCAGAAAACAAAGATATGAACGATTCAAAAACATTATTGGAAATACATAACGAGAAATGTAAATTACCTATCAGAAATATATACAAGATCACCAATGCGGTATAAAATAACAAATTATATAACGTATGTCATTACAATACATTCATTAGTTTAGTATTAACTGAGAATGATATCGAAATAGACATAACCTAATTTTATTTATTATGATTATACAATTCTTAAAAGTTTTCTTCCCAGGACAATATATCATTGTGTTTAGTATTCTCATGTAGCAGAAAAAAATCTGAGTGTGAATAGAAGTCGAATTCAGTATATCTATCTATAATTTTACGCCAAATCCTTTGCGGGGTAGGCAGAGAGAACCGAGCGCCACGTGACTCGATCCTTTGATACCTCACTCGCTTCTTTAACGATCATTGCTCTTCTCATGCACGCTCGCCGGTTTCTAGGGCTCCTGACATCACCTTCTGATAGAATAAGACCAATTTGATCATGGTAGGTAAGTCCTGGCCTTCCTGAGCTCTTACATCCTTCCAATTTTGCATTGTATATCTGCTTCGTCATTCTTTTATCCTGCATTCTTTCTACATGTCCGAACCAACGGAGCATGCCTCTTCTTATTTTAGCACCGACGCTCTCTTTCAGACCAACTCTGTTTCTAACATCATTATTGCGAATACTAACTTATTTGCTAGTGTGTTGAATTGTTTACAAATCCGCCGAACAAACAAAACATTCGAACGACAGTTCGTGTCTGTCACAAAAACATGTAAGCAGATGTTATGTCTTTTTAGTTTACAAGGACATTTTAATTTTACGTGGCTTTGGAAATTCGCCGAAATACGACCGCCAAATATGTTAATTAAAACGAATGTATAATTGGTTGTTTCATGTAGCTCCAGTGGAAGTAATAGGGGTTAAAGTATGAAATTGCTATTTTATAGTAACAGATACTTTGAATTGACATTAAACCTTCATGGTGTGAGATTTTCGAGTGAAACTTTTTCACATAATACCTATGAGGTTTTTCTTTTAAAAAATGTACAACATTTGATTTTCGAATTTCAATGGTTGTTTTTATTCAGCTTAGACGGGAAAGATGGATACTTCGACAATCCGAAAAATTTTTGAATACGAGTTCCGACGCGGAACTAACGTCGCAGAAACGGCTCGCAATATCAATGCTGCATTTGGAGAGGAGACTGCTAATAAACGCACCATGCGTTTTGGTTTAAACGCTTTCGTAATGGAAAGACCTTGACTTGAAGAACAAACCACGTAGAAGACCGACCGCCCACACAGGTGAACAACGCTGAACTGAAAGAGATGGAGATGATGGAATTAGCGGCAGGGTTTTACGTTACCTACTATTGACTCATTTGCATCAAATCAATGACGTAGAACAATATGAAAAATGGGTGCCTCATGATTTGACTGATCTGCCGAAAAAAACGCGTGTTGAAACTTGTATTGCCTTCTCGAATCGGTACAGAAATGAAGGATTATTGGATCAAATTGTGACATGTGACGGAAAGTGGATCCTTTACAATAACTGTAAGTGAAAAATGCAGTGGCTGACCCTGGTCAAACACCGCTACAGTGCCCCTTTAGGGCACAGTAGCGGTACCTTTTTATTGTAAAGATTAACAATAAAAAGGTAACGGTAACTGTTTGGTGGTCTCTTCATGATTTTATTCACTATAGATTTCTCAGGTCTGGTCAAGCAATAACAGCAGATGTTTACTGTGCTGAACTTCGAACAATGATGGCGAAACTGGCAGTGAAACATCCCCGACTCGTGAATCGATCTTCACCATTATTGCGCCATGATAACGCAAGATCTCACATTGCACGAGACCTAACGTGTAACTACAGGGGCTGTAGTTAGAAACCATACGTCATCCTCCGTACTCGGTAGATCTTGCTACCATTTTTTTATATATATACCATAACCCCGAGATTTGTATCGTATATAATTTATAGCATTGGCTCCTGGGAATCACTTAGAGAACTGATTGAAGAAATACATATCCTGACTATTACCTCACACTATATTTATGAAAACATAATATATGTTCGTAAAAATATCGAAGTCATTTACAAAATTCAGAGAAAATCTTAAAAGTAGGAATAACTTGGGTATGTCGGTACATCGACTTGTTAAGACAGGTCGATCATTTGTTCAAATCAAATCAAATCAAATTCTTTATTTGCCAGAATACAAGTTCATTAAGTTCTTAAGCTAATAAAATAACAATCCTGTACATGTACTCTACCTGTTATAGGTACAGGTGTGCAAATATTATATAAAGTAAAAGCAATAAACGTTCTAAATGTCACAAATAAAAAAAAAAATACAAGCTAAAAGTAAAAATAATGATGTCCGCACGATATGTATATTAAATTATCAATTACTTATATTTTAAATGTCCTTGTCATTTAGAAATTCATTAATACAATAAAAACATTTTTTTAGTAACCAATTTGTCAATTCTACCTTAAAATTTCCATTATTTGAAGTTTTCAAATAGATCGGGAGTTTATTATACACAACTATGCACATATTGTACACATTTTTCTTATATATGTCTAATTTACAGGGTGGTTGATATAATAGATATTTAAATTTACCTCTTTTCTGCCGTGGATGCATATCCGTATACTTCTTAAATAAGTCACGATGTTCGTTGACAAACAGGCAGATATTTCTAATGTACAGACAAGGTAGTGACAACACTTTTAATTTTCGAAAAAGAGGCTTGCAACTGTCCGTTTGCCATGCGTTACATATTGCTCGGATACATTTTTTTTGTACCTTAAAAGCCCTTTCAAGGTCAACTGAGTTACCCCATAAAATAAGACCGTAGTTTAGCACTGACGATACGTACCCATGATATGCTGTCAGAGCGGCCGCCTTTGAAATTGTTTGTCGAAGTTTTTTTAACGCAAACACGAAACGATCCAACTTTTGGCACACCACATCAACCTGGTTTTTCCAGTTAAGGTGTTTATCTATCATTATTCCCAAAAATTTTACAGAATCAACCTCAATGACTGGTGTATGATTACATACGATACGAAATTCTAAGGGTTTTGAATTATATGGTAAAAATTGCATTACTGATGTTTTGGTGATGTTTACCTGTAAATCATTCAAATTCATCCATTCGATAACATCTGACAATACTTTGTTGGCCTCTGTTTGAACTAAACAGATTTCATCGCTTTCTAGTAATATGGTTGTATCATCAGCGAATAATAAGCATTTGTGATGAGTGGAATTGGGAAGATCATTAAAAATTGTATTCGATTCTATTTCGTCCGGCTATAAATTCTGTTACAAATGAATTTGCACTTATTTTTTTATGAAACAATGTAATCAAAAATAAAAGAATGATAGACAAAAAAGTGTTTTTAGTTTTGGATTGCGTAAATACAGGTACGGTGTATCATCAAGTATAGATACACACAATACCCATGTGTATATCTATACTTGATCGTACATTGTATTTTGGATGTGATTATGTATCGGCCCCTGTCCAAATACTGTATTACCTATATATTAGAGACTTTTTTCAATGAAATATGGCACAGTCAATACCTACTTGATGGTACGTAACTCTCAGGAGTCTAGAAATAGCGGCGATGTTATTATAATGATCAAAATATTTCGTTTCCGCATCTACTATGTCCGCGATCCCCAGCGACATTGCAACCTCCTTGTACTTTGATGTTTTTTTTACAACATCGGGAGACATTCATATGTATACGGCCCGCCTGAAGTAAAGCGGTTAGCGGTTAGCCTCTGAGCGCTTGCAACACATTAAGTAT
Source organism: Pyralis farinalis (assembly GCA_947507595.1). NCBI lineage: Eukaryota > Metazoa > Arthropoda > Insecta > Lepidoptera > Pyralidae > Pyralis > Pyralis farinalis. Next base: position 13,854,092 of record OX382277.1, on the reverse strand, counting down.
CACTCCCGCGATGCCAGCTCTGCTGCAAACTCAGCAACACCTTAGGAGCTTATTGGTGAAATCACTCACTATCAGGAACACAACCCTCCAGGTAAATATTATTTACTAACGCACGCGGGATGCTTTAATACGCCCTTTTCTCTTAAAAAATATGTTATTACTTATTAGACAAATTTACAATTTACTTTTTTTATAGACAAATATTACATTAGCTGCAAAGCCTGCCTACCATTTATACAGATATTTAATACATTATCTCAAACTCTGCTGAACGGCAATATTTTGTAATAGCATAGCTCTGTGAAAAATATACTAACTTGATCGCTATATACCGCCACACTGCTAATGACAGCGTGAGTAGTATAGACGCGGTGTGCAGGATCTGAGTGAAGTGCATGTGGAAGAGCATGTACACCGCCCACGAGTACGGCCAATCTTCTTGTCCTGGGAGGAGCTGTAAATTAATAATGCATTTAAACACAATATCTTTTTTTATTATGTATCAGCGAAGCTAGTGAGAAGGTACTGTGATCGAGTTTTTTTTTTTAATATTTTCATACACAAGTAGTTTATACCCTTGCCTATAGAAATCAGTTATTGAATCTTCTTGGATGGCTCCAGGATTTTATAATTTATTAAAGGAAAATTTATAAGTTCTTTTAAATTTCTCTTTAAAACTCTTTTAAATTCCAAAAAAATATTAGAGTACTTTTTTGCAGCCCTATACTTGTTTAAAGTAAAGCTAAAGTTTTTAGATTAATAGGATGTACTCTTCTTTCAAAAGTAATAAGATACCAAAAAATGCCTACTGATTCACTAACGATCAAAAATCTGTTTAAGCTAGATCTATAAAATCATAGGTTATAATAGTTAGATAAAAACATACACAGTTACCTAGAAAAAACCTTGGCTGAAATGATAATGATGACGATGACTATATTTCCTTAGTTAAACACTAAACCAAGTCCTTTTAATCTCGCAAAGGACTTGGTGTGGAGATATGAACTTTATATAATAGGCAGGGATAAACGAGCGTCAGTACTGATAGGTAGTTAAAATAAAAGCCAATATGAAAATAAATTCATAGTCAATTGCTCCAAAAGATTTACTTCTGTAATCAAATTTATTTCAAATTTCAAATCAATCTTTGTATATGATCCATCCACGACCCAACCCACTAGACGCCTAATATGTGATTGATTTATTGCATGGTATTAAATATGTGTTTATTGCAGAGAATTTTTATTTATAGCATTATTGGAATAGACAGATGATAATATAATATACTATTGAAACACTGAAAGGTAAGGTGCCGTTCGAAGCATACACAAAGCTCTGATTGAGAAGCACGGCATAAACTTCAAATGTTAGTGGTCACTGTAACGCGGAATAATAAGGAGTAGCGAAGCGATCGACTTGTTTTGCAAAATGGTTGCCAAACAAGTCCATCGCGCGTTTCGCATAACCACGCAAAAGTAGTGTAAAAAAAATGTTAGTGGTGCCCTAGAAACGTCCGGAATAACAACATCGCTGCTATGATACATATTCTCTATATTGCACATCTTCTACGGGATATTTGTGACAAAGCAAAGATTGATAAATCTTTCCAGACCATCAGTGTGATTCTAAACTACCACCCACCGAAACCGAAATTAGATACCGTATCATAATGAGTGGTGATTAATCTTTGAACAAGCATACGAAAAGCAATAATGTTATTAGCCACCGAGTCGAGACGCGAGTGAGCAATGACTGGTGATTAACTTATGAACTAGATCTCACGAGAGGAATTGTCAAACTTTGGAACGGTAAGAGACGTCGGTCGGGACGTCGAAGTGAAGGTAAGGAAGGACGGTGGCACCAGGTCCCATGTATCACTGCTACTGTTTTATATTTAATTTTATTCTGTTGTTATACCAAAATGTTATTAGATTCATATTTTGAAAACTAATAAAATCATGTGAGATTAATCGAGCGATCCATATATTTTAGGGTCCTTGTTCAAAATACGCTGTGTTAGTAACGCGGGTACGGAATCACGTAGAGGGAGTACTTGCTTGATTTCTATCGTACAGGCAGAAATGCGTACGTTGTTTTAATTGTCAATCGCAAACACAATTGTGACCTACTTACCAAGTACCTATAAATAGCAAACGGAACGTATTCCATCATAACGAAGACATCAGCGACAGCAAGCCATTTGAGAAGTCTGTTGATTGGCGCTGCTGCCAAGTCCTTGCGCGTTAACACTGCTACATTTAGAATATTCGCAAGACTGCCGAATAGACACACCTGGAGACAAAATGTAGATTTAATACAATTGGAGATATCAAAATATTTGTAAATGTAGATCATAATCTATACGCAATAATGTATGCTGTACATAACTTTCTTTTCTGAAATTAATCCCTAGCCCTGCAGTTTGATATGCACTATTCAGGTAATTTAGTATCTGAGGCTCCAGCAATTCATTCATTATGTCCATATTAGTGGCAAATTTGCTCACATTAGAACCTCTTACTTTCTAGCCCAGAGCCGTAGTAAATACGATTTCCGTGCAACATCCACTTTTCGCACTCTCAGCTGTAACTAGATAGATGATGCAGACCTAGATGCGCTGAATAGAACTTAGCTGCAGACAGAGATCTAGATGCGCTGAATAGATCTTAGCTGCAGAGAGAAAACGTTACACGTTGCAAGTCATCAGAGTACCTCCTTACAGCCTTAGACTACTTGACATCGCCATAAAGTTTTCAGGACCAGGTTCTAATCGAGCCCAATGAGTTTTGAACTCATAAGGCAACATAATCAAACAGAACATAACATATCATAAATGTATGTATGTAGTCTACGCTACAAAAGTCTTTTCAAAACCCAGACTGGGCTGGTAGTTGATAGACGTCTACCCTGCGAACGGATGCATCTTGATAACTACTGGTACATGCGTCAGTCATTAAAACAGGAGTTTTGGATAAACTCCTGTTTTAATGAAACTCTTTTAATTATGTTATAATGCCATTTTTCCCAGAAGCATCACCTTTTTAGGGCTCTATACCCCAAAAATTACCAAAGGAATTCGCTGCCTGTCTAAGCGTAATAGGTATACATTTTTTCCAGCGTTTTCTCTACGCGATGTTTCGGAACCATTTGTGGGCGAGTCCGACACGTTAGCTACGTATTATAATCCGAAGTAATAACGGCATATTAACAGAACTCTATAAGCGTCGCCATTTTCTTGCTTGACATTCGACATGCGCTTCATTTTTATACTTTATGAAATATTAGGCAGCATACAAACATATGATCTACCTGATGTAAAGAGATTTCGATAATCTTGCAACACAGGAAATAACATTCACGCGTTGCCAACCGCGCTGTCAATATCGCATCGTCTCTTTACTGGTAATCTCGCTCACTCGCAGAAGCACCAACCCTATTGTTATTTGATGCGGTCCTCTGTAAGATGGACGTACTTTTCCAGTCGAGCTTGTTTGACCCTAGACTCTTTTGCCAGAGCCACGTTGTAGCACCTCAAATTAATTAATGTTCCCTAAGACTGACAAAAAGATATGTATTTATTAAATACTTAAATAAGAAGTACACTTACCAATAAACTAATATATCCGTGAATATTATTATATGCAAGAATCAAGTCTCGGAACTCTCCGGAGCAATAATCGCATTCCTTTACAATAATTGAAATGTTATATCGATTCTTCCAGTCCTCTAATGCTTTTAACACCTCTCCAATACTAGCACTATGGTTGTAACCCCTATGTTTGAGAAGAGTGATAAATCTTGAATCATCGTCGAAGAAGTCGTAAGTGCCATTTGACTCGCCATAGATAGTTTGATTGATGTGTCGAGAGGCATTGTCCGCGAGCATTGTGTGTGACACGAGTTGGTCCTTTGTTCATCACTTAGCGAGTTGTTCGAACACTTCGAACTCACTCCATCTTGTGATCTATATCCTCTAGTATGAGCGAATATTTTTGGTGAAGTTTACAAAAGTTGAATGATGGAACGCTCATTTCGCTATTATTCTTATCTGAAACAAAAAAAAAATTGTATAGTTTTATGGTTGTTTTCTCGACGTGACAGAATCTAAAATAAGTATATCCGTAGTGGAACTATTTCCAATAAGTGGAGTCAATACGGCATATTTTACTTAAAATTTCTTGAATAACATCCGATCAGTTGATATTTTCAGACCTATTCGGCAGTATTATTCAATTATTTTCTCAATTTTTATTTATTGAGAGGGGGGGGGGAATAAGTTGTGGACAAAAATAATTTGGGGTCCTTTTGTCTACATATTTTTCCCCATCGAATGCATTCTGTTTCAGCCTGATCGGTTATTATTCAAAAAAAATTAAAATTCGACCTATTTTTATACCATACCATATTGACTGCACTAATAGTTACTGATGTTGCTCTAAAGATCAGTGTGGCAGCGAAAAAGCGACATAGCTCGAACAGTTAGTGGTATTTGCTACCGAAATATTCCCAATAAATTTTCAGCCACAAACCGGAAAACGCAGAGTAGGTTGCCAATATGATACATCTGAAGCGGCACAGGACCGACCGTTGTTATGGAAGTCTAGGGGGAAGACTTTTCTTCGACAGTGGGCGTCCTACGACTGATATGATGATCATAGTTGTTTACGGCATAACTTGGCAGAATTCAAAACTTATCAGGGGCGGTGAACTACCATTTCTTTTAAAAATATTTATACAAAAAATTACGGTTTATTTTCTGAAAAGAATTACATTACTTGCTGTAAAGTGGCGTCGTAGCCTGCACTAGACAATCAATGGATTACGTGTTGCCATCCCGTTAATGCCGTTGCAGCCAACGTATCACCTCTTGATGAACTTCGTGGTGAATATAAGTTAGAATATTGTTAATTCACTGCAGTCCTCTGGAAAGCGGAGGAACTATCTACGACAAATGGCTCTTGACCAAATATAAATGTAATGGGCCCTACATCACTTTCGCCAGAACGTTATCTATCAATTGATGGGGTTTACCAAGTGTAGATGAAGTCAGCTTTTTTGTTTAAAACATCATGTCAAGCGAAATAAACTATTATTATAATTAATTAGTTTACATACGGTGTGTAAACTAATTCTAGTATATTCAGTAGTGCGCCTACACTGTTACACAAAATCTACACATTACACCATTATATAAATATTATTGTTGAGGAATGATTTGGATTTTTGATTGTTTAAAATGTCAATTTAGAAACAATCGGAAAATACCTACGCAACGATTATTGGTGGAATTTAATAATAACCAATATTTTTAATAATAATTGTCATTTGTCAAAGCCACTACAGCCAAATATAATATGAAATTGGGAAGAAGAAATGAATAAATTCAAATTCGTGTTTGTAAAGCTCGAGTTATAAAACCAAAATCCAATAACAGATATAAAATATGCCGTTCGAGTTAAAAAATATATATTTAATATCGGATAATCACTTGCAATATAAGTCGGGATAGAAAGAAGGAAGATGAGAACGCAGAAAGGGGCGAGCATGTAGATAAAGGAAAGAACACCTATTGAAATTACCAGAAATGATGTTTTTTTTGGACCTCTAACTACACAATGATATAGGTTGAGTAATAATAGCCTGATGGCCGACACAATCGAAATATTTGGAGATATCACTGAAGCCCCTAACTGGATCCTGTGATCTCTCCCTGTTTATTCGATGAGATTTCATAAGACGCTCGCTTACCTATATCTCGAGTCAATTCTTTATTAGAGTTTCTGTAAAAATCTTGACAAATCAAGCTCCACGTGTACGAAGCTACGGACTGAGATTCAAAGGTCGATTGTAAGGTGTCTTATTATGTACGACATAAGAACGATACCAAGGTTAATGTCTCGAAACTTGGTTTATACTGACTATAATAAATACAGAATGCAGTTATACTGTGCATGGGTGCTTTTTGCTTGTTCAACTATTAAACTATTCGTAAATGATTAATATTGAGGAACACGTAACGTGCAGACAATAAAACAGTTTACGAATTTTCAGAGTATCTTAAAAAAGTACTGTGCAAAAAAATAGGAAGTAGACTGCGGCATCTGGCGATAATCGAACATTAAATGGGAGCCTTTTGTGCGTTTGATGGGGGCATAAAATAAGGAAAAATAGGTGTGTTTCAAATTATTTCAAGTTTGATTTTGTATTACAGGTACCTATTGTACCTATAATACACATTGTAGAAATAATACTGTGTAGTAACCAGTTATTATTTAAAAAATGTAATATAAAATATAACAAAATAAAATATTTTACAATCTGCGTTCGTTAATCCCTAATATGACAAGCCTATAAGAGAATTAAGTCTGTGCTTAGAATTTATTCTATTGCGGTTCTCACTATAGTAGACTTTATTCCAACTAGGAGTATTTAAGGCAGTTGTATATAATGTATGTATACGGGTATGTAATATAAGTATTTTTGTATTTTGCATCTGTTTAATAATACATATATTACCATCTTATTTAAAAAAAAACATTTCCTAACGGTTAATTACACATGCAAGTAATTGCTATGCAAAGTTTCAAGTTCCCCTACTGAACTTGTATTATGCCGCTAATATGTAGCTAGACACTAGTTAGTTTCTTCTTGTTGAGTATCCGGTAATAAAGGCATTTGCCAAACAAATACAAGTAGATAGCGGAGCCGTAAGATACTTGTTACAAGGGTAAGTACTGGCTGTAGAGCTAGCGGACGCTTACAAGTACATACTTAAGGTAGAAGTAGTTAACTATATATACCTAGTATTGCCATAAATACAAAAACAAAGAAAAAAAATATATATTGCAAATAAAATTTATTACTTTTACAGTGTGTTAGTTTAATACATAAGTATAAAACAATTTAAAATATAAAAAGCTTATTCGAAGTGGTCTCCATTGGCTGACATACAGTCCTTTAAACGTTGAGACCAGTTATCAATAGAAGCACGCACTCTTTCCATGGGAAAATTCTTCACTGCCAATCGTACGGATTGTTTTAGGGACTCCAAATTATCATGGCGTTTAGAGCAAGCCATACTTTCCATAAATATCTCCATAAAACTGACCATAAATCATAATCCAGCGGATTAAGATCGGAACTAGACGACGGCCAGTCTTCAGCTCTGATGAAGTCCGAAATGTTCGTTTCCAACCAAGACTGCGTAGACCGAGCTTTATGACCCGGCGCCGAGTCTTGCTGGAAGAACCATTCTTGGTTATTGAACATAGTGTTGTTAAGGGGCTTCACTACCTTCTCAAGAATGGTATCTTGATACACTTGTGCCGATGTTTTGATACCTTTTTCACAAAAGTATGGCTCAGTCACTCCTTCACAGCTAATACCCCACCAAACCATCACTGAAGTCGGATAGTGCCCACGTTGCACTCTGTCGACAAATTGGGAAGCTTCCTTAGAGCTTTGAGCATAAATACGGTCATTTTGTTTGTTAAAATGTTGCTCAATTGTAAAAATTTTCTCATCCGTAAACAAAATTTTTCTGTGACCTCCCTTTACATACCGCTTCAGTAGTTGTTTCGATTTTACCACTCTATTCTTTTTTTAATTATCAGTTAAGAAATGACCAGTACGTCTCTTATAGGCTGCAAGTTCTAAGTCATCTTTTAAAATACGCGACATGGTTCTAGGTGCTATCTTCATCTTCCGAGATAAAATCTTTTGCTTTCGGACAGGATTTCTTCGAATTCTTTCCCTTACTGCTTTGACCACCTTTTTCGTACGAACACTACGTAGACGGCAAGATCTTTTTCTGTCACAAACAGAGGAGGTTTCGTTGTACCTATTAATAGCCCGGTACACAAACATTTTACTAATACCAAGCGTATGGAGAGTTTTAAAAATTGCATTTGGCTCCATACCTACTTTGTGTAATGGATTGCATTATACAAAGTAGGATGTATTAGTAAAATGTTTGTGTACCGGGCTATTAATAGATACAATGAGACCTCAGCGAACAGCGATTCGGTTCTCTTTATCACCCCACTCCATTTTAATATCGCAAAATATTGTACAATGTATTGGCGCCAAAATGAGAAAACTCAATGAATGTAATATTTTGTTTATTTTTAATTGTAACAGTATTTATGGCCAGACTAAGTAGCACATTTTTTGCGAATGTCTGAATAAAAAAATACCATTATTTTTAGATTTCGTGATGCAATTGTACGGAATTTGTATTTGTATCGAATATTCGTTTGCTATTCGGTCTATTTTTGAAGCATTGAAAGAATTTTTTGTGGAAACTGTTGACCGTGCATAAGAAGAGCTTTGAACTTAAAGATGCTAGTGAAGTATGTAAGGACCCAGTCATGTGGTGCTCTCTGCCTACCCCGTAAGGTGGTACTCGGGGTTTTTCTACTTGATAATATCTGTTGTAGAACTAAGATATCAGACATAATCCAAAGGATAAGCAAGCCATAGTAGTACTGGGTGTAATGGTACCAGCACATCTTATCGATAATAAGATTGCGTAATATTATTCAAAATTGGAATGGTTTAAAATTCCTTAAGATTGTTGTATGGTCGAAAGCAACGTGGCTGTGCGCACATGTGCAAACCATTATTTTTTGTTAGCTGGCACCGAGCCCGTCGAGCTATGCAATCAAATTAGGGTTACCCAAGGCTATAGAACAAAACCACGTAAGATATGTTGATGTTTTGGTGAAATTCGAAAATTGACAATGAATACAAGATCTAAACGATCTGTTGGAAATAATTATAACGAGTAATAGATGTTTGAGAATAATTGGATTACAAGTGGATCGACGCAATTTCTGCCCCAAGGAACAGTCCTTGGGTGTGACAGACAGACTCAGTCTGGAGTTTATTCGGGTATTTAGAATAAGATCTAAAATTTGGTACTAATCACAGTTAATTAGCATGTGTAAATTATGCATTATTCGGTAAATTAAGTTAGTTGTAAGGCCTAGTCTGGAGTGGAGAATGTGTACGGAACCTTGCGTTTAAACACAGATCGGCGTGGCGGTTTTACGGGGGTGAAGTACGCGGGGTTTTGTCGTGGACTATATAGGAATGTGAATCGTTGAGACTGGGCACAATAGCCAATACTGACGGTGAGGCGTAACGTATTTCGGGAATTCTTAAAACTTGGTACTTTTGTAACTTAAGCAATCAGTATTCGTTGGGCTATTAGGCTATAAGATTTGTTAACCAATTCTTATAGTTTTCTTTAAATTCGCGATAGTTTGTTTTAAAGTGGCTTGTTATTAAGCAGTATTGACACATTTCAAGCACCGTGGTAAACTGACTGTGACAACTGAGCGGAGTTTGAAGTGTATAGAATCAAATACACGATTTAGTACGGACAGGTAAGCCGTGTCTAGATCTTCCCACATTACACTAGGGCCCCACCTCTCTAACGCGAAATAAAGCGTTCGTGAGGTGTGTACACACATCACGGAATGTCGGGGCGACTACAATCCCGCAGACTGGTCTAACTCATAGTTAGACTAGGTTGAATTGTCATGAGTCTGTGATAATTGCATTTTCCGTAATTGGTAGACCGTAGGGCTAGGCTTTCATCGACTCACACGTCTGCCAGTTGTCTACACAAAGTTATATACACATATATATTTTATAACACAACTATCTATACACAACGTTCTTAGACACACTCGCGTTAGGGCGTTAGGTCATATCCCGGGTCTTGTTTCTTTAAATCCGCGATAGGTTCTGTTAGATAATTAGGAGTAGGATTAGAGAATTTAAGTTGTAAGGTTCCGTATAGAATCCATTGTCGACTAAGTTATAAATAAGTGCTTGTTCGCATGAGTTTGAATGTTTATTGAATAAGGCGGTTGGTAGTATAAGGACCTCGCGATTTTGACTATATAATGCTCTCATTTTATTTTTTTTGAAAAAAAAAGAGGATATATTTATATCAGTAAATGTAACATCATAGTGTGCGGTAGAGATTAATCAGTGTTTAGCCCCGTGGCTTTGAACATCGATTAATTTTGGTCGGGCGTCCGTGGCGGATCATGTCGGGCCTGTAACCAGTTTGAAAGCACGTATATCAGACGGTTATTCACTCGACTGATATGGTTGGGTACCGTACACTTTACAATAAATGATGAAGTTTCTTTAAAGTACAGTAAGGTTGAAATGCCATAAACACGAGAGCATAGCTTGCGCGATAACGTCCCGCGTGAATAAGCAAAAGAACGCTATAAGCGTCAATAAACTTTGATTTCCGATAAGCTTGTAATTCGTTCGTATAACGAGAAAGTAATTAACATGTCTTTAAAATGTTAAGGCAATCCGCCGAGTGTATTCAATTCACTCCCATCCAGTCCCATTAATTGGTAAGACCCGATCAGGGTTTGAGAGCTCTTACACAATCAATAATGCGCACATATAACTTATAATATATAAATTATACCAATGGACTTGGAATATTTAAGGCTTGGAGCAGTGGCTATTAGTTGCAACAACAAATATTAAATAAAAGTCGTACGCACACAAATACATGTTTATATAAATACATTGTTTCTTTGCGAAGAAACCAGCTCCAAAGACCTTAGCTGTGTGCTGGAAATCCCGGCCAGGGTAATTAAGCCACGACATAAATATTATAATACGAACCACACACATGCAAATACAGTTCGACAAATCTCGAGCTTATGGGCGGATTTCCATTATTAACTCGTATATACGACACTAGGCACTAAAACATCGAAATATCTTACATCAATATATATATATATATCAACAAATCGAAGCAGAGCTGTTATTTCAACTGTACATAGGCTGGGAAGATAGGGCTTTAGGTAAATACAGAATACATAAGACGATACTAGGTAGCATAGGTAGGGCTTGATCACGAAACGCATAGGTAGAGCTTAAAACTGAGATTAGGTTATCTAGGTGGGTCTTATATTAGACATACGTAGGGCATAAGACAAATAGGTATGTTATCTAGGTAGGACGTAACATTAAACACATATGTAGATCTTAGAACAAGTACATAAAAGAAGTATAGGTTAGGCACATAAGTAGGGAAGTTAGGACATTAGGTAGGGAAGATTTGTAGAGCTTAACAAGGCAGGAACGTTTAGTTCGTTAGGTAAGGTAATAATAACAAAATAGCAATAGATTTAGGTAGGGTTCATCAGTAGCAGTAGGTGTAGTTAAATAGTAGGTAGAGGAAATAATAGTAGGCAGTTAGGCTGGACACGCTCCAGTCCATTAAGTTAGGTAGGATCCAATAGGCATATCGGTAAGTAGGCTTAGGCGTGCTGCATGCATGTCCACTACATCCACTACATCCACATAGGTTTCATTCCGTTTACATCCCGAGGCAAAAGCAGTAGGTAGGTAGGGTGGGTCGCCCTGCGGTCCAGTACATCTGGTGCTCGTGAGCAAGGATCGAAGACAAGTAGTTACTACGGCTAAACACAACGTAATTTATATAATAATAACAAGCATATCGGCTATTTAGATAGTTTGCGGTAACTGTGTTACATCAGGCGAGGTTTGGTTTCATATGACAAGCATATCGGCTATTTAGATAGTTTGCGGTAACTGTGTTACATCAGGCGAGGTTTGGTTTCATATGACAAGCATATCGGCTATTTAGATAGTTTGCGGTAACTGTGTTACATCAGGCGAGGTTTGGTTTCATATGACAAGCATATCGGCTATTTAGATAGTTTGCGGTAACTGTGTTACATCAGGCGAGGTTTGGTTTCATATGACAAGCATATTGGCTATGTAGATAGTTTGCGGTAACTGTGTTACATCAGGCGAGGTTGGTTTCATATGACAAGCATATTGGCTATGTAGATAGTTTGCGGTAACTGTGTTACATCAGGCGAGGTTTGGTTTCATATGACAAGCATATTGGCTATGTAGATAAGTTTGCGGTAACTGCTTAGCATCAGGCGAGCTTAAGCATAAACACAACATAAGAGTAAAAAGAAAACTAGCATTCAAGCTATATAACCAGGGTTCAATAAGTGGTTGCCGTTTAGAATAGTAACTGATATATTCATAGACAGCGGTGTGCATTTGCCATCAGGCAAGAGGAAAATAAAAGTTAGCAATCGAATATACAAATTGGTTGTTAGTTATCGGTTCTGTAAATTTATTTACTTAACATAAAGTAGATAGATTTATCTTTGAAACAAGCATACAAAAATTAGTTAAGGTTAGCGGTGTGGTCGCTGCATAGCGTAAGGTATATAGAATTTTCATCGAAACGAGCATTCAATTGGTTAGCTAGTTAACGATCGTTAAACTTTACATTTCAACTTGTTTTAGGCTACGGCTTGCGTAGCAGGTCAGAATTTTTTGTAATTTAGAGTGAGCAAAAGGTCTCTCTGGGTTTCCGTGAAACCGACATATGGCAATAATAAAACATTTTGAGACTCTCATAAGCAACATGTTTTGTGAACAGGTCAGAATTTTTTTTGTGGAAACAAGAGTATTGGGTTCGGTTTAAGTGTCAATTTTATAGTTACCACTTGTTTCGGTTTCAAGTGAGTTAGGGTTGGTATTTTGTTATACTCGTATTACAAAAAAGGGGATTCTGGACTATTGAAACGACTGGGGTGTGAACGTTTGCATAAGAGTGTGGTAGATTGGAAGTTAGTTTTAGTACGGTTAGTTTAGACGGTTGTGTGTACATTAGTTATTATGGCCGGGCGACGATCTCGCAAGACTAGATCGGGGGTCCAAAACGAGTTGAGCAATGATTTATTACAAAGTATACTACAGAGATTGATAGCATTAGAAGAAAGACAGACCTCAGTTAACATTACAACGCCAGATAGTGGGGTAGAGTCTAATAATTTGAACTCTTTATCAGACCAGGGGGAGACTATTTCCCTTCCAGGAACTAGTAGGCGTGATTTTGGAAGTAGTGCAGTTGAGACAAGACCAGTGTGTGTCTATAAATCTACACAGACGCTACCTAAATTTAATGGTCGAGACGCGGGCAATCCGATGGTTTTCCTAAGAGATCTCAAACGTTATTTAAAGATAACAGGTTCAGAGGATCGAGCATTATTTATCGCAACGGATAGCTTATGTGAGGACGCGAAGATACGGATGAGTATTTATCGCGACAGTTGGCGAAATTTCAGTGATTTCGAACGGGACTTTCGTTTAGTCTTTTGGAGTAATAGTGAGCAGGAGCTGGTAAAACAGAGATTTATGTCGAGTCAATATAGGAGTGATTCATCTGGAACTTCGATGGAGCTATATTTAGCCAAGCAGTTAGATAGTGTATACGATCTGACTTTACCATTCACAGAATCTGAGAAAATAAACACAATATTCAGGCAGTTACCTACACATGTTCAAACAGTCTGGTTTGCTAGACCGCAGACAGGTAATATACAGGAGGCGGTAGAATTCTTACGCCATCTAGAGAGGAATGTGGTGATAAACCCGGTTGGTCATTATGGTAGTAACAGGCGTGATGCACCACGTGCAGGACGTGCGTGGGGCCCACAAACAAACGCTATTAGGGCCAGACCGTATTATAGATCTCAGACAGGTCGAGGGAACTTACGCGGCAGTGTAAATAGCAACAGAAACTTTAATAGACGAGGGCGTGGCGCGTATATACAAGGTCGCAGTAGTGTAGGGACCCATAAGGCGATCGAATTCGTAAAGAGTACGGAAGTTTTGGACAAGACAAAACAAAACTTAGATAAGGAAAAAAACTAATTAACGCGCGGGAGTTAGTCCCCGCGCGGAACTATTTTTCATGTGAATACATGAATAAATTTGGGTTTAAGCCTGATATAAATTCGATACATACAGCGTATAGACTATGCAGTATTGAAGCGTTAGTAGGTATAAACGAGTTTATTGAGTTAATAAATTTTAGGAGTAAATTGTTAAATATGTGTATGTATGAGGACGAAGTTAGGTTCGGCAGAAATATGAAAGCACTATACACGGTGTTTGCGGACACGGAAATTTTAGGAAATGATAGAACGGAACAGGTTTCTTTGCCTGAGATAAAAGTGACAATACAAGGTTTAGAAGTGACTGCTTTAATTGATACGGGAAGTGAGGTGACGTGTATAAGAGGTGATATATTCGAGCAGATTTCGGCAGGGGGTAGGCAGTGGCCAGACATCCCCATACCAGCGGTTAACGTTGTTGGAGCTTTTGGTGTTAGTAAAGAAAAGGTCAACAGGTTAATAATTTTACCATTAGAAATCAATGAGCGTGTTGTAGATACGCCTATGTTAGTTTTAAATAAGTTGCCGAAAGAAATGATTTTAGGCTATGACTGGTTGACGACAGTAAAGGCGTGTATCTCTTGTAGCAGTTCAGGAACATTATCAGTGACGTATGGAGAGCGTACTAGTGAGGTACATATGATTGATAACGAGGGTATGAATGAACGATGTAACTTTGTACTTACCACAAGTAAGAATGGTTATACCATAGAGCAAATAAGAGAGTATGTATCTAAGTTGGAATTACCGGTAGAGCATAGGAATAAATTGCAAGAAGTTTTGGTTAAGAATAAGGAGGTGTTTTCCGATAGGCCAGGGGTAATTCATAAATACGTTCATGAAATTAAAATGAAAGACGAAACACCATTCATAAAACGATCCTATCCAATTCCACATGCGTACCGCCAGGAAGTACAGAATAAGATTTCGGAATTGGAAGCGTTAGGCGTCATTAGTAGAGCGCAAACGGCTTACAGTAGCCCATTGACGTACACAATTAAGAAGGACGGTTCCGTTAGAGTTTTGCTTGATGCCCGGGAATTGAACTCTCGAATGGTGGGAGAAACAGAGTGTGCTCCTTTGGCTAGTGAAATTTTACAGTCAGGTTACAAGATAGATTATTTAGCAGTATTAGGTATAAAGGATGCATATTTTAGTGTACCGTTGACCGAGGAATCTAAACAGTACACAGGGTTTGTAGTGTCAGGGAAAAGTTATGTGTACAACCGTTTACCACAAGGATTGAAAACATCTGTTAGATCCCTTTCACGTGCGATGGATATTATACTAGGAAGCGAAGCTAGAAGTTATTGTTTGAGCTTCTTAGATGATTTGGCTATTTTGACTAAAGGCAGTTTAGTGGATCATATAATGAGGTTGTATATGGAGAAAGGGCAGAGTTGAGTACTGATAGGTATTTGAATATAGAAACGAAGACAGTCAATGTAGAGTCGATCTGCGCACAAGTAAGCGAATATGCACGTAAGATGGCAGGACAGCGAGCCAAACGTTTTGATAAAGTAAATAGGTTGGTAACTTACCAAGTCGGTGATTTAGTTAAGTTGCGGACAGTACCTAAGTCTGATAAGGCGCACAAATTGACTAAAAAGTTCGCATTACTATATAGTGGGCCGTACGAGATTGGAGCGATACCATATGCCAACTGTTACACATTGATAAATCCAAATACGCGAGAAATTAAAGGTAATTATAATACGATTAATATAGCGCGGTACTATGGTGGCAGGAAAGAAAGGATTACTGTGGTTAAGGTTTAGTGTCATTGGAGTTTAGGAGGTATTCAAGTTAGAGACGGGAAACCATTAAAGCTATGTAGAATTTATCAAGACGGGAGTTATGGGTTAATTCTTTTGCTCCTTACTGATGGAGAAGGTTATATCTTGTGAGGATGCAGTCTAACATTTACACGTTATTCAACATCTCAAGGGGGAGGTTGTAATGGTACCAGCACATCTTATCGATAATAAGATTGCGTAATATTATTCAAAATTGGAATGGTTTAAAATTCCTTAAGATTGTTGTATGGTCGAAAGCAACGTGGCTGTGCGCACATGTGCAAACCATTATTTTTTGTTAGCTGGCACCGAGCCCGTCGAGCTATGCAATCAAATTAGGGTTACCCAAGGCTATAGAACAAAACCACGTAAGATATGTTGATGTTTTGGTGAAATTCGAAAATTGACAATGAATACAAGATCTAAACGATCTGTTGGAAATAATTATAACGAGTAATAGATGTTTGAGAATAATTGGATTACAAGTGGATCGACGCAATTTCTGCCCCAAGGAACAGTCCTTGGGTGTGACAGACAGACTCAGTCTGGAGTTTATTCGGGTATTTAGAATAAGATCTAAAATTTGGTACTAATCACAGTTAATTAGCATGTGTAAATTATGCATTATTCGGTAAATTAAGTTAGTTGTAAGGCCTAGTCTGGAGTGGAGAATGTGTACGGAACCTTGCGTTTAAACACAGATCGGCGTGGCGGTTTTACGGGGGTGAAGTACGCGGGGTTTTGTCGTGGACTATATAGGAATGTGAATCGTTGAGACTGGGCACAATAGCCAATACTGACGGTGAGGCGTAACGTATTTCGGGAATTCTTAAAACTTGGTACTTTTGTAACTTAAGCAATCAGTATTCGTTGGGCTATTAGGCTATAAGATTTGTTAACCAATTCTTATAGTTTTCTTTAAATTCGCGATAGTTTGTTTTAAAGTGGCTTGTTATTAAGCAGTATTGACACATTTCAAGCACCGTGGTAAACTGACTGTGACAACTGAGCGGAGTTTGAAGTGTATAGAATCAAATACACGATTTAGTACGGACAGGTAAGCCGTGTCTAGATCTTCCCACATTACACTAGGGCCCCACCTCTCTAACGCGAAATAAAGCGTTCGTGAGGTGTGTACACACATCACGGAATGTCGGGGCGACTACAATCCCGCAGACTGGTCTAACTCATAGTTAGACTAGGTTGAATTGTCATGAGTCTGTGATAATTGCATTTTCCGTAATTGGTAGACCGTAGGGCTAGGCTTTCATCGACTCACACGTCTGCCAGTTGTCTACACAAAGTTATATACACATATATATTTTATAACACAACTATCTATACACAACGTTCTTAGACACACTCGCGTTAGGGCGTTAGGTCATATCCCGGGTCTTGTTTCTTTAAATCCGCGATAGGTTCTGTTAGATAATTAGGAGTAGGATTAGAGAATTTAAGTTGTAAGGTTCCGTATAGAATCCATTGTCGACTAAGTTATAAATAAGTGCTTGTTCGCATGAGTTTGAATGTTTATTGAATAAGGCGGTTGGTAGTATAAGGACCTCGCGATTTTGACTATATAATGCTCTCATTTTATTTTTTTTGAAAAAAAAAGAGGATATATTTATATCAGTAAATGTAACATCATAGTGTGCGGTAGAGATTAATCAGTGTTTAGCCCCGTGGCTTTGAACATCGATTAATTTTGGTCGGGCGTCCGTGGCGGATCATGTCGGGCCTGTAACCAGTTTGAAAGCACGTATATCAGACGGTTATTCACTCGACTGATATGGTTGGGTACCGTACACTTTACAATAAATGATGAAGTTTCTTTAAAGTACAGTAAGGTTGAAATGCCATAAACACGAGAGCATAGCTTGCGCGATAACGTCCCGCGTGAATAAGCAAAAGAACGCTATAAGCGTCAATAAACTTTGATTTCCGATAAGCTTGTAATTCGTTCGTATAACGAGAAAGTAATTAACATGTCTTTAAAATGTTAAGGCAATCCGCCGAGTGTATTCAATTCACTCCCATCCAGTCCCATTAATTGGTAAGACCCGATCAGGGTTTGAGAGCTCTTACACAATCAATAATGCGCACATATAACTTATAATATATAAATTATACCAATGGACTTGGAATATTTAAGGCTTGGAGCAGTGGCTATTAGTTGCAACAACAAATATTAAATAAAAGTCGTACGCACACAAATACATGTTTATATAAATACATTGTTTCTTTGCGAAGAAACCAGCTCCAAAGACCTTAGCTGTGTGCTGGAAATCCCGGCCAGGGTAATTAAGCCACGACATAAATATTATAATACGAACCACACACATGCAAATACAGTTCGACAAATCTCGAGCTTATGGGCGGATTTCCATTATTGACTCGTATATACGACACTAGGCACTAAAACATCGAAATATCTTACATCAATATATATATATATATCAACAAATCGAAGCAGAGCTGTTATTTCAACTGTACATAGGCTGGGAAGATAGGGCTTTAGGTAAATACAGAATACATAAGACGATACTAGGTAGCATAGGTAGGGCTTGATCACGAAACGCATAGGTAGAGCTTAAAACTGAGATTAGGTTATCTAGGTGGGTCTTATATTAGACATACGTAGGGCATAAGACAAATAGGTATGTTATCTAGGTAGGACGTAACATTAAACACATATGTAGATCTTAGAACAAGTACATAAAAGAAGTATAGGTTAGGCACATAAGTAGGGAAGTTAGGACATTAGGTAGGGAAGATTTGTAGAGCTTAACAAGGCAGGAACGTTTAGTTCGTTAGGTAAGGTAATAATAACAAAATAGCAATAGATTTAGGTAGGGTTCATCAGTAGCAGTAGGTGTAGTTAAATAGTAGGTAGAGGAAATAATAGTAGGCAGTTAGGCTGGACACGCTCCAGTCCATTAAGTTAGGTAGGATCCAATAGGCATATCGGTAAGTAGGCTTAGGCGTGCTGCATGCATGTCCACTACATCCACTACATCCACATAGGTTTCATTCCGTTTACATCCCGAGGCAAAAGCAGTAGGTAGGTAGGGTGGGTCGCCCTGCGGTCCAGTACATGGGGTGGCCATATTGTTTATAGAACCGGCAACCGTTGGCGAAAAAAGTTCTGGAATGGCGTGCCCATACTGGTACACGTAGTGTGGAACGGTCTCCTACTAGACGAAGTGACGATCTAAAAAGATTTGTTAGAGAATCGATGAATACAGGTGATTCAAGATCGAGGCAAGTAGCTATCTAAAGGAGGAGACCTATGTTCAGCAAAAGATAACACAAGCGGAATAGATGACGATGATAACATATAATGATGTAGTAACAGCGAAGATTATGTAAAATCGATAATTGCGACGAATGACAACTTATCTTGATAAATAGCTATATTTTAATTATGTTCTTTCAATGCAAAATAATAATCGAAACCGTTAAAAATATTACATAAATAGATAAAAGACAATATTTAGAGTCGTATCGGGGCCAAGACATTTTACCGCGCATTGACTACGCCATCACCATCAAGCTTATTAATCAAATAATTTACAGAACCATAAATGTTAAGTAACTACGAGTAGATGAACCACTACGTACCCAAAATACAGAAAAAAAACTATGACTATGAGCTGCATAAGCCAGTGCAAAAAAGTGTCATACAGAAAAAGATTATTAACACTGTTACGTTATATAAACTCAAGCCCAAAACTATAATATAGCAACTTGTAAATATACTATACACAAATGATATTACTGAGTTACATTTTCGACATCTTGAGCATTTAACGCGCTTTCCCAATGTAGTTGCTGGTCCAAAGAGCTCAATAGTAAACTGGCCTGTTTATTCGATCACAAGTGTAAGAGTTAATTTACACTTATTATAAGATCTTTATTTGTCAGTTGGCCATAGATACATATTACATTATCTAAATAAATTCTCATTGTAATTTATTAATTTTTCGTAGTTTCCTTCTTCTTCTTCGCGTTATCTCGTTTCCTGATCCATTTCAGATTAGGAGGTGCGCTGCCTAAACCTAAGAATTTTGCAAAGATACTGATTTTGACATAGAGCGACCCCGCCAGACCTCCACAGCCAAGAAGGAAATCCACACCTTTCTAAGGTTAGGACACATATCTTTTAAAATATAATTTCTTAGACGTACGCGTAAAACAAACAACTGTATATATTTTGTATATACATTATCTGTAATTCCCCAGTCCACTCCCTAACTGAAATCTTGAACACCCACATCTATTGATTGAAAATAAGTACCGAAGATCATAATAATGCAATAAAACCATCGATGTATAAAAACACTTAAACAGATATTTCTCAATAATGCTCTGAGTTTTGAAATGTCCAACTGATTAAAGTTTTAAACATTTCGCTTGACTATTTATGTGTAAATCAAAAAAGTATCTTTTTATAACCGTACAGCGACATGTGGAGACGAATTGAGAGCGTCAGTGGCAATATAAGGAATATTAGAGAATTAGTCTTCAAATAGTATTTATCTAACAACTTGTACTTAGTCTAAGATACACAATAGATGTCGACCTGCACCGTTCAAGTAACCGAATAAAATGTGGTTTTTATGAAAGAAAATATGTTAACAAATGTAACGTAGATGAGTTGCCCAATGAAATCTGTTCAAGGTTATGTTTAATTAAAAATTGAATATTTTTTTCCATGTCTTCACCGATCTCGTAACCAAAAAAATTTAACACTAATCGAAAGTATAAACCCTATAAATATGCAATATAGGGTTGCTTACCTTTTTCTGTTAAAGGATTTACGGTTGCTAGGTTTAAATAGCTAAATCGAAAATTATTCCGTCACCGATCGAGTAGCCAAATGAATAATACATCAAAATGAAGCTTGTTTTTCCCCGATACCGATACCAAAAACCAACTATTCAAGAGTCAGACTTGTAAGGCTTTGAAAATTATAATACGGTACCTCAGAATTCACAAGGCCTCTCACTCACTGGTATTAATTCCGGTCATTTGATAGACGTGCGCGGAGATATGGAACAAACGCGTAGATGCCCTTTTATTGTTATGTTTCTCTGAACCCACGGGTATTAAACCCGGTCATTTGAAAGGCGTGCGCGATCACCATATGGATCAGCTGCATCTTCCTCTATCGCACTGGATGGAATGGATACTCTCTCTCTCTCTCGCACAATTACGCACAATTAAAGCGTATGCTTTAATTTTTAAATTTCACCTACGTTCCATTTGTTTACATATTTTCTTTCATAAAAACATATTCGTTCGGTTACTTGATCGGTGCAGGTCGACATCTATTGAGGATCCTGTACTATTGTATAATTTGATTGTTACATTTTACAGAGTATTCATTGTTACCTACGTAGTTTATTTTCACCTGTTTCTTAGACTTCGTCCTTTCGTAGCTTTAATTTAATTTCTTAGCGGCTCAATTTTGCTACTTCACATACGTTTTTAAACATTTTGGAATAACTTTTATCATATATAACAAAATCTGTAAGTCTTATCTGCATGTATATCATAAATTTTGTTTTTAACCTTACGCTACAAATCGTCATCATAAAGAAACAAAAACACTTATAAAAACTTTATTCGTTGCTCTATTTCTGCATGAAAAAATCTCAAAATGCAGGGGGTTACAATCACGATTCATATATTTGGTGTCTGCGACCAATGTCAATGTGTGCATCGCTCGAGCGCACATTACGTGAGATACAATTCCTACACTCTTGGTGCTTTGTGCTACAGGAGGTTAAGTTTTACCAGGTCACTATATGAACTTGGTTTCTCAAATAGCGAGAAATTTTGACAGAGAAAGTAATAACAGTGTTTTTTTTTTTGTTTTTTTTTTCATTTGTATTTTTTTTTTGTGTACCTTTTTATACGCATCTCATTACAGGCCAATAAGATTTATTATCCTGTAAATAGTTACCGTTTTCTGTATAACACTTTGAAAACCATTTCACAGAGTAGAACAAGCTAGTATGGTATAAGTCCAAAGCATAAGGCAAAATAAGTAAATTTTTCAAATCGAAGACAATAATTCAAATGAAACTATAATAGAAACTACAAAAATTATCCAGTAAATAACCGAATATACTATTCGTTGCATCATTCAATATTATTATCACGAGGCGATTTGTTTAGGATTTAAATGGAGCCAGACGGTTCAAATCTAAGCATTGCTTATTTCTATATCATCATCAGCATCATCAAAATGGATTTGAAACAATGGAGGTCAAGATTTGTACCCTATAAATACCTAATGTAAAAAAAATATTTCGAGTTTGAGGACAATTACCTACTTACAACAAAGTCTCAGGAAATGAAAACTTAAAGTCTTACGGTATATGGTAATATATCCTTCGTTAATTCCTTAAACGAAAATGGGCGAAAATAAGCATTATTATGTACCGCAAAAGTACGCACAAGTAATTATAAATTACCAAGAAATAACTTTTGCTTCGACTTGAAGAGAATTTCAAGTTGTACCTACCTGTGGAACAAGACAAACTTCAAATATTTACGTGACTTCTTGAGAACAAACTGTAGTCTGCGCCGTATTACGAATACACTGCGCAAATACGATGTATAATCAAATTTGTTATGAAATGTTTATGATCTCAGTAGTACGATGGTATAATATCGCATTCACATTATGCAATTCATATGCCTGACAGCAGCACTAGAGCAGTTTTTGTCTGCGTGGTAGCCTGCTATGCAATTCTGTAAGAGCAAACGTCCTTACATCCTCGGAAACATCGGCTGTTACAGCCTTGAACACAAAATTGCAATTCTTTGGTGTCGCGTTTCATGGTTGTGCGACACTAGCGCCGCAAGGCTGCGTTTGGAATTGGAATTCTACAAGGCAAACAGCCTCGCGTACGCTTACAGCCTTATAGAATACCAAATAATTTAGCCGTGATCGCAGTAGACGATGTCAAAGCTGTGACATCTGTGATGACAGCGACGCACACAGCCATTGCGAGTCGCTTAGAGAATTACATGGCTGTACGTGGTTGCAGTGCTTCTTAACCACATTGCGACCGCGCAGCACGATGACGCTACAACATCGCGCTGCTTTGGAAAGTTATCATTTCACATATAAATTTCAAATGAGAAACACAATTGAATTTTATTTCTCACAGAGAATTACTAGATGAGTCCATTGCTAAAAAATCTAGAAACATCGCGCGTGCATGTATCTAACGAAGCAAGTCAGGATTGAAATTAAATTACATTTTTTTCTGTATCGAAGCGTCACGGGATATACCTACATTTAGTGTGTGTACATGAATCACTGTCTAAACGGCGACAGATCGCGTGTGGCATGTTGCGTTAATATTTACAGCGGAATGCTCTGACGCGACTGTCGCGCTGCTGAATCACATAATGTGAAAATACTCTTAGGCTGCACGTGAAATGACAGGAAAATTTCATTGAGTTCTTTCGCCGCCCTCTCGTGTATATTGCTGATGAAAGTAAACTCTATGGTCCTGGGATAATATTCAAATTACTAGCAATCGGTTACCGGTGGCACAAACAGCTTTCGAAATCTTGTAGGGTACCCCTTTTACCAGAGTCTCGTTTTCTAATATGCAGTACACGCCGACTATAGGTGAGATTGACTTTATCACTTTTTTTCTTTTTATACTACGTTGCACAAATACAAGTATACGGACCATCTGATGTAAAATAGTTACCAATCGATGTATCAGCCCTCAAGAATACTCACAAGGCAAACTTATACATATAAATATATGACTTATTTATGTGTGCACGTACGCGTATGACATATATTATATACTCATTTTTTTATATATAAGTAATCTTTTAATAATATTATTCATACCGTTAAATTCAGAACGCTCATTTTACTAATAGTCTCGTTATTTTTATGCAATACCACTATTTCTACATTTAATAAAGGCGATAGACGAGATATGAGAATAAAAACAGACCGAGAAAAAAAAAGAGTAGTTGCCTCGAGGGTAATAAACGAAGTAGTTAAATCAACAGTCTTTACTTGGTTTGAAAGGATATCATAACTCACAACGTAACTATCGTGCGGTGTGTGTTTATAAATGTGTGTGAGAGAGAGAGAGAGAGATACAATACATTACAGCGTTCATCATTGCCCGAATTCTCAACCGGATTGAAATTTTGGCAAATAATTGTTCATATCCAAGTAGTTAATGTATTAATCTCTCATATAAGATTTCGAAGGCGCCAATCTCTGGCGATTAGTGTTGGAGATTTCTTAAGTATGTGAAAGTGTAGTTGTATTGTATTTCTAAAAGTATGTCTAAATTTGTAAAATGGGTGAATCTACAAATATGAACATAAGAGTGGATCAAGAAAAATAAGCCCAAAAGTAATATAAAATAACAGAAGATAGTAATAAACTTCTTTATGGAGTTATGTATGTTAGTGAGTCACCTACTGCTTATAAAATAGTTATTATGTTTTCAGAAATTACTAAATAGAAAGCGTTCCAATATGCTTTCTTGAAACAAATTTCAAACGAAAATGAAGAAATAAACTTCCAATTCGCCCAGTGTCAAGAGCGCCGTATATAAGGACAGCGATTTTCCGCCTACCATGTATGTGACCTGGTGTGAAGATATACAGGCATATAGCTCAAATTTATTGATTATTCGCTGCCCTCCGATATAGCGCAGTATCCTACTAATCCTACTAATATTATAAATGCGAAAGTTTGTATGTATGGATGTTTGTTGCTCTTTCATGCTTAAACGGCTGAACGGATTTGAATGAAATTTGGCACGTAGATAGATTATGATCTGGATTAACACATAGGCTACGTAATTTGACTCCACGCGGGCGGAGCCGCGGACAGCAGCTAGTATTCAATAATAACAAGATCACTTACAATTCGTAAACATGTCGTAAAAAACGTACTGATGCTATCAGTAATCGTTGGAACGGTGTTGTTTAGAATTTTAGTAATAATATACAAATACATTAAATAGAAATGCGAAAGGCCCCGCTGAAGTCGAAAAACTGAAGACTGAAGTTTGGTACACTGCTCGCACCGAGGTTTGAAAACAGATATGTACTTGCTTTTCAATATTTATCACTACTAAAAGTATAATATAAAATTCAAGCTAGCTACTGTATTCGTGAAAGCTTATCCTGCACTAAGAATTTGAAATGACATATTGTATTAATATCTGAATCCGAACATTTTGTACTACAGCTATACTGTGTTAAATGAAATCATATATCAAAAAATATTACTGCAGTTGTAGCAGCCAGATGTCCCTTTTCAAAAGAGAAGAAGCAGAAAAAGACACTAATTAACTACCATATCATATATAGAGTTATAGAATACCTCACCTACACAGAGAAGAGTGTACCGCGTGCAGGAGCAATTAATTTCAGATCATGTTCATCGCACTTAGCTGATAGCTAAGTGCAACTCGGACTCCGCAAGGTCCCTATGTTATTGTACCAATGTAAAATATTTAAGTGTACATATTTTTTTAAATAATACAGTAAAAATAAACTACATTATGAATCGGCAGTTTATTTTACGTTTATTGTTACTTAAATATAGAGCTTAAAATTCGGGATATTTACATGCCATTTGAACAACACCATTTACATCAGGGGGCACGGCAGTGCCCCCGCCAAGTCGAGCGCGAAGCAAACACTGCCGTACCATCCTTTACTGGAACCATTTCGCCGCATTTTCAGGCCCCTATTTTAGAACCTCTGGATAAGACCAGAACGCAGAAATTTTCGTCATCCAGTAAGCTATAATCACATACTTAAAATCCAAAATTTCAAGTCTGTAGGTCATTTAGTTCCGAAGTTAAGCGAAAGCAAAGTTTCGCATTTAATACACTCACTCATGATCATCAAAATAGAACTAGTACTTCCCATAAACTCCGAGAGCTGAAATTTGGTACAGAGTTAGGGTTTAATAGCCACATAAAGGGAAAACTATAAAAACTAGGATAATCGAAGATCTGGAGTACCTGGTGACCCTGATTAGAAAACACAAGAGCCCAACTAAACTATTAGAGATCGACATACCGCCTTTACAAAAAATGTTCAACTTGGTGGGCCGCTTCATTTGATGTCAAAAATCGAAGGTCTGAAGTATCTGATGAAGAACCCTCAGCTGGTCTCAGCTGTATTAGAGATATGGTAATGCCCCCTTCTACTATGAGAAAAAAACTGTGTCAAATAAGAAAATGTAATAAAATAACTCAATATGTCTACGTTTCTACAAAAAGAAGTGAAATCCCACCAAAAACATTCTGTAAAAAACTAGCCAAGTCTCGACGGAGCTGCTTGTTTATCTCTAAAAAGTAATGAAATCTAGACAAAGTCGTGCCAAGTCTAAGGTTCCTTACTGCGATTTCTTTATTATTATAGTTAATGTTGTGTGACTTGGCCGTTGAAGGGTACACAAGGGTACAAAACCAGGTGCTCCATGACACCATTGCACCAATCTGTCGCCAGAACCGCTACCCATTGACGATGGAAAATTGCCACTTGGAAAACGTTGATTCAATAACCAGTCAGTTGTAGGCTTGATAAAGCTGCGAATTTCAATAATACTTACGTATAGGCGAGCCTGAAACAAACAATATAAAAAAATATTTCCAGTACAGACGGACTTCTAATCATTGATAGAAGTCCGTCTGTACGTCTATTTTATGTAGGATCGGTGGTCGATTTGACACTCCAAACAGAAGAGAGCAGAAGTCAGCATTGTCAATGCTGAATGCATGTGTTGCACAATCAACAACAGCCTAAAATGAGACACTAGCGTCCAATTACCAACACCAGTATGGGCTATTATCTCGCTTAATAAACATAGGTACAGATATAACATTACGTGTAAACAAAATTGACTTGTACCCACTAACGTATAAAGAATTTTCAACGGCCAAGTCACACAACATTAACTATAATAATAAAGAAATCGCAGTAAGGAACCTTAGACTTGGCACGACTTTGTCTAGATTTCATTACTTTTTAGAGATAAACAAGCAGCTCCGTCGAGACTTGGCTAGTTTTTTACAGAATGTTTTTGGTGGGATTACAAATTTACATATTCCATATTTTCAAAATGTATACGCTCGGTAGAGTTTTATGTTGCCAATTCGATCGACTGTATATTATAACCGCAGACTCATAACTGTTCGTTATTTTATCGCGAGTTCTGATATTTCAAACATCGCTATATTTACTACAGACATATCTATTTTCGAAATTCAAATACGTACCCAAATTAAAATTAATGCTAATCTCCAATTGTTCGCATACAATGTGTGTCCTTTAATAGACCCTTGCGGGAACAAATCCTACAGATTACTCTTTCGCTCCGAAATGTTACATTTACATATTCATTTAAGCTATATTCAGTAACCTCCACAGCAATAATAAAGTACCTATTTCTCTCACTGTTCTTGCGATTATTTTTTTCGTTCATGAAGCAATGTCCTTAGTTTTTCCAAGTGACTATTGAATATGCTCGACGTCGACATAAAGCACGTGGTTGACAACGCGCGAGATGTTCTCAAGTCACAGCCTTCATCCTCTCAAAAATAGGCCCCATTTAGTCTCAAATACAACGACTCTTTAGGGAATTGTTATTTGTCTACAATCTTCTTCATGAATATGGAAATACTGCCTCAGTCGGGCCACTAAGTATAATGAGGGTCAGAAGTTAAATAAAGCCAGTATAATCATAACCCGTCTCTAAACGTCTGTCTGTCATCATTGCTGGAACTTTGAAGTGTTTGAAATGGGTTCGCTCGATGAATGCGCAATCAGCAGCTTATTTAGTTTTAGACATCTGTCAATCTACCTTCGATTTGAGTTTCATAACGACATCAGAATAAATACGATGAAAGGTAGTGAAATAACGCTTTTTGGGTAGGATTTATAAGTGTTTATCTTTATATGTGGCTACCGTTCGAAAACGAATATGAAAGTAAAGTAACGTCGGACATCGCCTAAAGGAAGTATCAAGTTATCAAGTATTTCCATATGAACATATTTCCTGAATCTGAGATTTGAGCACTATATTCAGTTCCAATCTGTCTGCATAAACATTCTATCTATATAAAAACAGTTTTTAGTAAATCACCATTATAATATATAGTGACAATGTCAATATGAGAAATTTATTTTATTTTAGAAATCAACATATATTTCACTTTTAATAGGGTAAATAGTATTAAATAGTAGTAAATATGTGATTAATTAGAAATATCAATATCTATTGCCTAATACTACTACTACTCGATTGAAAATTCTCGATTATAAGAAATATGGAATACTGAATCCAAAGCCCACATAGATATAAACACCGGTGGAGTTCTAGTCTATACCACCGTAAAATATTTAAGGTAACATTTATATTTTAAAACAATTTATGACAAATTAGAGTATATTTCTGTCATGGCGTTTTCAGTATTTGTTATTTAATTACAACAGTTTCATTTTTGAGATAGATTCCGTAGCAAAATAGTATAAAACAAACAATTTGGTCTCACGTGGGTGGGTAAAAAATATTTTTATTACTCAATTTTATACGTGGGATGAAACCTGTTTCGTATCGTTCTATTCACTCATTTCGTTGACGAGATATAAACTTGTGACATATTGACATACAGTAGAGTGATAGCAACTGTGTGCCAATAATAGTACGGAAACCTAAAAAGCAAATTTCTTCGTGGGACAATCAGTGACTATCTATTAATTATTCTATGGCCTAGATATGTTCCTATTGCATAGTATAAAGCTTCGAATAAGCTTTTAGCCGGGTCCAAAAAGGAGGTTATTTATTCGATCTGAGCGATGTAAGTTACTTTGAACAGATTTAGTAAAAATCATTTTAATATTAATTTAGTACTAGTCGACTTAACCCATATAAATTTCAGGCTGTATGAGATACATACGCGGTAGCGTATTTTACATGCGAAGACATTTTGTGGTTGTAAATAAGTGTATGGCTTACATGATGGTAATCAATTACATAGCCTATGTACACTTGGTACGAATGGCCGTAAATCAAGCGTTAAGACTCTGTAAAAAACTGTTCACGCCTATAAAATTACGCCATAACACTATGTAATTGTTCTTGAATTGCGAACTAAAACATTGAATAGTTATTTTTTTATGAACTCGCTGGTGAAGTGGTTGGCAATGCGATGTTAGCACAACGCTCGTGGTTTCGATTCACACGTCTTAACACGGATGTTTTCAAGAGAGGTAGGGCGCATCCAACAAACCTGACTCTTAAGTACTTTGGTATTGTCTTAGATTTTCGCGATTGTTACACATTGAATTAAACAATTTTTAACGGAAGTATGCTGCGACCACGGACGCTGCAAAGCGTTCGAAACGTCAGGTTCAACAAAATAAATAAAACACGCGATACTTCCGTTAAAAATTGTTTAATTCAATCTTTAAGTACTTTATTGATACATAGAGCAAGGCCAAGACTCACACACCGTAATCAAATTGATCGTGTTTTATCAGAAGTTGATGTCAGGAGCCATAGAAACCGGCGAGCGTGTATGAAAAGAGCTTAGAATGTTAAAAAAATCGAAAAATAGAGTCGGACTCGCGTACGAAGGGTTCCGTACCATTATCTATAAAAACAGCAAAAAAAATCACGTTTGTTGTATGGGAGCCCCCTTAAATATTTATTTTATTATATTTTTTAGTATTTGTTGTTATAGCGGCAATAGAAATACATCATCTGTGAAAATTTCAACTGTCTAACTATCACGGTTCAAGAGATACAGCCTGGTGACAGACGGACGGACGGACGGACGGACAGCGGAGCCTCAGGAATAGGGTTCCGTTTTACCCTTTGGGTACGGAACCCTAAAAAGCAGGAGAGGTGTGTGAGGACGAGTCATGTGACGCTCGGTCCTCTCTGCCGTGTGGGCACAAGGGGGCACAAGGGACTTGGTGTAAAGTTTTAATAGTACTAGAGTACTTTTTTTAGAAGAAAATTACCTATTTTCAGTATTTATGTATGATGAAATGAATTAGGCAACCCAATTTTCAATTAGACAACCCATGTGCTATTTATTAAGGACGGATCAAATCAATCCGTCTGGGAAGTACCTCTACTTCACAGAAAATCGCAGCCAAGTTCCACAACAGCAACTTCCTAGTAGGTAGTTATGTTCCTACGTGTGAGTGAACAGTTGCTGTGCTGGCAGGAGAGGTGGCATCGCGCGTATGACACTAAATGTATTGCGTTCATAGGCTTCGGTAACCGCTTTCCATCAGGTGGGCCGTATGCTTATACACCTCCCGAGCGACGTCGTATAAAAAAAATGAATGGTGGCGTAAGCGTTATGATAATAAATACTTGAAGAGATCTTAAAATGAAAAGGAATATAATGTACTGAGTTCATTATAGCTATTATACAGACGGATGATAGTAATATTTGTAAAGCTTTTCATGAAAAGAGTAGGTATTTCAACAAAATATTACCGAAGAAATAGTATTTGTAGATAGTTGTGTTCCTACATTCAACAGGCTCAACTGACCAGAACATCTACATATATATTACAAAATAAAATTGTGCAATGATTAATTTTGGCACTGACGATATAAATGACTAGCGAGTGTTCACCTGAAAGAAACATATTATGCAGAGTGGCTTTCCCAATTTCTTCAAAAAACTAATTGCTCTGTACATTTTATTTGACACAGACTATTTTTTTATTTTTATTTATTCAAAATTATTTCATAATATAATGTACATAAAACCGCACCCTAGAAGCCTCACAGGGCTTATCTTAGTGTCGGTTGGTCGCTGACATACAGAGTTTTAAGTTGTTTTTTCAGTACAAACATTTTACTTTTTGTGTACATATCTTGAATTTGTGGTGTAGTTTCATTTAGGTAACACGGAATGAGATAGTTAGAAGTTCGTGTACCATACGTATTGATAAATTTAGGCAGTACGTATGTGTTTGATCTCAACGATCTTAGATTACTAGGTCTTGATTTTATCTCTAATTGAGCTGGTTGTTTACATTCAGTTAATACAAGTAGTTTGACTTTATCGAAGACATTAATAACTTTGCAGTACTTAAATATGGCTGCGTCATTATTTTTATACAGCTTTCTGATATTAAGTGGTATAATGGTTTTTAGAATTCTTAATTGGAGATTATAGACATCCATAATACACGTTTTGGATGTTCTACCATAGCTGCTCAAGCCATAGCTGATCACCGAGTCCGCGAGTGCCATATACAAGAGTCTTAGTGTGTTATAAGGTAGCAATAACCAATTTACTGAGGATTGCTCTAAGTTTATTGCACACGTAGTCTTTATGCGGACCCCAGTTGAGTCTGCTGTCAATTTTAAGTCCGATATACCTGTGTTGCTCAACGAACTCTAGACTTGGGCAGGAGCAACTCGGATGGTTCAGAGAGGCGCCAACGGTGTGGAGACAGTCGTGGCTGTGAGCAGCTATTGTAGGCTTTACACTAGTTATATTATGTGAGGAATGTATGTGTATTACTTTTGTTTTTGCTGGATTGCTGGATTAATAACTAATTTTAAGTCGTGTGACCACTCACTTATCAAGTTAAAATTTTCTTGTAATACTTTTTCTGTTTCAGAGACATTTTTATGGGCTACCAGCAAGCATGTGTCATCGGCGAATTGATATACGGAACCCTGTTTGATAATATTACACATATCATTAACATATAATAAATATTCTGTCGGTCCTATATTGGAACCTTGTGCTGTACCTTTTGTTGTCAACATCTTATTACTGTACTCATTTGAGACTTTAACTGATGTAAATCAATTATCGTGATAGTTTTGTAAAAGTCGGAGTAAGGGTCCCTGTATGCCACATCGCGAGAGCTTGTCATACAGTATCGAATAATTGAGCATATCAAATGCCCGGGAAAAATCATTGAACAGGGCGAGCACGTGCATTTTATTGTTAAGATAACCGTTTATCTCATCCGTGAAATTAAAAAGAAGTTGAGTTGTACTTTTCTTTTTTTGGAATCCATACTGATTACAATTGATTATGTGGTTGGATTGTAGGTAGCTGCCAATTTCGTTTCCTAGGTATCGTTCTATTATCTTGTCGATACAAGACAATATAGTAATAGGCCGATAATTATTGTAATCAGCATGGGCCCCCTTTTTATAAACCGGCCTTATTATACCAATTTTTAGTAAGTCCGGATATATTGATGTATCCAATGATCGGTGCAAGTCTTTTAGCTAGATATTTGACGTCGCTTATATACATATACACAGAAATAAAATTTACTAAGTCGACGACACAAAAGTTACAATAGTAAAAGTTTCACGGTACTATTATTATTGTTTGCAATGGAAAATATGGACAAGATGGCATTTTTTCCTACCATAAGTAAGCTATAGAAGGCGAATGTACATTTAACATTCTAATTATTGCCTATCGAAATCAACAGATGTGAACTGACAAAATTCGATTTTTTTATAAATACACCGATGTTACTATCGTCGTCGTCAATACTTAATGAAGCCTCTGAAATGAGTTAACAATAAATTTACTTATCAACAGAATTCGACAGATTCATAAAACTGATAGAAACTATGAGAGATAAAACATCAAACCAGTCCGCGTGGGGAAGTACCTTCATCTCACAGAAAACTTGTGTTCGTACAATGAATAAAGTTAACTGTTAGCTCCTGATAAGTTGCATTATTAGCAACTGGAGCAGCAACGCGCGAATGATATCTCCTGTATTACAAGCGTATATAGACTGCGATAATCACTCTACATCAGGTATAACGTATGCTTCCTGGCGTTGTTATATCGGCATGTACTTACATATATTTTGCAGCAGTCGTAGTTAGAGTTCGACTTTAACGAATGTCGTTATTCAGAAAAAACATGAATGCTTTCCTTCCAAAATCACTTTGAAGATGAACAAACTAATCTTGTCAGAAAGAGCAATTTTAAAATCGTGAACAGTCATCACCCCAAAATGTTTGCCCGTTAATTCCATTTTCACTACGAACGAAGCACTTTAATGTACGATAAAAAGCAATAGACAAATAATTTCCCCTCATGTTTTAAAGAATCTAACACACGTATGTGTTTGAAATATAATAATATTTGAATTCAAACAGTTATAAATAGCATAACACGAAACTTTCAATATGGTCCACGAATAAAATTAGTTTTTATATGATCATGTTTGTATCATTAATAATAATATTGTCTTATATATAATATTGTCTTAGATATAATCTCTGAGCTACCACAGCTCAACATATTGAACGAAACCATAGGCGCTAACTGCTGGTCAACTTCATGAAGAAGGAGGAATTCTTTATGATGAACTCGTATTGCAGGAAGCAGCCGCAGGCAGCGCACTTGACAAGTAGCCCAGATGGTTCGACAAAAAACGAGATAGACTTCATCTTGACGACCAACCGGCATTTATTCAATGATATCTCTGTGATCAATAGAGTGCAAACCGGAAGCGAACTCCGGATGGTAAGAGGCATCTTGAACCTTAACATAAAGCAGGAAAGGTATCGCCTGGTGAAGTCTACGCCCCGTCCATCTCGTGCCATGATCGGAAACCCCGGAAGCTTTCAACTCGAACTTCACAATCGTTTTCAGTGCCTAGATGATTGCATAACACCGGACGATATCAACAGCAAGCTCGTGGAAACTATCCATGCAACGCGAGCTCAATTTCCAAACCTTCGCCCAAAAAGAACCCAAAAGCTCTCGACTCACACGCAGAACCTCATGCAGGTCAAACGTGAAATGTAGTCACAGTCTTCAGCTCATACGTTAGAGTACAGGCAGCTGAACAGGCAGATCTGTAAATGCATATGGCGCGACATACGCTAATTTAATACATTACGTATTAAAGTGGCGATAGAGCGGAACCAAGGCTCCAAAGTCTTCGCCAAAGAACTGTATGTTGGGCAAAATCAACTTACGAAGCTGAAGACCAATATAGGCGCCATTATTTCTACGAAGGTTGAGATTCTGAATGAGATGTAGTAGTTCTATGGACAGCTGTACACATCGTCGTTATAACCGGGTAACAGAGCTAGTAACGACCCAAGAGCTAACCTGACTCAACACTATACCGCAGAAGGGCATTGAGATATCTTCAGTTTGTGCAGACACTGGCAATGGGAAGCAATTTGATTTTTCATAACTATTAGAGTTATCTAATTCCAATTTGTATCGATATATTATATTTTATCTATTTATATATGTATAAAAATGAATGTTTGTCTGTGTGTCCTCTATGGATTCAAAAACGGCTGGGCAGATTTTGATGAAATTTTCAGGGAATCTTCAGATCAGTCCAGCGGGTGATCTTGTGAAGTTTGGTAGCGATCAGATCACTCGTGCGAAGTCGGGGCGAGTAGCTAGTTTCTTATAAAATACTTTCTATGCACAAGAAAATACAAGAAAGCACACGAACGTCCTGGATGAGGCAGTGCGGAGACTGAGTAAGGTCTGGTGAAGAGTTGGGAGCGTAGACGTTGTGGACGTATGCATGTAATGCATGCATGAATGTGTGCATGTGTGATACGCCGTAAAAATGGTGGCAAAAGTTGAGTTGTTACTGCGCTAGAAATATTGAAAGTCATACTACAATAGAATACATAGAACGTTAAGGGACGTTACTCGGCTGAACGTGTTGTAACTTGTGCGTTAGTTGGGTGATAAGCTCACTTAATCGCAGGAACATAACAGCTCTTCAAGCATTAATTATTTGGCTGCCGTCTTGTATGCGATGGGTTTACTGACTATCAGGTTGCTTCGGTCTTTTTTAAGTCTTTCCTCTCTTTCTCCAGGGCCTCGTTTATTTGCATTTACACACATATGGATATGTATTTATATTTCATCATACGTGGGTAACTGAAAGTTTATAAAAAATCAAAAACAGTGACGTAGGAACCTGTTAATATTTGTATTGTTTTTGTAAGTAGTCTCCGTTCCTCTCTAAGCATCGTCGTAATTATATTAATATTAGGTACAAGTACTCTATTGTACAAGAAAACGTAGATGCAAATTCCGAGCCACTAACACATATCAAATTTTACACACCATAGACAAAGGTTTAAAACTAAATATTAGCGAACAATTAGAAATTATTAAACATAAAAATTCTAAAATTACACTCATGAACAAACAGACGGACTTAAACAATTTCCCTGTATTAAATATCTTTTCACTCACACCATCCACCCCCACCCTCAGTTCAATATAATGGACGGCACTGCGATGGATTTGTCACTTGTAGCATGTTATTCTTTCGATTAACATCTACAGCGCCTGATGATGCCTCGTAGAGAGGCGAAACACGTGTCGCAGCGACAACCAGGCTAGTCGTGGCAGCGACGGTGGTGGGGGCATGCGGTTTCTGTTCCAGATAACGGACGACCGCAGCAGCCGAGGCAGAGACTAGTGCAGCCATGGCAGCGTCGGCATGTTGCATCAACTAACAGAAGTGGGTGGGTGCCGGCCGGCGCTAGGCCGTATGAACTAATTGGTGGCGGAAGCACACAAAGCAGGTTAGATCAAATTGCATGTAAATTTGACTTTCGCAAAATAACGCCTGAATCTATTAACAATTTTGTTATACTTTAAGAACGATAAATCTTGTTTTGATCTCAAAATATGTCATTATTACAATGTTAACTAATTATTGAACTAAAGCTTTTTGATCCTCAATATAATCTTTCTTTTCTTTACTTCTCTGAAAATAAATATCATAATGTTTTCTATAAATCTCGATGTATATGTCAAAGTTATTCTTGCAAGTATAATATTTAGACTTTGACGTCTTTAGATGTCGTTAGATAAACGTTGAAATTATATTGACTACAGGCGATGCAACGTTTGTTAACGTCAACTGGATTAGACTTTGTTGTCTATTCCATACAAATTAAAACGATAGTTTGCGACACAGCGTTCAGAAATGTCAACGTTATAACATGTCGTTCCTTAGTTTCACACAGATTTGCTGTAATCATAAACACAACGTTATTTACCGTTGACGTGTCTAGACGTATGTGTCGTATACGAAATTAGAATTATTTTTATGGGTACATTTGACGTACATACAAATTGTACGGGAATATATTGTGTCAATACGTGTACATCTGAGTACGGCGGTGCTGAGCCGAACGTGTTAAGTAGGTCGTATCAACTCAGTAACTCTAAAAATTACCAGTTGAACAACTGTTGTAGATATGCACCTGTAGAAATCCTACTTATGCAGCTTGTGTTCTAGTTGTAAGCCCCTAAGGAGCCGTGCCAGAAGATTGCAATTGCAAACATACATTGACATAGACTTAAATATAGTAAAGACATTATATCTGGTGGACCGTATGCTTATTGAAGCATACGGTCGGCGTTGTATAAAAATAAGTAGGTACACAACGGTTTAGGAGTCAAGAAATATTAACTATACTGTATAACTGTAAATTAGGTAAATAAATGTGTAAATACATTCATGAACAGTGAAGTTAGTGTGAAATAATTATAGAACGAAGTCCGAGCGGCACATGGCGGTGAAAAATAGAGTTCGAATGTACGTCTATTTGCGAAACAGGCGGTGGGCGCCACGCCGGGGCGATTAGATATCGAGTCTCTCATATTTCATCAGTACAATATTCAATTAAACTAGCGTGTTGTAGACAGTGATCAATTATGTTTGTATACAATGAAATAATTACATTACGGTTATGGTGTAACATGATAATAATAATATGATGTAGGGTATATAGATTTTATGCGATAGATATTTGCCACTCAGTGGCGATATCAGGTCTAGGTAATTCAGTGACCATCGGGTCTACATAGATCGATAAACCGTAAGTAGCTCACTGAACCATTTCATAGAGAATCTACGTATTACTATCGACGCTGTAACAATAACAAGTGATGCAGAGAGACGATCAACGCTTGCATCTCCAGCGTATCGTCGATCGAAGTGCAACCGCAATAGAGCTCGAAGGACTCTCAGTTCTGGCTTACCTTCTTTTGACGAGCTCGGTGAGTCAGTAGTGAATAACGCGACTTTGACACCAATACTCGTGGTTTCGATTCCCACACAAGACAAACATTTGTGTGCATGAACATGTTTGTTTATCTTGGTCTGGATGTTTAAAGAGAGGAAGGGCGTATCAAAGCAGCCCGTCTGGGGATGTACCTCTACCTCACATAAAACCGCAGCCAAATAACAACTCCCTAGAGGGTTGTTCTGTTTCTTTGTGTGAGTGAGGCCACCAGTAAGCTCCTAAGGAGTTGCTGTGTAAGCAGCAGAAGAGAAATCGCGCGAGTGATACTTAATATATTACAAGTGTTAATAGGCTACAGTAACTGCTTTAGGCGGGCCGTATGCTTGAATGCCTCCCGACGTTGTATTGTAAAAAAAAACTCTCTTTGCCCGTCTAGAAAGGAGTCGTTAGAGCTATATGTTCCAGGGGTGGGAGGGATAAAGGGCATAACGCCATGAGAAACTTCGGTGAGAACACAGCACACCTTTCGACAACCCTGAGTCTCTCCTGCCGGTGTTGCGCTGAATGTAGCAATCAGATGACACAGTTATGTAAGGCGTTCGTCCCTCTTCTGTAACAGCCTAGTAATCCCTCCAGATCAATAGCCCATTAATTTCCGACACATTCGCAATAGTTAGTTAGAATAATACCTGCGGAGATCGGCTCATAGGTATATTGTTCTAATGGGTAAATCTCACGGTTCCCGCTCTATATATTTATGAAAACATTATTTATGCTCGTAAAAATGTAAAGTAATTTCCGAAATTCACTGAAAATCTTAGATATAGGAGTAGACTGCGTATGTTGGTACATTGGCTTGCTAGAACCGGTTGATCTTGTTTTTCTTTAATTGTATTCGATTATCTAATAAATTGTCGGACACAGTTCTGTCTTTTCCTGACAAAATGTTCAAAAGGCATGTCTAAAAATGTAAAATGGTTTATTACAGAATTGATGAAAATCTGACTCACAGGGATGTCTGGAAATGATTCAGCACACGTATTAATATATCATTAATTTTACCACTTGATATCATTATATATATATACCTATTTTGCCAAATTTCTTTTGGCATTTCGTCTTCGCCAATAGACATTTTTTAAATGCTCGTAGATTAAAAAAATGTGAGGTTTGGTGTTGCTCTGATTATCGTTATCAATTTTGTGATCAATTATAAATCTACCAATGGGAAACCCTGTAAAAATATTTATTTATTGTAAATAATTTTATAACTGCCGTAATCTTAAACGAGCTAAAGCTAAACACTGATCTGTCTGATGAGTGAAGTTAGAATAGACACATTTCTATTTCTATTCAATTTAGTATATCTGTCTCCGGTGTTAGAGCTGCAAAAAAAAACAATGTTCAGTGGGAGTGTGTGGGAGATTCGCGCACATAGGGTTCAATATCACTGTTAGAAATTTGCGTTTCTTAAATCTCTAATGTTATTAAAAAAAATCAGATCAATAGTATTTTATTGGTAAAGCAAGCCAAGCTTGTAGCAAGCTAAGCAGTTTAAAAGTACCACCACTGGCTGTAGACACTCAACATTTGGTTTTTTTATACTAAGTCGGGAGTCATACAAGCATACGGCCCACCTGATGTGAAGCGGGTACCGTAGCCTATTAACGCTTGCAATATATTAATTATCACTCGCGCAATGCCTCCTCTGCTGCTTACATAGCAACTCCTTGGGTGCAACTACTGGTGACCTCACTCACACGCAGGAACACAACAACCCTCTAGAGAATTGTTATTTGGCTGCGGTTTTCTGTGAGGTGGAGGTACTTCCCCAGGCGGGCTGCTTTGATGCGCCCCTACCTCTCTTAAAACATCCAGACCAAGACAAACAGACATGTTCATGCACACAAATATTTGCCTTGTGTGGGAGTCGAATCCACGAGCGTTGGTATCAAAGTCGCGTTATTCACGACTGAGCCACCGAGCTTTTTAAAAAGGTTTTGATTTGGAATGCAGACACATAGACAAATATAACTACAAAATGATTTGTTTTGATTTTTATTTTATCTGTAAGACCTTGTTAATGCCAAATTTCAACATCCTAGGGTAACTAGAACCATGGGTACCCAATACGAACAACGAAAAACGAAATTTATGAAAAAATAATTAGATACAATAACATTTTATTTAAAGTATGTAACATGTGTCAAAGTCCTGCGAGGGGCCAATGGCTAATCAATAATTTTATCTTTATCTTACCTTATTGATATCCTCTGAACTCGGTCACGGCGGGTGTATACATTAGTTAGGTACATCATGGTTGTCGATGGAACCTCTACGAGTTGAATTTAGATCCCCGCTCACGCTTTCAAATGATCGGTCTTACAAGCAGTTAGAGAGAACCGTGCGCCGTAATACGCGGTGTACCTTGCCCGACCCGTAACTTTTGAAAAATTAAAAATTGACTGGGGATTCCATACAAGAAACAGACCGCTACGGCCCGCCGCACTGAGCGCACGTTCCGACGTTCGCTCCGTGTAGTACCTGTGCGATCCGCGACTGACCAGTGTCGCTAGTTGTATCTCGGTTGTGTTTCGTAACGAAACATCAACAGAGATACGCCTGCGCCGCCGGAAAGTTTTTCTGTACTTTTAAAGTACAATCAAACCGAAGGCATTGCAGAGGTGACTCCACAGCCCTGACGACGCTTGGCTAAGCCTTAACACTTACTCCCCTCGGGCCTTAGGGCCTGGGGGCGTGAGGTTTTTGGCCGCCATAGTGCGGATACAGGAGCACAGACCGTCCCTCCGATGTCGAGCCCTTCTCAGGGCTCAGATAAAAAGGCCCCTCTCGGGGCCAAACGCCCGACGCCCGTCGCCGCCAGCCGAGGCGAACCCCCCGTGCCGTCGCCGCGATCCCCCCCCGCGCAGCCGTCGCGTGCGCCCGTCGTACCTGCTCCGCAGCCATCTGCGTCGAAGCAGCCGCGAAAGGGTGTAAAAGGTACCGACGCCGTCGCGGGCGTCGCTACCTCCCAGCCGGAGCGCAGCGCCGGAGGTATGCGCCCTTCTCAGGGCGAAACTTCCAGGCAGCCGCCGCTGACGTCCCACCGAAAGGGTACAAAAAGCACCGACGCCGTCGCGGGCGTCGCTGCTTCCCATTCGTCGTCGTTGTCCGAGCGCAGCGCCGGAGGCATGCGCCCTTCTCAGGGCGAAGCCACCAGGCCGCCGTCGCACACTCCACGCGAAAGGGTAAAACCAGACATCGACGCCGCCGGCGGCGTCGGTGCCTCCCGCGCCGGAGCGTCGCGCCCTTCTCAGGGCGAGCGCTCCCGGTCGCTTTCGTCGTCGCGTAAGCGCGACAGTGCTAGGTCCGCGTTGCTTCATCCGACACCGGTGACGTCACGCGACCCGGCCGTCTTGGCGGTCCCGCGAGTGCGCCTGCTGGGTTCCGGCATTTCACCCAAGTCCATCCTTGAGGATGACATGGTGAAATTTGCTGAGATCTGCCGGCGGGGCATCTTCTCGGACCCCTTGACGGAGCGGATAGCGATGGCCATCCGGGACTACCAGGATGAGGTGGCGGCGGGTTCTCCTGCCCCCTCCTCACTGGAAGTGGTCGAGGCGCAAGAAGCCGTGCAAGCGTTATGCGAGCGCGGTGTAAGGCGCCAGAGGTCCCCAGAGAGTGACACCGAGGCAGAGATGCAAAAGCGAATCCGCATTGCACTCACAAGCCCTCCGGCCTCTCTTAGTGTACCGATGGAGGTACCTCCCCCTGCGAAACCAACTCCGAGAGAGCAACGCGACCCGCGCATTTGTCGACGTCGCGACGTAGTGTTCCCTCCTCCTCCCCCCCCCGCCGTCAAGTGACGAAGCGCCACCCCCCCCTCCTCCTTCTCCCCCCCCGCGGACAAGGAGCGACGTAGTGCCTACAGTGTCGTTTGCTGACACGGTACGAGCGCAGGCGTCGACATCAACGTCCGGTGCGTCACAAGTGCCGCCGGTGTCGGTGAGTAGCAAGCCTGCGGTGCCGCCGAAAGCAAACCCGCGCTACCCACCGCTCATTGTTGAGACCCTACCGGATTGGACGACGCACTTCAAAGCCTTGAAGTCTAAGCTGGGCCATAGCCCGAACGCGAGACCCTTTGGCAGAGGAGTGCGGTTCACACCGAAGACTGAGGAAGAATACCGTGCCGTACAAAGGTACCTTTACGATCTTGAGAAGACTCAAAAGCTCAGCTGGTTCTCGTATTCGTTGCCGGCTGAAACCAGCGCAAAGGTAGCGATACGAGGGCTACCGTCTGACACCGATCCGAACGAGATCTCAGAAGCCCTAGCGGAACTGAATTTCGTACCTGAGTACGTGCGACCCATCCGCGCGCGACAAGGCAGACCCGGATGCATTTTCTTCGCTCAAGTGAAGAAGACCGCCGACACAATCCCCCGGATTTATGACGTCACCGAGCTGTTGTGCATGCCCGGAGTCAAGATAGAGGCGTGGCGAGGCAGGCAGGGGCCAGCCCAGTGCCACCGCTGTCAGCGCTTCAGGCATTCATCGCACATGTGCCACCGCAAACAAGCGTGTGTGCGCTGCGGAGAAGAGCACGCAGCTAGTGACTGTCCGCGTCCCAGAGAGGAGCCGCCGACGTGTGCCAACTGTGGAGAGGCGCACACGGCCAACAATCCCAGATGCGCTGTGTTTCGTCGCGAATTGCGAAACAAGCGAGCAGGGACGGTTGCAATCACCGCCGGCGCCTCAAAACAGACAAAGAAGGCCGTTACAGTCGATTTACAGACAGAAACGCCTTCTTTAATGGCACAGGCGAACGCTCCCACCGAGAGAGGCGCCTCTCTCAAGAAGAAGAGGCGTAGGAAGAAGTCCCGGAAGGCTGCGCAAGCCGTACAGGCGCAAAAACCGGCCGAAAGGACCCAGACCGCCGCCACTTCAGCACCCCGAAAAGGTGATTTGAAGAAAGTGGGCGTCCCTACACAACAAGTAGGTCGTCAGGCGAGGCAAACGGCGGTTGTTACATCGCACATACCGGCACCCAGCGCTGGAGCGATCGACAACAACGCTACTGCTGTTTTAGACGTCGCTCTTATGATCATGGAGGACGTATTGAAGGCCGTACGGACAGGACAGAACACCCTGTCAGTGTTACTAGGAGGAATGGCTCAGCTCATCCAATTGAGACTGCAACATGGGGGCTCTTAGAGTTTTGCACTGGAATGCAGACGGCCTATACAAAAAGGTTGCTCTGCTGAAAGCGCTACTCAAGGAGCAGGATATTGACGTCTGTTTGGTGTCTGAGACGCACCTGAAGGAGTCCACTACGCTGAGAATCCCAAACTACCATATCTATCGGAAAGACGAACGTTCTCCCCATGGAATAGCTTACCGTGGGTTGGCAGTGCTAGTCAGACGCCGCTTAGTCCATCAACCGATCAAGATAGTCGAGACCGAGTCTGTCCACAAGAGGGCCAAGCTTTATGCTTTAGGAGTTGACATCCACGCGGGTAGGCAATCCATGCACCTGTACGCAGCCTATAGACCCCCGATTGGGAAGCTGGACCCGGCGGAGATAACCCGCCTAGTCGATACGGAGACTAATACACCTGTCCTTCTGGCTGGCGATTTCAATTGCAAACACACAGCATGGTGCGCCACGCACATTTGCCCAAGCGGACGTCGGTTGTTTGACGATGCGGAGCGCTGGGGCTATACCGTGCAGGGCCCCGAGGTTCCGACGCATTATCCGTATAGTAATGCGGCGGCACCCGATGTCCTGGATATTATAGTTCACAAGAACTTACACTGCCAACCTACGCAAGAGGTTCTACTGGAGAGCATGTTCTCGGACCATCTACCGGTACTCGTGACGATTCCAGAGACTCCACTTTCGGTCTCACCACCAATTCCCAAGCGTCTCATCAACTGGGCCCAGTACACCGAAAAAGTAGACTCCAGGCTCGCGGCGTCGTTTCCCATCTCAACTCCGGATGATGTGGAGCGGCTAGCGGTGCATATTACGGAGACTATCCAGACGGCCTTCAATGAGTCCTCCACCGAGACTAAGAAGCGACAACAATACTCGCCACTCCCCGACGCCATCAAGCGTAAGCTAACAGACAAACGTCGACTACGCAAGTTGTGGCAGAGGACGCGGTGTCCTGTGTTAAAGGCCGAACTTCATCGCCTTACGACCATAGTAAAGGACGCGCTAGAAACCCATCGAGAGGAGAGTTGGCAGCGGCACGTAGAGGATGTCAGTGATGACTGGAATTCAATCCACAAACTGTGCAGGCAGCTGACGAGAACTCCACCTCCAGTACGTCCACTACTGGCAGACGATGGTACTTTGCGATATCACGCAGCAGACCGCGCTGAAATATTCGCCGACCACTTAGAACGCCAATTCCGCCCTAACGAAACAGAAAATACAGCTCACGTCGAAATGGTGCAACAGTACCTACGAGGCTATTTTTCTACGTCGATAGCGGCCGATGACGATCCAATTGTTTTCACCCCGGGCGCAGTGCAGCGTGCAATACAACGCGCTAAACTTCGGAAGGCGCCCGGTGCAGATAAAATAACCAATGAAGCCCTACGTCGGTTACCGCCGCGCGCCGTCGCGGCGCTAACTCGACTGTACAACGGTATAAATCGCACTGGACACTTCCCGTCTATATACAGAGACGGACGCGTAATATTGCTGCCTAAACCCGGTAAGAACGTGTTGAAACCGGAGAGTTATCGGCCCATTACACTGCTATCTACGCAGTCGAAAGTGTACGAACGCCTCCTACTGAAACACCTCGCCCCGCACATCGCCCCCCGCGACGAGCAGTATGGTTTCAGAGCGGAACATTCGACGACTCTTCAATTATTGAGAGTGCTGCACATGATGACCCAGGGTATGAACCAGAGGGGAAGCACAGTAGCAGTATTTCTTGATATGGAGAAAGCGTTCGACAGAGTTTGGCACGACGGTCTGCTGTACAAACTAGCGACGTCCAGCGCTTCCCAACGTCTAGTCTGAATAATAGCCTCCTTCCTGAGTGATAGAAGTTTTCATGTATCCGTAGAAACAGAGTCCTCGACGTCCAGAAAAATCTTAGCCGGCGTACCGCAAGGGAGTTGCCTCTCCCCAGCATTGTACGCACGTTACACCGATGACATTCCGAAGTCAGACGAATCCACATTAGCACTGTACGCCGACGACGCAGCGTATCTGACATACAACAAAAATGCTAGATACGCAGTGTTGAAAATGCAACGCGTACTAAACCTGCTCCCCGAGTGGCTTGACAAATGGAGGCTCTCGGTTAACGTGCGAAAGACACAAGCAATGCTAGTGAATCTCTCCGTAAAGAAGCCTTCCACCTTGTATCTCCATGGTGAGCAGCTAACTTGGCGCGAATCGGCGACCTACCTAGGCGTCGAAATCGACCGGCGGCTCACTATGAAAAAACACGCGAACAAAATCATCGCTAGGATCCGTGCATCGCGCGCTTTATTGCG
This sequence comes from Pyralis farinalis, assembly GCA_947507595.1. Classification (NCBI taxonomy): domain Eukaryota; kingdom Metazoa; phylum Arthropoda; class Insecta; order Lepidoptera; family Pyralidae; genus Pyralis; species Pyralis farinalis. The sequence continues at coordinate 13,809,927 of OX382277.1, read as the reverse complement.
GCCGGTGCTCTCCTCGAAGCTTCCGCTGAACACGAAACTCAGCATATACAAGACCTACCTACGGCCACGTTTAACATACGCAGCGCCAGCTTGGTTCGCCCTACTGAGCAAAGGAAACGCTGAGAGAATCCAACAGCAACAGAGCATCTCCCTCAGGCAGATTACAGGCGCCCCGCGCATTGTAAAGAACGCCACTATACAGAGGGACCTACGTATGGAGAGCACGGACGCATTTATACGCCGACTCACTGTAAGCCTGTTCGAGCGTGCGGACGCGTCGGATTTGCGTCATATACGCAATCTGGCGCCTCTACATACTCGGCCGCCGGACGGACGCCCTTACGCTCGTGAGTTACTCGCGAACAACGACACATGAGACGATTCTGACGAACTAGAAACGTAGCGCGCATCTCGGCCTATACGGCCAACACAACGCCCGGTATGTATTCACATGCTGCGATCGATACCTCAGTAGAGAGATTTCAATCTCGGAACTGATTCCCCAGCCACCGTGAGGAGGTTGTGAGATGACCCACACTACTACAAGAAACATAATTCGTTCGCCGTTTTTGGCATGATATGGTCATATTCAAAAGGTTCCTTCGTGTGAGAAACCGACTCACGCTTCTCACGCTTGTCAGTTTTTCTACAATGGTTAATTAATCTCTAACATTAATCTACTTAATAATTTGATTTGGTTTCTGTATGCCATATACTGTATATTAATTACTGAATTAATTGATTTCACAGCTAGCTAATTGAAATATTATGTTGTACAGCCAACATATAATTCCGAATTCCTATTGATGTAGGCCGCAAATTGCTTTCTAAACTGTGTTCAAATTGAATTCTAAAACAATACAGTCACGAGTAAGCAACTATAAATTATCCGCAATAAAAAAAATTTGCTTTTGAATTTGAATATTTCAAATTTGGAACGTGATTTGCTCACCGCCAAAGGCAACCTCATCTACACATAGTGCACCTAAAAGAAATTTGCCAAGGAAATTACTACTTCCTTACTGGGCACAGCTATATTTAATAAGAAACTCCATTGGAGAAGTATACCTCCACCTTATCGCAGCCAAAGAACAACTATTCAGATAGTTGTAATTTTCCTGCTAGTAAATGAGGCTAGTTATGTAAAGTACTCGTAATATACGAGCGATACTCCTTATATTTCCAGTGCCTATCTTATCATTAGGCCGCATGTTTTTATATCATTCAATGTAGTATATATATATATATATAACAACAGAAACAGAGAAAAAAACTATTGCAAATAACATTTATTACTTGTACAGTGTGTTAGTTTAATACATAAATATAAAACAATTTAAAGTATATAAAAACTTATTCGAAGTAGTCTCCATTGGCTGCCATACAGTCCTTTAAACGTTGAGGCCAGTTATCAATAGAAGCGCGCACTCTTTCCATGGGAATATTCTTCACTGCCAATCGTACGGATTGTTTTAGGGTCTCCAAATTATCATGGCGTTTAGAGCAAGCCGAACTCTCTAAAACTGACCATAAATCATAATCCAGCGGATTAAGATCGGGACTACACGAAGGCCAGTCTTTAGCTCTGATGGAGTCCGAAACGTTCGTTTCTAACCAAGACTGCGTAGACCGAGCTTTATGACCCGGCGCCGAGTCTTGCTGGAAGGACCATTCTTGGTTATGGAACATAGTGTTGTTAAGGGGCTTCACTAACTTCTCAATAATGGTATCTTGATACACTTGTGCCGATGTTTTGATACCTTTTTCACAAAAGTATGGCTCAGTCACTCCTTCATAGCTAATACCCCACCAAACCATCACTGAAGTCGGATAGTGTCCACATTGCACTCTGTCGACTAATTAGGAAGCTTCCTTAGAGCTTTGAGCATAAATTCGGTCATTTTGTTTGTTAAAATGTTGCTCAATTGTAAAAATTTTCTCATCCGTAAACAAAATTTTCTGTGACCTCCCTTTGCGTACCGCTTCAGTAGTTGTTTCGATTTTACCACCCTATTCTTTTTAGGGTTCCGTACCCAATGGGTAAAACGGAACCCTATTACTGAGGCTCCGCTGTCCGTCCGTCCGTCCGTCCGTCTGTCCGTCCGTCCGTCCGTCTGTCACCAGGCTGTATCTCATGAACCGTGATAGTTAGACAGTTGAAATTTTCACAGATGATGTATTTCTGTTGCCGCTATAACAACAAATACTAAAAAATAGAATAAAATAAATATTTAAGGGGGCTCCCATACAACAAACGTGATTTTTTCGCCGTTTTTATAGATAATGGTACGGAACCCTTCGTGCGCGAGTCCGACTCGCACTTGGGCGATTTTTTAGGGTTCCGTACCCAAAGGGTAAAACGGAACCCTATTACTGAGGCTCCGCTGTCCGTCCGTCCGTCCGTCCGTCCGTCTGTCACCAGGCTGTATCTCATGAACCGTGATAGTTAGACAGTTGAAATTTTCACAGATTATGTATTTCTGTTGCCGCTATAACAACAAATACTAAAATATAGAATAAAACAAATATTTAAGGGGGCTCCCATACAACAAACGTGATTTTTAGGGTTCCGTACCCATGGGTAAAACGGAACCCTATTGCTGAGGCTCCGCTGTCCGTCCGTCCGTCCGTCCGTCCGTCCGTCCGTCTGTCACCAGGCTGTATCTCTTGAACCGTGATAGCTAGACAGTTGAAATTTTCACAGATGATGTATTTCTATTGCTGCTATAACAACAAATACTAAAAAATAGAATAAAATAAATATTTAAGGGGGCTCCCATACAACAAACGTGATTTTTTTGCTGTTTTTATAGATAATGGTACGGAACCCTTCGTGCGCGAGTCCGACTCGCACTTGGCCGATTTTTTACTCGTTTTTGCTCGATATTGATACCGGCTACAGGTAGACGCTTGAAATATTCACAGAATATGTAGTTATATATTTACTTTAAAAATAAATAATTGAATTAAAATAAAACAAATATTTAAGGGGGGCTCCCCTACAACACTTGATTTTTTTTTGCCGTTTTTATAGCTAATAGTACGGAACCCTTCGTGCGCGAGTCCGACTCGCACTTGGCCGATTTTTTAATTATCAGTTAAGAAATGACCAGTACGTCTCTTATAGGCCGCAAGTCTTAAGTCATCTTTTAAAATACGCGACATGGTTCTAGGTGCTATCTTCATCTCCCGAGATAAAATCTTTTGCTTTCGGACAGGATTTCTTCGAATACTTTGCTTACTGCTTTGACCACCCTTACTGCTTTGACCACCTTTTTCGTACGAACACTACGTGGACGGCCAGATCTTTTTCTGTCACAAACAGAGGAGGTCTCATTGTACCTATTACACAAACATTTTACTAATACCAAGCGTATGGAGAATTTTAAAAATTGCATTTGGCTCCATGCCTACTTTGTGTAATGCAACCACAGCGATTCGGTTCTCTTTATCACCCCACTCCATTTTAATATCGCAAAATATTGTACAATGTATTGGCGCCAAAATGAGAAAATTCAATGAACAATCATATAAAAATGACAGATTCCAAATTCAAATGTAATATTTTGTTTATTTTTAACTGAACTGTAACAGTAATTATGGCCAGACTAAGTATATATATATATATATATATATATATATATATATATCGTCACACCAAATCTTTGCGGGGTAGGTAGAGAGAATTGAACCCCATAAGATAAGAACCTTACTTACCTCACACGCTTCTTTAAAATTAATGCACGTTCACTGATTTTTAAGGCTGTTGATCTCACTTTCTGCTAAATCATGACCAATAACGTTACTACCTTTCTTTTATTATCGCTAGAATAGTTTACGACAGATTTTGCGCAATGCTGGCGTCTCGAACGATTATTCTGCTTTCATGCTTTCTTTGCCTTACCCAGCTCGCACTTCCATACGTTAGCATTGTGATATGCACTGTATTGTGCATAGCGAGTTGTACCTTCTGGCTTAAGCTTTTACTGTTACAAGAAGTTTTACCAATGCTTCATTCATACTGTTCCCTTCAGTTACTCATATATCGATGACAGCTGTGTACTTTCTGTCCCTGTGAGAAACAAGTATACGGCCTACGTGATGGTTAACAGTTACCGTAGCCTATGGACATTTGCGACACCGGGGGTGTCACTCATGCGTTACCGACCCTCTAAAAACCTCTTCATGCCTTTCTTGAAGAACCTCATGCTGTAGTTCCTTGTAAAAACCTCCGCTGGGAAGCTCCCAGCGGAGGTTTTTACAAGGAACACAACCACACCTTAAGAGTTATTGGAAGAAACCTTATCTGGAACCGCACAATACATGCCAATGGCCAATGTTCCAACGTGTTAGAGTGAACTCATCGGTTTTCTTAGCGGTGAACGCGCAAACTTGTGTCTTCATGGGGTTGAATACGACCAAGTTAAGCCGCCCCCAGTCAGATACTTTAGTTAAAGTACCCTCCATTTCAGACACAAGTTTATCGCGACTTTCCTCCACAATGGAACGAGGGCTGTTTGCACGGCCTGTACAACAAGTGTCTCTGATGCTGTCGTCTGCATAACAATTAATGCCATCAATTGACAATATATCATTGATATGCAGCAGAAACAGCGTTGGAGACAGTACAGAGCCCTGAGAAATGCCAGCATTGAGCATCCTATTTACACAACTCCTCGGGCAGCCCGTATGATGGGCAACAATTATCGTTCATACTTGTAACTAGACTTTGCAATCCACGTGGTGATTCTTCTAGTAATACGGAATCTTATGGATAAAACAAATACACCACAAGTTTTGACGAGAGTTCTTATGGTTTCGATTCTCACACTGGACAAACATTTGTGTATATATATCTGTTTTAATTTCAAATTTTAAGAGAGGTAGGGCGCATCAAAGCAGCCCGTCTGGGGAAGTACCTCAACCTCACAGAAAATCGCAGCCAAAATAACAGCTGCCTAGAGGGTTGTTGTGTTCCTGCGTGTGAGTGAGGTCATCAGTAAGCTCCTAAAGAGTTGTTGTGTAAGCAGCAGAGGAGGCATCGCGCGAGTGATACTTAATATATTACAAGCGTTAATAGGCTACGGTAACTGCTTTACATCAATCAAGTGGGTCGTATGCTTGCATGCCTTCCGACATTGTATAAAAAAAGGGTACAAACAAAAACGTAACCTCCAGATTATGAATTTCGACTACTGCGATTATCAAAATGACGTTCTCACAAAAGGAAACGTACTCGTATAATTAATAGATAGATAGATAAAATATACATAGATGGACACAAAAATATACCCCTGCCTTCTTCAACGTGCAATTTGATAAAAACGATATTGTATAATGTAACTCTAGATAAAATCTTTATATGTATATACAGTACCGATATTAAAATGCAATGATCCTCGACTGAATCGCGTGTAACCAGTGAATATCGAAGACGTCCTTGTATTGTTCACAAGGTCGAGTACTGTTACATGACAATGTATGTACACATGAAAATGGTAGTTAAGCACTCGGAGCAGCGATTGTGGCGTGTCCACCCGGCGCCCGGACGCCTATCAACACAATATTAATAAAGATTGCTTGGGCGTAAACTGTGAAAACTCTGATAGACCCGTCAACTGTCATGTGTTTGAGATATTCAGCGAAATCGTGTGGTTATTTTTGGTCAACACGAATAATATGTTGTAGGCATATTTACGTAGATTTTTCAGTTTTGAAACTTGGTCCAATAGTGCAGAAAGGATAATGGCAGGTTTGGCTCATAATTTATGAGAGTTACTAATTTAAATATAGCATAAATAAACAGTGATAGTTAAAATGATGTAGAGCCGGCCATTTGACCAACGGGTCCCTGCCTCGTGTGTACCCTAAATTCGTGTTTTCAGATTTCTGTACACATTTCTAATCATCATTTGCTCGGCGGTGAAGGAAAGCAACGTTAAATAACAACATTAAAAGTCGGGAAGTTAAAATTAGTGGGATGTTGCTTTTCACTCAATACATAAATACATTGACATCACTTGCGCTCTACACTAGCTTAATAACAAAATAATACTTTGATCGTTAAAATTGATTTGTGCCTTTTCTATTTCGGAACCTACAAAGCAAATATCGGTCTATAAACAATATTATCAGGATAAGCCCTTAACTTTTATAAAACCTTTTTACATACTTTTGGTAACACTGCATACTGCAGTTACCTCGGTAGAGACTTCATACAAAAAACTATTGGTGTAAAAATCTCTTCTAAATTCACACACTACGCGACTATTGTGATTTCAATATGTGAGGGTGAATTCATACAGGAAAGGTGGCTGTAGAATCAAGCTGCGGCTATATCACCTTATCGAAGTTCCCGGTCTAACAAAGTTTCCGAAAAAAGCGTTTTGTTCGGAAGACTGGTCAAAAATAATTTATTTTGAAATTACCTTTTACATAGGAGAAAATAGCGAATAGAATAAAGAAGCGAGCGTGCGAGCGCTGCGCAAAATTTGCGGCGTAAGGCTCGTAGACCGTATTCGCAATGATGATGTTAGAAATAGAGTTGGTCTGAAAGAGAGCGTCGGTGTTAAAATAAGAAGAGGCATGCTCCGATGGTTCGGACATGTAGAAAGAATGCAAGATGAAAGAATGACGAAGCAGATATACAATGCAAAAGTGGAAGGATGTAGGAGCCGGGGAAGGCCAAGACTTACCTACCATGACCAAATTGGTCATGTTCTATCAGAAGGTGATGTCAGGAGCCCTAGAAACCGGCGTGCGTGCATGAGAAGAGCAATGAATGTTAAAGAAGCGAGTGAGATATGTAAGGATCGAGTCACGTGGCGCTCGGTTCTCTCTGCCTACCCCGCAAGGGATTTGGCGTGAAGTTATAGATAGATAGAGATAGATAGGAGAAAAATATTTTTAAGATAGTTTTTTGATGTAATCTGTGATTGTAAATCTGTTGTTTTGTTTTGATATTGGACATTTTTTAAACGAGCAGCTATGCACACTAAAACGTAATTTGCTATTACGAACTCATAGTGTATACAGCATGGCGGCAAGGGTTAAATGCCATCTTGCTTCACTTTGAATGGCGAATTACATGATAGCATGATAGCCATCTTGGCCTTGCACTCCAAGTGACTGCAAAAGTAAACATCACTCAACGAATCTTCTTCCTATATACTGATGCTAAGCGACACGTGAGCAAGAATAACCGTTCATACTCGTGTCTGGAAGAATTTAGTTATGGTTATATGGTAGATTGCATTAAATAAATATAGTCTACTCAATATGAGACCTGCCCAAGGGACGTCTTAATTTCAGACACAAGTATTGTTATTATTAATATATATAATTATATTGTTGTTATTATTATATTGTTCGGCATCCCTATCGTACTGTTATCCATCTAGCAATGAAATTTACATACATGTAAAACCATTTATATACAGAACGGATGATAGAACGGCCACAGAATTTTATGTGTATTCCTAAACTTCGTAAAATACCGCTTGTTCGATTTATAACACTCCATCAGCATTCAGTATCTAATGATTTCAATGGTCGGTTTTGGCATACAGAATTCAATTATAGCTTATTTCTAAAAAAATATTTGAAGTCATATTTTATATTAGGGTCTCACTATAAATAAGAGCTCGATGACGTCGTTGCGCGTGTCATTCTAACCGAACACGCAGGTTATGAAACATCGACCGCAGCCTGTCTATGGATGGGGTTCTATCTCGAGTTTCTCTGTGCTCGGAGGGCACGTGAAGACCTCGGTTCAGCTAACGAACGAGAAAGTGAGGACCTGAACAAGGCTTGACCTGCTTTTGATTACATGTGTTTGAATAACGATCATAAACTGTTTTAAACATCTTTAAAATGTAGTATTTTAACAATACCTTTTCTTCTGGAAAATAAATAATCTAATATTAATAGCTTCGGTCAAACTTTGAGATGGAACTCGAAACATATGCGTAAAATAAAATTCGTACAAAAGCTATTTGCATTTACAACAGGTAACCTCTTCTTACATGAAGAGGTTTTTTAGAGGGTCGGCAACGCATGAGTGACGCCCCTGGTGTTGCAAATGTCCATAGGCTACGGTGACTGTTTAACATCAGGCAGGCCGTATGCTTGATTGCCACCTTAGTGGTATAAAAAAAATGTACAATATATATAAATACCCTTGTGGATATCGTGTTGTCAAAAACAGTGAAGGTAGATTGTCAGCAATCCGTTATTATAATAAAAAAATTATTTTGTGAACATCAAACAAATATCGTTACGGGAAAATTATAACCAAAAATAGAATACAAAAGAAATGAACATTGTTTTTATAATTGTAAATATAATAGAAACATCTGACGATTGTTTACATTTTCATCTGAAAACGTTTGAAAAATGTCATGGTTGTTAGTCTGCTTGTCAACGTTAACTTCAAGAATTAATAAACTGAACTAATTGGACTTTTGTTTGCCTAAATGAATTTGTCTAGGGCATACAATGAATACATAATTTTATATTTGTATTATTCTCTATTTACACTTTTGCCCCAAAAAAAGAAATATACTGTATTCACTCTTTATATATGTAAGTATATGAATTGTAAACAACAATTGTTCCACCATTACTTCGAAGCAGCAAAACGAATTAGATGTACGGTATCGTTAGAATCCTAGGATCACTGCTGGTGATAAGATCTAGGTTGTGGCCTAAACAGAGTATAGGACGGTGTATTTTATCTTTATATATGACTTGAAGAGGCGATTAAAAAAATATATAATTCAACTGTATTTAAACCAGTCATGTAAGGAAAACACTCGTAAAACGCATTCTTCATCTGAGTATTTCTCGTAAAATATATGCTTATCTAAAAAGATTTTAAAAAGACAATTTGTTTAGGTTTGTTTTTATTTATTTTAATTATAAATTAGCATTTAATGTTTGTGACTTTGTGTTCCGTTAGCCAACTATACCAGCGTTGATATTGCGCTTTGAAAATAGTTTCTATTGTGTATTTTACAACTCTCTATAATTCACTGATCGCATCGCTTGCGTGTAGATCGCGTGATCGCTTTTTATTGGGACAACGTCGGACACTTGACTAAAATTATTACATAGAATGTGTAAAACTTGAAACTGTGTAAAGGGCTCACTTAACATCATTAGAGATGAAGACAATCTCACGTGCACATGGTGCACTCTACCGTATAGAAATAGTCCGACTGGGGAAGTCCTTCTACCTAACATACGACTACCACCAGACTAATATCAGAAGAAGACTTTGTACAAAAGTCGTCTGCGTGGGTATCTCTGTCTCACCTATTTCTACCGCCAAGCAGCTATATTTGTATAGCTGTGTTCCGTTCTGAAGGGTGAGATATGGCAGAGAAGACCTCTTCTTTTTTCTATAACGTTAGGAGGCAAGCAAATGCAATATGGCCCATCTGATGTAAAGTCGAGCGATATACTCGAGGTATCTCTATTCTACTGTTATTTAATTTATTCATGATTCAATGATTTGCTATTTACATATTTTTAAATAACAGCAAACTTGTCAATACGACCATTTGCATGACAGTTTTGTTCTATACCCTTTAACAATACACTGACTCATCTCTTGAAAAGGTTAACGCAGTGATGTTTTCCTTCACCGCCGAGCAAATGATATTTACAATTATGTGCATAAATCCGAAAACACGTGCCCACACCAGTATTCAAACCAGGTACCAGCCGGTTAATTAGATATTCACTAGGTTATTACTGTTTGTGAGTAGATGTTGCGCACGGATCAATGAAGTCCGTATTTAAAAAATATTTAAAATAAGAAAGAGTCAAGACAAGTCAGTGTTTACTTATATTAAATGAGCGGAGAAACATCGAAATATCGATGGATTTGTCACTTGTAGCATGTTATTGTAACGAGTAACGTCTACAGCGCCTGAGGATGCCTCATGGAGAGGCGAAACACGTGTCGCAGTGACGACCAGGCCAGTCGTGGCAGCGACGGTGGTAGGGGCATAATGGCGAACGACCGCAGCAGCCGAGGCAAAGACTACCGGAGCAGCCATGGCAGCGTCGGCATGTTGCGTCTACTAACGGTAGTGGGTGGATGCTGGCCAGTACTAGGCCGTATGAACTAATTGGCGGCGGAAGCACACAAAGCAAGTTAGATAAAATTGCATGTAAATTTGACTTTCGCAAAATAACGCCTGAATCTATTAACATCAAAATAAGTTCTCACGGTAAATAAATATCTCAGTGGAGTGTCAATAAATACTAAATACATTGGTAATTATTATACGATGTTTTTAAAAGTCGTAAAATTAACAAACTCCAATAAGAAAAGATGCGTATACCTAATCCGGCCATAAATTCTGTTACAAATGAATATGAGTATATTTTTTTATGAAGTAATGTAAGCTTAGTAAAACTTATATATCATATTTATGGAAGTCTCAGTAAAAAATTAAAATAATAGCCGGTTGAGTTACTGTTTCTCGATGTGAGTAGCACAATAGACGTCGATTTGAAATCACGATAAACTTTTACAAACTGGAATTATATGGTATTATAAGCCGGGCACGTGATTGGCTCGAAAGTTTTCTAAGAGATGGAAAAAAAATGTACAGAAATAACGAAAATATCACAAGTGATATCCAATTTTGTGAGAGAAACACAAGATCTGATATATTGGTAAGAAGATCAGTGGTTCCCCAGGGTAGCATTCATGCTTGTGCATTTATTTGTTATATATTAACTGATCTCCCAAATGCACCTTTCATAAATGTACTCTCATCGCGGATGACACTAATATCATAGATATGAATAAAAATGACAATTCTTTAGTTGTCAGCGGATAGAGTCTTGGAAAATATTATGGGATGGGTGATGGCTAATGATTTACATATTGATCTAAGTAAAATCAAAATCATCTAGTTTCAATCATATAGTCAATAAGGCCGCCTTCTTGCATAAAAAGTATTCGTGTTTACTATTTTTTAAGAAATTTCCTTTAACAATTATTATGTAAATAAAGCTTATCCTATCTATCTATCTATAATTCTAACAAGAAAAAACTAAACATCCAAGACGGTGGATGGATCCCTTCGTATTTACTCTAAAAGGAGTACGACAAACGGTGTCAACTGAATCTGCTCTGACGGCTTACCATGGTTGTGTATAGTGTGCTCAATATGGAATATTCCTTTGGGGTGTATTTACGTACATGCGTTTTAAGCAGCACTTAAAACGCATATACGCACATGCACCCCTCCCTGTCTCAATTATATATATAAGCGAAATGTATATAATAAGACTATAGCCATTTATAATTTACTTTCAGAAGACATGCATTTTGATGAACACGGTGGCGCAGTGGTGAAACGCGCTGTTATAATACTTTGATACCAACGCTCGTGGGTTCGATTCCCACACAGGACAAATATTTATACATGCATGAACAAGTCTGTTGGTCTTGGTCTGGGTGTTTTATAGAGAAGTAAGACGCATCACATCAACCCGTCTAATCGCTTTACACCAGGTAAACTGTATGCTTGTATGCCGCCCAACGTTGTGAAATAAAATTATAACGATACCAAAACGGAGAATATTTAAAAAAAATCGGGCAAAATGGCTCTTAATTAAATGATCTTATAATATTAATGAATATTTGAACTGGGGACTATTAATTAAATTGAATAATATTTTTGATTAAATCAATTATGTAGGTAATTTTATTTTCATTTATTTAATTTGTAATTTTTGGCATTTATTCACCATTTTTAACATGAATATTAGAATATTTATATAAAATTTTGCACTTCTGCAAGCATGTGTTCCATGTGCTATCGCTAATAATCGTCAACTTTAAAACTGTGTTTCTAGCAAATAAACTGGTTGATTGATTGATTGCTTCTATAACAATGCAAAGATCAATGTAATAATTCATATTGCAAGTAACTTGAAACAATTTCTTTATGTACAAACCATTAAGGAAGGATAAACTTGGTGTTTTTGCAAGCTTGTTTGTATGTTTTCTGAATGAGCAATGATTAATAATGAAGTTCTTTTAAGGTAAACAAGTACGAGTATCATAAGTACGAGTAGGCGATAATGTTGTATTTAGCATTTTTATTTTTTTATTCAAAGTCAGGAGACATGCAAACATACGTCATTTCTACTTCTTAGCGTTATTCCATTTCCTAATCCGTTAGGATAGACGGGGTCAGCTATCTTAGCCTAAGGACTTGGCGATACCTTCACCAAATTTTTATATGGATCGACTACCGTCAGACCTCTACGACACAGAGGTAAAACAGACCTTTTTTTAGGTAAAGTCACACCCTTTTCGAAATATAATTTCTTGGACGTGAGGTCACGATGTATAAATCCGATACAGTGTGCTATGGAAAGAGCTATGCTCGGGGTTTCTCTGCGTGACAGAATCAGAAATGAGGATGTCCGCAGTAGAACTAAAGTAACCGTCATAGCCCACAGGATAAGTAAGCGGCAGTGGGCCGACCACATAGTTCGTAGAACTGACAACCGCTGGGGAAGTTCTCGAATGGCGTCTCCGTACTGGTACACGCAGTGTGGGACGGCCCCCCACTGGACCGACGATCTCAAGAGGTTTGCAGGGAGTCGATGAATGCAATGGCACTCTAGAGGGGAGGCATATGTTCAGCAATGGACGAATACGGGCTGAGATGATGATGATGATGACATAAATCCGAAAATACGAATTTAGTGGTACATGCTCGTCAAAATTGCCATTTCCTGGTAAATTAGTAACAGACGCACACACAAACACCTCTTACCCATGACGCATATACCTCTTTGTATTCGTCACGGGTAAAAAGACGTATCATTGAACCTAAGAAAGGTCTGGTTTTTCCCCTGGGTTTTGGTCCACGTAGCAATTCCTCAGGAGCTAACCGGTAACACCGCTCAGACGTAGTTATGCAACAACTTTTCAGGGAGTTGCTACTTGGTTGCGGTCTTCTGGAACGTCAATATGCTTCTCCAACCAGGCTGCTAAATTAAATATCGCTGAAGCCTATATCTCTTACCCCAGAGACTCGATTGATAGTCGGCAAGGTGCATCACGTACAGATAAGGTTTATTTTATATCTAAAGATTATGTTGAGCTACTAACACTAACCCTCCAAATTTATACCTTTGTATATTCCAGTTTTGATTATTATTTTGCCTTCGTGTACTATTAATAACTTTTAATTATCAATTTCTAAATATATAACAATGACCTTAAACCTCTTAAAGATCTCTCATAATAGAATACGATTTAAAATATCCATACCGGTTATGATGTTTATAAGACATCGGAAAACAAACCTTCATAAAAAAATATGTGTCAAGCCTTATTTGTGGTCGTTAAAAATGTATGAGTATCCATGTGAAAAATAAAGTGGTATAATAATAACTTGGTACCATTGCCAAGTACGGTAAGAAAAATGAGCCGTTTGACTACTAAAATCCATTGTAAAGATACAACATATTTACATTGACTACAATACAATCTACGATGTCCCATTAATATTTAAATTAAATTGATTTACTACCATAAACTAGAATAAATTTCGCAATCAATAAATTCTAATATCTATCGATAATAATAAATCGATATATTCTATCTATAAACACAGACTGTGTGTATACGTAGTCCGCCAAGTCCCATGCGGGGTAAGTAGGCAGAACTGAGCGTCATAAGACGCGGTCCATACACACCTCGCTCGCTTCTTTGACATTCATACACGCTGTTATCATGCGCGCTCGCCGGTTTCTAGGCCTCCTGACATCACCTTCTGATTAAACACGACTTACACGACCAATTTGGTCGTGGTAGGTAAGTTTTGATCTTCCTCGGCTACTACATACTTCCACTTTCGAATTATATATCTGTGTCGTCATTCTTTCGTCCTGCATTCTTTTATTGCACCAGAATTAACGGGGCATGCCTTTTCTTAAGTTAACAGCGACAAAATCTTTCAGATCAACTCTCTTTCGTACATCATCATTGCCAACAAGGTCAGCAAGCGTTACGATATACATTTTGCGTAATGCTCGCATCTCGACTACTAGGCTCTACTAGGATTAGATTGGTTAAGATTGTACCTACATAACGCGGTATTAATCCAAGGCACAGCTTGTATCAGTTAAGATTGTTAACTGATACAAGCTGTGCCTTGTATAAATAAATACGGACTGTTTACTTATTTATATATGTGCAACGAGCAGAGTACTCTCTTATGGAGCGAGTCGGTAAGGGACTTCATAATCGGAATGAAGTAATTCTAGAGTTTAGTTACGACACTACCCAATCAGAGTAAGTAACTTCAAAGTAACTTAAAGCAGTCTACTTCGAATATTGTGCCTTTCCTATAAGGTTCCATTTTACCTTTTGAGGAATAGGATATAGCGATGGACAAACAAAGTGCCTTTATTGTTTACCTGTCCGTCTGTATACGTCAAGAAATCAGAACTAATGTAGTAATGTGTAGTTATTAGACCAAGGTCAAGAAATTTGACAAAGTCTTGCCTGAAAGCACAAAGGGAAATATCTAAAAGTTACCATTTCGTATAATTGTACATATAAAACATGTTTAAGTATAATTTAATTTATATTTAAATATATTTCGTGTATCTCGAAATTCTATCAAATTTTGTATTTAGTTAAGATTTTGATTTTTAAGTTTTCTATTTATTTTCTATGAAAATACATACAACAATTCCAAGCGAAGTTCCGTCGCCCAAGTACTGTTTCATAATTTGCAAAAATGTAATGCTTATTTGTCACTATACAATTGTCACTATTGTATTATTTGTGTGACATAGACGACCATTATTATTCATAGTACATACACAGGGGTTAATACAACATCGGTAAAATGATAAATTGCTATGTATAAATAAATCTAACCTAAAATAGAATGTAAAGGATATACACAATAGGCGTGTAAACCAGCGTAGCGTAAAATTTCGATGTATGTAGGATAAACTATCTCGCACGTACCAACTGTATAAAACCTTATTTAAAGATATGTACAAAAATTTGTTGTATAATTTATCATCATATAATAAACTAGCGACCCGTCCCGGCTTCGCACGCATAGATAAATATCATGAAGGAAATAACCTATGAAGAACCGAGAGACCCATATTATGTAGTAACTCAATTCACCGCTGCGGGTCGGGGGTAAAGTAAAACGTGTAGCTCTTATTAGTTAGTTCGCGTATCAACATGGCGGCACTTATCGGCTTATGGATTAAAATATATGTCGCAGAGGTAGCAACACCATATTGAGAAGCCCGGAAGAAATCAATCCCCGTGATGCTAGTTTTAATAATAACGGATCAAAATGTCAAGTCGGCGCTTGGGTGGAATCGACATTGTTGGATTGGCAACACCGGTTATGTTTGTTATGGTTTGCTCGAAATGTCGATTGTTGTCAGTTGTCAAAAACGTCAAGATGATTGGAAGCGTCATTGGAAGCGGGATTACGAATCGAGCAATGGAGCCAATCGCACGTGTCGCGTCCACCGCATTTTGAATCCGTTGTAATCTGCGATCTGAGTATAACTTTTGTTACAATTGTTTTTGTAATTGGCTGATTAAATATTGAGAAGATTAACTACGCTGGTATTTCGCTTTATTCGCCATGAACAACGAGCCACCTGACGACTATTACATCCACGTTCTGACATCAGACGTGGGATGTAACCCAACCGCCCCGATAAGGAAAAATGGAAATAGTGATGAAGAAAAATAGTGTTTTTTACTGAAGCAGCAAAACCAAAATCTTTTAGCATTGGTTCAAGCGATGAAAGGACCATCGACTAGCATTGACATTCAGCTGTCCGAATTCGATCTTGACAAAGGAAATGTGGACGCGCGTGCATGGAACAATACTGCGGATATGTGTGTACCGGATCAGCAACTGAGTGGTGTTCCGCTGATGTTTGCTTTGAGCCGTGCGCTGAAGGGACAAGCTGCTGCTTGGCTATTTCAAGTATGTTTCCATGGCATGTGTGGGAGTGACTTCGAGGACCTTTTCATATCAAGGTACGATTGTCCTGAAACTACATGTGCTTTTTTGATAAATTTAAATAGTAGCGAACCAAAAGAAGGTGAATATCTTGCTTCATATGCCGCCACGTTAATGACGTTCCTTATGTCAAAATGGAAAGACCTTACTGTGAAACAAATTGTAGTATCAACAGTTATGGCACGTATCGCGCAATTTGAACCACGTGTGCAGAGAATGGCGTTTACCGTTTACAACAGGAACTGAAAGCGATATCATTACGCGAAGCACCTACCAAAGCGAATGATCAAGTTGCCGAAGTAAAACGAAGTCGCGATACCATTATCAAATGCTACAATTGTGGCAAGCTTGGGCATAAAGCACCATAATGTTGTCACCGACGTGATTTTTTTAAACAAAACAGTAGAGTAATGAACAAACGAACCTTAACGCGGGACCAGTCAACATAGAAGCGCTCCTGTGAATCCAGCAGTTACCTGCTTCCACTGCCGGGGAACAGGCCTCTATGCATCCAGCGGCCCCAATCGACGCGACCAGGGTGGAGCCAGCGGTATCAACGGAACCCGAGCTACGGCGGAGAAACGAGTGGATACGTGCAATATCAGCGTCCCTGCTGGATAATGCGACACTCTGGTGAGCAGTACCTATTCTATTATGATTCTGGAGCCGAATGCTCGCTTATAAAGGAAATGTAATGACACTGTAATTTTGACTGTTATTGGACAGACGTCAGTTCATAGCACTATTCAAATTTTGACTACTGTTGAAAAACTTTCAGTTAGAAATCCTCTTTCACGTACGGCCTGCCTCTTACTTACCATATGACATTCTAGTAGGCCGCGAACTATTAAAACAAGGTCTAGCAGTTCATGTGACTCCTGATAAGTTACAGTTTACTAGGACAATTGTTGTTTGCGCATGTGATGTTTCAAATGCTCGAATATTGACAAAAATGCTGACTATGACAAAACACGTTTTGACAGTACAAAAGTTAAATTTGTTAACTTTAAAGTTGGAGACTTTGTATTATTGAAAAATAAATAGCGAAACCAAACGAAACTCGGTCCTAAGTACAAAGGCCCCTATAGCGTCATTGAGGTGCTTGAAGGAGACCGTTACGTTTAAAGGCTTTGAGTGGTGACCGTACCTACAATCGTGCTCATAATCGCTTGTGAAAAATGCCTAATGATTGCCCTCAATTAGTTGAGGATGATAATCGATCGAAGACTATTGAGCAATAATGTTGTTTTGAATTTTAAGAGTTCTGTTTTCATGCAAATTGTGAGAGTATCCGCCGGATGGAGGCGATGGCTTTCTTGAGAGTATTCGCCGGATGGAGGCGATGGCTTTTTTTGAGAGTATCCGCCGGATGGAGGCGATGGTTTTTTTTGAAAGTATCCGCCGGATGGAGGCGATGGCTTTTTTGACAGTATCCGCCGGATGGAGGCGATGATTTTTAGAGTATCCGCCGGATGGAGGCGATGATTTTGAGAGTATCCGCCGGATGGAGGCGATGATTTTGAGAGTATCCGCCGGATGGAGGCGATGATTTCATGATAGCAGAACCGAGTAAAAATGTTGAATTAACTTTAAACTAAATGTTGGCAGATAATTGCACAATGGTCTCTATTGTGAATTATAACTTAAAGCTAAGTGCAAATTTTACTATGTTACTGGTTAATTGAAAAAAATTAATGTTGACTAAAGCCAGTCTTAGTCAGGGTTGGCCGAGCTAGAGTAAGATCTGTTTCTGCTTAGATTTTTTGGTTACAGATTACGCAAACGAGGACGTGTGATGCATCAGAATGGCCGTGTCGCAGAGGTAGCAACACCATATTGAGAAGCCCGGAAGAAATCAATCCCCGTGATGCTAGTTTTAATAATAACGGATCAAAATGTCAAGTCGGCGCTTGGGTGGAATCGACATTGTTGGATTGGCAACACCGGTTGTGTTTGTTATGGTTTGCTCGAAATGTCGATTGTTGTCAGTTGTCAAAAACGTCAAGATGATTGGAAGCGTCATTGGAAGCGGGATTACGAATCGAGCAATGGAGCCAATCGCACGTGTCGCGTCCACCGCATTTTGAATCCGTTGTAATCTGCGATCTGAGCATAACTTTTGTTACAATTGTTTTTGTAATTGGCTGATTAAATATTGAGAAGATTAACTACGCTGGTATTTCGCTTTATTCGCCATGAACAACGAGCCACCTGACGACTATTAAATCCACGTTCTGACATATATCATCATCCGGTTCTTCACGCCGGAGCAACTTTGTCTTCTTTATAAGACTCAAGTTCGGGCCTGCGTGGAGTATTGCTCGCATCTCTGGGACGGCTCCGCACAGTATCTTCTCGAGGCTCTCGATAGGTTGCAGCGTCGGGCTATCCGCATAATCGACGACGAAGAGGTCACAAAATACCTAGAACCTCTGCAACTTCGTAGGGACATAGGCTCCCTAAGTACATTTTACCGCCTGTACCATGGTGAGTGCTCTGAAGAACTATTTTCCCTCATCCCACCCTCTCCCCTCCGTCATAGAACCACACGTGCAGGCTTGCGATGTCATCATTCCACTGTTGAGGACATTTGTTCTCGTACTAAAAAGTTCGGCAACTCCTATCTCTGTCGAACTATTAAAAAGTGGAACGCCTTGCCTGCACATGTGTTTCCTCCTTCCTACAACATGGGATCCTTCAAACGAAGCGTGAAGAAGCACCTTGCGGGCCAGCATGGTAGCGTCAACTGACAGTACACCGTAGTCCTTTGTCAGTTGCCGCTGCAATTTGGGCTCCCCTTTTCGCTTACCAACAGGCGAAGAGGAGCCACTATGCTGAGCCAATACAAAAAAAAAAAAAAAAAAAAATATATTCTCCATGATAAAAATAAATTCCTAAAACGGGCTCGTTTCGCTGAGATATTTACACGCTAAAACACAACGCTTATGTGTGCGAGGGTGCCATCATGCGCGGTCAATTGATTTATTGGTTTGTGGTAGGTATTGACGAAATTTGGTTTCTATCATTTTTAGGGCTCCGTACCTTAAAAGGAAAAACGGAAGCGTTATTTAGGATCACTTTGTTGTCCGTCTGTCTGTCAAGATCATAATATCAAATACTCGAGTGAAAAAATCAAACTTACTTTACTATACTTTTTTTACGACAATAATTTGCGAAAATATTTTTTACGGAGCCCTCAGAGCGCGAGACGGACTCTCACTTAACGGTTTTTTTTAAGTTGAAGAAATGTAAAGGGATAAGACTGTTAACCATTGAGATCCTACGGCAACCTACGACTTCCATCGTAGTTCCAGCATGAATATATTTTATATAGTATTGTATATGTATTATTGTATATATTTTATAGTTACTATCAGATTAATTTTATTATATAATTATTATCAAAACTTTAATTAGGTCTCATAAATATGTAATTACATTAACATTATAGACCCTGTCGAGCGCCGCACTTCTGAGAGGTGGACGAGTTCTTTACCCTACTTATTATTCAACTTTATCACATTAGATTATTTATTCACTATTATTTACTTTTGGTAAGATTTATATAATAACATTTTACATTTCTAAATCGTTCTTGATATGTATACCTACGTGTGTTATGTTTATTTATATTAATTAATTAACGTATTATATTTATTGATTTTAATAATTATTTAACATTTATATTTATTGTATATTAACATCGTTTAGGAACTTACTTACTGAATAATAACATTTGGTAAGTAGGATATTTTTTAATGTTTGTCACGACATTCTTTCAAGGATAAAGCTTATTGTATGACATATTAAACATGCTCGATGAATGATTGTTTAGTCGAGCGACCGGTGTCTGCAGTTTGTTTCTGTGCCGTAATGAGTAGCCGGTAGGTATGTCTTGGCGTCTTGTATACAAGTACGAGGGCTCACGTACAAATTTACATATTTCTAATATATACATACATGAGAGCGGGAGTATGCCATATTTCCAAAAGTAGGGTTTACAACTGTCTCTTTGGTCTATATTTGTTATTATACGAATCATTTTTTTTTGTTGAATAAAGATGGTGGGTGCATCTACACTATTTCCTCATATGATAACATCGTAGGATAACCATGAATAGGCATAGCAATAATAGGTACTTACCTATTGCTGTTTCTACATCAGTTGATTTTTTGACCTCGCGCTGGGCATATGCGAAACTTGCTAGTTTTGATCTTATTTTTTTTTTTGTGTGAGATTTCCAGTTTTTATGTGAGTCTATGTCTATACCGAGCAAAGTGAATTTTCTTACCGATTCTAATTTTATTACGTTATACGTATAATTTACATTGAGTTAATGTTTTTGAGGAGGGTGAAATGTCATTAGTTTTGGAATAATTAATTTCAAGATTGTGGTCATCTGTCCAGTTTGATATGTTGGTAGGTGCTAAGTTTAGTTTGTCATTTATT
This sequence comes from Pyralis farinalis, assembly GCA_947507595.1. Lineage (NCBI taxonomy): Eukaryota > Metazoa > Arthropoda > Insecta > Lepidoptera > Pyralidae > Pyralis > Pyralis farinalis. The sequence goes on along the minus strand of OX382277.1, from coordinate 13,789,419 downwards.
ATGTAACCATTTTGGCACGATGTGAGAAGAGATATGTCGTCAGCGAATAACACACACGGCGCGTCCATAGTTTTCGGTAGATCGTTTATATATATTAGAAACAAAAGACAGCCGACGACACTGCCTTGGGTTGGTGATTATTTGGTTTGAGCGGATATTACTTACCTATTTGTTTACGGGTTTCATCAATTTAAACGTTTTGTTCTCTGTTTTTTAAGTATGTTAGAAGTGGTTGAGGTTTATTTAAAAGTTGTACTAGGTATGTATGCACTTTTAGACAATTACGACTTGATTATCATCAAAATGTCATGATATTGGAGCAATTTTAGCCGACATAAATTAATCGTGTTATAGATATATACGCGCAACGAAGATAATTTTTTTAATTCAGTTTGTCGGACGATTTAGATTCGCAAAAGTGGAAGGATGTAGGAGCCGAGGAAGGCCAAGACTTACCTACCATGACCAAATTGGTCGTGTTCTATCAGAAGGTGATGTCAGGAGCCCTAGAACCCGGCGAGCGTGCATGAAAAGAGCTATGCAATGAATGTTAAAGAAGCGAGTGAGGTATGTAAAGATCGAGTCACGTGGCACTCGGTTCTCTCTACCTAACCCGTAAGGGATTTGGCGTGAAGTTATAGATAGATAGATATAAAATCAAATCGTGATAAGTCCCGGAACTACAATAAAAAAAAAAAATTAGAAGTGGTAAAAACTTTTTCCAATGCAACATGCCAGTAATCCTAGGGCGAGCGTGCATGAAAAGAGCCATGGGTATTATAAATAGTTAGCGAGTTGTGTAAGAACTGCGTCTTAAGGTGCTCAGTTGTCCCTGCCTACCACGCCAGGGGCCTGGCGTCAAGATATACATGCATACAACTCGAACTCCGTAATCTGATCTGGTCAATTGTACCACATTCTAAACTACGATTCAATTACTAAAATGTCATTAACAAAGCTATTTAGAAGCAGACGACATAATCTAAGCAGTGTCTGACTCGCGTGTGACTTGTTTGACTAGTGCTTAAACAATGCAAGGAATCATTCTGAAAAACAATAGGTGCTATTATGATAATATTCTACATATAATATATAATACATACGTGTATTTACTGCGAACTGCAAACATACCAGGCTAATGGTTGGAGACGCATTTAGTTTCAAATGCTAACTTAGATCATAATAAATATAAAACTCATCTTTTTGTTTCCTAATCCATTAGGGTTGGCGAGGCCCGCTACCTAAGCCCAAAGATTTGGCGTACATACTGATTTTGACATCTCCACAACAATAATTCTTGGACATGTGGGTTCCTCACGATGTTTTCCTGCGCCGACGAGCAAGTGTTAATTACAAATATGTATATAAATCGGAAAACTCGCATTTAGGGGTACATGTCAGGATTCGAACCAGGGACCTGTCGCTCGATAGGCCGGATCCATATCGACTTGGCAATCACTGCTCAATAATTATAATACTTATTATTGGTAATTATTTCGATAAAGATCAGAATTTCATCTATCAAAAAGGTTTTAATATTTTCCTAAAATTTCGCAACAATCTACCTGCCGAAACCTGCTCATAGATATATTGGTCCATCAATGTTCCCAGGAGCTGGTCACGACGGGTGTACAACATTACATCAATCTACTCAAAGGGGCCCCTGCGCGTTGGATCCTTATCGCCGCGCACGCCTGTTAAATTACCGGGATTAATACCCGTGAAATAAGATACCGACTTAATAATAAACACTTATGTATTACTTGACAACACAGTTATAGAACCACTTAAGTTAATTTAGTCTTTCTGTCTCTCTGTAATTAATATTAAATGGCAGGATTTAAACCTACTGACACCATAGCCTATGGACATTGGCAACACCTGGTCCAAGGGTCCACTCTTGCTTTGCCGTCCTTGTAAATACCTCTTCAAGCCTTCCTTGAAGAACCCTGTGCTGTAGTTCCTTAGAAATACTTCAGCATCATTCCGCAAATTACTAGTTCTCGGTAGCAAACTTCTCTGGAACCGCAGAGTACGCGACCATTGCGGCTCCATCGTATGAGGATGAACTCCCAGCTATCGCCGACCTGTGTCATGTCGTACTCCTCAGAACACAATCCATTGTTCAAACGGCATAGCACGCAAAGGGAAATGTTCATGAAGCAGTTTTTTTTTATTTTAATCACGGCTGACATAATGAAATCAATCAAATGCGATAATATATGCAAGTATGGTTCAATATAGACCGCAAATTATGTTAACTGGAAGCCTTGCTAATGAATATTGACGTTAAATCCATTCCGAACGTACAATACTGAAATGGATGGATAAATACATTGGACTGAATTGGATATAAACGAAATTAATGTTATGAGAATAACGCATTACCTGAGTTTCCTTTTTTTATACAACGTTGGAGAGCATACAAGCATACGGCACACCTGATGTAAAGCGGTTACCATAGCCTAACAATGCTTGCAATACGTTAAGTATCACTCGCGCGATCCCTCCTCTGATGCTAACACTGCAACTCCTTAAGAGCTTACTGGTGACCCCACTCACTCACAAGAACATAACGACCCTTCAAGGAGTTTTTTTCATACCGCTAAGATGGCAATCTAGTATACAGACTGCCTGACGGTAAGCAGTTATCGTAGCCTATGGACAATTGCAACACCAGAGGTGTCATTCATGCGTTGCCGTCCCTGTAATAACCTATTCACACTGATTTTGAAGAATGACTGCCTTTTGATGTTGTAGTCCCTTGGGAAAACTTCAGCTGGGAGTTCATTCCAGAACTTGTGAGTTCACGGTAGAAAACTTCGCTCGAACCGCACAGTACGTAACCATTGCGGTTCCAGTGTGTGTGGGTGAAATCCGCGGTAGGCGAGTTTCAAACAACTCTTCCGAACACAACCCGTAGTACAATCGGTAAAACACACAAAGGGAGATAAAATATCGCATTAAACTTAAGGGCTTAATACCGTCTGTAAGCTTAGTATTGCCGACAATTCTCACAGCTCGGCTCTGAACCGAATCACAAGGTCCTAACAGGTATCCAGGTGCGCCCTCCTAAACGTGACTACAGTACTCCATGTGCGGCCGAACTTGAGACTTGTCTATACAGTACAGATAAATAAAATTGGAGTGTCTGTTTGTAATATTAAAATAACCGCTTTTTACTAAATGCATATGAACACGGTACATATACCAAAATGAATATTTTTACAATTTTTGTCTGTCTGTCAGTTGTTCCGGCTAATCTCTGAAACGGCTGGACCGATTTTGACGGAACTTTCACTGGCAGATAGCTGATGTAATAAGGAGTAACTTAGGCTACCTTTATTTTAGAAATTTTATTTATTTTTATTAATATAAATAAATAATAAAAAAAAACTATTCCGCGCGGACGAAGTCGCGGGTACAGCTAGTATGATATAAGTACTTATTTGTTCCGCACTGAAGTATTGCTTTGCGCTGTTGAGCACACCAAGTGATTGTTCCAAACGTACTGCCCCTATATTTCCTGTGTGGAAATGGAATCAACGAGCGTTGGTGTCCAAGTAGCGTTACTAACCACGGCGCCACCAAGCTCCTCAAACGCCATTCCTATGTACTGGATTCAGGAATAAATACATCTGTAATAGAACAAAATTTACTAATGTGGCTCAAAGCCCAAAAGCCTCTGAGGCCGTAACTTTCTAGAACGGTGACCAAGAATCGCAAAACGCAAAGTAGTATGAACAAAGAAGCACATGATAGACAGACGATCTGGTGAAGATCGCAGAGAGCCGGGAGTAGTACATGACCGATCGTATGGAAATTGAAGGAGGAGACCTATACTAAGCAGTCACCAGCGTCCTTCAGCTGAAATGATGAATGATAATGACGAACGCTTTATTGATAAAATGATGTGGAATGAGTTCAGACAGCTACGAGTTTGGTATTTTCCTTTTGTATAGTGGAATATTAACAATGCAATGTTTACAAAACAATTCGAGATACGTCCCAATGTTTTTCTGATATTACCAGCTCTAAAGTCTGGAATAAATTGTACCAACACTGGCAAAAAGCCCAAAACCCCATTTTCTAAGCTAGATGTTGGATAACCCCGATCGGTGACCGTAGGGCTGCGTAAAAGGCTTAATTTCCGCCAAATCGTATGGAAAAGTATGCCTGAGTACGGTCTAAACCTCGTTCGACTGAAACAAGAACTGTATCCCAAAAGTGGAACGATAAAGGTAAGAGCACATTATGCCACAGCGGGGAGGAGCGGGCCATATTGCAGTCCAAAATGCGGATGTTATACACTTACACAGAGCAGTACTGCGACCCACTCCGTTCCGGCAGAGTATGTGATACTTCATACAAATGGTATAATAACAATTTGTTCGTATTTCCGCTCTGTGATCCAACATAATTACCTTAAAAGTTGATGACAAGCAAACAATTAATTAAAGACAAAGTGACAATCATACTTTAGTGGATAAATAACTGGTTTATTGACTAACTGGCCCCTTCTTCTTAGGCTTAGGTAGCAATCCTAATGGATTAGGAAACGGGATAACGTTAAGAAGAAGATTTTGCACTATTTGATATAGAGTAGTAAAATTCTGTTCGCACTTCTTAACTAATATTTTGTTATACAGTTCCTTAATTTATTATCTTTATAACTTCACGCCAAATCCCTTACGGGGTAGACAGAGAGAACCGAGCGCCACGTGACTCGATCCTTACATACCGCACTCGCTTCTGTAACATTCATTGCTCTTTTCATGCACGCTCGCCGGTTTCTAGGTAATTAGGTATAAATAATCATACTTACCTTATTAACTTAGCTAAATTGTTGTCAAAATATATTCTATCATGAGTGATGAGATAGTAAATACTCTGTCCATCTATAAACCCCAAACTGAAGCTTAGTAGGCAATTTTAATCTCCGTTTAAGTAACTTCGCCAACTTCGCTTCACTTAGACAGTCTTCTGAATAGTAAATATACAGGCAAAAGCTGGCAGATAGACTTTGTGATTCAAGACTTACATTACATAATAGATAAGTCCCTGATGAATAAGTTTAGTAGATTTGGATAATATGTGATTTTTTACTAATAATTGCTAAAATTAGAAAATGTATTGAGTACCATAAGACTCTTTTAAACTCACAGCTGGTGAATATAATTAAGTATCAAAACGTGGGTATACTAAATAGTAAAAATATTTTGTTTGACCTCTACGCCCAATTATAGCATAAATGAATTGAATTTCACTTTGAGAGTCATACTTTTACATTTCTTTTACTATACGCCTTGATTATTACCATTACATTACATTGTAATATTTTATTGCAATATCAAATTGACGATTTGAAAAGGGACCTATAATGACAAGTTTCTTTCGGCATTTCTTCTTCGCCATGGTCATTTTCCGAAATGATGGATTGTGAAATTGTGCATTATACCTTTATACAATAAGATTATATTTAGAAAATGTAAGCCGCGTCTAAGTAAGTGCTCGCGAGGGCTCAATAGCAATTATTTTTTTAATGCTTTTCCAATCCCAATGCATTCTCTTTCACCAAAAAGCGTTTTCCTAATCGGCAAAGCGTGATCATGTGTTACAGAGTCAGTTAGTCAAATATATAATCTGGTAAATATGCAAAGTATGCATCGTATAATGCTGTTCGCTGAGTCATACAATCGATCGATTAATCTAGAACATGGAGATGTGCATTATAATTTGCAACACAAACAATGGCCGCTCACTTTGTTTGCATGCCTAAATAAAAAAAATGTCAAATGCGAGTCGGACTCGCGTATCGAAGGTTCCGTACAAACTTGAGGGTATCTACGTAAATAGTTAAGTAATGTAGGTATGTAGTAATCGCATTTTTAGGGTTCCGTACCCAAATGGTTAAACGGAACCCTATTACTGAGACTCCGCTGTCCGTCCGTCTGTCACCAGGCTGTATCTCATGAACCGTGATAGTTAGACAGTTGAAATTTTCACAGATGATGTATTTCTGTTGCCGCTATAACAACAAATACTAAAAAATAGAATAAAATAAATATTTAAGGGGGCTCCCATACAACAATCGTGGTTTTTTTGCTCATTTTTACTCGATATTGATAACGGCAACAGGTAGATGCTTGAAATATTCACAGAATATTCTATATTCACTTTAAGAATAAATAATTAAATTAAAATTAAACTAATATTTAGGGGGGCTCCCATACAGCAAATATGATTTTTTTTGCCGTTTTTATAGATAATGGTACGGAAGCATTCGTGCGCGAGTCCGACTCACACTTGGCCGATTTTTTTTCTGGCGGGTGCATGCGGTTCACATTTCAGATGGCGAACACTCGCAGAGACGATGGCAGCAGCCGAGACAGAGATGACCGGAGCAGCTATAGCAGCGGTGGCGTGCATCTACTAACAGTAGTGGGTGGATGCCGGCCGGCAGTAGTTAACATGAACTAATCGGGAGTGTAAGCCATCTAAGTAGTTTAGATCAAAATGCCTGTAAAAAAATTGTTGCAGGCCGGGGCTTCTACCGCGCGTATCCCGGGGTCCCATTTTTCTTCCTTTCTTTCATTTACCTCTACTTCTAAGGGTCGTATCATGTCTATAACCTTCTATAAATAGTATATAACCTTCCTCGAGAATTAGGCTCTCAAATGCAAAAAAAAACGAGTGTGCTTTAGACCACACGATTGAAGTAAAACTTCTTTAGCTCCATTCTTCTTTTTCGTTGTCTTCTTCTTCTTTATAAACTTTATAGAACGTTAGCGCTTAGAAGCACTTTTTTCGCAATCACATTATTATAGTAGTTGCCCTCACTAACTTATATCTTCCTTCAACTTCCGTTCGCCTCGCCCGATCACGCTTTTCGCTCTCGTTACGCATTCGCCAGCTTACTCCCCAAGTCAAGCGTGCGTAAAGAAGTTTTACTTCATAAAAATTATAGTAAACTTTTGTTTTCATCAATTGACAATAATAACCAGATCCACATAAAACTAGAACTTTTCTAATGCGAAAATTGAACCTGTGACATTTGTTACATGTTATTTATAGATATAGAATCAATTTAGCGGATTATTAAGCCTATCGTTACGGAACTATTCGATGAGCTCGGTCATAGTAAAATCAAATAAGTAGGCCGACTCGAGCCCCGAGCGAACGATAATAGCCTAAACACGTAGGGATGTCGCTTATAGTTTATACAATCGTCAAAAATGCATAGTCTATCTATATACAAAGCAATTTTCCCCTGTAGGGCAATCATCAGGGATCTATAATACAAAGATTTTCTTAATTATTTTTTGTACATAGACCAGGAACTGACTACTATTTATTCATTACCTTCGTCATGTTACCTGTTTAGTGATTTGAAATTCAAACGTGGCTTTACTGAATCATATTTTTTCAAATAAAATTAAATGATTATGAAATTGTATTGAAGTTATACTTCCTTAGGCGCGTTATGAAAAAATGATGAGTGAAATTTTAAGCTACTGTAACACAAAAGTAACAGGTTGAAGCTGCCCGCTAAACCGCTCACGAAAAATATGCCCAAAACTGCAGCCAAACAACAATTCCCTTGTGGGTTATTGTGTTCATGCGAGTGAGTGACGTTATTACCTCACGGAAAACTGCAGACATATAAGAATTCTCTGGAGGGTTGTTATGTTCATGCGAATGAGCGATGTTATTACCTCCCGGAAAACTGTAGACATATAAGAATTCCCTGGAGGGTTGTTGTGTTACTACCTTACTCATCTGTCCAGTGAATTGTTATTTGGCTGCAGTTTTCCGTGAGATAGTAACGTCACTCACTTGCCTGAACACAACAATCGTCCAGGGAATTGTTATTTGGCTGCAGATTTCTGTGAGGTGTAAACGTCACTCACTCGCATGAACACAACAATCCTCCAGGGAATTGTTATTCGGCTGCAGTTTTGAGCATATTTTTCGTGAGGTAGTAACGTCACTCACTCGCATGAACGCAACATCTGTCCAGCGAATTGTTATTTGGCTGCAGTTTTCCGTGAGGTAGTAACATCACTCACTCGCCTGAATACAACAACCGTCCAGGGAATTGTTATTTGGCTGCAGATTATAGCTACTCGTAGTTAGCTCTTAAGCGCGAGTAACTGCTACGGTAACCGCTTTACATCACGTAGACCGTATGCCTGTATGCCTCCCGATCTTGTATACGTAAGCAGTTACAAAATAGATTACGGACAGTTGTAACACTCGTGAATCCAAGCCTGTAGAAAAACCTTCACACCTTTTTTGAAGTACCCCATCCTGTAGTCCCTAGCGAAAATTTCAGTACGGAAATAATTTCGACAATAGTACTCGTACCTACTTCATGCGACAATAGTACCTACTTCATGCGACAATAGCACTTCATGTGCGGTCAAACTTCAGACGAGAGCTGTATTTTTTATTTATATTTGTAACGAAAAGGGAAGTTTGACGAGCTAGGTGGCACAGCGGTTAATATCGCGACTTTGTCATCGGTGATGCTCGCGGGTTCCGGACCGAACGGATTCCCACACAGCACAAACATTTGCGTGCATAAATGTTCCTTTGACTTGGCCTGGGTAGTAAGAGAGGTTGGGCGCATCAAAGCAGCCCGCCTGTGGAAGCATCTCCACCTCACCGCCTCTCATAAAAGCACCCAGACTAGTCAAACAGACATGTTCACGCACACAAATATACTCGTATGTCCTGTGTGAGAATCGAAGCCGCGAGCGTCGGTGACAAAGTCGCGATATTAAACGTTGTGCCACCAAGCTCGTCAAACTTGCCTTTTTCTTTCGAAGAATAATAAAAAAATACAGCTCTTGTCTGAAGGTTGACCGCACATGATTTCCGTACAGAAGTTTTTCCTAAGGACAACAGGATGGGGTACTTCAAAAAAGGTGTGAAACTATTCAGACCAAGATAAACAGACATGTTCATTGCACACAAATGTTTGTCCTGCGTGTGAATTGAACCCACGAGTGTTGGTGTTCATCTAGTATTGCTAACCACTGCGTCTCCGAGCTTGTCGTGTGTAATGATAGAGTCATAGTGTAACAATTATTAGTCATTACACTATGGTTGAGTCATGTAGCTATCGGTTCCCTCTGCCTACCCAGCAAGGTACTTGGCGGGAAGATATTCATAATTCTTTTTTATACAATGGGGAGAGGCTGATGTTAATACAGCTTACTCCTCAAGAGCTTACTGATATCCTGCCTCATTCTCTCTTCAGAGAGTTGTTATTTGGCAACGGTTTTCTACATGCTATAGGAGATTCTTTGACGAGTCCGATATCTTTAACGCCAGAGCCTCGTTTGACTTTGACTCTTAAAGATGATAACGAGCCATTTTCATTCCCAATCCCTTTTATATTGTTACGACTTCATTTCACTCAGTTTTCTCGTAATAATTTTGTTACTTTCTGACATGTAGAAAGATATTCTGATTATGTGATGTTAGATATCTCGAGATTTGACGACGTAAGGGATCTAAAGTGCCTTTAAAAGGCTAGATATGCGAGCTATCGCGAAAACTTTTAGCGCGTGGGAGCACCCATCCTTAGCATATACGTGGGGCGTGTTGAGGCGTATCTCTTAAATGAAACAAGTAAGGGCAAAATAAGGTATTTACTGTTTTTCAAACTACTCTTCTTTATTACACTTTAAACGTAGGACCCTGCAACCGAGATTCGCTCGGCGTTTTTAATGGCCTTTTTTTATAAAATCGCATCTATGGATTTAAGCATTGTTTCCATGGGAAATTTAGATTGTATAACTGCTTACGCTCAGGTAGGCCGTACGCTTGGGTGACACCTTAGGAATATAAACATAATCATGTTCTGAGTTATTGGTTCATACACACAAATGTTTGTCCTCTGTGGGAATCGAATTCACGAGCGTTGGTGTCAAAGTAGCGTAACCACTGCGCCACTGAGCTCGTCAAATTTCTACATTATTTACTATATTGATACAGTGGTGCTTCAGCTGATGATTTTTCAGTCTGTCTTATGCAACTCCTCAAATCTTGAGCAATGCTGTTACGCTAATTCTCACGCAAAGCCAAGGTGGGGAAGGGGGGGGGGGGGGGGGGGGTGTGTTAGTTTCGTATTCTAAAATTAACAGAATTCATTAACATAAATCCATATTTACTAAACGCACATCTGTTATCACCAAAACGCAAATGTCATTTGATACGTGTTTGTATCCAGTTTATGTAGGTATGTTTCTACAAATAATCTTCATTAACATGTATTAATTATTTATTAGGTTAATGTTTCATTGGTTTATTAATTGATGAATACGTCAGGAGCCCTAGAAACCGACGAGCGTGCACGAAAGTTATGAAGAAGCAAGCAACGTGTAAGGACCGCGTGTTATGTCTGTCTTCTCTGTCTACCCAGAAAGTAACGTGGCTTGAAATATAGATAGATAGATTTGGTAACGATTTATGTGACTAACTATCTTCTCAAGAGTTAAAGCTCGTCTCATATGTACACGAAAAGTGGCGATTTTGACCCTCTCTAAATACATAATAATATTTTTAGAAACTTTTTTTACGAGAAAGCGAAAAATGTAATGTTCTAGTGAAGCTTATGAGGGATGTGCCAAAGCGTTAGCGAGACTACTGTGTTGTATATGCTTAACTGTTCCACATTAATCAGCGACGAAACTAGTGACGAATAAGCTTCATTGCTTATGCATTGACATGGCAAAAAAAAATGATCTATTCTCAAATATTGTAGTTAAAGTATTTTTCTTTTTGTAAGCATACGACCTGCCTGATTGTATATAGTTATCGTAGTCTATGGATATTTGTAACGCCAGTGGTGTCTCTCGTGCATTCCCGACTCTGCAAAATTTCTTAACGCATTTCGTGAAGAACATTAGGTTCAACATTCAAGGACGGCTGTAATATATATAGGGAAACCTCGGCGATGATTTATTTCCACAGCTTAAGAGTTTTTTTTTTTAAATTTGGTTACAAACTTCTCAGGGATATAACATATGCGACCATTGCGATTCCAGCGAGTGCGAATTCTCAGCGATTGTAAAACGAGGCTGTTCACATAACATAGAACAATTCCGCGGAGTACAGGCCATTGTAAATCGATAGAGCACACAAAAGGAGAAAAGAATATGAACTGAAGGGCTTAATACGGTGTGTGAACTCAGTAAGACAATTCTCAAAGGGCGTCTTTACACCAAATCACAAGGTTCCCGCTGGTATTTAGGTGCTACAACCCATAGGTGACTACAGTACTCCATGCCCGGTCTGACTTGAGACTTGATTAACAAGAATCTTTATTTTGAGTTGAAGTAGGATTTTTTGGAGATGGTAAGTGGTGTGTGAAATGAGAGACTAGTTAGTTAGGCTATGTCGGAAACGCATCCAACTGCAGCGTACAATTAGTACTAAGTTTAACACGTCTTTTGCATAACGGATATCGCGGAAAGTATGAAGTTTTATTTGATCGTATAACAATGTAACGAAATGTAATTTTTATTTGCTTAGAACTTTTCCCTGTCGTTAACATTGTCAAAAGTGTCAAATATAACAGTTTTTTGTATTTTTAGATATTTGTATAAACGACTTCGCCATAACATTATTTTGTTATATTTATTTTGCTACGTGAGCCTGATGTATTGAAATACGTTTCATAAAACTGATTTCATTGTATTCCAAAATCAGTGATTGCGTTGGTATCGATTTCAGTCAAGTCGATTTCACTTTTACATTTTATTTTTATTTTATACATACACATACATACATATCTTCACGCCAAGTCCCTTGCGGGGTCGGCAGAGAGAACCGAGCGCCATAAGACGCGGTCCTTGCATACTTCACTCGCTTCTGTGACGTTCATAGCTCTTTTCATGCATGCTCGCCGGTTCCTGGGGCTTCTGACATCACCTTCTGATAAAACACGACCAATTTGGTCATGGTAGGTTAGTCTCGGCCTTCCTCGGCTCCTACATCCTTCCACATTTGCATTGTATATCTGTTTCGTCATTCTTTCGTCCCGCATTCTTTCTACATGTCCGAACCAACGGAGCATGCCATGCATTTTATTTTATAACTTTAGTTATTTTTCATCCAAATTAGATTGGGCTGCTGCGGGACTGTATTCACAAGAATAACCCTAAAACTCCTAATGAATATATGCATATCAACAATATAAACTATTACGTGAGGTTATAGTCTTCATATAATGAATACTTTCATAATATCGACATTTTCGTTTTATCCCGGTAAGAAACAAGCGACTGATGTTTTAAAAGGTTTGTGAGTCTATAATTTTCTAGTATATAATAGCTTAGTATTTGTTTTTGTTTTCATCATCTGTTGTTGAAATTACTTCATTACTACATTATTACAACTTAAACTCATGCAGTATCTTTCGATTTTAAAAGAGATAAACTTTTATTTCAGGCTTTACAAAAGTAAATCGACACTAAAGACAATACCCGTCATTAGTGTATTGATTACAATACCTATTAACTCTACTAAATTAATAATAGAAAGTAACTTTAAGTAATTAATTATACTTTTATTATTAGTGGTAGTTGAAATGAAACAATCAAAATCAGTTCCAACAAAGTTCCGAGTATATTCGAATAAATTAAAAAAGGACGACTTGTAACATCTACTTTTTGAAAGTCGAATAATGAGTTTCGGAAATATCTATTTACTATACCTATATACTACACTACACAATAAGTCCCTTGCTGGGTACATACCTCAGTCACTTCTTTAACGTTCATAGCTCTTTTTATTTACGCTCGCTGGTTCCTAGGGCTGACACCGCTATCTAATAACACACGTCCAATTTGATCGTGGTAGGTGAGAGTAGAAAATGTAACTTTAGTAATAATTAAAATTTGATAAATGTACGCATTATGAATATAAATCTGGGTACGAATACGATATCCACATATTAAACAAGTTTCACGACGTAGAGATTATTATGGTTCTTAATTAACTCGTTCCGTCTTTGAACCGGAGCATATCCGAAATAAATAGGATTCAAGTTTGTCGGGTTGTAATGATTCATTATTATTTATTACGGTAATACAGGTGTAGTTTCTTAAGAGTATACAAATAAAGTTACAATGAAGAACTAGGAATTTTATCAATACTCTAATAAACATCAATAATTTTTAGTGTTAGAACATTCGCACATTCAAACAGATTCCAGTTAACTTTTTTATTGAAGTGATAACTTCTTATGGGAGAGTAAACCGCTTCGTTATGTAACGCGTTACGGCTTCTGTCTGGCTTCCCTTTCTCTCACGCATACGGCAGCGGATTAGTTTAAGTTATCACTTCTATCGGGCATCCCGAGACGCACACGTTTTTTTTAATCGAGTATACTCAACTACATAGAACTTAACTTACATCCAGATGTCAAAGTAATACTTGTATGTATACAAATATTTATGCCCATGCACTTATCAGTTTTGAATAGTACAGAAAACATTATTGTTATTCTGTAATCACGGGTGTTAATCCCGGTTAGTTGATAGGCGTGTGTGAGGATATGAATCCAACGCGTAGAGGCCCCTTAGAAAAGATTGATGTAATGTATTCTACCCGCCGTGACCTGCTCTAGTGGATATCAATGGGAGGGTATACCCACGAACAGGTCACGGCAGATAATGAGTCGTAAATAATTGAGCTATTGAAATGAGATTTGGAGGGATTGTTAGTACTTTGCTATTACAGAAGAAAGACGGACACCTGCCATAACTATCATATCTGTGTATCATGTTACTTTCGACAGGCAGTGGCTCGCCACTCACAAGATGGATCCCTGAAATGCCAGAGGAAGTCGGCCGGGTGCAACACCGATGTCAGTGACTCTGGGTTGTCGAGAGGTGTACTGCGCTTTCTCCGAAGTTATGCCCTTTAACACTTTCACCGCTGGAGCATATCACCTGCTAGAACAATACACACTATCGACTCCTCTCTGGACGGCCAATGAAGGCAAGCCAGAGCTGAGAATCCTGCGGGCGTCGTCCTACTGTACCGTCTACCAGGCGGAACTCCTGGCTATCTGCACGGCGGCCGAGTACGCTTTGAGCTGCGATGGACCCAGTATCGGCATCTTCAGCGACTCCATGGCGGCGCTCCAGGCGGTGGCGAACGTCGAGTCCCCCCATCCCCTGGCGGTGCAGTCACGGGACGCTCTTAAACTGTGCAAAAGCCAGGGTAAAAGCGTCTCGTTGTTCTGGATCAAGGCACACGTGGGGTTGGAGGGGAACGAACGTGCCGATGAACGCGCCAGGAGCGCCGCACTGGGGTTGCGGAGGCGGCCAGATTACGACCTCTGCCCTGTCTCATTCGTCAAAGGTATGATCCGTAAGGGGACCATTGACGAATGGGACAGGAGATACAAATCGGGAACAACAGCTTCGACGACGAAACTGTTCTTCCCGAGTGCGGCGGAGGCGTACGGTATCGTGGGCAAAATGGTGCCGTCGAGCATCACCACGCAGGTCCTCTCGGGGCATGGTGGGTTCTCCGCGTACTTGCACAGGTTCAAGTGCGCGGATGACCCATCCTGCTTCTGCGACCCCGGCGTGGACCAGACAGTGCAGCACATATTGTTTCGGTGTCCCGCATTCTCCAAACAGTACAGTAGAGGTACGATTTGGAGCAGGAGTTGGGAATGCGGGTCACCGAAACTACAGTCTCCGAAATAGTGATAGGGAAAACTCGAGATTTTTTTTTAAAATACTGCGTCGGTCTAGCCACGGCTACTATAGATCGTAACAAGCAGAGCAGCTCCGCCTAGGACTAATGCTGTATACCTCGGCTATATTTTGTATAGCCGATGGGATCGCGGTGGCTAGGTGGAGCTGTGAAGCTCGCTGTCGCCCGTGTCTGGACTGACGCAGTATAGGGAGGGAAACTGGAAATATGTAGTTATGATAGCTTCACCGGCGTTCTAAAATGGGCCAAAAAGTATTTTCGAAAATAAAACTGTAAGATGATGAATGGAAGATGAATTGCGGAATGAAAGAGTGATGTATGAATGTGTTTCTTTATACGTGTAAAATTTTTGTTTTGTAATAATAAATGATAATATCATAAAAGAGCCTTGCCCATGGCAGGGGTGCAAGGAAGAAAAAAAAAAAAAAAACCTGCGGGCGTTCTTGACTTTTCACTCCGACCGCCGAAGACACGCCGGAGACGAAGGCCCTAATCGACTCTCTGGAGCACTCGGGTACCCATGGTGTCGTTACGCATTATTGTTAATTATTATTGTTATGTTAGTACATAATGCTGTGAATTACCTAGAGTTTGAGCAATTTTTAGTTATAGGACAAAAATGCTCACTGCAAAGGCGCAAGACTTCAATCTCGGTACATTTTTTTTTATAATTGATGAACAAATTATAAACACAATATTAGGCTCTCACGAGTAGATTTTATAATAAAGGAACGTTTTGTCTAGTCGTAGTCACAAGTCATTTATAGAATAGAATACTCTTTATTGCACCAATAACAAATGCCTACAAAACACACGTAAATAGAAAATAAATGTACAATAGGTCTTATCGCTAAAGCGATCTCTTCCAGACAACCATACGACACGAAGAAAAACAATCATATGTAAAAAGTAGGTAGGTGGCGCATTTATGACAGTACAATTTTTATTTTTATATATTAAATGCTTATATATAATAAATTACACATTGTAACGAATAAAAAGAAAGAGAGAGAGAAAAAAGTAGTAAAAGCATGACATAACATACAATAATAAATTTAGATATAAGTCATGACAAATACTTACGAGTATATATAATTATGTATCATCATCAATTATGAACTTATAGTTACATAGAGAGATAGTAAGATTTTACCATATTTTCATACGAAGCTAAGGATTGTGTACTACGTATAGAAATTAGCAAGGCATTCCAGAGTTGTACAGCTCGTACCGAGAATGACTTAGAGTAGTATTGTAGTATTGTGAAGAGTGAGATGGTGTAATTAAACGAAGGCAAAGAATGCTGCGTGTATTGCGATCACGACGATCCCGTACCTCACTGAGATAAATAAAACGTTCCTTCATGTAACTGGGAGAAGTAGGACTGAAGAGAATAGAATAAAGAAGAGAGACAATGTGCCAGTTACGACGTAACCTGATAGGGAGCCACTTGAGCTGAGTGCGAAGTTCGGAAACATGATCATATTTGCGAAGCTCAAATATAAATCGAATGCATAGATTTTGAAGGCCCTCAAGTTTATTTAATTGGTCTTCAGTGAGGCTAAGAATCAGCATAATCCAGAATTGGAAGGAGCAGGGACTGTGTAAGTGAAATTTTGGCATCGATTGGGAGAAAATTACGCAACCGTCGAAGGGAGCCAGTAGCTACAAACAGCGTCCTGGGCCTGGTCCTAACGTGGGCTATTTGCACTGACCAAGAAAAGCTTCTGTCAAAATAGATACCAAGATTTATGACACTCTCACTATAAGGAACATGAACATTATTAAATATTATTCGAGGGACAGTCACCCAATCGATTTTGGAAATGAAACGGGTGCTGCCTGTAATAATGCCTGAGACTTACGCCATATCTTGTATATATTATACGCATAGATCGTAGAATCATCTAAAAATAGTCGACCGTTATTTTAATCATAATCTTCTCATTTAATATTATATTTTTCATTGTTTTAAATATAAAAAATAATACCCCCATTGAAGAAGTCTTGTTTAAACATTTTCAGTAGGCATTTATTGTCGCAATCCAGTTGTATTGTTTTCTTTGATTTTTTTAAATTATAATAGTTGGAGTATACAAACAATATATGAGATAGTATGTTATATAATCTGTATTAAGGGCAAGTGCATTGTCCTACCCGATCCGACGCTTTTCCAATTTGAAACACATTACATCGAACAGAACATTTTCTCATAATGTAGACATCTATACGGCGACATTTTGAGAATGAGATGTTGTCCGCCGAAATGATTATTTTTTATTGAAATATAAGTCGTGTGTTATCAGATGTGGTGTCAGCAGCCGTAGGAACCATGTATGAAAACAGCTACGGATGTTAAGGAAGCGAGTCAGATGTGAAAGGACCGAGTCATGTGGCGCTCGGTGTTTCTAGCCACCCCGCAAGGAACTTGGCATAATGCTATAAATAATGACTCAGGAAAAGTTATTTTGTTTAGAACAGGAAATTGCGTAAATTGGAAACGCTTATTCAGAAGGTTTTCGACAGTTTTCAGTGGAAATTTCTTGAACTTGTCTTTTGTTACTTAAATAATAAGTAAAACGTTATATTTACTTCAGACTTATGACTTTAGGACGTAAATAACAACTTTAAGACGTCAAATTTATCTGACTAAATTTAATAATCGCTTTTGATTGTCAACTTTTCCAACATCCAACTTCCTTACTTACTTATAAATACTCGACGTAATCAAAACATACCTACAGCCGTTAAAACCTCGTTTTTAGGGTTCCGTACCCAAAGGGTAAAACGGAACCCTATTACTAAGGCTCCGCTGTCCGTCCGTCCGTCCGTCCGTCTGTCACCAGGCTGTATCTCATGAACCGTGATAGTTAGACAGTTGAAATTTTCACAGATGATGTATTTCTGTTGCCGCTATAACAACAAATACTAAAAAATGGAATAAAATAAATATTTAAGGGGGCTCCCATACAACAAACGTGATTTTTTTGCCGTTTTTATAGATAATGGTACGGAACCCTTCGTGCGCGAGTCCGACTCGCACTTGGCCGATTTTTACCGCATGTTTTGACACTCGTAATGGAGTCAAACCTGTAAGGTACTCGTATTTCCCGTCGACCTAAGATCATGAAATTTTACAAGAAGGTATGTCATGTAGTACAAGTAAAGAGAAAAAATTGAAAACCGTAAATTTATAGTGACATCACAAACCGTTGCTGCCCTGGCTGCTCCGGTCGTCTCCGCGACACGTGTTTCGTCTCTCCACGAGGCATCCTCAGGCGCCGTAGATGTTAATCGTTAGAATAACTAGCTACAAAGCTAACGAATATACCTATCTAGACACGAGAGTTAATTGAGGACGATCGACGAAGGGATGAACACAGGTTCATCAACGTTTGCTCCAAATTTTCATCTTCAGATACGCAGGCTCACAGGGTTTATAATGTTCTTTGTATAAAATCGCGATTCA
The DNA here is from genome assembly GCA_947507595.1 of Pyralis farinalis. Lineage (NCBI taxonomy): Eukaryota > Metazoa > Arthropoda > Insecta > Lepidoptera > Pyralidae > Pyralis > Pyralis farinalis. The sequence goes on along the minus strand of OX382277.1, from coordinate 13,771,205 downwards.
TCTAAACACAAAATTAAATCCAAATCGTTAAAGCCATTTCCGAGTTACACGGAATATCCTACTAATAAAACGTGAATGTCCGTTTGTTTGTTACGCTTTCACGCGACTACTCAACCGATCATCATGAAACTTTGTACACATATTCTTGGATATATATATTTTTTACCAATGCGAGCGAAGCCGCGGGTAAAAGCTAGTAATTTATATTGGTAATTGCTCGTTAAAAGTAATAAAAAAAATATGCAAAAAGACATCGCTATTAGTGGGCTGCCTAACGGGGACCTTTGTGACTTTATTATATGTATAGTACATCCGGGGGGACCATTAATGTAATAATAATGTATGTACGTATGCATGACGTATTACATATATTTTACACGACAGGTTCCTTTCGGGATAGGCAGCTCGTTCGCTTCTTTTACATGCATCTGCTCTTTTCATGCACGCTCGCCGGTTCCTAGGGCTCCTGACATCACCTTCTCATAAAACACGACCAATTTGGTCACGGTAGGTGTGCAATAATCATAATATCAAACAACTAACATTAGTATTTACCGCTTCCGCAGTTTTAATATTATTTTTGGGTAAAATTGCGTTTTTTATTAATGCACCTATATAGTAGTATATTCTAAGTTTATATTATTTAGCAAAACCTTATCTATATAAACAAATAATTCAAATCATTAGAACGGTTTCGAGACATACGATATATATTTGTATCTTGTATACAACAATTGCTCATTTGCATGGTTTTCATATTATATTGATTTCAATAATGAATAAAATATTCCATAATCATTGACTTTTTTGTGGTGTACATAAAAAAAAAATGCGGAACACTGATGTACAGAATGAGATGATGGACGATATTTAGTGCAATACCAAGATTAGCCCGATGTACTTCGTAAGCCTGGATACCATCTGTGATGAACTTAGCAACAAAGGAACGCGAAAAAAGAAGACAGAAGGAACAATATCTCAACAAAATCTTATCCTGTGTACATAACTATTATTCAAGCACATACAGCTATTCCACTACTGACTATTATGTTCCACTGCTGGAGGTTGGCTGGAAGAGATCTCTTTTAGAAATAAGCTCGCCTTTGCAAACTATGTACTTTAAGCACAAAATGTACTGTACTGTACTGTAATGTACTTTAAGGACAATATATAAATGCAAATAAGGCATCACTGTGAATGTCGTTGCCCGAGACAACAATATTTTTCTGTAGGTAGCCAAGATTATCTGAGAGCATGTTTTCAACGATCCGGCTGATAACTATCACAAGGTTGGAGCTATGAGTACGAGAAGGTGAGTTTGTCACTATGAATCATCTTGCCTGTGTATACTGGGCGTAGGAAGCTACGAGTTACTTTACTAAAAAGTATACTGCGAACCTGATAGGAATAGAACAGTTAACGACGCCATCTTGTTCACTAATTAATTAAGATGACTATCTTCTATACTTACTTATTTTATTAGAAGACTTTTAGTCCCGTAATAATTTCCGCAGGTGATGATGTTGTTAAGAATACGAATATTTATATCATACTCCTAAGTTGTCAACGAAGTGCACGGCCTACCTGACGATTTCTAGTTAGTAACGCTACTTTGACATCAACGCACGTGAATTCAGGACAAATATTTGTATAGATATTATATATATATAGATATTATTTTATTTAGATACCTTATAGTTTATTAATTAATTGACACACAAGAATATTGTGGACATAATAATTATTATTTAACTGTGGTAATTCCATATTGACATCACGTAATTTCATGTTTTAATTATTGCGTATTTGATGATATTGTGTAAATTTTCTATTTTGCTATTATTCATTAACATTACATAATTAATTGATATTAACTACTATTAGATTATTTCCGGAAATTGTTATTTATTAATTATTACTTATATTAAATGGAAAGTAACATTTTAACATTACTATGATTGTTATTAGCTTTTTTATGCATGTAATTTGGTGAAACAAATCACTTTATTTAAGAACTCATTATACCCAAATTAATACAATAAAGGATTCTTATCTTATCTTAGATGAATAGGTCTGGAGGATGCCTGTTTATCTTACTCTCGGTGTTTTTAAAAGAGGTAGGTCGCATCAAAGCAGGCCGTCTGTGGAAGTAACTCTCCCTCACAGAAATCCGCATTCATAACAATATCAATTCTCTGGGGGTTGTTATGTTCCTGCGAGAGAGTGAGATCACCAGTGGGTAAGCTCCAATGGAGTAGCTGTATTAGCAACAAATTCTAATGTCAGATTTTTTACCATTAGTCTGTGGAGCTCTGAGAGCTTTAGAGCAGTGATAGCCCAGTGGGTAAGGAGCATCATGAGGAAACCCGCACGTCTAAGAAATTATATTTCGATAGACGTGGGACCTAACCTAAGAAAGGTCTGGTTTTCCCTCTGGGTTGTGGAGGTCGGACGTAAAAATCAGTATCTTCGCCAAATCCTTAGGGTTGGGTAGTGGACCCCACGTATCCTATTGGATTAGGTAACAGGATAACGCGAAGAAGAAGATGAGAGTCTGTGGAGCTCTATACGCAAAATAAAATAAATTAAAAATAAAAATTATCAATAGACACATCTAACATTCTTGAAATCGGTCAATTTGTATCTTATTAATTTTTCATAGCTTTAATCTCTCCTTTTTAATCTACCAGCATTTCGAAAATGACCCTTGGAGAAAAAGAAATGCCAAATGAAGTATAGGTATTTTTTTCAAATCGTCAACATCTATTACAATTAATTTATGTGAATATACCTATAATGATGTCAAGTGGTACAATTAAATACATGTGCTGAATCATTTCCAGATATCTCTATCAGTCAGATATTCGTTGATTCTGAAATAACCCTTCTTACATATAGTATTTTTGATGTGCCTTTTGAACATATTTTCAGGCAAGGACAGAACTGTTTCAGGTAATTCATTATAAAATCGAATACAATTTACAACAAAAGATTTACTAGCCTACTACTAGTAGTAACAGCGAGGACTTTTATTTCTTTGAATAGTTCTAAGTGATTCCCTGGAGCCCATGTTTATAAATAGAGCGGATGGCCTCTTTTGTAATATTAAAATAGTTTGAAAATCAGTGGCTTTTCCCGACAATAAATATCCGCTTATATCCCGTGTGTCCAGTGCAATAACAACTTCAGGGTGCTGATGGGGCTTATCCTCGTTCCTGATGTCTCTTGTTCGCACTAGCACGCACTGATGGTATTATGCTATAAAGTGAACAAGCATCAGTGTAAAGCAGCTTCAATAGTGTCACTATAGTAATAGCAGCGAACATCAATGCCGTAATTATAAGGTCCCTTATCCATCTATATCTTCACGCAAAGTCCCGGGAGTTGTGGGGTAGCTAGACAGAACCGAGCGCCTCATGACTTGGTCCTTACACACCTAACTTTCTTTGATCATTAAAGTAAATATAAGAAACCATTATTCAAAACAATTACTCCCTGTTAAATTATATTGCCTTACATTAGAATATGTGATATGGAGTCAAATAAATTGATTCCATATCAAAACATACCCTAAATAATTGTAATTAGTTAGGGGCCGTAAACTGCTTTCATTTATGTTGGATATCGGGCTACGCATGGACGAATTTGGAGGTTGGAGGCAAACTCTATTTATATACATGTTATTATTATTACTTTATATACTATTTATACAACGAAGACAATGGTTTTTGAAAATCAGTACCAATGTAAGGATTATGGTTTATGATAAAGTTTTGTAACAAGTGGATAAGATTGTATATCTCGGACGCACTTTCAGCAGGTATAGAAGGTACACCGCTAATGCGGAAAGACGAGTGAGTGTTGCGATTAGTGTGAATGGAGTGTTAGGAAAACTTCTTGGCAGTAAAAGCTTGATCCAAAGAGCACAGTTCGGTTTTCACAATGCAGTGCAAATGAGAGCTGGATATGGCAGGGAGAACATGGAAGTTTATCCTACTTCTACTACTACGCGGTCGAAATACGAGCTTTGTGCAAAATTTGTGACGTAACGCCGTGACGACGTAAGGTTAAAGAAGCAAGTGTAGTATTTAAGGGAGTAGAGAAAGGGATTTTGCGTGAAAGTAAGTAAGGTAGCTAAGGGAACATCACTCGAGAGGGCTTTAAAATTGTAATTGTTCGGGAATACCGCTGAAAGTATATACCAGAATCATACCACATGCGATATTTAATTACGGGTACTTTCATGAGCCATTATACTTCCGTAATGGTAACGATATCCCGACGGTTTCAAATGTAAAAGAAAATTTAATATTTCGTGTAATGCGTGCACATAACTCACGTTCCCGTCTCTAATATATCATCCGATGATTCGGAGATATTTGAAAGCGTTGAAAATGTGTATTCGATAGCAATAGCAAACACACATATGCAGTCTTAAATTTTAAATAACTTACCGTTAATTACTGCATATTATATTACTATTTGATGACAAATATATATATATATATAGCATTCGTACGTGTTGTTGAAAGATTGATAAAATAATGAACAGTGAAAAGTCTCATCGTCAGCGAACGGCCATAAAATATTTCACTTTTTCATTACTATTATTTTAATACATAGTAAAAGGAAAGAACTGCTCATGTTATAGAGCGAATGAATGCCTTCAAAAAACGTTAATATTGTTGCAACCTAAACGAATGGCCACCATAAAAGCTATAGTTCAAAGGTGACCACTTATGTATGTACAAGTAAGAGCACATTTCTCTTATTACGAATGGCATTTAGGGGACAGAATGATCAAGTGACATGTCTGACTTGCTCTTAACTGTACTATTAGGCAACACTGAGAGAGCAAATAAGCATGCATAGTATTTTTTTTCTGTGTGTAGACAATATATATATTCATTAGAAATATATATATAAATATATATATTTGTAATAATACGTATTTACAAAAAAATATTTCCGTATGCTCACATAGAATCAGTTGTCCACCCATAGCATAAGCTTTCCTTAGTTTGGGACTAGATGGCATTGTGTAATTTGTCTGGATTTCCAAACAAATATAAATTGTCTGGAAATATTTCAGATAAGCTGGTATTGTAATAATAATCAATTTCTCAGTACAAAATAAAGTTAACTAGCTGCTTAAAAACTCAAACCGGTTTAGGAACTTGAAACGTATATAATAAATGTTATAATGAAACAATAATTAGAAACTGTACCCATGAAAACATATAAACAATAGATACTCGTAGATCTATCTGTCTGTTATTCTTTAGTACTTATAAACAGTTATAAAGTTGAAAATCTCGACGAATCATGTAGTCAATCACGTGCAGACTAAAACAGACATAATAAAACACGCAAGTACCTAAAATTCTCACGTTTTACGTCACTTAAACACAAAGTTTATTTACATTTAATATCATAAATAAATATTCGTAAATACTTACACCAGCTCTCAACTCTTCGTCTGTTCTCTAAGGTTCGTGGAGCGATTGATGTTTTACCAAAATAAAACAGTGTATTGATATACGGCTTAAATAATTTTTACACTGTACTGAAACTGTTTGTTTGATTTAGGAAAAATCGTACCGCGAAAATGTTCAATGTTTACATTACGCGATAATGGTTAACGAGATAAAAAGGCCGGAGTTTACGAATGAAATACTGTTGTCAAATAAAAAATTTTAGTTGTTATCAAAGCAAACGTTTATTTGAGGACTGAGCGCGCGAAAATTATTAAACGTTTTTTGCGCGCGCAGAGGTTGAATGTTGCCGCGCTCGATCGTCGCGGAGTTTCTATTGAGACTGAAGTGTTAGACGCCTGTTGCTTCAATGAAACTTGAAGCTATCTTTATAGTCTCGATTATCGTTTTGTATTTACTGCTCCGTGACAATAACTCCTCATAAACAATAATAAGCCCTCGTATAACCCTCCTCTTGTACTTGATGATGTTATCTGGCGACAATTGCATGAAAGCAGCGCAGCATCTGTCTTCGTACAACTGAATTAAACACAACGGATAATTTACAATCCAAGGGCGCTTGGATACAAAATTTATGTTTTGTTAACATTTCATAATTCGAAACTAGTGCAGAGTTGTAAACAGACTAAAAAATCTTATCAATGTTTACGAGACAAAGGAATGCTGTGCTGATTAAACTTAATAGTAAAGAAATATATTTTTTGGTCAGCAGAAAATATATTCGGCCAGCAAATATTCCCATGTTAACTATGAATCTCCATTAAAGAGTTAAACAATAGGTTACATTACTTGATTTTCGGTTAGCTTAACACATTTATTGAGGTCATTACATTTAACATTAGGTATATTACATTAACACAAGGTAAAATGTCACCATTGCCAACGTATATAATAAATATTTTTTTTTCCTTAAACCTGTTTTTTTTCCCTGTGAGTGATCGATGTGTCTAAGTTAAAGAACGTAAATAATCGAAGAACTTAGGGAACCCTCTAAATGCGAGTCCGACTCACATGTTACATGACTTATTTTCATTGGCTCCTCAAACTTGCACTAGCTACCTACTCCACGCAATTACCATTAGCACAAATTAGTTTAAGAGAAGTAGGGCGCATGAAAGCAGCCCGTCTGGGGAAGTACCTTCATTTCACAGAAAAACACAGGCAAATAACAACTCCCTTGAGGGTTTTTGTGTCTCTGCGAGTGAGTAAGGTTTCCAGAAAGCTACTAAGGAGTCATAGGCTACAGTAAACGCTTTACATCAGGGGGGATGTATGCTTCCCGCCCGACGTAGTATTAAAAATAATTTTCATTTCCGTCAAACACATTCAATTTACTAATACTCGTATATAGCAATTTAAACCTTAAAACTTCAAAAGCCTTCAAAATTCTCTCGAATAAATTCTTTGTGAGTTTCGAGCTGTAATTGGAATGCAATGAACTTTACCGTTTTGCTACTTTGTCAGTAGTATACCGACCGGTGGTGCAGTGGTTAGCATAGATACTTTAACACATCGATTCTTATACAAGCCAAATATATATATGTCTGTTTGTCATGATCTAAATGTCTATAAAAGAGGTTGGCTTGTGTAATTATTTAACCGCAGTGAAATAATAACTCTCTGGTAAGTTGTTGTTTCTCTACGAGTAAGTGAAGTTACCAGTAATCTCTTAAGTAGTTGCTGAGTTATCAGGGTGAAAATGCGCGAGTGATACTTCCTGTATTGCAAGCGTTTATAAGTTACGATATCCATTTTACAACGGGCAGGTCCTATGCGTGTATAACTCCCGATGTTGTATAAAAAATAATAAAAAGTTGTTAGTGGGACATGTCTCCCAGCCTACCCCGTAAGGGACTTGGCGTGAAGCGTGTAAGACATAGTCGGCATCATGAGGTTAAAATTGTAAAAAGGTTGGTTTCAGTTGTATGATTTTGTATTTCATACAAAATTGCCCGCTAATTTTTATCATCTTATTGATATCTGCTTTCTTGGTTATTTCGCCACTAAATTTACTCGTAAAACTTCGTATTGCAATTGGGTCATGTGGTGAGCACACTAAATACATCATGACAAAGCATTTTTCCACAGTTAGCCGATTCTGAAAAGTCCCTAATGCAAATGACTCTCATTTTTTCGTCATCATTACTTAGCTTCATAACTTGGTATGCCCCAATTCACAAAATATCCACGAATGTAGGTCAAATGCATTCATAGAGAAACTAGATCAATGAAATAACACATCTCATGTTTTCTGCGGTTTAATGTGAATTGTGCCCATTTTATTGATGCAATAAAAATAATACCCGCTTTCGGTATTCTTCTGTACCCCGTTGAATGAGCAACAATCATAACAATATTACTATAGCTTATATGTATATATTCCACTGACAATGAAACACCTCAACGAGAAGTTCCTAGTGCCCCCAATCATACGCAACATTATGGTATTAATACCTCAGACAGGCTACCTCTAATAAAATATTAATGTGCACCACGTGTAAGTGACGTTAGGTGTGGTTCTAAAGATGTTGATGATGATGAGACGCTTTTACCTATTACTTACCTACGTACTTAAGGTATATAAATATGTGTACACTTACTTCTTATCATATCATAAAATATAAATATTATGGACAACAAGCATCAAATTTTTTTATACATCTACACAGCTTCTGCTCAGAACCACGGAAAAGCGTACTTTATATCCATTCATGGTACTTATACACGCATGTACAAACAAATGACGTAGTAATTCCGTAATAGTTTTTATATTGAAAACGGAATATATGAATCCCTGGTTATAATAATGTAGGTAAATCCGTAATTCGAAGTAGATGGCACGAGGTTTCTCTGGTTTATAACTAACTTCTGAATTATCTAGTACTAGAAAAACACTTCTAACATCATCAAAATTCTCTACCCTCTAAAAAGAAAGAGCTAACTGTAAAAAATCTACAAGTATTATTTATTCAGTTTTATGGTCGAGATCTTAACAAGACAGCTAAAAGTTAATTCATATCTTAACTTACATTACAGTTTGCACATTGAGACATACTATTTATAAAAATTTGCCCATACAAGTATCTGCCACTCACCATGTAAAAAAAATAAGATAAAACAAAAGTGAAATTAATAAATCTAAAACAAACAAGAAACATCTACTGACTCGAATCTAATTTATCTCAAAGTGATACGAGTTATGTGGCGGAGAAACGAATTGAACAGTCAAGATGACACGTTGTGAAAAGTTGACACGTATCTTAATTGCTAACTGTGAAGATAATGGAGCTAGAATGAAACGGACTGTTTTAGAACAGTCTCAGTAGACGAAGTAACAAGAAGAAGCTTTAAATTGCTCATCTTAACATAGACAATTAGGTCACTTAGTAATTCCAAATAAGATTAGCTCTTACAGACCACGGCGGTCTTTGGAAGATACTTCATTAAAATGGGAGAATCCTTAAAGGAGAAGTTATGATCTTCTTCTTGAATTATTTTAGTGCATCTTCTATCTATCTAACTATAACTCCACGGTAAATCCCTTGCGGGGTAGGCAGAGATAACCGAGCGCCACGTGACTCGATCCTTACACACCTCATTCGCTTCTTTAACATTCATTGCTCTTCTTATCACTCACAGTTTTTTAAGGCTCGTAATATCACCTTCTGACAGAACACGACCAATTTGGTCATGGTAAGTAAGTCTTGACCTTCCTCGGCTCCTACATCCTTCCACGTTCGCGTTGTAGATCTGCTTCGTCATTCTTTCATCTACTCTCGTTATTTTTGTGCATCTTCTTGTAATAATATCCTCAGGTTCTTAGTAAGAAATTTAGAGACAATTTCTTAGCTTAGCTTGAACTATTCACGTCGCCGATAGCGACAGTGTTACAATTAATATCGCTAATAAATCGACTCATTTGATTGGTCCAGTTTATGATCCACATGAACAGAATTATGGCAGACTTGAAGCGGAATCTAAATTTATCTGAGGTTCACTACTAATTGGAGATTCAATGTTTTTTCTTAAAATCTGAGATCTCTTAAATTGATCACTGGCATTGTGTTTATGCCCAAACCCTAATCATCCTTCTATGTACCTTATAAAAATATCCTTCTTGTTTTTTTGGAGCCTCATTTATACCTTCTCATTTGTAAATGACGCCATAAAAGGTATACCTACCTTTTATGGCGTCATTTACAAATTCGTCTCTGAAACTTGTAGGCGAGGAACTCGTTAATTGGATTTTTCTAGAGCTATATGAAAGCGCTTCCCGATGGTGGCGCTGATAAGCTCAATATATTTTCGATAGAGGTGTTTGTTGTATTACGCAACCACTTTAACGAGAGTATATACCAGTAATTATGTTCAAGAAAAGCCTAAGTGCGCCAGCGGGCGTATTGTTGTAAGACTTTATTGTAAGACATCAAAGTCAAAGTCAAAATCTTTTTATTCCGTAAAAATGGCTACATTTGTTTGGAATCGTCACAATTTTTTTCCCTACCGTGTAGTTCATGACTAGGTGAGCACTGATAAAAATACTGCCTAAAAACTCAGGCATCATCATCCTTTATATTCACACATATCCTTTGTTATTGTCATTCGAGATGTGTAGCTGAACGTTCTGTTCACGTTATTCAAGTTTAGAATGAATAATATTTGTATACACGCATCAGTCATACAAACGTCACAGACTCAGTCATGTCATAGAAGTACAAGATCTGTGTCACGATCCCGAACCTTGTAGATAAATGAAGGCAACAATATACATTGGTAGTATAGTTCATAATAGTACCTATATCTAAGTACAATAAACATTTTTTGGACTGCATCGGTTTCCAGTTAAAGGTTCTGCGTCAATAGGCGCTTGCAATACAACCGCAAGCGAGGTGTCCTCCTGGTAACTAACTAACCCTTTCACCAGTTTCTTGGTGATGATAATAATTCGCACGCAAGTCGAACACAAAGACCTGCCAGACAATTGTTTTTTAGTTATGGTCTTCTTGTAAAGTACGATCTCGATGACAATGATGTATGACGAGGTCGGTGGCTCAGTCGTGAATGACGCGTCTTTGACACCAACGCTCGTGAGTTCGATTCCCACACAAGACAAACATTTGTGTGTATGAACATGTATGTTGATCTTGGTCTGGATGTTTAAAGAGAGGTAGGGCGCATCAAAGCAGCCCGTCTGGGGAAGTACCTCCGCCTCACAGAAAACCGCAGCCAAATAACAACTCCCTAGAAGGTTGTTGTGTTCCTGCGTGTGAGTGAGGTCACCAGTAAGCTCCTAAGGAGAGAGGAGCCATCGCGCGAGTGATACTTAATATATTACAAGTGTTAATAGGCTACGGTAACTGCTTACATCAGGTGGGCCGTATGCTTGAATGCCTCCCGTGTTGTAAAAAAAGGTACATCATCAGTTGGACTGCTCCTTAAAATGTATCTAGGACCTATTTTTTTCACGACGTCGGGAGGTACACCGGATATAAAGTGGTTACCGTAGCCTTTGAACGCTTGCAACACTAATGACACATGTTATTTTTCATACGCAATCAATGACAAAGCGATTGCAGATGCCGCTGACGTACGTACAATTTCTATAATAATGTTACTTATAACATTTCAGTTTGAGTACTCACTGGTAGTTTATCACTAGTGTTCGATTATTAAAGCGCTTATTTCACTTCACAAAAGATAACCTACGTACTTAAATGTATAGAATCGATAGAATCATTAAATACTGCTTATTTACTTAAATAGTGACTTACTAATTAGCAGTTCCCTACATCCGTTATTAACGTTATCTACTGTCCTAGCATTCTTTCCTAAATTACGTGAAGTACAATTATGTTGGTTCTGTAGTTACCGCATTACTACCGGATTATATGCGGATTCTAAGATTATTTTATTTTCGATTTATTCTGAACGACACATGCGTATTTTTCTTTAGTGGTAAAAATAGTAAAACTTAAGTAAATAAACGCCCAATTATATAATCACTATTTACCACGCAGTAAACCGATCTCGCTACGCCATGCGCTCAGTTCAGGTGCTAAAGAACACATGCCACATTTTAGAAGTCCCGTCACTGAATAGTTTTTTTTATACAACGTCGGAAGTTATACGGCGCACCTGATGTAAAGCAGTTACCGAAGCCTATAACGCTTGTAATACATTCAGCATTACTCTCGGCTAACACAACACCTTCTTAAGAGCTTACTGGTGACCTCAGAACCCTCTACGGAGTTGTTATTTAGCTGTGTTTTTCTGTAAGGTGGAGGTTTTTCGCCAGACGGGCTGCTTTGATGTGCCCTACCTCCCTTTTTTATGCGCATATTTGACAGGAAGCTACGAAATAAATAGGTACATAAATTCACTCCTAAGTAAATTTTATTGATTTTAGAATTCAAAAACGTGCGTATTTAATATACATATTCGTAAACACATACACAAAAATAAAACTCTTAAACAAGAACTATTTTCAAATAATCATAACATATACTTTATGCAGAATGCTTAATTAATAGCGTCTATTAATTAAGCATATATAGTCGTATATTTATATATAATTATAATATCTGAAAGGGATAACACAATTCAAAAAAAAAATGTAATATGAGGTATATTTTTGTAAAGCAATGCAAATGCATTATGTTTCTGATGGTAAAATTATAATACAGTTGAGAGTATATACTAGAGACCTTAACGGCAAAGTATATAATTTTATGCAGATGAATAAGGTCCTGCAGTTTATGTACAGTGTAAAGAATGAATGCGACAATTGTCAATCCTATCTGCATAATATAACAGTTTACGGTTTAGGTTGCTCGTAAACCACATCATAAACGTCACGCAAATGGCGTATGGGTTTCGTCTTAAACATACGTCAAATTCCAGTAAAAAATGTAATAATAAAAACAACTGAATTATTCTTCCGTCTCAAACTTATTGAGAAATTTTGTATACCAATAGTATTCGATATGATACTGAATAAAATATAGCAAATAGGCGTCAATAGATTTTACAGGACCTACAATGCACGAGTGGTATGCTTAATGTTGCAAATATTCGTATATTTCGGTAACAATTTACCATCACTCAGAGCATACCCTTATTTGCCACCTTAAAGGTAGTAAAAAATCACCCGGAGTAGCATAGTATAACTAGTGCGAATGAAATTATGCACACTTTGAGATTCAGCAATATCTTGGATACATGAAATTGATTTTATACAGATTTATAATATTTTTTATACAAATTGATAATTCGTGACTGTATATAAGGCTCTCTTTTACTTGTACACGTAATGAAACCGAAATATTTAAATTACTTATGAATTAAGTTTGCCGTTTTCAAAATTATAATGTAACCATATATTTTTCTAATGTTTTACCAGTACATAGACAAAGAGATATTATACACCTTTTTCTCTTACAATTTTATTTTGTTTCCGCCATTAATTCAATTGAGTTTTAGGAGGTATATTTATGACTTTCATAAGAGAGTGCTAAATGTTCATTATTATATACCTGCACTGTAATGGGCTCAAAAGAAAAAACTAAACATATTACGAGTACTAACAGCAAAGTCTAAAGATATACTGAGCTATTTACGACTTCATTGCTTGTATTTTTGCTTGTTTGTATTTTACATAAAGATTTTCGGCGTATAGTTTTATGTATTTCCTCGCTTTTGGATAATCTCTTGTTTGTAATTCTTGTTACCAATTTAGTCTTATTTGTTATTTGCCTGTGAAACAATAGCGCAATATCTAGCAGGAGACTATTTTTTAGGTTGTCAAAGGAACAGTCAACCGTGTATTTGTCAAAGTGTTTTGTAGTAAATAATAATAATAATATATATAATTAAATACATCATGAAAGACGGTACGGCTGGCATTTGTCGTGCTTGCCACCGTCCTGGTGAATCAATCAGACATGTTATTTCCGGTTGTTCTTACCTTGCCAACGGTGAGTATTTGTACAGACACAACCAGGTTGCCAGGATTATCCACCAGCAGCTTGCTCTTCGATATGGTCTTGTAAGCTCCGAAGTGCCTTATTATAAGTATGTACCTATGCCAGTACTTGAAAACGGCCATGCGAAACTCTACTGGGACCGGTCTATCATCACGGACAGGACTATTATTGCTAATAAGCCTGATATCGTGCTGGTAGACCGGTTGGAACGAAGGGCATTTCTTATTGATATCACCGTCCCATGTGATGAGAACCTTGTGAAAGCTGAGAATGATAAGTTATCAAAATACTTGGACTTGGCTCACGAGGTTACCGCCATGTGGGACGTTGATTCAACAGAAATTGTTCCGATAGTCGTGTCGGTGAATGGTCTAATAGCGAAAAGTCTTGACCGACATCTCCAGAGACTTTCGCTAAGTCCCTGGATCAAGAGCCGGATACAGAAGGTAGCAATTTTGGGAACTGCACGTATTGTGCGGAGGTTCCTCAGTCTGTCGCCCTAACCACCGGCGACTCAGATAAATGTTCTGCGCCGGCGGGATTCCTTTTTATATATTTTTATTTTTTAGAACATTGTATTTTGTATAAATATGTTGTAAATATAACAATGTAAAAAACAGAGAAATAAATAAATAAGAGAATAATATAATCCCTCCAGACCTCATTTTAATAGCCCAATAATTTCCAACACATTTGCAATAGTCCCAATACGTGCCGTGACCTGGTTTATAGGTATATTGTCACATTGATATCCCCTGGACAGGGTCACAGCGGCTATACAACATTACATCAAGCTTCTCAAAGGGGCCTCTACGCGTTGGATCCAAATCCCCGCGCACGCCTATCAAATGACCGGGATAAACCCGTGATATTGGAAATAATAATATTAATAAATATTCTCGGACAAATTACACAGCGCCATCTAGCCCCAATGTACAGCGAAGCTTGTGTTATGGGTACTAGACAACTGATAAACATACGTAGATACATTTTTTTTTAAATACATACTTATTATATATAGAAAATACCCAAACCAAAACAAACAGACATGTTCATGCACACAATTGTTTGTACTGTGTGGGAATCGAACCCACGAGCGTTGGTGTCAAAGTAGCGTGACAGCGCGTTTCACCACTGCGCCACCGAGCTCGTCAAAGTAGTACTAGTATAATATTATTACCCCAGTTGTTTTGATGCGACCTACCTCTATTAATGGCCTACGTCTTTTGATGTTTATCCAGATCAAGACAAACAGACATGTTCATTCATATAAATGTGTGTATGTATTCGAATTGAACGCACTAGCCTTAATTTGTGCTTAACCCTTCGAAACCCGGGTGGTCGTATACGACCGCGAAATGTATGGGAAAACTTATATAACTGGTTCTGACTGCTTTAGCCATTGCTAACCACTCGACTACCGGCCTCGTCAGAATAAACGCAGTTTAAATAAAGGAATGCTAAAATCCACCAAAAAATAAAAACTTATAACTGTGATAACAACAATAAAATAATCATTACACACACAATAAAACTATACAATTAAATATTTAAAGTATTCTTACAATTGTTATTCCTCAACCTACTACTTACAAATGTAGGTACTACACAACTACACACACATGCAATAGAAATTGTTCATCCCTGTTCATACGGTTACCTGCACCACATGCTACGAAGCTCACTTAGTGCAACCACTCAAAATCTCATCACTCAATTAAGGCTTTGGAGAAATATATTCAATTTAGCGAAGAGTGGCCGAACTGAGGAAATAGGCTTTACCCTACATAAAACGACAATCAAATAACAATTTCCTGCTAATACAGGGACTAGGCTTAACTAAATCAGTGTCGGAGTGGTGAACTATACTGTAAACCTCTTCAGTCCTTTTTTTTTTTTTTTTTTTTTTGTGACGCGGGGAAAAATGCGTTACGCACACCACCGGTGCCTGGGTGGCCTCCGGTGGTAGTGTGGGACTCCCCGTCGGCTGGCCGACGGTATACCCACTAAACAACCCCGCGAAATGCCATCGGCCGCGTTGGTGTGGTGCCCCGGATCTGTCAGCAACAGGGCACCACTGCGACTGGCCAGCCCCTCAAAAGGGGCCGGACTTCTTCTCTCTAGGGGCCATCCCGGCAAATTGGGACAGCCCCTCCGGCGGCGGGACCATTATGGGGCCAGGTTCCCAGCCTGACCCCTAGTCCCACAGGTTAGGGAGGCGGCAGTAGGTGCGCGTAGCGCCTACGCCGCACTCCCGTCCGCCGTCTCCGGAGCGGGGCAGCCTGAGGATCGTCCTCCCTGTCCCGCTCCGCGGCCTCCTTCTGGGACATGACGGTCTCACAGAAGGAGGCCATCGCCTGCCAGGCACTGTCACTCCCGAGCATGGAGCGGACCACGCTCGGGAGCGAGAGGTCCGCGCTACCTAGCGCGGACACCAGATCGTGGCGCTGCCGAGACCATCTGGGACACTGCTCTAGAGTATGCTGAGCAGTGTCCTCGGCCGCGCCACAATCGTGGCAGCCTGGCCGCTCCTCCCGCCTCGCGACCCGGTGCAGGTACTCACCGAAGCATCCATGTCCGGTGAGCACCTGCACCATGCGGAAAGTGAGGGGTTTGCGCCTACGACGCATCCACGCCTCCAGGACCGGGCGCAGCGCCTCCGCAACGCGGACTCCGTACCGCGGCTGCGCCAGGTCCTCCCCCCACCTCCGCATCATCTCCACATGCCCTCGCTGGCGATACCGCCCCACCTCCACCGACGTGGGGCGCTCGCCGAGAATCCTCCTATCCGAGACAAACCCGTATACCTCGGCGAGCACCTCCGCCTCCAACTCCCAGGGCGGGTCGCCAGCAAGGGCGGTCGCGGCCGTCCACGCCACCGTCCGGTACCCCCTTATCGCCCTCTGCGCTATGACCCGCTGCGCTCTGCGCAGCTGAGCCCTATTCCGAGCGCAGAGGGCTTCCGCCCATATGGGGGCACCGTACGTGGCCATACTCCGGCAGATGCCGGAGTACAGCCGCCTGCACGCGGCGCTAGGCCCGCCCACATTGGGCAGGAGGCGACCCAGCGCCGCCGCAGCTCTGATGACCCTCGGCCCCAACCGCTCGAAGTGGGGGCCGAAGGTCCATCTCCCGTCCAGGGTGAGGCCCAGATAGCTAATCTGGGCACTCACCCTAATCCTTTCTCCTCCTATTTGGAGGTGCGCCCCCGAGGGGGGGCCCCGCCTACCGGTCCCGCGGAAGAGGAGGGCCTCGGTTTTATCCAAGCGGACCCGAAGCCCAAGCCTCTCTATGCGGCTGACCACCAGTCCTACACCGACTTCGGCCAGCCGCGCCGCCTCCACGAAGGTCTTACCCCGGGATGTGACGAGGGTGTCATCTGCATAGCAGATGACGCCCATCCCGGGGAGGAGACGGCCCCGCAGGACCCAGTCGTATGCGAGGTCCCACAGAATGGGGCCCAGAACGGACCCCTGTGGGACACCGCACACGACGTGTCTTCTCACCATCTGGCCCCTCGCGTCCTCGTAGCGCACCTCCCTGTCCTCCAAGTACGCCTTCAACAGTCTCCCCAAGTACGGAGGCACCCCAAAGTATTTGAGGGCCTCCAGTATGGTACTGTGGGGGAGGCTGTTGAAGGCGTTGGCGATGTCTAACGACACCGCCACCACCACATCTCCGCTGCGCTCCGCATCCTCCGTCACCGACCTTAGGCGCCTAATGGCGTCGACGGTCGACCGTCTGGCCCGGAACCCGAACTGGGCATCCGATAGGCCCGGTCCCGGGCCATCCTCCAAGTGCTGAGCGAGGCGGGAAGCGACAACCCTTTCTAGGGCTTTCCCCGCCTCGTTCAGCAGAACGACTGGTCGAACCGCCGACCCCGAGTCCGGGGGCCGGTCTCCCTTCAACAGAAGGCAGAGCCGGCCCACCCTGAAGGGTCCCGGGCAGCACCCCGACCGCAAGCAGCAGTCGAGGAGCTCCCGGAACCTGTCTCCGAGGTGCACGAGAGCCAACGCTAGCACCTTCCCGTGCACCCCGTCCGGACCCGGCGCCCTCTTTTTGCCTCGGAGGCGGTCAACGACCGCCTCCATCTCCTGGTCGGTGACGGGCGGCGGAGCGCCCTCCTCCTCTCCTCTGGAGTCCGACTGTAGGGCCATCCTCGGGGGAGCGTAGCCCCGTGGGTTGTCGGGGAAGAGTTCCCCGACAATCCTCTCCAACACGGCCGGCTGGAGGGTCTCTGTCAGTGGGGCCGACTGAGCGCGGATTTTGTTCCGCGCTCCCCTATACGGTCGGCCCCACGGGTCCCTGTCTAGGCCCTCCAGCAGCTCCTTCCACGCTCCCTCCTTGGCCCTACTTATGGCCATCTGCAAGGCTCTCTTCTTCTCCACGTATATGCCGTGCAGATGGCCATCTCTCCCTTCGTCCCGGGGGCGGCGACGCCTGCTCCGAGTATACGCCCTACGCGCCCCGTTGCAGGCGTCCCGGAGGCCGGCTATCTCAGCCGACCACCAGTAGACCGCCCGCCTCGGAGGCGGACGCCCAACGCTGGGCATGGCCGCTCTGCACACCGCCGTGAAGGCGTCGCAGAGACGACCAGCCCCCTCCTCGGCGTCCAGATCCTCCATTGGCGGGAGGCCCCAGCGGCCGACAATGGCCGCCTCCTCTGCCAGTTCCCGGTCGAGTCTGGTGAGCGCCCAACGCGGGAACCGGCTCCGCCACCGGGACGAAGTCGTCGGACTCCCGGGGGCTGGAGACACCTCGAACCTGATATAACGATGGTCCGAGAGTGTCTCCACCCCCGTCTCCACCCTCCAGCCCTCCACTCGGCGTGCGGTGGACGCGGTGGCGAAGGACAGATCCACCACCGACCCTCCGTTCCACCGCACGCACGTGTGGACTGTCCCCCTATTTAAGAGGGACAGTCCCGCGGCCAGCGCCCACTCCTCCACCATCCGCCCTTTGGCTTCCGTGGCCGGGTTCCCCCACGCCGTGGACTTGGCGTTGAAGTCACCGGCCACGACAACCTGGGCGGGCGCTAGCCGCCTCACAGCCGACCCCAGAGCGTCGAGCAGCCGCTCCAGGGCCGGCAGGTCGCGGTTCGGGGAGAAGTACACACCGATGATTGCGTACTCTCCCCGAACCGCCGCCACGTAACCCGCTCCCCTCCCCCACACCACGAGTGGGGGGCTGGCGCCAGGCCTCGCGACGATGGCCACGGAGCCGTCCAGATCCCCGGCCCAGTTAGGCCGGGAGGGCACGAAATATGGTTCCGCAACCACCGCCACGTCCACGTCCCACTCCGCCATGGTCTGCAGGAAAAGGTCCTGAGCCCCGGCGGAGTGGTTGACGTTGGCCTGCAGGAAGCGAGGATGTCCGGCCATTACTCGGACATCCTAGCCTCCGGCGCCGTCTGCCGCCCACTCCCGCGAGAGATGGGGGGCGTTCTCCCGCGGACGGATGGGGGGTTGCAAAGACGGCCCCCCATCACGTGCGTCGCCTTCCGCCCAGCGTCTGCGCATACGGCACAGCGGGCCTGGGCCGAGCAGCCCGAGGCGATGTGCCCCGGCTGCCCGCACCGGTAACAAAGCCGGCTGCGGTCCTCCTTGGAGGGGCACAGCTCGGCTGTGTGCCCCTTCCCCATGCACTTATAACAATGCATGGGGCGCGCCTCCAGCAGGTGGAGCTGCACCCGGCTCCAGCCCACCCCGATACTGCCCAGCTCGAGCAGCTTCTTCGCTGCCGTCACCGGGCAGCGCATCAGGGCGGAGCTGGAACTCCGCCAGTCCGGGCGGATTTCGCCCACCCGGACCTGCTCGGGGGTGCAGCCCCCCTCGCGCGCGACCGCAGCCTTGACCCGCTCCGCCGTAGCGGCGTCGTCCAGACCCGTGAGGCGGAACTCCGCACACTTCACGGGCCTGGACACCTCAGCAACGCTGGACAGGGCAGCCGACAACCTGGCCGCCAAGGCGTCAGCCTTCTCGTGACTGGACGAGCCGGGGACTTCGATAAGCCTCGCTCCGGTCGCAGACTTGCGAATCCGGAGCGAGCCGATTCCCAGCTCGCCCAGGTTTACCTCCCGCTCGGCCTTAAGCAGGGCCGAGGCATACGATGCCCCCCCTTGGGCTGCCTCCGGCCGTAATTTGAGAATTACGGCCGTGGAGCCGGGGAGCACCACCTTGGGCTTTCGGCCCTCCTCCCTGCCTGCGGGAGCATTGGCTGACGCCTTGGCGGGCGCCGGCGCCGCAGGAGTCGCGGGGGCCGCGGTCTTTCGCGGCCTGCGGCGGACCACGTCGGTCCACGCCTCCTTAGGGACCTCGGTGGCCCCCGCCGCTGGCGACGGCGTCACCGCGGCCGGCTTCGTCCTTGATGTGGACGGGCCGAAGCTCGTCCACGTCTCCTGCGCGGCCCCACTGCGGGCGGGACCCGTTCCGGTGGCCTGTCTTGCCCGAGGACGTACCTCGAGCTCGGCCGGCGCAATTACCTTCTTCGGCTTAGTCGCCGGCCGACCTGCATTCTCGATGGCCGCCCTCGCGGCCCTCGCCACCGGTGAGCTGTCGCCCGCCAATGGGGGACGGGCGACACTCGGAGGAGGCAGGCGCGACTCAATCGCGGCGAGCCGGCCGTCCACTAGGTTGCCGACGAGCCGGGCGATGTTTGACTCCAGGGTCTGGAGATCCACCGGGCCCGTCGACCCCTGCGCCTTCCTCTCGCTCCGGAGCTCCTGGAACTCCCGGCGGTGCGCCTTGACCTCCTCCCTCAAGGAGGCCACCTCCCGTTGGAGACGGGCGTTGTCAGCTCGGAGGCGGTGGGTCTCCTCCACCTCCGTGCGCACCACCAGGGCCCCCAGGATCTCCCGGATCCCGCTCGCAGCCCTTGCAATTTTTGCGGAGTAGCCCCCCTTGAGGCTCGCCGATTTCCCCGTGAGGTCGAGGATGACTTCCAACATCCCCTCGCCCCTCACCATGAGGTCCTCGGCGCCCCTCTCGAGTGGGCTCGCCGCATCCCCCTCAGGGCTTCTCCCTTCGGGGCTTTCCTTCTCCGCCTCGGGGCTCACCCCCTCGGCGCTTCCTGCCGCTACATTTGGGCTCATCCTCGTCCTAAGGGCCCGCTTCTCAAGGAGCGCATTAAATGCCGCCTCCTTGGCCTCCTCCTTTCGCTCCCTTATTTGTTGGCGGGCCCTAGCCAAACTGGGGGCGATACCGCCCCTCTTGCCGCGCCTGGCGGTGGGCACCTTCGCCCGCTCGTCGGGGGTCTCCGTCTCCGACCCCGAGAACAGGCGCTTGCGACACAGCTCAGATTCGGAGAGGGTGGTGACCATAGAGTCGGTCTCCACCCACCCCTCGCCCTCGCTATCCACCTCTTCCCTTCGTGGGCCCTCCGGGACGTCACCCCCCCCGGAACCTTTAGGCCCCAACGTACCCCCCCCCACGCGGCATCACCGGAACTCGGCTGTCCAGGCTCGTGACCGAGAACTAGACAGCCCACACAACACGAAAACGAACGACAAACACAAAAACCAAACAAGTGACAAAACCAAACACCAACAAAAACCGCCTATGTTCGTCACCGAACCCAACTACAAACACAAAAAACAAAAACCAACGCAACAAAAACACACGACACCACCAACCACACGGACACGCTCCACACCACCAAGACAATCAACGAAAACGTCAATCGCTCCAACTCCACTCAACCTCCTCGCCCACAAGTATAGTTTTCTAGTTTTAGTCACCACTCACCGGCCACTGCGTTACCGCGCACCAGGTGAGTGGGTCCAGGGCAGACTACGTGGAAGCACTAGAAAACACTTGGGGCCTGCCCCAAACCTCTTCAGTCCTAGCAGTAAATTGAGTGGGATTGATATCGTATGGATTATGGTGAGTTGGAATAATTTGATACGAGTATTTGACATAGACGTTCTTACAAAGTATTTTCGAAATCTATGCAGGGTTTTTGAAAATTCGTCATTAGCGCGCCCTACGGAGCTTCCATGGAAAGATTCAATATGCCAATGATACGTCAGTATCCTCAATTCATTTCTTCGTATATAAATCCGTCAATCCCAATTATAGATCAAACAAATTAATAATATTTTTTAATGCTTAGTTTCTATTAACTTTTTGATTCCATCGAACTATTCAAGGATCCTCAATGGTATAATTACTTCATTTTATTAACTTTGTAAGCAAACACGTGTATGTAATTATCCAGAGCTATTTGTGGCTGTGGTACAATCAAGATTATCGCGGTGGTCATCAGATTGTGCCCACCAAAGCCGCGATTGCCAATTCCCTTCTTAATCCCCTAAATCCTAGATGAATTGCTTTGCCTACCAACTCTGACACTTTGCTTTCCCTAATTTTCAATATACCCATTGAACGAGTGAGAGGGACGACAGTGTAAACTTATTTACTAAAATAGATGATTAAATATAGATTTCTAATGTTAATGCAATATAAGATATTTTACACTATACATTACATGTACATTAGCAGGGCCGAGAATTTATTTATAAATTCTTTAGCGGTTTACTGAGAATTTATATTCAAAATGTTTTAAATGTCATGTCTTTCAACGCCTCATGCGATTAACTATATATTTCGTAACATAGTTGAACAGATTCAGTAAACATATGCCGTATAGAAATAATGCGTGCGCATAATTGACATATAGTAGTACAAATATTCAAGTACTATGATTTCGAGATGTTATGAAGCTCACATTTGTTACAAGAGTCATTCAAAAATATATTTATCTAATTAACAACTCCCTAGAGGGTTGAACTGTAATCCTTACATTGGTTCTGGTTTTTTCTCTTTCAAATGCAATATCTTTGTTTTCTTCGCATTCAATAGTAAGTCTTTCTCCATATTATCGTCTTTCAAAATTGTGATAAGTGTTTGTAGTTCAGATGGTCTCCCTGCTAATATCACGACATCGACAGTTCACCACTAGCTCACCAATGCGCAAATCTACATTCGTTGATCTTATTTTCTCTAGACAACTATCGAGAAAATTTTGTGTACAATATGTGTATATTTTACAACAAATTTTCTCCCAAATTGCTGAAGCTACTTAGTTGATTTTACGAGTATAATAGATTTTGTTCCTTTTTTAATTTCCCATTATAATTGTTGCTGATATGTTTACGTCTTAATACCTGGGAGCTGCTATACCAGCCCTACCTTTGACAGGATGGCCGTGTATATACGAGTATGAAGTAAATTTAGTGTGATATACACGAAAATTTTACACCAAATTTTCTCCCAAATTAGTTGATAGTTGATTTTATTACAATGGATGTGTCTTGATGTGACTCGACTCTGATTAGATTTTCAGTTTAATTGGATCAGTATTTTAGTAGCTAAAAAAGTTAGTGTTACTGTGAGCTGGAAACCAACATTAAGGCTACAATGAGCTACTTACGTTCCATTTATATATGTCAGGAATTCATAATAAAATTGAAAATAAAAAATTCAATACAGTACTCGATCGAACTCTAATCGGTTATTCTCTAATGAAATTTTCGGGAAATCCCCTCCAACATTCTACACAAGGTAGCGGACATCAATTTCCGATATATTCTAATTTGGCAAATTAAGCTATCATATTGAATTTTGAATTGCTTTTAAGGGTTTAAAACAATTCAAAATTCAATATGATATGCCGATATGAGGGTTTAAGTTAACTTTTTGCTGTCAATATATATATATTCAATTGGATTTGTCTATATAAATTTTCCCAAAATGTAAAACTTTCAGCACTTTCCAAACAGAGGAAACCTCTGTCATTTTGGGTATGAGTTATAATTAGTTATGTACTTCGCAGCGACTTTTGGAAATATGTAAATTTAGTCACTCCTTTAGACACTATATTAAAATCTACCGTAGAACGTATTTTTAACATACAGCTAAGCGAAGAATCTTGGTCACAAGCCTCCCTACCCATTTGCCTCGGTGGTTTAGGGTTGTTCATAATTCCCAGTGTAGCTCTACCGACTTTTCTCTCGCTTGTTCACAGATCTAGTCTTGTCATAGGTAAAATCCTCAGGAAATTCCCATTAAACTATGAGACGGCTGGACTGGCAGATGTAAGAAATGCTTGGTCGATTGCCTGCCCGGGTCAAAAAATTCCGGATGTCAAAAATAAAAGGATGCTGGCCACTGGCTACAAGCCTACCCGTCACCTAATACAGGCACGTTCACACAAGTGCCCCTGCGGTAGTGATGTCGATCAGTTTGGACACCATGGATTTTCTTGTCAAAAAAGTGCAGGTCGTTTCTCGCGTCATAACGCACTCAACGACATTACCCGTCAGGCCCTCGCCTCTGCCAACGGAACTGCCAGGCACGATGGTAAGTGACCCGACGGGATGTCGTTGATTCCATGGAAGATGGGGAGGGTTTCACTGTGGGACGCAACTTGCTTGCTTGTAGTGTGATGGAGATGAGAAGAGGCGAGTGTGTCAACCAGACATATCTCCATCGTACTACCATCAAGGCGGCTGAGGCGGCCGAACATTTAAAAATAAATAAATACAGGGGCTCCGATTACAACTTTGTTATTTTCGGAGTAGAGAGCCTTAGTCCGTGGAATCCAGGCGGTCAGTCGCTTTTTAAAGAACTAGTGAGACGTATAATCGACATCACTGGTGACCAAAGAGGTGGTAACTTTCTTGGTAAGCGCATTAGTATTGCGATTAAGCACGGAAATGCTGCCAACATCGTCGGTACAATACCGCGGGCGCCTTTTTAGATTTATTTTAGGTTATTATTATTACTATAATTACTTTTTTTAGATTTATTAGGTACCTTTTATTAAATTTTACATGTAATTTATTTTTAATTCTATTGTGTATTTATTTAATTTTAGTGAATTATCTCTTTTTATTTTGTAAATATCGAAATATATACCACATCAGACATTCATAAAATAAATTATTTATCGTTATAGTTCTACTTTGAGTATAATACTAGCGCGTTCCTAATATTTTTATTACCACGATAAAATATTCTTCTTACTTTTTACTGCTGTGAAAACAGCTGCCAGCAGTTGCTAGATGACTGTACTCACCTTGCTTGTTTAAAAAAGACTATGTTTTGACGCTCGTCGTAAATATTATAATTATGCATAATATTTTAATACATCATATGAATACGTATATATTTTAATTTCTTCGAGTGTGATAACTAGAACCCGTTATCTCGGTGCACTGACGTCACGATAAAGTACTATGGGGACAAAGTGGCTCACTTTGGTAATTATTGTAAAATTTACAATAATTTTGATTTTTAACAGAATAAAAACAGTTGAAAATGCGCAAGCTTGCCTTGCCAGAGGAACACCTGGCTCGTCAATTGTATAACAATTGTTTTTTTTTATGTCGGTCTTTTGACCATGTTCCTTAAGAGATAGGGACGGTGTTCCTGAACATTCCTATTCTACTTTTATATTATTTAATAAAATGACATAATGTCATTTTATTCAATAACAGCAATCAATATTTTTGAACTGTTTTTTTTTTAATATTTACAGGATACTACCGATAAAATATATACATAAATCACCTATAAGTGATAACTTGTAAAGGATAATTTTATTATGACCAACACATTATCGTAAACAGGTATCCAACACTTTGCGTAATTTAGCCACATTCAAAATGGTGGACTTTTTGTTTTTAACAATGTTTGTATTCCACATTTAATACATACTCGTACATAGTATAATTATATAGAATATGCCTAGACAAGAACAAAGAGACATTTCCTCCACAGAAATGTACGTCTTGTACGGATATCGAACCCACAACCACTGCTAGCCACTTGACCAACGGGCTTGTCATTTTATCCATACTTTAGAACTGTAGTAGTGTGGTATATATAACATATTTTAATGAAATTCTAGAAAAATATAATAAACCTTCCTTCTTGTACTGTATTTGTAATTTATACTCATATGGTATAGTCAAAATCAACGTCACCTGCACTTAATGCAGGCCTGTTCGTTTTCGATTCAGCAGATAGATTTTCCCCGATGCTGAGTTCCCAAAGTATTCGGTCCAGGATATTTCAGCGTTCATCTCCACCAGCACGTCTCTAAAGCATCTATCTTTTCTTTTCAGTTTCCTGCAACAAAATTATATTTTTTTTTTATGATACCCGTTCCAACTGCCCCATTTCTTACGCAAAAACACAGGGTAATAAACCTGAGACACAGATGAGACTGGCTACAAACATTAGTTGACCTTAAGGCTACATAAAGCTACACAAAATATTAATTCCACTCGAAGTACCTAAGTCGTGGGTTGCAGCAAGCACTCGTACTTATACATTTGATGTTAGCTCATAACTCAACGTAAGTCTAGCTTAGAAGAGGCAATAAAGGATATTATTAAATAATTTTCTGCTTTAAGATTGTGAAAAGATTGCCGTGTAGTAGAAAGCGAGTTTTATATCACACTTGCTTCTGCCTGCGGCTTAGCCCGTAACTTTGAACCTTGCGATAATGAATAATGTTGTTGTGTTTTGATTGCGAGTTTCAAAATATACGGCAAAAATGCTCATATCTTTTGATTGTGTTTAAAGAATGTAAGACGTATCTAAGTGCCCATAAGGGCCTAATGGCAAATAAATGATTTTTATCTTTATCTTTTATTATGTATGTATGTATATCTTCACGCCAAGTCCCTTGCGGGGTAGGCAGAGAGAACCGAGCGCCATAAGACACGGTCCTTGCATACTTCACTCGCTTCTGTGACATTCATAGCTCTTTTCATGCACGCTCGCCGGTTCCTGGGGCTTCTGACATCACCTTCTGATAAAACACGACCAATTTGGTCATGGTAGGTTAGTCTCGGCCTTCCTCGGCTCCTACATCCTTCCACTTTTGCATTGTATATCTGTTTCGTCATTCTTTCGTCCCGCATTCTTTCTACATGTCCGAACCAACGGAGCATGCCCTTTCTTATCTTCACACCGACACTCTCTTTTAGACCAACTCTTTCTCTCACGTCTTCATTACGAACGCGGTCAGCAAGCGTTATGCCACAAATTTTGCGCAATGCTCGCATCTCGACCGCATTTATTCTACTTTCATGCTCTCTCTGCCATACCCAGCTCTCACTTCCATAAGTTAGCGTTGGAATTAGCACCGCGTTGTGTACAGCGAGCTGTGCCTTCTGGCTTAGATTTCGGCTGCCTAGAAGTTTACCCAACGCTCCATTCACCCTATTCCCGGCACTCACTCGTCTCTCCACATCAGCGGTGTACCTTCCATTGCTGCTAAAAGCACTTCCAAGATATACAATCTCATTCACTTGCTCCAACACTACATCATCAACCATAATCCTAGCGTTTGTTCTGGTTGTCTCTCTTTCAAATACCATTATCTTGGTTTTCTTCGCATTCAATTGTAAGCCTTTCTTCATACAATCATCTTTCATTGTTGTAACTAGTGTTTGCAGTTCGGATGGTGATTCTGCTATTAATGCCGCATCGTCTGCATAAAGCAGGCAGTTGACCACTGAGTCACCCATTCGCATTCCCACATTCATATTTCTTATTCTCTGAAGACAACTGTCCAGATACAGGATGAACAGCCGAGCCGACAGCACGCATCCCTG
The DNA here is from genome assembly GCA_947507595.1 of Pyralis farinalis. Taxonomy (NCBI): domain Eukaryota; kingdom Metazoa; phylum Arthropoda; class Insecta; order Lepidoptera; family Pyralidae; genus Pyralis; species Pyralis farinalis. The sequence continues at coordinate 13,744,101 of OX382277.1, read as the reverse complement.
TCTGACACCAATATTGACATCAAACCAGGGCGACAAGCTGCCGTCCACCCGCACACATGCTGTACAATCCTCATAAGTGGATTGCACAGCACGGAGTAGGTCACCGTCAACCCCATATCCGGGCAAAATGTTCCAGAGATTCTTTCGCACGACTCTATCAAATGCTTTCTCAAAGTCCACAAAACCGCAGAAAACCTTCTGATCCAAAGCCAGATGCTTCTCTACGATGTTGCGGAGTGAAAAAACTTGATCCGTACATCCTCTGCCGCTTCGAAATCCACCCTGTGCTTCCCAAAGCATTCCATCGGATTTCACCCTCATTCTCCTTTCAATGATTTTTCCATACACTTTAGCTGCTAAGCTGATCAAACTGATGGCCCTATAGTTGGCGCAGTCCATACGTGAGCCCTTGCCTTTATACAAGGGCACGATGACCGCGCGTCTCCAATCGCTCGGGACCCTTCCGGTTCTCCAGCATAATTTGCTCAAAAACCAGAAGGCGTCCCTAACGCATTCAAGTTGATTCCATGGAAGATGGGGAGGGTTTCACTGTGGGACGCAACTTGCTTGCTTGTAGTGTGATGGAGATGAGAAGAGGCGAGTGTGTCAACCAGACATATCTCCATCGTACTACCATCAAGGCGGCTGAGGCGGCCGAACATTTAAAAATAAATAAATACAGGGGCTCCGATTACAACTTTGTTATTTTCGGAGTAGAGAGCCTTAGTCCGTGGAATCCAGGCGGTCAGTCGCTTTTTAAAGAACTAGTGAGACGTATAATCGACATCACTGGTGACCAAAGAGGTGGTAACTTTCTTGGTAAGCGCATTAGTATTGCGATTAAGCACGGAAATGCTGCCAACATCGTCGGTACAATACCGCGGGCGCCTTTTTAGATTTATTTTAGGTTATTATTATTACTATAATTACTTTTTTTAGATTTATTAGGTACCTTTTATTAAATTTTACATGTAATTTATTTTTAATTCTATTGTGTATTTATTTAATTTTAGTGAATTATCTCTTTTTATTTTGTAAATATCGAAATATATACCACATCAGACATTCATAAAATAAATTATTTATCGTTATAGTTCTACTTTGAGTATAATACTAGCGCGTTCCTAATATTTTTATTACCACGATAAAATATTCTTCTTACTTTTTACTGCTGTGAAAACAGCTGCCAGCAGTTGCTAGATGACTGTACTCACCTTGCTTGTTTAAAAAAGACTATGTTTTGACGCTCGTCGTAAATATTATAATTATGCATAATATTTTAATACATCATATGAATACGTATATATTTTAATTTCTTCGAGTGTGATAACTAGAACCCGTTATCTCGGTGCACTGACGTCACGATAAAGTACTATGGGGACAAAGTGGCTCACTTTGGTAATTATTGTAAAATTTACAATAATTTTGATTTTTAACAGAATAAAAACAGTTGAAAATGCGCAAGCTTGCCTTGCCAGAGGAACACCTGGCTCGTCAATTGTATAACAATTGTTTTTTTTTTATGTCGGTCTTTTGACCATGTTCCTTAAGAGATAGGGACGGTGTTCCTGAACATTCCTATTCAACTTTTATATTATTTAATAAAATGACATAATGTCATTTTATTCAATAACAGCAATCAATATTTTTGAACTGTTTTTTTTTTAATATTTACAGGATACTACCGATAAAATATATACATAAATCACCTATAAGTGATAACTTGTAAAGGATAATTTTATTATGACCAACACATTATCGTAAACAGGTATCCAACACTTTGCGTAATTTAGCCACATTCAAAATGGTGGACTTTTTGTTTTTAACAATGTTTGTATTCCACATTTAATACATACTCGTACATAGTATAATTATATAGAATATGCCTAGACAAGAACAAAGAGACATTTCCTCCACAGAAATGTACGTCTTGTACGGATATCGAACCCACAACCACTGCTAGCCACTTGACCAACGGGCTTGTCATTTTATCCATACTTTAGAACTGTAGTAGTGTGGTATATATAACATATTTTAATGAAATTCTAGAAAAATATAATAAACCTTCCTTCTTGTACTGTATTTGTAATTTATACTCATATGGTATAGTCAAAATCAACGTCACCTGCACTTAATGCAGGCCTGTTCGTTTTCGATTCAGCAGATAGATTTTCCCCGATGCTGAGTTCCCAAAGTATTCGGTCCAGGATATTTCAGCGTTCATCTCCACCAGCACGTCTCTAAAGCATCTATCTTTTCTTTTCAGTTTCCTGCAACAAAATTATATTTTTTTTTTATGATACCCGTTCCAACTGCCCCATTTCTTACGCAAAAACACAGGGTAATAAACCTGAGACACAGATGAGACTGGCTACAAACATTAGTTGACCTTAAGGCTACATAAAGCTACACAAAATATTAATTCCACTCGAAGTACCTAAGTCGTGGGTTGCAGCAAGCACTCGTACTTATACATTTGATGTTAGCTCATAACTCAACGTAAGTCTAGCTTAGAAGAGGCAATAAAGGATATTATTAAATAATTTTCTGCTTTAAGATTGTGAAAAGATTGCCGTGTAGTAGAAAGCGAGTTTTATATCACACTTGCTTCTGCCTGCGGCTTAGCCCGTAACTTTGAACCTTGCGATAATGAATAATGTTGTTGTGTTTTGATTGCGAGTTTCAAAATATACGGCAAAAATGCTCATATCTTTTGATTGTGTTTAAAGAATGTAAGACGTATCTAAGTGCCCATAAGGGCCTAATGGCAAATAAATGATTTTTATCTTTATCTTTTATTATGTATGTATGTATATCTTCACGCCAAGTCCCTTGCGGGGTAGGCAGAGAGAACCGAGCGCCATAAGACACGGTCCTTGCATACTTCACTCGCTTCTGTGACATTCATAGCTCTTTTCATGCACGCTCGCCGGTTCCTGGGGCTTCTGACATCACCTTCTGATAAAACACGACCAATTTGGTCATGGTAGGTTAGTCTCGGCCTTCCTCGGCTCCTACATCCTTCCACTTTTGCATTGTATATCTGTTTCGTCATTCTTTCGTCCCGCATTCTTTCTACATGTCCGAACCAACGGAGCATGCCCTTTCTTATCTTCACACCGACACTCTCTTTTAGACCAACTCTTTCTCTCACGTCTTCATTACGAACGCGGTCAGCAAGCGTTATGCCACAAATTTTGCGCAATGCTCGCATCTCGACCGCATTTATTCTACTTTCATGCTCTCTCTGCCATACCCAGCTCTCACTTCCATAAGTTAGCGTTGGAATTAGCACCGCGTTGTGTACAGCGAGCTGTGCCTTCTGGCTTAGATTTCGGCTGCCTAGAAGTTTACCCAACGCTCCATTCACCCTATTCCCGGCACTCACTCGTCTCTCCACATCAGCGGTGTACCTTCCATTGCTGCTAAAAGCACTTCCAAGATATACAATCTCATTCACTTGCTCCAACACTACATCATCAACCATAATCCTAGCGTTTGTTCTGGTTGTCTCTCTTTCAAATACCATTATCTTGGTTTTCTTCGCATTCAATTGTAAGCCTTTCTTCATACAATCATCTTTCATTGTTGTAACTAGTGTTTGCAGTTCGGATGGTGATTCTGCTATTAATGCCGCATCGTCTGCATAAAGCAGGCAGTTGACCACTGAGTCACCCATTCGCATTCCCACATTCATATTTCTTATTCTCTGAAGACAACTGTCCAGATACAGGATGAACAGCCGAGCCGACAGCACGCATCCCTGTCTGACACCAATATTGACATCAAACCAGGGCGACAAGCTGCCGTCCACCCGCACACATGCTGTACAATCCTCATAAGTGGATTGCACAGCACGGAGTAGGTCACCGTCAACCCCATATCCGGGCAAAATGTTCCAGAGATTCTTTCGCACGACTCTATCAAATGCTTTCTCAAAGTCCACAAAACCGCAGAAAACCTTCTGATCCAAAGCCAGATGCTTCTCTACGATGTTGCGGAGTGAAAAAACTTGATCCGTACATCCTCTGCCGCTTCGAAATCCACCCTGTGCTTCCCAAAGCATTCCATCGGATTTCACCCTCATTCTCCTTTCAATGATTTTTCCATACACTTTAGCTGCTAAGCTGATCAAACTGATGGCCCTATAGTTGGCGCAGTCCATACGTGAGCCCTTGCCTTTATACAAGGGCACGATGACCGCGCGTCTCCAATCGCTCGGGACCCTTCCGGTTCTCCAGCATAATTTGCTCAAAAACCAGAAGGCGTCCCTAACGCAGGTACCACCTAGCTTGATCATCTCAGCTGTTACCATATCGATTCCCGCTGACTTTCCATCTTTCAAACTTCGTATCGACCATTCAATCTCATCCATAGTAATGTCTTCATGGTACGCTGGCACTGCCGAGTCTATCACAGACTCATTCACAATGCCAGCGTCATGGACATAATCATACATTTCTCTAAAATATTCACTCCACCGTTCTAACACTTCCTGAGTGTTAGCAAGAATGCCACCAGCTTTACATCTTATCTTGTCCATTCTGGATGCTGACGAACCACTTCGAGACTTCTTTACCTCTCTCCAGAAGAGTTTGGTATTTGCCTCGAAGTTCTTCGTCAGCTTCTCTTCCTCAATCATATGTAGTCTTTCACGCTTCTCTTTCACTAAAGCTTTGGAGTCATTCTTGCATCGACGGTATATTTCTTTCTTCATTTCTTTCATACCATCACTCTGGTGCAAAGATGATACGTAATCCAGCCACGCTTTCCTCTTTTTTTCCACGGAGGATTGAACCTCCGCATCCCACCAGGCATCTCCTCTTAGTGTTCTACGTCTCTTTGCGCATCCACATGCTTCTTTCGCACTGTCCACCATACTTTCTTTCAGAACTTTCCAACATTCGTCTACATCTGAGTCGGAAAGACTCGCGTTCGCAAGTCTTTCACTGACTAGACGTACATACGTACTCCTCACACTTTCATCTTCCAATTTTTCACTTCTTATTCTTTCATGGTCTCCGAAAGGAATACGCACTCGCCAGTGCCTCCACTTCTTGAAAAGCCCCACAAATCGGCTTATCACCAGATAGTGGTCCGTTTCAAGAGTGGGACCTCTGAAGGCTCTTGTATCCATTAACGACTTTCGGAGACGTCCATCTATCAAAATCAAATCAATCACACTTTTCTGTTCATTCCGTCTCCATGTGTAAGTGTGAATATCCTTGTGATGGAAGAGCGTGTTCGACACAAGGAGGTTTCGTTCCATACATACGTCTAAAAGTAACTTACCAGCATCGTTCACTCTCTTATCTCCGTATGGACCAAGCACAGCCTCATAACTGCTTCGCTTGGTCCCAACCCATCCATTCAGATCACCACACATAATTATCCGTTCATTCGCTTCGGCCAAATCCAGAATACCCCTTACAGTCTCCCAAAACTTCTCGAGCTCCTGGGGATCAGCAGAGCTCACAGGAGCATATGCTGCAACTAAAAACACTCGCGTAATCCCCAGTTTTATCTTAACCCAGAGAAGTCTTGGACCTACTAAATCGTAATCTTTCACACCCGCGGCCAAGCGAGATGAAAGCACGACACCTACGCCAGCGCTGGCATGAACGTCCTGGTCCACCCCGGACCACAGGGCCATCATGCCACCGGGCAGATCTTCGGTGTCGCTTCCCTTTCGCTTGGTCTCTGACACGCACGTTCACGTTCATTATATCTATCAACTCATTCATCTTATCTTTTAGACCACCTCTCACATTCCATGTGCCTATACGACACTCAGCTCCCCTCTTATCTTTTATTATTTTATTTATTATTGACTCAGAAGATTGATTTTTCACTACTCACTACTAAAGAGACTTTATTACAGACTTGAGTATTTGATATTAATTTCAACTTTGAATATTTGATTCCACGCGTTCCTGAGAAAAAGGATTTTGACAGACTTACAACGAAATGATCCTATAAGGGTTCGTTTTCCTGAGGCACGGAACCGTAAACAAGAAAGAAATGAGTAAGTACAAAGTCAGGCTTATCCCACATATTTCTTTTAGTCCCTGTGTTCCCAAAATATCCCGCTAAAAACATCTCATGTGGGCTGTTTTGAGACAGCTCAGAATTAAATTTTTATATATTCCCAAAATCTCCCTCATTAATCCCCCATTCGGGATATTATGCGATTAGAATATTTTATTAAATTGACTATTCCCAAAATATACCACGCTTGATTGACAAGACTGTACAGTTTGATTAACTGTACCTAAGCGAGCTGTGCCGCTGTAAAATTAATCGGGAGATGTTTCGGGAATCGTAAATAAAATATTAATTTGTTATTGCAAAATATCCTGAATATTAAGGTGGTAAACAATAATAATAAATATACAACAATTTATTTTTACACTTTCCCAAAATAGGCCACATGGGATCTTTTTAGCGGGATACTATGTGAACAAAGGTTTTTTAGTCTACCTTATTGAGAGGACCGTAAACATGTGAGAAGCCTGTAAAATTGTGTTCGCGAGTCGCGCATATTTGTTACGTACAATGTATAGTTATATTAATTAGGCGTAGTAAAGAGAATCACTAACAACAAATAGAAAAAGTTAGTTTCGCATTTATCATTTACGTAGTGTGGATATAGATTGTAAACTGTACGTTCCGCTTTTAGCATTTTAATACATTTTATGTATTGAACGGAGTAAAGCGGGCGTCTAAGATGCTAGCAATACAAGACGCGTCGCTTAAGCTTTGTCACTCTTGCTATTTCCGTAGCACATTTTTAGAACCGTCCTGATAATTTCCCTCACTCACAACAATCATTGACGGGGTACATAAGGTCAGTCGCCTGTAAGGAGGTATATTGTCAATTGAACTGCTAACAAACCGATAAGTTGGTGCATTAAATCTCTTTCACCAGAGTCTTGTTCACAAATATTTTGTTATGATAACAATAACGATTATAATTCACGTCAGTGTATTAATCATAAGATAAGGAAAAGAATCGTGTGCTACTTATAACCCGTAATTAGCATACCATCTTCTAAAGAAAGTCAAAGTGAAGCTCACCTGTAGCATCTGACTAACTAACAAATGGAATTATAGTAAAGGAGACGTAGCTCCCACTGATATTCATTAAACTAGTGTATTGCCTCCACCTTGAAGAAAAACAGGAGCATAATAAAAACTTCGTGATGATAATAATGCTTTCCTTTTATGTTGTTTTTTATTATCTTCTATAGGATTTGTGACGGAAAGTACTGGGCGAGTCAGATGTATGATGACTTAAGTATAATTACTCGTTTTTACGACGTCAGCAAAACATGAATAACGCCCCTGGTATATCATTATCGTGTACCATTTCGTTCTAAATAGGAAAATGATTTCAATGTATGAAAACAGTAAATATTTTTCAAAGCCTTTTATTTAATTCACATACTTAGCGATATAAACCATATATATATATATATTTTAAATATTTTTTTTAAATATTGTCGGACAAATGACACAGCGCCATCTAGCCCCAATGTAAGCGAAGCTTGTGTTATGGGTACTAGACAATTGATAAACATACGTAAATACATTTTTTTTTTTTTTGTAAGTACATACTTATTATACATAGAAAATACCCAGACCAAGACAAACAGATGTTTGTACCGTGTAGGAATCGAACCCACGAGCGTTGGTGCCAAAGTAGCGTAACAACGCGTTTCACCACTGCGCCACCGAGCTCGTCTAAATATATATATATATAAGCGAGCTGTGCCTCCTGGCCAAGTTTTTAATACCAAGAAGTTTTCCCAACGCTCCATTCACACTACTCCCATCATATCTACGAGTATCTAAAGATCATGAAGAAGAATCCAGAAATTACATCCTTAACATGGGAGTAGGAGGAGGTTGTTATTTCTATGGCAAAACTTATCACTTTTTAAGTTAAGTTTATTGAAATATATTTATAGGTTCAGAATGAAAATTGGTGTTCCAGTCCTGTTAATGCGCAATATTGATGCTATGAAATGGCACACGGCTAATAGTAACACACCTAAGATGTAATATTATAAAAGCGATAATTATGACAGGGATGGCAAAAGGAAAAAATGTATTGATTCCCCGAATCCCAAAAATCCGGCTGACTATTGACTATTTACTAAATCTCTACCTTTAAGTAAACGAGACCTTCTAGTAAACGAGAACTATCAACATGATCGAATGAAGTCGGAGGCAAAACATGAAGTTCCTATTCGGGATTTGTGCCTTGAAATATCGAAATAAAGTCCTCCAAATCTTTTCGAATCTTTTCTGTTTTTTCTCCCCTTATTTTTACCATTTTTTCAGCAGTTAGCAATGATTCGAATATTAGTGATTTGGCTGTATCTATGTCTTCAGAAAAAGAGCCTAGTTTCCCCTGGAAACATCATTAGCGATGACGATAAACAAAGTCCAAGGCCAAACACTTAAAGTAGCAGGTGTGCATTTAGAAAAATACTGTTTCTCCCTCCAGAGCAACTGTATGTGGCATTCTCACGAGTATCGATCGATAATCTTCATGTTTTCATAAAGGAACAAAAGACAAAAATGTAGTTCATAAAAATGTATTAAAAGAAAGTAGTACTTCTTGCAGTAATCAACTTCAATCTTGCAATAATTGCTACACTTTTTATCTACTCGGAACCTAATTCTGAAGTCCTCGCGGAAAATGTCGCGGGTACCAGCTAGTACATATATATAGCTACATATGTCCTACACCTTACTTTTTTCGTTCATCACAGGTTTGCGACACATGAGACAATATTGTTGAAAGCGTAGCGCTTGCCAGTAAACACGCTTCTCGATTGAGGTCAATTTATGTGCCATGGAGCGTTCAACACTCGGAGTGTCGGCCGAATAATACATTACAGGGGTCACACTGAAAGTTTTTTGGATTCGCCAGGAAGAAAGAAGGTGTGGTAATTAATTTGTTACTAATTGAGGATTGTCTTTACTGAGTGAAATATACTTGGACTATAGCAATCTTTTGTTGTCAGTTTTCCAGAAGGTTTCAACTTAATACACCTTAAATACTAAATGACCATGCGTCATCCTCTACAAAGCCTCTTTGGTAAGCTGTAGGTTTACAGTCAAATAACAAATATTGGAGGGTATTTAGTACCTGTGAGCGGGTAAGTTGAGAGTCAATGGCGTCGTTGCGCGTGTCATTCTAACCAAACACGCAGGTCAGGCATCGTCGACCGCAGCCTGTCTATGGATGTATTTATCTATCTCGAGTTTCTCCGTACTTCGAAGGAAACGTTAAGCTGTCGGTCCGGCTGTTGTCGATAGATAACAGTCGTTAAGCTAAATCAGTGGCCCTCGGGCGGCTTGAAAACGCTGGCCTTCGCCAATCCGCATTTGAGCAGCGCAGTGGAGAATGCTCTAAACCCCTTCGGTTGAAGGGAGATCCGTATCCCTGCAGTGGATGAGTAAGGGTTACTGTAATGTAGTGGAGCGAGTAAGGTTATCTGTAAACTCCTAAGGTGGTTCTGTGCTAGCAGCGGGTGTGCAAGGGATACTTTACATTGGGTGGGGCGTCCGCTTGTTTGCCCCCCGACCGTGTATAAAAAATTTGGTAGTATGTTTCCTTGTTTCCAAAGTAGAATAACGAAAAAGAACGTTTATTTTTGTTTAATTTACTTCCATTTCGTTCACAAAAAAATCTGTGTCGTCTGTACGAGTCTTTAAATAGTCTAACATCCACATCGACTTTTTTCTTCTATCTATCTATCTATATTTTCACGCCAAATCCATTGCGGGGTAGGCATAGAATACCGAGCGCCACATGACTCGGTCCTTACACACCTCACTCGCTTCTTTAACATTCATGACTCTTGTCATGCTCGATCTTCGGTTTCCAAGGTTCCTGACTTCACCTTCTGATAAAACACGATCAATTTAGCCAAGGCATTCCTCGGCTCCTAGATCTTTTTACTTTCGCGTTATATGTCTGTTTCTTAATTATTTATTCTGGCATTCTTTCTGCATGTCCGAACCAACGGAGAGTGCCTATCTATCTATCTATAACTTCACGCCAAATCCCTTGCGGGGTAGGCAGAGAGAACCGAGCGCCACGTGACTCGATCCTTACATATCTCACTCGCTTCTTTAACATTCATTGCTCTTCTCATGCACGTTTGCCGGTTTCTAGGGCGCCTGATATCACCTTCTGATAGAACACGACCAATTTGGTCATGGTGGGTAAGTCTTGGCCTTCCCCGGCTCCTACATCCTTCCACTTTTGCATTGTATATCTGCTTCGTCATTCTTTCATCTTGCATTCTTTCTACATGTCCGAACCAACGGAGCATGCCTCTTCTTACTTTAACACCGACGCTCTCTTTCAGACCAACTCTGTTTCTAACATCATCATTGCGAATACGGTCTACACGCCTTACGCCACAAATTTTGCGCAGCGCTCGCATTTCGACCGCGTTTATTCTACTTTCATGCTCTTTCTGCCATACCCAGCTCTCGCTTCCATAAGTTAGCGTTGGGACCAACACTGCATTGTGTATAGCGAGTTGTGCCTTTTGGCTCAGATTTTTACTGCCAAGAAGTTTTCCCAACGCTCCATTCACACTATTCCCAGCACTCACTCGTCTTTCCACATCTGCGGTGTACCTTCCATCCCTGCTGAAAGCGCATCCAAGATATACAAACTCATCCACTTGTTCCAACACTTCATCATCAATCGTAATCCTTACATTAGTTCTGGATTCTTCTCTTTCAAATACCATTATCTTTGTTTACTTCGCATTCAGTAGTAAGCCTTTCTCCATACATTCGTCATTCATCGTTGTGACCAGTGTTTGCAGTTCAGATGGTGAATCTGCTAATAGCACGGCATCGTCTGCATACAGCAGACAGTTCACCACTAAGTCACCCATGTGCAATCCTACATTCGTTGACCTTATTCTCTGCAGACAACTATCGAGATACAGGATAAACAGCCTAGCAGATAGCATGCAACCCTGTTTGAGACCAATTATGACATCAAACCAGGGTGACATGCCACCATCTATTCGCACCCATGCTGAGCAATCCTTGTAAGTGGACTGCACAGCACGGAGCAGTGAACCGTCAATCCCATATCTTGGCAATGTCCCACAGTTCCTTTCGCACAACCCTATCAATGGCTTTCTCAAGATCCACAAAACCGCAGAAAACCTTCTGGTCTATGGCCAGATGCTTCTCTACGATATTGCGGAGCGAGAAAACTTGATCCGTACATCCCCTTCCATTTCGGAAACCTCCTTGTGCGTCCCACAGCATTTCATCGGATTTCACCCTCATTCTCCTTTCAATCACCTTTCCATATACTTTTGCTGCTAAGCTGATCAAACTGATGGCCCTATAGCTGGCGCAGTCCATGCGTGACCCCTTGCCTTTATACAAGGGTACGATGACTGCGCGTCTCCAGTCCATTGGGACCTTTCCAGTTCTCCAGCATAGGTTGCATAAGTACCAGAAGGCGTCTGCTGGCGTTCCAGCTGATTTTCCATTTTTCAAGCTTCGTTTTTCAAGTTTCAAGTATCGACCATTCGATCTCATCCATAGTTATGCCTTCGTCGGACGCCGTCAACGTGGAGTAAGCATCCGACTCACTCTCATTGTCAGCGTTCGAGGCATACTCATACATTTCCTCAAAATATTCACTCCATCGTTCTAACACTTCCTGAGTGTTCGCAAGAATGACACCAGCTTTAGACTTTATCTTATCCATTCTGGATGCCGACGAACCACTCTGAGACTTCTTTACCTCTCTCCAAAAGAGTTTGGTATTTGCCTCGAAGTTTCGTCAGCCTCTCTTCCTCAATCATAATTTGTCTTTCACGCTTCTCTTTCACTAAAGCCTTGGTTTCATTCTTGCATAGACGGTACATTTCTTTCTTCTTTTCTCTCATATTTTCATTTAAGGGCAAAGATGATACGTAATCCAGCCACGCTTTCCTTTTTCTTGCTACGGAGGATTCAACCTTCGCATCCCACCAGGCATTTCCTTTCGCTGTTTTACGTCTCTTTGCGCATCCACAAGCTTCTTTTGCACTATCCACCATACTTTCTTTCGAAACTTTCCAACAATCATCCACATCTGAGTCGGAGAGGCTTGCATTTGCAAGTCTCTCACTTACCAGATGCACATACGTTCTCCTTATACTTTCATCTTGCAATTTTTCACTTCTTATCCTTTCATGATCTCCGAAAGGGATACGCACTCGCCTGTGCCTCCACTTCCTAAAAAGGCCCACAAACCGGCTAATCACCAGGTAGTGGTCCGTCTCAAGAGTGGGGACTCTAAAGGCTCTTGTATCCATTATAACATTTCGGAGACGTCTATCTATTAAAATCAAATCAATCACACTTTTTTGGTCATTCCTTCTCCATGTACACGTGTGAATATCCTTATGATGAAATAAAGTATTCGACACGAGGAGGTTTCGTTCCATACATAAATCTAGTATTGACTTACCTGCTTCGTTCACTCTCTTATCTCGGTTCATACGGACCATGAACAGCTTCATAGCTGTATCGCTTGGTCCCAACCCATCCATTCAAATCTCCACACATAATCACTCTTTCATTCCCTTCAGCTAAGTTCGGAACATCCCTCACAGACTCCCAAAACTTCTCCAGTTCTTGAGCACACGCTGAGCTTACGGGAGCGTATGCTGCAACCAGAAATACTCGCGTGATGCCCAGTTTAATATGAACCCAGAGAAGTCTAGGCCCTACCAAACAGTAATCTCTTACACCAGTGGCTAAGCGAGAGGAGAGTACGACACCTACACCAGCACTGGCATGATCGTCCCGGTCTACCCCAGTTCATAGGGCCATCATCCCACCGGGCAGATGATTGGTGTCGCTCCCCTTGCGCTTAGTCTCTGTCACACACAAAGCATCCTAACGTCTTATCATTCATTACGTCTATCAGTTCATTTGTCTTATCATTCAATCCACCTCTCACATTCCACGTGCCTATGCGGCACTTGGCTCCCCTCGTCCCGCCGGAATTGGCGCTGCGTGGTGGGTGGCGGCCCCCACCGCCGCATGCAGCTAAATTCGCATCGACGGGGCGGATCGGTGCGCGCCGCCTACGGGGGACGCCCTAATCCGCACGTCGGTGCGCTCTTGGTCCAGAATTGCAATCGACTGATTGGCAGGGGTCGCTAACGAGCACGCTTCTGGCACATGACCCCCTCTGAGAGTGCCTCTTCTTATTTTGACACCAACATTTTATTTTAACAGTTAACGTTTCATATGCTTGACTATTTTCTTCGGTTTCTTTTATTTCGAATTTCTAATATTTAACCAAGTAAAATATGTTGGTCTCAGTACGTAATATTACGCCAGCTATCTTCATCATTTGACCAAAATTCAAGGATTACCTTCACGACTTTTGTGGACAAAGCATTCAATATGAAGCATATGGGTAATTGCCTGGTAAAAGAAAAGCGTAGGAAAAAATGACCAGTCTAAGCATACGAGTACATCACTTATAAGTTAAAAGTCTTACAATACGTTACAAGTAACGAAACAATGGGCCGAGTGCAACCTATGTATCAACAGAATTCATTTGACTGAAGCAAATAATTGTATGTAAATAAGGGTCTAAAGACACTATTGCAGGTAAGTGTTGGCATCGCTTGTATACATGCTAATAAGAATAATGCAATATGCATACGCATCACCAAGTGAATACATAATGAAAGCGACACTGTATGTTTAAAGAATGTTATGAAAAAATATGCACATAGATTGTCTACATAACGATAACTTAATAAAATGAGCCGTAAAAGGAAAGAAATGGCGTTAAGCAAATGCGATTATTTTAAGGGTTATCTCCGCCATTATCACTCTAGAGCTAAATCTATCCATCCATCTGCATGTGGTGCACTCTACCGATGAGCAACCAAGAATCTAGAAATCACAGCTATATTTAATCAAAATCTGAGGAATTGTCTTCAATTTATTAGTAAAAAACAGTTTTTTGGAAGTTTTCTTTGTTCTTTGGACAGAGGTGAATAGAAAATTCAAGGAATTTCTGATTTCGCAACAGAGATAACCATAGTAGTTCAGCAATTGGCGATTTGTTAATAAAGTTTGGTTCAAACTATATGTAGTATCATTGTAAAACAAATTTACGGGGAAATGTAGTTACCACAAATTACACATAGGCTAAATCAATATCCAATAGTTGCTTTTTCATTACAATACACATTCAACTATTGTTTTGTTGGAATGCAAAAGAGTTTTTATATGACTTATATATTTTTCATAGAGGCCGAAGCGTCACTGAAAATAGCTGCGATAGTTTTACTTGAAACAATTTGAACCAAAAAGTTCAGGTTGTGAAGTGCCTGACCTTTATTTTATTGTAGTTGAATTATTTTTTTGACGTTCCTGAATTAATTAAAAACCAAACTTTTTCACATTATACCTAGTGTTACCAAAATATGAAAAGACAAATAAATACTTTCTTCCGTTTCGTCTCGCTCTTGGCAAAGTAGTCGTGGTCATCACAAAGGGGGTTAAGGGCTGCAGTTCAGTTCACGGTACCTCTGGTGCACTAATGCAATGGACTGCCCACATAAGAATATATCTGGTCGGTCCATCGCATGGGCGATCTGCCGCGTGGTATAGTGCCCTCGACTTTACTCTGAACCATCAATCGATCTTAGTAATAGTAATAAGTTTATTTAATAATGTTTTCAACACAGTTACCATTTTTGATATGGAATTTTGAAATACAAAAAAGAAAGAAAACGTACACTCTAATTACACTAAAACAATAATGATAATAATATTAATTATTTGTGATCATTTGTGAACGACATTATTTACCGGAAGGCCACAGGATTTCCATTGGACCCACACTAGGCAATGTCTGTCCTGTGGCGACCGAATTATAAATTACATTACGAACTCTATGATCTCGTCTAATCTACTCTTAACCGTGTACTTGATATTGGGTCAGACATACAAATAGTAGTTTTGAATATATATATATATATTTATTCGTGTGCACTTGTGCGCTGATTACCTTTATAGGGTATCGTGGAATGGTTATAAAGCGAGGCTGTTTCCACATATATATTTTATCTTGGTCAAGGTAAATAATTCTGTAACTCTAGCTGATTTATCGTCTGTCTTGGCTAGGTCGGGCTGTGTCCAGTCCCTCCGAAAGGTGGACAGCAGCACGGGCTCCTGGCCAGAATTCCTCAGTCATGCACTCCTAAAACCCCAAGGACACTCAAACGTTCAACCAGCTCAACAACGTTATAATTAAATGGTGAGGTCTGCACCTTTAAAATGTATATGGATAGATCACCTGAAATGCAGTTTCACTATCGATATAACACTCGCCCGTCGCCTCGGGGTCGTTAGATAGGAATATCTAAGTCAGCTTATATAGACCAAACCAAAAGTTAGGCAAAGTTAAATTAGGCAACTATGACCCGAATAGCCTAGGCGGATAATATTTACAACAAAATCGCGATCGCGTTAAATGTCGACTGAAAACAACATCGTACAACACAGAAATAAATAAACACGGTTAACATTGAAACAAAAGAACACATAAACCTCATTAAAACTATGCATGTACGGAATTGAAGACGGTGCTACCCACGCAGGATCACAACTAACTGTCTCGATAAAGTCGCCGCCCCTAAATTGCACACATTAGTAATTCAAATCGAGATATAAACTTAAATCTAGACTTAGCTGGGATTGGCGGGGTGCGCGCAGCGCCGTGCGGTCTACGTGGATGCGCAGGCGGGCTCGAAAGGTGGTGTTGTGCTCGGTGCCGTCGCTAGACGCGTTGCCCTTGCTTTGCACTCATTTGACGGATCATACGGCTTCGCTCTACGCCTCGGTAATTCGTAACTTTACACTAAGATTCACTTACAGAATATACTAAGTATCAACCTTAAGAATTATTTACAAATACACTAAGTATCAACTCTAATATACCCGAAGGCTCTCAGTCGGGCCTGTCCGCGTCGCGTTCCAACTCCCAATGTCCCAAAACTCCACTCGTGAGTACCATCATTCTACACCCCCACCATGGGATCACCACCATGACGCCTCTCATCTATTGGTCCAGGCAATTCCCCGCCCAAATGGTCAATGCGTTCGCGCGCTTTCCTCGTAAAAGATTATTTCACGTTCCCACGCAGCGTCTAACATTTGTGACATATTGACGATCATAAAACTCATCCTCGACCCTCGAACATATCCAGCCTAAAATAATAAACCCCTGTTTCTGTAATTTGATACACAATGAACGGCTTGCAACTATTGTTTTAAACATTTTAGAAACTCTCTCATCAATCTATTGAATGACATTTATTACTTGCAATCCGACGCGCACATCCCGTGCGACTATTATAAACAACGTTATTTCCCTTCACAACAGGACATCTATTCCAAACCATATTTTGTGAAGACCCCGTCACGGTACCAATTTCGGACATGCAATAACCCTTAAGAAATTTCAAACAATATCTACCATAGGCTTCCACCATTTTAACATGCAAATTTATCTCATATCCACATACCCCATTTAACACAAGCTTACAGACAAACACGCCATTCCTTTTCATGCTAAATGGATTAGTATAGACTACCCGATACGATCAATTGAATCTCTGGACATGATAAGCATGATCCAAAGAACATCGCCTTGACACACACCAAGATCAAACAACAATCGCTATAAACTTTATAGGTAAGTTCTATAGACATAGGCTCCAGTTACTGATGTATCATTACACTAAAAAGCGAAACAACATCACTTTTAATACGACTCTTTGGGCTCTCTCGAGGCTGATCAAGTAGCATGATGCAGCACCATCCCACACCACTATGCAATAAGTTGGTATCGACTGACATAAGACAAAATAAACAGTTTTTAATAACTGTTTGTCAGCGACTTCTCGAAGTAATTTCATGGTGTGAATCAGTTTGCGTGTCCTCGAACAGGTGCTTTCAGTGTGCGCCGCAAATGCCAGTTTGGCCAAATCTCATACATGTGTGAACTTTTATTGACGCAAAGTATTGCGACTCAGCCAGTCCGCAATGGCAGTCATATCACTTTCGAAATCACCAAAACATTCCTGCCACATCTTACCCGAGAAAACTATGGCAGTATCATCTGCATAGCAGATTGTAGTGGCTTCGGGCAAATTCAATGATATCATATCATTAAAGAAAATCAAAAATAAGGACTGTCACAAAATACTACCCTGCTGTACTCCAAAAGTCACAGGTTTGACTCCACTTACACGAGACTCCACCCTGATACATTGTTTCTGATACTAAGGTAACTGGAAAACCAGCTCAAGAAAAGTCCCCTTATGCCCATCAGTTCCAGCTTTCGTAGCAATATTGGGATGGACATTGTGCCGAAGGCCTTCGCTAGATCTAGGAAAACTACGGTACAGGCTCGCCCATTATCAAGGTGCGCAGCAACAATCTCCACCAACAACAAAACAATGTTTTCGGTGGGCCTATTCCTTCTGAAGCCAAACTGAGCCTCGGATACTAGATGGTTTTTTCGAGAAAAGCCACCAGGCGCACGTTGACAAGGCGTTCCAGGAGCTTCGAGAGAGATCCTAATAGGGCAATGGTTCTATAATTTTTGAGGTCGTCTTTAGGACCATTCTTGTGGATGGGACTGATACCGACGATCTTCCAGTTGTCTGGAAATTTCCCCGTTAAGAAGCTCAAATTAAATATATGACCCAAAGGAACTAAGATTGTTTTGCCAATCAGTTTTATTAATCTATTTGATATGCCATCAAGACCCTGCGCACTATTCGTTTTCAACTGTTGAATTTGCGGTTCAACTTCCTCGGCGTTCGTTGGAGCTAGAAAGAAAGAACAAGCAGGACCGCTCGTCTGCGCTATTCCTGCTCCAAGTAACGCTTCTGTTTCGTTAGTATTTTGTACTTGTAAGATTCTATTAGCCAATACTTGACCAAAAAAAGAAAAGTAGTCATTACAATGGTCAAGAGACGCAGAAGGTGAATCCTTCAATTTAAGAAAATCACAACTCTTTCTATTGTGATAATGCCTAGAGTGAGTAACAGTTCTTATAGTCTCCCAAAGTTTTTCATGTTTTCATTCAGCAATTTAGTGTTATACTCATTTTTTAGCTTTTTGAGAAGACCATTTAAAAAATTTCGATATCTGGCAAATATTTGCTTTTTCGTGAGGGCATTTGGGAATTTGCGGGTCTCGGCATGAAGCCTATGTTTATGATTTGCACATTTAACTAAGCCAGGTGTCATCCATGACTGTATGTGAATTTAGAATGACTAATTTTAACAATTTTTGAATTCCTTTTGATGACGTTTCTCACTATAGAGTTAGATTACACTATAGATCTTGCCTTGAGACATATCCGAAGAAGTGAACATTATCAAGATTTAAATTTGGTAAGTCTAATGATTGGGGCAACCCAAATCATTAAACTTATATAGTTTAATGATTGGGGTTGTCCCAATCATTAAACGTATAGGAATTTTGTTAAGTAGAAACAACCTACTATTTTTTATTATTTGTATTTATACAACGTCGGGAGGAATACAAGCATACGGCCTACCTGACATGAACTGGTTACGATGGTACCTTGGTACTGAGAAATGTATGTAGTATTTATTACGAAACTTGAACGCCCGATACAAATAACGAATTAATTTCAAAGGTAAATTACTTTGAGAGGCGAGATTTTAACAATCGGTAATTGAATACGCCAGAAATTATAATTATAATTACAAGAAGTCTGGAAAATCCAAAACAAATTAATGATTATTTCTTGTTTCAAATCATATTTAAGTAAAATTAGTAAACAAATATATTTTAAATTACACAGCACCATCTCGTCCCAAACTAAGCGTAGTCTGCACTATGGGTACCTAATAAGCATTCGTGAATCGTAAAGCAGTAAAGCAGTTCTTTTGTAATTATAGCTATTATAAATAGACTACACCCAGAGACTAATGCAAACAGACGTATTATATTTTACGTAGCTTTTTAAACAATGTCGGGTGGTATGCAAACATACAACCCTGATGTAAAGCGTTTACTGTAGCCTATTAATGCCTGCAACACATTAAGTATCACTTGCGCGATGCGACCTCTGCTGCTAACACAGCTACTCACTCAGTGACCTCACCCACTCGCACAAACATAGCAACCCTCCAGGAAGTTGCTATTTGGCTGCGGTTTTTTGTGAGGTGGAGGTACTTCCCCAGACGAGTAACTTTAATGAGCTCTATCTCTTTTAAAAACACCCAGAACAACGCAAACAGACAGGACAATAGTTTGTCGTTTGTGGAAATCGAACCCACGAGCGTTGGTGTCAAAGTATCTACCTCTACTCGCAACAAAACGTTGAAATGCCGCGATAAATGCAGCAGCTGTTAAATCGCCCATTAAGTGTACAGCTTTCACCACCAGGTAGACAAAAATACAAATATAAGCTTTATTAGTCTTAACTCCTCTCTTCGAACGGTTCAGCGCGTGCACGAGGTCGGCAAAGTCTACACCCCTGTGGGAGAACGGACGTGAAGGTTATCTGCGGTCTACTAGCAGCTCGCTGTCGTGCCCAGGTACATTTGTGTACTTCTTTTATTTTATTTATTTATTTATTTATATTTAAGGAAAACCAACAGCTTACAAAACATAAAATAAAGACACAATAGACAATAGAAAGCCAATAAAAGGTTCCCACAGATAGAAATAGTGTACAAAACAAACACAGGAGCACTTAAATATACTAAACACTGAACAAACACAGGTTGTCCCAGCATGCACACAAGGCGCAGTCGCCATTACTATTAAGAATACATATTATTTGTACCGTGTTAATCAAAATTTATATAAATCTATCAACTTTTAAAAAACTGTCTGCTTAATTGTCGCCTCATCGATGTAACGCTACAGTTAAAGAGGTCTAGGTTGGATTCCTTTATTTGTTTGTTGACGCTGTTACTCGCACGCAGGAGGTATGTATTTTTACGATAGTTCGTGGAAGCATATGGGATACTAATGAGTGAACATGATCTAAAGCTTTTCGCAGGGACTTTAAACGAGATATGGGATAGGAGATCAGGACAGTCAATAGAACCTAAAAATTTCTTGTTTTACTAAACTCTTACAATCTAGAATTCAGTACTTGATCATCATGTGAGTTGATCATTAAATTTATTCCCCCATTGTTCCCTGTTGAGCATCTTTTATAATTAGGCGGAAAATAGTGTTTCTCTTAAATAGTATCACGTGAAATTTGAGTTTTCGTCAACGTTTGCATTTCTTAATATATCGCCCACCTTGAGAATGTTACTTTCGTCATATTATGTTATCGCGCACAGTGTTATTGGCCACGAAGCTTAATTTTGCATTTGCCGATGTAAGCTTGATAACAGTTTCATTAATAATGCAAATTTAAATTTAAATCGCATTTCAATGCAGAAATGTTTATGCTACATATATTACGTCTTTAACACTGTTTTGAAATAATATTCACTCAAAAATGTCTTGCAAACTGCTTATTTAACATATTTTTGTACAGATAATTATCACATATTTTTTTTTATTAATACGTAAAGTACATTGGTACCAACACTGTCACTTATTTATCACACCATTATTGTTTATTCCCTTTTAACAGTTTTCGATAAAATTAATCACTTTTGCATTTTTAAAAACATTTTTTTACGGAGTAAATGTTTATCGTATCACGCCATCTAGCGTTTCTAGATATGATGTTATGATACGATGTCCCTCGATTTCCATCTATCTCATGGAGGCGACGGGGATTGAGGGACAGTTAGCAGCAGAGGTGGCATCGCGCGAGTGATACTTAATGTATTGCTTTATACCAGGTGGGTCGTATGCTTGTATGCCTCTCGGCGTTGTATATATAAAAAAAATACCAACTGGTCCTTTGATCCACCTCTCACAGTCCACGTGTCTATAAAGTACTTAGCTGTTCTCGACGCGCCGGGTTGGGCACTACCTGGAGGCGAGCAACCTCCACGGTCGCAAGGGTCTAGAATCACACCAGACTACAGACGGGGACGGATCGGAGGGCGTCACCTACGGGAGACCTAACAATATTATAATAGGTGTTACAAGTGGCGTGGATGGTAGTGTATTCAGTCTGCGTGCAGACGTGCAAAAATTTTATAGTTACATGTATTATTATTAATTAAATCATGTCATATAAAAATTAACATTATTAATTACTACTAACTACTGTTGTCATTTACATTTGTAGTCCAGATATTCCTTAATACTATAAAAACAGTGATCTAAGAGCCATGTCGTCAATTTCGTCTTAAACATATTTCCCATTATAGTCTTAAATTCCTCTGGTAGATTGTTATATATTAATATACTCATATTAAAGGCATTTTTTTCATATATATACTTATTTATCAGCATAGGCCATTTATCCAACTATAAAAAAGGTCTTATAGCCCTTTTGGTGGGTAGTATGTTACATGCCATTTGTTTCTCTACTTATGCAGTGTAAACGTTTTAGTCTACAATATAACGTTATACGAACAACAGGTATTTTTCTGTGTGTCCAAGTGCCATAACTAAGACTAAGATCAGCCTTATTAAATAGTTAATAGGTTCAGGCGTTATTTTGCGAAAGTCAAATTTATCGTCGGCATGTTGCACTTACTAACAGTAGTGGGTGGGTGCCGGCCGGCGCTAGGCCGCATGAACTAATTGGTGGCGGAAGCACACAAAGCAGGTTAGATCAAATTGCATCAGCCTTATTAACAACAATAGTTCTCGGTAGCAAACTATTCTAGAACAGCACAGTAGGCGACCGTTGTGGCACCAGTGTGTGAGGATGAACTCGGCGGCGAGCTCTGTGATTGTAAAATGAGGCAGTTGGTATCATGTCCAACAACTCCTCCGTAGACAACAAAGGCATCCTTCCAATAACATAAGCGCATTCATCTTTTCCTAGTCACTTGAACTTGTTCATATATGTATGTCTGTTAGTTGACAAGTATTATTCTTCAACAAAGTACTATAATACTCAATATTGTCAATCAACTGTTTTGTGTTTGACTCCTAATTTGTAACATTACAGCCAAAATATTTAAAGCTTTATTTAAATCAAACGAATCCATCTTAGTCAAGGTTAAAGATTTATCACTCTTATACAACAATGAAATCTCTTCACGCAAGTCTAAAAATTTACGATAATACTTTTCTATCAATATAATATCATCAGCACTATAATATTTACCTTTTTTTTAGTTTTGAAAACAATGAGCCATGTGTCATATTTATTATAAATTGCATTCATTTAAATTAATTAACTCGCTAATTTTTTCCGTCCTTCTAGTAGCGCCTAACTTTATTATTTATAATCTAGTTTCCTTCAAATCGTTATACAATTCCAAAATAACCATAATTAAAATTAGAGTACACTAGAAACATTTAAGTACCTGTCATTCATATGAAAACAGTAGTAATTATCACTTTTCTACTTAAGTATTTATTTAAAGATGTACAAATACAAATACTTTATTCACAAAATTCTTTCATGGACGTATACAATTTTCTTAATTACCCACACTAGGCTAAGCCTTTCCTGTGGGAGCTTAATAATGAGACTTCCAAAAAAGCAATTTGCGGTACTTACACTAATACAATAAATATTATATTGTAATAGATCGGTTTTATTATTTTATCGGTTATTAAAAAATAAAAATAGTTTTAAAATGAGTTAGTTCGAACAATTTGGTAAAAAAAATACAGCTAAAATAATATGAGCGTTATATATAATAATAATTGTACCATTAGTTGTAATTCATATTTTGTTTCTATTTTTATTAAGACTCTTCCAAATACATAAATAATATTACATGCTATGGTTCAAGTTCTACTGAACCGTAACCAAGAAATCCTCCGCGTACTGGTAAATCCAATTCAATAGTTCCCTTTCAGCATTGACTTTTGCTTCACGATAGGTTGAGTTGTAAAGGGGCAACAGGGCATTAATTCTATTGTAAATTAAAGGCTTTCGAAAGACAAGACGTGAAAGATGTAACGTATGATGTCCAGTTGCCGTTCTATTTATTTGTTGTGGCACTTCCCATATTATTTATACAGAACTATAATTATTCCCACACCCAATATCTTTCTTATTACGACAAGGAGGAGGTCGAAGGTCATGTGCAACCGTGCGAGCGTTATTGCTGCCGATTCCCTCAGTTTGGGCGATCATCTTCCTTAGTATTAAAGTCTTGATAGAAAGTCTTGGATTGATTGTTAAAATAGTATATTATAAAACGCGAAAATCTGTCGCAATACCGAATGGAATGCGATGTTATTGTTCACAATTTATTTCCTGGACGTCGCGGTCGTGGTCCTGTCACCGGCAGGGTCGCCATCTAAGGTGCGACGTGGTGACGAAATGAAACTAATCAATCCCTGAGTCGAACTGAACTGTATTTGATTAATGCCCGTATTATAAATGATTACAAAAAGTACGAAGGTCATTTGAAAAGTTCTTAGCCTAACATACTTAATGAAACCACACGATTTTGAGTTTATTTTTATTTTTCAACATACTCTCCTCCGAGCTCAAAACACTTTTTCCATCGACCCGGTAAGGCTTCGATACCCGTTTTAAAAAAATCTTCTCAGTTTTGGGAACAGATAAAAGTTGGACGGTGCTAAATCCGGTGAATATGGGGGATGAGGTAACAATTCGAAGCCACATTAATGGATTTCTGCCATGGATTGCACAGAGGTGTGAACGCGCGCATTGCACCCTCGTAATAGCAACATAGAACTTACTAGGTAGATACTTAATGTAAACCTTACATACCGGATAACAGAATCATCGCTCCACCAAAAATTTTTTGATTGTCACGAATATTTTTCAGCTTTCGGTCCAGTGCCTCCAGTGACCTCTTGTGGGCCATCGTGCATTCACCTTTACGGATCATGAGTCTGTGTGATTCATGATTGGGCAGAATCATTTCCCATCCCAATGGATCTGATGCGTCATTTGGAAACAACTGTTGTAATTTTGAATGTTGGCCAAAAAATGTCTGACCATTTTTTGGCCAACATCTCTTCTGACTTCCCATCTCAACGGATCTGATAATGGGACCAACTGTGCAATTTTGCTTTGCCACCTGTTCAACGCAATCCAGTAGATTCACCGTTACAATATGGACAGTGCATTACAATATGGACAAACGATTAAAAATTTCTCCAATTACCACCATAATCGATTTCCGGATGATAGTGAAACGCTGCTCGTTCCAGGTTCACAGGAGCACTGCGATGGCGGAATCGGTCATATTCATTTTGTTGTGTTTGATGTGCATGAAGTCCTTGCATTCTAGGCCTATCCGCTTTATTGTCAGTAACTCTCGAACGCAATCAGGACATACCAATACGACTATTCTCATTATCTGCCGCGCGCTGGTCAGCACGTGAGGAAATTCGTCGCACATTTAATTGACTTGGACGACCTATGTCAGCTCGTCTTCTACTCGGCATTGGAAGCAGTAAGAGTAAATCGTTTACTCGCTCATTTATCAAGCTAAAGCTAATTAATTAACAAAAGCAATTGGTCAAGTTCAATATTATTAGTCAAACAAGACAAGTAAAGACAAAAAATGGAGACTAGTAGTCGATTATCGGAAGTTGAGTAATCGTTGACGTGGAAATTTTAGAATCTTTGATGGGTAGCATGTATTTCAAGCACCTAGATTTACACCAAGGATATTATAACGTTATAGTAGAAAATTTTCAGCTTTCCATTCAGGACAGTATCAAATCATGACAATGGCTGACCTAAATTTTGTCAAATGTTTAATTTACTAGGGCGACTTGATAGTTTTCGGTAGAAATTTAGCAGCGTATAAGAAAAAAATATAAAAAGTTTTTGATAGACTAAAGGATAATTTTAAATTAACAATTTAAAAATTAAACCCAGAAAAGTGTGATTTTCTAAGAAAAGAGGTTATTTGAGACATGTTATTTCAGGTGATGGTATACTGCCTGATCCTGTAAAAATAACAGTAGTACAATTATCTGTGTCCAACAACCACACACGAATTCGCAGAAATTGCACATCCTTTAAATAAATTAACCAGAAAAGATGTACCTTTCGGTTGAAGTAGTAAATGTCAATAATCTGGAACTTTAAAGAATTTCTTAACAACTGCATCTGTTCTGGAATATCCTGATCTGTCATAGCCATAAATAATAAATATAAATAGACGCCCAGTAGCTTTCGGTAGTAGAAGCTTAAACAAAGATGAAAAGAATTATCCAGTAATAGAAAATGAACTACTTGTGATAGTTTGGGCCGTGAAGTATTTTGGTCGTACTTGTATGGTTGACCACTTAAAATACTTACCGACCATAGACTACTAGTGTATCTATTCGACTTGAAAGATCCCTCTAGTCGACTAATAAAATTCAGAATAATGTTGAAGGATTTTGATGTACTATACATTAAAGATTCTGACAATGCAGCTGCAGATGCAATGACTAGAATCACGTTGAATAATTTGAAAAACTGCACGAGCGCAAGCGCAAAGATTAAATAATTCTGACTCTACGGTGAATATGGATTCTTCAGTCGCGAGGACTGATCAACCAAAAGTCATAAGTACCCCTATGACGAAAGAATCAGTTGAATTAAAATTTATTGATTTTCAAGGCTTACAAAACTTGAAAAAAAAATGGGAAGTATTGCTTAAGAAAATAAAATCTTTTGTTACTGCAAAAAGTAAAATAACTATTTACATGAAATTTCTAAACTCTCAATCACAGATGGCGCGAGACGAAATTGTGAGAGATGTAGTTAAACTTTGTAATTTATTAAAGTTAGTTAAAAATATACATGTTGAAGAGCAAAGATAATGAAATTTTTATAAAGAAGTTATTAACAGAAATAAATACCAATCAAAGTAGGTTCGATCCGCGAATATGTATTCTAAGCAATGTAGAAAGAATTGAGGATAAGGACGATATAGGAGTTATTTTTAATGACTTTCATCTCTTACCTAGTAGTGTCCATGCTGGAATAAGTCGAATGTCAAACAACATAAAGAGCGACGTTCGGGACAAATTCCCGCGTTGTGACAATTGCCAACGACAAAAGTATTCAATGCCAAAGAAAGAGCCTATGGTTATTACTAGTACAGCTCATACAACTTTCGAAAAAGTATTTTCAGATGTTGTTGGTCCTTTACAGACAGATTACCATTATTATTCCTATGCACTGACTATACAATGCGAGCTCACAATGTATGTTGAATGTTGTCCCATAATTCCTAAAAAAATTGAAGATGTTGCGAGATCTTTCATCAACAACTTTTTATTAAGGTACGGTATATCCTAGGTATATCAAACGTTATAGCGACGGACAGGAGGCAGGAGTGTCTATCAGAGATATTTAAAGAGATTTGTAAATTATTAGTAAACACATTTCATTTAATAACCAAACGAAATTCAAACCGTGTAAGATATACTAGCCATTACTATTGATCTCAATGAGGTAGGTTGGTAGGTTGATTAGGATCATTAGCTAATCATTAGCTAATCTTAACGTTATAAATATAGTATTCAAATCGGTAAAGCCATTTTTGAGTCTCACGAACAGCGATTATAGGCGATACGAAGTTCACCGGGTCAGCTAGTTTCAAATAAAATCATAACGCATCTTATTTATTGCGCAAAGTTTTAACCAGCATCTCGAAAATGGCTAATGCTTCATTTTCGAAATGCTGGTTAAAACTTTGTGCAATAAATAAAAAAATTAAAAAATTGCGCAGGATAAATGCCGAAAGAAACTTACCAATACAGGTTCTTTTTGTTTCTAATCGTGATTTAATATTAAAATAAATTTGTCAGCGTAGCGGTAAAATTGAAGATGGCATGGTTGCTTGTCCTGAATCATTTTCAGACTCTATCTATCAACTGTACTATAAAAGCCTTTTTACAAAGAGTATTTAGGCGTCTCTTTTATGTTATGAAAGGACAGAACTGTTTCAGGAAATTCATTATGGAATCGAATGAAATTTACAACCAAGACTTATCATATCAATCCTAGTAGGCCAATGTATCGGCATACACAACTTACGTCTGGTTCTAACATTTTTACTGAGCATTGAAAATAACTTCTTCTTCTCCTGCTCCTAAATGCATGTGCGGCGAACGTGGCTGAACTTACTGGAGTGTTATGTGACCACACTGAAATTTGTAGTCTACTATAATTTCAATAACTACATTATCATTGATATATTCTAATTAAATGTTCTCTGTAAGAAGTTACTTTTAGAACTCTAAACTTCATAAATTTCGTTATAGCGTAGTTTGGAAAAAGAATATTGCAAGTGGACCAGTTACGAATGGCAAACAGTACAAAGACACAAAACGAAAATAGCCAAAACAATTCAAATAACGTTTTAGATTTAACCCTCATTGTTTCTTTGAAAACTTTTAATTAGTAAGACTACAAAACGGTCGCCGAAGAGCTTTTAAATAAACGCTTTCAGCTTCTCAACTGTTCTTAACGTTCGTACTTTTCAATTTCCTTCCAAAGTGTAATGGAATTTGTTGATTTCCTTGAGGCCTCCGCTCCGTCTGCAAAGAACTGATTATGGGTATTTCCGTAGCAAAAAACATATTGACATTTGCATATTATTTGGAGACTATTTTAAAAAGATCCAGGCATTATTACGTAAAAATTTGGCGTAACTTACTTAATTTTTTTCGTTTGTGAATGAACACCTAGCTATATACTTTCAGAACTTTCTAATTGAGAACTTTCATTAGACATTATATACTCGTATCATTTTAGTCGTTTATTTTTGTGGTACTTTTGTCGTTGACGAGCTCGGTGGCTCAGTCGTGAATGACGCGACTTAGACACCAACGCTCGTGGGTTCGATTCCCACACAAATCGAATATTTGTGTGCATGAACATGTCTGTTTGTCTTGGTTTGGATGTTTTAAGAGAGGTAGGGCGCATCAAAGGAGTCCGTCTGGGGAAGCACCTCCACCTCACAGAAAACCGCAGCCAAATAACAACAGCCTAGAGGATTGTTGTGTTCCTGCGTATGAGTGAGGTCACCAATAAACTCACAAGGAGTTGCTGTGTAAACAGCAGAGGAGACATCGCGCAAGTGATACTTATTTCAAGTGTTAATAGGCTACGGTATCCGCTATACATCAGGTGGGCCGTATGCTTGTATGTCTCCCGACGTAGTATAAAAAAGAAACTTTATATCCACAATAAACCACTGTGTTAGATTTTAATAACGTCATAAGCATGTAACAAATAGAATAGCATGACACTTCCAAAGATATCTCATTTGTTACTACGAGTACATGAAGAATAGTGTGGCTTGGCAGATGAATGTAAAATACACGTACATGATCTGCTAAAATCTTGAACCTCCCTTTCACTTTGCCATAATTGGGTAAAAATATTTTTAATTTGAGCACGAATAAAGCAATATTTCTGAGTTGCAACGCTATACATATATGTCAACACTGTACATAGATGTGATAAGGTATCATCTTTGAAAATTAAAAATTGATTAGCAAAAATGTTTTATTTTATTTATCAATCACAATACAGAGTCATTTTTTTCTATCGTACCTTAAAAACAATAATGCTCGCTATACACAACGCATTGCTGGTCCCAACGCTACCTTATCGAAGAGAGGGTATGACAGAGAGAACATGAAAATAGGAAACGCGGTCGAAATGCGAATTTTGCGCAACATTTAGGCGTAGCACTTATAGATCGCGTCATGATCAAATTGATCGTGCTATGGATGAAAATTAAAGAAGCGAGTGAGGTGTATAAGTACCAAGATTGTCGTGATGTCATAAATAGATAGATACATGGTACCTTAAAAATCTCTTAAATTACACATAATATTAATCATCTCTCAATGCTCTTTACGCTTTAGTTATGTGACCAATAGAGCATTCCCTTTGGTAGGTAAGATAATTTTCTAAATGTATATTATATATATTTAACAAATTTAGGCAACTGCCACACCTTCTATAGTAGATCTTAACCATTTAATTCAAATAGTAAGCTGTCAATACTAAAACATTGTTTAGTTAGGTTACTATGTTTATGTATTTTATCTGTGATAAGCCGAGGCCGCTCCGTCGGACGTAACCCCTATAAATTCATCAAGTATTGCAATTTTCTCGAAACAAAAGTTTAAAATATATACGGTACTTTCTTTGCATCACTGCTATTGGTATAAAAAGTGAACGCGTCCTTTGATAGTTTGTAGTTACCGTGAGAATACTAACAATATCAGGAGGTCATTCCCGCGTTACCGACACCTTTATCTTATAAGTCTACTGTGCCGACACTGTACAAATGAAATGGAATCGTACAATAAGCGACTATTTTGGTTCAAATATGTAAGAATGAATTCTTTATAGACAGCTAGCGGTGTTACTTTCGAGTGAGGTTGTAAGCATTAAATGAAACAACTACAATCGGTAAAACATAGTAGTAGTAAGGTACAGATAGTTTCTCTGCCTATATATGTATTACATATTCCTGTTAAGCTTATAAAGGTTGGCTGGAAGAGACCTCTTACAGAGATAAGTCCGCCTTTGTACATACGAAAGATTTGTAACTGTATATGTTATTTATATTTGTACAATAAAGAGATTACAACAACAACATAATAAGAGAGGCAAAGTCTCTTCTAAGTTATCTCCTAAAGCCTTAAATTGTATAAACGTAGTATAGTTAACAATTCTCATCTTTCGTTATTGAACCGAGTGACAATGCTTGTAGGTAAAAAATATACTCCCTGTGCGACTTCACATGAGATTTGTATAGATCTTTGCACCATGCCGAAGTATATTATTTCGCGCTGTTTACAATTATGTTCGGTTACTGTTTGCGATCTCGAATTGAGTAGTAACGGCCCAACATTTTAAAGCGAACATATTTACTTAAAAAAGCCTGTACTTATGACCTATTTTTATATCTATATGTCTATACATACATAGTCTTATACTACATATATATTTCTACTATATTATACGGTGTATTAGAGCAATGATTGCCCAATGGATAAAGAACTTATTAACCAATTGGTCCTGGTTCGAATCTTGTTGCGGGCATTTGTCACTAAATACGTATGTTCGGATTTATTTACATATTTGTAATTATCACTTGCCCGGCGGTAAAGAAAAACATCGTGAGGAAACCCGCACGTCCAAGAAATTATATTTCGAAAGACGTGTGACCTAACCTAAGGAAGGTCTGGTTTTTCTAATTGTGGAAGTCTGACGGCCGTCGCTCCATGACAAAATTAGTATCTTCGCCAAATCCTCAGGGTTAGATAGCAGGCCCCGTCAATCCTAAGGGATTACGAAACGGGATGACACTAGGTAGAAGTCTGTATGGCAGTATCTTTATAGCTATCTGTAAACTTCGGATATGTTCAACGAATTAAAATAAGTAATTGCTGTGAATCTTACATTCTTTTGGTCATATCATGTTAATTTAATGTCTTTAATTATATTGTCCGGCGTGCGTGCATGAGAAGAGCATTGAATGTTAAAGAAGCGAGTGAGGTGTGTATGGATCGAGTCACGTGGTGTTCGGTTCTCTCTGCGTACCCCGCAAGGGATTAGGCGTGAAGTTATAGACAGATAGATAGAATTAGATTGTCATTAAATTCAAGTAACTTAAATAAATATAATATTTACAGCAATAACATGTTATAATTGCTAACAATAAGATAAGATAAGATGTAAAGCTGGTGGCATTCTTGCTAACACTCAGGAAGTGTTAGAACGGTGGAGTGAATATTTTAGAGAAATGTATGATTATGTCCATGACGCTGGCATTGTGAATGAGTCTGTGATTGACTCGGCAGTGCCAGCGTACCATGAAGACATTACTATGGATGAGATTGAATGGTCGATACGAAGTTTGAAAGATGGAAAGTCAGCGGGAATCGATATGGTAACAGCTGAGATGATCAAGCTAGGTGGTACCTGCGTTAGGGACGCCTTCTGGTTTTTGAGCAAATTATGCTGGAGAACCGGAAGGGTCCCGAGCGATTGGAGACGCGCAGTCATCGTGCCCTTGTATAAAGGCAAGGGCTCACGTATGGACTGCGCCAACTATAGGGCCAACAGTTTGATCAGCTTAGCAGCTAAAGTGTATGGAAAAATCATTGAAAGGAGAATGAGGGTGAAATCCGATGTAATGCTTTGGGAAGCACAGGGTGGATTTCGAAGCGGCAGAGGATATACGGATCAAGTTTTTTCACTCCGCAACATCGTAGAGAAGCATCTGGCTTTGGACCAGAAGGTTTTCTGCGGTTTTGTGGACTTTGAGAAAGCATTTGATAGAGTCGTGCGAAAGAATCTCTGGAACATTTTGCCCGGATATGGGGTTGACGGTGACCTACTCCGTGCTGTGCAATCCACTTATGAAGATTGTACAGCATGTGTGCGGGTGGACGGCAGCTTGTCGCCCTGGTTTGATGTCAACATTGGTGTCAGACAGGGATGCGTGCTGTCGGCTCGGCTGTTCATCCTGTATCTGGACAGTTGTCTTCAGAGAATAAGAAATATGAATGTGGGAATGCGAATGGGTGACTTAGTGGTCAACTGCCTGCTTTATGCAGACGATGCGGCATTAATAGCAGAATCACCATCCGAACTGCAAACACTAGTTACAACAATGAAAGATGATTGTATGAAGAAAGGCTTACAATTGAATGCGCAGAAAACCAAGATAATGGTATTTGAAAGAGAGACAACCGGAACGAACACTAGGATTATGGTTGATGATGTAGTGTTGGAGCAAGTGAATGAGATTGTATATCTTGGAAGTGCTTTTAGCAGCAATGGAAGGTACACCGCTGATGTGGAGAGACGAGTGAGTGCCGGGAATAGGGTGAATGGAGCGTTGGGTAAACTTCTAGGCAGCCGATATCTAAGCCAGAAGGCACAGCTCGCTGTACACAACGCGGTGCTAATTCCAACGCTAACTTATGGAAGTGAGAGCTGGGTATGGCAGAGAGAGCATGAAAGTAGAATAAATGCGGTCGAGATGCGAGCATTGCGCAAAATTTGTGGCATAACGCTTGCTGACCGCGTTCGTAATAAAGACGTGAGAGAAAGAGTTGGTCTAAAAGAGAGTGTCGGTGTTAAGATAAGAAAGTGCATGCTCCGTTGGTTCGGACATGTAGAAAGAATGCGGGACGAAAGAATGACGAAACAGATATACAATGCAAAAGTCGAAGGATGTAGGAGCCGAGGAAGGCCGAGACTAACCTACCATGACCAAATTGGTCGTGTTTTATCAGAAGGTGATGTCAGAAGCCCCAGGAACCGGCGAGCGTGCATGAAAAGAGCTATGAATGTCACAGAAGCGAGTGAAGTATGCAAGGACCGCGTCTTATGGCGCTCGGTTCTCTCTGCCTACCCCGCAAGGGACTTGGCGTGAAGATATACATACATAATTGCTAACCATACGATTCTAACTATTATGTAATTACTAGCTTTGGTCAGCGAATTCGTTCGCGTGGACTTCAAACTATGCATTATTGCCGCGATAAAAAGTATCCTAAGTCCCATTGTATTTGGAAGCTAAAGTATTCAACGTTTTTTTTTTTTTCAAATAAACAATTAAACGCCTTGTTGGGCGCTATTTCAAGAGAGGAGGGCGCATCACAGCAGCGCGTCTAGGGACCTCACAGAAAACCGCAGTCAAATAACAACTCTCTAGAGGGTTGTTGTGTTCTTGCGTGTGAGTGAGGCCTCCAGTAAGCTCCTAAGGAATTGCTGTGTTAGCAGCAGAGGTGGCATCACGCGATGAATACTTAATGTATTGCAAGCGTTAATAGGCTACGGTAACCGCTTTACATCAGGCCGTATGCATGTATGTCTCCCATCGTAGTCCAAAAAAAAAAATTATTTATCCCAATACCGGTCTGTATAGAACATTAAATGAATTATTATTTTCCGTCGGTACGTGCAAGTTTTGAAACACGTGAACTACCAACATATTCGATCCAAGTAAGTGACCAAATGAACTGCCACTTTCAAGGTTTGGTCCTGGGATTTGTTGCTAGTCATTGTAAAAGTGAATTTTAAGGGAAATTTCAACCACATAAGCAGCTCCTGCAGTTATATTTTTACAATTTTCTTCGTTACTGTGTAAATTGGTCAAACATTCCTAAGGAAAATGCGCTAAAACTCTATTTCAACAATTTTTACGAAACTTCTTTTAAATACACTGCTCGATCAAAAATATGTCACTGTGAAAAACAAAAGAAATCTATCTTACAGGAACTGCACATTTTTCCAACGATGTATAAAAATTTTCAGGATAACAAGTAGCCTATGTCCTGTTCCAGACTATAATCTATCTCTGTGGCAATATTCATCTAGATCTGTATAGCCCATAATGTGATTGAGTAACAAACATCCATCCATCCAAACTTTCGCATTTATAATATTAGTAAGAATAAGATACTTAGCCTACGTAAAAGAAGGCTATCTGTTCCGGATTCAAAACAAACACACTGTATATAAATGGAGTTTTCATCATTCAAGGGAAATAACTAGGTATGATCCAACTTTTAAACAGTATTTCAAGACAACACAAGTAGTAACCATTCCTGGCAAAGACAGAATAAAAGAGAAACCTTAATATCAACCCACGTGGAATATACTCGTAAATAATAATACGACGAAAACATTTTAATGAATGAAAATATTACGCTATTAATAAACGCTTCATTACTTTATGATAAAATTTAAAGGCCATGTTTTGTTGTTGTTTTCTTATTTTTTCTCTACAAATGTTGGAAAACAAATATACGGAGCAGGCAATATCAAACTGTTGCCGCAGCTAATAAGCAAGTGTTTATACAATAAGGTAGTCGTGTGAAGAAGTCAGTGCCGGTCAGGGGCGTAGCTACCGCCGTATTTGCCGTATCAATTATACGGGGCCCCCGGCCACGGGGACCCCCAAAGTGTGTAAGGAAAAAGAATAAAAACTTTCTAATTTATTTTATTTTACAAATGACAAAATTCTATAAAGCAATTCATTTTTTTCCCGCCTTAAGCGTGCGTTCAAAAGTTGGCAACACTACATCGTTATGGCGGACTGCGGGACTTCCCCGTTTTACTTACTTCATCTTCAACTCAGCGGGGAATCCCCGGGAATCCTTCATCGATATCGCGATGTACGTGTACGTTGTTGTACTTTGCATTGGATGTTAAACCACGGAGTGCAGTGCACTGTTTATTTACGCGCTTTATATAAATGTGCATTACATTGTAATTCAGTACAAACAATATTGTTCTTCTGGTTTAGCAGTATTAGTAGCGATTTGTAAAAGAAATGAGTGAAAGGAAAAGAGATTATCCCAGCGGCGCTGAGAAAAGAAAAATTAAACAGAAAAGGGACGAGGTTATAAAAAAAGTGCCCAAAATTTCTTCATTTTTTCAGAGACAAGATACTGTGAGTGATTTAGATTGGAAAGGTAAGTACTACACTACTACCCAACCCATTTATTAGGGGCCCGTAGTGATAAACAAGGAAATCTTTTAATTTCGGTCTGTCCATCTGTCCTTCACAAAAAGTTGTCTCCCCCCTCGATTTTCACAATTATACTGTTTTAGGGTTCCGTGCCTTGATTAAAAAAAAAAACAAAATTCTAACTTATCTATAGGATCGATTTGTTTTGTTGTTTGTCTATCAGTCCGTATCGTATCGTTAATTGCGTGTTGAGAACTTCAGATGTGCAGACTCGCTTTCGGGTTCTCGTTTTGTATGGCCACTACACTACGCGCTGCGTTTAAATAGCACGCAGGTGTATAGTAATGCACGGACGGGCTGCAGGTGATTTTGTATCTACTAATAGGTACGAGCACAATCCGCGTAGAGTCTGTGTGCGTCTGAACTGAACACTCTCTAACTGTGACCCTTAGTAACGTTATTTATTTATATATAACTCTTTTTAGTTTAGTATCAAAGCATTCGTATTTATTTTTTAACAATTACTCGTTTATTTTTAGATTCTTCTGAAGCATATTCTTCGTCACATATCCATCCGGAAATAGAAGAAAGCCAAGCACATACTTTATCGGATGTCCATCCAGAAATCGAGGAACCCCAAGTCAACGATTCTGATATATCTGCAGATAATGCAGATTGTAATATAATTTCATCAGATAGAGGAAATTTTGGTGACAATTTAACTGAATGCGAACGAAAAATAATTTTTAAATTGGGTCCATTTAAACCACAAGGACCATTTCCAAAAGTTTCAGAAAATAACCGACCTTTTTCGGCTTATTATTATTCATATTTCAATCAGGCAATCAGGCAAAAATTATAAGACCATGGTTATGTTATTCTAACGTTTTAAACAAACCGTACTGTCACTTCTGTTGGTTATTAGCAGATCGTCAAAACAAATCGTACTCCTCTGCTTGGGTTAACGGTGTTTCGGTTAGAAGCAATTTCACACAAACTATTCTTGACCATGAAAAGTCACAGCAGCATATTAGTGCCTCACTCTCTTATAATAATTGGTTGCAAGGAAATACCATCGATACTCTATTGAAAAGTGAAATCGATAGTAAAATTACATTCTGGAGAGATGTACTGCATCGTATAATTAATGTTATAATTACTTTAGTATCTTGTAATCTACCTTTGAGGGGGCATGATTCTGATTCTGGCAATTTTATGGCAATTTCACGTCTGCTATCTAACTATGATGCAACTTTAAAAGAACTTCTTCTAAAACCGAAAGGTGATATAAATTATTTAAGCCCTACGATTCAAAACGAAATTATTAGTTTGCTTGGTACTAACGTTAGGAACAGTATTATCTCAGAAATTAAAAACGCTCCATTTCTGACAATAATTCTGGATACAACACAAGACTTATCAAAAATTGACCAACTATCTGTAGTTTTTCGATATATCTCGGTTACAGAAAATGATGATAATGTGCCTAAAGAAATAAAAATCTGTGAGTCCTTTTTAGGATTCATAGCAGTAACCGATTGCAGTGCTGCAGGTCTGAAAACTGTCATTTTAAATTTGACTAAAGAATATGGAATTGATTTGACTAAATGTAGAGGACAGGGATACGATGGAGCAAATGTTATGTCGGGTGTGTATGGAGGATTACAAACCCTAATAAAAGAACATGCTCCAAATGCCGATTATGTTCATTGTGCTGCGCACGCTTTAAACTTGGTTTTGAACGATGCTGCGAGACATGTTCGTGAAGTATCGACTTTTTTCGATAATTTAGAAAAAATATATACTTTTTTTGGCAATAGTATAAAACGCTGGGCTATGCTAAGTGACGATTCATCTGAAAAATATTTGATTACCCTTAAAAAGGTATGTCCTACCAGATGGTCTTCTAGGAACGACGCTTTATTAGCAGTAAAGAAAATTTTTTTACTAATCATGAAAACTTTGTACCAACTAAATTTAATTTCAAATAAAAAAGATGAACGTGAAGAATGTAAAAGTATAATTAACATTTTAGAGTGTTTTGATTTCTTAGTGCTCGTTACATTTTTTTCTTCACTATTTGAAATTATTAATCCTGTTTCTAAAGCTCTACAGCATGAAAATAATGACTTACAGAAATCTAGTATTTTATTAAGTAATCTTTTAAATAGACTGTGCCAATTAAGAAATCAGAATTCATTTAATAGTTTGCTAAATGAATCCAAAGATTTAGCAAAAGAGTGGGGGGTAACAACTGTTTTTAAAAACAGTAGGCGAAAGATAACGAAGCGTTTTTTTGATGAGTTATCACAAGATGAGAGAATTTCCGACCCGGAATCCTATTTCAAAGTCAATGTATACTATTGCTGTTTAGATATATTAATTTCTCAAACTAAAGAAAGATTTCAGAGCCTTTGCAACCTGAGTAGTATATTCGAAATATTACAACCGGAGAAACTCCTATCTTCTTCAAGCGTCAAGAGATATTAAACGCTTCCGGAAAACTGTCTGCTAAATACAGTAAAGACATCTCACTTAATCTTTGTGACCAATTAAAGGCTCTAAAAACATGCTTAAATTCTGAAATTAAAAAAAAATATTCCATTAAAGAACTCATTGAATTATTGCTAGTAAAATTCAATAGTCTTGCATCCAGTTTTCCCGAGGTAATCACAGCATGCTTTTTATTCTTGACCCTTCCAGTTACAACCGCAACGGCAGAAAGAAGTTTTTCAAAATTAAAACTAATAAAAAATTACTTAAGAACTTCGATGGGACAAGAACGGCTGTCAGACATCTCACTATTGTCCATAGAGGCAGAAACTTTAGAAAAACTAAAATCATCATCAGCCATAAATGATTTAATAAATCAGTTTGCCGAAAAAAGGCAAGGAGAGTGAATATTTAAAATTCGATTTTTATTTGTAAAATGGGTAAGTTATGTGATAAATAAATATTTCTTCTCACAATATTTTTTTTCTTTTGTGAAAAATCTTTACCTCCATATAAAGGGCCTCCAAAAAAATTTTTATACGGGGCCCCAACAAGGCACGCTACGCCACTGGTGCCGGTTGTTTCTGAAGAGCGAGCCGCAACTTCAAGGCCGGTGTCCGGAGCATTGAAATTTCGAAACTTCGCGAATCCTTTTTCGTGTTCAGTTTCGAGTTCAGTTCAACGTAGTTTATCAACATCGCTGTTTGGTTTAAGCATCGCAGGGCGCTTGCGCGAGGTGCGTATGTTTGACGTTTGTACTACAGCCTGCTACGCGTATCCACGGATGGTGACTGCTGATGGCTCGAGATATACTGATAAATAACGCAATTTGTGCGAAATTATTCCCGAACCATTCCACTATATTCAAAAATGCACAACGTTAATGTTCAAGTTTTCACTTCTGCCGGCACTCCCGGAGTGCAACCTGTTTTTTTTTTAAATATATCAAGTTGAAGTTAAATTTGTGCTGAACACAATAATCCATGGTTGCTTGTAAAGAAGTGGCCGCAAGCCATGGTTGCCATGATTTGAATTAATTGCTTGAATAAGTGCGAGTGAGAGGCACGTAATGCGCGCGTTGCTTCGTGCTGTAAACTACGAGTATTTACAATGTAGGGTAGTCAATGTAATGTTGTTTTTTATTTTTTTTATATGTGAAGTATAGATTTCTTAGTAAAACGGAAATGCTTTTGTTTTTATCATGTATTCTATCTACATGCTATGATGATTCCGATTCACAATAAAAAGAAGTAAAAGATGTATAACAAAAAAATGTTGAATCGTAAGATACACGATGAAGAATATTTTTTCTAAAAAACATTAAATCGTTTTCAATAGAATAATAAAAATTAACTATGCATATACACTGAAAAAATAAATAAATAATCGTTAATTTTTTTTTATACAACGTCGGGAGGCATTCAAGTTTACGGCCCACCACATAAAGTGGTTACCATAGCCTATATACGCTAACAAAACACAGAAAGTGTTCAGCACAAAAACTTCAATTTGATATAATATAGGTAATATAATCAACATTAATGTACCTCTTTAGCTAATAGACTGAAGGTTGCGGTTGACTGGAAGGTGGCAATCACATTTTTTACATTGTTTACACCATTTCCTTTAAAACGGTGTTTAATTGACTT
Organism: Pyralis farinalis; assembly: GCA_947507595.1. Taxonomy (NCBI): domain Eukaryota; kingdom Metazoa; phylum Arthropoda; class Insecta; order Lepidoptera; family Pyralidae; genus Pyralis; species Pyralis farinalis. The sequence continues at coordinate 13,705,349 of OX382277.1, read as the reverse complement.
AAAAAATATATAACTCAAAATCCTACAAATTCATTAATTATAAAATATTTATGTACTTAATTAAAAATCATTGCGGCTATTTTTTATAGGCAACCCGGAATAAATATATTATATTACCAATAATCATTAATCTGAATGATGTTTTATTAAAGAAACAGACCTACAAACAGCGGGATCTTACCGATACTTAATTCAAAATTAATTTACAAATTAAATCGAAACAAACTAAACGAATATGAAGATGTTACAGTAATAATGAAAAGGTTTAAAACAATCTTTGTTATAAGTTCTCGAAAAGAAGCCAAGAATCAAGAGTTTCATGACTCCATGTATGTATGTATGTATATCTTCACGTACACTTCAGGTCCGTAGCAGGGTAGGCAGAGAGAAGCGAGCGCCATAAGACGCGGTCCTTACACACTTCACTCGCTTCTTTCACATTCATAGCTCTTTTCATGCACGCTCGCCGGCTCCTAAGGCTCCTGACATCACCTTCTGATAAAACACATCCATCCATCTCGACCTAATTTTAATGCAAAAGTATTCCCGTTGCTGAAAATCTATTTCTGTTTCGACAGTGGTTGGTGATATCGTTAAAACATATTCCTAACATTTCTACAAATACATGTCTGTATCCCTATCACTTTTTTGCGTCGCCCCACTTCCCGGGGCGATAAAGCCTTTAAAGCCTTCTCGGCTAAAGGCAGTCCCTGGGTGGTATTTAGTCAGTAAAAGTCTGACATAACTCGTTCGGCCGTCCGAAAGGGTACTCATACTCGTTCACGACCTCCCTCCCAACGGGTCCCGGAGGGTGCCCCCCTCAGAAGAATGACTAACACACACTCGGGGTGGGTTAGTCCTTCTTTTGTAGGTCTACATTTTCATAGGCGAAAAAAATGCCTTATTATTCATGTGCCTATGCGTTTAAGGCGTCGTCGTTTTACATCTGGCGTAAAAACAAAAAAAAACTACCACTTGCTAATCAAGAGCTTAAAAAGTTCGTAGTAGTTTTTTAAGGTATGTAGATATATCTACGAAGACATGTAACCGTTTATGATGATTTTTGTCCCCAACCCTAACTATCATGGGTTTGCTGCTTACGATTCAGTAGACGACATCTGCTGCAAGCTGCATCTTGATAAATTGGTCTTGATTTATAACGCATAGGTATATTACCTCCAAGGCTAACTCTACTGTACATATATTTCAAGTTGTTAAATGAATGATTCAACAAATAATACCTAAACTCTCGTACGCGAGCTGATTGGTTGTGGTTTTATTCGGCCTCGAAAGTCTAAACACAATTCAGACTTGACCGAGAAGTTGAGTCTCGGGAGCAAAAATGTTTCGTGACACCCGGGAAACCGAGTTTCAGTCCCTGGAATTCGTTGTACGTCAAAGATCAATGAATCAGAAGCGAAAATAGGAATTTAGTTCAAAATCATGCGTAAGTCTTTAGAGATTTTTTTCTTTTCCGAGGCTAATGATGCACTAATGATTTTACATTTTTTCTTTTTATGCCCTGTGTCCTTTTTATGTTCTCTCTGTCACTCCGTAAGGGATTTGGCGTGAATTTATAGATGTCCTATGTCATTTTATATGTTTTCCGAATTTTCAGATGACGGAACACAGCACATAAATGGGTGACATGATTGAAGTGGAAACAACTAAAGATGAGTTTGCTTTTTTCGGAGAATTTAACGAAGTGAAGGCCAAAAATACCATTGACTAACGTTACAGAGTGAGGAACTCCTCAAATTACGCGCCGTGTTCATTGTTTTATGTATTAATCCTTCTGTATGCATCGTTCCTTTTACTTAGTCTTCGTTTGACTAGTTCGATGTCCGAGTGTATTTTAGTTACTACTGCTTTCGCGTTTACGTTGATAAATTTGTAAAGAAATCTGATTTTCCGAAACGTTCCCCTAGTGGCACGGCATATATTGCTATATTAAATGTCGACGTTAACGTGCTTTAAATAGTTAATAGATTCAGGCGTTATTTTGCGAAAGTCAAATTTACATGCAATTTGATCTAACCTGCTTTGTGTGCTTTTGCCACCAATTAGTTCATGCGGCCTAGCGCCGGCCGGCACCCACCCACTACTGTTAGTAATTGCAACATGCCGACGCTGCCATGGCTGCTCCGGTAGTCTCTGCCTCGGCTGCTGCGGTCGTCCGCCATCTGGAACAGAATCCGCATGCCCTCCACCACCACGGTCGCTGCCACGACTGGCCTGGTCGTCGCTGGGACACGTGTTTCGCCTCTCCACGAGGCATCATCAGGCGTTGTAGACGTTAATCGTAAGAATAACATGCTACAAGTGACAAATCCATCGCGGTGCCGTCCCTTATATTGAATTGAAGGTGCCCCCACCTTGGATGGTGTGAGCGAAAAGATAGTGGGGAATGGTTTACGTCAGCCTTTTTGTTCATGAGAGTAATTTTACAATTTATATGTTTATTAATTTCTAATTGTTAATATTTAGTTTTAAACCTTTGTCTATGGTGTGTAAAATTTGATATGTATTAGTGGGGGACAAGTTATGTCCTTTGTCTATGAGATGCTCGGCGAAGTGTGACCTTTTTGGGCGATTGTTTTTATACGCCAATACGTGTTCGTGAAATCGTGTTATAAAATTACGACCTGTTTGACCGATATAAACGTGTTCACAATCATCAGCAGAACAGCTCATAGACGCCGGATTTTTTATTGAGCGGGATTTTATCTTTAGTGTTACAAAGTGATTTGAGTGAATGGGATTTGAGAGCAACATGTATGTTATTTTTTCTAAATATGTGAACTAATTGGTAGCGGAAGCACACAAAGCAGGTTAGATCAAATTGCATGTAAACGTGCTTTAGTTACGAAAATCTTCATGAAATACAAAAATTCATGTCACTTCTGTATCACACGTTGTATCTCGTATCTATTTCACAAATCTTGCAAATTTTCGAAATAATGTATAATATATCTATAATATATCGGAATAAGCCCGCCATTCTTGTATCTCCTTTGTAACTAGGATTAACAGCGGTAGACGCCACATTAGCAATGAACAGTGTAGTTCATTGCAGTCCCGCGGGTAAAACGGGCCTTGGAACTCACAACGAATTTAATCAAAAGAAATTGGTAGCAGTAGAAAATTTGCACTTCTAATAAAACAATACAACACATCTATAGCCTAAAAAGAAGATTAGTCAATAAATCAACAACACAAATGCATCTGTAGCCTAAACAAAGCTGAGTGCCATGCTCGACGGATTATTATATTTTCCCACCTATGATTGTAAATAGTTATTACCTAATACTGTTTTTTATGAAGCCGAGGTAGTGATAATTACAAATATGTACTATATACTATTATTATATAATTACGAAAACACGATGGATGATGATGATGATGATGAGAGCTCGCTGGCGTCGTTGCACGTGTCATTCTAACCGAACACACAGGTTGAGCAATTTCGACCGCAGCCTGTCTATGGATGGGTTTATCTACCTCGAGTTTCTGTCTGACAGTCGTTAAGCTAAGTCAGTGGCCCTCGGGCGGCTTGAAAACACTGGCCTAAATATTTTTTAATATTTCAAAAGTCAAGATCAACGTGTGGTTATACCACAAGTCAGTACCGTTAGTAGATGCATGCATAGACGCTTGCGACGCAAGGAGTGCGTTCTGGTAACCTCACTTATTCGCAGGAACACAATAATCCTCCAGGGTATTGTTATTTGGCTGCGGTCTTCTGTAAGGTGGAGACACTTCACCAGTCGGGCTATCGTCGTGCCCTACCTCTCTTTTGCCAGAGCCTCGTTTGTTAGTTGGCAGGGTGCCCACGTGCAGGTGAGGTTGGCTTTGGCTCTTAAGTCACAATGAACCACTTGCACCCCAAAATCCTTCTGATAATGGATAGCCAGAATCCACCACTGTTCCCACAATATCGCATCAATAATCCTCCGAGCACTGGTTATACACCTGCTGATCCCGAAACGCGACTTACTCATAGATACGCCACTTCATGGGAATTTCGTCATGTGTACGGTGGTAGTCAACCAGGCGTGTATTTATCCTACCACCAGCTGAAATGCTGGAACCTCGGGAAATCTCTTATTCGCCTCTTACAACACCCACGGGAAGAGACGGTGATTTTTAATATTCTTACTCCGTCACCGCATGGATGAAACGCTGAATTGAAGGAGATGGTGGAGGCTATCCGAGTCAAACTAACCAAGAATTAGCGGAATAGTTTAACGTTACCTTACCTACAAATTTGACTCATTTGCATCAAATCAATAAAATAAAAAAATATGAAAAAAGGGTGGCTCGTGATTTGACTGATCTGCAGAAAGAAACGCGTATTGAAAATTGTGTTGCCATTTAATCGGCACTGAAATAAATAATGATAATAAGAATAAAAAGCGTTTATTTTCTCACCACAAATAGGATAATAGTAATTGAAGGAACATACACCGAGTTACTATTTTTATTACTTTGTGAGAGACTGGTGCCTGAAGTAGGCTTTCGAAAAAGCATGGACACAGGTCACCAGGACCCTCCCCCATATAGTCAAACAGCGCATCAGGACATTTTGAAGACAAGGAACCATATTATTATAAATAATAGAAATGAAGGAATATTGGATCGAATTGTGACATGTGACGAAAAGTGAATTCTTTACGATAACCGTAAGCGAAAAATACAATGGCTGACCCCAGGTCAAACGCCGCAACAGTACCTACCCTAAAGCAAAGATTACCAATAAAAAGGTAACGGTTACTGTTTGGTGGTCTCTTCATGGCGTTATTCACTATAGCTTTCTCATGTGTGGTCGAGCAATAACAGCAAATGTTTACTGTGCCGAACTTCGAACGATGATGGCGAAACTAACAGTGAAACAGTCCCGACTCGTGAATCGATCTTCACCATTATTGCTCCATGATAACGCAAGACCTCACACTGCACGAGAAACCGTTGTAACTCTACAGGAAATGCAGTTAGAAACCATACGTCATCCTCCGTACTCGCTAGACCTTGCTCTAATTGACTACCATTTTTTTCGTGATTTGGACAATTTTCTACGGGGTAAAAAACTTTCTTCCCAGGAGGCAGTACAAAATGCTTTCACACAGTTTGTCGAATCTAGATCCTCAGAGTTCTATCGCAAAGGCATAAATAAACTTCCGATGACAGCAATGTATGAGGGTAAATATTTTGATTAAATAAATATGTCATATCTTAGAAAAAAACGATTTTTAATTTTTCAGTACAAATCGACAATTTTAACCCGTAATACTACCATAACATATCATCGATAATTTACACAGCTCGTCTCTGAACTGAATCATAAAATCCACATGGCTGGTATCCAGATGCTTCCGACTAAAGTGACTACAGAACTAAGTATATTAAAGCGTACAGTATATAGCATAAGTCTTTACCCCGAACTATGATAAAGTGATGTAATTGTACTATACTCCTACAGTCACATCATTTTATCATAGTTCTTGGATGCTCTTTCATTAGTGATGGAAGGCAAATCTCTGATATGGATAGACGAGAATAGTGTGAATGGAGCGTAGGGGAAAACTTCTTGGCAGTAAAAGAACTACATAGACGTCTATGTAGTTCACATGAATTCACACTGATTCTTTGTCTAAAATGAAGGTATGTAAATGGTAAACAAAATTCGTACATCGTAGTACTGTACTGATTTACTCCGCACTCTTGAATGGGACACCATTAATATCACCTTAAACGACATAGGCAGAGGAACGTCTACTCCGCTAGTTATGGCAGGGAACACCCTGTTTTATATTGAAACCCGATTTTTATCACCCGTCAGTCAATTTATAGCATGTATAGCATCCATAGATTATCGCGACAGCTGACGCTCTAGTATGATTACTGTTGGCAGAAGATACAAGTGCTATATCGATATCGCTCAGCAGATCGCGCTGAAATAAGTTTTCCCTATTATAATTTAGCCCTAATGATATCGACAACGCTGTTCACACGGAATTAACGCTGGTTAAAGGCCCCCATTGCCGCGTGCACTATTTGTCGCACCAACGGGAGCGGATCGGGGTACATCACCTCTAGGGGACGCCCTAACAAGTACGTCGGTACAGTTTTGTACTCGAATTGCAAACCGTATATTGGCAACTCGTTTTGCATTTTTTTCGTACAGAACCCAAAAAATTGATTTCGTCATCGTCAGTGGTAAAAAAAATAAGAGGTAATAAATAATGAAATTTGAATGGAGCGCTATCTATTCTCATTGACCAAGACTTTTTAGTCAAACAGAAGCAGCCTCGAGCAAAGAGCTATTATAGTCCGCGGTATATTCACAAGATGTCGCAGCAAGGAACAAGTATTATTGGAATAATATTTTTTGAGTTCTGTTCTGTAAATGTCCACCATGTACATTAGGGAATCCAACTATTGATTTTTTATTAATTCAATTTCAATTCAATATGTATTACAAAATAAAGTCTGTTTATTTTGAATATTTTTATTCCGTCAAAGCCTTTAAATTTATCTGTGGCACAGTGGCGAACGATACAATACAACCAAAGAGTAAAATTTATCTATGGCATATCAAAATGGCCGACTACAGTGATGTTCTATCGTGCTTTTTACATCTTTGTTTACCATAAAATTTGTTTTTTCATATCGAATTATTGACTTGAATGTGACATAATAAAATGATTATAGGTATACAGACTCTGAACATTTGTTTCGATTCGTACAAGTGTGTGCTTTGACATAAAACTAGTGGTACCAGTCTCACCTTGTAAAGAGAAAATGGGGAATTGTTTTAGTAGTACAGGCGAAAAGGATTCCAAAAATAAGAATGAACGGACGAATACTCACGAGGAAGACCGGGGGGGACAGTTTCAACCACCAGTACCAACTCCACCTCCGGATCCAATTAATAGACCTGTAAATCAAGGTGCAGATACGAGCGAGGTCCCTCCCACCAGAATATTTGTCGCCTTGTATGATTATGATGCTAGAACCGATGAGGACCTTAGTTTTAGAAAAGGGGAGCACTTGGAGATTCTGAACGATACACAGGGAGACTGGTGGCTAGCTAGAAGCAAGAAAACCAAACAAGAAGGCTACATTCCGTCGAATTATGTCGCTCGCCTGCAATCCATAGAGGCCGAACCGTGAGTAATCATATGTTTTTATGCAATCGTTTCGATAGTGAGTGGTTCCTGCGCGATTTCTTTTCCTTACATGTTTGTATAGCACTTTAATTGACTTTCAGCATATGACTTTACTACCAGCTGTTATTGTTATCATCACCTGTATTCGTTAAGAATTTTCGGAGTATTTATATTTTCTTGTATCATTCAATATTTTTCATCAGGCTTGGTGTTTTATAAAATATCTAATAAAATAGACCAGGCACCGTTGCAATATTCAACAGAATGTTATTAAGGTTAAATCCTTAATCATTGGGTACATTGATTCCACAACTGTCCCATAACTAAGTTATAAGGCCATATAGGCCTTAGAACTTAGAATAGTAGAATAATTGTAAATAATGTTAGGGTGGTTGCACTAATTACACACAATACTGTGATTTATATGTACCTAAATAAATGATAAAAGTGACATATAAAAAGTTTATTTAATTACTATTATTTTGTATCTTATAATATTACATTTAGAAAAGTTGTGGTTAACGGTTATTAGAGTCTGTTTTTAGACAATGATAAATAATTCTCTAATGTCGTCTTCTGTATAATTTCCTTATCGCTTCCTTACAATTAATAAAACTGATTTTTTTTCCAAAAGATACTAGATAAGTTTTAACTTTTTAAATTTATCTATGTAGGGGATATAGATAAATTTAAAAAGTTAAAACTTATCTAGTTACAAAATTTGGTCTGGATCGTTGGATCTATTTCCGTGATACGTAATATATTTTATGTAATATATGTATACAAGTAATAGGATAAGCGTATGTCTGTGCCATGGATATTCATAATTTATGAAAAGTGAAAGCTATATGAATATTGAAGCAATAAACTTCATTCATTGTTGTTTCCAAAAATCTCTTGTTTCATAAGAGACTTATATTTAAATAGTAGTCATGGCTTAGTAAATCAATCATTATAATTAATGTTTTCACAGATTTATGACTAGTAATTATGTTATAACGATTTCTCTGATATCTTTGTTTCACTTTCACTTTGGTGGAGTGCAATTGTTTAACGACTAAGTAATTAGTCATTTTCATATTACATTACCATAAAATAATGTCCATAGAAGGTTGAAAAGTATTCCTGAATTCATACTGATACTGTTTTAACACTGAAAATGCCCCTGTCGGTCTACCACCATAAAAATGTGTCATCATTTTAATAAGCCTGGTGCCCGAGTTATTAACGATGCTCCTTTAACACCAAGGCGAATAGATGGGTTTGATTCCCACACAGGATAAATATTTGTGTGCATGATAATCTCTATTTGTTTTGGTCTGTGGACGTACCTGCCAAATAACAACTTCCTAGAGGGTTGTTGTTTCCTGAGTGAATGAGATGACCAATAAGCTTCTAAGTAGTCACCATATTAAACAACAGCAGGGGTGGCACAGCATTAGTACTTCCTGTATTGCAAATATTTATAGGCTATTGTAACCATGTTACGTCAGGTGGACTTGAATGCCTCCCTACGTTTTATAAGTAAGCCATCCTCAATTTTAGTGTATATTTTTTTGTGTGAACTGGTTGTGGAAACCTTGCTTTTTAATAGGAAGCTCGTAGAGCTCATTGATTCTATGTAAGTTTGTACAACTTCAATTAAGCTGGTTGTGCAAAATTTTTTCTTGCAAATTGCATTTTTGTTGCAAAGCTGTTGACTATAAATTGAAAAATTCGATAGCAGCTTAGAATCAACTGCTTTGCAAGACTGTACTTCTGTATCTTACTAGTCCACATTCTCCTCTCGATCCCCGGTTACATCTTTATCAACTTGTATAATGATCAATTCAGTACTTAAGTCATAGAAATGTAATATTTTTAATTGAGTTACCCACATATTCATAATTTTCCATTGATTATGTTTTGCATATCATATAGAACTTATTTGTATTTATATAAGCTCTAAATTGTTAACAATTTCTTAGAAATACAGAATTTACAAGAACTTGTAAAATAGAAAGTATCTTGTCACTCATAATTCGTTAACTTTGTACCATTCGAGAAAGAGCACCCAGCTTTATCCCAATTTTAAAATAATATTACATATACACACTGGACTGTCCCAGGATTTTATTATAATGTAGGTATAGATATGCCAAAAGACCAAATGAAGGCTTAAAATCCATGCTGTTTGCTATTTGTAGCATGTTACTCATTATTGATCATAATAATATTACATGCAATATTTGCAATTCTGTGACTGTAAAGATATCTTTTAGTGGGTATGATACTGCAATACCAGTGGCTATTATCCTATCCTATTTATATCTTTTATGAGCTCCCTTATCCTTTAGTCTCCCCAACCCAATTCACACACTGTCCATGAAATGTATTTCGCTATGTTGTTTGTTTTGAGAATCTGTAGAACTTCAGGCTTAATATATAGGATGTAACAAAATGAACATGACAAAATTTGGCAATTACACCTTCATGGCATAATTTAAAAAAATCTATCTCGAAATTGTTTTTTCAGAAAAACTATAAAATGCTTGCGTGAATAAAATTAGAAAATAATACTTCTTCATTTTGTTCCTATCGTGTTTAAGGCGTCAGACTCCGTTATATACTTTCCGCCGTAACGTGCATGACTTAATCAAACCACTCGGCTTGACAACGTAATGAATGACAATATTGCTTTCATTCAATATAAATAAAAGAGATAGCACTATTCTTACTCATTCATAGCATAGTGCTATCTTTTTCACACAGAATCTATTTCCTAATGTGACAGAGACAGTTTTATTACCTTTGGTTTCCACCAGTAGATTGGCTCTCCACCCGTATTGGTCATTATGTAGTAATAATATGTCTGTTCATAGTAAAAGGGATGAGCATAATGGTACAACTGGCAAATTTTTACTTTTAATTATGATTTTTTTTAAGTCTGTAATATTAAATTTTTTATTTTATAATTGTAATAGGTAAACCATGTACATAAACCCTGCAAAGTTTGTTGAATATGTTATATATACCAGCTATGGTGTCATATTGACACATGAAGTACTTTATTGTTTCATTTGGGCCTTTACATATTTGCAACTCTTTATGTCAATCTCTGTACCTTCACCGATGGTTATTTTAAAATGAATAACATAATACACTTCCCTTTCCATTCAGCCTGATTACACCATGTTTATTGCTGCAATTACTGTCTCATACAAGAAACCCATAACTTATCTATGAAATATCTTTATTGTAAAATATTAATACTTTGTAGAGAAAAGAATGGAATAAGCACATTGTACAATTACAGTCAAAAGAATATTTTAAAATTTACATATGTAATGTAACATTGTTAATGTATTGTCTAAATGTAGTCATTAAAAAGGTAACAGTTCAAAAATTTATTGAAAGGATCTTTTTACCATCAATTTAATTCAGGATCCCAAGGAAGGGAACATTTTGGTGTCTAATGGTAAAATTGTTCCAAAGTCACAAGAACGAACATTTGACATATAATGATGGTTTTAGTAGAGGATGTCCTGCTTAACCATTGTAGGTTGTCATTTCATTGTCAAGGTCTCAAAAATGAAACCTCTCCCTTGAAATGTCACAGTTCAGAGTTGAACAGAATGTGGAAGTTACTCCTAATTCTTATTGGATACCTGCCAGGTTGCCTGCGAAATATGGAGATATAATAATATTATATACTGGCCAATTTCCCTCTGCCTACCCCGCAAGGCACCTGGCGTAAAGATATAGATACTGGCCAATTTGTTCAATTATTGGAAACAGAAGCAATCACTCTCGTTCCAGCGTCATTTTAGTAGAAACTGATTAAACAATCTGGATCCATATTATGGAGTGCAGACATGCAAACACCTTCCGACAGTTCTCATTAATCTGAATTATTCTAGTCTACGAGGTCTGATCGATCTGATCATTGAAAATTTATCAACCTTATTAATAAATATTTGGGTCCAGTCAGACTATTGCTCAATTCCTTCTTAGTTATTATATAGTACTTATTGTTTATCAACAATCTCATTAAATCGACATCTATATGTCCTGTGAACCAAGCCAACTCAATTTGTTATTTCTGCCCAGTTTGTTGGACCGCTTTTGAACTAATTTGGATTTCAGCCTGTCAGTGTCCCATGTTTTTCCATAGGCAGTCTTGCACATGTATACCTAGCTGCCCTAGCTAGGGCATGCAATTGTATGAATGTTCCTTATAAGTACCTTGTTTAGTCTGATTCCTAGGTACTTGACATTGTTGGCAAAGCCATACAGTCTTACTGTTTCTAAATTTATTGAGTTCTTTAGACTTTGAATGGAATTGTGAGGGTATCACATTAATTGTCAATAGCCTCTAGAACTGTGTTTGTAATTTCTGTAACAACTAACACTGCAAGTTCCTTCTTTAGGTCAACCAGAAGAAATTGACTATAATGCTCCACACCATCGGTGATAAGGCATGTTTGAGGCATCCTTCGAAGTAATGACAGATAATTTGATATTCATGAGTTTGCCATTGTTAATACTGCCTTTGAGCATGCTTTGTATGTGGTGTACCATCATTTTTAGAGTCAAACCGAACCTCACTCGCACATAGTGTAACAAGACTTCATTTACAAAAGAGAGGTAGAACACAGCAAGACTAAACAATATTCCAACTTCGAAATATCTCCACCCACCTTACAAAAATCGCTCTCAATGAATTACTAAAGAATAGTGTTGTTCTTGCGAGTGAGGTTACCACTCAGTGAGTTGTGTCAGTAGTAGTGGTGGCAACGCAAACAATACGGCTCCAACTGCAAGCGTCTATAAGCTATGGTAAATGCTTTATATCGGGTGGATAGCTACGCCACCATACGGACCGTATGGTTATCGTATCATCATATAATAAAAGTTCATCCTGATTATTATTATGATAATGTGTTTGTCCTTCTGTCACTTTAAAATGTATCCATGTGAGTTTATACCATATATATGTTGTAAAACCATATATATGTATTTATACCATATATGTTTTAATATATGTATATTTTATATAATATTGTACCAAGTAAGTAAAGCCACAGTCAATAACCACTTTCCAGACAATGTCTTCAAAGGGCACATCAAAAATACTCTTCGTAAAAAGGCTTATTACATTATTGATGAATATGTAGGGCACAAAGACATCTAGAAATTTTTCAGCTCCGGCAACCTTTTAGATCTCTATTCTTAAATTTGATATAAATTTATTACATGCGTATCATCATACCTATCTCCCACAAGTATTAAGGGGTAAGCAGAGACTATGAAACGCCAGGTGCAACGATAAAAACATACCTCTCTGGCCTCTTCCACACTCATCATACTCTTCGGTTTCGGACGTTTTTTATTTGACCCTTTTTCAGCACATCAACTATTTCATCCCTATGTGTGAGTGTAGGTGGGCCCCTGTCTCCTGTCTGCCCCGATATCTCCACTTACTCTTGCTCGATATATGTCTTTCGTAAGTCTCTCTTCCGTCATCCATTCTTTCCAAATGTCTAAACTATCTCAGCATACCCTTTTCTCAACTTTTGCCACGCACTATTTGCTTATCCATCATTCAAACTTCAATTTATATAAATTTATCGTAATATCTAATTGGCGTTCTAAAAAGAAATCTATATTGGCAAGTTTCTTTCGCCATTTCTTTAGCAATGGTCATTTCCGAAATGCTAGTATATTGAAAAAAGGAAAGTACACTGAGAGGATCGAATAATATACAATAAGATTATATTTAAAAATATAAGGCTTCTCTAAGTGCCTGTGAGGGCTCAATGGTGATTCTCAACCATCAGCATTTATTAAAGTTTAAATTGAGAAATTTGTATGCGTTGGCAGTACATATGTACACATATTTTACGTTTTTAATGACACTCCGTATTTAGAATGGACTATGTAAAAACTCGACGCCACTATGATTTATTTTATGTGTGCACAAATAAATAAATAAATATTGACGGACAACATACACAGCGCCATCTAGCCCCAAAGTAAGCGAAGCTTGTGTTATGGGTACTAGACAACTGATAAACATACGTAAATACATATTTTTTTTATAAATACATACTTATTATACATAGAAAATACCCAGACCAATACACACAGACATGTTCATGCACACAAATGTTTGTACTGTGTGGGAATCGAACCCACGAGCGTTGGTGTCAAAGTAACGTAACAGCGCGTTTTACCACTGCGCCACCGAGCTCGTCGTATAGTATTCACAATGGTTTTGTCAATAATAAGTATATAACAAATCCTTCCCACACGTTCCAGATAAAAATGGTACTATGTTATGACGCGGAAGCCACTATCAGCATTAAAAAATGTCACGAGCTCAATCACACGAGTTCAATTTGTATTAAAGTATATCAATTTTTTTTCTATCGTAAAATGATCACGTTTACTTACACGTTGAGGTATTCCTTTGAATAGTCATGAGGTTAATTGTCCAACTTGAGAGGTAATGTGTGTAAATTAATAGATCATATAATCAGGCTTATTATAAGCAGTGGGCACAATACCCGGAAATTTATTTGATATAGTAGTGATAATTTGATGATAAGTAGTCAATCATCATTGTAATAAGTTATCATATTACAGTAATTTCTTGTTCAGAAAAAAACACTACCCACTACAGTAAATCTTCATATAACCAAAATTTGACGAGCTCGGTGGCACAGTCGTGAATGACGCGATTTTGACACCAACGCTCGTGCGATTCCCACACAAGACAAACATTTGTGTTTATGAATATGTCTGTTTGTTTTGGTCTGGATATTTCAAGAGAGGCAGAGCGCATAAAAGCAGCCCGTCTGGGGAAGTACCTCCACCTCGCAGAAAACCGTACTCAAGTAATTGTTGTTGTGTTCCTGCGTGTGAGTGAGATCACCAGTAAGCTCCTAAGGAGTTGCTGTGTTAGCAGCAAAGAAGGCATCACGCGAATGATACTTAATGTATTACAAGCGTTCATAAGCTACGGTAACTGCTTTTCATCAGGTGGGTCGCGGAAGGCATACAACGTATGCTTTTGTATGCCTTCCGACGTTGTATAAAAAAAAACTATAATGACCGCGGTAGACGTATGGCTTGAAATATAAATTTATTTAGATATTCAAAGTAAACAATAAATAAATCTTCTTAAAATCATAAAGTAAGTAAATATTTTAATATCTGCCTGCTGCACCAAGTGTAGCTGAAGATACTACAATTACATCTCGTTGAAATTCGAGACGCCGAGAATAATACCAGTACCCATAATACCCGAATGTTTTTCGCGAGATCCAAAGATTTATGCTACGAGTGGAGACGAAATGTCACTAGAGAACTACAATTTAACCAACTAACAACCTTAACATATCTTCATTTCTAATCATTATTGTGATTCATTCGCATACTTGAAATTTAAGCGTGTCTTTGTCAAAAGCTTTCACATTACACTCGGGTCACTTAAGCTTTTAAATCGGAGCTCTATTACAATAATAAATTGCTGATATTTAACTACTTGTATTTGTTCCACTGTTGCGCAATGACCGATCGTTGGTAATAGAAAATTAGCAAGCGAAAGTAGTTATGCACTGTGAAAAATTGTCGCTACGTTGACATTTGTTTTATCTGACCCTAAGCGAGATTTGTCATACTTACACCTACCGCAATATTCTTGTAGCCCACTGAATATTCAAGAACCTCTGTGCCAAATGATGACTTCCTACTTTAATATTCTTATTTAAGCGTCTGGCGCCATGATATAAACTTGTTAATATTGAATGAATTTATTCATGTGTTTAATTTATTTGTCGTATAAATCAATTGGAGGTTTTCTTATGTAATTAATTTTTGATAGCCTTATTATATCAAAACATGAATTATGGGATTATAATCTATGTCATGCAAGGCTGTATGGACGGAGATATTCTATAGAATTTGAGCCGTATTCACACCAAACGTATTTTACGCTAATTGCATGCAAGCGTTACGTAGTCTACTGGTTTTCTACGCATATTCAACGTTTAGTTTACGGTGAACCGACAATAGAATACTACGTTATATGAAGTCGATGTATACATGTACACACCAGGCCTTATGCGTGGTAGGCAGAGAGACCGAGCGCCATAAGACACGGTCCTTACACACCTCTCTCTCTTCATTACCATTCATAGCTATTTTTGATGCACGTCGAAGTCGATGACTTATTATTATACTTTCAACACTATGCGACACTGAGAGATGATAAATTTGCATATTTTATTTGTATTTTAAGTATTATGTAAGAGAAAGACAGGTTTTTATTAATATTTTTAAGTTCTTTATTATACTGTCATTGAGTTTATGTTTATTTTTATGGTTTGTATCCTACACAGTATTATCAGCATAGTGGGAAGGAAAAACGCAGATTGGATTACGTACATACTGGAGTTCACAGTGATCCAGGCTCAAAAAAAGTTTACTACTGAATATACGTTAAGTGCGAACACAGCCTAATAGCTATCTCAAATTAAGTACGCCAATTTTGTACATTAATATCTAACCGTCTGGCGTAATAATGTAAACTTATTAATTTTGTTTTAGTCGTTGCGCATGTCCGTTATTGTCGTTTACGCAAATCAAGCCACGTAGGACGTAGGCTGTCTATGGATGGCGATAGTAATCTCGAACTACCGGAAGGAAACTTCTGCCTTTCAACGCAAAAGGCGGGAGCGGAGAATGTCAGAAGTTAAGCCAAGTAGGTAAGTGGTTTTGTGGAATTAGATCCCCGTAGTATCTCGATTGAAGGAAGACCCGTATTCCGTCCAAAAATTTATCCAATTGCTAATTAATTTTAGTGTATATGCACACAAGATATGTTTTGTAGAATTCAATATACTCCTATTACTTTTTTTTTAATACAGGTTCTAATTCATATTTATAAATGACTACATTTTAATGAGAGCATTGCGCAAAATTTGTCGGATAACGCTTGCTGACGTTAAGTTAGTAGTAGTTAAGTAAATTAAGTTCGTAATGAAGACGTGAGAGAAAGAGTTGGTCTGAAAGAGAGTGTCGGTGTTAAGATAAGAAAAGGCATGTTTTGTTGGTTCGGACATGTAGAAAGAATGCGGGACGAAAGAATGACGAAACAGATATACAATGCAAAAGTGGAAGGATGTAGGAGTCAAGGAAGATTGAGACTAACCTAAAATGACCCAATTGGTCGTGTTTTATCAGATGGTGATGTCAGGAGCCCCAGAAACCGGCGAGCGTGCATGAAAAGAGATATGAATGTCACAGAAGCGAGTGAAGTATGTAAGGACATTAAACACATTAAAAATACTCTCTGAGCGATTCTCTGGAACCCAAGTTATAAATTATAAATAACATATACCAATATATAAAGCGGAAGAATTTGTTTATTTCAACGCACTTATCTCTGGAACTACTAGTCGGATTTGAATAATAATACTTTTGCTCTTTATATTTCCCATTCTTGAGAAAGGTTATAGGCTATTTAGCACCACAACCTACCCTTAAAAGAAAGTAGAAAAACCGGCCAAGTGCGAGTCGGACTCGCGCACTAAGGGTTCCGTACGTACGTAAAAATTACGTTTGTTGTATGGGAGCCCCCCTTAAATATTTGTTTTATTTTAATTTTAATTTAATTATTTATTTTTAAAGTGAATATATAACTAAACTACGTTTTACGCTTTGGGTACGGAATCCTAAAAACGGTTCCCCCGGGATACCGGGATTCACGTGGACGATGTCGCGAACTGCAACAATTGTGAGTATAATAGGGTGTAGGGCGCTCACCATCATGTTAATAACTTAAAGTATAGCTCACCGCACATAGAGCTCCATGACGTATAGCGGACGAATCTCTGGATAATGCACATGCAGCGACTTCAAAAGATGTTAGGCATTCTAATTAGGGGCGTACCACTTGTTCCACTTCACATGAGACTGCAGCCAAATAACAACACCCTGAGGAGTTGATGTATTCCTGGGATTGAGTAAGGTACCAGAATATATCAGAATAAACGTAAAACAACTGTTTTATTTAACAAATTTCCCGTTATTAATCAAAAAGATAAATTCACGCGTGATTATTTAATATATTATTCTTAATCAATTAAAAATACCGGTCTCATTAATTCCAGCTTGTTGAATGCTTAGATTTTAATAAACAATCGTAGTAAAAGGCAACACACGAGCGATTGTATATACGCGTCCTTATGGATCGTACGTTTTGTGTCGTCAGGCAGGCCGTGTACTTATTTGCCATCGTACGTAGTACGTATAAAAATATAAAAGTTCACCCGGATTCCTGAATCTCGTTAATATGCACCTAAGACTGGCATATTTTAAACAAATTGCATTATTTGCTATTATTTTCTATTCAATGTTCAATCCATCTTATTCATCAAATCTAAGTTATTCATTTTCACAGATAATTCTCTTTTCGAATATTTATATACGCAACACTTGACAGCTATCTGTCTCTTTTCGATTCAATCAATATTATCTGTCAAATTGTGATGATTTTTGACATTAGAACGACCATAGGTCACTAATTAACTATACAGACGTTATCAATTTGATATTCACTTCGACCTTGTGAATTTTTTTTGCTAACAAACCTGCTTATAAGTGCATAATAATATATGTCAAACTTAAGGACAGATGGAAACAACGTATACACACACAGCGACACCTCAAGCTAAACTGTTTGACCTTTGTACCGTTCTTGATGTGCACATAATGCACAAAAGGGGGGAAACCAACATAACCCCCTTCAAACCTTTAAACTTATTATTATTATAACTACCCAGTCAAATTGTATGGAAGGGGGTAGAGATGTTGAGATATATAAGCAAAAACTTCACAACTTGCAAAACAAATATTGTATATATACTTTATAAAACTAACTAGATTTTCAATAGGTTTCGCTGCTAACGCACGCTTTATTTATTAAGTTATCAAACAAAATTTAAATTCATATAATTATGCATTGTTTTAGATCATAGAAATTAGATTTTTTATGAGAGGATACCTACTGAAATCATGTGCAGGTTTTTATATTTAATTAGGGATGGTCACATAAATGTCTCCACAATTGCTTATCGTAGCACGTAGTGCCAATAACCGTTATAATAAAATTTTAGATGTACGAAATCACTAAGTAAATCGCCATTGCTATTACATTTCCATCATTATTACGATAAGCTTCGCGGGTCTGATATGAGGTCTAAATCTCCCATATCGCCTACCTCAGCTACATTAAATGTACCTTGCATATATATAAAAGAGATGTTCTGTCAGAGGAGAGGTAAGGCTTAGTCATATTTTTTTAAGGAGCAAGGGGGGTGACCAAGACGAGCGATACCCTGTAAGCTTGTTTGCCATCAGACATAGTACCTATAAATACATGAAACCAAATTGGTAAAGTTATATGTAGCTAGATTATTTTATCATTTGACTTGTTAAGCGTAGCCGTTCAAAGTTATTAAAAAATGTTATTATGTGGAATTCAAAGTATTAACATTTTATTTTTGAAACTTCCAAATGTAACTGACATTTGTTATATAATTGACATCTGTTTATTGCCAGTACTCGGGGATATTTTCAAAATGTCATCCACTCACAAAGTTGCCTAACAATATTTCTCAGCGCACGTTTCTAATAACGTCCTATTGACCATGTTTCCTCTTCAAACCGTCGTAATTCGTACTAAACCGCAACCTCGACATTGTCATCTATCATCGTCAATGAAGTCTTTGTAACGTAGCAGCATATACCAAGTTTAATGATTCGTGAAGGACGAGCGGTTTGCAAGCTGAAACTAGAATTGTGTGATCTATTGGGATAATGTAATAGTTGCCGTCTATTCCAAATATAAATTCTATCTGAATGTTATTTATCATCAACAAACTTCAAAAAACTTTCTTGTGTATGTATATTTAAGAACTCGCAATCGCTCAGAATAATAAGTTGATTTAAACTTGGGTGAATATAATAAATGTGAAAATAAGTAATCTGGATATATAACCATTGAGAATGCGCAAGCTTGCATTGCCAGACCTGGCTCGTCAATTATATAACAATTCAATTATTTTTTAAATTACTTTTTTTGACCATGTGCCTTAAGAGATAGGAACGGTGTTCCTGAACATTCCTCTTCTACTTTTTTATGTTGAATCCGAATCTGAAGTCAAAATTCGAATATTCGAAAAAAAACGCACACACAGACAAACATAGATTTCATATAGGAACGGTGTTCCTGAAAATATCTTATTTTGATATTTCAACGTGTAACCAACTCCGTTTGGCTTTCGCTAAAGATTTTCGAAAATGGCCACTGGATGTCGAGATATGCCGAGCAAGTGACTCGGCGGTGCAGAAAATATCGTAAGGAAACCCGCACGTCCCAGACATTAGATATATTTCGATAGCCGCTAAGACACTGGGCACGTTAAGCCGTCAACCCCGGCTGTTGTTGTCCCGATAGATGACAGTCGTTAAGCGAAGTCAGTGGCCCTCAGGCGGCTTGAAAACACTGGCCTACGCCAATCCGCGTTTGAGCAGCGTGGTGGAGTATGCTCTGAACCCCTTCGGTTGAAGGGAGACCCGTATCCCTGCAGTGGGATGAGTAAGGGTTGATGTGGTGGTGGTGGAGACGCTTGTGGACGTCTGACGGCATTAGCTCCACATAAAATTCAGTATCTTCGCTAAATACTTATGCATAGGTAACCCAGTGGACATATATATAAATAATTAAATTTGTTTATCAGTAATGCAGTATCCATAATATGAGCATTGCTTAGTTTGAAACAACGTGTAAAGTGTATTAGTAGTAGTATGTAAAGTCACTATGTCATCCATTAAAACTTAATAGTGAACTGAACTAAAATGCCATCGCTAGCCAATTTAGTCCTTTAAGTACTCGGAGCTCACAAGTATTTAATTTGACTTCACAAAACAATTACTAACACGAAAGACAGACGGCCTCGGGTAATTAAAACTGCATCGCGTTCCGCACGACTTGGTCAGACCACACAAACGAGGTCAGCTGCACCGACCAGCATACTGTTAATCGTTGCTGAATTTTAAACAGTCCATATGATTCCCAGGAAACAACGTGGCCGATGTACCTAACACGTAAAGTACTTTGTCTGTAATGTTGCTAGGTACATTCCGGCAGATGGCATCATAGGAAAACACCTTCGGAGTGCCATAAAAGTCGACATTGAAGCCTTTAACATCAATTGAGATACGACAAGAAATGCAATTATTCACTTGACTGTTGGCTTTCGAATGTTAACTCTGTGTTCTCGATCATTTTACCCGTTTTTTTATTGCAATTTATAATATTATTACAGGATTCCATTGACTTCACATGCTTTTCAGTGTAGGTATTCAAAAAACGTTTCTAAGCTGACAAACAGTATTAAGGCCATGGATAAACGGAGATATTTAGCTGCCCTTTGTGTGTTCATAAGAGTTATTCAATATGATACCGATTGATCACTACTACAACCGCAAGGGTGTACTGTGCAGTTTCAGAGAAATTTTCTTCCGAATAGGCTTTAAGTTGTGGAATGAATACTCTACCGAAGTTACTGAAGGGACGTGAAGATGTTTCACAGGATCGGCAACGCACGCTCGTTTTTCTTTAGGCTCAATATTATGGGCCGGATAATGATTGCCTGGTCGGTTAGTCAATCGCGATACTGTAGAATTGAATTGAAATATGTATTTCTTTGTAGTTTTTTTTTTACACAAATCAAGACTGGGCATGAAGGCACCCTGCGTTCACAAAAACGTGTTTTAGCACCTTAATATCTCAGCGATTGAAGCCCACTGACCATTGGGAGAATATTTTAACCAATAAGCCGATAATTACCGCAATGTTGATCGAACTAGTCAATAAGAGCTGCCCGTTCTACTTTGCTCCCGACTCGAAGTGGTGAATTGAGTTACGACGTAATATCGGTCTCATCAGCTCTCCTTCAGTTATTTGCTTTAAGTTTCTGTACCACTTAAGTAGCAAACAAGTTTTTGGTTGTTTGTCTTTCACTCGAGATATAATTCAGATCAGGTCGCAACTCGGGAGAATAATCAGACGTCTGCTATGACTTTTACATTGAAATCGATATATTGTTATTGATTTCATAACTTTTTAGATTATCAAACTATCTTTATTTTTTCATGAAATCATAATCAGTAATATGGGATTATCCTAAGAGTATATACTACTCTGTGTAAAAAGTATCGGGAATATGTCAATAAAAAGACCCGCGTAAAAGAGGTCGTTCTAATTTTTTTACTGCATGTTGGTAGCACTGTACTGATTTAGCGCGCAAAATTTGAGCGGGATCTGTCATTTAATTTGTTTTAAACTACACTTTTTGTTGGTCATAGTTTTGAGTCCTCGGCGATTTTTACAATGGAAAATATTGTTGAACAAAGAGTGTGCCTTAAATTTTGTGTTTCAAATGATATTTCATGTGGTGAATCACTAAAAATGTTGCGAAATACCTACGGCGAATCGTGTATATCGGAAACAAGGGCTTATGAATGGTATAAGGCTTTTAAAGAAGGCCGAGAAGTAGTAGTAGACTTGCCTCGTTCTGGTAGACCTTCAACCGCTACGACCAGAGAAAACATCGACAGAATCAAGAAGCTAGTGCTCGAAAATCGACGTATGAGTCTGAGAGAGTTGGCTAGTGAGGTGAACATATCTTTTAAGTCCGTCCACAACATTCTCATTGACATTTTAGGCATGAAACGCGTCGCCGCTCGACTAGTTCCAAAAGAGCTCAATTTTGTTCAAAAAGCGCAGCGAAAGCATGTCGCTGAAGACATGGTTTCCCGAGCTTCTACGGATCCGACCTTTATGAAACGTATAATAACTGGCGACGAGACATGGGTTTATGAGTACGACATGCAAACAAGCCAACAGTCTTCAGAATGGCGTCTCGAAAACGAGCCGAAACCCAAAAAACCGCGGCAAAGTCGCTCCAAAATCAAGGTGATGCTGACAGTTTTTTTTGACTACCGTGGTGTGGTTCACTCCGAATTCCTTCCAGAGGGAGAAACAGTGAATAAAGAATATTATTTAGGCGTCATGAAGCGTTTGCGTGAGAGTATCCGCCGAAAACGTCCAGATTTGTGGCAACACAACTCATGGATGCTGCACCATGATAATGCACCATCACACACAGCCATTATAGTGAAAGAGTTTTTAGCGAAAAATTCAACAAAAGTTCTCGACCAAGCACCGTATTCACCTGATATGGCTCCGTCTGACTTTTTTTTATTTCCCAAGTTAAAATTACCACTTCGAGGAAAACGTTTTGAGTCGATAGAAGCCATAAAAGAAAATTCGCTGAATGAGCTAAAGGCCATACCGCAAATAGCCTATGAAAAATGTATGGAAGACTGGGTGAAGCGGTGGAGATGTTGTATTGCAAGCGATGGGGCCTACTTTGAAGGCGATAAAATAAATTTAGATGAATAATTTGTATTTTTTGTTTTATTGACAAATTCCCGATACTTAGTACACAGAATGTATACTCTGAAAGAAACATTAATAACGAAAGTTTTTTAGTAACTTTTTAACAAAATATTAAGTTTTCGTCAAATTCCGATGTAGTGTAATATAAAACCGTACGAACTGGTTACACAGATTCCGAGATATCAAATACAGTAAGACCTTCAATTTGGCTTCAGTAGTCTTGTTCTAAACATTACAGTAACGAACAAATATTCAGGTTATAAGTAACAAATTAAAAGCTTGTTTTAAAAAACATCCAACTCGACCGAGTAGAAGTAATTGTTGATGAAGTATATAATTAAGCAGTTGCTTACTAAAAATAAATGTAGACGGTCGTGCCAGTAAAACCGGTGGGTGTACAGGAAAACGGTTCCTATCCAAACAAGCAAATTGCAAGGCAAATATTAATATGGCGGAGTTCCTAAGCTTTGTGGTCGTGCCGCAGCCCACGGACACAACTAATAGCTACTCCAACCCTGCAGGCTTGCATAACGGAATACCTGAATAAGATATTTAACAAACCGACACGAATGTACAATCAATCATCAGTACTTACAATAATTTTCTACATTAGATTTAGTGTAAGCATAACACTTGGTGCCGCCATTAACAATAAAAAACAGATCATGTGCAATTCAGACGGGAACCTTAGCCCTGGAAAAAGTTGAGTCTTTTTTCAGTACGCTGCCCTGCAGACTTGCGGCTAAAGACAACCTGACACAAATATACCATACCACATCAACCCTTACTCATCCCACTGCAGGGATACGCTGCTCAAATGCGGATTGGCGGAGGCTGGTGTTTTCAACCCGCCCCAGGGCCACTGACTTAGCTTAATGACTGTCATCTATCGAAAACAGCCGCGACCGACGGCTTAACGTGCCCTCCGAATCACGGAGAAACTCGAGATAGATAAACCCATCCATAGACAGGCTGCGGTCGACGTTGCTTAACCTGCGTGTTCGCTTAGAATGATACGCGCAACGCGCAAGGGTTCCGTACGTAAAAAGGAAAAACGGAATCCTTATAGGATCAGTTTGTTGTCCCGTCTGTCTGTCAAGACCCTTTTTCTCAGGGACGGGTGGAGCTATCAAGCTGAAATTAATACCAAATACTCAGGTCTGCAATCCCTTCGAGCAGTGAAAAATCAAACTTCTAAGTCAATGCAATCAAAAGATACGGCCGTTTATGTCCAGTTTATGCGCATATTTTGACACTCTCAAGCGAATCAAAACCTATAGGGTACTTCCTATTCCTAGGGTACTTGACCTAGAATCGTGAAATTTGGTAAGAAGCAAGATCATGTAGCACAAGTAAAGGAAAAAATCTGAAAGCTGTAAATTAGTAGTTACATCACAAAAAAAACTTGTGAAAATAATTTGCGGAAATATTTTTTTACGGAACCCTCAGTGTCGGATTCGCATCTGACGACTTTTTTTTTACATAGGTACTGTACGTGGGTTTTTTTACTGTAACCTATGAATGCTTGCGATACCGGGAGTATCGCTCGCGCGTTGCCACCACCGACACAGCAGCTCCTTGGGAGCTTACTGGAGGACCTCACTCACTCACATGAACACAACAGTACCCTACAGGGATTTCTTATTTGGTTTTCTGTGAGGTACTTCACTAGGCGGCTGCTTTGATGCTCTCTACCTCTCTTAAAATCGACCAGACGAAGACATGTACATAAAAGTTTGTGCAGTGTCGGAATCGAACATAGAGTCTCGTTGTTAAAGTTGCATTGCTAATCACTCCGCCAAAAGTTTGTTTGTGTTTTTGTAAGTAAGAGGTGCGGAAGTCAAATTTACAGGCAATTTAGTAATAAAATTTTAGAAATGCCAAAATCAAATTATTAATTCGCTTGGTCTTTTATTCAGATATCGTCTTTTAATATGCTATGAGATCTTCATTTCATTTATAAAATTGTAATATTTTATGATACTGAATGTATATGATTTGATCAGTTTTGTCCATACTTTACAAGAAAACTGTACCGGCCAAACATAGTAGTTATATCAAATCCCGGTCAATATTGAAATTATAGTTTTTGTCATACATATTTTTACCTTACGTAAGTTTGATTTACTGTTATATTTATTTTCTAAAAATGCACTTTATTTGCATCCTGTACCATCGGTGCGCGAGTACGACTCGCACTTGTCTTACTATGTAAATAAAATATAACTGCAAATTATGCAAAAACTAACTAATTCGCCATTTTAAATAACACGCCATATGATGTCAAAATTTACTTTATGATTAAAATACATCATAATTTACTTTCTTATCTTCTATTCATGATAAACATAAAAAAGACAAAATAGTTCAGTACCATTTTCTCATCTCAGAGAGAACCGTTTAGTGCTGTTTTCTTCTCTGTGTGTGAACCTATTTTCTTTTTTCTCTTCTAGCTAGTGCTGAGGACAAATTTGTAAATAGTGTTATGAATTTATTATTGTATTTTGTGTGTGTGTGTATATATATATATATCTATAAAAATAAGTTCTATGCCTGTATAAGAAATGTGTTGTGTTCCTACCAAAGACCTAAGGGTTAAATGGAAAATACCCCTGACAGAGTAAGTGTGTTCATATATACCAGTATTACTTTCTCAAAAGTATTGAAGGAGGGTCAAAATTGGAAGTTAGAATTTTTTTAAAGGCTATAATGTTTTTTATATTGTCTTATTAAAGAAAGTATCCGTAGCATTAATTGAAGGGAGATGTACATATTTCGTACACATTTTTATACCATATACTTATACTATACTTATTTATAGTCCAGCTCCATCAATATTAAAAAAATATATATTCTATTTACGATATCGTGTATGTAGTCGGGTTCTTAGTTATCGTTACACCAAACAAAAAATGACGTTTAATAATTATGATTTAATTGAACAATGCCGCAGATGAGGCATCGCGCGATTGATAATTAATATATCGCAAGCGTTAATAGGTTACGGTACCCGCTTTACATCAGGTAGGCCGTATGCTTGTATGCCTCCCTACGTAGTATAAAAAAAATGCCAAAAAGATCCACTTGTATAAAATCAAATGTTTTTGACTTTATAGTAGAAGTAGCTCAAAACCTGAAATTTATTTTTCCATTTCTTATTTATAACTCATAACTATGTAGTATCAACAGCAGACATACTATTTGACTAGCTCGGTCGCGCAGTAACAATACTATGACAGCAAAGCTCGGGGTTCGATTCCCACACTGGACAAACATACATGTGATGAACAATGTGTTTTTGTTTTGGTCTGGATGTTTTTAAGATGGACGGGGCGCATCAAAGCAGCCTGCCTGGGGAAGTACTCTCATAGAAAACCGCAGCCAAACAACAACTCCCTGGAGGGTTGTTATGTTCCTGTGTGCAAGTGAAGTTACCAGTAAGCTCCAATGGAGTTGCTGTGTTAGCAGCAAATGTGGTATCGCGCGAGTGATACTTAATATATTACGAGAGTTCATAGGTTACGGTAGTTGTACAAAATGGCTATAATAATACATAATAATAACAACACAAAGACAACGGAATGCTTTTGTTGGATTATAAATATAGGCAAGGAAAACTAATGTACCCATTACATGCAATTTAATTAATTATTAGTCTGCTATAATTTGATATCATGTTATGGACTTGCTAACAAACACGACGTTCATGTTACTTTATGATGGACAACAGAATTATGATAATTGTTGTTTTTATATTATTATCGGTTTTAAGTACTCGTATATAATAAACTTTATTTTGGCCCGATATCATCTTTTTTCTAAATGCTTAGTGTAAATCAGGTCGGTGTTTATATACTGATAGGTTTTTAGAAAAAAATTTTGATATCGGGTGAAAATTAAAGCTTATTCCTAATTTATTTTTAGATTTTATTAAGATTTTTTATACTACGACGGATGGCAAACAAGCATACAGTCCGGTCAGTTTGATGTGATGTTGTTTGACTTTGCGAAACGACCTATATAGTCCAAGTACATATTCGCAGTAAGTCTCATATTGAAAACGCTTCATTTCGGGAATACTCTATTCTATGAATCTTAAAAAAGCGAGTGATGTGTCTTAGATCCGCGTAGTATGGCGCTTGGTTCCCTCTGCCAACCCCGCAAAAGAACTAGCGTGAAGATATACATACAATACTCTATTCTAATTTTAAGACTTATTCTCGAAATACCTGATTTTTCTAATTATTTGTCAAGCAACTTATTTACATTAATTGTATCAAAATTAGCAGGTAAAATGAAATCGGGAAAATTATATATAAAGCAAATAAAATTTATATCACATGAATAATTAACACATAAATAAAGTTGTACGGCGCTCCTTTTACATTAAAAGTTTTAAATAAATAATCTTTTCGAAGAATTGGCCTTATTGCCTGTCTACAGAGATAGTGTAAAAAACTGTTATATTTCTCTATAATCTCCTCATTATTATACCTTTTGTTAAATGTTACATCTTTATTTTTTTGACAATTATGTGCTTATTTATTATTAATATCTTACTACTATATATATTTAAATAATACATTGACTTCTCAAAAGAGCTATGAACAGTAACGAGGGAGAAGGTGTGTGTGAACCGAGTCATGTGGCACTCGGTTCTCTGTCTATCCCTATGGAATTTGACGTGAAGGTAGAAAAATATGTAGGTACAAATTAGCCTCTAACTAGCTCGAAAAATAAAGAAGCTATTAAGGCTTAAAGAGGGTATTTGGCGAACAGGACTTAACAATAAGTGTGCATAGGTCGTGTTAAAAATAGGATCATTCAGCGAAAAGGACATTTTTTAGGAGTAAGTCATTTTGCCACTAGGTCCTATGTCGACTAATCGGCGCGACACTAGACATATCGGAGGCGCTTTGTTACCTCTACTGTAAACGCAGCTGCTTCTCACTAAGTTCATATTAACCTTGTCCACAGATAATTAACAAAACTTCGTTATTTTGCTGTAGTCTTCAGTAATCGTAATTATCTCAAACATTGAACTACATGTTGTCGCTAGCACGGGAATTGATACAGCAATAATGTACCGAGCATCTCGCACGAAACGCAGCACATGATGCGCGATTCTGCATTATCTGATGTCTCTTTGTAGCACATGACGCTATCGGCATGTAAAACTGAAATAGAGCTATTATGACAGATCCATTTAAAATAGAATTAGGAAAAAGGAAATTCGAAGTCGATCTTCTATTTCAATGTGTAGCAAAAATGTGTTTCTTTGTATATCCAATCAGTTGAGTATTAATTTTGTTATTATGTACTTACCAAAAACACTATGTATAAAAACACTCACAAGTAAATTTACTATGAACGTATTTAAATAAAATATGCTCCTGTATTCGATATTATCATAACAAACTTCAAAGCGGTGCACCTGAGATGAATGGAACTTTGATTTGTTTGTTCTTTGATTGTCCATAACAACCAATCTAGTGGTAACACAGATAAGATTGATCTTAAAGATTAAATGTAAATCAATGTTAATGACAATGTCATTAGATGTATCAGTAATGATTCATGACATCAGACCACCTTGTGAAAGCATATCAATTGTTAATTTCTCCCTACCGTTAAAAACAACATATTTATCTCACCTTCTAACTCAACTGTAATTATATACGCTTAACAAATAATAATGATAGATGTGTTTTATTATGATATGACACGTTTCTTTTTAGAATGATAAATGAAATTAAGAAAGAAATTAAAATCTATTTAGACAAGTAGTGATGATATTTAGAAAATATGTCTTAGCATATCTGACTCTCGTCACGTAAGTTTCTACGGACAGACCGCAAATAGAATACAAATGTACTTATTACAGTCATAGCGTTAAAAAAGTCTGAAACGCGTAGGTACCTATACGATTACAATAAACTAGCGACCCGCCCCGGCTTCGCACGGGTGCAATATAGATACTAATTTGTTTTGAGTGTGGAGTGAATTTAAGTGCACGACGTATCTAATTGGATAATACTGTATTGTTTACAATTGTATTAATTAGCATAGCTTTGTAAATGGCCCATTCTTTTTTGTAATATGTAAAAAATAAAATTTGTTACTGTGGGTTATGCTTCGCATGGAAAAGAACAGAAAATAATAGAGCACTTTTAATCGAAAAATCAAAAATCAAATTGCAGAGGATCGAATATCTTAAAAAAAAATTGAAACTATAGTGAAGAAGGAAGACCAATAATCTATACAGACGAATCATATGTCGATAGCTCCCATGCGTCACTCCGCTCTTGAACTGACAGTTCTACCAGAGGTCTAAAAAACCTATATCAAAAGGCAACCGTTTGGTTATAGTGCACAGTTCCCAGCTCATGGAAGGAGGCTTTGGTACACTCGATCCCTAAAAAGGTGCTTAGCCTTCAGAACCCGTTATATACCTTTTCCCATACATTTCGCGGTCATATATGACCACACGGGTTTCGAAGGGTTAATAGGACCCGACCAACTATAGGCCTATAGCAATAACTCCCATATGTATTCAAAATCAGGGAAAATACCATCAACCAGCAACTATTAGACTACTTGGAGGACCGCCAGTTGATAAGTGATCGCCAATACGGCTTCCGCCGTGGCGGCTAGGCTGGCGATCTTCTTGACTTGACCCATCGCTGAGCGGAGTTTGTAGAAAGTAAAGGCTAGGCTTTAGCTGTTAATTTGGACATAGCAAAGGTCTTCCATCGGGTGTGGCACAATGCACTTCTCTCGAAGCCTCCTTCTTTTGGGCTACCCGAAAAAATTTGTAAACTACCCTCCGCTTGCCTCCCTACCACCCGGATCTCAATCCTATTGAGAAGGCATGGGCACAGATCAAAGGTTATGTGGCCAGTAAAAACGTTAAATGGTATATCACCCGAGTGACTGACTGAATTAGTGATTGAAAAGGTAAATATGATGGGAGAAAACGAATGGAAAAAATTGTGTAGTAAATTGATGAGCATTGAAGAAGAATATCGAAAAAATGATCATTCGCGTAGATGACGATGATTCGGATGATGATACTGTTGGTGGCAGCTCATGTGTGGACGATAATGACGATGAAGTTGCCTCCAGTAGCACTAGCGTCTTATCGTTCTCATGTGACCCAGTTGAGTAGAGTTGTCATTTTTTATACATTACTATATTATTTTTATATTTAAATAAAAAAAATGTATGCTGAAATGAATATTTATTTTTAATTCTACCCTGTAACATATCTGAAATAAACATAACACTAATATTAAAAACAATAGCCTAGTACTTTCTACGTGACGGGATCTATACATTATTATGATCTATCTCGTATAATTTAGCCAGCGTTTGCAATGTAAGCGCAAAATTCTCAGCTTTCAATCAATCAATCAATCAATATCATTTATTTGCTGGAACATGAGTTTACAAAGATGGTTTGTTACAAAAAAGTTACAATATGTTCACCTATTATTTTTGGCATGCAAATATTTAAAGAAAGCAGCAAGGCAACAAAATAGGAAGCAAACAGAAATATAATTAAATAATATTGTGTAGTATTAAAATTTGTTTTGTTGCCATCTAGCCATTATTACAATAACAAAATTCAATTTATTGTTTATGTCAAAATTTACTTATTTATATATATATTATGTCATGTGAATTAATAATTATATTTTTTTATTAGATTTATAATAAAATTTCATTTTGATTAAATATGGAAATTGTCATCTAAAAATTCCTTAATACTATAATAAGCCTTGTTGAATAGAAATATATAAATAGCTTTGCTCTCCTATAATGTGTATTATACATATAAACCTTCCTCTTGAAACACTCTGTCTATTGATGAAATCCGCATTAAAATCCGTTGCGTAGTTTAAAAGATCTACGCGTACAGACGGCCGGCGGGAAGCAACTTTGTTTCATACTGTGTAGAGAAGTTTGCAGTGAATCGGTAGCGGCTGGCTAACAATTCAAATCAAGTTAGTCACTTGTCGTTGGTGGAGAGTTCACTCGTCGCGAACTTGAAAAGTGACGACATCACCGCTGTAACGCGAGTGGCCGTTCGAGAGGGGTGACGAACAACACATCCCTCTTACACCTCGCAACTCCCTCACGAATCGACACAGCTAAGGGGTAGACCTTGTATTATAAATGCAAGTGATTTTTTTTTCTTTACACGTGTAAATGGGTTGACTTGAACTTTTGCACTGACTACGCTAGCGGCGTAATAGTAGTAGGTAGTAAAGTACACTTAAAATTTAAACACAAGTTCTATGCAGGCTAATACTATACGCGATGATATACAAGTAGTAGTCAAAACTTCGACATGAAAAAAAATTCAACTTTGTCATACAAAAAATAGATTAGATGATATTTGAAGTTGTCTAAGAAATCATTTTTTTAGTATTTTCGTACCGTAACTAAGGTTGTTTATATTGATGACGAAAATCTCCACCTTTTGTTTCGGTCGTCACTTGTGTACCACCTGAATAAACAGAGAGAAAGAGAGAAGTAAAGACTAGAGACGAGATTCTATTTAATTTATATAGTGAATTTTAGTAGTATTTTTGGAGCTAGGTGGTGCAGTGGTTAATAACGCTACTTTGACACCGACCCTCGTGAGTCACACAAACATTTGTGTGCATGAACATGTCTGTTTGTCTTGGTCTGGGTGTTTTGGGAGTGGCAGGGTGCATCAAAACAGCCCGTCTGGGGAAATAAAATAGCGACTCTCTGGAGAGTTGTTGTGTTCCTGCGTGTGAGTGAAGTCGAATTGCTGTGTTAGCAGCAGAGGTGTCATGACGCGAGCGACACTTAATGTATTACAAGCCTTTCTAAAACACACCGCATTGAATTGACGCAAAACTGTACCTGCGATTTTACCATGTATATGGTGCAAACTTACCCAAATTGGCTTTACTTCTTGGGACATTATATTTTCTACAACGTCGGGAAGCATATCTGAAGAAAGGCCCATCTGATATAATGCGGTTACCGTAGCCTATGAACGCTTGCAATACATTAAGTCACTCACGCGATGCCGCCTCTGCTGCTAACAGCAACTCCTTAAGGCCTTACTGGTGACTTCACTCACACGCAGGACGACAACCCTCCAGGGAGTTGTTATTTAGCTACTAATACGGCAGTCTTTACAGACCAGCAAGATCGTTGCTGCAACACTGCTGTGTGTTTTATTCGACGCATCTGTTTCGTTGTAATGCAAACAGTTAATTTGTGCCTTTCTAAAACACAACATTGGATTATAGAACTGTTTGATATTTGCCTTTGAGGAAATAATTAAAAATGCGGAGAACAATGTCGTTTTGTCTATTATCAAATTGACTTTTATTTCGAAATCCTTATTCTCTGGTTTATTATTGAATTTTAAAATAAAAAACATTATCATTAAATCGTAACATGGAACAATTCTGAGATCAAAGTACTTGTCGACTAATGATTGTTTATTTACACTTGTAATACTTCTCTTTTTTTTCTCGAAACTTTGTTGAATAAGCTTATCATCAGTGTTATATACTATAGTCGGATCTGGTTTCTATCCATGATTTGAAAGCTAAAGCAGCGCAGGTTTATAATAAACTGATTTTCTAAGAATAGACTGACCAGAAATTAGCAATATCAACAGCCTCTGAGGATTTATCGTTAGCTTCCTTATTTTTGCATCATCCTCGGATTTTAGCTTTATATGTGGTTAAAGAAGAGGAACACCAGCTAGTTTTGAAAAAAGTGATGTTTACTTAAAGTTCAATGTGTTTAGGACAGCCCCAATCTTTCAAGCCTGGAGCGATATGTTGTCCACCATCGTAGGGTACTTGTTCGTGATCTGGTCCACCAGTATCTTCCACAGGATCCTTTTTTGGTGTAATTAGGGCAGGGCTATTACTCCGCTCTCTAGTCCAGAAGCACTAGGAATGCCTTTAGGATGTAAGTTACCTTCGCCCTATTCAATTGTGTCAGCTGTTTGGTGTTAAAAGTATCTAATAACCCGTGATATCAGATTGTGTGGAGTATAGTAGGATATGGAGTAATATCCAACGATAGATAATTGGAAAAATTATAATACTCTCTGTAATTTAATAGCGTTCGTGTTCTTAATTCAATATTTCCTTACCAGCGGATATCAAACAGTTCCATAGTTCAACGCTAGTTTTAGAAAGGCACATAATATAATGTTTGCATTACAACAAAACATGTATTTTATGTCGAATAATACACACGGTTTTTTTTTTGCTGCGTGTGTGTGAAGACTGCTATGACAGAAGAAATGTCCCTGTATTCAATTCATAAAGAAAGTGCACCTGAAATGATGTAGCGAGAACAATTTGGGTTGGATGTCAACCACGGATAAAGTAAGATCATAGTAAGATCAGTTAGCTTCTTCAATTCAACGCTGTGTATTTTATTCGACGAGTAATACCTGTTTTATTGTAATGCAAAACATTAAATTACTACCTATGGCGGCGCCTAAGCAATCCGCGCTATGCTAAAACGATTTCGACGCCGGTTAATTACTGAATGTTTCACGAGATAAAAGGTAATCAAGCGTTAAGCTTTCAACATTTTCACGTAAATATTCATTAAAACTACTTAGTTTGTACCCTGGGAACCAAATTATTTATGGCTATAGATATTTTTATTTCTGACAGTCTTTCATTTTTAAATATGTGTTTTATATTAAGTATGTTGGTAAACTAGCATCGCCTTGTTATGCAGCGGTTGCCTCATCGTATGGCAATATACATAGTATTGCGTTACCACCACCGCCACCAACGCAACAACCCTCAAGAGCTTAGTAGTAAAGACTCACTCAGAAGAGCTCGATGACTCAGTCGTGAACGACGCGACTTGGACACCAACGCTCGTGGGTTCGATTCCCGCACGAGGCAAATATTTGTGTGCATGAACATGTTTGTTTGCCTTTGTCTGGATGTATTAATAGAGGTAGGGCACACCAAAGCAGCCCGTCTGGAGAAGTACCTCCACCTCACAGAAAACCGCAGCCAAATAACAACTCCCTTGAGGGTTGTAGTGTTCCTGCGAGTGAGTGAGGTGGCTGTGTAAGCAGCAGAGGAGGCATCGCGCGAGTGATACTTAATATATCGCAAGCGTTAATAGGCTACGGTACGGCCCGCTTTACATCAGATGGGCCGTATGCTTGAATGCCTCCCGACGTAGTATATAAAAAAATTCATGATAACTTTCAAAGAGCTAGTGATTTGGATAACATTTTGTAATATTGAGACCTATTTATTCCCTGGCGAAATTTATCAAACACTGCTGCGCCCTCTTTCCTGCCAGAGCCTCGTTTTCATTTGCCAGTTGGCAGGCAACGTATAGGTTACTTAAGTAATTTTGGATATGCGGACGCCGCTACCTCTAAACCTAGGGATTTGGGCGTTGATACTGATTTTAACATGGAGCGACTGCTGTCAGACCCACAACCCAGTGGGAAAACCCGATCTTCATTAGGTAAGATCACACGTCTTTAGAAATATAATTTATTGGGCGAGTTCCCTCAAGATATTTTCTTTCAGCGCTGAAAATGTGATAACTGTAAATATGTGCATATAAGTCCGAAATCACGAACTTAGAGGTATAAGCCTACACCAGGATTATCTTTATCCACTAGGCGATCTACTCTTTGATTATTAAGATTTGGATTAAGAAATGTTATCTCCTGTTAAAATTCAGTATCCAACTACTTACAGAGCCCATTTCATGAAATTTAGTATCATATACTGGCTGCTGGTTGGAAGATATGAGACCCGCGTTGAGTTTGGTTATTATTTTTAGACTGCAGTACTATTTTTCCTAGATAAAAACTAACTGTACTTGATATTGATATGTTATGCGATATAAAGAGTATCGTTCACGGGATGCCACCTCCGCTGCTAATATAATAGCAAATCCTCAGGAGCTTACCAGTAACCTCACTCGTTCGCAAGAACATAACAAGGGGCTGGTTTGCTAACTCAGAGTCGTCAGAGTCTCCATTTTTAATTAGAAATTAGAGGTTAGCTTTGATTTTAAAGATAATGAGTCAACACACCACCTGCACTTTATTAGTAGTTTTTATTTTTTAGAGATGAATGTGACTAAGGTATTATTGTTTTAACTTACAAATATAAAACAGGATAATTTCTACAATAAATAACTGATGATATTTTGTCCTCTACCCTACTCTGCCAAGGGCAAGGTTCCTCCTATAGGCCCACTGGAGAGTGGACTAAAGGAAAGAGTTCGATCTGAGTAGGTCAAGTTCGAGTGAGTGAGGTCAAGAAATCGGATTCTGAGTAATTCGTTTAAAAGGATGATTAACCAAATTAGTCGACGACAGTAAATTCATGTTACATTTCATTCCTCTAAGTTAAGTAGGTACCACGAAATATGTATAATACAAATCCATTAACGAGTAACTTAACTAATTTCAATTAATTTAATTTCGTGTAACGTAACGAGCTAATTACATAGCGTACTGTTGATGTCATTTCAAATGATTTAATTTCTTTTGAAACATTCTTGAAAATAGCAAAATTAATTTCAGAAGCAATAACGTTCGTAAAATCTTCACTTGACCTACAAACACAATTTTAGCGTAACTTATCTGGACACTAATGTCATTAATTATTTGTCTACTTCAGACACGGTCTAAGCGTTTCCGAACAATTTTCGAATTATCTGTTGTATCTCATCGTCTGTGATACATAAACGCACCTGACAGGGGTAAATTGACTTACCTTCTAGACTTGTAAAAAAAACCCCTTCATCTCTTTTTGTTAAATAATTATTTTTATACAAATACGAAGCTGTTTTTAGTCCATTTTCGACTCATGTACCTACCTGAATATTTTC
Source organism: Pyralis farinalis (assembly GCA_947507595.1). Lineage (NCBI taxonomy): Eukaryota > Metazoa > Arthropoda > Insecta > Lepidoptera > Pyralidae > Pyralis > Pyralis farinalis. The sequence continues at coordinate 13,669,769 of OX382277.1, read as the reverse complement.
CTTTTACCCTTTTGGTTTCCTTTACTATTAGTATTATTGTTAACGCCTAGTTATTCGATTAGAATAATAATTTTTAGAGTGCACAACGTACTGACTTTTTTAGACATCTAGGAAATCTTTATGCAAAGACAAAATAGATCTGTGCCATTTACTCCCCTATTTGTCAATGAATTTCCTTTTTGTTTTTTCTAATAGCATTGAGGATTTTTAGTGTTACCAATACAATAAACATGGAGAACAAGTTGCCAAAGTTGAAATAATGTTAATTCTTACAAGATTTCCTCCAATTATCAGTAATGATTATGGTTTAAATAAATATACAAAGATGAAACAGTTCAGTATCTTCTCCTCTGTCAACCGGTTTTCTTTCTATTTATTTAGTAGCTAGTGACTACCTTAATGTTATCAATAAAAAACACTAGAAAATAAAGTTGGAAACATTCAAAATTCGTAAATATGCGATTTTCAATGCTTCCTCAAATTTTTAATAACGATTATGGTCGAATTTTTGTGTTCAACGACCAACACTAGTTTTCATACGACTGTGGAGAAATGGGGATTTTACTAAGATCCTACGTTGGATCTTAGTAAAATCCCCATTTCTCCACAGAAATAAATATACAGAAAGTTCATAAAATAGAAAATCAAAGCTAGGGAATAATATTTAAAAATACATAATGTAAGTTTGAGGCAAAAAAACTAATGTTCTAAACACTTGCTGTGTATCATTGTAAACGGTGATGTAAAAAAATACTTTTCATGTGAAAAGTTTTATAATCATTTTCGTTTACTGTTTTATTTTTACATAACGGCGTTAGTTTCAGTTGAAAAAATTAAAAATATTTTTATCCGGGCATCCTTCGTGGGAACCAAGTAATCGTCTATAAGAAAATAAATGCACGGTATGGCCTAGTGGTAATAATAATGAGCGGTACGCCTGAGATTCATTCATGCATGCCACCGCGACAGGAAGTCGCCTGTTCGCCGAATCGCTCGCCAGCAAACGACCACTGCACAATACCGCGACATCGCATTCTAATTCACAATTATCAATATACATTTAACATATTCGCAGACAGTCGGACGTCGCATTATTTATTTGCAATATTTCTCAATAGAAGAGTGGTTAGAAATAAACGTGTCTTTGCAAATCTACTTGACATGTATACTTCTTCCCGCGATTTCGTATGAAACTTGTATTAGAATGACTTGCGTAGTCACTGTTATTGTTAATTGTCTGGAGTGTTATTTATTTTTATTGTATATTTCAACACTAACAGAGTTAAGTAACAGTGGTTTCAAACTTCACGTAATTACACGTTACGTCTTTGATAACAATTTGACAAGTCTATGGTATTCATTCTATTACTTGAAACGAGAGATTCTTATACATATATTCGTTTATCTCAAAAACATCTTTAAAGATTTCGATCAATTATGTATTTAGGTTTTCATTTTTTGAGTTTATCTGTATAGGTGTATTTCCTGAAAAATCGCAATATAAATAATCGCAAAAAAGAAAATAAAAAACGCTTAGTGAAGCTCGGTTGTTAAGTAATACTAATTATAAAATACTAAATCGAAAAATGATACCTACTTAAATATTTGTGATTGAAACAAACAGTTTGAATTCAGTTCTTTTTATTATTTATTAGTTATAAATACTAAATTCTAGTATCCAAATATTTAAGTACCTCCTTAAATATTCGGGATTGTTTGCTTAAATTTATTATTTGTTTTTTTTTATTATTTACTAATAATAGAAGGACCTAAATATTTAATAGGTACAATTTTTCGCTAATGATAAATATACGTCTTTTTAATTAGCTGTAACATCGTAAAACTTTTTCTATAAATAGACACATAGACAAAGACTATAGTTTTGCATAGATATTCGTAAATCCATTATAGAATCTGTGTCCTCGTAATACAGTGCAAATGGCATATGGGTATATGTGAGGCTTATTAGTTATAACCCGCAGATTATGTTAACTTAATGCGACTTTATCAATATTGTACATTGCTGCAATGTTTAGCAATAACTATGTAAATTTATCCTCACGCACGAAATGAACATAACTGTGGTTTTAACAAGGTTGGTATACGTTTAATATCGTTTAGGAATCTGTTGTCGCTACGAAAGGGCCAAAGCGTCCAATTGACCCAACATTGATGATATGTGAGACGGGCGCGCCTCTAACGGCTTCTAAAAACCCACATTTCCTAGTAAAGCTAGCCGGCCGACATCTCTGTCTTTGGAGACAGGATGCGTTTAAGTTCACCGGCCTGCTCCCCGTCCCGTCCCCCTTTACTACACTGTAAACCTACACTCCGAGACATAAATTGTGGTTTTAAATAGATAGTTTCTTTAACAATGTGTATATGTGCCCACCTCAAAACAACATTGTGTGTACATGCCTACTTTAACACCTCAGTTAAACTCATTGAAAAGATTTCAATTACTTTTTGAATCAAATTTATTTTTGTCTTCTTAATTTTAGTAGTTCGTTGCACCGTCGATATCTCTGATATTCGGCAGCATTTGCTGAACTATAATGCCTTCCGTACTTTGATTGTTTTTTTTTTCTAATCTAACGTCTAATCTAAAGTTCTATCAAGGAATTATCATTATGATGAGTATAAGAGAATAGGATATAATGCTATTGTGTACTGCATAACCACAGTAACTCCTGAAACCATCGCCATTGGCTGAAGTTTATTTAGTTTGTCGTAGACATTGCCTGGAGCTTTATATATATGTAATCAACGTTTTATTATAATACAAACCTTGTTATGCTTGGTTGTTTCTATTGTTTATATTTATTTATAAATAAACAAAAACATACACACATATCTTAGTCAAAATGACGTATTTACAAGTCAGAGCTGAGACATCAGTGTCTTAGTCCACGTTTCTTTAATCTAGACAGTTGTTATAGTGCTTAACTAATTAAGAAGAAAGAGAAATAGATACATACACAATGACGATGTAAGAAAGAGAGTTGATCTGAAAGTGAGTGACAATGTGAAGTGAAGAACGGGCATGCTCCGCTGGTTTGGACATGTACAAATAATGCGAGGTAAAAAATTACGAAATATGTACCTACAATGTGAAAGTGGAAGAATATTGGAGCCGAGAAAGAGCAAGACTCAACCATCACACTGTCAAAATTATCGTCTTTTATGAATAGAATGAATTCACGGAACCTTAAAAACTAGTAATGAGAGTTCATGAAAAGAGCCACAGGGTAATGCGGGAGGCACATAATTTGTGAAATGTACAAGCGATGGAACACCATGACCTAACAACGCGTTGTTTAGCCGTATGTATGTATGTATATCTTCACGCCAAGTCCCTTGCGGGGTAGGCAGAGAGAACCGAGCGCCATAAGACGCGGTCCTTGCATACTTCAAGTTTCTTCTTGTTTAGCCGTCCACTGTAATTTAGCTTTAATGCATAATTTTGTGCGAACATTCGGCCTAATTTGACATTCGGTAAACCCCACATTCGATGCATCGCTAATTCTTACGCAACTTGTCATAAGTAAGCATGAAATTAAAATTGTAGCGACAAGGCCTTTCACAAAACATGCGATCGTTAGCAACTGTCAAAGATAGAGTTAGCATCGTCGATGTGATCCTATCATTGAAGTACAAACAAGCTCGAGCGGTCATTGACTCCGATTGCGTAAGGTAGGTGGGTGTCGCTCGCGTGCTAGGGCGGATCATCTTCGTGGGTAAGTAGGGTTCTAGGGCCCTCGAGTTTGATTTAAGAGAGAGCAGCGGCCCAGATCGCGTGTGCAATTAAGGTCATTGCAGACGATGTGTCGCGGTATGCGTGCGTTGCCCCTTATCCACATATTAAACTAGGCGCGCTGCACCTATGAACGTTGCATGTTTCTTTGTCTTTTGTATTGACTCGATTCCAATGTATGTTTATTTTGGGCAGGTTTTTACCCCACAAAATAAACTTGTAAATGACTTTATAATCCAAATTAAATAATGATACCTATGCAGGACACTTATTACGATTACTTGTAGTAAGCTTGTTAGGCACTGATAATCTTCGTGCCAACTAGAATATCAAATAAAATTTAACAAGTATTCAAGATAAGAACATTATCGAAATTACACTTCTATTGCCAACTTTAATCACATTTACCAATTTTACCTTTTATATTATTAAATTCTCATTAGTAGGTATATACATATTAAACAAAAGTTAAATCTGAAAGCTGATTTCGAAGTATTTTAGTCTAAACGGATCTTGGCAATAATACGTTAATATTCTTCTCAATTATATATTTTTTGTTGGTTATTTCTAAATCTTGAGATAGAAATAAAGTTCTTCCTTTTGTCGCCACAGAGCATGGCATTAACATACAGTGTAAATCAAATTATGCACCTATGTTTAACCAATTTGAATAAGGAAGATGTTCTGAATTCGACTCGCGTGTTTTTAAGAATATCTTAATAAAAAATATGAATAACTTTAACGCTGCTGATATGTATCTAAGAGCTAACTTTTAATTGCAGAGCTGCGTTAGCCAGCGAAGCTTTATGACCGAGAAAATTGTCTTTTTTGCAGTTTTGCTGTTTTCGACTGTTACACGTAGTACTCCTTCAGTTTAGAAGCTCTAGAGAGCTGATTGTTCGACGTGAATGTACCTGAAATATTGTAGATTCCCCTAAATTAGATTAAATTTCGATGAGCTCAATAAAGGATATCGATAAGTGATGTTATCGCCCGAAAAACCGTTCTAATACAAAGTCTATTGGAGCGCGTATGGCGAGCTCATTTCAAGTTTTGCTAATTTATATTCCGGGTCAAATTAATTGTAAAAATATTTATTGACGCAAGGGTTAGGGTTAGCAGCTCTGCTTACGCAGCTTGCTGTTATTTACTTATTGTGCAAAAGCAGCTCTGCCAATGCACCGCAGGCCCAGCTCCCCTAGTTTATTAATGTCTAAATCGCAGCCCTAACACTCAAGTTATCTGTCACTAATGATCCATTCGCGGATTTCATTCGCGCGTATAATTAAAAGGTAATTATAATTAACGCATGAGCATTAAAACGTCGTCGGGCAATCCGGTCGTGGCAAATGATCCGCCCTGTCGCCAAGTTAATGATAGCTTCCCTAATGGTCTAGGAGTCTGAGCTAGGGGAAAATTCGCATCGCACGCGCAGCCGACGATTAAAACCTCTGCTGGCGCCAGTGATGTATTAGTTCACGGATATACTGCGGTGGAATATAAGTGTCTGCACTAGTCACCACCCTCTAACTATGGAGGGGGATACGCAGTTTATTTCACGTTTAACCGATTTACCTTTGCGTAGTATTTAATTGGAAAAAACATTTTTAATTCCATCTGTATATATGTTATTATTTTTTTTACCTTTATATTATTTACCTGCATGAATGCACCTTTAAAAGGAGCTATTTTGCATTTATGAGAACCAATCATTTCTAGAAGTAATTTGTCATGAATGATCGTCATTTACAGGAGGTGTGCTGAAATAAATTCGGTAGTAAGACGATAATGGTGTAATATTTACATATTAAAGAACAGCATAGATGCTAGCTCTTAGATAAAATTCTACCTTGATTAACTATTAGACTAGAAATAAATGCAATATTTAAAACAATTACACTAATATATGCCAAATCCGAGCCATTAAAATAGCTAACAGATTCATCGCGACGCCAATAAATATTTATCTCTCATGATAATGAGCGCGCTAATATACATGTGATGCAGGCAGACACCACCAGATACAGATCTGACCCATTCTATTTTAATCCTTTGTTAGCAGCGTTTTTCATCGATAAAAGTATTTAGCGGATTCAGGTCTCGGAAAGTTAGACAGTTTCTTTTAATTAAAAGGTTTCACCTCTTTTTGCGGCACTTGTTTGTTTATTATCACAGTTATTTTCATCTTATTTTCTTTTTCTTCGCCACTTTTGGTGAGCTTATTGGTAACATTTTTTTTTTCTATGAAAAGCCTACACGATATGAAGCGAGATACTTTCGTACATATAATAAATGTCTATTATTACTGTATGTATTATTCCACTGTCGTTTTATATATCGTCCTTGCACCGACGACGCTTGATCTTTAACTACGAGGTCTTTGCATTGATTCATTTGAAATCGCTTGTTTATATGCTTAATTTAGTGACTAATTTATGTTTCTACTGTGCAGCCTTATCGTTGTCACCATTGGCTACCGTCGGCCAATTAACCCAAGATTAAGTAAATACTTACATGAATGTAGATAAAGCTATCGCGTTTAATTACATCCCTGTAACTTTGTTAGGCATAAAAAATAATTGTCTTTACTTTCACATACGATCCCAGTGGCGCCGATGTCTGTACAGCCTGCGATTATTTTTAGATTAGAAATGGCTCAACCGCTTTACGTAATTGCACAAGTCGCATGCGCAGCTAGTTCCAGAGAGTTTGCAGCTAAATATAGTCACATTGCTGGTATGCAATTATACCTTATTATCGCATGTTTCCACTGGAAGCCTCGCCGCGTCTTGCCTACCTCAGTTATTACCCGTTGCAGTTTCTTTAGAAAGTGTCAGATGTGACGAAATTGTAACGGGCACGCTGGGCAGATTACAGAATGGCCGGAGAACAGTTTCCCTTGTATTTGACGACTACGTAATGTCGCGTGCGTGCCATGGGTAACTCCTGGTTCAGCTTTAACACTACACATAGTAAATTACAACAAATTAGAGCAGAAAATTATTTGCAATGTAGCTGCAATTGACTGGAGGAATTACGATAACCGTTCACTAAATACAATATTTTGTACGGAACGTACTACAAAATTTGTACATCAATATGACTGTAACTGCTCTCGAATATTTCAAAATACTTGGTACAATCATGTGCCAAAAACGGCGTCGATCTAATAGTATATTTATATTAAAACAACGAAAATAGACACATATACAATAGTTATCCACATAAACGTTACATCTTTTTCATATTATTTCACAGTGCATTCTCACAAAATGTATATACTTATTATGGAAGCAATTTTTACCGCATTATTAATATAATGTAGCAAGCATATATAAAGGTTCGCTATTTCTATAATATCTATTATGTTGATGCTAACTTGAATTCCTTCCCCAACCTTAATTTTTTTGCTACCTTTAAATTACAAAATATTTGCATTATGCAAATTTGCATAGCGCACACGAAATATTACCTGTATAATCACACAAAGCTATCTAATCCCAATTTAAACAAGGTTCTACTGGTGCTAGACAAGTGATAAGCATACGTAATGGTTATTTTTTAATGCATTATTATAATTAAAATACACCCAGACTAAGACAACCAGACGTGTTTATGAACCCAAATATTTGTCCAGTGCGGAAATCGAAGCTACGAATGGCTTTCGTGTTGAAATAGAAATTACTAACCACTGCACTATCAGTCTTAACTTTCCTGCCAAGTCCCTTGTAGGGTAACCAGAGAGAACCGAGCACTAAGTCCTTGCACACCCAATTTAATAATATTTTTGGTTTTTCTTTTATGTACATCAAAATAATAAAAATAATGTAAATGTTGAAATATTCATAGTTTTTGTCATGCGCGCTCGACATTTCTTAAGACTTCTGACATCACCTTATATCATCATCCTACTCAGAGCAAAAATCACCAGATGTGTTAGCCCAATTAAATCGGGAGTAGGAACTGATGTCAGTCAAAGTCAGCCGAGCACGGAACCACAGGCACCTATGTCATGGTCGATTTTGTATAGACCATCGCCAAGACCGTGAAAACGGCTTGACACACATTCTATCCGGTACGCGGTGGCTGCAAGTGATGGCACTTTCAATTATCACTGCATCGCAACGGGCGCCCACGCCGATTATAGATCATTTTTGACTGCAATGTTTTAGCCACGATATTTTACGAATACTTTCTCTTGTTCCCTGTTTGTTTTGCATTCTAAACAATCTCGAGTGCGCTAGTCACACAAGCCATTTTCACTGTCTCTTTATATGTCATAGAACCGTTATTGCTAATCTTAATTACAATTTTTGATCGCATGGAATGCGATGTTGCATTACAAGTTGAGATTGGAAAGATCGGCGAATCAGTGAATATGATTTTAGTTGTCAGCTCGAAGATAATGATAAAAAAAATCCCGTCAATTAATGTTTGGTACGCGTCACGTGAGTCGGATCCTGGTACCGCCAGGTGTACGTGAGATGTGATGTAAAAGGCTTTCAGTGAATCGCTCCGTTCGTAAATTTCCGTTGACCCAGATATGATGCGATTAGAAACGTACTTACGCGCGTACATTGAAAATAATATTTTTTGCTAGTGCCAATTTATCGGTAATGGAGTGTCGCGCACACGAGATGCGATGCGACATCCGCGAGTGAGAGTTTTGCGACTTGTCACCGAAACTGGTATGGGTACCGTGAATGTAATTATTATTGCCTAGAGAGTATTGATACGTCCGGTACGGACTGACAGCAAAAGTGTAAGTGAGGTCGTTCGTGAACCCTACGTCATAAACATCTTACGCCATAGTTTTTGACAAGCACCTGATTACCGCCAGCGGGGATGTTTTTTTTTTCTCTCGTTACTATGGCAGATCTTTACATCACACAAGTTACTACGTCAAGGCGTGGTACCAGATATATCAAATACGCAATCAATTCTTTTTTTTTAACAATATCTAGTGGAGATATTACCAAATAGTATAAGAAACCACCTGCTTGATAGACATACATACATATCACTACGCCTGTCTCCCATTAGGGTAGACAGAGACTATGGAACGGCAGGTGCCCCGATCCAAACATACCTCTCGCGCTTCTGCAACACTCATCAACCTCATGCGTGCTCGTGCTCGTGCGTGCTTTAGATTTGACCCTTTTAAGCACATCCCCAATTTTATCTTGTGTGCATCTAGGGTGATCCCTGCCGATGTCTCTATATCTCTGTTTTGTTAGATATTCAAATATATATATATATATATTTGGTTATCGATTCTAGAAACAATATAAATATAACAAAACAAATCTAAAGATGTGGCACATATAGGCTGTACTTTTAAAATAGTTTAATTCTGATATGAACAGAATATCAGAAACTTCGACGTTATAAATTCGATTTTATAGTAACAGGACGCGACGCGGCCCAGCGCTAATGCCGATTGCTCACTGCGAAATTCATCACGGACAATTCTCTACTTCTAAATAATATTTTGATTGAATGATAAATGCGAGTGTTGCATAAACATTCCACTCATAAGAAAGGTTATAATTAATGTCCATTTGCCAATTGTCCAATGCCAACATTTTTAAAATTTTGGCTCAATTTAAATTAAATATAACTTAAATTTATTATTAACCTTTTTTTGTTACTATTTATGTTTACAATAATCTTATTAAGTACTCCTTCATATACTTGGCAGTGTATTTTTTTTATTTAATCACTATAATTTTAAACAGATTTCTTTTTTTATACAACGTCGGGAGTCATACAAGCATACGGCCCACCTGATGTAAAGCAGTTACCGTAGCCTATTAACGCTTGTAATATATTAAGTATCACTCGCACGATGCCTCCTCTGCGTCTTTCACGAATAAGCCACCGAGCTCGTCAAAAAAAATTTTGGAATTATTTTAGAGTATTTAGTATTTATTTATGTGTTTAGTAGTATTTTTTTAAATTAAAAAGTATTTAGTAAGTAAAAAAAATTTGTACATAAATAGACCATTTGCAAAAAAACAGACACGGTTTGTCCACAGTATGGCGAGATCACCTGTTCAATACAATTGTTATATTAATATAAAAGTATGTATTCAATGTTAAAAAAAACTTTTTAAATTGTACTTTTTTAATTTACTATGTATTAATTAGTCCTTGACATTTCACAGCACCATATAGTTCCAACTAATATAAAGCTTACTATGGTATTTTATTCTCTTTTTTTATGTAGCATCGGAAAACATAAATGTTTACGGCCCATCTGATGTAAAGCGGTTACCGTAGTCTATGAACGCTTGTAATACAGAAAGTGTTACTCACACGTTGCAACCCCTGCTGTTAACCCAACAACTCCTCACTCGCAGGAATAAAACAACCCTCCAAGAAGTCTCGCTGAATATAAATCTTCCTCCAAGAAGTCTCTACATGCAAATTAGAGTAGTAAGGATAAGGAAAAAATACTTGTTTTCCTTTTGAGTACAGGAATCTTAAGTACATACGTAAACTTTATTTTTAATAACAATATCACTTTTACCTTTGAAATTGTTAAAACAATATTTCTAAATAATAACATTTCTAAACTTAAATACTCAAATGTAATAAAATATTTTTTACGATATATTTATATGTTAAGTTGGCAATATTGGCATGTGTTTGTAGATAGGCAACCCTAACACAAACGAATGGAGACCGACGCGGAGGAAACTGCCTCTGCTCTGCAAGCTAGGTCGTTCAACGACCCGGCGGCGGGCGGCGGCGGCGGCGCGGCGCGGGCGGGCGGGCTGCCGCGCGACCGCAGAAGCGATTGTTTATACGAGTGCACCTCCATTATCTAAACAATGTTTCGCTACTTCGTGACATTCCTTTGTAATCATCCTCCAATGTGGGTTAAGGCTTCTCTTTCAGAAATCTCAGGATATTTTGTTGACGATTAGTTTGCATTATTACTGTGTCGGGTGGATAACAAGCGCGCGATAAAAAAAAACATATCTTTGCAACACCGGGAGTTAAATTCACGCATGCATTTCCTCATGACTTCTCAGGCTATTTTTCTCGTCGGGAGACGAACAAGCGTAGGTCCCACCTGATATGAGTGTTGCCACCGTAAGAAGCCAGCAATCCGCCTGGAAGTTATTTGGCTGCGGTTTTCTATAGGGCAGAGATACTTTCCCAGTCGGCGAACCTATTTATATGTCAGGATGCACCACTTGCAAGTGAGCTTGACTTAAACTTAACAAATTGACCTATTATTAGTTAGCTTACGTCTGCTCTGCGAGCTAGCTCTAGTAGACTATCTGCGGATAATTATATTTTTACAGTAGCCCCGCAGACCCAGACAATAATATTGTATAAACCCTGACAATAATATGTTGTAATATATCACAGTTGTACTGCATATTTATTTGTCACCCGGGGCTATAAAATATCGGTCACTTACATATGAAGGAAGTATAGGTACCTAATTTTACTTGGAGCTACTCATTTCAATTATGATATAGTGTGTTTACTTACATAACTTTAACCCATTATACTGTACTCTTAAAAGGTCCGGTGGTGGAGCAGTTAGCAATGTCCTCTTCTTCACCAAGGTTCGGTAATTCGATTTTTACACAACACAAACATTTGTGTGCATGAACAATTGAATATTGTATGGGTGCTTTAATGGGATTGCATATCTCTCTTAAAAATACTTGATTTTTAAGAGAGATATGCAATCCCATTAAAGCAGCCCGACTGGGGAAATATTTCCACCTTCAGAAAAGCACAAATTCCTGGAAAGTTGTTATGTTCCTGTGAAGGATTATCAGTAAGTTCCCAAATATTTACTGTCCTACTTGAAGTAAGCGGTTCTCAGTGTATTTTAAGTGTTCATAGGCACGGTAACCATATTAAAGTATAGTACACTGTCTAAAATTATTGGCATCTTCAATCTGTTACTCCGTTATTTTTATACCAACTAAGGTAACAAACAAACTTACCGCCTGACGGATTGTAAGCATCGTGCATTGTCGACTACGTAACAACGTCTTTACGCCTGTATAAGGAAGCTGTAGGCTTAATATCACCTCTTTTGGACATTACCCACTGTACAATCGGAAGGACATACAAAGTGAGGCACTTCTTAACCCGTGACGCGTCGCGGTACTAAAACCGAAAATGTAGCCATAGCGTCCCATACATTTAATAATTTCCCGTTTTGGTTAGAAATATCCTATTTTCGAGTTGTTTTGAATTGAATTTGCATATTTGATTTGAATATGTTACGTATACAAGTGTGCGCATTTGCCGCGAGAAAGTCCCCATTTATCGTAGCTCCTCGATTTGAAGGTATATCCCTCAGCGATACTCCTAGAATCAGTATCCTGGGTGTCGTCATATCGAGCGATGTACTGTTTCGCGGTCATCTGGCGAGCAACTAAGTTGGCGTCCAAGAAGGTTGGTGTGACCAATAGAGCTAAACAATACTTTGCACCTCTTTGCATCTGGTGACCCACATGCTCGTTTGCCTTCCTTAATATATAAAAATATATATATATCATAATTATTATCGATAAATGGCCTACACAACTACACTTTACAAAAACTACGTGACTTAGGTACTTGATAATTTCAATAAAGTATTTTTTTCCGAAAACGAACCAACTAGTCTGAGTGGAGGAGGATGCCGCTGTGAGCACATTTTCTTATATCCGGCCTCGATCTACAGGACGTGCCATGGGTTAAACTTAACGAATCTCATAGCTATTCTAACACAGTTTCATATTATATATCGTCGTGTTTCGTTTCCTAGCAGATAAGAATAAGGAATCATTGTTTTGTTTACGTTTTGTATTGTGTTGTTCATGTTCTGTAATAAAAAATAAGTCCAAAAAAGCGTTACTGACAAATCGCCCTAAAAAGTATGAAACAAGAAAATATTCTCATGTGAAGTTGTTATGTACAAACTGTTAAAATTTTATTAACTATTATGTAAACAACTTGGATTGGAATGGATTGGAAAAAGATCACACATCTTAGGCGTGATTTTAGTCGGATAAATAGGTCACCATTGACCATAAGGCCGCGTTCACACCTAACGTCTGTGAGCAGGCTCACTATGAGTTCAATAAATTATTGAACGCTGTATTGCCGGTTCGGTGTGAACATGAAGTTAAATTTTGTGGAAAAGCAGTAAACTGCAGAAGTCCTCGTTTTCTCTAAAACTTATAGTAATATGTGAACAAGCTTATTGTAGCCAAATAATCAGCGGTCGAGAGTCGCGATTTGCGAGTCAGTGTGAACGAAATGATGAATATGTGTGCGGAAGCATTAGTGTAAGACCTCTTCACACTAAAACATACAAATAAATTTTTCATCTCTCCTGTTCTGAATGTAAGCCTTTCATTATCTATAGAACCAAACTTGCATTCAAGAAACTTGGTATGCTGAATAGAGCGAAACAGTACTTCAACTCGAAACAAAGACTTTGTTATACAAATCTCAAGTCATACCGCACATGGAATACTGTAGTCACCCATAGTTCGGCGCAAAGGCGAGACTGTGAGAATTGTCGATGATCTTAAGCTCACACATGGTATTTATTTATTTATTCTTTGGAAGACCAAAAGCTTTTTAAATCATATTACATTAAAAAAAAATATAAATAACAAGAGTGCCAATAACAAGTCTTCACTTATAAGATTATAGATTAGTATATTGTATTGCGTATAATGGAAAAAATAAGGTTTAAGCATGAGAGTTTCAGCAGAGATTTTGCGTCCCTTTGTGTGTTCTACCAATTGTGCAATAGGTGGTTCCGAGGAGCTGTTCAATATGATGCCAACAACCTCGTTTTACAACTGCGCCTCTCGCCGACGGTTGGGAATCCATGCCCTCACAATGGAACTAGTGTACTATGCAGTGAATTCTTTAAGTTGTGTATTGAACTCCCTATCGATGTCTTCCCTAGGGACTACAGCATGAGGTTGTCCAAAAATGTCGTGAAGAAATTTTTACAAGATCGCACACAAAGATGTACGAGAACGCAAGTGTGGCATCCCTGGTGTTGCAAGTCTCCTTAGGTGACGGTAACTGTTTACCGTCGGGCAGCCCGTATGCTTTTATGTCACAACAAAAGAAATCCGCGACGCTTATAGTCAACTGCAGGCGTACAACGTTTAGTATGAAAACGGCGTAAAATTTGCGATATTGTATTACATTTTACCGCTATGACTTTCCTTAATTTAGATAATTAATATGAATTTATTCGCTGAGTATGTAAAGTCAACTAATCCTAAGTACTCATGACATGACAATTTTGATTTTGTTAAAAATAACAATACTCAAGCACTAATTTCAGTTATTTTTATACGCCAAGGAATTAGACTAACTCTGTCACTTTTATGTCATATCTTATACAGAAAAATAATTTGAATGATTGAGTGAATGCGTAGTTAAATACATTGGTTGAAATGCCTTTGTTTGCATTAGCCCTATCAACTTTAAGGTTAGTCATTTATTTATGTTCGCCAATACCGTAAGGACCAACTTCACCTGGACATGGTGCAGCTTGCTGATCAGCCAACGAAGCTCTTAGAAGAAAGTAATGGGACAGCCCTACTAGCGAAGTACCTCCACCTCACAAAACCGCAGCCTAAATAACAACTTCTGGAGAGTTACTGTTTTCCTACAAGTGAACAAGGTTATCAGTAAACTCCTAATACGCTATATTAGCATGCTATGTTTGGACGTCTTCTTGTATAGCAAGCGTTTATAGGCTACGGTAATTATACCATATCAGTCAGGCCGTATCGTTTGTTGTTTGTTTCCCGACATAGAGAAACAAAGTCAGATCTTCTAGACAATAGTCGCTCCGTGTAAAAATCAGTGTTTTCGCCGAATCCTTAGGCTTAGGTAGCAGACCCCGCTAATCCTAATGGATTAGGAAATGGAATAACGCGAAGAAGAATCATTCAATGAAAAAACTACAAAACGTACAATGCTATGTCAACTAAATCATTATAAAGGGTAATACATAACCACCGAAATGCGTGATAAAACCCAGGTGTGGGAGAATGGTGGTCCCTCGGCTAATATGTATACACGCTATATTAATTAAGTCCCACAAGCTTGCAGTGTCACGCCACGTGATAAAACAATTTACCGTGTTTGGGAACATAACAAAGTTTTAGTACTATATACTTAAAACAATCTTTAGGAGTGCTATAAAAAATTCTACGGCAGTTTTACGGGACAGGACCACCACAAATTCCCACTATTACGTGTCGTCTGTTGCCAGCAATAACAGGGCCAAATGCCACAAAGGCAATGTTCAATTAAACTTTACTGTATTGCTAATTCCTTGCTGCCGTTTGAATTCGCTGGGTATAATCGAAAGAAATTAGAAGTTTGAGTTTTCACTTTTCTTCTTGGTAATGTGAAAGACAGTAGAGTTAGTATAACATATGATTATCTAACGTAATTAGGATTCCTCGTGGAGAGGCGAAACATGTGGCAGAGACGACCGGAACACCCAGGGCAACAACGGTGGCGGGTGCATGCTGTTCATGTTCCAAATGGCGGGCATTTGCAGAGACGATCGTAACAGATGAGGTAGACGTGACCGGAGCAGCCATGGCAGTGTTGGCGTATACGTCTACTAACAGTAGTGGGAAGGTGCCGACGCTAGTTCGCATGAACTAATTGGTAACGGAGCACAGTAAAGTAGTTTTGATCAAATTGTTTGTAAATTTTACTCTCGCAAAATTACGCCCGAGTCTATTAACCAATAAATTAATATCATTTGGACAAGCTCGGTGGCACAGTGGCGAAACGCGCTGTAACGTTACTTTGACACCAAGCTCGTGGGTTCGATTCCCGCACAGGGCAAGCATTTGTGTGCATGAACATGTCTGTTTGTCTTGGTCTGCATATTTTAAGAGAGGTAGTGCGCATCAAAGCAGCCCGTCTGGCGAAGTACCTGCACCTCACAGCCAAAAACCGCAGCCAAATATCAACTTTGTAGAGGGTTATTGTGTTCCTGCGTGTGAGTGAGATCACCAGTAAGCTATGGAGTTGCTGTGTTAGCAGCAGAGGTGGTATCGCGCGAGTGATAATGTATTGCAACCGTTTATAGGCTACGGTAACAGCTTTACATCAGGTGAGCCATGCAAGCATACGCTTGCATGCCTCCCGACGTTGTATAAAAAAAATCTGAAACGAGGGCTATATCTAAACACATTCATTCGAATAATATATAGTACAGAATCGTCTAAATTAATTCTTCCTAAAGTGTTGCAAATTTATGCAAAAGCAAAATAAAAATCAAATTAGTGACATTTAATATTATACAGTACGGTATTTTTACTTTCTTTATTTTTCCTCTACTTCGAAGTGTCGTGTCGTGGTGCTGAATAGCTTTATAACCTTCGTCAAAAACTGGGTTATAGAATGCAAAAATATTTTTTCAAATCTAAGTGGTAGTTCCAGAGATCAGCACGTTATTAGTATAGTATAGACTATACCATAGATAACAGAATATGGACTATACTGTATGTAAAGTATTAAATATCACAAATATTATAACAGCAAAAACTTGCAATACGTCCGCACTTTATGGAGAATTTATTACCAGGCGTTTATACGATTCTGCCCTATATATTATTGGAATTAAAAAATATGTGCATCATTATACTGTTCTTATTAGTAACGTGAAGATCAACCAATCGAAAAATTATAGTATATTTCGTTTAATATTGGTAAAATAGTATCCAACGGTCAAATATCGGGGCTTGCTCTTAACTATAACATACTTCAAATAAATGCTAATTTCATTTTTTGTTGACAGCTTACAAACTACATGACAAATCGACGTTTTCTATATTTATTGTTCAAATAAAGTGCATATTGAGTATAAGAAAATTGTAATACTAACCTAAACTAACAAGTCTAGTTTTTCAAATAGAAAATTTACTTTTAACTTAAACTTTGACGGTTTTACATTTATTCGTTTTGAAGATAAAAAGTTTTAAAACTATTTGTATTTTACATCAGTTACAAATAATGTGAAATGTTATGCCACAGCAATATTTAATATGCAGCTAGACTGGGGAAATACGTTACAGAAGGTCGCAACCAACTAACAATTGTATTGTTTGTTGTGTTTCTGCGATTGAGTGAGGTCGCGAGTAAGTCCTCAGAGGTAGCTACGTTAACTGCAGACGGGTAAAGAATATTACTGTTAAGAAATAAATAAAAATCGGTTCCTTTTCAAGTATTTCCTACGAAATACTAGATTGTTTACCAAGGAAAGAAAGTGGACAATTGCACCCGAGATATTTAGGAGAACGAACGAGGACACCAAGGTTCAAGCGTGCAATGTATCCCCCGAGTTAAACACTGCTTTTTCATTTTGACTATGAGAAAATAATACGTAATTTGATAACCCCGTATACTGTCAAAAACCCCTTTTCCAAAACCACTTACTAAATGACAAGACCAGAAGAGGGAGACTACTACATTGAGGTGCCTTTCAATTTGTAAGAGATATATAAAATAAAGAATGGTTAGATATGGATTAACTCGTTGCTTTGTTTTGAAAAGGGGATGGATATTCTAATGCTTAAAACGTTTCCATTTAAGCTTGTACTATCTCCTCTTTGCTAGTGTTCTACGGGAAAATCCTACAGCAGCAAATACTTTCTAAAGTCGTTGCCAGACGGCCTTATGTATTTTGAATCTATCTATTACTTCACGACAAATCCCTAATGGGGTAGGCAGAGAGAACCGAGCGCCACAGGACTCTATCCTTACACACTACACTTGCTTCTTTAACATTCATAGCTCTTCTCATGTATTTTGAATCATGAAGATATATAATTTATCAGTTCAGTAAACTTTTTTCCTCGGTTTAACAAACGATTTTTGTTTGTTTATAGCTATTGTTTTTTGTTTTTATACTACGTCGGGAAGCATACAAGCGTACGGCCCACCTGATGTAAAGCGGGTACCGTATCCTATTAACGCTTGCAATATATTAAGTATCACTCGCGCGATGCCTCCTCTGCTGCTTACACAGCAACTCCTTGGGAGCTTACTGGTGACCTCATTCACACGCAGGAACACAACAGCCCTCTAGGGAGTTGTTATTTGGCTGCGGTTTTCTGTGAGGTGGAGGTACTTCCCCAGACGGGTTGCTTTGATGCGCCCTACCTCTTTAAAAGATCCAGACCAAGACAAACAGCCATGTTCATGCGTACAAATGTTTGCCTTGTGTGGGAATCGAACCCACGAGCGTTGGTGTCAAAGTTGCGTCAATCACGACTGAGCCACCGAGCTCATCGACACAAAATCGAAAATAAATTTTTAAGAGCTTAGTAAAAAAATCGTAAAAAAGTTACAAACACGCAAATTTGTATGCGTTTACCTCAAATGTTTAATAATGATTATGGTTAAATTATACCGTTATTGAGACAACACTATTTATTAATCTTACAAGCGTGACGTATAAGCATTTGCAACGTTAGGGAACGTAATCAATTACAACTAAATAGTGACATCCCTAGATTTCTAGAAATACATAATCCTACACCACTATGCGTTCAGTTCAATTTTCTAAAGTCGTTGCGAGACGGCACAATGTATTTAGTTTTACGATGTTGTTTTATATATTTTTTCAGTTTATTTTTAACGCTCGTAAGGGAGAATGCGGATCGCAGGACACGCAGGCGCCGTTCAGTCGCGCCGCAACTTTCTACGCTCGCGTCTAGAACGCTCTTAAACCGTAATCTGCAGATTGACGCGCGTACTTGTAGAATGTTACGACAGGCAAATTAAATTGCACATTAGCGACTAATAATAATGCTCGATTATCGTTAAAATCTCCCCTTTTCTTAAGCCATGATTATCACTTATTTAAAAGGCATTACTTTTACATTAAGATTCGACACAGTTTTTGGCGTAGAGCTTCAGAACTGGACAATTCGTTGAATCGATCACAATTTCTTAGAAGAGCGAAATCTCGCTACTTCATTTGTGTGGATATTTCGCTAGGACCAGATAACATTGTTAATGGTATCCCATAATTTCGGTTTCTTTTTAGCTTTATTCCCATGGATGGATGAGATGGATCTACTGAATAAATCGAAATCCGGTCACTAACACACTTTTTAAAAATCTATGTACCTATATACTCATTTCCTTGGTAAAACCCCAAACATAAACATGGATAAAATGTTAATCTTTAAAAACGTATGTATAACAGTAAATGACTGCACGTAATTAGATCAGCCGATTGATTCATTGACCCATGACCTTTTATAGTAAACACACGGTTTATCTACATGTTAATTATTTTATTCTTCGGTTTGAGTATCTGACTTCAATGCAATTTCTATATTAAATTTTTTAATGATGTGGCAATTTGCACTTGTACTTGAAATTATCCAACTCACGCATGCAAAGCTATACGTACGACACACCTACTTCGTATTTCATACTGCCCCTCAAAAACTACAAGTACTCAATAGTTAGGTCTATTTGGAGCTGTTAGAAGTTTCGAATAGCTCGTCTTAGATATTTAATTAAATTAAACGTTGCACGTTTATTGTCATAAATAGTAATAGTGGTTCCTTTGAATCTGTTCGGTTGACTTACAAGTAACTGTCACGAAATCATGGCTGTTATGTTATTTGCTATTTATACCAACCGCATCAAATGTTGATCTCTATTCATGAATGCCTGCGTACTCGTATTTCTTAAGAAGTAGCAAGGTTAAAAACAACTATTTTAGTGTAACTAATGGCTCCAAAGAATCTTAGGATCATGAACAAAACTGTAATATTTTAGAGGCTTGATGATTCGTCACGGACATTTCGGTTGATTTTGTTTAGTTAGCTTAGAAGTCGTATTATAGTAAAATTAAACGTATGAAATGAAGATATGATTGTTTTCGTGTAACATTGAGGCACTGGGATAACCGTGTGCTTTAGTATTTCTATATCGTACTATTTGGTAAAATAAGAAAAGGCATGCTCCGTCAGTTCTAGCATGTAGATGTAATGCAGGAGGAAAGAATTGCGAATCAGATACACAACGCGAAAGTGGAAGGATGTGTGAATCGAGGAAGGCCTGGATTACCACGGCTAAATTAGTCGTGTTTATGATAGTACCTTGCATAAACCAAGCTAAATCGTTAATATGGAACAATATATTTTCCTTTTAAACAATGTCCGAAAGCATACGGTCCGCTGGTGAAAAGTGGTTACCGTAGCCTACGAACACTTGCAACACAGGAACTTCTCAGAAGCTTACTGGTAAGCTCAGTCACACACACGCATTCACAAAGGGACTCTAGGCAGGCTACTCTTATGATAATGATTGTATTATGACTTGATGACTACATTCGCAGCATAGTAGACTAATATGTAGAAAATTATAGTCTACAATAGTGCGATGTACCAAAATTAGGGTTGGTCTGAAACAGAGTGTCTGTGTTAAGATAAGAAAAGGCATGCTCCGTTGGTTCATGCATATAGAAATGTAGGAAGAATGCATGATGAACGAATTACGGAATATATACAATGCGAAAATGGAAGAATGTAATGCCTGTGGTAAAATCGTACATAACGAATGAAGGTAATGACGTATTGAAACCTATGATTTTGCGTAGCACTGTTGTAGCACATTCGTAGCTCAGTAGACTAATGTAAGGAAAATAATATTCGAAATACAATTTAATTTATTATAAGTAGATGCAAATAAAATTCTCTCAAAAAATTACCTCAACGTGATTACTATTATCGTTGAAATCTAAAGCTGGCGTGTTAATTAATAATAGAAAACAAACTTTAAAAAATTAAATGTTGTACTTGTGTTTTCCTTCAAAAGTATTCGCAGCTATAAAATGGGCAATGAGGTTGAATTTCGACTTCATGAGAATTGGCTTTCAAATAATGAAATGACCAATCGCAAACCAATATTTCATTCAAGCATGATCCGCTCATAATTTGCATTTCGTTGTGCTTATTCAAACGGTAGTATTAATACACGTCGTATTAACACGAAGGCACTTACGGTTAGTAATTTTATGATGTCAGTGAAAAAATCGTGTGTCTCGAATCGGCGGCGGGGTGGCGCCCGCTTCGCCCGTGGCGCCGGCGACGACGCGCCGCCGACGATGGCGACCACTTCCTCGAACCGACCTACCACTCGACACAAATTCATTCCAACACCTAATTAACATGGTCCATTACCACTTAATACCATATGTGTAGAATTTACAATGTCACAGAAGTGTCAATGTCTTCACACGCTTACACATTTCTAATGTCGCAATTACAAGTGTAATTGCGATCGCTTACAGCTCTCATTTAAGTATCAGATATTTTAATAGCATTAAGGTGGCAAACAAGCCTACGGCTTGCCAGATGGTAAGCGGTTACTGTAGCCTACGGAGACTCCCAACACCAGGGGCAGATTTCCCTGCTCGTGCATTGCTGTACTTGTAAAATTTCTTGACGTCTTTTTTAGGGTTCCGTACCCAAAGGGTAAAACGGAACCCTATTACTGAGACTTCGCTGTCCATCCGTCCATCTGTCACCAGGCTGTATCTCATGAACCGTGATAGTTAGACAGTTGAAATTTTCACAGATGATGTATTTCTGTTGCCGCTATAACAACAAATACTAAAAAATAGAATAAGATAAATATTTAAGGGGGCTCCCATACAACAAACGTGATTTTTTTGCTCGTTTTTGCTCGATGTTGATAACGGCAACAGATAGACGCTTGAAATATTCACAAAATATTTAGTTATATATCCACTTTAAAAATAAATAATTAAATTAAAATAAAATAAATATTTAAGGGGGGCTCCCATACAACAGACGTGATTTTTTTTCCGTTTTTATAGATAATGGTACGGAACCCTTCGTGCGCGAGTCCGACTCGCACTTGGCCGATTTTTTATGAATCTCATGCAGTTGTGTCCTGAAAAAACCTCGACGGGGAATTCATTACACATTTAAGAATACTATTACTTCACGCCATGTTTCTTAGTAGGGTAGTAAATTAAAATACCTTCTGGACTATACAGTACATGAATGTAGAAGGAAATAGTTGCCGTCATATCGTACAACTCCTCTGAACACAACCCATTCTACTGTCAGTAAAACACGCAAAGGGAGGCAAAACTCTTCTTAAACGGGTTCAATACGGTGTGTAAGCTGATATTAATTAGAATGAATATCTTAAATCATTCTGATTTAACAGTTGAGTAGTGCTTCATCGGTTTAATCTTGGTCGCCGATTATCGAACTAAACATAACTGATGAACTTGAGACAAGGCGAAATCACTAGATTTCATTCCATACTTTGATATTGGAAGTGGACTTAGTATCCACTTCCAATATCGTATGACCCGCTTACACTGCTATGCCAGGAGCCGAAAATGGAAAATTTTATACTATTTTAAACATTACCGGATACGTTTATCTGAATTGTTACTATCAATTAGTGCAGTAGCCTCGAAGTATACGTTCTGTATATCAGTTGATGCATTACTTTAATCTGAGATCGTAGTGATATGAAAGTAATCTTAGACTGATCGAGTTTGATCTACTGATCGAGCGTGATCTTACTAATTTATTATCGTTTATTGCACACACCGCGGCGGCCCTTTGTGTGTATTATTATAACTCAATGCCCGCCTTAGATTTCAACGACGTAATAACTAAATATATCATAGACAATTTCTAATTAAGTTTTGAATGTACTTTTATAGATATAAGAGACCCTACTGTTTTTCACAATGATCCGCTCCTAAATATAACAAATTGTTATATGAACTAATACGAAGAGAGTGGGGCTTGCTATACACATAGGTGGGTCGGAATTAATCGGCACAGCCGGGTGGTAAAATAGAATATGTAGTAGATAAATGTTCGAGGAAAAAGCAGCTAGGCTTCACCGCACAGATGCACTAGGCCGGGTAACAGCGGGACTGCATTACTCTGCAAAGCCGAGTGGTAAAATCGAATATATTCAGATGAATGTTCGGGAATCACAATACTCATGTAATCACTCGGCTCGGCAATACTTATACAGATTGACTTTTGGCGATCAATTTTAGTAGTGTTAAGAATGTGGGACAAAGACCACGTGATATTAATTTCAGCAGCTTTTGTTGTTATTGCCGGCTTTTTTTTACCACGAAAACCCAGATTTTGGGTGCAAAATGGCCTTCAAAATCGTGACAATGAAGATTTCTTTAATAGATTACAACAAGAAAACTGTGATGTGTTAAACTTAGAATACAGAAGTAACTCTAGTAGTGGCTGTGGCTCCGCTTTGTCGTTCTACATATACTGTCGAATCGAACGATGTGTCGACCCGATCGGCACAAACTGAATGAAGCCGAACAAATGCAGTAATTGCTTTGAGTCGGCGTCGTTGATCAACAAATACTGCCGAACCGAACCGCTTATGTGTATAGCAACCCTGAGGTGGGTAAAGAACGAGTCATGTGGCCCTCGGTTCTCTGTCTACCTCGCGAAGGAATTGGCTTGATGTTATAGATAAATAGATGTGAACCTATTTGTCTATATTTCCGGGTATGACTATTCTCGGCATCCCGGATTTCAACTAGAGATGTATGTACAGAACTAAGTCCAAAACTAAGCAAACATAGAGTATTTTATATATACGCGATCCTTTATTAAAAGTTAATTGAAAATTACAAAAAGCCCAAAAAGTTCTATTGTGGTATCGCTCTACTATATGCATACCGTATATTCTTTTTTAATTCTGCATTATTTCATTTTACATGAGAGATGTATGTTTTTTATACAACGGTGATAGACCAACAATCATACTTACGGCCCGCCACGTGTAAAGTGGTTGCCTTAGCCTATGAACGCTTGCAATACAAGGAGAAACACTCGCCGGTTGCCACTCCCGCTGTTAACACTCTAACTCTTCAGTAACGTACTGGTAACCTCTTGCACTCGCAACACAACGACCCTCCAAGTAGCTGTTACTTGACTGAGGTCTACTGCGAAGCGGACATACTCCCTCAGACGGGCTGTTTTGGAGCAGTATACCAGTCGTTCGCCAAAGCCCCGTTCGTTAATTAGCAAGGTGCACCACACGCAGGTGAGGTTGACATTGACTCTAAAGATGATAGTGAGCCGCTTACACATTTTTAAGAAAGGTAGGCCACATCAAAGCAAACCGTCTGAGGAGGAAAAACGCAGTCAAATAACAGCTCCTTGAGAGGACTTTTGTGTTTCTGCGGGTGAATGATATTACCAGTACGCTGCTGAAGAGTTAGCGTGTTTACAGCGGGAGTGGCAACGTGCGACTGATACTCCTTGTATTGCAAGTGCTCATAAGCTACGGCAATCACTTGACATCTAGTAACTAGGGCCGCACGTAAGTCTGCTTATTTGCCTCTCGATGTTGTATAAAAAAAAACATTATTTGTGTTAGATCAGTAGTATTACGTTGTTTTTAAAAGTGAAGTGTAAACAAGACTTATTCTTTTTGTTCATAGTTTGTAATTAATATTTAAACGACCGGTCAAAGGTTTCGTTAACAGCAGTTCTATATTATAAAATGGCAACTTAATATTTTCAATATATGAATACCTACATGTATTCTGAAAACTATTGTAAAAAATTTCTACTTTTTATCTTAATTTTTTTTTATTTACGCTACGTCGGGAGGCATACAAGCATACGGCCCACCTGATGTAAAGCGGGTACCGTAGCCTATTAACGCTTGTAATATATTAGGTATCACTCGCGCGATGCCTCCTCTGCTGCTTACACAGCAACTCCTTGGGAGCTTACTGGTGGAGTTGTTATTTGGCTGCGGTTTTCTGTGAGGTGGAGGTACTTCCCCAGACGGGCTGCTTTGATGCGCCCTACCTCTCTTAAACTTCTACTACTCATGTCATAATGTACTAGCTTACAGCCCATGGCTTCGCCCGCGTGTATCCTAATATCCCGTGGGGTATTTTCTTTCTTTTCCTCGTTTTCTAAATGTCACATCGTGCCTAGCCTGTAACCTCCTCAAGAATTGGGTTATCAAATGCAAAATGGCATTTATCAAATCGGACTGGTAGTTCCTGAAATCGCTTCGACGCTTTCAAACAAACTCTTCCGTTATATATATTAGTATAGACATGACACATCTGCTATAATACTTTTTAAATTTTAACGAAGTTGGTGGCGCAGTGGTTAAATACTCTACATTACTTTGACGCCAACGCTCGTGGGTTCGGTTCCCACCTGATTCCCACACGGAACAAACATTTGTGTGCATGTATGTACATGTCTGTTTGTCTTCGTCTGGATGTTTTAAGGAGAGTTAGAGCGCATCAAAGTACCCCGTCTGGGGAAGTGTCTCCACCGCACAGAAAAGCGCAGCCAAAAACGACTCCGTGAAGGGGTGTTGTGTTCCTGCGTGTCAGTGAGGTCACCAGTAAGGTCCTAAGGAGTTGCTGTGTTAGCAGCACAGGTAGCATCGCGCGAGTCGAGTGTTAATATATTGCAAGCGTTCATTAGCTACGGTAATCGCTTTACATCAGGTGGGCCGTGTGCTCGGATGCCTCCTGACTTTGTGTAAAAAAAATAAAGATCAGAAACGTCATTTAAACACATCGGAGTACGTAATTTACGTTATCCTTCTCGTTTTAGATACTTAGCAAATTATCGTAAAACAATTTGCATAATACCTTTAAAGGCCACTATTACGAAATACCCTATTTGCATATAGCAAATAGAATTGGTAGTCGCAATATTCAAAAATGGGAATGACATTATTTTACATATTTTATTTGTTAAAACGTCGGTAACCCCCCGTTAAATGTAGTCTAAGCGTAGTAATTTAATATAACATTTGGAAAATATCGGAAATATTTTCCAAATTAAATATTAAATTCGTCTGGATTGTAATATTGAACTCCGAAAATGTTTGGACTGAAAAAAATGGAAGCATGTATTGGATACATTTCGATGGAATTTGTATTTGACAGCTACAGCAATAAATTAAAATGTGAGAAATGTGTTGGATATGTAACTTATATGTAAACAATAATTATATATAGTTTTTCAGAGTAAATTGTAAATATTTTATATTTGCAAAATAAAGTTATTTCATAATTGTGGATTGCAAATAAGGAAACTGTGGGGGCCTATGTTTAAACATCGTGTGATGTCATATTTTACAAAACAAATAAATCAGGTTTATTGTATTCTGTAAAAATAAACTGAATGTTCAGCTGATTTAATGAGCGTTTAATATAAAACATTTCGACTGCTGCTTGTGAAAGGTTGCACAAAATCAACCCAGGATGTATGAAAGTGCCAACTGCCTCAAATCAGTGGTTAACAATTTATTCATCTTTGTATTACAAGCATTCATAGGCTACGGTAACCACTTCGTACCAGATGTGCCGCATGCTTCTATTCCTCCCGACATTGTATAAAAAATAGAAGCCTCTCATTTTATTACTCTTTTAAAAATACAGTTATATTTACAAATCCTGTGGGGTCGAGGGTCAATTTAAGCTGTTCTTGCGTGTGACATAAAAGCAAAGGTCATAGTGTCGTTTGTCGATATCTTAAAATATGCGCCGTGCAATATAAAATAACGCATGAAACATAGAGTTGCAAAAAAAAACACAACAGTTGTAAAATTTATTGCTAAATATGATTCCAGTCAAGGTCAAAGATCAAAGATGTTGTATGATCCACTAATTAGTAAAATTAAATATTATAATATATTTATTGGTAACAAGTTAATGAATAACTATATTATTCCACAGCGAAAAATATTATTTTTTTAAATCGCAACTGGGTTTTTCCCCAACAACCGTTTAACCGAAAGTTATTCTCCGAAACTGAAGCGAGAGTTTGTTTGTTAGTTATCATAATCAAGAGTTCGCGCGTCATCCGCGACACGCTGCACTCGCGAGGAAAAACTTGGTATAAGTAATATACTTGACCAATTCTTTAATCCATCTATGAATATTAGTTCGTTTATATACGCTTACAGCCCGCTGCCTGTAAATATAACTAAAAAAATAAACATCTCCATAAAACCTTCAGTACTCCACTTGGCGAATTGAGGATTTTCACTCAAATGCCACTTATATGGACTTATTTTAGCCACGTACATTTTGCAACGTTACAAGCGAATCAAAGTTCACACACTGCATTGTCATTATGCTCCCAGTTTGAGAGGGGCTTGACAGTTCATTAAGCTTCGTACGAATAATTAATACCTGATTTGTCCGTCCCAAATACGAGACGTGCATTGCAAGCTGAGCTGGCGCCGACGCTAACTGTCCGCTTTCAATTGCGCATATCTATGGTTTAGTATCAGTTCATGGTTAACCGCGGTACAACTGAATTTATTGAAACAATGACAAAAGTAAACGCACTTCATCGATAACTATTTGCTCATCAGCTCATCATTGCTTTATACTTGTTGCTGGCGAATCACTTGAAGTCGACGCCTTTTTTATTTAATTAGTTTTCACTGCATAACTTTTTAAATTTTCTTTCGGAACGTTTGCTGCAACTGTGCAATTCACTTGTGAGGAAGAAAACAGCTTGTCTCCCTGATTTGGTTTGGTTTATTTTTATAACCAGGCATGCATGCTGACAGTTCGACTATTCGTCCTATATCTGGACAATTGTCTACAGAGAATAATATCAATGAATGTAGAATTATTGGGTAATATAATGGTGGGTTGTCTAGTTTATGCAGACGGTAATGTATTACATGCATCACCATTTGAACTGCATACACTAGTCACGATGAAAGATGATTGTATGGAGAAAGGCTTCCAATTAAATGCAAAGATAATGCTATTTGAATGGGAGGAAACCAAAACGGACACAATTGTAACGTGGATGAGATTGTATATCTTGTATGTGCTTTTATAAGAGTTGGAACACCCCGCTGACGTAGAGTAACGAGCGTGTGCAAGGATTTCTAGACAGAAGAAACCTAAAAGCCAGAAGCAAACTATCGCTTTACATAAGTTGGTGTTGTTCCCAATGCTAAAAGTGAAGGATGTAGAAGACAGGATAGCTCGCCAAAGATATATGGAATCAACTGCGAAAGTACCTTTTCTTTAGAATACAATCAAAATTACAAATCGATTAAGCCTAAATATATTTTTTTTTAAATATTCATGAAAAATACGTAACATACACTCTCTCCATTTTTGAAGTCGGTTAAAAATTACTAATTGACAAACTTAACTCCTGAATTAGTTGTACTTATTAAATCATTGATGTGATTACTGTTTTGAAGCAAATAAAAACGTGACAAGACTTTGTTAGAGGTTTTCTGTCATAAATTCCAACTTGTAAAAAACATGTAACATCTACGATAGGACGTGATTTTGTTACCTGGGAGCTGAGCTACAAACACGGATATTACTTATCCTACCTTAAACATTTTCCTGTAAAATGACACCAACCCAAAAATAAAATTTGGCGTGATGCGTTGACGGGCACGTAGACTTTCTTGCACAAAGCTTGCGGTATTGCAACGGCGTGACAGTCGGCTGATGGACCGCCCTGACACGGATAGTACCTACACAAAGCGGCCTAACTGTAACCGACAAGATGACCCCACATCAGATGGGGTAACATACGACCACATCCACAGCAGGCATTCGCGCACTGTAACACAACTCTACATTTAATAAATTCAGCGGTAATAAGTTATTAATCATTGAGAATCCAAATAGCTGATAATGACTATAAACAACGTCCGCAGTTGTCGAATGTTTTACTAATTTCGCCGGTACTGTTCAGCGTTACGTCACCGCAGCAAATTTAAGGTGAATTCAACGGCTTGCATATTTTATGTAAATGATGAAGTTTGCAAGAAGACGAATGCTCGGCATCAGTCTCGGTCGTGACTTTAAAAAGTCTATACGTGGATTTCATAAGCGTTAAATTGTAATATTGTGTTCTGTCTCACTAACTCGTAAATAGTATTATCTCGTAAAACAAGGTGATATGATAAGTCTGCTAACTTACTCGATGACAGGCGCAGATGCTTTTAATTATGATCCGGAAACGTGCTTAACGGCAAAATAGGTCATCCATACCGTTACATAATTCGCCCGAGGAGTGCATCGGATGAATTGATGTATGATCGAAGATGTTGCGGTGATGGCGGGGCGGGCGGCGGCAGTGGTGCGCGCGAGACTCTCACCGCCTTATCTCTCGCGACCTCCGCCGGACGCGCACGCTCGCAGCGCTCCGCAACGTCTCCGACCGCGCCGCGTTCAAGCTATGCCACCTATCCGACAACAAACATTTGTGTTCGTTTACTTTTTTCGTTTTCGATGTGTAGGACGTAGCCCGGAAATGCATTAGTGAATTATCTTTTGTTATTAACATAGTGATTTATTGTTTAGAAATTGTAAACTTTATAGTTATCAGTACAATAGTTAGCAGTTATTACGAACGACGAGTTGCCACAATTTGACGATGGTGTCTGAAGGGGCTCTGCCCGTAGTTTGGTGTATACGCGATAATCAACTTGTGCCTCATCAAGTTTCCGGTGTTAAGTTACAAGGAGCTGTGACCGGGGCTCATATAGCGGCAGTAACAGACTTTTTGCGTATGGTCGCCGGGACTCCTATTGTTCTACCGCACACGGCAGTTCCGGAAAATGTCGATAACGATATTAATCAAGAAAAAGAAATTTCTGAAAAAGAAACAAGACGACGTAAGATGTCAATGCAAGTGGAGGTCCCCTGTGTTTTTCTTACTGAAAGTGCGTTACAGAAAGCAAAAAGTCGCAGTAATTCTCTAGACGAAAAGGTATTATTTAATCATTCTAATACACCTTCATCAACCAAAAGATATTTAGAGTTAGAAAATAAATCAAAGTCATTAGAAATGAATGCTTCCGAAGACTGTCTGCAAGGCGCCGAAAAGGATAACGTTAAATCCTTTACACAAAGAATAACAAGAATCATAGAATTAGATGACATTAATCCTAGTGTAGTAAATACTGAAACCGAAAAAGAACCCTTGCAACGAATAACAAGGATTATTGAATTTGAAAACAATGAAGCGCCTTCGCCTATGTGTATAGACAGAGAAAATGAAACGCCACAAAGAATAACAAGAATTATTGAATTAAACGACGATAACTCTTTCACAACTATTACGAATAATGGAGAAGTTGATATAGAATGTCATCAAAGATTAAGTAAAATAATTGGAATAGAAAAAGAAAGCTCATTTCCTAGCATGACAAAAATTATTGAAATGGAGAACGAAATATCAAATGAACGAAGAATTTCCCTTACAAACGAGCGCGAGACTGGTGGCGGAATAGTCGAAAACTACACCGATGACGTGGTTGTTAGATCTAAATTATTACACAGAAATACCCCTAGGATTAGTGTTGATTCTTCGTGCTCCGAAAACTCTTATGTTAATATCGATTGTTTTAAGAGTTTGCAGGATGTAAGAAAAGAAGAAACGACAGACAGTGCTCTAAGTCCTGAACCATCACCGACTCGAAAATCTGTACGCTCGCGATTTCCAAGAAAAAAAACATCCGTGTGTTCCATCGGGTCCTCGGATTATGATGATGAGGTAGATGTTATTTTTAAATCTAAACCGAAATCTAGTCAGTGGTTGAGTCTCGATTGGATACCACCACCGCCCAAAGATGAGCCGGTGATTTCCCATGTCTGTGATAAAAATGATTTCATAACAAAATGGATCGCAGAACAAAATTCACAAGATTCAGGAATCATTTCAGACGAAAGAAGAAAGAGTCTTCCGCCGAAATCGAACGAAATTTATCTTCAAAATATGAGAAGATTTAGCGATGAACTCCAAATATGTAAAGAAGATGCTGCAAGTGACTCCCCTGCAACGGTGAAATGGAAATGGCATGATATTGTGAAGCGCCATCTTCAGTTACTAAAAAGTGATAAAGGTTTTAGAAGACAAAGAGGAAGCTGGATGAGAACAGCTCGTCGCCTCTCCGGAACTAACGTCAACAGAAGTCTGGACCTGCCGCTCGACACTTATATGAAGCTTAACAATATGCCGTAAGTACATTCTTCTAATGCGGCATTGTAAACCAATTATTTGGTATATCTTTCATGTGTTTAGAGTGTTAATGCAACTGTCGGTCTACTTAGGTAACCTGCTCAGCGAGTGGAACTGGTTGTCATCTGACGGATAACTCGCGACGTACACAGCTTTGTGTTAATTATTTCGTTTGTTGTAATCCTTTCTGTTCACGCATATATTATTATAACTACGTATTTACAAAAATAAGTATTCATGTTTGTAAGTTGTCGATATTCACAGCACAAGCTTCGTTTTATTTGGGGCTTGATGGTACTGTGTGATTTCTCCGGAAATATATATTTCTAATCTGTCGTTTAACTCGAGACATTATTCTTTTTTATTATAAAAATGCATAATCAGTTTCCTATATGTCATAAGCTTGAAATGAGCTATGAATGTTAAAGGAACGAGTGAGTTGTTTATGTATCGTGTTTTATGGCACTCGGTTGTCTCTGCCTATCCCGCAAAGGACCTAGCATAAAGATATACATACATACGTACAAGCAGTTTCCTCTTAGTAATTTCCATTAAAATGCAATTCTGTATGGCCGATATCTAGATGATAAGAGGCTACTGTACGTGCACTAACATCGTTTAAAACTTTAAATTGTGGAGGATACCGATAAGGCACCGACCGAACATCGTTACGAGATCGCGCTCGCGACACGCGCTTCCGCAAGGCCGTCCGTTTAGAATGCAGGGAGCTCGCGTCCAAGGCTACGGCTGGGCGGTCGGTCGCTGCACCGGCGGCAGCTGTCTTCCTCCCCCAAACTTCTGCGGTTGGAAACCATCGCAGGAAGTGAATTGTCGCGAAGGTAACATAACAAAATTCAACTGTCGAACAATCGGAAGCGATTGTGATTTGAATTATTTAAGTACCTTTTGTTCACACCGTGTGTTTATCATGCACTTCCTTGGCCCTCATGAATAATTATTTAGTGAACAAGTTATTTTTACCTTGTTTTTTTTATTATCTATAAACATAATCCATCCCAATCGTCTTCACTTTAGGCGGTAAATCTTCAATTTAAATCCCATGATCCAACATGGTAACAGTGCTATATTGACGTTTCGATTGCAGTTTGTCTACCGATGTCACATGACTCACCCCTAATACAAACAACGTACTTACCTTGCTTTACTAAATCAATTCATTACCAGTGTAATAATTAGGTTTGTTAGATACGTATAGAATGAATGAATCCAGTATTTAGTACAATTAGACAATGTTCTCATTAATGACATTATGAAGGAATGCATTTGAATAAATGACAACGATATAAATGATGATAACAGCGATTGCAGAGTTAAGGGAAATAGCGCCGGATGACGGACAGAGGAAGTGGATGTATCTGATGTCGGCGTTTCACCGGCAAACCTTGAGCTGTACTCCTATTACGCAATTTTAAACTCAATATTATGTTCACCATAATATATATTATCTTTAGAAATTATGCAGTTCCACATAACTCTATATATAGAGAGCATTTGCATACTTATCAAGAACATTTTTTCTATTCAACGTCAGAAGGTGTAGCTATATATATATATATATATACACATATATACCCACCTGATGTAAAGCGGTTACCGTAGCCTATAAACGCTTGTAATACATTAAGTACCACTCGCGCGATGCCTCTGCTGCTAACACAGCAACTCCTTAGGTGCCTACTGGTGACCTCCCTCACTCACACACAAGAGCACAACAACCCTCTAAGGAGTTGTTATTTGGTTGCGGTTTTCTGCGTGGTGTAGGTATTTCCACATAAACCTTCGGAACCCTATTACTGAGGCTCCGCTGTCCGTCCGTCCGTCCGTCTGTATCTCTTGAACCGTGATAGTTATACAGTTGAAATTTTCACAGATGGTGTATTTCTATTGCCGCTATAACAACAAATACTAAAAAATAGAATAAAATAAATATTTAAGGGGGCTCCCATACAACAAACGTGATTTTTTTTGCTGTTTTTATAGATAATGGTACGGAACCCTTCGTGCGCGAGTCCGACTCGCACTTGGCCGATTTTTATTTAAATCATTTTTTATTTTAGACGCATTGGATCACTACTGTGATCATGTCAGCTCCATCGTGCCCTATTCATAATTAGTATACACGCTTAAACAATAAAAATACATGTAACAACCCATATAAAATTACTTTGATATCGGGAGCATCCGCGGCCATTATTTTAAATTCATAGGCGGGTTTAAATTCATAGAAATTAATTCGTGCTTGACATACGGCGGGTGTTCTGAAAACACCGAGTGTTGTGCTAAATGTTCATCAACATAGCTATTGTGGCGAATGAATGTAAGCTCATTTGATGAAACAAACGCATTCACATAGAAATATTTGCTTGTTTTGCATTTACATCGATGGTTTTGTTGTTGATATTTACGAAAAATTCTCATAACTTCTCATGGCTGCGTTGGCGCGTATTTAAAACTAATTTTATTTTGATATCACTGACGTAAATCTTTCAAGCCTTTCAATACTAAAAATCAAAAGGGATCGCAACTGGAATTTAGTGTCCCAATCGTAGTTAGATTGTTTTTATTAGTTGAGATTATACCGCTAAAACAGCGGTATAATGTTAACTAATAAAAAGGATGGATCTCATAGGGTGACCGAGACTTAGCTGCCATGACCAAAATAATCGTGTTTTATCGGAAGTCTTAGGAACTGACGAGCGTGCATGAGAACAGCTATGAATGTTAAAGACTTCAATGAGGTGTGTGAGAATAGAGTCGTGTGAAATTCGGTTCTTGCGGGGTAGGCAGAAACCTACCCTGCAAGGGATTTGCCTTGAAGTTATAGATAGATAACTTCATATATTATACCATGTGCCCTCTGATTTATAACTGAAATATATCTGCCTATATTTGATCGGTTAATAAAATCAAACCATCATTTTTAAACCCAAAACCAACGTCACTTTGGTAACATTTTGGAGTGTCATCTTTAATAGTCAAAGGTACCTGCACCTATTGCACCCTGTAAATTGACAAGCGAGGATCTGGCGAAAGAAAGCGCATAAAAGCAGCTCCACTGTTCACTACTACAGCCATTGAAGTACTTCAACCTCCACCTCTCGGAAGACTGCAACCAAAAATAACTGCCCGGTTGGTCGTTGGGTTCCTGCAAGTGAACGAAGTTACCAGTAAGCTCCTGAGGAGTTGTTGCGTTAACAGCGGGGTGTCAAATGCCCGAGCGATACCCCGTGTACTGTAAGCGTCCGTGAGTTACTTTACATCAGGAGCGCTGACATTGTACGAAAAAAATAGACGTACCTACTTACCCCATGCAAATTGTTATTAATATTGTCCTATTAAATGTTGATATGCTCGACCTGTCTTTCGTCAGAGCCTGAAACGATAATCAGCATTGTTGCAAATGTCCTTAAACCGCTGCTTATCGGGCGACCAGTACCTATAAAAAAATTTGATAAGTGCCAATCGGATCGCGCACTTAGGGTTCCGTGTGGTGGATATGAAATATACGTTTCTACATTTACCCAACCACCAAATTTCTTCAAAATCACCGGGTCGAAATATATAACTGACAGTCAGTTTTATAACAAACAAACGTACGTACGTACATACATACGTTATCTAAAAATGATTAATCGTCCAGACTAGATTTCTAGAATATAAGGTTAGAGGGTTATTGTGTACCTACGTGTGAGTGAGGTCTCCAGTAAGCTCCTAAGGAGTTGGTGTGTTAGCAGCAGAGGTGGCATCACGCAAGTAATACTTAAAGTATTGCAAGCGTTTATAGACTACGGTAACCGCTTTACATTAAGTGGGTCGTATTCTTTTATGCCTCCCGACGTGATATGAAAGAAATAATAAAAAAGAAGCTATAGACTCTATGTAAACAATATTATTTTTATAAATATATGTACAAAGGTCAAATTTAAATTTTTAACTGTATTTGTACTGTGTCCTCGGCTGCTGCCCGCGGCTCCGCCCGCGTGGAGTCAAATAACGTAGCCTATGTGTTAATCCAGATCATAATCTATCTACGTGCCATATTTCATTCAAATCCGTTCAGCCGTTTAAGCGTGAAAGAGGAACAAACATCCATACATACAAACTTTCGCATTTATAATATTAGTAGGATTGAGAGCTCATCTCCTACATTTTATCATGGTTGCACTAAAGAAGAAGCCTAATAATGATAGGCTAGTAGACAAAAACAAGGCTACTGACGATCTGGTCCCTGGGTCGAAGCCAGGTGTGAGCATGTACCACTAAATTCGTGTTTTCGGATTTATGGACATGTTACTTATCACTCGCTCGGCGGTGAAGGAAAAACATCATAAGGAAACTCGCGCGTCCAACAAGTTATATTTCGAAAGACGAGTATCTAGGAAAGATCTGGTTTTCCCTATACGTTGTGCAGGTCACTCCGTATCAAAATCAGTATTTTCGCGAACTACCGTAGGATTTTAGGTAACAGAACCCGAACAATCCTAATGGATAAGAAAACCGAGTAATGTTTGAAAGAAACCAAAAGAGAAAGCCTAAAAATAATGGTCAAAACGAGGTATACCGATGTAATTTTTATACAATCAAACTTTTTGTATAGATAAGGGTATGATTATCTTAGACCCCGCCATTCCATATTATTTGGTCTCATAATCAAATAAATTATTATTATTACGTCGCGTTATTTATTCCACCACAACAAAATAATCACGGCATATCATTATAATCATACCTATTTGTTATCTCCAACACTAGATGCGTTGTTGATAACAAATAATTGCTGATACGTTCCTGCATGATTAAAAGGCTAAACATTTAGTTTCTTGTGTTGTTGATTACCGATCGAGTTTGCATATTATATTGTAATATATGTGTAAATAAATTAACGGAATGTAAATTCAGTTCAAAAATGCATTTGTGTTCTCATTGAAAGTGATCATGGTGTTAAGTTTAAAAGTGAAGTTTCGTGAACTCTCAGCACCGTGTGCGACAGACGTGGCTTTCGAAATTGAAAAGAAACGCAATTCATATAAAAAGTACGTGGAAAACATACTTTTAATAACATTAACCTTTGTAATAATATGCGAGAAGTCCATAGTTTTGTAAATATTATCGCGCCTTCGATAGAACTAGGGCACAATTTTAGTTCATTTAATGAGCATGTCCCATTATAGCGTGTAGTTTATTTTATACAAAGAAAACTAAATCTAGAGCAATGTTAACAAGACGATCTTGAAATGACTCTCCTGCAAAGATGCTGTTGTGTTCTTATTCAACCTTAGGTGCGTTATGTTGTTTACAAATTAGGAAAAATTTTAATTGTTATCACTGATTGTTATGTATATTTTAATTATCCAAAATTAGTTTAAAGCGTGGTTTCCCATTGTGGTTTATATCGACACCCAAGGGACAGTTCCAACAAGTAAGGAGCACGTCAAATGTAAACAGTAGTTAGACGGGGATTTTACGGAGAACAAAAAATAGGTATATGTACTCAAGAATGAACGATCAAAAATGATTCCAATTCTTTGCTTTGTCATTGTATGTGATCCATCATTCTGTGTTCATTGTAGTGTTTTAATTATACAACTTCGGGATGTATGCTGATATGCGGCCCACCTGATGAAAATTGGCTACCGTAGCCTAAGAACGCTTGTAATACATGTGCCGTTCGCACATTGCCACACCTGCTTTTGACAACAACTCCTTAGAATCTTGCTGGTAACCAGACTGACACGCAGGAAGACAACCGCCCAGGGAGTTTTCTGTGAGGTACTTCCCCATCCTAGGTGCTTTGGTGCGGCCTATTCTTCATAATGAGACTATCTATCTATCTATAACTTCACGCCAAATCCCTTACGGGGTAGGCAGAGAGATCCGAGCGCCACGTGACTAGATCCTTACATACCTCACTCGCTTCTTTAACATTCATTGCTCTTTTCGTGCACGCTCGCAGCTGTCAGGAGCCCTAGAAACCGTTCTAGGGCTCCTGACATCACCTTCTGGTAGTACATGACCAATTTGATCATGGTAGGTAAGTCTTATAATGAGACTAGACTTTAAAAAAGGTAAAGTAGAACGCGAAGCTCTTATTGGCTAGTTCAAGGATTAACATCGCGGCAGTTATCGGCTTGTTGGTTAAAATTCTCTCCCATTGGCCAGTAGGCTCTCGTCGTTGAGATATTTAAGCGCTGAAACACGATTTTGTAAACACGGGGTTTCTTGATTTGTGTCCCACAGAGAAGCTTGTGCTGTGGCTACTAGACAACTGATAAACATACGTAAATACCTTATTTATTGAAAATACATTCATATAATTTATGGAAAAAACGAATCTGAATTCTTGTTAAAATCACCATGGGTAGCTGTTCTGCCACCGAGCTCGGCATCGTGACGTCGACGAATAATAACGAAAACGAGCTCGGTGGCGCAGTGGTGAAACGCGTTGTTACGCTACTTTGACACCAACGCTCGTGGGTTCGATTCCCACACAGTACAAACATTTGTGTGCATGAACATGTCTGTTTGTCTTGGTCTGGGTATTTTCTATGTATAATAAGTATGTATTTACAAAAAAAAATGTATTTACGTATGTTTATCAGTTGTCTAGTAGCCATAACACAAGCTTCGCTTACTTTGGGGCTAGCTGGCGCTGTGTAATTAGTCCTAAAAAAAAAAGACATTGATCAACCGTAGTTAATCTCTTACTGAATCTCTTGTTGATCTACTACCAACATTGGCATAAGACTTGGAACTGGCCCGTACTGTACTTATTACTTGTGAGTAAGAACGTGAGTAAGCCAAGTGTTAAAATTGTCTAATAACATCATTGCTATTAGTTGACTTTCACTATCTCGAACGCAATAATTTGGGTACCACGTCTTGACGTCTCAGTTCCGTGGCGTTAAATTAGGTTCTCTTTTTTCATCACTTTCGTCATCAACTCGCTTTCTATTCAAAATTCGATTCAAACACGTTTCAA
This sequence comes from Pyralis farinalis, assembly GCA_947507595.1. Lineage (NCBI taxonomy): Eukaryota > Metazoa > Arthropoda > Insecta > Lepidoptera > Pyralidae > Pyralis > Pyralis farinalis. The sequence continues at coordinate 13,631,932 of OX382277.1, read as the reverse complement.
AATTTGAAAACAATGATGGCAGGATGCTGTAATGACATTGTTATATGCTCGGTGGCTAGTGACGCTACTTTGACACCAACGCTCGTGGGTTCGATTCCCACACAGGACAATTTTTTGAGTGCATGGACATGTCTGTTTGTCTTGGTCCTAGGTGTTCATAATAGCAACTTCCCATAAGCTAACTGATAAAGTCATTGACTTGCCTTTCCATCACTCAAATGTACGCAGCGACCGCAACAACGAAGCTGTTATTTGATTGGGATTTTCTGTGAGGTGGACTGATATCGAATCAGCACCCTTCCTCACATAATCAAATCTTGTATAATAATTAATATATTAATCAAAGGTAGACATTATCAGTATTCTGTTTTCTTCAGTGTACAGCTTAGGGCACTTTGATCTTTGGACCGTTCTTATGTCGTACCTACTTAATAAAAGTTACAATCGAATATCAAGCGTGATTTCCTCTTCGCTGGTATGTACCTGCTTATTAATTTGTACATTGTGTAATACGGGCGGTAACGTAGGAATTACAAGGGGCTAATTAGAAGCCGGAGACATAAGGTATTTCGTACATTAACAAGCTGGGTGGCTAGTAAGCTGGGTACTAATTCGACATCGATTCCCACAGAGGACAAACATTTGAGCGCGTAAACATGTCTTTTTGTCTGCGTGTTTTTAAGAGATGTAGGGCGCATAAAAGTACCCCGTCTGTGGTAGTATCTCCACCTCACAGAAAACCGTTGCCAAATAACAGCTATCTTGAGGGCTGTGTTCCTGCGAGTGAGTGAGGTTACCAGTAAGCTCGTAAGGAATTATTGTGTCAGCACTAGAAGTCGCATCGCGCGAGCGATATATAATTCATTGCAACCGTTCATATGTTACGGTAATCACTTTACATTAGTTGGGCGGTATGCTTGCATGCCTTGATGACGTTGTATATATATAGTAAAATATCTTCAGATTGGAATTATGATCAGAGCTGCCTAATAAAAGTTCTATCATGGTGTCTCTAAAATACATTTGTTGCGAAGAATTGTCCACTCGCGCAGGAGTAAAAATCTTAATTTTAACTGCTGCGCCAGTCGTCGTTAGGTACTCACATTCCCATGAAATATTCTTCAAATGCTTGATAATGGCAGAAATCTTGGAGTGTGAACCCGACGTCAATGAACTAATCTAAGAAGAAAGAAACATTTGTATTCTTTGATTTAAGAAATTTGTGCCTGGAATTTGGCATGTGGGTAAGATATGATACAGTTAACTTTTATAGAGCTATTACGCCCGTGGCGCCTTATAAAGACTATACAACGAACTTTACGTACATGTAATGACGCGGTTTACGAGCAAGTTCCATTGTTAAATTATGTGAACACGTGTGAGAATTAGAAAATCGATGAAAATGTGTCGTTTTTTCATCGCAGCGGCCGGTAGAGGTCGCCTCTTTCGAAAGAACAATACAACAGGTTTTATGATTTGTTTTTACTTTTTATACGCAGCGCCCGTGCATGCGAATCTCCGCCGATAATAATCGCTATTGCGGATGTTTTCATACAAATCGTTTTAGTACATTTTGTCGATGGTATTCGAGTTTTGCAACTACTATTAATATAAAACGACATCCAACTACAACACATACAATTGTGGATTGTTTGCCACTGATTTGTAAGTATCATAGTTCGACAATCGACTTCTGTCATCGAGCATGCCATGTCATCATGATTAACACTTTGCAGCGCCTCTAGGACAATTGTTATACGTTTCGCATCGTTCCCTTACATAGTCATCAAGAGACACTAACTCCTAACGACTCATTGTATTTTTGCTAATAGTCTCTGAACGCTACCGCTTCGCCAAATGCTCGATCTTAAATATCATTTCCTTAAACGTCATTGTAAATATAAATTTGAAATCATTATTTATTTAGTTTATAAACTACGTAATTCGATCTTCCTGTTTGTTATATATATAATTCTCATCTCTTTAGACCTTCGCACATTTTGGACATTTGCTTTTAATACTTTGTATTTTACGAATCACAAAACATGGTCGCTTTGTGACTCCGACATCTGAAAGTTCTTGTTGAAAATTCAATCAACGTCGATTTGTATGATTGTTGCCCTTATCCGTCACTTGTCTCCATAAGTACCTAACGGACAAAGCCATATTGCTCGCAAAACTACCGTTCAGCTTATTATCAGGAATGGGGTTTTGAGCTCGTGTCTGTTAACTGACATCCGTTTTTCCAACAATTAGTTCAGCGTGTAACAGAAGAGAGCTCGGTTTTTGTATTATTCAACAATATGTGCAAAAATGTTCGGTCAATATAATTTATCTAGTTTCTACTTTGCGATTGGAAGCTATACAGATATACTGATCATAACAAACTTATTATCTATAAGTGAAGCATATAAAATGTTCCCACGTCATTAGCAAGCAAAACAATGTAAGATGAGATGCGATCGCGGGACAAAATCCAATTTACTCGATACTCTGAGAGGGATAATTGCACGCATCATCGATTAGTGCCTATTTAACAAAACGTTATGGTCCACGTGCACGTAAATTACTCCGTAAACGGAGGATATAAGGGTTTCTAGATCGTTTTCTATACTTCAATAAACGATTTTATGACTAGTAAAATTTTACTGTTTCTTCTTTTTTGTTTGTTTTTGGTATGCTGTTTTTACCGCATTATTGTTTACGTAAAGATACCCATTTGAATAAAATTTTAACTTATTATCGTTAAATACTTTACCTAAATTTGGGAATAAAATAAACTAGTTTTCTAAATCTATTAAACCTCTCCATTGCAACAACGGTTTATTTATAAATACTATCAAGCAGACCAGTTCATGCAATGAAGCACATAACTGAATAATGTAAAAAGCGCTCGAAGCTAGCACTTCGTTTGATCGGATGTTTCTAAAACCGTCCATTCTTCCCTCCTAAAGAACTAGTCCTTGTCCATAGCGAGAGGGAGACCCTATAATTAGATTGGCCATCTAGCGAACAACCCGGAGCCAGCCAAGACTTGCTTAGCAAAAAAATAGTGGCCACATCGGCACGCGAAGTTCATTGACCACTGCCTCTGCTTAACTCGTTATTATAAAATTCTCGTAGCGAAAGTCATGTAATTAATTCTGTTTGATTACACCTGATACTGACTTCAGGTCAAAGGGTCTCCTTCTACGTGGTTCGGTATTATTGTTTCTTGCATAATTGTATGACATTACCCTCATTGCCGAATTCTGTTACAGACGTTACGCCTTTTGGCTCTGGTCACCATTACTGTGATAAACTGTCTATATTATTTTTTTGACATCTTAACAAACCGGAAAATAAATGATGTAATCACTGCAGTAGCATTATTTATTAGGAATTTCCATTTCTGTCTTAATGTTAGTGTCCACAACTTTATGTATCAAAGAATCGCTTGAATGATCGCGTTGCGTAATAACGTATTTTTGTTTATGTCTTAGGCGAGTGCACTTTGCATCTCGTAAAATATTAATATCTTCACATCTTTCAAAATATTTCTCCTGTGGTTTCAACTGTTTCATTTTAAATCATTCAGTCAATCATACCTGTAGAAAAAGGTTAATGTTCCACTAATATCTATAAAATATAACCTTAATTTCACAAGATCTATATATCTTCTTATTTATTTGTAACCTAACACTTTTACTTGACTTTTTCTCGAGTCTAGACTGTGCTCATATTTGCACTTTGCTATTTGAACTTTCCAATATCTGCAATTGAAACATAGCTGTGTAAATATAGCGGCAAATTAAGTTATTTAAATAATGTACATTTGCATATAATTGCTAAGCTTGTTTGCTATGTAAATAAAAGAATTTCCTTTACGTTGCATACACATGTAATTATATTGTAAATAAAAGGAATTAAACTACTAGTGTTTCAGCGGTTTTAAGTAAAACTCTCACTAAACAAGAATTTATTACAACTAATGTATAGAACAGCGACAAATTACTTGTTTGTCAGGTGTTATCGTATAAAATCTGCCGACAAAGTTAAAATATACTTCGTGATAATTACGTTACAAAGGCGTAATTTGCTACAGAATCTAACTCACGTGTAGTTAACGTGGCTCCGAGAACGTTCATTGTTACTCTTTCGTATAACAACAAATTCAATTTAGCTTCACTTTTCGCAGTTTCATATACAATACTTAAGTGATCTATGTTTATAATTTCTAAGGCGAAATTCGTCACACGTTTGCATTCATCGTTCGACAAATATTTGTCTGTTAAATATGTATCAGAATGATTCAGATGACGATTTCTCTCGCTGTGTAAGCGGGTCAAGGTCACTAAACATCATGTCTGGTTTAATGTGCTCGGTAAAATTTAACAAGCTCGTGTTATCTGCTCGTATGTTAATTTACCGCTTCATTCAGTGTCGCTAATAGAATCGCTCTTCCATTCTTGGAATCGCGGCTTTTCTGGTTTTTATTAGTTGCAATTCTACTGGCCAAGATAGTGTTCGTAATAATTTTGACGTCAGAATCTCTCGCGTTCGCTACATGTCGTTTGCATAAGTTGTGTAAAAAATTTAATCAAAGTCTTGATATTTCAACTGTCTGTTAATGCATCGGTTGCGTGTTTTCTGATCTCCAGTACAATGTGTGTGTGTCTGTGTCTGGTATTCAGGGAATAATAATTTGTAATTGTTATTTTTGTTGCGACTTTTTTTATACGACGTCGAGAGGCATACCAGCATACGGTCCACCTGATGTAAAGCTGTTACCGTAGCCTATTAACGCTTGTAACATATATCACTCGCGCGATGCCTCCTTGCTGCTTACACAGCAACTCCTTAGGAGTTTACTGGTAACTCCACTCACACACAGAAACACGACAACCTTGTAGAGAGTTGTTATTTTATATATAATTTTGTAACAACTATCTATAACTTCAAGCCAAGAGTCTTGCGGGGTAGGCAGAGTGAGATTTGTTGCGTCATTCCATAATTTTTGCCCGTATTAACCTATTGATTGGCACTACAAAATACAGCTTGTATGACTTGTCGCGTTGTAAAAAAAAGTAAATAGTATTCTTGGGAGTAAATGTTACATTCAACATTCTGTGAACCAAAGCCAACCTTATCTGCGCGCGGTACACCCTGTCAGTTAGCATACGGGGCTCCCACCTTACAGAAGATCTCATATAAATAACAGTTCTTAGAGAATGGTACTGTTACTGCGAGTGAGTGAAGTCACTAGTAATTCCTGATATTGCTGCGCTAGCAACAGAGCTGTCAAGAGGCGAGCGATACTCTGTTATAAACATTAACCATTTGTTACAAATTATAATATGAGTCATCGAAAAATGAGACATAGTACAAAATTAACGGTTCGTTTATGTTTCAATTTACCATGTCGTTATACGGAACTGTACTCAAGTTTAAGCACCTGCGCTTGTTTCCCAATTGTCACTTTAAATAGAACGTTTTCTATAATAACAAGAAAATGTTTTAGGTGTCACTTTGTTAGAGATATTATGTCTATAAACGATTATTATAATACAGAAAGAAAATATCACCCGTACCTTGCCAACTCTGTTGCTCACGCATTACCTCCTCAAGAGCTTCTATTATAAGTCAAATTTGATATACAGCTACTCCTGCTAAAGTTTTTTCTTCATTGTCTTGATTATAGCAATGAATTTATTTACTTATGATCGTATAGAAATTAATAGTTTTACTTCAAGTGTCACAAGTTAACCTTACGTAATGGGTTTAGTGTTCTGTGTAATTAACTTTCACAAACAAATTTTGCTTTTAAATCATATTTTTATTTGCATATAATTTCATATTAAAAATTGTAAATTGTTTCCGGCAGTCAATATTCACGAATGTTTAAAAAATCTAAGCATAGAATAGAAGCGTTACGACTCCTTATGTAAGCGATACAAAACAAAAATCGGAAAATCGCTGTTATATCTCGTCGGACAATGCAAGTCTTCCTTGCCCTTAAAGGAATTGTACAAAGCGGGAACACTGTTTGGTTTTTGTGAGCTGTACACCTCCATACATTTACTCTACTTCTATGTACACCCAGAATACTATACTTTGCCTCGCCACGGAACTGCAGGTGTCCACAGTGTAGGCTCCATTTGAGCGATCCTCTGCGGGCGTAATATCAAGCCTAAAAGCCGTCCAACCAGCCCTACATCCGAATCTTTGAGGGCACGCAGCAGAGCATGGAGCCCTCTGATAGCCCATCAGGCCCTAAATTAGGTGTGCGCGGCTTCCCATTTCGTTTTATTTTGCCTGTATAAACTAACATAATTAATCAAATACTTAACTTCTTTTCTGGTAACTTTACAATTTATCAACCTGTAGACACCTTTAACTGCTATGCACGTATGATCTATTCCACCAGCGTTTTCCACCTCGAGACCTTCGGGCGTATCTACATGTAACCGATCTGACCCTAAGGATGCCCTTAGTGCGTGACGAGGTCTCAACGTATTTATAGTCGGCGCGCCCTTTTCACGCCTTACTTTTACGATTATTACTACGATATTGGTTGAATTTTCCTAGTTTTATTAGTGAAAACACTTTAACATAGTCTTTTACTTAGAATGTCTTATATGGAACAGTCGCCTTTTAATTTTAAGAAAATATTTGAATATGTTCCTTATTAAATTAAACTGGTCAAGTGTGCGTAGCTCCCGTAATACTCCGTACCAGTTTATACGACATATAAATTAAAATACAATGTATGTTTAAAAAATTCATAGAAAATATTGTACTTTAATTTAGAACTTGAAATTATGTTAAATCTGTCAATCCATTTCTTGAACTTATATGAAAATATTCAGTTTTGCAGTTTTTCCTAATGTTGAAACTTCACATACATACGCGTGCGTATGTTTTCCTTAAATCTACACTTATGTTACAATTTTCATAATATTTTTTCATCTTATCCTTTTTTACGCCCTTCAGGAGATTCCTTTTAGGTTTTAGAAAAAAAATTAGAAGGGTAGAACAGAAGTTCTTTTAAGTTATTTAAAAGTACATACATACTTATCATCACGCCTGTCTCCCATTGGGGTAGGCAGAGACTATAGAACGCCAGGTGTACCGATCCAAACATACCGCTCTCGCTTCCTCCACACTCATCAACCTATTTAAAAATCTGTGAGTGAAAAAAGTAAGAATAATTTTGGACGCTTATTATTATCTTACACTAGATATTAAGGTACTTGGTGAGTTTTATAAAAAATATTATTGTTCAAGTTATAGTTATTACCATTCTATTCTGTAAGGAAATGTATTTCCGCAAGCCTCTAAAAATGCATATGCTGAGCAAAGCTCGTGCTAGATGTCTTACCAATTTTGACACGGACCCCCAGTCAATTTCCCAGAAAAATCAAACCAGTTTTTAATGAAAAGAATACATTTAGTAAAATGAATTGACCATTATTCTTGCATTATGGATTTTTAATAAAAGTTCATTGATTTCTATGCCATAGAAATCCTGAAGACGAGATGCGATTAAATCTTTCGGTCCTTTCGTCGCGTTTTTGATCCGTATTGAATTTTTCCGTTTTTTTTTTAACAAGGTTTGTTTAGTAAGTAATACGAGTGAACTTTTTAAATTCGTTTCATTTGAGGAACGAAGAGTTTCTAGTAGAGAGATGGAGGAGCTTTGTTGTGAAAGAATCTTCTTCCTAGCGTTATCCAATTTTCTGATCCATTAGGATTTATGGCGTCCACTATCTTAGCCTAGTGATTTGGCAAAGATACTGATATTGACATAGAGCGACTGCCGTCAGACCTCCACGACTCAGAGGGAAAAGCAGAGCTTTCTTAGATTAGGTCACCCGACTTTCGAATTATAATATCTCGGGCGTGAAAGAGTGTACCTACTGGAGCAGTGTTCTTCTAAGTTTATGCTGCGGCACATTGATGTACCGTGAACATTAGACTTATAATGTAGTTTAGGCATTAGACGTGTCGCGAAAATTGGCAAGTTAATCAGAAAGATATGAAAATAATACCTACACAACAACACATAGGTGAGAGGCGAACGGGGCGCTTTATTGCGCGACGAGCGAAACTATATCGTTATAGGTCACTAACTAACCGTTAGATTAATATAGTTAGTTAAATAAACATTAGGTTTTATAAAATTTCTTGATTTGATAGATGTACCTTGCACATAATTTCTATTTATGCGTGATTGCAGAAACCGCAATAGTAAAGTAAAACTAACGGCGGCGGGAAACAAATGAAAAACGGATATTTAAAAGAAATGACGCTGTGTCATTACAAGCTTTTTTTTATATTATACTAAATAGTTTTATTTATACAATGTTAGGTAGGTAGGCAAACATTATTATTAGTATTTTTGTTACGTTTACTGGTAATATCACTTACTCGCAAGAACACAACAAGTAGTTGTTATTTCGGTGCGGTCATCTGTGAGGTGAAAGTATTCCCCCGATCGGGCTGCTTCGATGCCTACTTCTATTTCGCCAGAGCTTTGTAAATTAATTATCTCCACTCATAATAACCAGTCGCTTAAATTAAGTAAAATTCTAAGTAGAATTCTAAGTAAAATTAAAGGTATCAATCCTAACACTAGGCGATATTAATAATCGGTACTTTCATAGATAAAGACCTAACATGATTCAATATTTGTGATTGTAACTATGAATTCTTAATTTTAAGAAATTAAATACAATCCATTAATTATATGAAACATATACCTATAGATACGGATCTTAACTTATCAGGATATAGATCTATATCTATGGATGTAATTATTAATGATTGATAACGCTCCCTAATTTTATCATAACCGTGTTGTTAAATAAAGTGCATCTGGTCACAATAGCAAATCCCCAACAGTCTAGACATCCTTTGATTATCGCGGTCGACATTAAAATTATAACACTCAGATAACTTATAAACCTGTTGTATATGTATACAACAAGCCGGCCTTATTGTTGTATGTAATCATTCAAACTTCATTAAGCAGTGGACAATCAAAACGGAATTTAACAAATATAGCAAGGGCCCATCAAAGCAGCCCGTCTGGGGAAGTACTCCACCTCACAGAAAACCGCAGCCGAACAGCAACTCCCTGGAGGGTTGTAGAGTTTCTGCGTGTGAGTGAGGTCACCAGTAAGCAGAGGTGGCATTGCGCGAGTAATACCCGATGTATTGCGAGCGGTCGTAGGCTCCGGTAACTGGTAAGTGGGCCGTATGCGTGTACCGACGTTTGTATAAAAAAAATAAGTATTCCGTTTCCCTAGTTTCGGTCTGGAGCACTATAAACACTGTATTTTGTCACTCCGTTCACTCGCAAAAGTATTAATTTGCGTTTGGTAAAATTGCTACGTACAACAACGTTACATTGCAAACTCATTTGAAATAACAATTTAAACATTATTTAGTTATTTTCAATGTGTACAGGCTATAACGTCGAAATGTGTTTATTTTACTCGTTTTTTTTTCATTGATATTTTTAATACAAGTATAGCTTCGATTTATTTGTATCTTTCCAAAAACGTGGTAACATTGTACAAATGATTGAACTATTGTAGTATTCATTAGAAAGAGGAATGGCATTTTTAAATATCGTGACCAGGCCCTATGTTTTTTTGGCTAATAAATACATGCCATTTCTCTTTGCAATCTGGTAATTAATACCGAGTTGGTATGATGATGGAGTCGAGACGTTCTTATAGGAAAACTCAAAATTTGTCCACAATAGAATATCGATTTTGAACACGTTTACACAGTACACAGAAGCGAGTGAAGTATGTAAGGACCGCGTCTTATGGCGCTCGGTTCTCTCTGCCTACCCCGCAAGTGGCATGAAGATATAATACATACAGTATTTATTTTATATATCAAAATATACGTTCGTTTAAAACTAAAGTCTTGGCTTTACGGATTGTTTTTAAATTTCGACACCACTGTGCGTTAGAATAGGCAGCAATTGTATATTAAGCATACAGTTACAGCAATGCATGGCCAAGCAGAGCTAGCAAATAAATAAATTTAAATATTATTAAATGTAACATTTGCATGGAAATGCATTAATAACAAATGACTAATATGTAAACTAAAACAGTATATTAGCCTGTGGTCATAGATAAGTACATCCCATTACATTCGATTAATGATCTTTAAATTGAATAGGTATAATGATGTAACCTTTCATCAAAATACGTGAATTTCATGAGATCATCTTACTTTTTGCTCGATTAGTATATCATTGTACAATTGAGAGCACGAACAACTTGAATTTTTGTTCTTGTCAACCGAGCCCAGGCGTTTACAAAATACAAAAAAAACAAACCGTCACTGATGAATGATTTTATGATATTTTGCAATGGAATAACAAAGGTATTAGTTAACGAAGAGACAATTTATTCCAACAAAGTACCTACTATCTTGTTTTTATTCAATATAGATTGTATGATTTATATATAGTATAGTCATATCTAATACATATTACGATGTACATTTTGTTCGTGATCGTAGAAGAAATCGGCAAAATCACAAATATACATTTACAACTAAGTGCAGTTGAAGCACTTTGACCTTTGTACCGTTCTTATGCCGTTCGTGATAAGAGTTACAATCGCAATTCCTAAGGTTTTAGCGTGATCTGCTCTGAGCTGGACAAGGTGCATACACGCATACAAAAATAACAAGTATTCGACACGGGTGTTTTTCACAGTTGTCAGTCAGTATTGCCAACCTATTTGTAATATTTACATAGGTTTTTAGGGTTCCGTAGTACACAAACCCTTATGTCCGCGGCCTAGCGCAGACACGCTCGACATATTAACTATGCTGACAAAGTGTTAGAATAAAATCTGGATAAAAAATATTGTGGTACCTCCCCCACACGTAAAGTGGGTATGATCTTTTTTTATTCGCTACTACCCCATGTTGTGGTCAGTCGTTAGATAGTTTTTCTAGAACATCGAGGGTTTTTGGAGATCTTTTTTCGATGTAGTGATCCGTTTGCGAAATATTAAAAGTAAATTTTTCTTGAGACTCAGCCATCATTACCTAAGTGATACTCACTAATGTTACAAGCATCCATAGGCCACAGTTAACCACTTTATATCAGATGGTAAGCGTGTATGCCTCCCGACTTTGATTAAAAAAATATGGCTTTTGGATAAGTACAAATATAGTATCACCTATGAACTCTCTGTCGAGGTTTTTCGAATAGTCTACCACATGGGGTTGGTTGGGGGTTTAAGAGAACTGTATGTATGTATGTATTTCCACAACTGTGCTGCAAAAAACTTTTTTGTTATATTATTACAAAAATATAGCTCCTATTATTTTATACAAATAAGTTGTATGTATGTGTAACTTCAAGCCAGACCACTTGCGGGGTAGGCAGAGAGAACCGAGCGCTATGAAACGCGGTCCTCCTTCACTACAAATAAGATATTGCATACAAAATGTGAAATTATAAATAAATATTGTCGGACAAATTACACAGCGCCACCTAGCCCCAAAGTAAGCGAAGTTTGTGTTATGGGTACTAAACAACTGATAAACTTACGTAAATACATTTTTTTTTGTAAATACATACTTATTATACATAGAAAATACCCAGACCAAGACAAACAGGCATGTTCATGCACACAAATGTTTGTACTGTGTGGGAATCGAACCCACGAGCATTGGTGTCAAAGTAGCGTAACAACGCGTTTCACCACTGCGCCACCGAGCTCGTCATTTTGAAACGATTTTCAACCTATATTAATGTGACGCGTAGAAAAGCTTTATCGAATACTGTAGATAACGCTCATCTGTTTTCCTATGAAACATGAACAAAAATATACGTGTATAGGTATGTGTAGCATCTACTACGTCAGAATACAATTACTGGAATCGATAAAAAAATAGGTAGGTATCAGATAAAATCTTAAACCCGTTGTGTAATTACAGTGCAGAGGTTAGCCCGCGCTTCGGTGACGGCAGCTATACTCTGAATTGAAATCGACAGTAGTAATCAGCTCGTTGGTTTTATTATCACGATGCCTCTCAGACAAAATTAAGAGGTGATGATATCATTTTTAGTGTTCGGTACACAAATGCAAAAAAAACTTAGCACCTATCACCACTCGCTGCAATTTACCTCATAAAATACATACTCACTCGCACATAATTCAATATTAATTTCGCAAAAATAATGTGTTGGAAATTACAATGTTCGAAAGAATACTTTTATTTCAAAATGTGCCGGTAAATTTAATTCTCTTATGTATATTATGTATATAAATTTCGATGTGAGTATGCATACACATGCACACGTCGAATTTTATGTTCCCAATGTACTCCAAATTGGCTGGATCGATTTAGATGAAATTTTCAAGCAATCTTCAAATTAGACCTGCGTGATCCTGTGAAGTCTCGTAGCGATCGGTACACCCGTGCGAGATCACACGTTCGAAGCCAGTGCGGGTCTAAATTGTAAAATTCTCTGATGGCAACAATAGGTACGAAATAAAAAGACATTTGACGAGCAAGCTCCCGGTGGCCCCATGGTATCGATTTGGTATATATCAATTTAGGAATCTATGCCATAAACCATCTAGAACTTTCTAGTTCTCGAAATAGAGAAAAAAAAATCGCATATTCAATATATATCTTAATAATCACATAGGTAACAAATATTTCTGTAAATTTTCCTCACGAAAAGGAAGGCCAAGTCTCAACTATCAAGGCAAAAAAATGGTCGTGTTTTACTAATATTTTTCCTAATATATTATGTCAGAAACGCTTACTAATGGCAAACGTGTACGAAATTAATATAGTATATGTATTTATGTATACTAAATAACCGAGTGAGGTGTGTAAGGACAGAGGTGGCACTCGTCCCTCACTGCCTGCCCCGCAATCGACTTGCCGTGTAGATACAGATAGATACATACAGTAAAATCTGAATATTGAGGTCATGAACGAAATTGTAAGCAGACGCTCAGACAGTCAATAGTGATGCACTTTTTGTACTTTCGCCATATGCGTAGGTGTCATACCTTTAAAAATTCGTTGTATTTAATGAGGAAAATTAATATCGATACGTGAAACCTTGCGGTTTTCAGTTACGCCTATCTAATTGATTCTATGAATACACATACTACGTCATTTTAGTTCTCTTAAACGGTAATAAAGAATATTCCGTGACTGTTTGTCACGTATGAAGCTACTCAACATGGTTTAATGATAGTGGATAAGAAATTATTTATTGAAACATAATTTTTTAGGTGTTAAATCGTATCGTAAAGTTTACGTCAATATTGTAATTTTTTTAATTTCTGCTATATAATTTTAGGTCAGGCACGGAATACTATTAAATATTGCAATGTAAAGGTATGTATAGGATACTAGTTACACAAGGCTCTTGAAAATGAATCTAGGACATCGCGTTTTCCTTCAACACAACAACAACAACTTAAATTTACCACCACTCTGTAAGATTTTGGAACAATCTATCGATGTTATTCCCTATAATAAATCTAGTGAAACAGCAACCGAAGCGTTTAAAGCCTATTTCTAACGACTACTGCTTCGGAGTGGAATTAAGGTAGTATATATTCTTTATTGCATAACATTACACACAGAGTTGGTTACATTAAAAATAGTGTACAATGGTGAGCTTATCTCTTTAAGAGATCTCTTCCAGCTAGCCGTAGCGTGTGTGCAGTAATTTTATTTTGGCCGCGATATAAAAGTTACACGAAATTAAGTATACAATATATAAATATATAAAATACATACATAGTCTTTAATAATATCAATACGTATAAATAACTACACATATAAATATATAAGTACTATGCATATAATATCACTTATTGGGAGTAAGATCTCTCTCAACCTTTTCCTGAAAGTAACTAAAGTGCAATTGTCTCGTATTTGTAGCGGTAATTTATTCCACAGCTGTGCAGCATTAACAGTGAAAGAAAAGAAAATATAGAAAATCGTGTTGGATGATGGATAATTCAAAGTTTTGGTTAGACAAGGACGTTGGGAACATAGGGAGTTGATTTAAGTGAAAACCGGGATCGAAGGTATTGGGGAGTCTCAGGGTTATTTAGGATTTTGTACAAATAGCATAATATGTGCACATTTTTCCGAAGGCGGTTAGGGAAACTTCAATCTTGTACGAAATTCGGAAATATGGTCATATTTTCGCAAACCGTAAATATAACGAATAGCCAAGTTGTATGTAAGGTTGTATTAATTTGTTTAGTATAAAAAACGGACAGCAAACGAGGGTACGGGGCGCGTGATGTGAAATGGTTCCCTTTCCTTATGATCGCTTGCAAAAGGTGTCACTCGCGCATTGCCCGTCCATGCCATGACTTCCCACCCACTTGGTGGCCTCATCATTCTCTTGCAGGAACACAACACTCGTCCATGGAGCAGTTTTTTTGACGCTGATCTAACGGTGACGGTGGAAATACGCTTTCAGTTCAGTTGCTAATTGATTATATTTCTTCAAAAACAAACCTACCGTCAGATTTTATCTAGCACCGTTGTATAACGTTATCGGACAAATTGAACGTAATCGTATAACTGCGTCGGCACATCAGAATTCCAAAAACCTCTTTTAGCATTGTCAAAACCATGAGAATACTAACGAATAGAAATAACATATTATTCTGCAGCGTGACATGATTCATTGGGGTCTTGCGAGTTAGTACAGTACAATGTTCTCTGTCTCGAACCGCGTACGTCCATTGAATGCGGAATATTGTTCATTCGTGAGCGTTGAGTCATCGGCTTTCTGTGCTCCCAACAACGAGGGATAACCGACCTACCGTATCTTCTTATGGCGTTACAATTAGTCAGACTGCATCACCTGCATTGCGATAAAGGCCACACGAATGTGCTGAAATAGTTACTTTACCTCTTTTATCATTGTACTTTGTTTAGTAATTCCTGAGAGTTATGCAAATATTTATTGAATTCCATTTTGTTCAAAATGGCAATATCAAGCCATGCAAGAGCCAAAAAGTAAATTTATATTAGGTCACAATCAGTTTGTCTACATCACTTGTATTACGGTAAAAGATCATTGTAATAGTTGGTATTTTGGAACGCCATATACACATACGCTAATTGAAATAGTTTTTCTCTTACTTTCTCATTGTTATTTGTTTAGTAATTAGTATCTCAAATTTTTATTGAGGTCATTTTCGCCACGACGATTAAAATGATTATTAAGTTGTCTAAGATCTTTTAGTATTTTACGCTATATAAGATTTTAACCCAATTTTTGACAGTTTTGTATGACGCGTTAAAAATCTATTTTTATTCATAGTATCTGATCTAAATGTCCTTCGCGTTGTCCTAGAATTTTATATTTGACATTTAAGATTGTTTGCTTGTGTTATATGATATAGAATAAGTAGAGGAAGATTTTTTTTATATTACTTTTCCTTTCATAATAAACAATTCAAAAAATCCTGAACGCCTGTATATACGAATTTTAACCACTGAGACCCCAGACCTCAGGGACTGGACCTGGGTGGTTAATATTCACAGTTGCTGGACCCGGTAATTATAGGGGCTACGATTTTTTTTCAGGTCCACTACATAGTTTTTACATAATTTTACAGAGCAGAACCCTCAAGACGCTAGTTCATCCCCTGCTTGTCTGTTTTCAGCTTAATAATATCGACATAATTTTTTGTTGCAGATGGTACTTCCGTAAAATAAAACGAATCGAAGCGGAAAAGAAGCTGCTCCTGCCAGAGAACGAGCACGGAGCTTTCCTCATCCGCGACTCGGAGAGCCGACACAACGACTTCTCGCTATCAGGTCATAAACACATTTGTATTACTATAAACCCAATTACTTGGCCTCTTAACATACTGTCGGCGTCGTAAATAAGTGCTTCAAAATATAAACTGAATTTTAGCACAAGTGCAATGTCTGTAATCTCGATCCGAGACACTCAGATATTGTAAGAGTTTCTACTATTCTGCAACGTCCATGAAACTAACTGTGTTTTTGAGCCATTAACACGTAGTGTCGTAAGAAACAAACGCAAGCAACAAAAACACTGTGTACATTTTGTTCACAGTGCTCACGATAAATGGAATGCAAGGAACAACCAAAACTCTCTACCAACTGAGCTAAAATTGACTTAGATTTTTGAACCAACGTACTTCCATTTCCGATTTTGGGAATCATTTATAACTTAGCCGGTTAGGAGCTCTTTTTGCCGACTGATCTGAAAAAGATTACCACTAACCTATGTCGTAGTTCAATTATCGGAATCGTGAATGAACCCGCTTTATACCAATCCCTATTAACATCTGAAACCTCGTCATATTATATTTTTTTATTAATCGACTTTAAAATGAATGTGTTTATTTGGACCCGTATTTTATTTTTTATGTTTGTTACGCGACAAGAACCGAATGACTGAGTCATATGGCGCTCTGCTCTGAAGATATGAATACGCACATAAAATATTCGTTTTATTGTGAAATTCCTAGCGTTCGATTGGACCCATATAAGTAAGGTGGAAACCGACAATTAATTGAACTCTTTTTTCTTTGTAATTATACCATGGAGAAAGGAACATACGGCCTGTGATGGTAAGCAGGTCTAGAACATACATCGTATATTTAGTCGGTCGATTTCAGTCGTCATTCAAACGCAGTGATAAAGTTTCCGACTCGCTGAAATCAGTTCAATCAGACCGTAGAATATGAAGGCATGTCGATCTCGGTTGACGACTAGACGTTTACACCGAATTGGCACCTTTGGAAGGCAAGCAATGTCGACGAGCCATTACATGTTGCCGGAGTCCTAAGACTACGGTTACCGCAACGTATCAAGACAGCCGTGTGAGGCTTATTTATCACTATACGTTAATAAAAAAAAAATAGAAACACTTTTTTAGCAAGCAATCTTATGTCGATTATGGTACAAACAACGCTTTGTAGTCTCGGAGATTCGATCCCGATCATCCCGTGTGTAAACCGGTTGCACTTTTTCTACCAGCCTAGAACGGCGCCGCGTGGGAAAAGCTACGGTTACTAAGGGCTAGTCCTATTTGTCATACTGATCGCTATTCATATTCCAGCGGATATTAACAGATACTTGTTATTTTATTAAATATGTACATAAGTAGTTCAGCTAACCGTGCTGAATAGAACCGTATTTTATAAATTTCACTAGTATGTAATATTCTCCATAGTATTTTGTAGTGGTAAGACTCTTTCAATGGATTTATAGGAAAGTAAAAATAATTGTAATTGATATACTTTTGTAAACATTCAACGCATTCAGTGGAAAGTAACACTGAATTAACCTATGGTTGCCAATTTTAAATAAACACATAATGAAAAATGTGTAATTAATTAACATCATTGAAGTCGACGCTGGTATATATTAAATACAGCGGCGTGAAAAGGCGTCGGGTAAAAAAACCAGTTTCAATATTCCATTTGGAAAGTTTGAATGTTTGTTCATCGATCATCAAAGTTTTATCATATTTGTACCCGAAACTGTCACAGGAGTATATTCATAAAACTATATTTCATTTGGATCGCAAATGACCGCTTTATGCACGAAGTAAGAATAAAATTTTTTGAATAACATATGAACGGTCCGATTTAAATTTGAAAAATAAACTTATAATCGGCATATAATAGGGGTTAAGTAAGGGTAAGGGAGGCAGTACAAAATACTTTCACACAGTTTGTCGAATCTAGATCCTCAGAGTTCTATCGCAAAGACATAAACTTCCGATTAGATGGCAGCAATGTATAGATAATGAGGGTAAATATATTGATTAAATAAATATTTTACATCTTAGAAAAAAACGAGTTTTAATTTTTTAGTACAAATCGGCAAATTCATACTTTAACCCCTAATACCTTAATAGAATACCAACATTTTACACTAACCAATTCAGTTAAACCATTTCCGGTATATCGCCATACACGATGAGCTCTTAAATAGTATGTCTAAAGAAAGACATTTACGTTAACTAAGGACACTATTGATTATATTCCATTAAAAGTTCTAGTTCTATATGTAACGACCTCATATCTGATAAGTTAGAATTATTTGTCACAAATGAGAATTATATAGATGTAATTTTTTCTTGTTCGTTTCTTGCCTTCCATTTTGTCAATCACGTCGTATAATGACAGTGCTAAATTTATTTTCGGGTCAACTAAACGAAAGACAATGCGCGAACATACTTTTTGTATAGAAGTACGTCATAAGCAAATTGCCACAACAATTGGAAACCGCATATACATCCTTCATGAAAATTCAAGTTGGAAGTAAAAACTTTAATTACGCGAGTTTGTGGCTCAGCACTAATGCTGTTACAAAAACAAATAATAGTCATACTCAGTGTTATTTACTGGTGCAACCTTGTTGAACTCTGAAAATTATTTAAAAGAATAATTTAAATAAGGCAGTTTTTTTTTTAATAGCAGTCATATCCACAGGCTCTTTGGCCCGTGCCTTTGTTTGTTTGTCATTTTTTTTTGTCAGATTGTTTAAATAAGGCAGTTTATTTATATTACGTTATATATAACATTCATATAATACCTGTATATTGTATACGAACAAATTTTGAAGTCAAAATTAATCGTACGCGGACATACATTGTACTCGAAACACACGTTCTTCTTGGTGAGGCAGGTAAAACGACCTATGTAAAGAACACATGCAGGCAGTATATATTAACCAAAAAAAATACGTCAATACGTGCGATAGTGCTTTATATTATATTTTTGTTGCGCCTGTTCGAATAATGTACTAAATTTCATGTTAAACCTTCCTACTTTTTTATTTTTTTCATTTAGTTATTTGTATTCCGGCTGATGTCTTTAAGTGAACAAAAAAAAACTCGCGCATGTGCGAAGAATATTATATGAAAACATTACATGCATTGATTAGACGCCACCGGATATTTAGCAGCGAACGGTAAAATTAGGGAAGCCATATGAAAAGCTAATGATTTTTTTCTGTGGTACATGGCTATATACTCGTACATGTAAAGGTGTAAAAGATAGGTATACATTACGATCATAAGAACACCTGATGAAAATAAGAACAGCTATTTTATGATCACATGTGTTTGTCTTGTGCATAGAAAATAAAAGCCTTAGTAAAGTGATCATCGCTGGTCACTTCAGATTCGTCATCAAAGATAACAAGTGATTCTGTGCATTTTAGGCACGTTTTTAACACAATGATAAATGCTTTAATTGAATTTCCAATCAAATATTTAGGTTTGGGTCAACGTACATTAGAAGAACGAGATAAATATACAGGCGTAATAAAAACGGCAGCGCTATCTGTCAGAACTATTAACTTTTGTAAAAGTATGTATTAATTACCAAAAAAAAAATACTACTAATTTAAGATTCTTTAAAGTACATTAGTGAGCTTATTGTTTACATTCTAAATCTAATGTTTGAAACTGATGATTTCCCGAAAAACATAGATATGTCTAAAGTTAAATCTACATTTAAAACGGGATCCAGAAATAACGTAAATGATTACGGATAAATTTTTTAGGTAGCGTCATTTTCTAAAATATAAGGAAATGCAATACACAATATACTAATTAAATGTAAAAACCCCCTTAGTTCGAGGTTTTTTAATGTAAAGACGCTATTTTAATGTCAAAACTCTATATGTTTGTCTCTTTTTGGATATGTCCAAGGCTAATGTGTTAATCATAACATGTTATTGAATCGCTTAGATATTTTGAATATTCGTTTCGTAGCACTAAATCGGTTGAAGAGGTACGATCTAATGGGAAATAACATATATGAGAAAGAAATAGATAATACTTAGATGTCCCACAAGCAAGTGTTCTCGGTCCGCTTCTTTTCTTAGTATTTGTAAATGAACTGGCCGAACGCCTGTGCGTTATGTTCGCAGATAATATAAACACTTTTATTGCGTATGATGAAAATAGTAACATTAAGTTTGTGAAAGAAAATAAAACTCTTAGAACTGTTGTTGACTGGCTAAATACCATAAATCTAACTGTCATACAAATACTAAATTTGTTTAATTTCGAAATTATAAAAAGGACATAGTAATTAAACGTAAATTTATCAAACTCAAAAAAAGTAGTAAATAAAAGAAGTACTACTATCCTAGGAGTTTCCATTGTTATCACTTAAAGTGCAAATTTAAGTGACAATCAATGTAAACTCCTAGGATGTAATATAAATGATGTAAATAATTAAATATTTAGTTATTTTTACGCACTGTCAATAACAACAAAATTTTGAAATTTTGGTAACGTGCAGTATCATCTGTTGGGGAAACTCTGTTAATGTTGAAACGTATTTACTTCCAATAAATGCCTCGCTTAATTTATGAGATGTTTTCAGACGATAGATTAAGAAATTTATTCCTTGAAAATCATACGTTAACAAATATTTATGTTTTGAAAATTTGTGTATATAAAAAAATCGTATAAAATATTTTGTTAGTGAATCAGGCAGCCGTAGCTACCACAGTGATAAATGTAATTTATGTTTCCCTATATCTAATCTAAATGTATATAAATCTATATATACTGATTATTGGTATATTAATATATTACACATCTGTCATTACCTAAATGTCTAGATGGTAATGCATTCAAGTGTGTATTAAAAATCTATCATTTAGGGTGTATTAACGCTAACATTGATTTACTGTAGCGAAACATGGGTATGACAGAAGAAGCGTGAAAGGCAGTGCTGAGAAGTACGTGTGGAGTTAGAATTATTGTTACGGTAAAAAATAACACGATACGAGAACTATGTGGAATGAAAGATGATGTAGTGACAAAAATAAAAAAGGGTATGTTGAGAGATGGTTTGGACAAATGAATGGTCCAATAAAGAGCGCTCAAAACCGAAGATGCATGCATGAATATGTTAATGAGTGTGGAGAAGCGACAAAGGTATGTTTGGATCGGCGAACCTGGCATTCTATAGTCACTGCCTGCCAAATTGGAGACAAACGTGATGATGTGTACGTATGTATGCTTATAAAAAATGTATATTATAATGTATAATAATAATACCTTGAAAGAAGCTGATTGTCATGTAATTTCACATGTAAAATTAATTGTTTAAGTTAATAATGTGTTAATTAATTAAATCGTCTTATGGGGTTGAAGTCTGAATTAGGTACACAGTTTGCAATTAATATATTTTCTATTCTATTCTATATGCTATGAACGGCTGTACTGTGTTCTCGTTTGTTATCGAAAGCAGTCGGTACGTGGCTGAACATTTCGTCTCGTCGCGTGTAGTCATATCTATTTTAATGATCACTTGATTTATCTATGAAGTTGAAATATAGTACCTACATAATTTTTAAAATAATAATTTTTCGGTTGTTGATTTTTTTTCTCTATATTTATGTTTTAGGAACATACTCACAAGATACAGTGTAACAGAAAAATCAAAATAATTATATTGTGTAAACAGTTGATTTTATTAATAATCAATTAATAATTATCAATTACAAAACAATATCTATTTTAATAAATTTATTGAAATTAAATCAAAATCAAAGATTATGTTATTTTTGTTACATTTTTTACCATGATGAGTAATATTAGATATACAAAAAAAGTTATAAATTTTAAAACGCAATAATCACATAAGAGAAAATAGTCATCTATGACAGTACGAAAAGATAAAGAAAGATTTTACATATAACTGTGGGATCGTTCTCTGTAAGCGTGAATGGGCGAAGGTAAGCGAAGGTAACTGTCACACCATAAATACAAGGAAACATGATGTTATTGGATTACATACCACCATCCGCTTACCTCATTGATGTTAACATACTCATAACTGGGCCAATCCACCACTATTATATTTATCCTGTGTGGGCCTTTGTGGATTCCGTATTTGCAAAATACTATACTAAAATGGTAATTGCATTCGCATGCTGTTTTCCAATCGTCCAACCCGTGACAAGCAAACTATGTTTGAACAATAATTATTATGATAATACATATTGCGCATATCGAAAAGCAAAAACCCTGTGAATCACTGATTATTATCTGAGGGACTTGATACTTGCACTTCTTTATTTACATACGGCCTGTGTGCGCTACCTGCATGTGAATTATATAGTTTGTGTAAAGTTATGGCATACTTTGACACGTATTTATTCATTTCTATATGTTATATATTCTTGATATGATTAATTTCAACCACTTCTAATTTATATGGAACTTTCACAAAGTATGACATTGTGTGGAAGGGTCGGTAACATAAGAATTGTAATTCATGTACGGCCCGTGTTACGAGGGTCATTTGAAAAGTTCTTAGCCTAACATACTTAATGAGACCACACGATTTTGAATTTATTTTTATTTTTCAACATACTCTCTTCCGAGCTCAAAACACTTTTTCCATCGACCCGGTAAGGCTTCGATACCCGTTTTAAAAAAATCTTCGTCTAACTCCTCAAAATAAGCGTCCACGGCGGCTATGACCTCTTCATTTGTAAAAAAAAGTTTACCACCTAAAAATTTTTTCAGCTTTGGGAACAGATAAAAGTCGGACGGTGCTAAATCCGGTGAATATGGGGGATGAGGTAACAATTCGAAGCCACATTGATGGATTTCTGCCATGGACTGCATAGAGGTGTGAAAGCGCGCATTGTCCTGATGAAACAAGACTTTTCTTCTCAATAAACCTGGACGTATTTCTTTGATTTCTTCTCTCAAACCACGCAACAGGTTGCAATAGTAATCGGAGTTTATTGTTTCACCCTTTTTTAAATAATCCACGAGAATTATACCCTTTGCATCCCAAAAAACGGATGCCATGATTTTGCCCGCCGATAAAACCACCTTTGCCTTCTTTGGGGCGGACGATCCTGCTCTTTTCCATTGTTTCGACTGTTCTTTTGTCTCGAGTGTATTGTGGTGAACCCACGTTTCACCCATGTTTATAAATCTTTCAACAAATTCTATTGGGTCAGCTTCATATAACTCTAAACAGTCGCGAGAAGTTGTGAGTCGGTTGCGTTTTTGTTCCACTAAAAGCAGTCGCGGTACCCACCGCGCAGACACCTTAGAGAATCCAAGTTCAGTAGTAAATATATGATGTGTTCGCTCAGATGAGATGCCTACAGTCTTAGCTATCTCCTCGACAGTCAATCTTCGATCAGATAAAATTAAATCACAGATTTTTTCTTTGTTTTGATCAGTGGAAGCAGCCGAAGGCCGGCCACTACGGGGCTCATCTTGAATGGTCTCACGACCACGTTTAAACTCTGCCACCCAGTTTTTAACAGTCGCATACGAAGGAGCGGACTCACCCAAAGTAGCAGACATGTCTTCATGTATAGTTTTTGGAGTTAAACCTTTCAAATTCAGGTATTTTATCACTGCACAATGTTCAATTTTATCCATTTTCAAAAATAGCTCTGACTTGACTTACGGTATCACGTGTAAACGAACAATGAGTTACTGTGAATAAACTAAACTGTGCATACTTGTTGCTAAATAATGTAACTACAAAATGAGGGTAGTTATAAAAAAAACCAATGACTTTAACCATGTTAGGCTAAGAACTTTTCAAATGACCCTCGTATATACCTTTTTTAAGCTATAACAAAAGTTTATCACAGGGTTGTCAATGTACGAGTGACGTCACTAGTGTTAAATATCCATACAGCCTATGGACATGCTTGCCGTTAAACAGACCGTATGCCTGTTTGCCACCTTTGTGGTAAAGTAATGTTATAGTAATAACCAAATACTCCTAGGACAAAAGATTCATTTTTATATACTACGTCGAGATGCATACAACCGTACGGCATAAATGATGCAAAGCAGCGTTTACCGTAGCCTAAGAACGCTAGCAATACATTAAGTATCACTCGCGTGATGCCATCTCTACTGCTAACACAGCAACTCCTTAGAAGCTTACTGGTGACCTCGCTCAACGCAGGAACTCAATAACCTTCCAGCGAGTTGTTATTTGACTTCGGTTTTCTGTGAGGTAGAAGTACTTCCCCAGACGAGCTGCTTTGATTCGCCCTAACCAAGACAGACAGGCATGTTCATGCACACAAATGTTTGTCCTGTGCGTGAATCGAACCCCACGAACGTAAGTGTCAAAATAGCGTTACTAACCACTACGCCACCGAGCTCGTCCGACATTTCCTGCGAACTCTATGAATTATATTAAATCAAAACCCTGTAACTTAATAAATAGACCATTAACAATTGTAAACTATCTACTTAGCATTAATTAAACAGAATACAGGAAATGATATTAATTTTATGAACTGGAATCATTGAATAGCTAATGTTATATGCTATTATACGTATAATATGCGTACGGTTGACACATTCACCTGATCGCGGTCGTCGTTCAAGGTTTATCAAAAAACTAATCTACCATTCAAAAATCAACACATATCTACTGAACGTTCCAATCTGTCCGATTTATTTATGATAATATACTTATATAAATGAAAATCGATAAAATGCAATGTTAACTGCTTATCTACTTATATACAAGTTCGATGGAAGGCATAGATGGAAGACGACCACCTGATGTAAAGTGGTTACCAATACCTATGAACGCTTGCATTACAATGTGCATCGTCCGTGCATTGTCACCCCTGTTGCTAACACGTCTAATGTTGGTCAAAACGCCCCTCTCGCCCGATGTTGCGCGAAATATAATACACTGACTAAAAATAATGCTCTTAGTGCAGATGTTCTCCATGACTCCCATCAAAATTTAAATTAAATATTATGCGGCTATTGGAGTCCCAAGACCGGTAACTCACCGTCATGGAACTCTAGCAGTTAGCACATCTAAACTTGGCTATAGGATTTATTTTGTTAATAGTTTTTACAAATTTATGAATGAATGAATGAATATTTTATTTATTTAAGTAACTAGGACTCATTTTGTTAGTAATGCTTATAATCTATGTTAGTAAAGAAAATCTCGGATTTAGAATAAATTTAAAAAAAATTACAGTGGCCATTCCTGCACCACTCCCCCCGAAATGGCACAGGAATGGTTGACATATACGCAGTCTAGTCTGCTAGCGATCATATTCAGGATGCTGTTACCGCTCGCCCGCACCCTGCGTACAAGGGACGCGCACCGTTTACGCATTGTTGCGTAAAAGCAGTCTACGCCTGCTTCGGCGAACATCCCTGATGCACTACAGAAACGAGGGAGCCGCAACAGCACCCTGAATGCATTATTATACTGGATACGAAGAGCGTTGTAAGCTTTTTGAGTATACCTAGCCCACAGGCTGCACGTGTAAAAAGTCGTGCAGAAAGTCCTGAACAGCGTGATTTTCACCTCCCGCGAACAACGTGCAAACCTGCGGGCCAGCATGTTCGCTCTCACTGACAACGCTCTCCGTTCCCTCTCAATATCTTCATCGTCTTTGAGATCGGGAGTCAACATATATATGACCATATTATTAATGTAAGCGAAATACCCAGATAATGTAAATGCTGTGTACGCCTGTAATAGGTATATATATAAGAATTATGTTTGTATAATGTGATAAGCAATGTGATGTATGTATACTGTTGGTGTACCTTTTCCATAAATAAACACAACAATCTTGTTATTTGGCTGCGGTTTTCTATGAATTGGGGGGCTCTTTACCAGTAGAGCTTCTTTGATGCTCTCTTAAGTTCCTCAATGACACAATGTGTACAATTTTGTATGTTTTTAAAATTTGTTAATAAGCACAGCAGTTTCAAGAAGGCTGATAGTAAAAAGTAAAGTTACAAATTTTATTTTTTTCACCAATCAATTTTAATTTATTTCAATTTTATTTGCACTAACCTTTCATTACAAACCAGTGATGGAACAATATATCTATTTCTGCATTACAATACAACTCATAAATTTTCCAATCGCTTTCTCGATGAACGAAAGTGAGATTTCGATTGTTTCTCTTCACTTAATTCATGCAACTAACTACAATACGTACCTGATACTATACTAAATGCAAAATACATTTGCATGCATAAAAACAATGTTCTTTAATGTAGAACACAATTTTCAAATATGTATTTGAGTGAGAAGTTGCTCAACAAGACTAAGTAACAGTATGCGTCATTCGCCCCGGTAGTCATGAGGGGCGGAGCAAACATAATATCTCCTAATGTTATTATAACTTGGGTGATGTAATTTATACAGTGTGATGAGAATTTTCGTAATGCAGTGTGAGTATATAAGGATTTTTCTCTTGATATTTGTTTTCACAGACAGAACCACATTTTAGGTATAGAAGATGTCATCCGTTTCTGACGCACTTACTGCACAGAGCGTCTCCGACCTTCCCGACCTTGTTATTTAAGGATCAGTCGGTAGCTTTCGATAGTATCCCGTATGATAATTCGGGAATCTCAAAGTACCTATTCTATTCGTGATTGACTAAACCCAACGGCGGTAAGCCCGTGGTATGCGTTTCAGCCTTGATATTTTACTCGTAATTTCCAAACCTTCTGAGGAGTGCCGAAGATGATTCGAGACGAAGCAACGGTCATCTCTCTCAGTCTCTGAAATACAACATGACCATCTTGTTTACGATCCCCTCCCATTATAGTCCACAATGTGTGATGCCCCTGGTGCTGTAATTTCTAGGGGGTGACTTAACCTGTCAGACCCTGTTATATACGTTTTCCCATACATTTCTTGGCGGAAAAGCGGTCCGCAGGTAATGAGAGATTAATAGATAAGCATGGCGAATTGGTGGCCATCAGTTTGAAGCGCCAGAACCTTCAATTGCGTCTCGCCGTTTGCTTCTCTCCATACGCTTAACTTCAATCTCTCATCAAACAGTTTGTCACTCCGTCTCTGTTTGAAAAGCCACTTTCTTGAAGGTCGCAGCCGTACCCTTTGTGACTGCCTTGTTTCGAGGCCTCTGACTGTAAACGCCGGAGTTCCCTGAGGCTATGTAATGTCTGTTCTGTCACTGGTTACAACCTCGCCAAATTCAATGCAGAAAAGTTCAGACGTACCTCCTTGTCTCTGTAATCCCTCTCTCTTCAGAGCATCCTGCTATATGGAATAGCCTCAATGTCTTGGATATTGCTGGCATCAGTGACCTTAACCAAATAGTCTATATTGATATTATAATTTCAACAGTTTCCTTAAAACTCATAAGCTAGCCTCACGTATTAAAAAGTTCGTCTGCTTCTATCTCTGTCGAACCATAATGACGTGGAATTTGCTCCCAGCGCAAGTGTTCCCTTCTTTAATGCTAGGTTTCTTAAGCTACGCGTTGAAGGCATTATGCAATGCAAATATGCAAGTCGTCAGTGTAGGAATCCATAGCACAGCTCTAATGCACTATAATGATGGTTCCTACACTTGATACTCAACAGCGTTGTCCATTCGAGAGGACTTTGATAGGCTACAATAAAAAGCGCTTATAGATATAGACAGAGATCATTGGAAACAATTATGACACGCTGTTAAAATATTACAATTAGTAACATTTAATCACATACATAAGTACAGTGTAGTCGACGGAGGCGCACTTCGCTTTTCAAATGAAGATCATATTAATAACAATGTTTCCGTTTTCTAAGGATTTGGCGAAGACACTGATTTTTACATGGAGCGAGTGCAGTTAGACTTGCTCAACCCAAAGGGAAAACCAGATCTTTCTTAGGTTGGGTCACATGTATTTCGAAACATAATTCTTGGGCGTCTCCTCTCGATGTTTTCCTTCACCGCAGAGCAAGTGATAGTTACAAATATGTACGTACATCCTAACCAGGGACGAGTCGGTTAATTTAAAACCCTTTAAAGCTGCCTTCAGTGTAGTAGGTACTCCAAATTTATGTGCTCTATTCGAATTCTATTGATTCCCATTTGGTGAAGATTATGGAGTAGGACATACTACACACAAAAAACGTACAAGTCGAATTAAGAACATCATACTTTTTAAATTCAATTAAAAGATTGTATGAGATTATGTGTTTCTTGTCTTACACGAGTAATGTATTAGCAAACGTACCTATATATGGTAATGCTATGTGCTATGGTATTATGAGATATTATTCTCTTCGTAATTGACTTAAGTATGCAACTTAAAACAATAACTTATACTTACAACTATGATTACATGATCCATTGCATATTTGTAATTGTTGTTACGTAAGTAAATGCATGAGAGTGCATTACTCCGAGGCCGTGAATATTAAAGGATATTAATAAAAATATCTACATATATTTGTATGTAGACAGTTTATGTTTTGTTATTCACACGTGATATCTTACTATTTTATTATATTATGAATTTTAAAGAAGCGAGAAAGGGGCGAGTCATGTGGCGCTCGGTACTCTCTGCCCACCCCGCTAAGGATTTGGCGTAAAGTTATTGTAGTTAACCCTTCGAAACCCGGGTGGTATACGACCGCGAAATGTATGGGAAAACTTATATAACGGGTTCTGACTGCTCAAAGTATCAATGGGTACAAATAAGCAACTGCTATAAGAACAACTAGCTATACGACACGCTAGAAATCGCAAAAAAAATATGACTGAATACACAATTACCATCGTAAAAAAAATTTATAATATATTATTTATTATACACCATCAAATCATGTTTTATGTAACAATTAGTACAGTATCATTTTAATGACATGTAAAATACTGTTATCATAAAAGACATTGTTTTTATACTCTCTTCGTGAAGCGACTGACAGCAGTAACTAAATGATGACGAAAGTAACAAATTTCAATTGACGTTAGCGCATTGGCTACCTTCCATGCGTAACAACGGCCTCTAGCTGTGACAGCGCTCATGAGCTTTATTCTATAACCGTATTTATATACATGACTTTCCCACATTCTGCAAGCCCTATCTCATAGCAAATAGACGGCTGTATCGATAATCTTTTTCTCGTATATTTTCGTCGTCATCTGTTCCCAAAATTCGAATACGCCGAACATAGCTCTCAACCTCTTGCGGTGTTTGTTCAAACTATAGACCAGATCAATAGAAGCTAAAAACGCACTGGTTAAGACTTTGGTCTTCGAGCATTGAGAAATATTTTAGGGGGTTCTTACTTAACATATAGATATCATATTCTTTGTAATTGCAAAAAGGGCAAAATTTTTTCTACGTATATGTACATAAGCCAAGCATTGGCAAGGCTCTACTAACCCATTCATTAATGTATCCCAACCCATTAAGACTTAATACTATATACTATGAGAATATCATTATACGTATTAAAAAACAGTTTAATTTGTTATGCTCAACCAAAAATTGTCTAATCTTTGAAAAGGGTTTGACGTGAGCTCGGAGTAAGACCGAAATGTGAACGGAAATATCCAATTCTTACCACGGTTAACCCACGGCACCTAACCGATCTAAATAATAAAGTAACCGACTTCTGCGTACTCGCATGGGAAATTTGGACATTTCGTACCGTAACTTATATATTTATTCGTGTAAACTTCAAGGCTAAATTGGCTAGTTTTACTTCTTCATTAGTCTATCATTTCACGCCAAATCCCATGCTGAGTAGACAGAGAGTACCAAGCACCACGCTCGCCAGTTTCTAGGGCTCCTAACATCACCTGATAAAACCCGATCAATTTGGTCATGGTATTAAGTCTTGGCCTTCCTCGGCTCATACATCCTTCTACTTTCGCGTTGTATATCTTCATTAGAAATTACTATCTTTGCATATACAAATTGCGTGTGGTCAGTAACGTCCAGTTTCCTTCTGCGACCGCATTAGAACCACTATGTTGCCGTGCCGTGTTGTTCTGAAGGGACTTTTCTTCTGAGATTCCTTAGGCGATGCAATGAACTCCCTGCCAAAGTGTTCCCAATATGGGGAAGGTATAGTTTCCACTCCAAGGGTATCTTCAAAAAGGGCGTATGCACCTGCTCCTGGTGTTACGGTAACATTTACCATTCGTTTGTGTAAATAAGTTATGAATAAATAGTTCCTTTCTCTTTCCTTACTGTTACATGTTACGAAGATTGGTATCGATTCTCAACGAACATTAATTAGAATGGGCCATGGATCTGACACATTTCGTTACACATTACGATCACATTTATCGTGTATTAGGATATATCCACCAATTGTTTGTTAATTGCAATCTGTCATTTATGCTATAATGGACAATAATAATGTCCATTATAGCATAAGTGACGTAATGATGGAAGCGGTATTTACCGTGAGGGCATCGAAAAAGCATAATACTTCCTAATGCTCGTCTTCTACTGCTGCAGGCGCCGTACTTCGTACATGGGTAAACTTAGCACTTGTAGATAATGCTTATCTGACGTCAACCACATCAAATACCATACATTCAATTTTAAGTTTTTAAGTAGATGTCTTTTAAGCTATGAACGATTCTATTTGACGTATGTATTCATTTACTTTTTACCGCTACGGTGAAAACAAGCGTACGGCCTCCGTGATATAGCAATTACGGTAGCCTTTGGACGATTGCTACACCAGGAGTGTCACTCATGAGTTGCCGACCCTAAAACGTTTTTTTATACAAAGTAGGGAGGCATACAAGCCCACCTGATGTAAATCAGTTACCGTAGCCTATTAACGCTTGCAGTACATTAAGTATCGTTCGTGCGAAGCCACCTCTGCTGCTAACACAGTATCTCTCCTATGGAGATACTGTGTATCACTCGCACGATGCTTCCTCTGCTGCTTACACAGCAACTCCTTGAGAGCTTACTGTTGATCTGACTCACACGTAGGAACACCAGAATCCTATAGGGAGTTTTTATTTGGCGGCGGTTTTCTGTGAGATGGAGGTACTTCCCCAGACGGGCTGTTTTGATGCACCCTACCTCTCTTAAAAAACCCTGACAAACAGACATGTTCATGCACACAAATGTTTGTCTTATATGGGACTCGAACCCACGAACGTTAGTGTCAAAGTAACGTAACAGCGCGTTTCGCCACTGCGCCACCGAGCTCGTCAAAATCCACCTGATCTAAAGTGGTTACCATAGCCCATGAATGCTTGCAATAATACATTAAATATCGCACAGGTCCTTAATACTCGTAGGTTACTGGTAACTTCACTTACTCGCTGGAACACAACAAGTTGCGGTCTTATGTGTTGTGGAGATACATCCTCAGACGGACTGCTTTGATGTGCCCTACATGTCTTAACGTTTAATGAGACATTGTAAAATGGCGTGAAGTGTAGTTGTGAAACCAAATTTTTTTTTACTTGAAAACTCCTACGTATGTATATAAATATCCTCGACACTTTAAAGTACATTATTGAATGAATTTTTTAACTCCACAGTTCGAGATGGCGACACGGTGAAGCATTACCGAATCAGGCAGTTGGACGAAGGTGGATTCTTCATAGCCAGACGCACCACCTTCCGTACTCTCCAGGAGCTAGTGGAGCACTACAGCAAGGATGCAGACGGACTTTGCGTATCGCTCAGCAAACCCTGTGTACAGGTCAGTAGTGAAAATATTTTTTACTTTAAAGCCTTGCTTCCCAAATATATAAAACTACCCCCTAGGTTCGATTGCTTCAGGTGAGGGGTCCATCAGATTCAAACATTAGTTTCGCAGGGGGTCTACATAGAGCAGAAAATATATAGGTAAAGTGCCTACGGGACGAAAATGTTTGGAAATCTGCGTTAAATCATCGTCGACCCACCCCTATATAAATCAACTACTACCAGCCGCTAGGTGGTTTGAGGTCATCAGGCGTTTATGGTAGGACGGTAAAAGATTTGGAATTTGGGGACGTTTAGGCGGTTTATATACCCGACATGGTAGATTGAAAAACAGCCGAAAATATTTTTTTCTTGGCATAACAGACATACATATAATAGACATAAAATCTATACCATAACGAAGTAGAGTTTTGAAACAATAAATGCAATTATTATTGTAAATGGAAAACAAAATTTAATACTTATTATACTATATATATATATAGATATTATATATATATATGTATAGTATAAATATAATATAGATATATAATATAATATATAACTTGATGCAAAGTATACTGTATATGTAAGCCCTGATGGCTTTCATTCAGCGACAGCGGAGTGTTACAGGCTAAAAGGGGAAGTAGTGTTCATAATGCATATAATAATATGGGCCCAATAAGTCATACAAAAGAGCTTCCATTATACATATACCTACTAGATATTTATTCTTACGATAGATGCCTGGCGTTCCATAGTCTCTGCCTTCTCCAATGGGAGACAGGCGTGTTGATATATATATTTTTTTATATACCACTAAGGTGACAAACAAGCATACGGCCTGCCTAATGGTAAGCAGTTACCATAGCCTATGGATATTTGCAACACCAGGGGTGTCACTCTTGCGTTGCCAACCCTCAAATGTATATATGTCATTATCTCCGATGTTTCGTTTACTGGCATTCAAAATTTGACAGTAGTTATTATTGAATTAAACAATTTCAATAGAGAAGATGGTTGGCAAGTACCACCTGCTTGGAATCCAGTCCTAAAAATAATCAAGTCCCAAACCCAAAGATCTAAAAAATGTTCTGACACTGTGAGCGATTTTTGTGTGAATCGGAATGTATAATTAATCCATCCATGTCGGTAGATTAATAATTGAATAACTAATGTAAGACAAATACCACCTTAGTCTTCCTGCGACCACGGACGCTGCAAAGCGTTCGAAACGTCAGGTTCAACAAAATAAATAAAATACTTCCGTTAAAAATTGTTTACTTCAATGTGTAACAATCGCGAAAACCTAAGACAATAGTAGTTATTATTTATGATCAATTTCAAATGGTTACATATAAATAGCGAAGAGTTGGTATAATTGCTCTAGGAAAAGAATTTAATTCTACCCTTCAGAAAGCGCTCTCGTCGTAACCAGAAATACAAGGAACTGAACATGTCACGGAAATGTAAACAATTTATATTGCTATTACGAACCTCATAGAAGTAATAATTATAAACTTTAAATATACATTTAATATAGCGGTTGCATTTTCCAGTTTATTATACGTACGCAGACCAAGCGGAAATAATGACTGTCACAAACTATAAATTAAACGATATCTATCTAGCTTTTATATAAAAACAATTTGAGATACTAAAATACATACTTTGTGTTTTACGAACGTTTTAAGCGTTAGCCACTCATAGGGAATGTTAGCTTCTTGTTAACGGCACCTATTGTCCAACGAACCAAAGAAACGTTCACAGGTTCGAAGAAACCCCATTAGATTGTCATATCAGTTTGTCATCACAATAAATGTATATGCAGTAGCTCAACTGACGTCCATAAGACTTTTCGACATAATGACAAATGCTCGGGTTAGAGCGTGAACGATTGGTCACTCTTTACAGCGAGGAAAGCGTACACAGAACAAAGAAAGTGGTAAGTCTTGACGTTATATTGGGTTGACTTGATTATGAAATTCACTTGCATTTGTGTATCTATGTGAGGGTGATAATTTTCTGGCATTTCTTTAAAGTTATCCTACTGATTTTTACCTTTTCTTTGTGAAAACATCACGACATCGTAAAATCTGAAACATAAAGTGTGCGTAACATATTAACAAGACACAGTCGATACCATAATTTTAACTCGAAGTAAATGTCTGAATGTCTTTGTGAAATACGATTATTTTTATCACATAAAGGATTTGCCAAATTCCTTAGATTCATTTCGGAATGCACTTTCGTTGAATATTAAGGCGGCCCACTCACTACATCCGATATATAATTTTAAGTGTGCATGAAGTGGTACATTTTACTCATTATTTTAATGTCAGTTGGGAGGAAAGTGTATTAGCGTTTTAAAAATAAATGTTAAATTTAGTGTTTGACTTACTCAACGGACTGTCAATCAAGGAAATTTTCTGAAACTATTTTTACATGAACCATTATTAACATCATGTCGTGTGTGTGTGTCTCAATCAATATTCAATGTTACATTGAAACCTTGGTTGAAACTAAACGTTCACATACAAAGCTACGAAACAACTTATAACAAGCGGTTCGACTGTAGGAAACTAAAGTAAAGAACTCTCTTTATATTCTGTGGTTAGCGACGACGGTCTCCATAATAAGGTCGGTGTTAAGCTTAACGAATTATCGTAGACAACCGTTTCGAATGTGTACCACAGCCTTATAACAACTTACGAGTTCGTTTGGTTTGTGTGAGTTTTACCCGTCCATCTGTCCACGCAATAAGTACAACAACAAAAACATAATACACAAATTAAAACTTTGCGATACTTTCTGATTTACATGTTATGTAAGTAGGTATCTGTAACTCAATTTTTTTACATACCTATGTGTGTTCAATGACGTAGGTAATATATGCTAAGCTTTTTTATTTCTATTAAAAAATCAATAGGTATGTGGTGAGGGGTCAAATTGAAAAAAATCGTAAATTAATTAGAAAAAAATAAAAAATTTGTAACGATTGCTTACGATCCTTATTTTCAACCGCAGTAACCTCTTGCCATAAGGTGGTCATCGTTCGCTAAATCCATATAAAATAAATCGTCATTATAGTTATGAATGAATCGACATTCATCTCAAGCAGAATTCGAGAGGATAAACAAACAAAATTGCAAATAGGTACAAATATAAATTTGGCGACTGTTTTAAAACCGGTTGCTTGTAAAAAAAACCCGCGCACACGCAATAACTGTTCGGGCGTCATGCATAACGTCATTATTCAACAGAATAAGTTAAATCACGTTTTCGTAGAAAACTCGAAGGTTTGTGCATTACCTTCGCTATTGAAATATACGAGTGATCGAAATAATCGCACATTTATTTTTTAATAGAGTTTTTTCTCAAGTTTATCTGGACCTGTTCTCCCAAATCTTGGATTAATAGTCGCCGTTTTTTTATACAATGTCGGGAGGCATCAAGCATGCAGCACAACTGATGTAAAGTGGTTACCGTGGCCTATGAACGCTTGTAATACATTAAGTATTCACTCGCACGATGCCACCTCTGCTGTTAACACAGCAACTCCTTAAGAGCTTACTGGTGACCTCACTCACACGCAGGAACACGACAACTCTACGGGGGTTGTTATTTGACTGCGGTTTTCTATTAAAAATCTCTTAAAAAATCGCGCAGTGTAATACGCGGCCGGTACTTCGATACAATGTGTCAATGGGTAGCTTTACGCACTATTCACTATCTTGAAACGTGACAAACCTAATACTAAGTATTAAAAAACCCCTGAGTGCTCTGAAATATTTCGAATGAATGAAGGTCTTTCTCCATCTATATTAATATACCCGTTCCCTAGCACGTATATATTTATTAAGCGATACGATCAACTCCACTTTACGAAAGAAAACTGCCAAGTATAAACTCTCTCAATTGCGTTATTTTGCTACGAGAAGTTAAGCGAGATTGCCAACACGTCCCTGATAAGTTGTGTATTACCAAATTACAGTTTAATTGGATAAACTCTAAAATTGATATACGCGATGTACACTACACGTAATATAACGGTAGTACCACACGTAATAAATGAAGATGTTACTGCGCGTATTATTTTATTGGTATATGGTAAACTCACTAAAGTAAATATATTGAACAATACTACATAACAAAAAAAATGTTTTACTTCTCAACTATGAACACTGTTCGACCTGGTTCTCGATGCGCTTTCCTTTATTTTGGAACTATCAGCCACTTTTTATTTTATTCATAGCGCCTGTATTTCCCGAATTTGTAAAACCATCTCAAAAGTGAAGTGTGCTCTAGGTCAGTGTCAAAAGTACACCTATCTTGTTAAACATTGTACGGTGGTATGAAACCCTTCGTCAGCAAGTCTAATTCGCACTTGACCGGGTTTTCAGCAACACCGTTCCTATATGAAATCTATATGTTTGTCTGTGTTTGTGTCTGTCGCTTTTTTTCGAATATTCCAATTTTGACTTCAGATTCGGATTCAACATAAAAGTAGAATAGGAATGTCTGAAAAACCAACCTCCTATCTCTTAATTTTTATTTCAGATTCGAAAAGTAAATTAAAAAGTAGAATAGGTATGTCTGAAAAACCAACCTCCTATCTCTTAATTTTTATTTCAGATTCGAAAAGTAAATTAAAAAGTAGAATAGGAATGTCTTAAAAACCAATATCATATTTCTTAAGGAACATGATCAAAATGGCCGACAAAGTTTAAAAAAAAAATTGTTATATATTTGGCGAGCCAGGTGTTCCTCTGGCAATGCAAGCTTGCGCATTCTCAACGGGTTTTTTGTGTATTAATTAAGCCCCTTTACTGTTGTATCAATATGTCCTTCTATAAGAGCATTTCCAGATCGATAGTTTACGTAATAAACCTTTACAAGCAGATTGACTAATAAACGTAGATTTTTCTTTAGTATTTTGAAATCATATTTCATAAGTATATAGATGGCCACTTCGACCTACATGACACAAACGTCTGGCCAGGTAATTTGGTCCTAATGTTTTAATACCCAATGCAGCCCAAAACCAAATCTATCTACATCATTTTTTGTTGCCTTGCATTTTGTATACCGGGCTAATCAAAGGAATGATTGATTGTTTTTATACAATGTCGAAAAGTATACATAGTATTACAGTCCATCGGATGTTTAGATCAGGTACGGTAATGTTACCGTAGCCTATGCTTGTAACGCAAGGATATTGCGCTCAGCCATACCCGCTGCTAATACCTACAACAACTCCTATCTGGCAACCTCTATGATCGCTTGGCATAGCGTACCGCTTGCACGTGGCAAGCACCTATCGCACCTACGCCACAAGGGTTTACTGGTAACCATACTCATTCACAGGAACAACTCTTACTACTCAGGGAGTTATCATTACGGTCCTACAGCCTTCTGAAAAGTGGAGCTACCTGGAACTCTTAGTTTGTAAAACAAACTAATGTCAAGGTTTTAAAAAGAGTTTTCAGCATGGGATGGGAAAAGGCAGGAAGAAGTTTTTACAGGTTTAAACGTACAACTGATGCCTCCTAGTTTACCTAGTCTATACTCCCCCGCCTGTTGAGGCTACTGTAGCTCCTTACAATCAGGCAGGGTGTATATTTATTTGTCACCTTAAAAAATAACAGTATCCATTATTACATAGTTTTTTATTTTATTTTAGTAAATTTATTAGTCATAATTTATATTGATTTGATAAGTGATTTTCGTTGTTAACTTAAATAATTGATTGTAGACCAAGTATATGAGCACTTCGTCCCAGTGGGTTTTTACGGTCAATGATAACATCCATGCAAACGCAATGAAATTGTAATCATGTATATCAAAATTTAACCTCAGATAACATCTTAGTTGATACTGTGACGTAATTGCATCGATAAGGCTGATAGATAGATGTGATTTCAGTCTCAATGGTTATGTTATTAAATAATGTACCTGATATTAAAATAAATATAAATATTGTCGGACAAATTACACAGCGCCATCTAGCCCAAAGTAAGCGAAGCTTGTGTTATGGGTACTAGACAACTGATAAACATACGTAAATACATTTTTTTTTTGTAAATACATACTTATTATACATAGAAAATACCCAGACCAAGACAAACAGACATGTTCATGCACACAAATGTTTGCCTTGTGTGGGAATCGAACCCACGAGCGTTGGTGTCAAAGTCGCGTCATTCACGACTGAGCCACCGAGCTCGAAAATTAATGTTTAATTCAGCCACTGCTGGGCCTTGAAACCACTCCTGAATTCTAAGGCGTCCTTATTGCGCGCATAGCTATTGCTAGCGATTTTGAAGGGATGCCGAGCCTTGCGCCTCAGTAAACGTATACATGAGTAACTTCAAGGAAACGTCGGAAATCATTGCAGACACCTTAGAGACACACGTAGGCAAAGTCCGCAGTCAGCTCTGGTTCGACTAACGCTACTCTAATGTTTTAACGTGAGCTTTAACAGTTATGTCATAAAAAACCCTTTCCCTTTACATACATATTAATTCATCTGTCACCTCGGTGTGGAGTTTGCAATAAGTAATTTGCAAGAAAGATGTGTAATTTAATTGTGAATTGTAAACTTGTTTGTGGTGTTAATAATAAATAAAATAAAAAATAAATAAAAAGAAGACCTAAGTCCGACGTTTAACCTTCTGTTACATCTCGCTACTGTGCTAGCTCTCCAATGCAAGCTTTGATAATTAAATATCCTTATTACTTCAAACGAGCAATATGTTGTATTTATAAGGTTTTGCTGTCACTTTTATCTATAACAACAACGCCAATCGAAGCCCTGTCGTCCAGGTACCTAGTTAAGTGAAAAGACCTAAATGTGCAAGTCCACCTACTGCTTATATTCGTTTAGACGATGCATGTGACTCAGCTGGGCTATCAAGGTCACGCGACAAACATACAATTCCCAATGTATTATTACGCGTGAACATAAATTGCAAAATTCAATATCGGTACGACAATAAAATTTATGGTTCTCGAACGCGCACCTTTGTGCACCGTGCGAAAAATATTACGAGGCATTGAACCGAGGATGGTTTAAATTCACCAAAGGGATAACGTTTCCTGGACCACAACTGTGGTATTTGTACTTTTCTCCAGAGCTGGTTTTACCATTTTGGAATTTTGTCCTTATGTTATCTGTTGCCGGCTACTGGTGACATGGCCACGATATGTGGCTTCACAATATAGTAAATGTGGCGGATTATGTATTCCATATAGAGCATCTTAATTTGTAAGGTGATCGCAAACATATTGCATGCATATATGTTTAAAGATGCTTTTTAATAAAAAAAAATGTAATCAGCTAATTGTATAATTCATGTTTTACTCATTAGTCCCGTATTCATATTTGTTTGTGTTTTAAGAAATACAGACGTGTTTTTAATTTCTTAGTAAATTGAATTGTAGTATTCATTATCGCGTTTACCAACCCTTCAATATTTATCAGTTTCATCTGGATTTAAGG
This sequence comes from Pyralis farinalis, assembly GCA_947507595.1. Lineage (NCBI taxonomy): Eukaryota > Metazoa > Arthropoda > Insecta > Lepidoptera > Pyralidae > Pyralis > Pyralis farinalis. The sequence continues at coordinate 13,592,940 of OX382277.1, read as the reverse complement.
AAAACCGCTCTACGACCCACCATTTTCATAGGCTACGGCAACCGCTTCACATCAGTTTTATTTGTTTGCCATACATGTATAAATAAAGGACCTACGCGACAGTTTCAGTAACGATTAAGAACCTGTAACAGGAGGATAATTAAAAAATTGGAGGATAAATTAAATAAAGAGCTGAAAGATTGAAAGAGAGTGTCGATATTAAACTAAGGCATGTTCCGTTAGTTCGAACATGTAGAAAGAATACAGGCGAAAGAAATACGAAAAATACCTACCACGATCAAATTGGTCGCGTTTTTTCAGTAGGTAATGTCAGAAACCATAGGAATCGGCAAGCGTTGTATGAAGTGAAGAGTTATAAATATTAAAGAAACGAGCGAGCGAGGTATGTTAGTATCGCGTTTTGTGGCACTTTGTTCTCTCTGCCTACTCCTAGAAATGGATGCAAGGGGTTTGACATGAAGATATAGATATATATTTTTTTATATCTTCACGCCAAGGCCCTTGCGGAGTAGGCACAGAGAACCGAGCGCAATAAGACGCGGTCCTTACATACTTCACTCGCTTCTGTGATATTCATAGCTCTTTTCATGCACGCTCGCCGGTTCCTGGGACTCCTGACATATAGATAATTGAGATTAAAATATCCGATTGCATACTCTCGCAGTGTTTATGTCCATACAAGTTTATGCAGATGTTTAGTTCAGCTGGAATCTTTAACAACAGACGGAAAGGTACGCCGACAAATTTATGATAAACAGAATAACATCTTTCGTTACTCGTTTCCTCGAAGCAAAAAAAAGTAAAAAATGCAAACCTATTGGAAAACCTCTTCTTTTTATAATCGCTTAAAAGTGCAGTTTATTTCGAAACCCATTGAAATTGTCACTTACAAAATACAAATAACAATCACTGCCTACAAGTACGTATCAAAAAACAGGTGCACGTGTTTGTATGACTGCATCATGACATCGCATACACCTGCCACATAACTGAGATTTATAAATTTAATTTGCGTCACTTGCATATATTCTAACGATTTATTTATACAGTAACGTTACTATTATGAAACGTGGAAATTCCACATGCACTAATGCAACAGATTGGCACTCCATCACGTAGCAATTAAGCGCAATCTCTGTAGATTCTTATTCAATGATTCTCTTGAAACAGATGCTCTTCTCTTGTTACGTAGTTTCTAGAATTTCAAGGGTCAAACTTCCCTTCCAACTTTAGACGAAACACGTATAAAAGATAGCAAGAGAAGTTAGTTTGACCCTTGAAATTCTAGAAAATATGTAACAAGAGACGAGCGACTGCTTCACGAGAATCATTTAACCCTTCGAAACCCGGGTGGTCATATATGACCGCGAAATGTATGGGAAAACTTATATAACGGGTTCTGACTGCTATTTGTTGAAACTCTCGAAACCAAAGCATGCAGCGTTGCTCTACCTTCAACGACGCTGCATTGATGATGTTACTCAGCGAACCAAAAAGCAAGGTTTTCTCGCAATGACTGTATTGTTGCTTCAACTCGCGTAGCATGAGTATCTAGTCATGTAGACTCTGAATAAATAAACGTATAAACAAAATGTTCTTAATAAAAATAATTTGCTATCGATTTTCTAGGTTCCAGTATTTTTCATTGTACATTGTAGACGCAACAATCAGTATTATGGAACCAAACTCTTGCAGGCAAACGCTCAGCCTTATTTGCATTCACAGACGTACAAACAGTCAATTCTGTACTAAAAGACTACTAGAGCTACTTTACAGCAGAGACTAAGACCGGAGATCAACACATTAAGTTCTATATGCCACACTTAAAACTCCTGTTTTTTAAATCTGACTAGTTTACAAACAGCGCAATTCTGAAATCGCTCGATCTGTCTATCTCAGATTACATAGTCTATCTTCGTATTCTTATACTTTTACTAGTTTATTGATAAACTGTACCTTCTGTTAGGATATTGGTTCATGCATGCAAACCTAAAAAGAAATAGCTCTTCCCGTAAAACCAAACAACTTTGCTAAAGGAACTTCAGTTCATAATAGAAAAGTCAGATTTCCTATACAAACTGATCAACTGAACTGGATAAATTTTATGAAAATTTAATAAATTTTAAAAGAAAATATTTATTTACTTTTTTACCATTTCGAGTTCATTTACCAACAATTGTTCGTTTTATGGTAACCTGGAAGATACTTCGAGGTTTATCTCTAGGAACCAGACAATTTTTTGTGGTATACTCTAGTTAGGTTTTCTGCTGAGATGCATTCACCGAGTTTCAGCTGGCGAGTGCTCACTGCAGCACAGTATTATGTAATTAACCAAATAAAAACTATTGCCGTTCCAATTTCGCGATCGGCCAGCCGAGCGCGCGCCAAGGCCGAGAAGGCGCCACTTTCGTTACGGTACAGGCGCTGCGTGAAGTACGCAACATTGGACGACAACTCTTTTGTTGCTTCCTTAACTGTTTAAGAAATCTTCGTGCGTCATCCATCAGTTAATGATACATCTCTTAAAACTTAACGTTGATATCTTGAAGTACTCGTTGTACAAGATTTGACCGCTGTGATCGAGACATCTTCTCAGCTCATTTCTCTTCAGTCTAATATTTTAAGTACATTGTTTATCTCTCTGTACCGTCACATAATTTTAAAATTTACAAATGATTTTGAGAACCACATGATAATATTTATAATGCTTTATGGCCTTTACATATATTTTAAAAATACTCAACATATAATAAAATTGGGGATGCTCTGTTTGCGCCTTTAATACATTTTCTGTTTAAACATGCGACACAATGAAACTAGTGGCCATTTTCAAGAAAATAAAGTCACCAACCTATGCCTCCACCGACCTCACTGATGCAAATCGTAGGAGATAACTCTTCTCTCTTTCTTTCTCTTAGCTCTTTCTTTCGTGCCATGGGTAATTCCTGTCTCACTTTATATTTACACCTCCGTCCATTGTCTCTCATTAAGGCTCCCCACTCCCTTCTAGCTTGAACGCTCAGTACTGTCATCATCGTGATATCTAAATCAGCACGATAATTTGTAGCTGAAAGCACGCGTAACATAACTTACTTGTCCATGTTCGTCATACCTTCACATAACAATATAAACAGAAAAACAACATGGCAGTATATTCTTCTATCTACCCTCTATGAATATCCAAAGGCGTTGTTAAGCAACCTGATAAAATCAAATGTCAGATGTTACCAATGTTGCAAAACGTATGTAAGCCAATATTGAAGGAACACTATTTGACAGATTTGATTGGGTGATTCATCAAACCGCATATCAGTCATTCATTACAGTTTGCGTCGGGTGGTGCGATATTGTTGGTATTGTGTAATTATAAGATTATAAATAAAAATAACAATGAAAGAAGAAACAATGCAGAATAAAAGAATGACGGAATGAATATAGAACTCGAAAGTATAAGGACGTACCAAATGGAGAGTAATTATCATTTGATGATATCAAGAGCCTTTAAAATCTGCCAGCGTACATGAAGAGTTATGAACATGGGCCTTGTTTGCTACACCCTATCGAATAGCAAACGAGCACGGTTAGTAATAAGAAGTACCTTACAGAAAATCGTTACCAAATAACTCCCTGAAAGGTTGTTGAGGTGGCTGCTTCATGCTTGCATAAGCCCGGCCGTATAAGTAGTAAAAAAATACCAGTCGTTTCAAAAAATATGCAAGCATTGCCGCGGGAACTTGCTTGCTAATGTGTTTCAAAAAAAATCTTAATACGATATCATCATCCATATACATCCCACTACACGAGTATGACTCTAATGCTAAATCAGTTTCAATTATTACTTGGCATTGACTGCATTTTACAGCACTTGTGTAATAAATACAATGCACGAGAAAGTTCTGCAATTGACCCCGTACTACATACGTTACATTTACGTTATGACATGCTTTGTCTCTCTCATCATGTACAATATACTGTATTTAAATAAAATACTGATATAGCTGATTCAAAATGCGATTTTGTAAACGGTGACGAGAAAAAAAACAAGTATTTTTAACTTCCCATTTTTAGGGGAAGTTAAAAAGGCTCAAAATTCAAATTTTGTTGATGTTTACATTTCAAGGTCACGTGAGGCGGTTTTACCATTTTTTAAAGATTGGCTGTGTTTGTACATGAAAAACGTTTACACTCAATTCTCTGCCAAACCGCTAAAACAAGCGGATTTTTTATTGTTTGTATATTTAACGTAAATTAGTCCCGATGACATTTTCGAATTAATCTGACCAAGTAACTATGCAATAGTTTAGACAAATGTTAATTTTTTCAGATCTTTAAATGAGAAGTCTTTGTAACTTACTAATAGACAAAATGCCGCCTCTTCTAGTTTTTTTTCTATGTAAACATTATGACATAATAATTATTGGGCACTCATATAGTTCTGGCTCAAACTGGGCGAATTTTATTTACAACTAGTGGGATGGAGTTTTATCAATAAATGTCAATTGAATTTCTTCTCTGCAAGTAATAGTCTGACATGAATACCAAACAAAGTATTAGGTATTTCAGTCATTTTCAATATATCCACGTAAATAACTAGTAGCCATCTGTATGTCCGAAGGAGTGAATCTACTCATTAATTGAAATTACTATACTGTTTTCAGTTGAAGACTAAGTAGTGTTAGGAAAAATTCACACTGTACCATTATATTTTCTCCCGTTTTGCTCACCGGTTCTGATCCATCATGATAACGTCGCAAACTAACCACGAATGATTGCGGTAACTTGCTAGTTGTTGATGTACAAGTTGCAATATTGCATATTACATAAACGCAGCAAGGAAATAAGATACTTTGCTCCTATGTTGACATTTATTCAAAGCATTACAATCGTTTAAATGTAACTTGCTTGCAAATGCAGTTTTTTTTTTAAACCACATCGAGTGGAAAGCATGTAGACCCTGACTTGATGTTGATATATAGGAACTAGCCTATGAACGCTTGTAACGCGAAAAGTATCGCTAGCGCGCTGCTGCCCTATGCTGTTAATGCAGCAAAATACATCACAAGCTTCTATTTAGTGTGAACTATTTAGTGCTCTTGTTGGTCTCTTAGCTCTGGACGCCATGTTTGATACGGCTTCTGCATCTATTTTCATTCACTAGCTACATACGGTTTACGAGGAATGCCTACGCCATAAACCATATAAATCACTTAACTGCGCATGAAGGCACCCGCGCTAACAAAAACTTTGTGTTTTAACGCCTAGATACCTCAGCAATTCGAAACTACTGACCGATGGGCGAATTTTTTTAACCCATAAGCCGATATGTGTCGTGATGTTCATCCACGAAGTAGCCAATAAAGGCTGCGTGTTCTATTTTACCCCACCACCACGTAGCGGCGAATAAAGTTACTACGTAATATCGATGTCATCGGTTCTCCGTGTATGATTATTTACCTCGAGCTTCCCCGTGCTTAGAAGAGCCGTAGACCCGGCTGATAGTCAAGACAATGGCCTTCAGGCACCTTGAAAATAGATAATTAGGCACCGTTTTGATAGTATACTTCACCTAAACCGCTTCACATGACGAGACCTGGATCCCACGTTCGTTGAAACGAGTATGGGTTCATGCGCTGATGATACTCTATCATAATTGTGCCTTTTGAAAACGAACATAGCTTTTGTGGTATTCGGTACTGTTATGTAAATTGAAAATAGGTTGCACTTGCAAATAAGTAGAATACGTTCTCTCAGAACATTTGACTTAGTTGGGGCGTCGTATTATATTTTTCTGTTACAACTTTTTCCAGCGTACTTGCTATATGGAAATATACTAAAGTACAACTACAAAGCGGGTAAGATTTGCTAGTAAAATTATAATAAATGTTAAATAAAACAGGTAATAATGTTAGTTACGATTTTATAAACTACTTTGTTGGTTTGTTATAATGACAGCAACTTGGACTTGCAGGCTACTGTTATAAGACTCACGCGCAAAACCGAGGGTAAAATCTAGTTATTACTTAAATGAGGGCCACGATCCTTGCGAGGATTTAACACACATACATTTCCTGGCATGTTCAGATGTATTCAAAAGATTATTTACGTGCACGGAACCGGTTCCACATATTTGTTTTGTATGCCTCGAGTTCGTTACTAAGAAAAGTTAATTCAAGCTCTCCGCCCACTTAACTCCAAACCGTACAACTCCAATTCTCTGAATGCATTTTTATAAATTGTCTTCCTTCAAGCAGCAACTTAAGTTGATAAGTTTTTCGGTTATTCGGCATTTGTAGAACAAGCAAACGCCAGTGTCGTAAGAACTTTCAACATAATTTGGTTACTGAAATTCGCAACACTGAAAATGGAAGAAATTTTAGGAGATGCGAAATTTCTTCCTTGGAAAAGCGAAATTTTTAAAGAGCTTGACTAGTGAAACCCCTCTCATATCATTATGTTAGTAATGGAGAATAATTTGCTATAGCTCCCGTGGTACAGTTCGCTTTTTAAGATAACTAAAACCCGGTAACTTTATTGCTCTGAGCAATTTTAAAGCGGCTTATGTAAATTCAGCAAGGAAATTGTATTCTTAGCAATAAAGCTTGACCAGTGCTAGAATTATTTCTGGATTTTCAACGTAGTGGTGAAATGTTCGACTTGAAATTATGTTCCGTTTACAGTTCGTCCTATAAATCGTATTGCAATATTGTAATAAAAGAACTCTTGCCTAATACCTAAACTTTACCTTATGTTTTGTCTGTTATATGTAACGGGATTTGCCAAGGCAACAATTCCCGGAATTACAGAAACACGTCTCAACGAGGCCAGAATTCCTTCACAAAGGGCGGTAATGCGTTAGCACCCTCACTACAAATAATATTCACTTTGTGACATGACTCCAGACAGTTTGTCTTTGTCCTTATTTTAGGTGTATCTTTCTAAACCACGCTAATAAAGTTACTCCACGTTGAGGACTATAATATCTTTCCACGCACAATCCGAGTGATACCTATGCTATCAGTACGCTGGTCTATCATACTTTTCTAGGGATATCAACAGATCTGTTCTTTATCTGTTCTTTATAAAAACTTCACATATCATTGAAGAAACTTCACATTCGAATCAATGAATTTCCTTGATCCGTATCTAGAATCTTAAAACATTATTTCACTTCTTATTAAATAATATTTGATAAGGTTATTGGTTTTTATTATGTGTATTATATTTTCTTGTGTTGCTATGGATTTTCCACTCGTTAAATTTCGTAACATTTGTTTCCGATAAAGTAAACGTCAATATTCAATAACTTCATTAAGTGCCCGTTTGTATATATCTATTTTAAAAAATAAAACGATTCTTGACGATAAACTACTACTAATGAAGCTATTGTTTCGTAAATCGCTTTTCACAATTGTGTTTATTTGGGATCTAATGAAGGATTTGTTCTTCGCACAATGTCCGACATATAAACCATTAAGTGGGGTTCCGGAGGCGTACCTACAGTTTCAGTCGTTTTAGCGTTACTATTTACACTTACTAGCTTTTACCCGTGGATTCGCTCTCGTAGTTATAGTGAGAAATAACGAAGTTTTGACAGGGATGTGATAGTTTCCGAATAATCCATTCCACACTCCAGCCCTTCTACTCGCTGCACAATGGTCATTGTCAGTACTTTGTATATCCATTAATCGTGTTTGTTCTTTCACATAATAGCGGAGCAATGGACTGACATTTTTTATACATCGTCGGAAGGCATATACGGATACGGCCCACCCAATATAAAGCAGTTACCGTAGCATATACACGCTTGCAAGACATTAAGTATCTATCATTCGCACGATGCCACCTATGCTGCTGAATCAGCAACTCTATTCGCGGGAACACAACAATCTTCCAGGGAATTGCTATTTGACTGCGGTTTTCTGTGAGGTGAAGATACTTCCCAGACGGGCTGCATTGATGCGCCCCATCTCTCTTAAAAAAAATACTGGTTTAGTGTTATTTGGCCGAACCATATCGGCTTAAACTTCTAATGTACAAATGAAGTCTATCTAGCCTGACAGTTGTTTTCGTATTATAAATTGATTTTATATTATTAAATTATATATTGTATTTGAGTAAGTTAGGACTGATTATTTTCACTAGATTTGTAAAGCCTAATAATGAAAAAAATCACTCTGATCACACACAAGTTCACGGATTTGGATGGTACCCTCCCTCTTACTTCGAGGGGCTCGGGGCCAACCTTTCCTAACTCCTTTGAGGATTGTTGTGTTCCTGCGTGTGAGTGAGGTCACCAGTAAGCTCCCAAGAAGTTACCATCGCCCGAGTGATATTTAATGTATTACCAGCGTTCATAAGTTACGGTAACCACTTTACATCAGGTGGACCGTATGCTTGTCTGGCTCCCAGCGTAGTATAAAAAATATATATTATAATTATTTATATAGCATAGAAATCGATGCACAAGAGTTGGCAGCCATGATGGTTTTACATAATGTAATACCAAGAGAGTCTTTTGTTTGAAATATTTTTTAGATTCTTACATTTCTCTTTGAAAATAAGATAGATAAGATATAATTATACTACAGTAACAAAAATAAACTCTTAAAAAACATTTCTCTATTCGATTTGTTTCAAGTTAATTGATTGAATTTACTACTTACTAGCTACTAAAATCATGCAGACATTAAAAGTTCAATGCAATGTCATGTCTCATTGCCACGATATAGTACAATGGTCGAGTTAATTTGCTCGTATCATAATTTAATACTAAACAATGCGACGTCCATCAAACAAGGTTAATCCCAGTGTGAGGTTCAAGGCTCTTTTCATGCATCGGTAACGACCGCCAGCGCCAAGGGATATAATGCATAAGGGCTTGAAGCAATGTTGAATGCCTTTGGCGCTTCAAACTTCGATGCCAGAATCACTTACAACCATCCTTCTATTGACTGAAACAATACCAATGGAGTGGAGAGTTGCGACGGCTCCTACTGGTCAGGTGAACCATAGCGACATATATACAAGTGTTTTGACTTGGAGTTGTCTATTATGGAGCTATTACCCCCTTTGCCTTTGTTTTCTTTTATTTTACATATTACAACTGCAGCTGAATGGAGAATATTCACAAATTTGAAGTATTATATATTCTTAATGTTTACAAATTTTATAGGCTAGCAAGATTCTGTAAAAAAATACATGTTAAAATTAATTTTATGTGTCAATCAAATAATTTCCGTTCATATAGCAAAACTAATCGCTCTGGGAAAGTTAAATAGATTTTTGAAGTGAAAACTTCTTTAGCGGCGTTGTGCACTTTTTGATCCTCTAGGGAGTTGTTATTTGGCTACGGTTTTCTGCGAGGTGGAGGTACTTCCCCAGACGGGCTGCTTTGATGCGTCCTACCTCTCTTAAAAACACCCAGACCGCATTTACAAAATGCGCTCTGCGAGAGGCGGGTGTGACATTATATACCCAACGTTAACTCTCTCCTGTTTTACCATATTACAGGCTCACAGTATATAACAAATAATAATATACAATAATTATAATAATTATTATTTATTATATATAAAAGTGCATAGCAAAACGAGCTAGTATTTACGTGTACAATAATTACGTCGATATATAAGAAATATTTAAAAGTAATTATTCGATTACTTTTATTGTTAAACAAAATTATTGTAATTGTTGATGAAAGGCCCCGCTGTGACAAAGTTTCAAGTGATTCGTATTTACGAGGAAAATCGTCCAGTAAACATAGGCTATGTCAGTTGTTAATGATTGCTCGAACTTTTAATAGGTAAATGGCTTATGTTAGACGCTCGGTGTTAACAATTAACCTCCATCCGTGTATGTATGACCTTAAGTCACATAATATGATCCGTATATGTATCCCACCAGTCTCACATCGTCCCTAAGCCTGCCTGAAAATTGACAAATTGGAAACATTCATATGTTACGCGAAAGTGCCGAATAGTGGTCCAATTTTCTTCGGTTATCGATGTCGTGATTAGTGCGCATAGTGTGAATAAGATATATAAGAAAGATCAAACACTTATAAAATAAAATAAAGTACGTAAAGTAATTAAGTAAATCAAGTTATTATTATTTATGGTAATAAAGTGTGTTTACGCCATTTACTATTATATATATATATATATATATTATACATTTTGAATATAACTGAATATTATATTCAAACTGTCACAAACACCTTAGATTAGAATTATGCGACGCTCGTGGGTTCGTTTCCCACACATGACAAACATTTCTGTGCATGAACATGTCTGTTTGTCTTGGTCTAGGGGTTTTTAAGAGAGGTAGGGCGCATCAAAGTAGCCCGTCTGGGAAAGTGCCTCTACCTTACACAAAAACCGCAGCACAACTCTCTGGAGTGTTGTTGTGTTCATGCCTCTGAGTGAGGTCACCAGTAAACTCCTAAGGAGTTGCTGTGTTGGGAGTAGAGGAGGCATCGCGCGACTACTTATTGTTTTACAAGCGTTCATAGGCTACAGTAACCGCTTTATATCAGGTGAGTACGATTGTATGCCTCCCGACGGTGTATAAAAAAATTGGTTTAAAATCCAGGATGGAAAACTCAAAAAAAGATTCTCCGAGCAAATATGGAATGTTCCTAGTCATTCAAAACTCATTAAGAGAGAAAAGTCTATGTTGCACACATTAATTTTAGAACCAAGCATTATTTTTCGAATATACTACTATATATATATATATATATACTGTATTAAAGATGTAATTAATAAATAAATATTGACTCAAATACATTATTAGCGAGTGAGGTATGTAAGGATCGAGTCGCGTGGCGCTCGGTTCTCTTTGCCTACCCCGTAAGGGATTTGGCGTGAAGTTATAGATAGATAGACTCAAACACTTACTAAAAACTTAAAACTAGACATATATGCATAAAGAAACGTGATATATAGGTATAGATAATAGACAACGGCTTATCGTCATAAAGTTGACAGATTTACAGACATCTGTATTACACAACCAGTACAGGCACTGTTTTCACAGGCGGTTGGGATTTTATTGTGCCGCATAAAATTAGTAGGTAGTCAATCCAATTTTACGAATATATGTGTAAGTTTATTTTGTTCTTTTACATGACGCGCTTTTTGCGCGTGTACCAAACAGCTCTGAGTAACTTGCGTATTGCTAGATCTCACTATCGCGCCGCCATCGAAAAATCTAAGGGTAATTTGCTAAAACGAATAGTAGAAAGATTAAATTGTGAGGGACCGTGGTCTCCCCTGTATCACGAATTTAAGGCAAATAGGCGCATTGATCAGGCCTTTGTTTCTAATATTAAACTTGATAATACCCACACCCTCGGTATAGAGGAGACTACTGATGCACTTTTGCATGCTTTAATTCCGGATGATTGCCCTGATAATGATAGTGACTACCATCGCGAGGTGAGGGCCGCGGTAGATCTGTGCCCTGCCAATCCAATGTCAACTGTGGTGTCAATGGACGAATTTCTACATGTTGTAAAAACATTACCAACAAATAAAGCTTCTGGTGATGATAAAATCTCAAACAAAATGATCAAGGAAGCTTGTAAAGTAGCCGCGGAACCTATTTTAAAGGTATTAAACCGGTGTATTGTAGAAGGCAACTTTCCTAGCGTTTTGCGTAGTGGTGTTATAAAGATAATACCAAAAAGCGGTGATAAGCAACCCGACGATCCGAAGTCTTATCGCCCTATTACCCTACTGCCATCGTTGGGTAAATTACTTGAACGTTTAATTGTACCACGTCTGTTGCCCGGTGGCCCTCAATTTCATAAAAATCAATTCGGCTTTACCATCGGCAAGTCTACTGTTGATGCGGCACTCGTAATGCGTAAAATTGTGGAACTCTCGGTTAGTAAATACGTTGTAGGTATTTTCTTAGACATTTCAGGTGCCTTCGATAATGCTTGGTGGCCAATGTTGTTGCTGAAACTAAAGGCGAGAGGTTGCCATAGCAACATATACTCCCTTATTCGATCGTGCTTTTTTAATGGTACAACTAAATTAACATTTGGGCATTATGCTGCTTCGAAGGTGCTTACGCAGGGCTGTCCTCAGGGTTCGGTGTTAGGACCGTATCTTTGGAATATCGGTTTTGATGACTTTCTTAGCCTACCCTTACCGGAAGGGTGTTCGTTAACTGGCTACGCCGATGACGGCCTCTTATTAATAAAAGCTAATTCCAGATCAAGTATAGAAAAACTAGCCATTACTTGCCTTGGCCTCATTTCAGACTGGGGTTATCGTAACCGTCTCGATTTCGCACCTCACAAAACATATCAGCTCTTGCTTAAGGGAAATTTGCAGGTTCCGCCGCGATTCCACTTCAATGGAGTATCAGTTGCAAATAAAAACTCGGTTTGTTACTTGGGATTACTGTTAGACAAAGGTTTTAATTACATTGAACACATAAAGCAGGTTGGAGAAAAAGCCAAAAAGAACTTTTATGCGTTAACTCGAATTTCCACCTCGACGTGGGGCTTAACTTTTAAAACGTTAAAAATTATTTACACAGCCACATATTTAGGATGTATTACGTACGGTTCACCTGCATGGGCTGATAGGGCTACCATAGGTGCTGCGCGTCGTAAGTTGCTGCAAAGTCAGCGGCTCGCTTTAATATTCTTATGTAAATCGTATAGAACTGTGAGCACCGAGGCACTACCAGTGCTGGCAGGCGTATTACCAGTTGACTTAGAAATTCAACGCCGGGCTTCAATGTACTACACCTCTAAAAACATACACCCTGACTTTCTAAAACGCCGCGATATTGACAAAATACTTAGATTGTTCAAACCCATTGACGAGGTATTTGAAACTTTACTGTCGGAATGGCAAGAAAGATGGGAAACTTCTACTAAAGGACGCCATTTGTATCTGTTCTTTCAATCAGTGCGAGACAGATTAAGTAAAGAGTGGTTAGAAGTCGATCATCCTGTTGCGCAATTTTTAACAGGGCATGGAAACTTTAGGGCGAAGCTCTTTTCATTTAGACTTGTGTCATCGCCTTTATGTGAGTGTTCTACGACAAATCATGAATTCGAGCAAACAGCACATCATGTTCTCTGGGAGTGCGATCTCTGGCAACGGGAGCGGGACGATATGTTAAATTCCTTGCGTGTCACATCCGGGGTAGTATACTATTCTGATTTGGTGGCAACAAGGGAGAACTACCAGGCGTTTAGGCGGTTCTGCAATCATATTATTGGAATCGATGTGTTAGGTAACAACTCACAGTTTAGGTCCCAATAGTGTTAGATATTTGATAATCCGTGGTGCACGGCAGTTGAGCTTCACTTGACTAGCCATCTCTTTGAGGTTTTAAATGCCTTATTTGTCATATTGCTGTCTCTCACTTTGCCAAGAGGGGAAGTCAATTCCAAAACTTCCTACTCCTACAAATTTCTTCTGATTAAATTCGTTGTGAGTTCCAAGGCAGCTGTAGTTTAACCCCCGGGACGGCAATGGACTTCACTGTTCATTGCCTTTTTTGTGGTCGCCGCTGTTAATTCTGGCTACACAGGAGACACAGTGGTGGGTATGAGTGGTGGGCCTGTCCCGTAAAATGACGCGCTTTTTGTGTATTTTTATAAATTGATTTGACAATGAATGTGAAGAGAAGAGCAATGAATGTGAAAGAAGCGAGTGAGGTGTGTAAGGATCGGGTCACGTGGCGCTCGGTTCTCGTGAGGGATTTAGCGTGAAGTTATAGATAGATAGATTTGAGAATGACAGGCTAGTTAAAATCCGAATATCGCGTGTACAAATACCAGTTGTGAAAAATTCTAAAAAAAATATCATTGAGTGGCATTCTGTGGGTACACAGAAAAAATATTTTTGGGGCCAATCTTTAAAGATTTTTGTACTTTTCCGATCTATTCACACACGAGAACATTTTAAATATCATTCATAACCTTAAAATAACAACTATTATCCAGGCTTAATGATTGTTTTGATCCTTTTTGGCGACGTTAGTCTATCCGTTGTAAATGTTAAAATATAAAGTATAATCTTCTTCTTAGCGTTATCCCGTTTCCTAATCGATTAGGATTGACGGGCTCTGCCATGTAAGCCGAAGGATTTGGCGAAGACAATGATTTTTAAATGGAGCGACTGCCGTCATACCTCCACTGTCCAGAGGAAAAACCAGATCTTTCTTAGGTTAGGGCACACGTCTTTCGAAATTTATAATGTATTTCTTGGGCATGTGGATTTCCTCACGATGTTTTCCTTCACCGCCAAGCAAAAAAAAGAAGCAAAAGTGACAGCCCGCCTTTTTTAGAGAGTCACTTCGCGACGGGTCACATTGTATAACTACATATATAAATTAATACTTGTTACATATTTTTAAATTAAAAAGACGACGCTATTCTAATAAAAGAAAATGTCCTTACTTATTCTCCAAGGAGTCTTTGCGTCCATATTGACGTATGATAGCTGAAACATGGCTAAAGAAGCTTGAAAATAGTGTAAATGCTATAGAAATGAGAGCTCTGGAGAATGTCTATGGAGCTAGGATGATTGATAGAGTGAGAATTAGCGCGATACGTGAACGGTGTAGAATGAAAGAAAAAATATATAAAATTGTCCAAATGTCTAAACCATCTCAGTACACTACTGAGATGGTTTAGACATTTGGAACAAAAGTGACGGGAGTGAGTGACGATGTAGGTAAGGGTGAGTCTAGGCGCACACACGTTTATCAAATAGCTGATGTGCTGCTAAAGGTCAAATTAAAAGCACATTTAACCGACCAGCATGCGTTAAAAGTTGATGAATGGAGAAGCGAAACGAATACGTTTGAAAAGAACTACCTCAATGGAAGACGAAGAAGATGTAAATTGTACATCAAAATCACAGTCACAATATAATTCTAATTCCACTTTACCACCGGCACTCAATATATGATTGATTGTATAACAATATTCGCACTTTCTGCTACGAACCTGGTTATTACTCAACTAAGATTTGCGATATGTTCTTGTGTCAAAATCGTCATTGTGACCAATGTACACATATTACGTATGTCTAAAATACTGATAATAAATGTGTAAAATGTTTGAGACAAAATATATATAAGCAACCGCCAATTTTAAGAGAGGTAGCGCATAGTAAAGCAGCCCAACTAGTGAAATTCCTCAATTCCACAAAAAATTGCAGCCAAATAACAGCTCCACGGAGCATGTTTCCTTGTGCAATTCCTGCAAGTGAGCTTACCAGTAAATTCCTAAGGAGTTGCTGTTTTAACATTAGGAATGACAATGCACGATTTATACTTCCTATACTGCAAGCGTTCTTAGGCTACCTACGGTAACCATTTACATCAGGTGAGCCGTATGCCTCCTGGCATTGCATAAAAAACAAATTCATAAAAATATCAATTGGAAATTTCTCTGCCTCAATCCGATTTGAAGCGACACCTGAGTTTAGTTGGTTACAATATGGCTTTGAAATGATCGTGTCTTGTCATCTAGGCAAGTTAAGAGATTTCTTATTTCATTCATTTATTTAACAGTTGTTGTATTAAAAAAAAACCGTTAAATTCACTTATCTAATTCACACACATACCGACCGACGGACTACAAAGTGACAGCACAAGATTACCATTTTAGTACGTGGCTGAGGATCACAATGTTGCAACTTATTTGTTAATAGCAGATTGCAATTTCTAAAAGATCAATGATACAATTTAATGTTCGTTACGTATATGACTAGCGTAGCTGATCAATAAGAACGAAAAATTCGATCGATGTTTGCACTGGAACAGAAATTTATTCGTATCTAGTATACGTGTTTGTTACCAGTCGAATCTGCCTATGTCACATATATCGCAAATCTGGAAACGTGTATATGTGTGCAACTGTGAAACGTGTGTCCTTTTGCATTCACATCAAAGCTGTGTCTTTGAAATTGAAAGGTTACATAAGAGGTTTCAGATTTATTGTCATCGTTGAGTTTGGTCGCCATACCGCATTGTGTCCTAGTTTACAGAAACAGGAAACTAAATGTACGTACAGCATTCGCCATATAGAATGCGTTTCTGGTTTGCATCGTCCTACAGCTGCTCTCATATTATATTATTTTTTTTGTAAAATTTATTATTATGTAAAATTTACAAATTGTAAAATGCACAAAAGAAGACCCTCTGACGAGATGAAACGGGCTAATTAATATGAAACCTTTTATTATGAATGAATTGACAAAAAATCATGTGTTTCAAAGTTATATGGCAATAAAGTTGGTCGCTAGCAAGATCTATAAAATATTTTTTAAAATCGGTTTTAAATCAGATATCGCATAACATATACACAAAGAAAACAGTCAAATGAGTACCACCTTTTTTTAAACTACTCGTATTTTAAAAAAAGATTAGTTCCCCACACAAAGCAAAGACTAATTTGTATTGAAACGCTATTTATTTTAAACATTTTTTTTTATGTCTTTTTTTAAATTGACAATTACATGCTACTAATATAATATAATATAATATAATAAATTTAAGGATGTATAGACGTTTGTTTTTCAATATCTTGCCGGTTTTGCCTAGAAGAGTATTTACGCAAAAAACGGCTGAAAGATTTTGCATGACGTTTAGCACACAAACAGAGATACATTTTTTTCTAGTTTCTAAAACTTCGATTGTTGTCGAACATTTCTCTTTAAACAATAGCCGTTTAAACAAGTGCAGTCTCAGAAATGCCCTTGAAATGTCTAGATCGTTGAAAAAAATGTACTTGAAAGACTTCGAGGTAAACCACTTGCCCTTTGAAACACTAAAAATCTCTCTTTATGATATTATATTACACTTCCTTGATTCTAAAGCACGGATTCGAAATACAACAGCAGTTCCCTGCGATACTGCATAAAAATTTATTATATATTTTTTTTATTTATCTCTTAATATCAGCTGTTAAAATTTTGTATTTCCGTTAAATATTGACCTCTATTCTACTAGTTACGAACATCCTGTATTTTTTTTTAAACATATTGTGTAAACATTTATTAATTCTAAATTATTGATAATCAAGGACAAATTTAGTTAGTGCCGATTGTATAAGATGTAGATATGCCTTATTAAACTATTGTTTTAGTACTGCTAAAATAATGCTACCTACCAGAGGTATCAATAACGTATCTATAACTTCACGCCGAATCCCTTGCAGGATAGGCAGAGAGAACTAAGAGCCCCACGTCTCTGTCTCACTCCATTTTTGACATTCACTGCTTTTTTCATGCTATCTCGCCGGTTTTCGGAGATCTTGGTGTATCACCAATCTGGCCTGGAATCTTGCCCTTCATCATGCACTCTTTGCACCACATGATTGCTTGGTCCTTACGCACCTCACTTGCTTCTTAAGATTCATATCTCTTTACATGCACGCTATGGTGATGTCAATAATTATACGCAAAATCCCATTTTTATTGTTAAGTCCAATTAATTAGTAATCTTTTCACCCGTGTGCAATCTGTTTCATAGTGTTAAATTGGTTTTACCAAGCTCGAGTTTAAAATCAAGGTTTTCTATTGTGTGCGGTTAATAGGCAATCGGTAATTAAGCCAACGTGACTCATGGTGATAAGGGGCTATTAGACGCTAACTAGTGGTTGGTCGCGACTTTGTATTAACAAAGTCGCGAATATCCGCCTATCAATAACTAGACAACGACACCACTGCGCTTTGACATCTTTGACACTTTATTACACCTAACACGTAGATGAATGAATCTAGAACGTGTATAAGTCGAACATCTACAAATATTGCACATTGGAAAAGATGCTATACAGATATGATATAAAGATACATGAGGATGCATAGCAACGGCTGATGTCAATTCTGTTCAAATCAAAACTGCTTCGATGGGAACCGTTAACGCCTTGCTTATTAGCAATTAAAGCAAGCGACTATTGTAGGAGACAGCTTACATTTGCTTGCACCTAATGTAATGTTCTAATTGAATTGGTGACTAAAATTTGGTGGAAGGAAAAACTGGCAAAAAGGCTTTTTCCTCGAACTTTCTCGAAGGACCAAATTTTTTTCTAAGATTCCTCTATTTACCTGCCATTCTTGTAACATTTGTACCCAAGGTTAACTAACTTCAATAGATACTAGACAAGGCTTAAAATGAAACTGATGATTCTATATTTCTTATATGTACGTACAATGCAAGAGGTATCGAGCGTGACAGACGCCCAAGACGGACGGTCGCGGCCGCTGCCCACAAGGTGTCATATTACAGCGCGAAGGGATATACAAACATACCTCCTCATGTTGCCAGCGCCTCACTGTCTGCCTGCATCGTAAGGACATGTTTATGTCGCATGATCGATTTAAGTACATCTTACGATTATTCAGTACAGAACCCGTCATTTCCGTTGATCTTAATATTGCGTTGTTCTATACAATATTATCGTTTAATAAATATCCTTAGCGAAATGCTCGCTACTAAGTTGTTTTTACTACTCAATTTAATGATCCAGTCAGTAGTCCTTCGCTAAAGTTCTGTGGTTGCTTTTATCGTTTCGGTCTATAAATCGGTTTAGTTTCTTTAGATTTAATTAGACCAGTCTTCTCGGAATATTGTAATGAATTCCTCAAGAATTTCGTTCCAAACTACTATTAGCGTTTCTGCAATTCTTAACTCCTCAGCTCTATATGTGTGTAAAGTTGGTATACATAAAATGACTGCATGTGCGTACGTCCAGGACGAACACGCACATTCTACTCACACGCAAAGCTGCATATTCACATATACACGTACTGCGCTTAGCGTTGACTTAGCTATTTAAAAGTTATATAAACTATCTATCTATCATCACGCCATGTCCCTTATGTAGTTGACAGAGAGAACCGAACGGCTAATGACTCGGTGTCACTCCTTCACTAAAATTTATAGCTGTTTTTATAGGTCCTGACATCATCAACTTGGTCTATGATCTTGTCCTTCCTAGGCTCTTACATCCTTTCACTTTTCCCGAATGCTCCCATTGACCGCGTGTATTCTTCTGTCTTACTCTCTGAGTCGGTATGCTTGCTGTCACTTATATAGGTAAACGTTGGGATAAAACTATACTGTAAAAATCTCTGTTAAATTATGCACTTAATACCAGAGCTATGCATTCCTAATTATGTCACTGTTTGAATAATTATTATGCAGGTCATTCGATATTCCTAGTGTCACATGTTTCAAAATATCAGCATCTACTTAAGAGTTGAACTTTAGACGGTGGAGCTTTTACAACGCGCTTCTATTCTCATCGAGAATTGTACCCTAAGCCTCGATTTCAACTTTTTTTTTCTATCCTACCTTTTATATTAGTTTTAATGTCGTATATAATAAGCATCCTCTGGAGGAACACACCTTCTATTTTTAACAGTGTAAAGAGTCCCCTTTTCGCCAACTTGTTTCGTACATCTACATTATTTGCATGTTTTAATTTGAATTATACTCTTTTGCAGGTCGAGAAACCGGTGACTGAGGGTCTCTCGCATAGAACTCGCGACCAGTGGGAGATTGACCGCTCATCCCTGAAGTTTGTGAGAAAACTGGGCCACGGACAATTTGGTGAAGTCTGGGAAGGCCAGTGGAACAACACGACACCTGTCGCCATTAAAACGTTGAAGTCGGGTACCATGGACCCGAAAGACTTCCTCGCTGAAGCTCAGATCATGAAGAAACTACGACATAACAAATTAATCCAGTTGTATGCTGTATGCACGCTCGAAGAACCTATTTACATTATAACGGAGCTGATGAAGAACGGATCCTTACTTGATTACCTGCAAGGTAATGTTTATTATATTACTAAAGCTGGCGAACAAACGTAGACTTCACATACCGCGACAAACAACTGTTCCATTCAAATATCTTTTGTGTTTCACTAATATATTTCTGTAGGAAAATGCGTAGTTATTTCAAATAGTGTATATACGTATATGTTTCACAAGTAATACTTCGAAAATTGAAACTATTTGGTATTAAAAAAACTGTGAATCTGCTATGAGTGCAACTTTTCATTAACCAATTTGAAAACAAAAGGTTCGGTTACCGTCCAGCTTTGGGACGCCCAGTACGATAGTGCGTTATTACAACATACGAGTATTGTTATGAAATTCCTGGGAGATAGCGCGTTGCTATCCCAGCTGAGTTCTCAGGAGCTCCCTGATACGCGGTAACTCTCCAGGCAGTTGTTAATCGGCTACGGACTTTTGTAAGGTAGAGATAGTACTTATTAAATGTCTCTGCTCTACCTCACCCCAGATTCTTATTGGCTGATGAACACCATATTCAGCAGGTTAGATTTGCTTTAGCTCTAAAAACGGTCACTCATCACAAATGTGAAAAACTTAAAATCTCTTGACAAAACATGCGATTTCAATCTCAGTTGTGTATAACATGAATGGAATGCATAGATATTGTGATAATTTAAAATTTTAATATACAACTGGTTTTTCCGCATTATTCTTCACAGTCAATTAGGCTAAACAAATTTTTGCACGAAAATAAATTCACTTTTTTATGTCAAGCCGGTTTCCGTTCTAGTGCCTTTCTAACACCGCTAGTTAAATGACGTTATGTTATCACCATTTCTTTAAATACCTACTTGCTCAGGGTATTTGGTACATAGATGCAAATCTTGCAGGATTGTAACTTATGGTTATGATTAATCACTCTTATTTCACCCCACTACACAGTATAATTATATTATACTCATTGTAACCCTTTTTGTCAAGAGATCAGCTTCGCAAATTTAATAAAATTTAAAACTTACCTACTCTTCTGTTTCACTATCTATATTTACTGTTTTTGTTTCCAGGGAAGGGCCGTGGGCTGAAACTTCAGCAGCTTATTGACATGGCCGCTCAAATAGCAGCTGGCATGGCTTACCTTGAGTCGCAAAATTACATCCATCGCGACTTAGCCGCTAGGAACGTTCTCGTCGCAGACGCAAACATAGTCAAGATTGCTGACTTTGGACTCGCCAGGCTTATCAAGGTACGGGCAGACATTCACAGTAGAATACCATCACATCACATTGCCTATCATCCCCTATTCGACATTACGACCCCTTTTGACATCACGACTCTACTGAAGCGTGGAGACCTTGATGTAATTACAAAATGCCAAAATTCCAAAGATGTTCTGCGCTGAAAGCTCCTTAACTTGCGTTTCCTGAACAAAATGCAATTTTTGAACCAAAAATGTCCACCCTAATAGCTGCCTAGAGTGGTGTTTATCCAATAAAATTAATTGCATCCCTCGCGTAAATAATTGTAATCAGTGAATAAATATCCCGTGTTTCAGGGATCTATAGCCTACCATACTACCGATAATATAATAATAATCTAATTTTATATTTGCAGAATTTAAAAATATATATAATAGTTTTTTATTTACATAAACATAACATATTCAAAAATGTTGATCTGCAATAATACTAATAATATTGATTTTACAATGATCATCATTCAATACATCGTAATACCTCTTCCGAATGTACGTCGGTTCATTACCCAATTAAAACTGCATCACGATAACTTAGTCTGTGTAGAGTTCCTTTTAATTTTATTGGAAATAAATCTTTCTCAAGAGAAGGGAGCATTTGGCGAATGTTGAGTTTACTTTTGGAAGTGGAAGCTTAAAGGTACGTTTTGTTAGTAAGTCGACGTAATTTGTGGAGTTTAAAGCTTCTTTATGAGTATCGAGAACAATAGTAAATAGGTATAACCTCCGAATACCTATCAAAAAGTAGAACTTGGCTTTTCATCAGGTAGCAGCTTTCACCTTGTAAATGCAAATGCACAGAAAAAATAAGCAATATTTTAGAAAACAATTTCGTCATATTTTAATTCAAGTAGTTAGTTACCCACTTACTATTATGACAAAATCACTTAAATTATTTAATTATAATAAGTTAGTTTTTGTTCGTCTGACTACATCTTCTATCTCTCAAACAGAACAGAAATTTGTTAATGAATGCAGTAGCCCTGTTTCAAAGATCCTAGTTAATTAGGTATTTCACGACAGTCGCATTTGCATAATTGAGACTGCTTAAACATACCTAAATTCCTGATAGCGAAATTCTGACGGCAACCAAAACGATTTACGTTATTAACGATATTCGAAATAATACTATGGCTCAAAGAAAAAGAAGATAACAAACGTATTTTTTTGTATGTAATGAGTATGTGACATACTGAATGTATATATGAAAAAATGATTTTTTTAGTCTTTCTGCTTTATTTAAATAAATGATCGTCTATGTGGAAACGGAAGACTTGATATTATTAGCACGCTATTATTATTAATGGTTAGTACGCTACTTTGGCACCAGAGCTACGTTTCCCACACAGTCCAAACTTTTTATGTGCATCAACATGTATGATCTGAGTATTTTTAAGAGAGATAGGGCGTATCAAAGAAGCCCGTCTGGGGAAGTAACTCCACCTGTGATGGGCCGTATGCTTGTATGCCCCCGACTTGGCATGAAAAAGGCACTAGACGCTTTGGAAGAACAGTGGTGTGGGGAGACACTGTTTAGAGTTTTGAGAGGTCACCACACCTTCGCTTCGCCTTCTAGAGCCAAAGCCAACGTCAGCTGAACGTAATATAGCCGATTACCCAAAGAGGCTACGGTGAAAGAGAGGTGGGTTATTTCGGTCGTAAATTACTACTATTTACTTTAAAATTTCCCAAATGTTTGTAGTACAAATTTACTCTGAAAAGAGTGAAAAGGAAGACAAGTGTTGGCTAACGTTTCGCAAATAGTAACAGTTCTCATTAAAAAATATTGTCTCGATGAATAACAAAAGTATGATTTTCAAATGTATTGTATCTCTGCGGCTCGAATACAATCAAATAGAGTGAACTTCTACTCACCATTGTTGTCTATTTATAAACATATGTCTGCGAATTATACGGCAGTGCTACGACTTAGTGATCGGTTTTTTTTTGTTTTTCGCCCATGAAAATGAAGGCCCACATAAGAAGGACTAACACACTCGGGCGTGCGTTAGTCATTCTTCCGCGAGGGGCACCCTCCGGAACCTAATGGGACGGAGGCGGTGAACTCTCATGAGTACACTTTCAGATGGCTGAACGAGTTATGTCAGACTCCTACTGACTAAACACCGCCTAGGGATGCCTTTAGCCAGGAAGGCTTATTTATACTAAAAGTCACTTCACATAAGATTTATATGGAGATACTTTTTTGAATATCAAGAACCTCATGGGTTCTTGCAAAAGACGTTAGTAAGAGTATCTCAGGATCGCCAATAGGCAAATGATGGTCCTAGTGTTGCCAGCCTCTATACACTATTATATCACTAAAAGCTGCAAATAAATGTGAGGCCGTCAAAGTGGTCAGTCTTAAACCATTTTTGACAAGAGCACTTTAGTACTTAAATATTCATTTGGAGTTCTGTACAGTATTGAAATGGCAGATGCTGGGAACGCCTACTCGTAATATACTTTGTAGGCTGGGACCAAGCCTAACATTATTTTACACGAATGTGACTTTGCAACAGCGAACTAAAAAATCGGCCAAGTGCGAGTCGGACTCACGCACGAAGGGTTCCGTACCATTATCTATGAAAACAGCAAATAAATCACGTTTGTTGTATGGGAGCCCCCTTAAATATTTATTTTATTCTATTTTTTCGTATTTGTTGTTATAGCGGCAATAGAAATACATCATCTGTGAAAATTTCAACTGTCTAACTATCACGGTTCAAGAGATACAGCCTGGTGACAGACGGACGGACGGACAGCGGAGCCTCAGTAATAGGGTTCCGTTTTACCCTTTATGTACGGAACCCTAAAAAAGGGCCTGTGAGCTGTTGAGTGTCACGTTACCCTAATGGATGAGGCCCTAATCACACTTAACCGGATCTATTTAAATTTGTATCAAATAGCTTCTGTAATGAATACGACAGATGTAGACCATAACGTGCACATGATTATACTGCACCTCTTATGAATTTGAAGATTCGAAACTACTTTCGATTTGGGGATAGTAATGCCAGGGTCATCAAAACAAGTCACGATTCAGACCCACCCAGAGAGAGACCTTGAGGAGGATTCAGGTTTGTTAGGAAATGCTAGACCACATTGTCACACTAGTACAGCTACTTTGGTTGAAGGAAAGCTGGATATTTGATTACTGTACGTTGGAATAGCCCTGGTAAAAGTAATAATAGGCTTAAGCCACAGGCCGACACAAAAAATGAGACGATTTTGTGATACGCTTCATTGAATGACCAGCGTGTTCTAAAACCTATACATTTTACATCCCGATGTTATCCATCCGATAAGCTATAGCCTTGTCGAACATTCACAAATACGCATTTAAATAACATAAGCAATGTTAGTATTTCTCTCGTACCATAGTGATAGGATAAATAATATACACATCATACATACAAATATATACAATAATTCAAGCCTTATTCAGATTTGTACAAAGTGTAGGTGTTTTCTTGTTCTGGACTCTTGATATTCTTGTAATTATGGTACGGCTAGCAGATTAACCGATATATGAATTACTTTTTTTGTGGCGAGTCCTAGACAGCTGTGGCTTCCTCATGAGCATGTACCCAATGTGAATGCCGCTATTGACATTTTTCATGTTTTCTCATTTTAATTTCATGTTATATCTGCCGCGGGACGAATTTAGTATCCTCTAGAATTACCCACGAATTTGAAGTTTACGAGACGTCAAAAATTTTAATTTTCGTGGCACTAGTTGACGGATTTTGACCTTGGCTCAAACACAGAGTCAAACAATGAACGAGGGAACTACGTGATGGTCGGTTTAAAACCAATATGTGGCTTTCATAACGTTCTAGTTATGTCACTGATAAGATCATCACATCACGATAAGTCACAGTAGTCGTTACTTTCCATTCCGTTCTGTGGTTGATGCTGTCATTTATGCTGGGGTTGTCTTATGTGTTTGCCTAGAAAGTAACACTAATTTATTATCAAGCAAACATCGTTTCTCTGTTATTGTTTTCTATATTTATGAACAGCCAATGGTTATGTGGTTGTTGTCATATATTTATTGCGCGTTAAAATGTAAATAAAATGCAAATAACATAAATAGTTGCACACAAGCGGACTTATCCCTAAAAGATTCATTTATATAATTACTAGCTACCCGATCCAGCTTCGCACGGGTGATCCAATCGTTACCAAACTTCACAGGATCACCTGCTGGGCTAACCTGAAAATTTCATCAAAATCTGCCCAGTCGTTTTTGAGTCCATACAAGACATACAGACAAACATTCATTTATATATTTATACATATATATATATATATATAACTTCCCCCAGTAATTTTATAAGTTATTGCAATGATAGATAGACACAAATAGATAGCTTCGAGCTGGGGAACTGTGTCTGGCACGCTATCATCATCAGTACTAAAACCAATCTCACCTAAACGTGGTGCGCCCTGATGATAAAGTCAAATAATTAACCTAAATAGTTAACATTCTCACGTATAATTTTGTTCGCATGAACTAATTGACTAGCGAAAGCACACAAAGTACATCAAATGCCCTGTTAAATATTAACTGGCTTTTATATTACATCGGGTGTTAAACAAGTATACAGCCTGCCTGAGTAGAAACAGTAACCGTATAGTACCTACAATTGTACTCGTATTTGCCTCGCACATTGTCACTTCCGCTGCCTGCCAACATAACCAGCTCCTCACATACTTACTAGTAATCAGAATTGCTTGAGTTCCAAAGAGAGTGTTTATTTTTCACCCAACTTATTTTTTACCACTAAGGTGGAATCAAACATACGATTTTTATGGTAAGCAATAACCATAGCCTATAGGCATAACATGACATGGAATATAGTACCTTATAAACAGAGATATGATAAATGAGCCATAGAGATTTCTTGTGCTATACATCTGCTATTATTAATAAATTTTATTGCTAATAATAAATACAACGAACAAACCTATTTATATAGGACATTCTTATGTCATCTGCCTACCCAGCAAGGGACTTGGCGTGATGATATACATAAATGTACAGATTTTTATGCAAGCACCATAATTTAGTTTCTCTTTGCTTTTGTCCAATAGGAAGATGAGTACGAGGCGCGCGTAGGAGCCCGGTTCCCCATCAAATGGACAGCGCCCGAGGCCGCCAACTACAGCAAGTTCTCCATCAAGTCGGACGTGTGGTCCTTTGGCATCCTGCTCACTGAACTCGTCACCTACGGGCGAATACCCTATCCAGGTAACGTAATCTGGATATTATTGCAATTTTAACAGTAGGACGCGTCAAAGCAGGCCGACTGGAGAAGTACCTCCAGCTCACAGAAAAGCCAAATAAACAAGGGGTGTTCCTGCGAGTAGGATCTTAAGGAGTTCCTGTGTTCCGCCAGCGACACGTAATGCAAGCGGTCATAGGCTACGGTGACCACTTTACATCAAGTAGGCCGTATCCTACCGATAACGTGTAATTTAAAAAAAAGATATCCCGAGCCAAATTGAGCATATATATGGAGCCTATGCTGCAACTTTAAAGGCAGGATAAGCTTAAAATGCCCTCCCTCAAACTTTTCCGGAAGGGTAGTGAAGGACCATGAATTCATTCTTATGAAGGCGCATTTCTTAATTTTCGTAGGTGAGTTACGCTACTTACCTCAAGTAGTGTTCTCACAGACGACAATTACGTGGCAAGAAGGATATATTTAAAAACCCCTATAACTATTGGCACATTCTAACCACGTTTTGGAATCTTATTATTTGTTTATAAATGTAAGGATTCCAGTAATTGGGTCGGTGCCAACGTTTGGACGGATTACGGTATATTTCCATAAATTTCATTTATCCATGGGGCCAGATTAAGCCTTCCGTACCAACATATCATATATCCCATCAAATGACTAGTTATGAACTAAGCAATTCTGTGGTCGACAATAATGTAAATGCGAAAGTAACACTATGTATGTTACTTTTTACAATTAAACCGCTGAACCTAACGATATGTAATGCAATTTAGTACAGAGTTGATATGTAGAAGGAGATATAGGTTACTTTATATTGCGGTTACATCTGATAAAAATAAATGTGAACTAAACTTAAAGAATTTTGTAATAATATGTATGTAAATATTGCAGGCATGACGAACGCGGAGGTTCTTCATCAAGTGGAGCACGGGTACCGCATGCCCTGCCCGCAGAACTGTCCCGCGGCGCTTTACGAGATCATGCTAGAGTGCTGGCACAAAGACCCGCTGAAGCGGCCCACCTTCGAGACCCTGCAGTGGAAACTCGAGGACTTCTTCACCATGGACAACTCCGAGTACAAGGAGGCGTCCGCCTACTGAGCCCGGCCCTCCCTGCCGCCCCACCGACACGCACACTCGCATCATGTAAGAATTTGTTGTATATATCACTATGATGACAAAAAGTCATATGCTTATATATATTATACTATTATATTATGTCAGTTACCGGGAAAGAACCACTTACAACATCAGGGGCACCACAAGTTAACACTATAAAATAACTTTACGCTTTAAAAAAACGCATACTGTATTCTCGTAATCGTAGCGTGCATTGAAGAAAACTTCAAACAGTACAATAACTGATCATTTTTATTGTAATGTGTTAGGACGAATGACGCTATCAATGACAGAAGGTGCGAATAGGCCTGCAGACATACTAATAAATATTGTCAGACTAATAATAACACACAGCGCCATCTAGCACCAAAATAAGTGAAACTTGTATTATGGGTACCAGACAACTAATAAAAATATATAAAAATATCTTTTTTTTGTAAATCCATGCATATCATACATAGAAAACATACAGATCAAAATAAACAGACATGTTCATGCTCACAAATGTTTCTCCTGTGTGGGAATCGTACCCACAAGCGTTGGCGTCAAAGTACCACTTCGTCAAATCGGCATGACGAACAAATCCGCTCCTTACACAAAGGAGCAGTTTATAATTTAGATTTATGCACTTAGGTTAAATACCGTATCGTCAACAATTCAAGTATTTCATGTACTTCACGTACTCTAGACTTATAAAATCTTGGCTTATACATATTCATTAATAATATATCAGCATGAAATTTCGTACGAGCGTTGCACAAATACAAATTGTCAGAAAATCTCAACAGACTAACTTATACACCCATAACTTGTCAGAAATAGGTTTTTCAAAGCGATTTCAGTGCGGTGAAGCATCTCTCAACAATAATTTCTTTAAATTCTGCTTCCAGACGCCAGGCCTATACCATATGCCGCCTGAGATGCAAATGCTTCACACCAGTGCTTCAATGCAGCATTTGCAGATGCATCAACTCGCGGCGCACCAGGCAAGTCTGAATCAGATGCAGCACCCAACCAGCGTGCAAGTGCACCCGGGCCTTGGGCAGATGCATACCGGCCACGGACAGGTGCACACCAGCCTTGGACAGGTGCATACCACCCACGGGCAGGTGCATGCCGGCCTAGGACAGGTGCATACCGCCCTAGGGCAGGTTCACACCGGCCACGGTCAGATGCATGCTAGCCACGGACAGGTGCATAGCCTTGGTCAAGTGCTCCCCTCCCTAGGGCAGGTGGGCAACGCCGCTCCGGGCCGTGCTGCACGCCCGCTGTGCCACCATCATGCCGCCCCGAGACATACTACGCTCGCTGCAACTTATCGCGCGCAGTAGGAACATCTAGCCCACCACACCTCACTCTGCCACGCTCCAGACCAAGCACTTTGTACGAAACATACAAAGACTGTGTGATGTCGATTCTACGAGGATACATGTTTATCGGCTCTGAAACTGGGTGCAGTTTTGTAATTTTTTGCAATTTTATAAGTGGAAAGAGAGTTTTATAGACTACCAATTTACGACGTATCCTAGACAGTATCGATAAGAAAGCTCTGGATAATAAACACCCAGATGTCATAAACAGTCGTGTGTGCGCACCCTGTACTGTGAATATGCGTGAGCCGGCTGCCCGATTCCTCCTGATATATTTATTATACTGTTCAAGATTTCATATTCTACCCTACTATCGTTGCAAACCCACTCCAGCGAATTTCTTTCGTAAAAATGAGCAAATAATTAATCGTATACAAGAAACTCCCCGAAAAATTATAAAAGACATTAGAATGTAGATCTTACGTCTTCACGGAGCAATATGTCATTTCATCATAATGAGACAGCGGCAAATCGCAGACATATTTTGGTATGAACGTAAAACTTGGCGACTTAGTCACATGGAATTCGCGTGAACTTCTCGAGAGAGTACTTTGCTTTCGCTAAATGCGACCACTTTGTAAGACTTTAATGTGTGTTTGCGACTTATTTGCCGGCGATGTAACCGTAATTTTAATTACACTTCGATCGGTAATAAGTTTAGTTAGTCTGTCTACGATTTTTCTAAATATATTTAGCATACCATAGGTTAACTTTACAGTTCTACAAGCGTTGAATAAGCCTCTCTTAGTAAGGTGTTTGATATTAATTGTGATTGACGTGGTTCGATGAAGCCGCTTCTGACATTGCATTGTTTTATTGTTACTTGAGAAATGGTCAATAATGTAAACATATCAGGTGATGCTGCTGTTATGCTTCGATATTGTTTTAGCGCCCCTATTAGTTACTGCATACATATTGTAATTGCACGACTTCACTGTTAAATACTTATATTTGCTTGTAAATTATGTTTAGTTTAACTACGTTATATAAGAAAATATTTTGATATAGTTGGAATCGAGATTAGAGGCCACTAAACAACACATCGATTTTGTGTTCACAATGCCATTGGCTGGCAGGGCAGTAGTGGGCTGAGGTTAGGCGGTGCCATCGCGAGGGTTGTAACAAGCGACGTGTGCGTAAAGGAGGAAATTTAGGTTCGGCAGGGAAACCGACGTGCTTAACGCACGATTTTGTAAAGGATTTATTTTTAAATGAGGCGCATTAACTATTAGGTATTTCACCTTCGTATACCATGTTAAAAGTAGCAATCGATTGGTGATAGATGCCAAATAATCCTAATAAAGAACTGAGTTTTATATACATATTAACTGTTCTGAGGGTAGTTAGACATTAGGATTTTATTTATGTAATTTAAACGAGGTGGGCTTTTCTAAAACACGTAAGCGAGTCGTATTATTTATTTAGTAAGATTGTTTCTCGCGCATTCAGTTCCCTATCGCATAAGTACTATTTTATGCTCAACAGCACTAGGCCCCTATGTTTAAACAATTTGTAACATAAAGCTAATTGAAATCTGATATTTATTTGTGCCAAGACTTTTAGTTTAAGTGGAATTTAGGGTTGCCACGATATAATAACATTGATAATCAACAAAATATGTACGCTCTTACATTACGTAAGATATAATTGGCCTAAGTAAATAAGTATTTTTGAATGTGTAGGTTTTGTATCCTAACATTTTAGAGTTAACTTAGTATAATAATATTCTGTCAATGGTCATTGGCATCAAATATAATATTCTCATTTATTATGTGCACGCACGCTATGAATAGAGTCGACATGTGTGCAATATTTATATAATTTTCCTACCCGGTGCTTACGTATAAAATAATTGTGCGGATTTAGATTTGATCGTGAATTTCAAGTGGTTTCATCCTCAGAACACGTAAAGACGTAGACCTCGATGTAAGCTTAAACGTTAATTGAATTAATTGTAATAATTACAACTACAATATTATAAATAACGATTTAAATATTGTTTATTGTCTTGTAAATCTTTCCATTCACTTGTATATAGAATCGAACGTAGCATGATTAAATAAATGGTTTATGAGTGATATTAAAATGTTGGTATTATGTTAATTACGATACAAACTCGATATTCACCGACTCGATCATTCCAATTGGATCATCGCATATTAATGTTGGATTGTGACAAAATAGAGAAGTTATTGTATAATGAAGTATTAAATATCTAAAACAAAATGCAACTATATCGCACAAAATACTTTTAAAACCTACATTTAAGGTGCCTAAATATTTGCATTTTTACGTCACAAAGTTTTACAGTTAGGCCACTTTCAAATTCAGTCTGTTTGTGTCCAATAGAGCACTGACTAAGTAGATAGTATCCTTAGGGCTAGCGCATACTAACTGTATTGAGTACAAGGAAGAACAGAGATGCTCCTACATACTCCAATTTGGTCTCTGTGCATGCCATTGATATAAATACTGGGGATTCCAAAAATCCTTTCATATTTCTTTTCAATGTTCCTTGTGTATCCCTCCAGTACGCAAGGAACATAGTTGACATGTAGATTTTGCATTGTCTGTCACATTATCTATTATTAGACAGACATAGACATTAATAATCATCTGTCGATTGGTTTGCGCCGGCCCTTCGTCGAGTGATTGGTAAGGTCACAGCCTTACCACATACTCGATGTGTACTAATATCTCACTGCACTGTGTATAAAGCACGATATATGTATAGAAATTAACAAAGTCGGTTTAGACAGTACAGTTTCGTTACTTATTCATACTCGTTAATAAAAGATCGTAAATATATGATGAAAAGGATTATGCTGGCCCTTTCCTCAATAAGATTACATTTATTTTTACTCTGCTGTATTATTATTATTTTTATAATTTATTGCGTACTTCTAGTTAAGTTGTAGTAACTGTGTAAATGCTTTAGGCCTTACTCTTTATTTAAAAGGCTAAGTTTGCTATATATTCCTTATAGCAATATTATTGTATGCGTATTAAAATTAGTTAGCAAATTTATAATTGCTTCTCTTTTTCATCACAATAGATACGAAGGTCGGTATGACGCGTAGACTAAAACGTGGGTGATGAGTGTTTAGATATATATATAACTAGAATTTATTTAGTAATTGTTGCTGTGTTACTCGCCATTTGTACGTGATTACAGCAGTGTACAGCTGTAGAGTTGTGTCGGCGATGGTATAATGAATTCATTGATTCAAGCTCGACTGATGTTAGTTGATACTGTTGGCGACGTGGAGTAAGGTCTTATTACCTCCGAGTATCAATTTAATCTATTTTAAGTTTCCCTCCGTCCGGTATTACACTGTTATATAAACACGCAATCACATCGTTATGTAACATTGACGTACCAATGTCTCTTGATCTCTTGATATCTTCAAATATACCAGTGTAATACTGGCTATACTTATAATTATATCTTCAATTTATTATATTTCACTTATTTGTAAAGATTTTTTTAACACAAATAAATATAAATGTGAAATATTTTTCGTTTTATTCAAAATCTAAAATTATATACTTGTCGCATCCGGTGATGAGCGCGCGAACAGTGGCGCTCTTTGGGCGAGTGACGACGTCTTGGGACTGTCCCCTCCTTTCGTGTTTTCCTGAACATTGATTACAAGTGTTGATTTAAATTAATGTGTGATACAAATTGCATTGGATTTCTCATTATACAAGTACCCACCACCAAGTACCCGCCCGCATAATATCGGATAGACTGAAAAATCATAGAAATACTCCATATTTATATATGACAGCGAGGATGTAGTTTCTTTTCTTGAAAATGATCGCATGGTGCTTAGCAGTAGACTAAATTATTTTATACTTTTCTCTTTTAAACTTGTTAGACTAACTTAAAGAGAAACACGCATAAGCGGAAAACGTGGAGGCCATTTTAATATTTCCAATTTTTTTTTTGTTTTTTTTTTAATATGGGTCTGCTTAGATAAGTACACACTAAGTGTCATTTGGAAGCGGTAAAAAGATATGCGGAGACAGCTTGAACATGATGATAGGCTTTTAATGTGCAACACCGGGAGCATCACTCGTAAAGTTAAAAAAATCGGCCAAGTGCGAGTCGGACTCGCGCACGAAGGGTTCCGTACCATTATCTATAAAAACAGCAAAAAAATCACGTTTGTTGTATGGGAGCCCCCTTAAATATTTATTTTATTCCATTTTTTAGTATTTGTTGTTATAGCGGCAATAGAAATACATCATCTGTGAAAATTTCAACTGTCTAACTATCACGGTTCAAGAGATACAGCCTGGTGACAGACGGACGGACGGACGGACAGCGGAGCCTCAGTAATAGGGTTCCGTTTTACCCTTTGGGTACGGAACCCTAAAAAGAAAATTTTTTTTAGAAAGTATTTTCTATTAGTATTGTCTTAGGTTTTCGCGATTGTTACACATTGAAATTAAACTATTTTTAACGGAACGGAACTCGTGTGAAAGAACACATTGCTGATATGAAGAATAGGCGCGATAAAAACTCTGCAGTATGTGAACATACACTGGACCAACCAAACCATTACATCCGGTTCGATAAACCACAAATCCTCGCCAAGGAGAATCGCTACATGCCGAGAATGTTGCGCGAGGCTATTGAAATAAGAAAACACCCCAATTTCAATAGAGAAGATGGTTGGCAAGTACCACCTGCTTGGGATCCAGTCCTAAAAATAATCAAGTCACAAATCCAAAGATCTACTAAAAAATGTTCGGACACTGTGAGCGATTTTTGTGTGAATCGGAACATATATAATTAATCCATCCATGTCGGTAGATGTAATAATTGAATAACTAATGTAAGACAAATACCACCTTAGTCTTTCCTGCGACCACGGACGCTGCAAAGCGTTCGAAACGTCAGGTTTCAACAAAATAAATAAAACACGCGATACTTCCGTTAAAAATAGTTTAATTTCAATGTATTTTCTATTAGATTTTTTTTTTATCAACGTATAGTAATAATTTTTTTTTTATTATCTTTTTCCTAAATTAAAAAAATTCGCGCCTGCGCTCCCGATTAGTTCGTGCGAACTAATGCCGGCCGGTACCCACTCAGTACCTTTAGTATATGCATGCCGCCGCTGCCATGGTCGTCTCTGCGAGTGTTCGCCATCTGAAATGTGAACCGCATGCACCAAAACTCGTAGGTTCGATTTCCACACAGGGCAAACATTTGTATCAAGTACGGAAAATACCACCACCAGTTACGGAAAATATTTATTTTAATATTACCTATAGAAATACTACAAAAGGGGGAAAGTCTGATTAAAAAAATATTAAGAATTTCGTAATAAATGATGGTGTTCTTAAGGTATATAAGTAGTATCAGAAAGTATGTGAATCGAATGAAATGTGAAAGATTCGAATCAATAATTATGTAGGATTTTTTCACAGTAACTTTAACATCGAGTTAATTCCTTGTGAAATGTTAGTTTAGCAGTGGATACAGTTTTTTTAAGGTATATAAGTAGTATCAGAAAGTATGTGAATCGAATGAAATGTGAAAGATTCGAATCAATAATTATGTAGGATTTTTTCACAGTAACTTTAACATCGAGTTAATTCCTTGTGAAATGTTAGTTTAGCAGTGGATACAGTTTTTTTTATACTATGTTGGGAGTCATACAAGCATACGGCCCACCTGATATTCGGGTACCGTAACCTATTAACGCTTGCAATATATTAAGTATCACTTGCGCGATGCGTCCTCTGCTGCTTACAGAGCAACTCCTTGGAAGCTTGCTGGTGACCTCACCAGGATTTTATTTGGTACAAGCTATCATTTAACAGAGAAATTACCGTATTCAGCGTATCTGATGTCGTTTGCACATAAACCTGCAGACCATCCGCGTATAAATGATAAGAGCAACTTAACGAAAACATAAGATTTATAAAAATGGAAAACAATAGAATAGATAAAATACCGCCCTGGGGATGTCCAGTCGATAGATCATTCTAATTCGATATAGCACGGATCATGCGAGCCGCCTGCTGTCCGAAGATAATCTGAAAACCATTCCAATGCTGAGGATGAGAAGTTCAGGTACTTAAGGATTACGAGTCTGGCGAATGTGAACCGCATGCACCCGCCACCGTTGCTGCCCTGGCTGCTCCGGCCGTCTCTGCGACACGTGTTTCGCCTCTCCACGAGGCATCCTCAGGCGCTGTAGATGTTAGTCGATAGAATTGATAGAATAAAATGCTCGACGAAAAAATCGACATCAGATACGCTGAACACGGTAATTTCTCTGTTAAATGATAGCTTGTACCAAATAAATTCCTGGTGAGGTCACCAGCAAGCTTCCAAGGAGTTGCTCTGTAAGCAGCAGAGGACGCATCGCGCAAGTGATACTTAATATATTGCAAGCGTTAATAGGTTACGGTACCCGCTTTACATCAGGTGGGCCGTATACTTGTACGACTCCCAACATAGTATAAAAAAAAACTGTATCCACTTCTAAACTAACATTTCACAAGGAATTAACTCGATGTTAAAGTTACTGTGAAAAAAATCCTACATAATTATTGATTCGAATCTTTTCACATTTCATTCGATTCACATACTTTCTTATACTACTTATATACCTTAAGAACATCATAATTTATTACGAAATTCTTAATATTTTTTTAATCAGACTTTCCCCCTTTTGTAGTATTCCTATAGGTAATATTAAAATAAATATTTTCCGTAACTGGTGGTGGTATTAGGTTAATGGTGGTATTTTCCGTACTTGATACAAATGTTTGTCCTGTGTGGAAATCGAACCTACGAGTTTTGGTGTCAAAGTAGCGTTACTAACCACTACGCCACCAAGCTCCCAATTAATGTAATAATTGTAGGCTGCTTTTAGTAGCATAATAGGAACAATAATCACTGTTAATAATATCAATGTAAATAAATGTATCTTATTCATGTATATAAATTAATCTAAATCATGTAAAATACCGGTGTGTATCCTGCGAGTACAGGCAAGAAATCGTAGAAAAAGAGCGTTTATATCTCTAAAAGCTCCTAACGACAAACGGTCTTGCATCGCATCTACCATAAACGCGATACTGCAGAATACCATTGATTGAAGTATGCCATGTGGTATAATTTTTTTCTGTTATAAGTTTTAATCTCTTTTTAGCGCACAATGTGTCTTTCGCGTCGATTTGTTCATGAGGAATAGCTAGAAGAGTGTAACATATAGTTCCATGACCCGATGGATACCGTAGATATACAGGTTGCATATAATAACCTGCACAAGTTGCTGTAATACGTCAGTCATGCTACCTTACCGATTAAAGGTACTCCAACTTTGATCGGTAAAGGAACTCTATCTTTATTGCGGTAGGTTTCGATAAGTGCTGAATACTTTGTAATATCCTGAGTAAATTATAAGACACTTATAATTTAATGAATATGACGATGAATAATGGCGAGCTCGGTGGCGCAGTGGTGAAACGCATTGTTACGCTACTTAGACACCAACGCTCGTGGGTTCGATTCCCACACAGTACAAACATTTGTGTATTTTCTATGTATAATAAGTATGTATTTACAAAAAAAAAGTGTATTTACGTATGTTTATCAGTTGTCTGGTACCCATAACACAGGCTTCGCTTACTTTGGGGCTAGATGGCGCTGTGTAATTTGTCCGACAATATTTATTTATTTAATTTATTACGCGGTTGAAATGCGAGCGTTGCGCAAAATCTGTGGTGTAACGCTTGCAGACCGTATCCGCAATGATGAGGTTAGAAGCAGAGTTGGTCTGAGCGTCGGTGTTAAAATAAGAAGAGGCATGCTCCGTTGGTTCGGACATGTAGAAAGAATGCAGGATGAAAGAATGACGAAGCAGATATACAATGCAAAAGTGGAAGGATGTAGGAGCCGAGGAAGGCCAAGACTTACCTATCATGATCAGATTGGTCGTGTTCTATCAGAAGGTGATGTCAGGAGCCCTAGAAACCGGCGAGCGTGCATGAAAAGAGCAATGAATGTGAAAGAAGCGAGTGAGGTATGTAAGGATCGAGTCGCGTGGCGCTCGGTTCTCTCTGCCTACCCCGTAAGGGATTTGGCGTGAAGTTATAGATAGATAGATAATTTATTCAGAACATTATAATAAAACCTAAAATTCGTTACGTAAGTATTTCTACGGTAGTACCTTGAGTCTCCGTGTTAAATAACTATAAAACGGGAGTCATGATTTAAATTTTGAACTAATCAGTCAAACTGTCTCTGGGCAATAGTCGAAAATAAAACTATAAAATGGTCAATCTATTATATTAGTTAATTTATCACACACGCTTTTAATTCTATTCTTACTTTCAACGTCGATCACATTTTCCTTAATTTTACACAATAGCGAGGTATCGTTTTCTAACCTGGCAATTATTACTTCAGCTTCATTTGAATATTTGACTCTTTTACACACTGGTTCCGCATCACTGTCATTTTGAAACAGATTGTCTATAGTAGCAAAATCGAAATTATCGCTCGAAACGTTTTCCATTTGAATGTCTACATTGCTGTCAAATACTTTATTTACACATTTGTGAGTATAATTAAAATCCATCACTATCTTCAACTGTTCTTTCAATGGAATTTTCGTACTAATATTTTTCAGTTGGCCGCATTCCAAAAAGTGTCTCCAATTTTCTTTAAAGTTCTTGTCATCACTTATAGTTAATGAGATAATTTTTTCCAGTTTAATATCTCGCATATATTTAAATAATTTACAGAATAACTTGCTTTTAACTATCTCGTCAGATTCCTGGAAAAGTCTTCTGAAAGATTCTGTAACTTGTGATTGCACATTATCTTTGTGTTCAGGTTTGTGAAAAGTGGCTATCAAGCATAGCGGCTCAACCATTAAGAGCTTCAGTTCCATGTTCCCGTTTCTAATAATGTTCAAAATCACATGGAGTACCTGAAATAGGACGAAAATCATTATTAATTCTATCAGCAACATTCATCTGCGTAGTATCTCAGTTGTGCAGTATTTTGGTAGTTTCTCTATGTATCTTCGCATCTCAAATCATTCGCAAATACCATCACCATAAGCACAGGTTAAGAACGATATTTGCCATTTTGAAACAGATTGTCTATAGTAGCAAAATCGATTCTTTACTAGCAAAAGCCATTGTTTCTTTAAATTCTATTTCTTTTATGCCACTAATGTAAATAATAATAATAGAAATAACCCCGCAGGACAGCTTGTGGCGTGCTGTTGGTGCGGAACGACACCATGAGAGTGCTCCAGAGTCGATCAGGGCCTTCGTCTCCGGCGTGTCTTCGTCGGTCGGATTGGAAAGTTAAGAAGGCCCGCAGGACTCTCATCTCTGGCTTCATTGGCCGTCCAGAGAGGAGTCGATAGAGCATATTGCTTTATCAGGAGATATGCTCCAGGGGTGGAAGTGTTAAAGCTGCGAGTAACTTCGGAGAAAGCAAATCTCTCGACACACCTGAGTGACTCATATCGATGTTGCCCCTGGCTGACTTTGTCTGAGGTCCATCTAGTGAGTGGCGAGCCACCGCCTGCCGAAAGTAACATCAGATTATGATAGTTATGCCAGACGTTCGTCTCTTTTCTGCAATAACCCAGTTCTAATAATACCTCAAGATCTCATTTTAATAGCCCACTTTTTTCCGACATATTTACAATAGTCCTAATACCTGCCGTGACTGGTATATGGTACCATGTGTATATTGTACCATTGATATCCCCTGGAGCAGGTCACAGCGGGTATAATACATTACATCATTCTTTTCGAAGGGGCCTCTACGCGTTGGATTCATATCCCCATGTACGCCTAATCAAATGACCGGGGTAAACGCCCGTGACTTTATAGAGATATATATATTGTAATATAGATTATGGATCTGTTACCTGGTTTCCACTAAATGAGCGCTCGCTTGTATGCAAAGTTATAAGTATACTTGCGTCTGTGCCTAACATGCTACGACGCCCCGCTATTACAGATGTTCTGGAGACTGGCAGTTGGTCAAAGCTTTTGTTGATAGACAATAGCCGATAAACTAGGGAAGGGATATTGTCTTAAGTTTTCGCGATTGTTACACATTGAATTAAACAATTTTTAACGGAAGTATCGCGTATTTTATTTATTTTGTTGAACCTGTCTTCCTGCGACCACGGACGCTGCAAAGCGTTCGAAACGTCAGGTTCAACAAAATAAATAAAATACGCGATACTTCCGTTAAAAATTGTTTAATTCAATAGGGAAGGGATCTTTGGGCAGTTTGAATTATTCTTCCTTCGCCAATGCGATGCAGTAGTCTGGTGAAGTAGGTGCAATCTAAATCGCATCGACTGCACCCCGTAACACAGTTGCGGTTTGTAACTACGTGATAGATGAATCTACGCTGGGTTGTTGAAGTAAAACTTCTTTACGCACGCTTGACTTGGGGAGTAAACTGGTGAATGCGTGACGAGAGCGTTACGAAAAGTGTGATCCGGCGAGGCGAACGGAAGTTGAGAGGGAGATATAAGTTAGTGAAGATAGAAAGAGAGAGAATTACGTTTCGTATATTACTGTAGGGGCAAGAGAGAGGTGCGAGCACACATTTTCATTCTCTCTTTCTCTCATAGCGATTTAAGTTTTGTATATCTAAGACACAGTGCAGGCCTATTGTCTGTATCACACTATGGAGCTAAAAAAATTTTACTTCAGTCGTGTGGTCTAGCACACTCCTTTTTTTTAACAGTTCTTACCTTTACTAAGTTCATTGGCTTCATGATGACAGTAGTAATCATTGAACTCGTCAATTCTATCAATGCGTTGATAAACTCCACATACCAAAAGGAGCAATTGTCTAATTCCGATTTTAACAAACGGTTGTCATTACCCGGGCATGCTCTCATCCATGCTTTAATGACATAGTCATCCATTTTGTCATGTCTAACTGAAAATGTTGCTAGTAATTTCATTAATCTCCCCTGAAAAATAATGTTCAGTGCATTTAACTTATTAATAAACGTTTTAATAGATGCAGGTGTTATTAAGAATGATATTCCAGTCGATAAACGTGCGACCAAAGTGCTGGTTTTGCCACAGGGTTAAAGTCTGAGGAGAGTCGCTCTATATCAAAATCAATATTTTCTTGAAACCTAGGTTTACATAGCGGAGCTCGCCAATCCTAATGAATTAGGAAACGGGATAACGTTATTAGGAGAGCTCGATGGCGTCGTTGCGCGTGTCATTCTAACCAAACACGCAGGTTAAGCAACGTCCACCACAGCCCGTATATGGATAGGTTTTTCTACCTTGTGTTTCTCCGTGCTTCGGAGGGCACGTTAAGCCGTCGGTCCCGGCTGTTGTCGATAGATAACAGTCGTTAAGCTAAGTCAGTGGCTCCGCAATTGAGCAGCGCGGTGGACTATGCTCTAAACCCCTTCGGTTGAAGGTAGACCCGTATCTCTGCAGTGGGATGAGTAAGGGTTGATGTGGATAACGTTATTTCGCGGAAGTTCAATTTGATCTAATACACTCTGTACTTGCACTTAGGCTCCCGGTGTACCGGCCGGCTCAAATCCCCTGATTTGAATTTTATGCGATTTTTTAGATTATGCGAGCTATCTCCGGCCGGTAGTAACCCACTACAGTTAGTAAATGTAACTACAGCGGTGGCCGGAGCATGCGAATTGTTACATATGCTGAACATACGAGACTACTATAGAAGGGCTTGCGGTTGGGTACATCGACTGATACAGATGGCGGGCAATCGATAAGACGGCTAGAGTAGCCATAGCAATGACACAGCATACATATATTAATGGTATAAACTAATATATGGTGGAAGTTTGTACACAAGGTAATCTAGATTAAATTGCCTACAACTTATTGCCAATAGATTTACTATACACGTGTTACATGGTGAGTTACTGCGCGTAACGTAGATCCTTACACACCTCACTCGCTTCTTTAACATTCATTGCTATTCTCATGCACGCTCGCCGGCTTCTAAGATTTCTGACATCACCTTCTGATAAAACACGAACAATTTGGTCATGGTAGGTAAGACTTGGCCTTCCTCGGCTTCTAGATTCCTCCACTTTTGCGTGGTATATTTGGTTCGTCATTCTTTCTTTCTATTCGCAATGATGATGTAAATAAAAGTGATTGTCGGTGTTAAGATAAGAAAAGGTATGATTTGTTGGTTCGGACATAGAAATAATGTAGGATGAAAGAATGACGAAACAGATATATATATACAAGTATACGGCACATCTAATGTAGAGGATACCGCCTATGAACGGTTGCAATACGTTAAGTATTCGCGCGAGGTCATCTGTGCTGCTAAAAATGGAACTTGTTAAGAGCTTACTGGTGATCTCACTACACGGAAACATAACTACCCTTCAGAGTCGTTATTTGGCTAAATGGCGGTTTTTCTATGAAGTGGAGGTAATCCCCCAGGCAGGTTGCTTTGATGCCCCCTACCACTCTTAAAACAACCAGACCAAGTCAAACAAACTTGTTCATGCACACAAAATGTTTGTCCTATGTGGGAATTGAAACCTCAAGCGTTGATGTCAAAGTAGCATTCGTAACCACTGCGCCACCAAGCTCGTTAAACGCAGTGGGCGTGGCTCTAATTGTTGTTATGTCGGCGTTGGTCGGTTTTCCTTATTTTTATAGCAGTCGGATATGACTCCCGTCCTCCTCAAAATGTATCGCTTACCTCCAAAAGAACAGCGTAGCATCTGGTAATATATATACTCATAATAGATATCCATACTCACTGGTGTATGCGAGGTAAATATTAAACCATCGAGTTTCTGAATCTTAATTTGTTACTATTATTGATTTAGCTTACCAAATGCTGAACATTTAACTGCGACCTTGTAGCGAAAAAATCATCGAAGGCAGTTTTACACTTCTCTATTAACTCTGCCTCATATTTCCGTTTGAAATCCATATTAAAATTGGACATTCGCAGTGCTATCCATAAATTGATATTTGTTTCGTCTTCAATTGGATTGAATTGTCTAAATAGATTTATTTTTCCTTCATTGTCCAACAATTCAAATATTCTAGTGATTGTATAACTCAGGTGGGTTTGTTGTGGAGAATTCGAGAATAATCTGTGTCTTTCGAGTTTCCGGTAAGTTCGACATAGGAAGACCAATTGGTTCTGTAGTAAGTGCGATGGACTCATCCTAAAACGTAAATGTAATAAATAATAGGTATAAAAGTATGAACAGATCAGTGGATAAAAAACCAGCCTATTAACTGCAGTCAAATAACTCCCTGGAGCGCCGTGTTCTTGCGAGTGAGAAAAGTATCGCTTTGCACGAGTTAGGAGTTTACTGGTAAAGTAAACTCCTAACTCGTGTAAAGCGATACTTAATGTATTGCAAATGTTCATATGCTACGGTAATGGTACTTTACATCGGGTGGGGACAAGAGGTGGGTTGGGGTACAAGTGTATAATTATTTGCTACATAAAGTAGTATGAAATAACGTTCAAGTGGAACAGATATGGAAAAATGGCTACAATTACAAATTAAATTTTTGAGGTGAATTTTTCCATTGTAAAATCATTTAGTATTTAATAATTACATTAGTATTTATTTAATATCGGCTTGCAGACGTGTCATTTTTTTTTTATACAACGTCGGGAGTCATACAAGCATACGGTCCACCTGATGTAAAGCAGTTACCGTAGCCTATTAACGCTTGTACATATATCACTCACGCGACGCCTCCTCTGCTGGTTACACAGCAACTCCTCTCCTTAGGAGCTTACTGGTGACTTCACTCACAGGCAGGAACACAACAACCCTCCAGAGAGCCGTTATTTGGCTGCGGTTTTCTGTGAGGTGGAGTTACTTCCCCAGACGGGCTGCTTTGATGCGCCTTACCTCTCTTACAAACGTGTCCGCAAAGCTAAGGCATATACATACCTGGTTAATAAAATCCAAAGATTTGACGAAAACAAAGCACTGCAACAGTCAGTGGCTAGAATAGCTTGCAGCATATTCATTTCTACAAAGTTCATATCATCTGAATCCAATGTGAGGGCTAAAGCTGCTGTATGAGTCAATAAATACTCGTAGAGACCATATGTGGTAGCTTCACTGTTTAAAGATTCGCTTTTAAATTTGAGACCCACATTGAACCAAACGTGACCTTAAAAGAAAGCACATTATTTCAATATTTATTAGCGGTAAGTGCATGGCAACTGAACGTCGAAACAATTAAAACAAAACTGCAAGAATAAAATGAATGAATTAATAAATAATTAATTAATTAATTAATTAATAAACAATGAATTAATTAATTAATGAACACACTGCACGAGAAACCGTTGTAACTCTACAGGAGCTGCAGTTAGAAACCATACGTCATCCTCCGTACTCGCCAGACCTTGCTTCAATTGAGTACTATTTTTTTCGTGATTTGGACAATTTTCTACGTAGTGGTTCTTCCCAGGAGGTAGTACAAAATGCTTTAACACAGTTTGTCGAATCTAGATCCCCAGAGTTTTA
Organism: Pyralis farinalis; assembly: GCA_947507595.1. Lineage (NCBI taxonomy): Eukaryota > Metazoa > Arthropoda > Insecta > Lepidoptera > Pyralidae > Pyralis > Pyralis farinalis. Next base: position 13,549,615 of record OX382277.1, on the reverse strand, counting down.
TCACAAAGGCATACACTTCCGATTAGATGGCAGCAATGTATAGATAATGAGGGTAAATATTTTAATTAAATAAATATGTTACATCGTAGAAAAAAACGAGTTTTAATTTTTCAGTACAAATCGGAAATTTCCTACTTTAACACCTAATATATATTTTTGTATGCATACATCAAGTTACACTTACAGTACGGTATCAATTCGAAGATACAGTTGATAAGTTTTTGTCGAGAGAAAGAGTATCTTGAACAATCATGTATCACAAGTTTTATTATGTTTACTTGCAGTAGAACGAAGCCTAGTAACATGTCTCCCTTTCTTATCTTCTCTAGATCATACTCCAATATGGACTGTAAAAGACCGTAGTAAAGCGTACATTAGTAACACAACTTTTAATGATATTCCGCTCTTCTGACATAAACAATAAAGGTGAAAATTGTGTATAGAAGACACTTAATTACCAACCAGTCAAAATAATAAAAAAATCAACAAATTTAACATTGGTGTTACTATGAAACTAAAACTGAAAAGCAATCCTTCCACGGTTGAAATCTATTCAACACTTTCGAAGTAGGCTACTAAAGGATCACTTTTGCATTATTATCATAATAGTGTGGATTCATAATAGACAGTTTATCTGATAAACTTACATTAACAAGCGATTCATTTAGCAGAAGTTCTCCAAGAAGACTATTAGCAGGAATAGAAACAGTTGCTTTTATTAGACTTGTGAATTGAGGTGACTTCCCGGCAATTACTTCAAGATATGAGTCACTATTTCTGTAAAATATGACAGTAATATATATTAACAGAACATTAAGGACTCATGGATGGCTAGATAACATACTAATACCCTATTTAGTGAAATAATATGCGTGCGGCTCTCACTGCGATTATTGGTTCAAATACGATATGGCTATGGTTTGATCGCCATGCCCGCATGTTTCATCCGTCGCGTGAGCGTGTCGGGAGAACACCCACTTTTTCAGTTAACATATACAACGTTAGGAGGCATGCAAGCACACGGCCTACCTTATGTAAAGCTGTTACCGTAGATTATAAACGCTTGCAATACTTCTAAGGAGCTTACTGGAGACCTCACTCATACGCAGGAACACAACAACTCTTTAGGGAGTTGTTATTTAGCTGCGGTATTCGTGGTTACAGCAGCCTTTGAACGCGTTCGATACATGAAATAGCTAGAGGATTACCATCCATGTTGCTTGCACAGTGACTCCTTAGGAGCTTACTGGTGACCTCACTCACACGCAGTAACACAACAACCTTCTAGGGAGTCGTTATTAACTTATACAGCCTAAACCACTATGTACTACTAATTTACATTTTGCTTCATTAGCCAAATTTAATTTCACTTATTTTAAATGCATTAATGATTTCAGTTGAATTTTTCTCAATTCCCGTGGAAATCAAGGTCCACTACCAGTTCCATAAAATAGAAATGAGACTTACAAATAGATATATAGCAATATTCCTATAATGTGTTCGTCTTCTGTCAGCGTAACATGTTTAAATATGTTTACAATCTTCAATAATATCTTGATAATAAAACTTGTTACTTTCAGCGTCCTATTGATGGCTTTCTCATCTCCTTCCACCTGTAAAAATATATTTGATTTCTGGTAATGATAATTTAAAATTACATTCTTTTGGAATATATTGGAAGTCTGTTGAAAAGCACACCCAATGATAACAGCTGAGCCGATTTTAATGGAATGCTTTCTATTGTATAGCTAATATAACTACTGCTTATAGGACGCGGGGAAAACACGTCGATCATATAGTATATCTGGATTCATCTCGAGCTCCTTCAACTCTATGGCACGTTAAACGCTGGTCTCCACCAGCGTGCTGTGGAGCAATACGACAGTGACAATGGTGTTGTTTATACTCTGATTGGGGTTTGGTTGCTATTCACTAGTAATGAAGCGATTTTCATGTTAAATTAATTTCAATGTTTCATTCAGTATAACATTTTAACTCCCGGCCAAAATATAATTAAAGCTCACACACTAGGGTTAGGTGGACGAAATCTCTAAAATTTATTAAATATTGAAGTATCGCATTTTAAAGAAAAAGACTGAAATTCTTTAATGGATACAAGACTCTTCAAAGTTCCAACTCTTAAAATGGACCGCTATGCGGTGGAAAGTCAGTTTATGCGCCTTTTCGATAAGTGGAGGCAGTGGCCCCTTCCCTTTCCTGAGGTTCTTAAAAGATAAGAAATGAAAATTTTGAAGACGTACGATTAGTCAATAAAAACAATTACAAGAATTGCAAACACGAGATGTAGGCAAATGCTGGAAAGTTCTGAAAGAATATGTGGTGTATAGTCCGAAAGAGGCACGTGGATGCACAAAGAGATATAGATCGCCGAAAAATGATGCCTGGTGGGACGCAGAGGTTGAACCCTTTGTGGCAAATAAAAAGGAAAACATATCATCTTTGCACCTGAGTAATAGTATGAAAAAGAAGAAGAGAGAAACATACCGTTAATGCAAGAATGAAACCAAACCTTTAGTGAAATTCAAGCGTGAAAGAATTACTCTGAATGAGGAAGAGAGACTGACGCAAACTTCGAGGTGAATATCAAACTTTTCTAGGGAAAGGTAAAGAAGTCGTAGAAAAAGAGAAATAAAGCCTATAGCTGGTGGTATCCTTGCTAACACTCAGTGTTAGAATAGTGGAGTGAATATTTTGTAGAAATGTATGATTATTTCCAGAATGCGTGCCAGACATGAAGACATTTTCTAAAATGAGATTGAATGGTCGCCACGAAGTATGAAAAATGGAAAATCAGCAGGAAATATTCATTGTTTCTATTTGTAACCACTAACAAAATCTTAATTTACTCATAATCTTCTTAGCTTTTGCAATTCATTCAGATTAGGAGGGTCCACTAACTGAAACTAAAGATTTGGTGAAGATACTGATATTTGAACATGGAACCATCAGATCTCCACAACCCAGAGGGAAATTCAGATCTTTATTAGGTAAGGTCACATGTGTTTCGAAACATAATTTCCTGGACGTGCGGGTTTCCTCACAATGTTTTCCTTTACCACTGAGCAAGTGATCATTACAAATGAGTACATAAATCCGAAAACACAATTTAATGGTAGGATTCGAACTGGGGACCAGTTGGTCAATAGGCCGGTTCCTTATTCACTGGGCTATCATTGCTCTATTAAGTCATTTACTCATACTAATTGCTTCTAATTATCTTATACCCCAAGTCCCTCACACAATACATTTCCTTACTGTTCATCCTAACTGTAACATGCTGCTACATTTTCCATGAATACAAACACCCATACATATATAAATCCATCAAAATATACTCCACACACACACTAGTATTCCCCTTCATTTTCAAAAAAAAAAATATTCTTGTGTTTTGAAATGCACCTTCCGTCCATGTCAAGTGGGGAGAGTACTGGTGACCATAGTCACAGGCTCAGGCCTATCTCAATCTTAATTAGTATTACATATTTATATTTTCATTGTATACCTACCAAATAAGTAAGATTGTGAAGAGAGAAAAATAAATATTATTTGTATTATATCTTTACAGTCACGGGTATTAATCCCGGTCATTTGATAGGCGTGCGCGGGGATAAGGATCCAACGCGTAGAGGCCCCTTAAGAAAGACTGTATGTAATGTTGTACACCCGCCGTGACCCGCTCAAGGGTATATCAATGCTAATCAATTGGACAATATACTAATCAACACGTCACGGCAGGTATTGGGACTATTGCAAATGTGTCGGAAATGATTGAGCTATTGAAATGAGATCTCGCCACTCACTGGATGGACCCCCGAAATGCCAGAGAAAGTCGGCCGGGGGCAACACCGATGTGAGTGACTCAGGGGTGTCGAGAGGTGTGCTGCGCTTTCTCCGAAGTTACTCGCGGCGTTATGCCCTTTAACACTTCCACCCCTGGAGCATATCACCTGCTAGAGCAATATAATCTATCGACTCCTCTCTGGACGGCCAATGAAGGCAAGCCAGAGCTGAGAGTCCTGCGGGCCTTCTTGACTTTTACTCCGACCGACGAAGACACGCCGGAGACGAAGGCCCTGATCGACTCTTTGGAGCACTCGGGTACCCGTGGTGTCGTTACGAACCAACAGCTCGCCACAAGCTGCCCTGCAGGGTTATTATTATTAATTAAATTCATGGTGTGATTTAAAGCCACAGGTTTTTACCCGTGATTGGTTCCAGAGTACACAAAGACATAATGGCTAGGAAGATGTATGGTGGCCCTATTTATCCTTACCTGCAAAGCATTTGACAAATTATTTTCTATCATTGTGCACAGAACTTGTGTGCAATCACTGTAGATATACATATTTGTCAGATAATTTGAATATTTTTCACATATCACAGTGTATGCTTTCCATTGCTCAGCCATTGTTTTCACATCCAGTGTTTGAACAATTTCACCTATTCTCAAATTGATGTTTAACGCTGGAAAAGTGTCAAGTAATATATAATTAGAAACAAAAACATTATAGACACTTATCGTAAAGAGAGTGATGTTTACAAGGCTTTGTTTTCCAAGATAAAAATTTAATTTTGCACTAAATAAAAAAAAAGCCACTACAGCTGCAGTAGAGAAAATAGGATTTACAAAATTCCACTAATCCACAGTAGACTTTCTGGCAGTGCCTGGTACACAAATTAACAATCGGAAAAGGCATATTTCTTTATTATATTTAGCCGAGAAGCAAATAAACATATGGACTGTATTTTGGTTTGCCTGACATGAAGTGTTGCCGTAGTCTACAAGTTTAACAGGCATCCTGTTTCTATGATAATTGAAAATCTTGTTCAAATTGAGCTCGTGCAAAAAGAAGCAATGAGAAACTTCTATAAATTTGTATTAACATACCGTCTATAAGTATTTTCTGCTCTTCAAGTTCAGTTAAATTAAAAACAAAATGATTTTCCATTATCATGAGGTAACAAAGTTGCAGTTCGTGACATGTCCTAAATAAATCCTTTAATTGTTTTCCAACTTTTGCTAAGTTCGCACCGTAAATGGATTCACTGTAAATTTAAAATTGACTATATTAATTTTAGTGCAAATGCTCACTATCATCAATAACTTTACTTTAATAAGGAAGTAATCATCGCACAAGACAACTAAATAGATAGTATTTATTTGTTATAGATAAATAGCTCTAATATAGAAGTTATATGCTGATATTATGAATATGAAACAGTTTATTATTGAATGAGTCGACATGATGATTATCAAAGCAAATTAATCAATTGGATAGTATTCTAGCACAAATTCTGTGTAATTTGAAGGCAATAATAATAATTTATTGATTAATTACAAGTACAATTATTTACATATGTCGGGTCTTCTGTTAACTTATGAAAACCTGTATTAGAAGAGTCCCCTCTTTTCTGTTGTGCCACACAATAGGAGCCTGTTAATAAGGTACATCAAATCAAGACAAACGCTGATTTTTATTTTTATCAGTTACCATGTCTCAGAATGTTATTTACCTCCTTCTTAGCTCCTAACGTATGCTTGCTAAGATATGGATATGTATATCTCCACCCCAGGTCCTTTGCGGAACAGACAGAGAGAACCGAGCGCCATAAGATGCGTTCCTTACACACTTCAGTCGCTTCTTTAATTCAGTTCTTTTCATGCATGTTATAGAATATGTTACAAAAGTAAATGCGTATTTCCTTCCATTATCATTTATAAAGGGTGACAAACTAGCTTGTGTTATATATTAATTTACTACTTCACTACCATTTACATCCTTTATCAGGTGGTAAGCATAAAAAATAAATATCTGGTTACCTTTCTTTGCAATGCTTAAAAACAGACATCAAAATATTTCCAGTGGTTGTTGGAAAAGTTTTCATGGTGCAGCAAGACACAGACACCGTTTCAATTGCATTTTTGATAAAGTTAGATAATAGCTGCAGTATACACGCTGAATTTTGTATATATTCAATCAATTTATTTGTCTTTACATTTATATCTTGTAGTAACTCCTCTGCGAGATCTAGACTCTGAAATATGGAAACAATATATTTTATGTACCACAATAGCAAAAAGACAATTCAAATGAATATGAATGAACTGAAGACCGATGAATGTACAGTAGATCATACCAGAACAAGTTTCAAAAAGAGGTTGGTAACCGTAATTCTAGAAAGTTCGAATATGTAAAACCTATTTAAAGAATTATTTTAGAACTGAATGTTAGAAGTGTATATTTTTTTGGTAATTTTATAAATTTAGATTGCTAAAATTAACAGGTTTTACTCATTGCAGCAACACCTAGTGGTAGTAAGTAGTATATTGTTGTATGCGATAGTGCAATATGAGGTGTGCTTTACACCCACTAGATAGTAGCATTTCAAGACAAATTATAATTTAGTTTTGTTTCTTTGTCAATATTGTGAAAATAGTTAGGGGGTAACGGGCAAACCGTTACATCATAGTAAAAAAGCAAAAAAATTTAATTTACAAACACTGTATTCCATTTCAGAAAGGCTGGTAAAATAAATATTTTCATTATGAACTTATTGATGGAAAATCATTTACTAATTATTCCCTCGCATGTGTTTACAAAAATATTTAATTTGACGAGTTACCCATAACATAACACAAGCTTCGCTTACTTTGGGGCTAGATGGCGCTGTGTAATTTGTCTGGCAATATTATTATTATACCCTAGATATAAAATAAAAAAAGAAATATCGTCAAGTAATGTCACGCGCAACGTATCATTATATGAGATATTACTTTACAGATTTCAATCTCTTACCTGAGATATGCACAAACCACAGTCTTCCAAAAGAGAAGTAAAATATGAAAAATAGCTTATCGCGGTTGTTTCTTTCTGAAGATTAGAAGTAAGAGCGGCCTTTGTATTATTTAAAAGAGATTCATAGGTCAAAGAATCCATCTGTAGTTGCTGTAAAAGAAATTAGTATTAAAATTTTTGTCAAGACATAACAGACTTATTTTTAACAGAATTATTCGTGAATTGTGTACTTACTTTGCAAAAAAATATATACGCTAATTAGTCTTCATTGCAAAAACAATTAAAAGAAATATATTTGTACTAAATTTGATTGTTTCTCTGTGTTGTGTACTAAGAACTAGATTTTGTTAAATACATTTTAACACTGAACTATTTATGAAATACGTACTATTTACTATTACGTTATAACTCTCTAAAACCACCAGCCAATTTTATGGCGGTTGGAAGCGAATTTTATTTGGCAAAATAAAAAAAACTAGGTTATCAATATCAATAAATAATACAATACTTTCTTTCCCGCTTTTTTTTGTTTTAATTTGACTTTTTCTTGGTTTTTTTTATGCCCGAGCGGTCAGGCAAAGGGATCTAGCCCATACAGCCAAGTATTCAGTGCAGAACCATTTTAAAATCTTAATTCTGTGTTCCAGCTTCAGAAAATGTGCTGAAAAAATACTTGGGAAGGGTACGCAGACCCAATGAACCCAGTTTAAATACCACCCATAAAACGATAGTGATTTTTACAAGGTTTTCTTGATGAATGTCTTCCAAAAATTGCATGAACGTGTTATATTTGAATTTTTTAATAACTATATAATTTCACTAGCACTTATGTTACAAAATACTATTGAAATTGTGACATAAAACTAATTTTAACTGAATTGTAAAAAATTCAAGTATAACAACAATGTCACTCTTCAAAAGCGCAGGAAGAAGATCTTTTAATTTTACCGTAGATGGAGAAATACTTTTCTCTGTCTACGAATTTTACGATGAAGACATCAGTGTTGCCAACCCTAATCCTAGAAAAGTATCAAATAAACTGCAACAAGTTGGTAGGAATTGATACATCTGTGAAAGAAAAATTGGTAGATTTACCCTATGCCCAGTCTAGTTACCCTATCTACCCATTGTTTATATATTTTGCATTTATTCATATAAATTTTATATATATATATGTACAGATAAAAAGGTAAGAGCCTCAGCGGAACCGCTGTTTTTCAGTCTCTGCCTTTGATTGATGACACACCGTCAGTATAGACGCTGCACATGTAGGTACCAATAAATACCACATGTTTTCAAACGTAAAATAGATGACAATAAATTTAATAAAAAATGACAAAAACAATATGTAGTGGAGCGTAGAAATGGAACGTCAAGTCATAACCGACTTGGGTGTATTCGGGAGGTGCAGGTGGTCGGTGGTCCACATCGAGCTGTCAATGGCAAAAAAAGGGTGGGCTGCTAGAATGCTTGTAGGCTGAGTTGGGACCACAAATGCACTCTGTGGTGGGGACGAACAACACCACAGCGGTCAATTTGGAACGAGACGTCAAGTCATGCGGACGTCCAATCCAACCAACCACATTCCGACTTCACCGCGTTCCTATAATTAATCCAGCTACAACCGATCCGCGTGCATACATTTCGCGACAGTTTAATTGTAATCAGGGCTGATTAAACCTACTGAGCGTACCTCGCGATTTATTTTCGTTTCCTACGGCAACCACATTGGATGAAAAGCAGATAACTCGTAAACGCCCACACATCCCTCCGACATATACATATGTATTTATTTATATATATATTATTATTTATTAATTTAAATTTTGACGAGATAGGTGGCGAGTGGTGAACCACCACCAACAACAAGACACCAACGCTTGTGGGTTCGATTCCCACACAAGACAAACATTTGTGTGCATGAACATGTCTGTTTGTCTTGGTCTAGATGTCGTGGAGAGGTAGGGTGCATCAAAGCAACCCATCTGGGGAATTACCTTCGCCTCACAGAAAACTGCAGAGCCAAGTAACAACTCCCTAGAGGGTTGTTGTGTTCCTACGTATGAGTGAGATCACCAGTAAGCTCCTAAACAGGTGCTGTGTTAGCACCAGACGAGGCATCGCACGAGTGATACTTAATGTATTACAAGCGATCATAGGCTACGGTAACCGCTTTACATTAGGTAGGCCGTATGCTTGTATGACTCCCAACGTTGTATAAACAAACTCCTTTTTTTGACAAATATAATTGTTGACGCGTATTTAATTATAACACATTCATTGAGTATCCTTAATTAGTTATTATTATTTTATTATACTCCTGACCTCTCGGAGTCTGCGATCATGAGTCCTGAAAGGTAGTAAAAAGTCAGGAAAGACGGGATACAATACATCACACGACCACAGACCAAATAGTTCATATATAGTAATCAACCTTATTACATTCTCGTATAAGCGAAGCGGCGCAATCCCTCTCTAGAACCTGGCTATGGCTATGAGGAAGCTTACTAACCGTATTTATGGTCACACGTTACATACCATAATGTTAGCTCATAACACATAAATGATAATATCATTATAAAATATCTCCATTATCTACCTACAAATTTGTAATACTATGTAACCGCAAAAACCGCTTTTCGTTATCTTTCGCCAGCTTCTCATTTTATATACGGTTCTTAAGCATCACTGTATTACCGAACCCCACATTTACCCCTCCCAATCCCGTTGGAACCACCTCGTGGCCAAATCGTACCTCTTTAACACTTCTCGCATAATTTTTTCGGTTTCCTTGGTCCGTTTCTTTATAATTTGCTGAACAAAAAATTTAACTTATTGTCAAGTACTAGTTTCATTTGTAAGAAAAAGGTAGAACATTTTTAGAAAAAGCCTAAATTACGAAGAGACTGAAAAACTATTGATTACAGTTACCTAATTCACACTAATAGTCTCATACAAGCACTTTCCTCCAAATCTTCATTATCCCTTTATACTCACACATCAATTCCCACTACTCAGCATACATACTCAAACTCCGTCTCATACTTACGTACTTCATACTTCCTGCCTCTCTCCTGCCATCTATACTATCTATACTATAATTATAAAGAGGAAAGATTTCTATGTATGTTATGAATAAACTCAAAAACTGCTGGGCTTATTTCAAAAATTCTTTCACCATTAGAATGCTACAATATAAATGATTAACATAGGCTATAAAATATTTTGAAAATAGTTAGGGATCCGTATGAAAACTTCGATAATGTGTGAAAAAGATACCAAAAAATCCTTATACCGCGTACGCTGCTGAAACTATTGACAATAGAGCAAAGTAATGTACTACAGTTTTATAGAGGACATCAATATGTACAAAAAAGTCCGCGATACCATATGTCTAACTATTACAGTTACGTCACAATAACTACTTTTTCATGTTAAAATATGCTATAGTAACGCCGGTACAAACTAGGCCACATTATTTGTACTTTGGTATTAATCCTTATCCAAATAAATTATTTCGTATTCAAGACTGTTTCAATGCCTGTAGGTTACTCTTTGAATGAACGAAATCGGACATTCCATTCCAAAGATATTACGGATTTTGTTCTGTGTTTCAATCCCTTGCTTGCGACACCGGCGGCCACGGCGCGTGGCAGCGGGCGGCGCGGCGCATATCTATGAGATAGGTACCCGCGCAGCTCATTCGCGCGCTACCGACATTTAATGTTTTGACTTTTTCATACCACATTTTTTCTGTTCCAGTTAAAAAGTTCTTTTCAGAAAAGCGTGCCTCGAATATGAGAGCACGTTTAAGTAATGACGGCAACGACAATTTCTCACAAAAATTACTTAAACTTGGAAGCTGAAAATTACCATCTCCAATTGCACATAGCCTCCAAGTATTATTGGATAATGAATTGGCTTAAACTGTTCACAGTCTAGAAATCCTTATAGAGACAATCTATCCCGACATCGAACATCTTACAGAAAGAAATTTCGATTGACTCTATTCGAGGGCGATTGTCTCACCGAAAAATAGCTCAGTAAATGAGATAAACAAAATGATCATTGAAAAAGTACCAGGTGATTTTAAATGTTACAAATCTATTGATAACGTGTGCAACATCGAAGATACAGTGCACTATCTACAAGAATTTTTAAATTCTCTCTATCCCGCCGGATTGCCACCACACGAACTGAAATTAAAAATAGGTACTCCCATTATGCTGTTGAGAAATTTAAGCCCTTCCAATATGTGTAATGGCACTAGGCTTTTGATAAAGGAATTACGAGACAATCTGATTATAGCAACAATCATCACCGGTCCCACGGCCGGACAGCTAGCTCACATTCCGCGGATCCCGATGATACCAACAGATTTGCCCATGTCTTTTAAAAGGTTACAGTTTCCTGTAAAGGTATCGTTTGCCCTTATAATAAATAAATCCCAGGGACAAACTTTCTCGATCTTTGTCATCAACCTAAGAGAAGAATGCTTTTCTCATAGCCAATTTATATGTTGCACTTTCTCGAGTAGGATTCCTAAAAATCAACATATTTTGTTGCCATCTACGAATACCACAGCCAATATAGTATACAGCCTTAAGGTAGACATATTGGAAACTAAAAAAGTAAAACCAATTTAATTAAATTATTATAAAGTCTCGAAATATATGTTATGTAGGTATATTAAAATAAATGTAAAAAAGAAATGTAAAAATAAAACTAAAAACAATATAAATAAATAAAAAATAAACTTTCCGATTGTAATTAGGGTTATGGATAAAAACTAATAAAAAATTAAATACCACTAAGTACGTACCACTTAAAGTAATTTGTCTGAAAAAAAAGCTATTTAAGAAAAACTATTTAAAAAACTCTAAAGATACATTTACTTTTCGTTTATCCCAAAATATTTAAAAAATAAATGTCCACCCGTGCGAAGCCGGGGCGGGCCGCTAGTATCTTATACACTAAGTCCCTCACACAATACATTTCCTTACTGTTCTTCCTAATTGTAAGATACTGCTACATTTTTCATGAATACAAACACCCATACATATATAAATCCATCAAATATACCCCACACACACATACCATTATTCCCCTTCATTTTCAAAAATAATTCTTACGTTTTGAAATGCACTTTCCGTCCATGTCAAGTGGGGAGAGTACTGGTGACCAGAGTCACAGGCTTAGGCCTAGTTCAGGCACCAGTCTCTTTCTCTTAATTAGAGTTACAAATTTATATTCATTCATTGTACACCTACCAAATAACAGTAACATTGTGAAGAGAGAAAAATAAACATATTATTATTTCTTTTATTTCACGGGTTTTAATCCCGGTTATTTGATAGGCGTGCGCGGGTATATGAATCCAATGCGTAGAGGCCCCTTCGAAAAGAATGATGTAATGTACTATACCCGCCGTGACCTGCGTCAGGGGATATTATGGTTATGGTCACGGCAGGTATTGGGACTATTGGAAATATGGCGGAAAAAGTGGGCTATGAGATCTTGGAGGTTTTATTGGAACTGGGCTATTGCAGAAGAGGGGCGGACGCCTGCCATAACTATCATAATCTGATGTTACTTTCGGCAGGCGGTGGCTCGCCACTCATATATATTATTATTTCCTTTATTCAATTATGATCCTATTAAATACATTTTTAAATATATCATTACTAAAAAAATGTATAATTAAAAAAAAAAATATCTAATATATTATTATTATCATCAATTCATATCTTCGTGGCCGCCAGCAATGTATTAAAATCCGTGTCTCTGTCAGACTTGACCGTTCTATTGGTGGGTGTGCCACACAGGACGCATCAAAGCAGGGAAGTACCTCCACGTCATAGAAAACCGCAGCCAAATAACAACTCCCTAGAAGGTTGTTGTGTTACTGCGTGTGAGTGAGGTCACCAGTAAGCTCCTAAGGAGTGAATGTGTTTATTTCATTCATTCACTAAAGTAGCGTGCCTTTCACTCCGCCATCGGGCGTGTCATTTAGCTATGGAGACTTAAAGTCCGCAAATTCAATTTCCACATTGGCAAAATATTGATATGATAACAACTAGAGTAGTGCAAGCAAATGGTTGTTCCAGGTGTAAAGCGGATACCATAACTGTTAGTTTTAGGTATTTGCAAACGTACAAATATAATAATAATAAACACTACTGTCCTTCGCCGTTAGGGGAATGCTATTGAACTACAATCTTCTTCAAAACTGTAAGGTGGGGGTACATTGCCGCATTGCCAATTTCAATTATTAAATTTTCTTTGTCCTGGACCCCCCACTTTAACGATGTCAGTAAACGCATGTATTATGCGTTTCACTCTCTCAGGCGACTCCAAAACTTTTTAACTTTCAAAACTAAAGTTACGTTAGCACAAAGCCTCTTACTCCCAATTCTCGACTACGCCGATATCTGTTATTTAGATGCATCAGAGGAGCTGTTGAACAAGTTGGAGCGCCTGCAAAACTTGGCGATCCGGTTCGTGTTTGGTCTCAAAAAGTTTGGTCATGTGTCCGAATTTCGTTCTCAATTGAAATGGCTCCCTATTCGCCTTCGCAGAAATGTGCACCTGTTAACTTTTCTTTATAAACTCTTCAATAAGGCCGGCTCTCCCCAATACCTCAGTTCTCGTTCCCACTATACCACCCCCCACGCGATCTCAACGCCCTTATCATATACAAACCTTGAATTATCCCATGTCACACACTAATTATTTCTTTAACTCTTTCACTGTTCGTGATGCGCTGCTCTGGAACAAACTGCCACCACAAATAAGGGACTGTCCATCAAGATTGTAAGATTGCTGCTTTTTGCATGTCGATGTATGTGTATGGTGGGATATTAAGTCATTTTAGACTTTGATGTAGGTTATTTATAAACCTTAGTATTATATAAACCTTATTCATTTTCCAGATTCTTGTTATTTCTTCTTAAAGTTCTGTATATTTGCTCACTTTTTCTACTATAGATTTACTAATGTTGTGTGTATTAGGGATTGCGATATCTACTATGTACGTTAATTTGTTCCGCTTGTGTTATATCTGGTCGATTACAATGGATGGTTTTATCAGTGAGTATGGCGCGGTCGTAATATAATTTAAATTCAGTGTTTTCTAGTACTGCACTCGGTTTGTATTTGTAATACGGTGTTGGTGTTGTAGGAATAAGATTGTATTTAATTGCTAATTTTTGATTAATTATACTGACAACTTGATTATGTCTGTGAGTATAATCTGTCTGTGTCAGGTTTAGACAAGCTCCTATAATATGTTGGATTGTTTCACGTTGTCTGTGGCATTTCCGGCAAATATCGTCAGTAATGTTGGGTTCTTTGATGATGTGTTTCCTATAGTTTTTAGTATTTATAATTTAGTCTTGTATAGCCATAATGAAATCTTCTGTTTCAGGGAATAGACCCCTATTTGTTAGCCATTTATCAGACGCTTCTAGATCTATATCTGCCCCCTCCAGATCATGTGAATGTCGCCCGTGCAGTACTTTTCCCTTATATTGTTGAATCTTATTCTTCTCGGCTTCAGCTGAAATGTTATTTGCTTCTGTATTATTATTAATTGTAAGAGATAAGTTCAAGGTTGTATAATTCAAATCATTTTCAAGAGCGACTTTGTGTAAGATACTGGTATTGGCTTTCTGATAAAAAAATGTCGGAGGTTTACTAACTGATTCTGCCACAGAATTTGTATGTCAATAAATCCCTTCCACCGTTTTCCCCTTTTATGGATAAACGTTCTATAGCCGACTTCGGATGTAAGTGGTTGTGTTTCGTAAGAATGGTTTGTGTTTTTCTTTCAATATTATTTATATCTGTTTTAGACCATTTTATTATTCCAAAAGATTATGTCAAAATTGGAACAGCATATGTATTGATGGCTGCGATTAGGTGTTTCCCTATATGTAGGCTTTTGCAAATACTGGTAACTTTTTTATTATATTCGGCTGTAAGTGACACTTTCAGTGTCATGTGATCTAACTGTTTTTATTGGTTGTATCCAAGGTATTTATAAGGTCATCTGAATCCATAGATGATATAAGTTCTGCGCCCTGGGTAATGTAACTACCTGGCTGTATTTTACTTTTTTCGATGTTTAATGTCCTGAATTTATTTAATCCGAATTTCATGTTATTATTATCATTTATTATTATTATATCTCTTATTTCACGGGTTTTAATCCCGGTCACTTGATAGGCGTGCGCGGGGATATGAATCCAACGCGTAGAGGCCCTTTCGAAAAGAATGATGTAATGTATTATACCAGCTGTGACCTGCTCTGAGGGATATCAATAGGAGGATATACCCACGAACAGGTCACGGCAAGTATTGGGACTATTGCAAATGTGTCGGAAATAATTGAGCTATTGAAACGAGATCTGGAGGGATTATTAGTACTGGGCTATTACAGAAGAGAGACGGATACCTGCCATAACTCGCCACTCACTAGATGGACCCCCGAAATGCCAGAGAAAGTCGGCCGGGGGCAACACCGATGTGAAAGACTCAGGGGTGTCGAGAGGTGTGCTGCGCTATTTCTGAAGTTATTCGCGGCGTTATGCCCTTTAACACTTCCACCTCTGGAGCATATCACCTGCTAGAGCAATATACTCTATCGATTCCTCTCTGGATGGCCAATGAAGGCAAACCAGAGCTGAGAGTCCTGCGGGCCTTCTTGACTTTCCACTCCGACCGATGAAGACACGCCTCAGACGAAGGCCCTGATCGACTCTCTGGAGCACTCGGGTACCCGTGGTGTCGTTACGCACCAACAGCTCGCCACAAGCTGCCCTGCGGGGTTATTATTATTATCATCAGTTTTTATTTGGAAGTAATAAAACTATCAAATACTCCAACTCTATTAGCATTTAAGAGGACTTCATTAAACAATACAGCACATATTGTTTTGCACTTATAGCCGAAATCAAATATATTATCAGGCCTTATAATACTTAAGGCACATGCAATAAGAGTATTGTTGGAGCTGCAAGTAACACTACATGTCGCTGTGTGTACAGTTTGGCAAAAAAGAGTTTGCCAAAAATGAGGGCGCTACTGTCATACATATGGTCACCCTTTAGACGATGACCAAAACGATAGTGATACGTTTATTACTTTTAATTTTTTTGTTAAAGATGATAATATTTATGACATTAGGAAGGTGTGTATAATAATAAAGAATAAAAACAACAAATATAACGAAACGATCACAAATCCGACGGAACGAAAAATATTAGTTCCAGCTGTCACCACGGCAAACTCTTTTTTGCCAAGCTGTACATTACCCAATTTGTATGAAAAAAAGTGATGGAATTGTATTAAAAAAAATGGCAATATCATTGTTATTTTTTGTCATATTTCAGCCTATGTCAATGTCACTGTCATGTGTTGAAGTGTTTTATGTATTTCTTATGAACGTGTTTTCGTTCGATTCGATTCGAATACAACCATGCTTTAACCACGAGCTCGTCAATCTAAACTTTTTTAAACACTTTGTATTTTTATTGCTTTATTATTATTTCAAATTAGGTTTGTGAAAAACATGGTTTCGAGCGATATTTATAAGGCGCTATTATCAATAGCCACTGATACTAAGAATGCCGATTTACAGAAGATATGCATGGATGTTGGGGTTAGTAAATGTTATTCGCTGTAATTTAATGTACTTTGTAGGACACTACATAACAATTATATACTTAAATATAAATTCCATTATCTGACGTTTATTTAATCCATCATTTATTATTATTAATTAATTCTATCTACCTACCTCGCAAGGAACCTGGCGTGAAGTATACATACATATATTTATCATAAAAATTTGAGGTTGTAGAGAGAGGCTGAAAATGTTCAATCCCTTATCTATATATATGTTTTCATAAAGAATGACAATATTTTTGTATACATTTTTATATACAATTCATAAGTGTAAGGATGTGAGAGCCAAGAAGGGCCAATACAACCAAATTGATCATGTTTTATCAGAAGTTAATAACTTCACATATTTAACATGATATTACTAAATTATGATAATTATGATAGTACTAAACTGAATAAATATTTCATCTGTCTTTAAATGCCAGCTATACACTGGATGTATTTATGATACGAGTGAATGAAACGAGTGAATATTCATCTATAAAAAGGAATAGAAATTTGTTCAGAAATAACAAAGGTATGGGACAATTAATCTAAAAAGTTAATAATTAGATACTAAAACTGAAGTTAAGCAATAAAGATAGAATTATGCAACTCTGTCTTTTATTTCAGCCTGATTAAGAGTTCCATTTCTCTTTTTAATGCACCTGCTTTTAATTGTTTTGGTTGTGTGTCAATCTTATTCTCTTATTTTAAATTTAAAGAACATGAAATTAATGTTGCCTTTTTTTCAGAAAGCTCTTAATGATAAGGTTGTGGACATTCAAAAAGCCATACAAGCACTGTCAGAATACATTCTAAATATTGACAATGCTGTTCTGTTCAAGAAGTATCTATCTAACATATTGCTGGCTCTGATCTCTGCAAGGGTCCCTTTGGAAGCTGTGTTTTCCACATCAAACTATGACACTTGTAATGACTCAGAAAAAATTAACCATTTGGAGTATTCTATTGTTTTGGCTCTATTAAGTGATCATCCGGATGTATTGCAGTAAGTTTCATTGCTTTCCACATAAGTTTTATTGTTTTACACATGCTACAATGCACCAATACAAGCTTTGAATTGTTAATATTAACATCAAGTTTTTACTGTTTATGTAGGTAATTGAGGATAGATATAGAGGTAGGTAATTGAGATAGATTTATTTTTCAATATCTATCCTAATCTAATGTTGTTACAGTAACTTGGAGTATTTAAATGTTCATAACTTTGTTTAAAAATTATTTACAAAATACACACATTTTACACAATATTAAATACAAACACATTGCACCTTTAAACTCTGTTTCGTGTCAACTTAGTTTAAACTAATCACTCTCTGTGATAAGCAGTGTCTTCGCCAAATCCTTAGGCTTAGGTAGCGGACCCCGCCAATCCTAATGGATTAGGAAACTGGTTAATGCAAAGAAGAAAATATGCAGAATAAAAAGCTATTACCTTAAAAATTCAAGAAAATATATACAATTTGTCAAATCTAATACTTTATGGGTATATATTGATGCTACAGTAATAGGTATAAATATATGATTTGCTTCCATAATTCTATATTGTGTTTAATGTCTTGTTAGTTGTTATTATGAATAAAAATTTAAATTTATTAAACTATTTTCAAGATATGCCCTCAAATACTTTGAAATCAACCCAGTGCCACCATTCGAGGTGTTTATTCACCATGAAGATTCGTACAATGTTGCTCCCAAAAAACGACGACTGCAGAACTGTCGACATAAGATCACAGAAAGCCAAATAGTCACTTGTTGTTATACCTTACTCAATAAACTACCAAACGAGCTGTCTACAAAGTGGGATTGGACCAAGTTCATTGCTAATTTCAGTAGCCACGAGAGTGCTGAAGTGAGATGGTATGTATAACAGAAATTCATGAAGCTTTGCCGCGTTTTTATTTTGTGATTATTTATGTTAAGTTCTTATTACTTTTGTACGTCTTACATCTTCCATACAAACTACAATTAATCTAAAAATAAGAAGAATATGACAACAAAACGAATAGACATAGGGTTGCTTTCAGTTGTTGAATAGTTAAGTGTTCTTTTTCAGGATGGTAAAAGAATGTATGGTGATACTAACAAATATGACAGAATCAGAATCCAAGATCCTCTCTGACAACTTAAACCTAACAAAAGAAGACACGCTGAAATGCCTGACAATTGATAAAGAAACGGTCCATCCGGTAGAGGAAATTATTACTGATGCTAGGTTGAATTCTAACAGCATTGTAAATATAGATGGTATAATGTTGCCGGTATATAGTACTGCGAATGTTCAGTCTGGTAATTTGGTTCCCGTCAAGTCCACTGTTAATAACTTGAGGAGTGTGGCTTTGGCCGTTGCGTCAGGTATGCAAGCTTATTATTATTTTCACATTACTTGGTTTTTAAAAATAATACAGGGTGTCTCATGTAGCGATAGGACCCAGCAAGAGGCCACACTGTGCTTCTCCTCTTTCTTAGATCTTCATCGGCCGACACATCTTACTTACATTACCCCGGGTACAAATTTGATCATTAATTTGTGCATTGTACCCCGAATATACGTACACATGTTCTTTCGGGAGGATATTTGTTATCGTCGACTGCATAGCCTTGAAGACCTTCGATATTATGGATATGTGTGGATCATTAGAGTTATTGCTAGAGCAAAATTCGAGTTCACGATTTCGTCGGCAGAGTTGGCGAGCGGCTTGCGAGCCTTCCCTCTGAAGCTGCTGAGGGAATCTTCTGTTGACTGCCCATGCCACCACTGAAAACCGAATGGTAGTTTGGCCTATAGCGCTAAAGAGAAAGCCGATTTACTCAGTAATCTCATTGCGTCTAACTCAAAAATGAGTGATGGGGGAGCTGTGCTACATAACAAACATAATGCCGAAAATTTCTATCAAGAACTCATGTTACAAAATTTTTACTTATTTAGGCCACTTATATGACGAGCTCGGTGGCGTAGTGGTGAAACGCGTTGTTACGCTACTTCGACACCATCACTTCTCTTCTATTCTATTTTTAATAATGTGGCTCCATTGTTGATTATTTAACGATAATTTTGCCAATGTCGAGGTTGAGAAAGCCACGTTCCATTTGGTATGACTATTGATCGGCAGCGAATAGCGAGTGACCGCTGAGTGATCTAGAACAACACAACACAAACATACAGTTAGTACCCTGCCCAGACAAATATAGATTAGTACATAGAACAAATGGGGTATAAAAGAGTTGGTATATAATGAACTACCCAACAGAAGGACATAGATGTTCTAAGGCTTACAAATACGAATTATTAATTTTTATGAACTTAACCAAAACTGATATAAAAGGAGAATACACCAGGGTAAGTAGAAAGGGGACATTAACAGGGCGAAGTATATTGTGAGGGAGCATATCGTACAATGATAGCTGTAGTTTCGGGCAATTAAAAAAAAAGATGTTCAAGGGTTCCCTCTTCCAAGCCACACTCACACAATGAGCTATCGAGAATTTTGATTTTAGCTAAGAACACCGGAGAAAAAACATGACCTAGACGTACCCTCATAATAACAGATGTTGGACGTTTGTCAAAATGACGATATTTGAAAAACCACGGTTTACTAGGGCTGTCTGCTTGGATTTTTGAATAAAATTTTGCATGTGTGGCTCCTCATCTCTGCCATAGCCCATCTCAGTCTCTTTTCAACCGCATATTAGCTATCGATCTAAGATCTCTGGAGAAGCTGATGTACCATCACTTTGTGTTCAATTCTCACACATGACAACCATTTGTGTGCATGAACGGGTCCGGCCGTTACGCACCCATTCCGCGACGCCCCCGGCCGGGACGCTCCCACAGTGAAAATTTTGTTATTCCGCTACGCCCCCGGCCGGGACGCACCCGTTTTAAAACACCCGTTTTTTGACAGGAAACGTAAGCCAATACTGTTGAAAACAGAAGTGAATGAAAGTGTGATAAAATTATTTATTTATTTAATTTAAATATTTTTATTTTGTGCTGTGCGTATACTGTCATGTATTAGCCTTAGAATTAGTAAGATTAGTTTTTAAGTACTCCCTTTAAACAATGTAATTAAAAAATAAAAACTAAATTGTATATTATCATATATTATTAAAATATTTTGGTTATCAAAATGAAAATCGAACAGAAACAGTGAAAGGGTAGCTCATCTATTGTGTAGGGTACCTGAACTCAGACGAGTTTTTGATAACAATAGATAGATTGAGATGGACAATAAGAGCACCCCTGTCGCTCATGATCGAATATCAATTATGCAGGTGATAAGATCATTCGGTCAGTGTGTCATTTCACAATATTTAAAAAATACCTACTACATTGTCTGTAGATAGACCTAGGCAATCGCTCACCACTATAGACCACAGGTATAAAACCCACTACTATTTTTTAACAATTATGTTCATAACAGTACCTTACTCAAGTATCCTGGAAAAAAAGAAACAACGGGTGCGTCCCGGCCGGGGGCGTAGCGGAATAACAAAATTGTCACTGTGGGGGCGTCCCGGCCGGGGGCGTCGCGGAATGGGTGCGTAACGGCCGGACCCGCATGAACATGTCTGATGGTCTGAATATTTACTATCTATAATAAGTATGTATTCATACAAAAACGTACTTACGTGTCTGTTTTGCATGTTTATCAGTTATCTAGTACCCATAAAACAAGTTTCGCTTACTTTGGGTCTAGATGGCGCTGTGTAATTTGTCCGGCAATATTTATTTATTTATTATTTAATCACTTGCTTGTTAATAAAGAGCACTATTTATTTCGTCATAACACGAAACGTACGAAAAAGCGTTTGCAAAGGATTGTAAGAGCCAGTTTGCACTAAAACGGAGATGGGTGGATAAATGGTTTTCGTATATTTGACACAACAAAAAGCGTCGATCAGCGTACGCATATGGCTACCAAAAGTATGAAAATACATATCATTAGCCTGAGTTGGGATGAAGAAATAATAAAATTATGTAAATATTTCAGGGAAAGCACTGTGCCTCATGGGACCAGTAGGATCTGGAAAGACTGCCCTAGTGGAACATTTGGCATTTATCACTGGTCGCAGGGGTTCCACATTCAAGAAGGTTCAATTGGGAGACCAAACAGATTCTCGTATGTTGCTCGGATCGCATCAATGTACTGATATACCGGGAGAATTTGTCTGGAGACCTGGAGTATTGACAGAGGTAGGTAGTAGATAAAATAATTTTGTAAAAATAAATACAATGAAATAAAATATTAATAAACGTCTGATGTTTGCCATTAAAATAAATTATGAAATAATCGGAAAGCTAGTGTGTAAATAAAAAAAAATATGTACTGGTATGCTCGTAAAAAGTTCGCTAAACTTCTTTCGCGTAACTAAACAAAAATAATCAACGACGAAGAGGTTACCAAAAACCTGGAACCTCTTAAACTTCGTAGGGACTTGATAGGTGATTGGCTGGTGAGTGCTCTAAAGAACTGTTTTCCCTTATCCCACACTCTTCCTTCCGTCATAGAACCACACGTGCAGGCTTGCGATGTCATTGTTCCATTGTTAAGAACATTTCTTCACATACCAAAAAGTTCGGCAACTCCTATATCTGTCGTACCATCAAAGAGTGGAACGCCTTGCCTGCCCATGTGTTTCCTTCTTGCTTAAGGCGACACCTCGATCGTGAAGCTTTAAAATGGCTCCGCCCAATCACCCCGCGCCCCTCAATTGACACTCGACGCTCGATTTGTAAAATTTGAAATTAGCGCCTAATAGGTAACCTGGGGTCAACGTATAGTCAATGCAAACGAACAGAAAAGCTACAGAGTCGCGTCACACTTAAATAAAATTTATAATATCAATATTTAATAAAAATTATTGATTTAATTATTATTTAGCTTTATACATACTGAACCAAACATATTTATTTAAGCTAGACGGAAAACAATAGTAATAATAGTAATAAAAAACTACAGAAACTTTTATTAGTTTTCACTTTTAAAAGTTTATTGAAAGAGAAATCAATGACATCGTTTTATGTTTATATCTCTACAAGTTAACATGTCTTGGTATCTATGTTGTTCTTACTTAGGTCTCGTCCAGTGGCGCCCTCATTGAATAAAAAAACATATTATAGCATAGAAGATAAACATTATGAAATCTTATGTTGCATTTATTACGAAGATAGTAAAGTATTTTTACGTCATTAAACCAACACTCAAAATATTCCACTATCGTTTTTATAAGCAAAAGTGCTAAAAGAGGCCGTTTTTTGGCAATTATGCCTATAACAACGAAAGCAAAACATTTCAATTGTTGGTTTAATGACGTAAAAGTACGTTATTGTATTTGTAACACACGCAACACATGACTTTATAATGTTTATCTTCCACGCTAAGATACGATATTTTATTCCTTGAGGCGCCACTGGACGGCATGTATCCCCCTTAAGAAGAATGAAACACCAGCTACATAATACAACATTGTTTATCGAGAGGCTAAAGCGGGCCATTTGTTGATTCGCACACATATGTTTAGTTAGCAGATACACCATCTAAACTGCAAACACTGGTCACAGCGATGAAAGACGACTGTATGGAGAAAGGCTTACTACTGAATGCGAAGAAAACAAAGATAATAGTATTTGAAAGAGAAGAATCCAGAACTAATGTAAGGATTACGATTGATGATGAAGTGTTGGAACAAGTGGATGAGTTTGTATATCTTGGATGCGCTTTCAGCAGGGATGGAAGGTACACCGCAGATGTGGAAAGACGAGTGAGTGCTGGGAATAGTGTGAATGGAGCGTTGGGAAAACTTCTTGGCAGTAAAATCCTGAGCCAGAAGGCACAACTCGCTATACACAATGCAGTGTTGGTCCCAACGCTAACTTATGGAAGCGAGAGTTGGGTATGGCAGAAAGAGTATGAAAGTAGAATAAACGCGGTTGAAATGCGAGCGCTGCGCAAAATTTGTGGCGTAATGCTTGTAGACCGTATTCGTAATGATGATGTTAGAAATAGAGTTGGTCTGAAAGAGAGCGTCGGTGTTAAAATAAGAAGAGGCATGCTCCGATGGTTCGGGCATGTAGAAAGAATGCAAGATGAAAGAATGACGAAGCAGATATACAATGCAAAAGTGGAAGGATGTAGGAGCCGGGGAAGGCCAAGACTTACCTACCATGACCAAATTGGTCATGTTCTATCAGAAGGTGATGTCAGGAGCCCTAGAAACCGGCGTGCGTGCATGAGAAGAGCAATGAATGTTAAAGAAGCGAGTGAGATATGTAAGGATCGAGTCACGTGGCGCTCGGCTCTCTCTGCCTACCCCGTAAGGGATTTGGCTTGAAGTTATAGATGTTCGAGTGTCATAATGGCTGATAGCGCCGTGTAAACACAGGATTTTTTTACTTCGAATAAATAAGAGAAATAAAATTATCAGATTGAATTAGATTGAAATTGAAATAGAAAATTGGAATTTTTTTGCAACTCCCTCCTGGTGAAGATTCACAAGTTATTTTACACAGTTAGGTATAGCTCTGGTAGGGATCCTAGCTTTTTCCCTAAATATAATACACTCTCGAATGACTAGGTATGCGCTTTCACTAACAGTCAATTTAACTTCGCGAATTTTATAAAAAAGTACAGGAAGAACTTGACGGTTAGACGGTAATTTTGCGCCTATTATTTGATAATTTACGTCTCCAACTAAGAAAATACTTGATTTATTGCTTCTCAATTCCACTGCCATCTTATAAAAGTTAAAACATTACGTATTAATCACGAGAATAACTGACATTCAAAATTAATAGACAGTTAGGTAATTATGACGAAGTTAACGATGCTCTCTCTAAAGTTATTCATTGGTTTAGTGTTAATAATCTGCTTTTAAATGATAAAAAGACTAAAGTAATTAAGTTCTCAACACCTAATGTAAGGCAGGTGGCTACCAATGTACATGTTAATGGAACTAATTTAGCCTCTGTGGAGACAACTGTGTTCTTGGGTATAACAATTGACTCCAGACTACAAAGGGGCCCACAAATTGAAAAATTATCAGGAAAACTAAGTTCTGCAGCTTATGCAGTGAAAACTATTAGACGGCTCACTGATATTGATACGGCTAGAATAGTTTATTTCAGCTACTTTCATAGTATTATGTCATATGGAATTCTTCTTTGGGGTAACTCCGCGGATATTAACACCATCTTTTTATTGCAAAAGAGAGCCATAAGAGCTATCTACAAACTTGGTCCCCGGGAGAGCCTTAGAGAAAAATTCAAAGAAATAAATATTTTAACAGTCGCATCGCAATATATCTATGAAAATCTTTTGTATGTCCATAAAAACATAGACTCATTTTGTAAAAAGAGTGATACTCATAGCATAAATACTAGATATAAGCATAATCTTGTGTTATATGCAAGCCGTCTCCACAAAACAAGTAATTATTTTATGGGGCAATGTATACGGTTCTATAACAAACTTCCCAGCAATATAAGAGATTTGTCAATAAACAAATTTAAAACTACTATTAAAGCCAAATTGTGTAGCAGGGCATATTATAAAGTATCTGACTATATTAATGATAAAAATGCCTGGGAGTGAGTCGATCCAATTATAATGTAATTAACAAAATATGTAAATTTGTTTGGATACCAAAAGAGGGATGCCTGAGTTTTTTGGCAGTATTTTTATCAGTGCTCACCTAGTCATAAACTGCACGGTAGGGAAAAAAAATGTGACGATTCCAAACAAATGTAGCCATTTTTACGGAATAAAAAGATTTTGACTTTGAATTTGAACAAATGAATACCGCGAGTACGTGCGGCACTGCCGCGCAACTTGTATGAACATGTTTCGATGTAATTCGGCACGGATTATCGTAATCCAAATAAGTTAAAAATTAATTTCCGAGTGTTTTAAAAGCAAATGAACAAAACTAAGACATATGCGTTAGAAAATAAAAACTTTGAAAAATAAGGGACACCCTAATATACATATATACAAATAGATTTTATAATCTATTCATATTTAAAAAAAACATGTGACAAATGATTTTCTTGCTGTTTCATAACTTTAACTTCAGTATAATGACATTTATTGTATTTTACTTATGTATACTCTGTGTTTTATATTGTTGTACGTTTCCTTGTTATTTATTAAACTCTCAAGAAGAAAGAACCAGGACCATCTCTGATGTTGCAAAATAAATCTAATCCGTACAATAGTTCAATACTAACCACAATGTATAGAATAGATGATTTTTTTGTGTTTTCAGTGTTGGTTCATAGTAAATATTATTTGTTTTCACGAGTACCATGGGTATAAGTATACTATCTATCTATATCTTCACGCTAAATCCCTAGTGAGCGCCACATGACTCGGTACTTACACACCTCGCTCGCTTCTTTAACATGAAACATACCGAGTTTTTTTAAAAACTATCAAAATGTACTATTTTACTAGTAATTATTTTAATACAAAAAAAAAAAAAAAAACCACTGGTTTTCTATCTTCTGATTGGATAAATTTCCAACGTAAACTAACCTTCACCTACGTACAATGTCTAAGTCGGAGTTCGGTGAGCTTATAATGGTTACTATGAGTTTGTCGTCCCGTATGACACTTACGCTAAAGTAGCATATAAATCGAGTAGTGATTCTTCTAGTGGAATATGTTTATTTAGTAAGTTTCTCCTAAAAAACAAAACAGCAAAAATATTCTATTTTATAAGTTTTTATTTTAATACAAAGAAATAAAGAGTCTCCACTGGTTGCTATGTGCTGAGAGCGCGAACCTTATTGGTATAAATTTCCAACGTAACCTGACCTCCACCGACGTACAACTTCTAAGTCGGAGTTCGGTCAGATTATAATGGACATAATAGGAGTTTGACGTCCTATATAGGTACGCGGTCAGCCTGTGGATAATGTATACCAATTATCAAATGTTACTGTTTATTCCTGCAAAAAATAACTCTTATTTAATTAATGCAGTTTTATATAGAGTTATTAAGTAAGCAAAATTAAAAAAAAGTTTGAAGAGGAATTAAATAGCTTGGGCCAACCATACCTAGGAACTGTTCTAAAAACTAGAAATATGTCTACACAATGTTATTATAATATGTTTAATGAATATAATAATTAAAAAAAAAAATACCTTGTCTTGTTCGCCTCCGCCATTCTACGAACATTTTCTTTGTATTTTTATTCTATATATTTTCTTTTTAGTGTTCCCCATTATTACAACAGTATAATAAATATATATAAACCTATAATATTATTTACTACTTATATCTAATAATAATACACTTACGCTAAATACTATAATATTGAATATTTACAACTATTAATTATAAAAACTTCGGTGTCGCGATGTAAATGGAG
This sequence comes from Pyralis farinalis, assembly GCA_947507595.1. Taxonomy (NCBI): domain Eukaryota; kingdom Metazoa; phylum Arthropoda; class Insecta; order Lepidoptera; family Pyralidae; genus Pyralis; species Pyralis farinalis. The sequence continues at coordinate 13,522,729 of OX382277.1, read as the reverse complement.
CGAGCTCGAGCAGACAGTCGACATAGGTCTCACCTCGAAGCGGGCTGCAGCCGGACTGGCTGGATGTAGTTAGTCAACGCGTTTATAATCCTCATTACCGCACAATAAGGTCGAAAACACGTAGCACCCAAGACGAATGTGATCGCTTAGAAATTGTCAGAAACTTAAAATATCTTCAAAAAATTTCATGTTTCACTTATCAAAATATGCAGCAACCATATTATAAACATAGATATTACTAATAGATTTAAGTAATTTTGAAGCGTATAAACAGAACAACTTCGTTGTAATTTCAAAAATAATGAATTTCAGGAGGTGTTTTCGAAAGTAATTATTATCGAATCAATTTTACACAATCGCGTATTTGAGCAAGCAAATTCAAGATAAAGAAATGAAGTTATTTATATTAAAATCTTAGATCCGTCAGTTTAGTCATTAGCCTATACTATTCGATGAAAGTTGGTCTAATTTTTCGATGTGTCGCCTTAATATGGGATCCTTCAAACGAAGTGTGAAGAAGCATCTTGCGGGCCAACATGGCAGCGTCAACTGACAGGACACTATGTAGTCATTTGTCAGTTGCCGTTGCGACTTGGGCTCTTCTTTCGCTTACCATCAGGCGAAGCGGAGCCAATATGCTGACGAGTTATTTGCTTCAAATATTGTTACATTGACGTTGTAAATAAATACTAGTTTCTCAATATTTCGCCTGAATCAGGCATGCAAATTTATTTAAACTTATCAAATCAAATTACTATATTACATTTAATTACTTAGACAATTAGAATACCAGTAATTATAATTTACCATTTAAAAAATCGAATATACTATAGTAACACTTGTTTACAAGTAGTTTTCTTAACTGTGATTTAAAGACTGACAAGGGTAAGTCTATTTTAATTTTTGGTAATTTGTTAAATATTTGAATAGCCGTCGGATGACAACTACTATGGTATAATGTTGTAGGCACATTAGGCAATATTACTTTATTTGAGTATCTCCCTCGGTAGTTACTAAACATACTTTTTTATCAAGAAGATGGATGTGAGTCTTTACAAATTGCCACATTTCATAAATATGTAGGCACGGAAATGAAAGCAGATTTAACTTTTTAAAATATGGTTAACAAATTGTTTTAGGAGATAGGTTTCATAAGCATCTGCACTGTTTCTGTGCTATAAAGACTCTTATCCTTATTTATTATGATGAATTGCCCCATACTATTACACCATTTCGAAGATTTGAAGCTACGTATCCATGGTATGCTAGCAAAGTTGTTTTTGGTCTGTTATATTGGCTAGTCGCCATAGCGCATACGAGAAACTATTAACTTTTTGCACACTTATACTTACACACCCATACTGCAAAGGAGAAAGCCGATCTCCTGGACTCTCTTTTTGCCTCCAACTCGACCCTTGATGACCAGAGTGGAACACCACCGACCATCCCGTTGTGTGAGAGCTCTATGCCTGAAATTCATTTTTCGCAAAAAGCAGTCCGTAAAGCCCTTATCTCCCAGGACATTCATAAGTCGAGCGGGCCGGATGGAATTCCACTCATTGTGTTTGCTCCGGAGTAAGCTCCGATTCTAACGCGCCTCCTTCGGTACTCCTATTCTCTTGGCGTGGTTCCGAGCTCATGGAAGGAGGCTTTGGTACACCCGATTCCTAAAAAAGGTGCTCGGATCCGTCCAACTATAGGCCTATAGCAATAACTCCCATATTTTCCAAAATCATGGAAAATATCATCAACCAGCAACTGTTAGACTACTTAAAGAATCTACAGCTGATAAAAGATCGCCAATACGCCGTCGGCCGTGGCCGCTCGGCTGGCGATCTTCTGGTATACTTGACCCACCGCTGGGCGGAGTCAGTAGAAAGCAAAGACAAGCCTTTAGCTGTTAGTTTGGACAAAGCAAAGGCTTTCGATCGGGTATGGCTCAAAGCACTTCTCTCGAAGCTTCCTTCTTTTGGGCTAACCGATAAATTTTGTGCATGGGTTGCTAGTTTTCGGTTGACGGTGCGTGCTCGGGTCCACTGAACGCTGGCGTACCTACCACAAGGCTGTGTGTTGTATCCCGCTCTGTTCCTTCTGCATATCAATGACTTGTTGCACGTGCGTAATAAATTCATTGCTATGCAGATGACAGTACGGTGGACGCAAATTACACTGTCAAGCCATACCTCTCGGGATTGTGTCACAGTTTGTGTCTGAAAGTGAGACATCACTAGAACAGGTCTCGGATTGGGGTAGACTGAATTTAGTTCAACTTAATCCCCTAAAGACACAAGTGCGCATTTACCGTGAAAAAGTCCCCATTTATCGTAGCTCCTCGATTAGAAGGTGTACTCCTCAGCGTTACGCCTAGCATCGGTATCCTGGTCTATCGAGCGATATACAGTTCGTCATCTGGACAGCAAGGTTAAGTTGGCGTCCAAGAAGATTGGTGTGATCAATAGAGCTAAACAATACTTTACACCTCGACATCGCCTTTAGCTTTATAAGGCCCAGGTCCTGCCTTGCTTGGAATACTGTTCACATCTTTGGGCCGCGTCACAATATTTGCTTACTCCATTTCATCGCATACAACGTAGAGCAGTTTGAATCGTCGGCGACTCAGTGATCTCCGCTCGGCTGGACTCGCTTTGTACACGAAGAGACGTTGCTTCTCTTTGTGTACTGCACAAATTGTATCATGGGGAGTGTTCAGAGGAGCTGTTCAACTTAATACCAGCTGCTGAGTTCCACTATCGTACCACTCGCCACAAACTTAAATATCACCCACACCATCTTGATGAGAGGCAATCCACTACAGTACGCTTTTTTAGACATCTTCTACCACGTACGGTGAAATTGTGGAATAAATTAGCGGTTTTCCCGAAGAAATACGATATGGGTGCCTTCAAGAAAAGAGCCTATGTACCCTAAAAAGGCTGGCAACGGATCAGTGACCGGTGTTTCTGATGTCTATGGGTGGTGGTGACCACTTACTATCAGGTGACCGACATGCTCCTTTGCCCCCCTCTAATATATAAAAAAAAACTTTCGCTACATGTTGCTTCCACGTGCAATAATTATCAAGTACAATTCCCAAAAATGACACATTAGTACATACATTCATCAATAATCTGATTATCGTGTTGTACTCTTATATTAGCTCTCTTATTTCGTTGGTTGTGAAATTGTATATGTTACTGTAATAGCCCAAACTACGATAAATCCTAAGATTTACCGGTAAAACCTAAGTTCACCACCTACTTATGGTAAAAATCCGAAAAGATTGTGATTTTCGTTTATTTAGATTTAGAGCATTTACCACCATTCACTTGGAAAATCTCAAGATTTATCTCCAATACACGGTAAATGTCGATAAACAGATATGTCAGAACGTGTTCGCCATATCGTCTCTAATTCGCGGGCAGTTTGCAACCTTCCGCTTCCCGTGCCGTTACCGCCTCAGCTCGCTTCAGTCGATCGTTGAGCACGTTTGAACACAAAAGTTAATTCGTTTTCTGTTTGTAATTTTGATATTTTAAAGTAAAGTATAGTTCGAAAGTGAGTTTATTTCGATATTTAATTATATTTAACTTTCTGGAAGTAACTTACAAATCGATATTAGTGTAAAACATAGATTTTATGAAATAATGGACGAGCTCGTAGTAAGCAAGAACGATAATAACTTTTACCTCGATAAGGAAAAATACTCAAAGTGTTTAGAGGTAGCAATAACTGCAAAGAACGTGAAAAGAAGAAAGCTGTTCATTACAGGCGTATAAAGTGCTGTGATATTTTAACTATAGGCGGTGAAGAAAAGCTTAATGCGCCGATGACAGAAGAGAATGGAGAAGAGCTTGGCTCTCGGTGCACTGACTACGCGGAGAGATCTGCTCATGATTTTGCTCTGGCCTATGGTTTCTCTCAGCTGGTTCATTCTCCCACGAGAATACCAGATGTAGAGGACCATGCAATCTCTCTACTGGACCTTCTGCTGACCACACGTCCGGATGAGTATAACATCTCAGTGGATGCGCCGCTTGGCTCGTCGGATCACTGCCTCATCCGGACTCAAATGCCTTGTACCAGACGCGACCCATTTCGGCCTGCCGGATGTCGTTGCGTATGGCACTATAAGTCAGCAGACTGGGATAGACTGCGTGAATTCTATGCATCGTATCCGTCGGTAGTCAATGCCGGAAATCTCTATTACCCAGCGAGATGCCCGGCGGGCCTTACTCTCTCTCGACATTCATAAATCGAGTGGGCCGGATGGTATACCGGCAGTGGTGCTGAAGTGTGCTCCTGAGTTGTTTTCTGTACTATCGCGCTTTTCCACTCCACTGGGCCAGTCCCGACTTCATGGTCAACCGCCAATGGTATCGGCTACTAAGTATCCAAATGTGAAACTTAGTCAAAATGTAAATAAAATTGGGAGTACCTGACATAGACTGAGCACTCCTTGTTGTAACAAGTAATTTATATTTACTACATACTAGTTAGTGACAAAAGATAAATTAGTTTTGTTTGTTAAATACTAAATAATAAGAAAAGCAATGATTCAGTTAGATTAACCAACCCGATTAACGTTATGTTTTTTAAGAAGATAATTTAATTTGTGTTATTTTTTAAGAAGAATTTTATAAATAATGTTGTTTAAGAAGACAATTTAATTTATGTTATTTTTTTAAAGAGTGTTTTAAAATGACTAATTATAAAAATTAATACATAAAAATATTTACCAAATAAAAATATTTTTATACAGGCCAGTATTTGACTGATTGGTAATATGATAATAACTTTGTTGATTACTGATAGTTAATTGAAATAAATAAAGAAAAAGTACTTATTTGTTTTCTTCCCAAAACCAAAATTTACGCGAAGTAACATTATGCGAAGGTTATTATAATCTAAAGACGAGGGCTGTGTGTAACGATATCTGTAGACTAAAATAATGATAATAAACAATATCCCATCTTTTTAGGCTGTTCAAAATGGACACTGGCTATTGCTGGAAGATATTGACTGCGCTGCGCTGGATGTAGCGTCTACATTAAGCTCTTTGTTAGAGAGAAATGCACTCTGCGTGCCTGGCTATAGGGACTCACTGCCTGTTACACCTGGTTTTCAATTATTTGTGACACAAAGGTACGTTGTTTAAAACTATTCAATATTGCAAAAATCTCTATTTAATCAAATTGATATGTTATTACCATTATTATTATCAAAAACTTCAATTGTTTATCATGCTTTTTATTTACAAAATCTTGATGATACGAGTATGTTGCCTGTCACTTAAAACTGTGTTTTAAGTAGTAAAAGACCGCGAGCGTCAAAGGACTTAAGTAGTATTTAAGTAAGTGACAGGCTAAGTATAAGTGTCTATAAACAGTTACTTGGAGAATTAACTCTATGAACACTCGATTTTCGAAATGTCGGGCGATAAAAAGTCATGTAAATAAGGTATAATAATTTACATGGCTTTTTATCTCCCGACGTTGCGAAAAAGCTGCACAAGCCGTGCACACAGATTGATTGCCCTAGGGATGTTACTCCGTTTACGAGACTGATAATAATAATAAATCATTTATTTCAGAAAAGATTTCTATATAAAGTGTTAGTATTATTACAAAAGCTGAAAAACTAATGTTAGTAACACAATTTAAATCTTTGTCTATCAAAGATACTCTCGATACTTTCTCTACACAAATAATCCATGGAAAGTAAGAAATGCATTAATTTCGGAAAATGAAACGGCGTATCATCAACATAATCATCATTAATATTGTTTGTGTAAAGTAAGTTCCTTGTTTTTTGGATTGTTTTAAAATCCAGATCACTTATAGTAGGAATTGTTCAAATGCCGATACTGGATCGATAAAAAATTAACAATATGCAAACGGATGACCATGTCATATATATTTCAGACCAAACCTAAGTTAAGTCATAATGATATAATAAGTATTAGATGATTAATGATATATTCAGTAATTTAGACTGTAATGCAAACATTTTAGGACAATAACCACCAACTATGGCTTCCAGAAGAAAATGTCCAGCTCAAGTACACTATTACAAAAACACTTGGCCCAAATTAACGTGGAGCCTCTATCAAGGTTTGAACTCGCAGAGATCATACAGACATTGTACCCAAGCCTCTCCACCATTGGATCTAGAATGATCGAAGTATTCATGATGTTCTCTGTTGGGAACCATGACACTTCCTTGCAGACCACAGATAATATAAACACTGATAAAGAATCTAAAGCAATCTTGAAAGGATCACGTCTCATATCGACAAGAGACCTAATAAAATGGTGTTCGAGATCGGTTGTTGGATTTGAGGTGTCAAGTCCTGAATCTGCATTGAAAGTTTTACAAGACGCTTTAGATATTTTTACTTGCTCAGTATCCTCGCCTGAGCACAGATTGCAATTGGCTAAGCGAGTTGGCACATGTCTAGGTATTGTTGAAACCAAATCTGAGTTTTATTGCAAACATTATAAGCCAAATGTTTCGTTGAAACCAACTTTTTTGGAAGTAGGAAGGGCTAGAGTCCCAAGAGTAGAAATGACTTTGGAAACTGTACATTTTGATAATAAACAGGTAGTGTTTTCATTTACGCGGCAAACAGCATGCCTGCTTGAAAGAATAGCGTGCTGTGTCACATTCAACGAACCAGTATTATTGGTTGGTGAGACTGGGACTGGTAAAACGTCTTCTATCCAATATTTGGCTAAGCAGACCGGTCACAAATTGATAGTTATAAATATGAATCAGCAATCTGATTCCGCCGATTTGCTAGGTGGTTATAAACCAGTTGATATGAAATATGTGATTAAACCAATAAGACACGAATTCGAACAAATGTTCAAAAGCTTCTACAACATAGAAAAGAATAAAAAGTTTTTGAGTCATATTGAAACGTGCTATGAGTCAGAGAATTGGACTGCGCTCTTAGCTTTGATGAAACAAAGTCATAAAGCTGCCATAACTAGGTTAACAGCTGAGAAAAAGGATAGAAAACTAAAAAAATGGCTGGCGTTTGGGTATAAGCTCATAAAATTGGAACAGCAAGTAAAATCAGCATCAAGACTTACTTTTGCTTTCATTGAAGGTTCTTTAGTCAAAGCAATGCAAGAAGGACACTGGGTGTTGTTAGATGAAATAAATTTAGCATCAGCGGAAATTTTAGAATGTCTTGCTGGATTATTGGAAGATAAAAATGAGTCAATAGACTTGTTAGAAAAGGGGGATAAAGTCCCTATTAAAAGACATCCTGATTTTACGTTATTTGCGTGTATGAATCCAGCCACAGACGTTGGTAAGAAGGATTTGCCTGTTGGACTAAGGAATCGTTTCACCGAGTTTTTCATAGATGAGTTGACGGAGAGAAATGATCTGATGCTACTCATTGGTGACTATTTGTATCACATGAACCTCAGTGGTGCCATGTTAGAGTCGATGTACTCCTTTTATGCTAATGTTAGAAAGGAAGCAAAGTTGAACTTGGTGGATGGCGCAGGTAAGCAACAAATACTTCGATTTAGGTAATATTTCACGAAATCATATTTTTACTACGTGGACAACCTTCCTCTGAAATTAAGATTTATAAACTATATCAGGTTACCATTAAGTATACGACCTGTCTGGGAGGTGGTTACCATGAAGATGGTGAAGAATTGCTGCGGTAGCCGCAGGGATAGAATGCGCGAAGACTTTTAAGGCACCTCTCGCGCATTACTATTCCTGCTGCTAAACAAGAGCTCTAGCACACAACACCCCTCCAGCGTATAGTTATGGGGTTTTTAGTTAATTTTCGAGTTACCTACTGCTTATTAAATATAGTTTAGTCCTTTCATTGTTTTGCCAGAACCTCGCTTGCTAATCGGCAGAATGCACCACGTCAGGTTGATTTTGGCTCTAAAGCTTGATGATGTGTTCACACCGTAAACAATGAGATGAATATCTTAACATGCTATGCATTTACTGTGCTTGTGCCGGGTCTATTGTTTTGCAGAGCGGGGCATTAACAGTGACTAGAACTTGTTATCCAGAATGGTTCATGCAGCCACTTATGATGTACATTAACGCTCACTTCCTCTGCTGCATAAAATGTTATTTGAGATCGCAGTCATTCCTTATACTAATATAAGGAATGACTGCGATCTCAAATAACAAAAGATTGATATTAAATTAAAATTTAAAAAAAGCAAAGTGTGAATATTCTTCGAATACGATAATTTTTGTTAATAAAAAATGTTTTTAGGCAACAGTCCGCATTATTCACTACGAACCCTCTGCCGGGCACTCACAGCCGCAGCGAAAGCTAAATGTGGCACAGTCTCGAGGTCCTTGTATGAGGCATTTTGTTTATCTTTCCTTACGCAACTGGACAGTTCCTCACATCCTGTCGTAGAAGCTATGATTGCCAAGTAAGTGTTGTTATTTCGTTTTCACTTATGAGCATCTTTTGTTCACCAGTTTAAATTATGCACGTCGTATATTCCGTCAAAAATTATGTTATTTTATGTCATGTTTATTTTCCTATAGGGCCGTAATTGGAAAGAAGAGTATCAAGTCCGTTCTTAATCAACTTATACCGGAACCACAGGTTCGTGGGCAAAATTTCTTATTATTTGAAGGCCATTGGATCCCGCAAGGAAAACTTGAGATCGCTATTCCTGAAGGCTATATTTTAACTTCTACTGTAAGAAAAAACTTACGAGACATCGCGCGAATTATATCCTTGGGAAGACTACCTATTCTTCTTCAAGGTGATACATCTGTTGGCAAAACGTCCCTTATTACTTATATCGCAAAAGCTTCCGGAAATTACTGCGTAAGAATAAATAATCATGAGCATACAGATCTACAGGAGTACATAGGTTCATACGCGACAGATGCAAGCGGAAAGTTAGTGTTCAAAGAAGGTGTTTTGGTTGAAGCTATGAGAAAAGGATACTGGATTATACTTGATGAACTAAACTTAGCTCCAAGTGACGTGCTAGAGGCACTCAATCGTGTGTTAGATGATAACAGAGAGTTGTTTATCCCAGAGACACAGCAAGTCGTTAAAGCGGATCCTAATTTTATGCTATTTGCAACGCAAAACCCACCTGGATTGTACGGAGGACGCAAGATGCTGTCAAGGGCGTTCAGAAACAGATTTGTTGAGTTACATTTCGATGAAATTCCTAGAAAAGAGCTGGAGATAATTTTACATGAAAGATGTCATGTTCCGCCTACATATACCAAGAAAATGATAGCAGTAATGGCAGAATTACAAGTAAGACGACGTGGTTCAGCTGCTGTTCAAGGCAAGGATGGTTTTATAACCCTGAGAGACTTATTTAGATGGGGACAGCGGTATAAACATGCCTCTAAAGAAATATTAACGGAAAATAAATTTTATGATTGGGACCAGCATATAGCTGATGAAGGATATCTTATACTAGCAGGCAAAGTGAGACAAACTGACGAAAGAAGTATTATTGAGGAGGTAATAGAAAAACATATAAATAGAAAAGTGAATCCAGACAATTTATTCAGTCTTCATCAAACTACTTCCCAAGTTACAAAGTCCATATTAGAAACTATTCTTAATAATCAATTGGAAGAGTTTTCACATGTTGTCTGGACATATAATATGAGAAGATTAGCCATATTAATTGCAAAAGCATTTGCTTTCGACGAACCTGTGCTTTTAGTAGGTGAAACAGGGTGCGGGAAAACTACTATTTGTCAAGTTCTTTCAGCTTTAACCAGGCGTAAGCTCCTGTCTGTGAATTGTCATATGCACACTGAAAGTTCAGATTTCTTAGGGGGACTACGTCCGGTGAGACAGTATAAAAACGATGGCAGACTATTCGAATGGGTAGACGGCCCTTTAATAAAGGCGATGGAAAAAGGTGATATGTTTTTGGCTGACGAAATCTCTTTAGCAGATGATAGTGTATTAGAAAGACTAAATTCATTACTGGAACCTGAAAGACAACTAGTGTTATCAGAAAGAGGTATGGAAGATAACACTGATATTGTTGTTATAACAGCTCATGAGAATTTCCATATAATTGGAACTATGAATCCTGGAGGAGATTTCGGTAAGAAAGAACTTTCACCAGCTCTACGGAATCGCTTTACGGAAATATGGTGCGACAGTGTCTCTTCAAGAGAAGATTTATTGAAAGTACTCGAAAAAAGCGTTAGCAGAGGGATTTCTTTAGGAAATCAAGAAGATGGTAGTTCTGGTATTGGCAATTGTATTTTAGATTTCACGAATTGGCTGAAACATTCAGAAGTGACTAATAAATTTCCTTTTAGTATCCGTGACTTGCTATCGTGGGTTCAATTTATAAATGCTACTGTCATAAAAGGTCTTTTAGATACCCCAGAAGCGTATGTTCATGGTGCATGCATGTCATTCTTAGATTGCTTTGGGACTGCCCTGACTGGCCATATTGATTCGGAGACGTTAATATTACTACGCAAAACAGCAATAGATTTCTTACTTAGGCAGATTGAAACAGTCGGTAATGAATGTACGTATAAGTTGAGAGAAATGTTGAGTAATAGAGAGACTGTATTTACTGCAGAATCAGATTCTACAAAGTTTGGTATAAGTCCATTTTACATTGAAACTGGAAGTCACAATATTTCCGACGAAGGTCAAAAGTTTACATTTACAGCTCCAACAACAGGATCCAATACTCTACGACTGTTACGAGGTCTTCAACTGAATAAGGCAATACTATTAGAAGGTAATCCTGGAGTTGGAAAAACCAGTTTAGTGACAGCCCTGGCTAAATCATCGGGGCACAAAGTTGTCCGTATCAATCTTAGTGACCAGACTGTAAGTATAGTAAACATATGCGTATACTTTAATACTTCTAGTTTTAAATTTATTATAGACATACTGATTTTCTTTTGCAGGATATCACAGATTTATTTGGAACTGATTTACCAACAGAAGATGGTTCCTTTATGTTCAAAGAAGGTGCGTTTTTGAATGCCTTACAGAATGGAGACTGGATACTTCTAGATGAATTGAATTTAGCTCCTCAACCTGTATTGGAGGGTCTTAATGCATGTTTAGATCATAGAGGAGAAGTGTTTATTCCTGAATTAGGAAAAACTTTTAAAGTTAAAGAACAGACTAGACTGTTTGCTTGTCAAAATCCCTTAAAACATGGTGGAGCGCGTAGGGGTCTGCCTATCTCTTTCTTAAATAGATTCACCCAAGTTTATATCGACACTTTGACGAAAGAAGACCTAATATACATTGTTGAATCTCAATATCCATCATTGCCTAAAGGGATCTTACATAGAATTGTGAAGTTCAATTGTAAAGTAGCCCATGAAATTACCGAGATTAAATCGTGGGGCCATAGAGGTGGCCCTTGGGAGATGAATTTGAGAGATATTCAGAGATGGTGTGAAGCTCTTATAAATGACCAGAAGGAAGGCAAACAATTGTTACCAGGGAAGTTTGTTGATATGCTCTATATAAATCGAATGAGGACCGGTGAAGACAAAGAGAAAATGACGCAAGCATATGACTTTGTCTTTGAACCTGACTATCCAAGAAGTGATATCTGCCCACAATTTGACGTCCATGGCAACAAAATTGTTATAGGTGATGTTTCAATACACAGAAAGAATGAAAAACCATTCAAGAATCGACGTGCTATGCAAAATAAGTTATTAGTATTACGAAATCAACTACCTGCATTGAAAGCATTAGCGCAAAGTATCAAAATGAACTGGTTGTCTATACTGGTTGGTCCTACCGCTACAGGAAAGAGTAGTATTGTGCAAATGCTTGCGGATTTGACGGGCAACGATCTCCATGTCATTCCAGTGACTTCAGCAATGGACGTTTCTGATCTACTTGGTGGCTTTGAGCAAGTAGATATGAATCGGAATTTAGAACATCTCTTGGACTATGTAGAAACTATGACTGTACAAATTGTTCGAAGTATATGGTTGAAAGAAAAGAAACAACTAAAATCAAGTGAATTGTTTAGCGTATTAAGTCAGATGTATAAATACAAAAATTTACAAACGAACTGTACAAACGGTAATGACGAGATAGAAATATTCAAAGAAAAGATACAATTCTTGTTAAAACATAGCCAACAATTGCTTGAATATTGTAAAACTTACGATGTTACATCAACAAAAGTTAAGGATGTAATACATGACTTAAAAAAATTAGAGGCTAAAGTGTCTAAAACTACATCGATAAATACGGGCGGAAAGTTTGAATGGATTGATTCCCTATTAGTGAAAACTATGATTGAAGGATCGTGGCTGCTATTAGATAATGTTAATTTGACGTCAGCCGCTGTGTTAGACAGACTGAATGGTTTGTTGGAACCTAATGGAGTACTTAGCATACCTGAAAGAGGAGAAATAAGTGAAATAAAACCACATCCTAACTTTAGAGCATTTTTCACCATGGACCCGAAGTATGGGGAAATCTCCAGAGCAATGAGGAATAGAGGAGTGGAAATATTTTTGCTAAGATCCGAAGATTGGAACGTTAGCTTAATGGATACAGTTTCGTATATGGACTTGACTGCTTTGCTGTCATCGTGTGGCATGCCGGAAGAGTACCACGAGGTATGCATCGAATGTCACGAAACTATGGCATCATTTATTCAAGGTATGTATTATTATTTTAAGTAATCAAATTCTTGTTTAATATTTTATATCAAATATTGCGTAGGTACTAAAAAGTAAAGTAAAAGTTTAGTATATAATACTAAACTTTTGTTACCAGTAACTAAACCTTGTTACTGCGTCCCGAAGGTACAACAGTACTCCTGTTGTACCCTCGGGATCTCTCGAAATTTTAGATCTCTGCGAAAACAATTATATTTTGTTACCTTTAGTTTTTTAGGTGTAAGATCTTTATTTATTGTATTGAGACAATAGTTACTATGTAAATGGTTTTGTTATTTAAATGAATACTTTAATGAAGCTAATGGATGATATTTCCAAGAAAACATGTATTATATTTAATAATGGTTATTGTATAAATGTTTGTTTTATAATTTAAACGAATGTTTATCAGAGACTTAATCTTTCGTAAACTAATGTCTAATTTCTCTTATACACATGAGTCTTACAATCTATAATCAATTATTGTGCGTCCGAAATGGGCAACTGTTGTTATTTTCTTGTATAACACAATTTGTGCACAGTTTTAAACAATATCTTATCTGAAATGTAAAAAAAAAAAATCATTTCAAAATCAATGTTATTTTCACAACGTAATTATTTACTGGTCATGTTACTCTTAATGTGTTGTCAATTGTATGTATATTTCATTCTGTTTTTAGGTTTCGATCGACCCACGATATCTCAGTTACTCCAAGCGTCTATTTTGACATGGCAACAACTTGTTCGCGCCATTCCTTTCAAGAAAGCGTTAATAAACAGTTTCGCTGACGTATACATAAAGCCAAGATGTGGTGCGGATTTCGCAACAAACCTCAATTCATCCTTAGCAGAGATGAAAAATTCTATGCTAATAGCTTTAGAAAATGAGTTGAATCAAGTTGAAGGAACTGTTTTAACAGCAAACGATATTAGTCACACTTTAGTAGTGAATGGTCTCACCGTAAATTCTGAGTTTGAAATAGCTAAGCAAATAGCTGGGACTGTAATTAAACAAAGCATAGATAAATCGTCGTCTATTAATAATCAATCGCATAGCATTTTTAGCCTGTTTACAGGCTACCAAAAATGTCCTAGTGATGCTCTTTATATTTTACATGAACTTATAAGGAAAGGGTTAGGTAATTCTAACAATAATCAATTTGTCAAAGAAATGAATGATAATATGTTTGAATTTATGAAAAAGTATGTAAAAACCGAATCACGCAAAAGATTTTATCCAGAATGCCATCAACTGGAAGATGTTCTTGTAAAAAAGTCAAATGCGGAATCTATTTTGGTGTTTAATGATGTTACAAAGGGCCTAATCGATAGCAGAAAACATTTTTCAGCTCTTGATTACTCAGAAGCAGTAATTTCCGGTAAATTTACTGATGATTTTGTCGAATATCCGATACTTAAGACTTGTCAACATTATTTAGAAGTCTCTGACAGAATTATCGTTGATATCATCTCCAATTATCAAAATTTATTAGATGACAAAACAGCATGCCATATTATGCAGCTTTTGAATTGGAGGAGAAGATTTGTCAATATATGTTCCATTGACATATTTATTTCCAAAAACAAACGTAAAGTTTTAAACGAAGAAGTTGTCAAATTAGTCTATGTTCATAGTAAATGGTTACATAGGCATTTAATTGGAGAATTATTTAAATTGATACCGCCAAATAGCCAATTAGTGCAAGAGTTTGCTCTAGCATATGAAAGCACAATGGTTGGAAACGACAAAGATAATATAGAATTGGCTAAATTAAGTAAAAAAATCAGGAAATTATGTGGACAACCGAAATTATACAAAAATAAAGAAGAATATGATATGTGTAATGATAGAATGACTATTTACCATAAATTGACCTTAGACATGAATCAACCTCTTGAAAGACAATTGGATAAGTTGTCCGTAGATGTTGCCATTGTCAGTGATATTAGTTTTGCTGTTGATATACCAGAAAGAAGTACATTGGACTCAATAGAAGAGAATCTTACACATTTGCTAGAACATATGAAGCCGCCGAATAATATATCATCTGAAGTGAAACTATTGCCATTAAAGTATTACATCATTCAAAGAGTGATGTGTATATTGCAAAAAGATTTCCTGGATATACTCAGCAAATTATCTAACAATCAAGATGTAAGTAGAAATGATAATGTTTTGGATATACTGACGAGTTTGATATATATCAGTAAGAAGATAAAAGGATTTCCTCTTGCTTTGTTGAATATACTGGAGCTTTTACAGAAAATATTTGAAGGAAACCACGACGTCATGTCCCACAGGTAACATATATTTAATTTCATACATATTTATTTCCCTTTCAACAGTATATATATATATATATATAAATATATATATAAAATATCAGGAATATATTTAAAAATAGAACTTGTTGTTTACTTGCGTACAATCAACAGTATCAACATACAAGTTAAATATAATAAAAAATATATTTTCAATGATCTTTTTTTTTATTTGTAATGAACCACTAATACAGCACTGAAAATAATGTTTAACTTATAAAGAAAGGGTTTGGTAATTCTAACAATAATCAATTGTGAAAAGTATGTATGATAATATGTTTGAATTTATGAAAAAGTATGTAAAAATCAAGTCACGTAAATATGTTTTTGCTCTTTTTATTGACTTTTCTCGTGCCTTTGAAACATTGGTGCATGGTCAGCTAGTTGACAGATTGGATGATTGTGGAGTGCGTGGCCCATTATTGTCTTGGTGCACAAATTATCTGAAAAATCGAACCTTTACGGTAATGACCGTGAAAGGTTTGAGAGGCGGAAGACTTGTAGTTTGCCTTACATAGTTTATTTTCATTTTAAAGCAAAATAATTTACTTACTTTTTCAGAATATCTTCAATCGGAGTGAAGTTCTGGGATGAGTTCTACAAAACATTAGTATATTCCCCAGCATTATATTCCTCTGCGTTCTTCAACGTTAGTAAAGATTTGAGCGTCGAAGATGCATTTGAGAGTATTCCCACTAATGGGAAGAGGAGGTCGGGTAACTTACCACTGCTGCCCCATTACGTGCAGGCAATGACACTGTCGAGTAGTGATGATGGTAAATATTTTGATATACTTTGTGGCATGAAAGGTAAGAGCAGTGATAGTCCAGTGGATAAGGAACCGGCCTATTGAGCAAATGGTCCCCGGTTCGAGTCCAGGCGGGGGGCATGTACCACTAAATTTGTGTTTTCAGATTTATGTACATATTTATCACTTGCCCGGCGGTGAAGAGAAACTGTGGGTTTCGTCACGAAATATATTTTCTTGGACGTCATCAACGACGAAACCCGTTCGTGTGACCTAACCTAAGAAGGATCTGATTTTCCCTCTAGTTTGTCTGACGGCAGTCGCTCCATGTAAAAAAAACAGTACCTTCGCCAAATCCTTAGGCTTAGATTCCGGACCCCGCCGATCCTAATGGATTAGGAAACGGGATAACGCGAAAAAGAGGAAGAACTTCGTGGCATGAAGGCTCTGTTGACGACTATGCTATTATTGAACCAATGTAATTATTTATATTCATAAATATTTTTGCCTGTTTTAGATTCGCGCTGTATATTATCGTACGAAACGGTGTCATTGGAAGAACGAGCGAACTATTTAAGGGAATTGAGTTCAGTTTTAAGTGTAATTTGGAAAAACATGGCTACTTTGGACGCTGGTGCTTCTCTTAAAATGTAAGTTGACTAATATGAAAAGAACGTTTTTATTTTTTCATACAGCGAAGGAAGGCTTACAAACATGTGGCTTAACTGTTATAAAGTGGTTACCGTAGCCTATAACAAGTGTCGTGTGCCCTATTTGCTTGATCTGTAGCCATATTCAGATTACTTCAAAATACCATATTAAAAATAGATTCAAAAAGTTTTCATTCAAACCATAAATTTTGCGTGAAAACTTATTAATTTGGTTTCGAACACGGTGTTTTGAGACAATGTGAATATATACCTGCAGATTTGTTTTCATGTTGTGTTGTTTTTCGTCTACCTATCGCGGCTCTGAACACTCGTATACTTGTTGGCAATATTCTCGCGCGCCCTGAATCTATTCACAATTAAGTGTGGGCGCTACATATTTATAATTATACTGGTCAGCTATTTATCGTATTACATTTCCAGAAAATCTGATGCTAAGTTTGAAATGAAGAAATACGAACAACTGATTTATTACTTGCAATCAGCAATGAAACAAACACCGTCGAACCAAAATGAACCTTGTTATGTTACAACAGAGGCTATACAAGAATTACACGACAACGTCAAATTAGACACGTCTTTCACAGATATGATGATAGAAACGCATGGTATTTACTGTGACCTTTGGAGTTTATTGCGTGACCCGACAGATGGCGTTAAAACTAAAATTTTGACAACTCAAATGTCGCTTCTAACGAGTGTTTTGTTTATAAGAATTATGTCTGAAATGAAACCTGTAGATCACGTGGAAAAATATAGACTCAAAGTGAATTATATAAATGAAGATATCCAAATGTTCGAAGCTCTATTAAGTGCTTATTACGTGCATGGTGTTGTATCTGGTAGTATTATTGAGAATACAAAAGTGCAGACACCTTCGGATGTTACGGTTGACCGCTTGAATGAAAACAGAGATCGTTTAGAAAAGGTGCATCCATACTGTGCTGTACTTTTTGAGTTGAAAGAAAAAACTGTTGAAAGAGTACATAAGTATGCATCTGGAAATACGTTTCGACCCAAGGAGCCAACATACAGCAGTTTCGCAAAGGTAAATACATTTTTTTTATGCCACTGAAGTGGCAAATAAGTCAATAGGTGCGTTGCCGACTCTGCAAAAACCTTTTCACGCCTTTCTTGAAGAACCCTATCCTGTACTCCCTTGGGAAAACCTCGGCTGGGAGTTCATTCCACAACTTGAGAGTTTTCGGAAGAAAATTTTACTGGAACCGCACAGTACGAAACTGTCTAGGAGCGGTGCGGTTGTAAAAAGAAGCTGTTGGCATCATATCGAACAATTCTTCAGAACACAACCCGCTGTTCAATCGGTAGAACACAAAAAGGTAGGCAAAATCTCGCCTTAACCTTAAGGGCACAATACCGTTTGTAAGCTTAGAATCGCCGACAATTCACACAGCTCGTCTCTGAACCGAATTAAAAGGTCCTAGCTGGTATTCAGGTACACTCGCCCAAAGGTGACTACAGTGTGTCTCACTTGTGCGGTCTCACTTGTGACTTGTAAAATATAAGTCTTTGTTCCGCACTGAATTATTTATTACTTTGCTCTGTTGAGCACACCAAGTTTCTTGGACGCTAGTTTGACTTTCTCCTCCAGAAGATTTCGCTAATAAACATAAATTATCATTTACTTTTTTCTTACTTGTTTCAACAACAAATTGTGCATGCATATGTTGGGAGTATGTTAGCCATTATGCATGCAAAATTTGTTGTTAATAATGTTTGCTTACATTCATGCAATTTTATTGTCATCAAAAGTGTATAGTCTAGCTTAATTTTATCAGAAATTCTGTTGAGTTTGGTGTGTATATAGTGATGACTTATACTTCTGAATACGTAAAAATTTATGAATACGTAAAAATCGTT
Organism: Pyralis farinalis; assembly: GCA_947507595.1. Lineage (NCBI taxonomy): Eukaryota > Metazoa > Arthropoda > Insecta > Lepidoptera > Pyralidae > Pyralis > Pyralis farinalis. Next base: position 13,504,450 of record OX382277.1, on the reverse strand, counting down.
AGCAAAACCAAAATTTAAATACTTTATAACACCTAATGTGCAATTGTATTATCGTAGCTATGTTTTTACAGGATTGCAAACATTTTACAAAATCCGTACTGTCGCCGAAAACAACAAAGGATTTAACTAAGAGCTTGTTAACTACATGTAACGGCTTATACAATAATTTACAGAAAAACATACAAGACAAAACATCTATTCTAAATGCTCAAACTGTCATTAAAGAGACTAATTCTTGGCTTTATTCAGTAAACGCATTTTACAAGAAAATGCAGACGTATTCGGACGTTTTCCCTGATTTAGTAAAACCATTACAAAGTTCGATATCACAAGTGGCATATAGTTTCACATCAGTAAGTGATGTAATTCGAGAATTAATCGTTAAAATCGAACAAGGGCCAGCACTGAAGGAGGTTGCCGCTGATTTAATGGTGTATCCAAGTGATATATCGAATGGGGATGCGAAGGAAGTGCATTTGAATAGATTTGTGAATGAAAAGTTTGTACAGTTATTGAATAGAAATGTGATTGCGGCGAACGATAGTTCATTCAGTGCAGCACTGGAAAATATAGCGTGAGTATTTATTTATACAATAAACATTTCATAATCGTTCTCAAAGTAAGTTGCTGTATCTGTATGTCTAAGACGAAAAAGTCACAATCTTTCTCACTTGCGCTCAATTGACGCTCACATGTTTTTTTAAAAACATGAATATAATGTGAATGTTTTGCAATATTGCACCCTGCTCAACTCCGCCAATCCTGTACCCCCTGGTGCACCGGATGTACCCCAGTGGGTTCAGTGGGATGAATAAGAGACGGTGTGTGCATATTGTAAAATTCCCGACTGTATATGTTTACTGACAAAAAATGCATTTATACAATATATTATAATTCTTTATGGTAAGACCATTCCTGATTGAATTGTGAGGTTAAGTTTGTTTGACCTCATCACCCCAATATCTATTTTATTTACATGATTAAAGTCCACTCAGCGGTGTAGATGTTAGAAAATAAAGAATCCTGTATATTATATAGTAGCCGCTGCCCGCGGCTCAATCCACATAAAATTCACCTTTTCAAGTTTTTAACAATTACAGTTAAATGCAGAACATACTCCATCTTTGTGCTAAACTTTTCCAAATCTCTTCAGCGTTTTGTGCTAAAGAGTAACAAACGTTCATTTATCCTCACAACGGATTTAGTAGGGTTTACTTATTCCCATATTTATATTCAAGTAAATAGATTTTACTGCTATAGTATTACTTATTATTCAGTTGGTATACCAATATATAAATATATATACGTGCTAAGAACGTTATCTATCTTTCCCGCAGATAGACAAAATATTCTATATTTTTTTACCCATATATATTTTTCACACAGAGTGTTGAAAATGAATCTTTCCGAATTACGAATCTTCTGCACTGCAATGGAACGCGTGGACGCGACTACGTTCAAGTCAATACTGACCACGCTCGATACTTTAGTGCGAACCTGGGAACAGCAACAACGCGACATCGAACGAAAAAAACAAGATGACGAAGCCCTTTATGTTACTAAGTAAGTATAGATAGATAAAAATACATAGATCATAAATCTACTTAAAATCTGTAGAAATTTCCTTTTGGAGCTGCTGCTGATACGATTGCTGAGGAATGGCGGTCGACGTGGCAAAAAACGCAGTGCTAATGCTCAGACCAGGGCGAAGGCGCTGCCCAGACTTCGGCAAGAAGCGAGCCCAGTGCATGGGGATAGTGTTAGCAGCAGAGATGGCAACGCGCAAGCGATGCTTGATGTATTGCAGCGTTCATAGTCTACTGTCACCTGTCTGACTGTTACCACTGTACATCAGATGGGCCGTATACTTTTATGCCGTCATCCATCCATGAGGGTTGATCCTTATCAACGCGTGATCGTTTAGGCTTAGCTTAGCTGTTACCAGTTCTTCAAGTCACTGCGGACGAAAGTTGATATCTACATCCTTTCCGCTCCCGCATGGCTTGCAACCGCGTAGTCTGTAACAACCCAGGTAAATGATATCCTTATATTATCTCCCGTCATATCCAGTGCCTAAACAGATTTGCCTGTTAATTACATATTTACAGTGATTATACAAAAGCTGGATGTAGTAATATTGCTTCGCATTATTTCCTGGTGTAAGATCTCTTGGCACATTTTATTAGAGGTAGTAGGGCGCATAGAAGCAGCCCGTCTGGGGAAGTACCTCCACCTCACAGAAAATCGCAGCCGAAAACAACTCCCTGGAGGGTTGTTGTGTTCCTGCATGTGAGTGCGGTCACCGTACGCTTGTATGTCTCCTGACGTTGTGTAAAAAATCGAATCGAATCCTCCACTAATTTAGACTCATACGACCGTAGGTAGAGCAAACAGCGATGTTCAACCTTTTGTATTGTTTACTGTCGTACTTATTCGACACAACATTATTACAACACCGATGGTTTATTTAATTAATTTTACGTAAAAAAGCTGTAAATCTGTAAAAATTCGTAAAACAATAAATGTGGGTTATGTTGATACAGTTGAATGTAGGCGCTTGGTGGAATTTTGAAGACATCTCGTTAATGTTAATTCTTGCACTTGTACAGATTCCACTTCACAATTTTATTTATTAATTATTTTTACCCAATAAAGTCAAAATAATTAATAAATAAAATTCTGAAGTGGAATCTGTACAAGTGCAAGAATTAACATTAATTATTTTTACCCAATAAAGTAAAAATAATTAATACATAAAATTGTGAAGTGGAATCTGTACAAGTGCAAGAATTAACATTAACGAGATAAATGAGGGTGATATGTGCCAGTAGCTGCTTGCCCGTTGCGACCCTGGCTAATTCAGTGGATTGTAATTTTGGCCCTAAATCGTACCGATGTAGTATCGTGCATTGGCAACGCACTGATTCGACATGTTGCTGCTAAATTCGACGCATGCGTATCTATTTCAGTCCCCGGCGAGTTGAGGAGATCTGAGGCGGATGTTTGCGCGAGCATCCTAATCTGAGAACTAATTGTGCATTTTGCGCGAATTATTTATTTTATTCTTATCAACACTTTTCTCAAACTGTATTCTCAAACTCTTTACGTTTATATTTATTCTATGTTTATGAAAGTTGAAGTGTATAAATAAGTGTTTTATCCTATTGAATGAGCATGCGATCTGCCTGATGATAAGCAGTTATCGCAACTTGTGGTATAAATATTTTTAGTAATATTCAATATATTTCTTGATGCAAAATATACTTTTAGATCAAAATGTGAAGATGAGGATGAAGAAGCAATCGCGGAGCAAGAAATAACGGAAATGTTCCCGTCTCACACAGAAACAGACTTCGGAGAATTCAAACCGCCAAATCTCGAACAAAAACCTAAGAAGACGGACATCGCAGACAAAGATAAACCAAAAATATTAATAACCTCTGATGATATGTCTATGGTCTATGAGTGGCATTCGTTCTTTGTTCGTAATATGACCAAAGCTGAATGGTTACCCAGTCCGAAGAAAGTGGTCGGGTCCGATGTAGTGAGTCCATTGATGAGGAGATACCCAATATTTAGTCGTATAATGCAAAATGCTTGGGAATCACTGGACGCAGATTTCGAAGGAGTTATATCTCCTAGTTTGATGGTTTTATTATCAGAGATTAAGGAGAAAATAGATGGAACTGGTAAGTTTAATTATGATCAGCGTTTAATTATCTCAACATGTACTTTAGAGCCACAGCTAACATACGAGTGTCTGCATCTGATGTATTTCGCTGGTTAGGGAAAGATGGTTCTGTATAAGTGGCAGGTAACACTGATATCACTCGATTTCAATTTGGAGCAGGAGGAAGTATCTACACCTCGAGCTCGGTGGCTCAGTCGTAAATGACGCGACTTTGACACCAACGCTCGTAGCTTCGATTCCCATGATGCATGAACATGTCTGTTTTTCTTGATTTCGATATTTTAAGAGAGGTAGGGCGCATCAAAGCAGCCCGTCTGGGGAAGTACCTCTACATCACAGAAAACCGCAACCAAATAATTCCTTACAGGGTTGTTGTGTTCCTGCGTGTGAGTGAGGTTACCAGTAAGCTTCTAAGGAGTTGCTGTGTAAACAGCAGAGGATGCATCGCGTGAGTGATACTTATTATATTACAGGCGTTAATAGGCTACGGTAACCGCTTTACATCAGGTGGACCGTATGCTTGTATGTCTTTCGTCATAGTAAAAGAAAACCTTCCAGAAGATTATCACATACACAAACATCGTTTGTATATAGACATGCCCCTGGAGCAAAGCTATCTCGGAAATTCATCTATTGAACACTGCCGCCGCTTAACCCTTCGAAACCCGGGTGGTCATATATGACCGCGAAATGTATGGGAAAACGTATATAACGGGTTCTGACTGGTCAATTAACGACGCCGGTTTTTTGGACTATTAGTAGAACTTTTGTCAAACTGTCATTTTGTGAAATTCCTAAATAGCCAACGATATGATATTCGTCATATATCGGCCGATGATGGATTAGGTCTACCCTGGTTGACGGAATAGGTACCGGGCTATTAACCAACTAGTCCCCGGCTCTATTCCTGGTGTGGGCATGTAACACGAATATCGCATTTTCGAATTTATTTGTAACTAGCTTTTACCCGCGGCTTCGCTCGCATTGATAAAAAATATATATTTTTTTTAATAAAAAGTATCCTATTTTACTTCTGATACCTCCAAGAATATGTGTACAAAGTTTCATGATGATCGGTTCAGTAGTTTTCGCGTGAACGCGTAACAAACAAACGGACATTCACATTTATAATATTAGTAGGAAGTAGGATTGTCACTTAATCGGTGTCCTTCAAACCAGCACTTGCTTTGGTTTGTCCTCTGGATTGTGGAGGTCTGACGGCAGTTGTTCTATGAAAAAAATTGTTTCTTCGCCAAATCCTTAGACTTAGGTAGCGAACCCCAATCTTGATCTATTAGGAGACATATAACGATAGGAAGAAGACGGATTAGGAATTACACTGAAATGGACACCATTTTTTTAGATTAAATGGAAATAGGACTGCAAAAAAGCACGAGGTGTTTTACAGATTTATGATTTACAGAGTCATCCACCCAAAAGATGGACTTCTACCGCTCGGCGTGGGTCTCTGAAACAAGACAGTGCGTGCCGTTATTGCTGAATGTCAAGGACGCCACTAATGCACTTCTCGACCAGTGGCCTGATTTCCCCACATTGAAAGATGTAAGTGTTTACCATTTTCAGGAACACCGTTCCTATATGAAATCTATATGTTTGTCTGTGCGCTTGTCTGTGTGTGCGTTTTTTTCGAATATTCGAATTTTGACTTCAGATTCGGATTCAGCATAAAAAAGTAGAATATGAATGTTCAGGAACGCCGTTCCTATCTTTTATGGAACATGGCCAAAAGGGCCGACAAATTAAAAAAAAAAATGAATTGTTATATAATTGACGAGCCCGGTCTTCCTCTGGCAATGCAAGCTTGCGCATTCTAAACTGGTTTATTATATGTCGCATAATAAAATACCGTACGACCCGCATAATGTGAAGTAGTTACCATAGTCTACAATCGCTTCCAGTACAAGAAGTATTGCTTGCTTGAATTCATCCACGCTTCTAACTCTTCAGGAGCTCACTAGTAACATCAATCGCAGGAACTTCAATCAAAACAATGATGTTATTTGGTTGAGATCTTTGTAACAAGAAGGTAAAAACACGACTCACCTAATGTAAAATGGTTGCCGTAACCTATGAACAGTTGCAATGAAGGAAGTATCTCTCGCGTATTGCCACCCATGCTGCTAGCGCAGCCACTTTTCAGAAGCTGACTGGTAACCTCAACCATTGGTAATAACACAATAATCTCAACAGTTGCTATTCGATTACGACGTTGTATAAGGAGGTACTTCCCCAGTCGAGTTCTCATTAAATATCGTCCAATATCTCCTTTACAACGCCTTCGTTTGATTTTTGTACTATTTTATTTCTGACATTAATTATAACTTTTGTTCATGCTTCCAGATCATGGTAATAGTAAATCGAATGCTAAGCTTCCCAGTATCGAGTCCGATATCTCGCCTCCTCACCGGCTTGGAGCTACTTCGCGACAAAATCGAAGAGTGGAACAAAAACGCACATAAAGGTAACAACATGATCGAAATATCGCTGTCCGTCGGTCAGCAGATCGTCAACTGGAGGAAATTGGAAATGGGACATTGGAAAGAGTGTTTGAACAATGTGCATAGCAGGTTTGTTTACATATATAATTTTCCACTTTTTTTGTACAATGTCGGGAAGCATATAAACTTAATTCCTTCAAATCTCTATAGCTATAGTTCCGTGACTGGATTACAGAGATAACACAGACTAAAGTTGGCTCGCAATTTATAAACAATAAAAGTTTAAGGAGACAACTGGCTGCACTAATAAATGATTTTTAGGAATAGTAGAGAATGCTGTACTACTAAATTGTAGTACAGCATTCTCTACTACTTAGTAGAAGAACGAATCTTATAGTAATTAACGTGATAATGTCATAGTCTACTCATAGTTATAGTAGTTTGTTCAGTAATGAAGTGTTAAATACATTATTTGATCGTTTTACGCTCGGGATGGGCTGTTGATTATGAATCATGAAACATTTGTTTAATACCTACACATATAATTGTCTAACATACAATATCTCTTCGGTTTAGTAACAATCTCTAACAAATGATAATAATTTACCGATTTTTTTTAGGAAACGGTCAGAAGCGCACAGATATTGGTTCTATTTATATTCTGTGGTAAATTCATACTTAGCTGAAGATGTTGAAGAGCCGGTGCCATCTAGCCGCGTTATATCAGTACTAAAAGACTACATGGAAAGTTCTACTTTAGTGGAATATGAAGTTCGTCTAGACATTATCTACGGATACCATTGTCATTTAGTGCATTTGGAACCCACTGAGAGAAGAGGTAAAGTTGAAATCATTTTTTTTACAAATATGACAAATGTGACAAATCATACATGCTTTTTTATACAACGTCGAGAGGCATACAAACATATGGCTTACCTGATGTAAAGCGGTTACCGTAGTCTATTAACGCTTGTAACACATTAAGTATCACTAGCGCGATGCCACCTCCGCTGTTAACACAGCAACTCCTGCCTGCTAGTGACCTCATGATACGCAGGAACACAATAACACTAGGGAGTTGTTATTTGACTGCAGTTTTCTATGAGGTGGAGGAAAAACCTCCAGACTAAGGCAAACGGATATGTCCATGCACTCAAATGTTTGTCATGTGTGGGAATCGAACCCACGAGCGTCGGTGACAAAGTCGCCTTATTAATTGCGTCACCAAACTCGTCAAGAGCTACATACTCTATCTAGTATCGCAGGTCGTATCGGTTTTATAGTGCTGAAGGTAACTAGGGTTGCCTGCTAGTGGGATACGTCTGGATTCTCCTGACTTTTCATAAGGGATCCAGAATCCCGGCAATATACCCACTTGACAAATATAAACATAAATGACGCAAGAAGATATTATAAGTCTTTCATAAAATTCCTGATTAAACCATCACGTTACCATGATTTAATTATAATTTCCAGATAGTTTTCGGTTTTTGGGAACCCTATCTATATATAACTTGAGAAATGGATATTATAGAATATCTACTTAAAAAAATATATTTGATTGTCACCAATCATAAAATTATTAGGAATGGTCTAAAATAATGCATTATTTCTCATATAATAATCATGTTTGTTTATATTATCTACGTGTATCATAAAATAAAATAGAAAATTGGAATATACTCTTTATGTAAGGTGTACATTATTTTGGAGTGTAGTTATCAAGTACTTGAAAATGTAAGGGTGATATCGAGGAAGAGTGAAAGCAAGAAACCGTATCAATGGTGCTTTGTACTCCGTGGTAACAAGCGATTACATATCGAGCAAAGCTCGCATTGCTGTACTAACGCCAACATTGATGTACAGCAGTGAAATATGGGTATGGCAAAAGAAACATGAAAGTAGGGTGAACGCCGTATAAATAAGAGCGCCGAGGAGTATGTGTGGAGTTAGAATAATTGATAAGAAATAGCATGATACGAGAACTATGTGGATTGTTGTTGTTGTAGTAACAAAAATTTAAAAGGGCTGAGATAGATGGCTTGGTCACTTAGAAAGGGTTCCCGTTTCATTTGCACAAAATTTTAAGACAATATAACATGACATACATTTGTTTATCCTAATGATATTTACGCATAACAGCTTAGCCATATTTTTTAAGCATAATTTCTCTAAACATTATATGATATTAATACATATTTTTTATAGGCATACACATAATAATAATGTAATGTAGACAAGCTAAGTTTTGTAAATTTTTTATATGTGAGTAAAACATATTGGCGTCTTTGGGTTGGCCCACGGGCCACCTCCGCCGCACCCTAACCTATTGATGCACTATGTTACACAAATAATATTTATTTAAGACATACCAACAGCATACACATCACAATTACATATAAAAATGGATATACAGCTGCATTCTCATGTGTAAACCAATTATAGGTACTTACAATTTACACCATAGCACAATAGTTTATTGCTTAATATAAGTACATAATTATCAAATTTAATATAATATTAATATCACTGTAATACAATATTAATTAACATTGGACTTGGCGTGAAGATATACATATATACATATAATTAACATAATCACATAATTATCGATATCAACCAACTGTAATGAGCGACAATTTACAAAGCAATAATGATATTAATAATATTAGGCAAATATTAATTTTGCCTAATAACATTATGCGAATTAAAATGATATGCTTGAAACACGGAGAAACTCGAGATAGAAAACCCATCCATAGACCTCTCAAATCCAATCCAGAACAGATCATGTACAGGTGTTAATAAAATATTACATATCTCTTCTACCCTATATTGCATGTAGATATTTGTCAAATACATTAATTGCATAAAAATTCTATCACATAAAAGAGTAAGTATTTGATTATTTTATAAGACACATACATAATTATTTAATTGCTTACAACAAAAATAGAATTGTAAATTCATATTATTAATTATTATGTACTTGTATATACTAATTCAATGACACAATCATAAATTTATTTATTACTACTCGTCATGCTACATGCGTCCGATATTATATATAATATAAATTCACATCCGATATAATAATAATTATTCCATAGAAAGACATGTTCGTTTTGAGTAATGAAACTATTAGTGAGATGTTCTTGCAAACGTTTGTAGATTATGCCGTTATGCCATGTCATGCAATATTATTTGGAAATAATGGATTTCTCTGTGGAGGTACAAGTAGTCTGTTTTTATTCCTCGTTCTAGACGTAGCAGTGTGTCAACATCTAATGAATAAATGTTGATGTTTTTATCATCTTTAGCAGTTTATAATTAAAAAATTTCAGATGAACTTCTCTCCATCTTCTGGAATACATACAATTACTATTCTCAATTTAATGCACAAGTGGCAGCTCAATTGAAAGAGAAACGTGCGCCCATAGAGAAGAAGCTAAGGGACTTTGTAAAGATCTGCACTTGGGACAGAGATCTTAGTTACTGGAGCGTCAAGGACACAGTGGATAAGGCGCATAAGGTGCTCCATAAGCACACTAAGGAATTTGAGGTATGTCTTTTCAGGAACACCGTTCCTATATGAAATCTATGTTTGTGTGTGCGTTTTTTTCGAATATTCGAAATTTGAATTTTCAGATTCGGATTCAGCATAAAAAAGTAGAATAGGAATGTTCAGGAACACCGTTCCTATCTCTTAAGAAAGATGGTCAAAATGGCCGACAAATTAAAATTAAAAAGAAAAATCAGTATCTTCGCCAAATTCTTAGACTTAAGTAGCGGACAGCGCCAATCCTGATGGTTTAGGAAATGCGATAACGTTGAAAGGGTGATTTTGACATGGGACTATCGCCAAACCTTCGCAACCTACGGAGTAAACCAGACCTTTCGTAGGTCAGATCACACGTCACCTCACGATGATTTCCTCCACCGCTTAGCAAATGATAATTACAAATATGTACGTACATATCCACATCGGGATTCGAACCGAGGACCATAGGTCGGTTTTTTATCCATTAGGCTATTATTGCTTTTAGATTTCAATGCATTATCGCATACGTGATTTCAACGAAATCATGTGAAATGTTTTTCAAAATGTCTGTAGCTATAATCAAACACTTCGTACATCCATTATAAGTGTAAGTTTGGAGTGAAACGAGAGGACCGATTATGGTAAATCGTGGTACTGTTATATTCATCTTTCAGGTGCAAATAACATTGTGTACGTGATAAATGTCGAAGTTATTGTTGAGCATTAAATCCAACTTCGCCTGCATATGGTGTACAGGTCGCTTGCCCTTTATCTGACTCGGCCTCTAGTACATATCTTCTTTTAGTTTCATCTATTGATAAATGTCATCCTAAAATATTGCACTGGCCTTGTCTAATTAATAAAGGCGTTACCAAGATTACGTAATAGAACTAAACTACGATTTATATAAAGTAAGACATGACGAAGTACTAGGTTGGTTAGATTCAAGTGAATCCACTTTACCCATCCTAATACCCTGCCGATAACAAATATAATACTAGAATAAGAGAGTGATCTTAGCTGATAATTTTTCCAGTTCACAGTATTGTATAGTTTATACAGCAAGGTTTCTTGGAATATATTCGATATTGTTTTAATATTTATTAAGCTATTCTCTCGTGTGCTTTTTATATACCTTTATAATATATTGTATTATTGAACAGAAAATCCTAAAAGAGCCAGTATCCAGCTGCTTAGTAGACAAGAGTGCCGACATGACAACCGAGCACGTGGGTATCTGGGATCGTCCGAAGCGAGCCACTGCATCAAACGTGCCTACCGGAGGAGCATACCTCATTGATGCGCAGAATTACATTATACAAGCTAGGAATATAAAGGTAAGACCAATCTATGTTGTTAATCAGAGTTTCTGTCATTTTCATGATTTAGTTGGTAGTAGCACCAGAGATTTTTTACGATAACGTAAGATTTGTACGTGTACGCACTCATACGAATGTTATAGAAGTAATTGGAACCGATGTATAGAATGGACGTATCATTTCATAGACTACGCCAATGTAGTGTCATAATGATAATGTCAACTTAATTAGTGCCGCAATGTATTGAGCAACAAATTCGCACATTTTTAATGCAAGATCACATGTCACTCATTATTGCTTTTTATTAACTAACCGGTTTGCTTATTTCACGGGCGGGTTAGGTTATATAAGAGGATCTCTGCTTACGCTTTTGAATTATCAAACATATTTCATCAATTAGGCTAAAATACGCTTCTGCTTCACATTAGATACAGTGCCCGGCGGTAAATATTGCACTTCGACCTATGGAAAGAGACAATCGGCTAATTTAGTAGAGCGTTATCTCTGTCGTACACTACCTATATGCCTATATGACGTTTGCCAGCCGTGTATAAAATGCGATATATATATATATATATATACATATACATATATAGAGTTGTTAAAACCCCAAACTTTAAATCGCTTAAAGTTGTACGATGGCATTTATAGGATAAACGGGAAACCATTACTAGGCCAGTCATGCGAAATTATCTACAATATTTCTAAATATTTTGCAACCGAATCCGCGATTTAAAAAAAATGAGCACAATGTAAGTATTTTAAGTAGGTTCAAGAGAGAGTTACAAATGCCACTGAAATTTCAAAGAGAACTGTGAACAATATATTAAACAAAGTCAGTACTGAAACACATTACAACGCAATTAAGTTCAGCTCTCCGAAAAAAGGGCGCTTTGATACGGACGATTTTGATTATAATGTTGTTCGAAGAATGGTGTACGATTTTCACGTGCGTTTTAATGAACTGCCGACAAATCATTAAAAGCTGAATTTTCTGAGGCTATTAATTATAATGGATCTGAAAAGACATTGAAAAAAATACTTCATGATCAGATGGGATTTAAGTTGAAAAGTAAACATGATCGGGGCTGAAGAGTGAAAAAAAGTTTGCGATCATGTGAGAATAAATATCAAAGACTTCAACACGGTGTAGGCGATTACATTGATAGATAGTGATAAAGTGAGCACAGATAGTGAAATGGAAGGAATTGAGATTTTTTCTTATTAAATCATAATTTAAAGATATTTTTTTTTTTTTGCATATTTTATTTTTTCCCAACATAAAAACATAGAAATAATTATATTTAGAAATTATATTACAGTGCTTCTATTTTCTTAATGTCTCTCGATAAACTTTATGTTTCGTCAGTCGTCGGATAAATATTCATTTTAGTTGCATACCTAATTGTCAAATAGAGAAAAGGAGTAAATGATATTTAAAAAGGAACTAGTTTTACAGCTATACAGTTCACGCGGGAATCAAAACAAAACAACAATAAAGTGAACAATAAAGTTCTGAATTCAAATTCTGATAAACGATAAATCTAATAATTGATGGACATGGAAATTAGCATTCGCTTGTATTCGGAAGTGCGATGATTGTCGAAGTGCAATATTTACGGCCGGGTACTGTAGGTTGTACGTTTGTTAACCACGCAATGTTACACGGTAAAAAATAATTTACCTATACCTAAATTTCGCTGTATTGTGTGTATCGTGTTTGCAATTATTTACTAGTGCTATAATACTTACTACTATTATTTTATTCTAAATTCACCTAAGTAATGTTTTATAACTAATATACTAACTGCTTGTTTTTCTTAATTACAGCAGCTACAGGTATGTAATTTAAAAACATTTTGGTTCGGAACAATACTGGTATAGATTAACTATATTTTGTAGTGGTAGTGTATCTTACATTTATTAGCCGAATATTACTTTTGCATATCATGTCGCACGCACACAGATCAACCAGCATATCTCACTTGAATCTAATGCTTTAATGTTTATTCCAATCGCTGATCAATAGCAGATTGGCGGAGGCCACTGCTTCCTAGAATTTTACCCAACGCTCCATTCACGCTATTCCCTGCGCTCACTTGTCTCTCCACATTAACGGTGTACCTTCCATTGCTGCTAAAAGCGCTTCCAAGATATACAATCTCACTCACTTGCTCCAACACTACATCATCAACTGTAATACTAGTGTCGTTCTGGTTTGAAAGAGAGACACTTTCAAATACCATTATCTTGGTATACCGTCTATAAAAATCCAATATTTAAAATGCTAATCTTAAATTATATAGTCTATGTGTATATTTTTATATGCACGGCATGCAGGAGTGGGTTTGAGCTTGTGTATATAGGTATGAATATTCTTGGATCACGTCGAATATAGTTTTTGCTTACATTCTACTGTTTAACTTGTATGTTCATAGCTTGTAACATATTTAGGATAATTTCATATATGCTGTACCCCCGAGCAGTAGTTCCGGTGAAAATCAGCGCTATGACTGTCTTTTAGTCTGTAACAGCACTAAGTTGAGTGGAGACCCATTCAACATCTGCAACTGCTACACATGTATAAATTACCAATGTCTAATATAAATATGTGTCAAAATACTTCTATGGCTATTGTTATGCGTTGAATAACATTATTTCAAAAAATAGTTATGAAATTATTGCTTATTGTAACTAAAGCGGAAATTAATTTAAAATGGTTATAAATTACAGGTTTGGTAGTTAGTAATTAAACAGGTGATATGCATCAATGATGAATTTGGTTTGCCGTAGTGGGACATTGCGCATGTTATATTTAGTATTGTGACTACAAGAAACACATTAACTCGCATACCATACATAAATCTGGCCTATTTAACAGGTATAGTTGTAAAATAAATCAATTTCACAACGTGTCACTACTATGACCACAGACGGCCCCTTTTACTGGATTGTCTTTGGGGTATAAATGTTAATATATTCAGTAGTAATAGTAAGGCCGTATCCACGCCCTATCGTATAAATCAGCCGCCGACTGATCAATGTTGACGTAGCTTACACTTTTTCGTTCACATCAATCGACAGTATGTTTATTAGTAGTCTCTCAGTTGAGTAAGCACTCACAATCCATTGAGTAACTACATGTGTCGGTGTGGACGCAGGCTGGAAGTCGGCATAATTATTAGTACTAGTCAAAATTTGGCCATAATTCTTTTTTCTTTTAGTTTGAATAAGTAATACATAAGCACAAATATCTATTAGACAAACTATGATTATCATTATGACATTGCCATAATTATGTTTATTTTTGATATTCAATAAGACTATAGACAAATAATACTAAAGACCAATAATATTAATCTCTTCTCGTTTTGACCACGGACATTAACCATAAAAAAAATAATAGGTATATATTTGGATACATATGTTTTTATGTGTACATATGGTAGTGTGTAATGGTTTCTATGAAGCCATACAATATTTACTCTCCTTATAAACTTTAACTGTGCCAAATTTCATATTCCTCCGTCCATATAATTTTCGTAAAAAGATGTACAAAGTTTTCATTTCACGTATTAATTTATTAGTATACCTAGTCTTGCCATAAAAAAAAAATTTTTCTATTGCAAATAACATTTATTACTTTTACAGTGTGTTAGTTTAATGCATAAATATAAAACAATTTAAAATATAAAAAGCTTATTCGAAGTGGTCTCCATTAGCTGCCATACAGTCCTTTAAACGTTGATGCCAGTTATCAATAGAAGCACGCACTATTTCCATGGGAAAATTCTTCACTGCCAATCGTACGGATTGTTTTAGGGACTCCAGATTATCATGGCGTTTAGAGCAAGCCGTACACTTGTGCCGATGTTTTGATACCTTTTTCACAAAAGTATGGGTCAGTCACTCCTTCGTAGCTAATAACCCCACCAACCCATCACTGAAGTCGGATAGTGCCCACGTTGCACTCTGTCGACTAATTGGGAAACTTCCTTAGAGCTTTGAGCATAAATACGGTCATTTTGTTCGTTAAAATGTTGCTCAATTGTAAAAAAAATCTCATCCGTAAACAATTTTTTTCTGCGACCTCCCTTTGCGTACCGCTTCAGTAGTTGTTTCGATTTTACCACCCTATTTGTTTTTAAATTATCAGTTAAGAAATGACTAGTACGTCTCTTATAGGCTGCAAGTCCTAAGTTATCTTTTAAAATACGCGACATGGTTCTAGGTGCTATCTTCATCTCCCGAGATAAAATCTTTTGCTTTCGGATAGGTTTTCTTAGAATTGTTTCCCTTACTGCTTTGACCACCTTTTTCGTACGAACACTACGTGGACGGCCAGATCTTTTTCTGTCACAAACAGAGGAGGTCTCATTGTACCTATTAATAGCCCGGTACACAAACATTTTACTAATACCAAGCGTATAGAGAGTTTTAAAAATTACATTTGGCTCCATACCTACTTTGTGTAATGCAATCACAGCGATTCGGTTCTCTTTATCACCCCAGTCCATTTTAATATCGCAAAATATTGTACAATGTATTAGCGCCAAAATGAGATAACTCAATGAACAATCATATAAAAATGACAGATTCCAAATTCAAATGTAATATTTTGTTTATTTTTAATTGTAACAGTATTTATGGCCAGACTAAGTATTGTTTGGTAGATATCGTAATAATTAAAATTATTCCAGAAATACTTGGATCATTTGGATCAACCTTGCGACGCCGTGCCACAGGGCGCGTTACTATCAAAAGTGTCAAGCTTGCTTAACAAAGCGAAGATATTGTGCAAAGACACTATGACAAATACAGGCTACCCGTCTCTAGTCCAGGGATTGGATGATTTCGTCACGCTTGTTATTGAGACCAGCACGCACTTGGGATCGCTAGAGGTATGATATAAAAAAAACTGCATTTTATCTTATATCACAGGTTCATTGAAGGGGAAATCCATCTAGTCTATATCTAATTATTAAGTTATAACGTTTTCTTCTAAATCTGCAGCATACCGAGTGATCACACAGCTATACACGAAACGCCATATACTTCATACCTTAATCGTAGGGTTAAACGTGCGATTAAAAAATGCCATTAGATGGGCCATGCACTTGTTTGTCAGTAGCATTCTTTTGTATATATTACTATATTTGTACTGATAATTACTACACGCGTTTCTCTATGTCGTTTTTTGGAAATACTTCCATTCTAAACCTAGCGTTTGACCTTTGCGTTATGAATTAGTCAGTCACTTTCTAAAATGTTATAAAATGTGAGTATAAAATAAACATTTATTATATTTTTTTCATAACATCAATTTATAGGTGGACGCAACACTGCCGAAAGAGAAGCAAACCTCTCAAGCCAGAAACATCATCCAGCAAAAACGCAAAGCCCTTGCAGACTTATTTAAATACCTTACGAAAATGGGGTTGAACTATCGTACGGGGCTCGTCATTTTGTCGGCTAACGAGGAACTATACGACTTCACTATACCGCCGGTAGATTTAGACGCGGCTATGCAGTATCTCAAAAGCAGGTACGAGTCATCAAGACAAACTGTTACATTATCCTTTTGATGTGCTCAACAGAGCTCAACTCGTCAGCTTCATAGCTTCAGCTCGGGGCAGACATACCTATACTGTTCAAGTCTTGTTTTTGTACCATCTGATATAAGGTGGTTACCGTAAACTATAAACGCTAGCATATAGTAAGTATCGCTCGCGCGTTGCTTTCTCTTCTGCTAACACAATGACTCCTCTCTCACCTGCAATGCCACAATCCTTCAGGGAGATGCCATATTGCTGTGTTTTATGTGAGGTGGAGACACTTGCCCACTCGGGTTATGCCCGGCTTCTCTTTGCCTAACGTCTTTTATTTATCGACAATAACCTTAAGTCAGACCGCACACGGAGTACTGCAGTTACCCTTAGGGGGCAGTACCTATATTCACAGGCATGGACCTTATGATTTGATTCAGAGAAAAAGTAGTATAAATAAAATTACCTGAATGTTTGCAGCGATATTCGTACAGGTTCTGTAGGTATTCTAAAAGCGACCTTATTTAAGACCAAAGTGTTACTACTTCTGCTAATAGACATACAGTATATTCTGCGTTTTATACTGTACCTGTAGAAGACTAATAGAGATACTTGCAAGACACATGGCTCATTTTTTACGTTACTATGGTTAGGCTTGTAAACAAGCTTGCTCGGCAGCGTTATCGCTTATACATTGCCGCAACGCTCTACTCAGGTATTTGATGACTCACAAGAACATCACAACTTTTCATAAAAATATTTTGTTTCATAAAAATAATTAAACCTATCCATAGACAGGCTGCAGTTGACGTTGATTAATTTGCGTATTCTACTAATATGTTGTGAATTAGATTAGACTCAAAGTAAAGTCATCGCGGGTGGGTACCCAACAAGCATAAGGTCCGCTTGATGTAAAGCGTTTACTATAAATAACGACGCAGCAACTCTTCACTGGGATACCTTTTTATTATAAAACGACAGGAGGCACACAAGCATACGGCCCACCTGATTTAAAGCAGTTACCGTAGCATATGAACGCTTCCAACACATTGCACTCACGCGATTCCGCCTTTGCTACTAACACAGCAAGTAAGTGAGTGAGGGCACCAGTAAACTCCTTAGGAGCTTACTGGTGACCTCACTCGCAGGTACACAACCCTTCGGGTAGTCGTTATTTGGCTGCCGTAATTTGTGAGGTGGAGGTACTTTCACAGACGGCCTCCTTTGATGCGTTCTACCTATCTTAAAACCTTGTGACGTTACTCACTTTTAGGAACACACATCCCTCTAAGGAATTATTATGTGGTTACGGTCGTTTATAAGGCATTTCCCTAATTGGAGTGCTGCGGGTGTACCACATGTAGATAACTAACTTCTCAAGATTTGGCTCTGAAGATAATGAGTCTCTATAAAATTCCAATGTATTCATTACAGAGTTATTTTTTGATTGTTTTAGACGATGCGATGCTTCTTTGTCTCTGCTGTGGTCCGGGTGCGAGAAGTATTTCCAGATAAATATAGCACGTCATCGTTTATTAACCGCCGCACTGCTGTCCCCTCACGAAGATTTGGGCATACAGAATATAGAGAGGTGTAAAGGTTTCGTCGCCCACTTACTGGTGAGTTATATGCCATAAGAAAGTAAATATTACAATTTAGAGTTAATCTTCTTCTTACTAGAGTTCCTCTGCCTAAGAGTTTGACGAAGATACTGCTTTTGATATGGAGCGACTGCCGTCAGCCCTCCGCAATCCAGAGAGAAAATAAGACCTTTCATATTAGCCTGAGCGATATAATTTGTTGTACGTTCTGGTTTCCTCACAACGTTTTCCGTCACCGCCAAGCAGGTGATAATTACAAATGTGTACATTAATTCGAAAACACGAACGTAGTAGTACATGCCCACTCCAGGATTCGAAGCAGAGACCAGTCGGTCAATAGGCTGGTTCGCTATCTATTGAACTACTTGCTCGTTTTTAATGTTACAACGATGTGCCAACGTGTTTGTTGGACAATTTGTTTAACAACTACGAAAACACGGTATTGCTAAATATATAGTGTGCATACAAATTAAATCAGCAATGAAATAAGCGGCAATGTAATCACTTACTTCATTGATAGGATGAATTTCGGATGAATATTTTTACAAGGTATATTTAATATCTTATAATAAAATTCTAACACATGTATAAACCTTAACTCACTGCCTTGTCTTCCACTATTTGATTTCTTCTCCTTTCAAGATCTCCTTTCAAGTGCAGGTACCGGCGAGTGTGAATCCCTTTAGCCGGTGCCTCCACTTCTTGAAAAGCTCAAGTACCGGCAAAATCATTTACTCTATGATCTTCCACGTATAACGATAACCTCAGTAACTTTCGTTTACTCCCGACCCTTCAATAGGGAATATGCATAAAAAAAATTTAGGACTGAATTTATAAGAGGAAATTGAGACAGGAAGATATCTCAAAGTATTTATTTTTCTACGATAATTAGTTTACGAGATAATGCTGTTTGAAAGTGGCATTTCATCACGTGACTTGAAAACTTTTAATATTCAAACTATAGAAATAACGTATGTATGCCCACTGTTTCGAGCGATTCAAGTATTTTATGTTAGGTACTTTATGTATAAGTATAATTTCTCATGTAAGTGACATTTTGTGTTTTATGAGAAATAAAGAATCTTTAAACTGAAAACGCTTCATACTAAGAGATGATAGATGAGATGAGGTCGATGACGTCACAACTATGAAAACTATGAAGAAATGTATGGATTTCATCTAAATATTAGTTTTATTTCTGCAATTCAGGCATTTACATTGAAGCTGTCATAGTAAAACATGTTCAAAATATGACAATGATTTAAATTATGAAGTTTTTTTTGTTATAAAAACTTTGTTTTTTACGATTTTTAACACCAAAACTAAACAAAAAAAAATACTACAGAAAACTAAACTACAAAAAAATGGTTTTGTTTTACTCAGTATATATTAATTGTGAGATTTAAAACGAAAAATAAATTTCATGCATATTCCCTATTCAAAATTTCACATGACTTTGTCCGTTTATTTCCTTCAGCCAAATACAGAATATTTCTAATTCAAACCTTTTCAGGTTCTTGGGGTATACGTTGATATGCAACATAAAAAAAATCCACGTGATACCAAATTTATTTGAACCCAGAGAAGTCTTGGACTACTCATTGCAAATGCTAAGCGAGAGGAGAATACTACACCCGTGCTGACATTAATCGTCTTACTTTAGCCCATACTAATACTAAGCTACCTTGTTATGGTCGCGACATTTTCGCATAATCTCTGTCACATAAAAAGTAACTTGACATATCTAGTTCATTGCATCTATATCTCATTCATCTTATCTTGGAGGTGGATTTACGCCTCTTCCATTCAACTTGCCTAAACAACACTCAACTGAGTGGCAGTAAACACCGCCGGGTATTCATCAACGATGACCTGCTCGGCAACTAAATTGGTCATGTTTTATAGAAGGTTATGTCAGGATCTAGGAAAAAGTCATCTCAGTTACAGGTTTTCTCTGCCTTCCCTGCAACAGATCTCGGGTGAAGATGTGGGATTTGTAACTTAAAAGGAATTCAAATTACCATTAGTCGACCATTATGTTAAATTTACACTTTCACGGTTGTTTATATCACTATTGTAGTTACGGGATTTAAGTAAGTTCCATAACTATAATAGTAATATTATGCAAATTTGTTAGCTGAAGACGAGATTTGTGATAAATTCCAAAAAGCTCTAATTGCAGTTTGAAATAACGGTTTTATGCAAAAATATAGTTTTAACTGTTCTTTACTATTTTTTTAATAATTCGTTTGTGTTTTTTTGTCGTAAATATGAATTATGACAAATATTTTCAAGTATATTAATAATTGAAGCCCTTTGACTACAATCTCACAAAATGCGCTTTATATCTTTAGGCGCGCTGCAACTTGTAAAAGTATTTTGATTGATCCTTCTGAATTCATACGCCAAGCTTAATAAACACGTAACAAACACTCTTACATCGTAATCGTGTACGTACTGTGTGTTAGTTTTAATATTTATAATAGTAATTTATTTTTACAGAAATTAACAAATACACAAAAGAAGTCCATAGCAAAATACTCGAGATATCTTTGTGATTTACGCACCCTAACAACAAATATCACAAATGCAATAGAAGTTGATACAAGTGAGACAAACATATGTGCTGTCAAACAGAAACTCGATATCATGTCAGAATGTTACGCAAACACCAGCATTTTGTTAGATCAATTTAGCATTCTACTGAAATCATTGCCAGAAAAGACACTTCATTCAGAATCGGAGCCAGAATTTGACAATGTACTATGTGAATCTCCAATAGTAAAATGCTATAAAAATTGTGATGAATGGCATGATCTATACAAGAAAATAAAAAATATAATATCTATAGTTGATAAACAAAAAAATGCTTTGAATAAATTAGTAAATTCTGCGCCAAAGAAAATTGGCAGTAACATTGAAGATGTACTTACAATATCTCAAACCCACGTAGATGTCGCAAATGATGCGAAAACTAACTTAGATGATATTGTTAGTGACCTGGATGAATTACTACAACAATATCAACCCAAACTAAAGATGACATGTGATCGAGACTATAAACAACAACATCCAATATTAAAAAGTATTGTTAAACTGACCAATTATTTGAAAGTTACAATGAAAAACATTAATAAACTAGAAAATAACAAAGATATTTCCATGGAAGAAGATTCTGAAGAATTGATCAATGAAGCGGAAGATTTGCTAGCAACTATGCTTTTAATCGTCCAATCGGTATATAAGAAACATTTACCAGAACTAAGTAATGAAAATATCGACGTATTGGATGCAATTGACGATTTAATAGATGTTGGTGACAAGAACAAAGAAGAGCCAAAAGATATTTTAGAAGATAAACATTTGAAGGAGCATTTGCAGGAGAAACTTACAAATGATACTAAAATGCTTCAATTCGAAAGCCTTATAAAGAAAACTAATCGCTTGATGGTAAAATATGCCCAATTTTTGGCAACTAATGGAAATGCCGTCGTTGAGTATACAGATATCGTGATGAGATTAGTCCCAATGTTGGAGCAAATGGTGCTGTTTGTTCAATTCTTTATAACACAGCAAGTTGCAGTTCATCGCGTTTCGTGCAAGATGCTGTCAGTTTTGTTGAAGATATTCTCTGATTTAACTACCAAAGGGTAATATTTATTGTCTAGCTATTCGTTGTATTACTATTGATCCATTGCATGTTTTGTACTCAGGACATAAGTTTCTTTTTCTTCCTAGCGTTATCTTGTTTCTTAATCGATTAAGATTGGCGGGATCCATTGTCTAAGCTTAAGTATTTGGGAAAATGAAAACTAAACCTTTCTTAGGTTAAGTCGGACGTTTTTTTTTTCGAAATATAATTTCTTGGGCGTTGCTGGTTTCCTCACAAATTCCGATTACAAACATGTGTATAAATCTGAAAAAATGAATTCAGTGGTACACGTCCTCACCAGGATTGTAACTAGTGAGCAGTTGATTGCAGCACTTGAGATATAGGCAATAAACTTTTTAGTTCTGGTACCTATATTTATCTATATTTTAAAATTACAGATTTTGCAAGCCATCCGACTTAGATACAGAAGAGGGTGAAGGAGGCGAAGGTCCTGGAAAATTGACTGGAGGAATGGGTCTCGGTGACGGAGAAGGACAAAAAGATGTTTCTGAAAGAATTGAAAATCAGGTATCGTTAAAATTTTAAATCATTAAATTATTGTCAATTGATCAATTATTAAATCAATCATTCATTAAATTATGAATATAATGTTTTCAATTCCACTCATAGTCCTATTTGGATTTATTTTAAGAATTTGTATATTATTTGTCCAAAGGATCAATTAGAAGATGCAAGTCGCCCTGGCGAAGAGAAGAAAGAAGAAGAGAGAGATTGTAAAGAGGAAGAAAAAGGTGTCAACATGACAGATGATTTTGATTCACACTTACAAGATGTTGAGAAAAAAGGTCTTAAGATTTTAATATACAAATTAACATGTATCTTATTGTACTGTTCAATTTTGAACCTATCGTTTACCTTTTATAGAAGGTGATGATTCTGAACAAGAAGATGATGAAGATGACGCTGATAAACAAATGGGTGATATTGATAACGCTGCTGAAAAGTAAGTAACATCCATAATATGTAAGCAAATTTAATACTAAAATAT
Organism: Pyralis farinalis; assembly: GCA_947507595.1. NCBI lineage: Eukaryota > Metazoa > Arthropoda > Insecta > Lepidoptera > Pyralidae > Pyralis > Pyralis farinalis. The sequence continues at coordinate 13,481,632 of OX382277.1, read as the reverse complement.
TAATACTTTTGTAAGTTGTAAGGGTTACTGTACCTTTTTTTACGTTGTTCCCTGTTTGATGTATTTTTGTTGAATTGTAGAAATATTTTACTTACTAGCACGTTGTATACACTACATTAATAATACTATCGGCTTACATGTCTGGCCAGGTGATGGCGTACAAATTTTCTCAATTTGAACAATTGTTACTTAAATTATGGATTTAATTATAATTAATGAATTACAGTAAATTAATTACTTCTTTACTTGACATTAATAAGAATTATTCAATAAACATTCGGGTGCATATTCAAATTTTAAATGGAGAAGCATCTGGCGAGATACCAGAGGGATTTCTGCTGTTTTGTGGATCTTGAGAAAGTATTTGACAGAGTTGCGCGAAAATATCTCCGGTACATATCGCCGGGATATGGAATTGATGGTCGTTCCTATTATATGTTGTATATCCCACTTATGAGGATTGTACAGCATATGTGCGGATGGCTATTTCGACGTCAACGTTTGTACCAAGCATTGTTGCATGTTATCTGTTTATTTGTTTATTCTGTATTTTGATAATTGCTTAGAGAGAATAAGATCTACGAATGTAAGATTGTGCATGGGTGAATTAATGGTGAATTGTCTGCTTTGAATTGTTTGCTAATACACTACTTAATAGATGAAAGATATATAGAAAAGATGTAGAAAATTTTACAACTGAATGCGAAAATAACAATGGTATTTGAAAGAGAAAAAACCAGAACGGTTTGGAATATAAGAATTACGGTTGATGATGCAGTGTTAGAACAAGTTAATGGATAGATGGAAGGCACACCGCTGATGTGGAGAGAGGCGAGTGAGGGCAGGGAATAGCGTGAATGGAGCTTTGAGAAAACTTCTCGGCAGTAAAAACTTGGGCCAGAAAACTTAACTCGCTGTACACAACATTTATTTATTTAAAACCTTATAACACCATTACAGTTTACACCAATGCAATGCTATATGTTAAGTATTCATAAGAGATTTATAGTACAATATGAGTACAATCTTACTTTTACATACTAAACGGTTTCTAAGTATTTCTGTGTTACTTCCATGATTTTCGGCAGACTAGTGTGGAAAATATCTACATCTTTTGCAATGGCATTTAAGATTGTATGATAATAGCTCGTGACAAAGAGGCGAATTTCAATAGGTTAGTTCTTGCATAAGGCATTTTCAAAGTAGCGGGTTGGCGACACGCGCCCATATACCCATCCGGGACTTGCAGCCGGATAATCGCTAAAAGGTTTGGGTGATGCACCCATCCGTGTAAAACTCTTATTAAATATTTTGTTAGTGCAAGATCCCTCCTCAGCCATAGTCGGCTGTACCCTACCATGCCTATGACAAACAGGCTCGGATACATCAGCGGGTAGTAGGAATATGTCCCTTTCGCTTTACGGTATAAAAATCGAGTAAATTTATTTTGAACTTTCTCGATCATGAGACTATATTTCTCCACATGGGGATTCCAAATAATTGAACTCGTTTCGAGATGACTTCGAACAAGCGCATTGTACAAAATTCTGACAACTGTAATGTTGTCGAAATCCTTACACTGCCTCAATATAAAACCCAAGTTCTTGAAGGATTTGGCACAGATGTCTGTTATGTGCTTACGAAATGTCAATTCAGGCACCATTTCGACACCTAAGTCTATCATGTGAGTTACGCCCGGTAATACTTTTAAATCCGATTCATAATGAAACTTCAGCGGGGATCTTGCACGATTGTAAGTCATCACGCGGCACTTTTCGATGTTGAAATACAGCATGTTCACCCTACTCCAGTGTACTACATTATCAATATCCCGCTGTAATAATAGCCTACCATCCGAAGTATCGAACACTGACAGAAACAACTTAGGTCATCGGCAAATAACAGACATCTTGCCCCCTCTACTACAGCTGGGAGGTCGTTAATCATTATAGTAAACTCTAATGGACTCAAATTACTTCCCTGATTTGGTGCTGATCCCACCGCAAATGTAATGAAGCGAGATCTGTGTTTGGCAGAGAAAGCATGAAAATAAATAAACGTAAACCCGAACACGATTTTAGTGGATTTGAACCGGGGACCAGTTGATCAATACTCCGATTCCTTATCCACTAGGTTATCACGCTTAATGAAATTTATCATGTATTATTCTATACTTAGACTAGACCAACAAATATGGGGGTCAGAAGATGAAAACGATTTAGAAGAGGAGCAAAACGATAACAAAGATGAAAAAGGTAAAGGCGAAAGTACTGGCGAGAAAGAGATAGCAGCTAAACAAGAAGAACAGGGTACCGACGATGGGAAAGACGGCAAGGACAAGAAAAAGAAGAAAGACATCAATGAAATGGAGGATCCTGATATTGACGATGACCATGTAAGTGGGGTTTAGGAAATGCTCATTTGTAATTAATGTCGTTTCTGATTTCAAACTTACATTTAAATTAAACTTCGATGCTATCCACGATGTCTCTGTGATCGTGACCCGCGCTCGCCCTGTTCGTTATTAGTACATTTTCATTCATTTTATAAAACTACACACATCAAAAGTGTCTAGGGATCAACATATATTTTTGCAATAACTTTTCTCCTGATTGATATTAATTAAAATTTTCTTTAAGGATTCATCAAATAAAGTGTTTTCGTTTGTCTACAGTAACGATAAACCAAGTCACCTTTGCATTAATAAAGAAATTTGCCATTTTCATAATAAAGGGATTTTTGACATTTGAACCACTAACATTAAAGTTCGAAAAAAAGACTGAAATAACAGTTTTCTTTAAAATTTTATTGGGTAACTTAAACAATTAATAATCCGTGTTTCTACCGCGAACACTAACAACACAAGAACATCGGTTTGGCATACTCAAAATGAGTTCATCCAAATCACGCTGTGGAATGGCCGCCCATGTTCGTTGCAACAACAAAAAAAGGTCTTCTTGCGACTGGATACCCTCCATATTCGGCAGAGCTCTTCTCTGTAGCATATCCCATGCATGGACACGGAGACAAGACCGATACATTCAAATCACAACTCGAAGAGCTCCAACAATAACCGCCATGATGTTAGCCGTGACGCTTCATCACTCTTCAGGGAACTTAATTAGCGACCAAACAGTCAGAAACCGCTTGCATGAAGTGAACCTTCATTGCCGAAGACCGCTAAGGGTACCACCTATAGCAATGCACAATCGTAGGATTCGATATCAATGGGCTCTTGAACACAGAAATTGGGCAGAAGAACAATGGCGTTTCGTGTGCTTTTCTGATGAGTCTCGTTTTGGTATGAGACCGGATACAAGACGTATACGACACTGGAGAACCCCTGGACGCCAACAGCGATTAAAATCCTGCCAGGAAGTCCATCCTTATAGTGGTGGAACCATCATGGTATGGGCGGGTATTTGGATCGGCGGAAGAACTGAGTTGATTTGGATCAGAGGCAACCTCAACGCTCAAATTTATGCTGAGACGATTGTATCAGACGTCATCGTTCCTCTACAAGTGCAAATCGGTCCCTTATTTCAGTTAATGCATGATAATGCACGACCGCACACCGCAAGAGTTGTAAGACAGACTCTCGCCGCAGCTAACATCAATGTCATGCCCTGGCCTGCTCAGTCGCCAGACTTGAACCCGATTGAGCATGCATGGGATATGCTACAGAGAAGAGCTCTGCCGAATATGGAGGGTATCCAGTCGCAAGAAGACCTTTTTTTGTTGTTGCAACGAACATGGGCGGCCATTCCACAGCGTGATTTGGATGAACTCATTTTGAGTATGCCAAACCGATGTTCTTGTGTTGTTAGTGTTCGCGGTAGAAACACGGATTATTAATTGTTTAAGTTACCCAATAAAATTTTAAAGAAAACTGTTATTTCAGTCTTTTTTTCGAACTTTAATGTTAGTGGTTCAAATGTCAAAAATCCCTTTATTATGAAAATGGCAAATTTCTTTATTAATGCAAAGGTGACTTGGTTTATCGTTACTGTAGACAAACGAAAACACTTTATTTGATGAATCCTTAAAGAAAATTTTAATTAATATCAATCAGGAGAAAAGTTATTGCAAAAATATATGTTGATCCCTAGACACTTTTGATGTGTGTATATTCTTTATTAAAAATAAATATTAGAGGATTCCAAAATAGCTATCCCTTCTCCCACACACCGTTTCAACAATTTTCTCTTAGCCCTATAGGGCCATAGCGTCCACCATGGTCATTCTGAGAAAGGACACTATTATTATAGTCTAATCTAAGATAACATACTGTGTCGCTCTTCGTGTATGAAACATATGGAGTCGGTAATTTTCTTTTCCAAGGCCAGTGGAAATATACTGCCTTCCGCCAATCCGTAGTTGACGTCACGGCTTCCAGCGGCTTAAAAAAGCCCGCCCAAAGCCCATTGACTTAGCTAGAATAAAAAATATTCTCGGACAAATTACTCAGCGTCATCCTTATCCAAACTAAGGAAAGCTTGTGCTATGGTTACCAGGCGGTTATACATATTTTGTTCCGACGATTTATAGACTTTACACTATGAATATTTTTAATGTCAGGCAGTGTTGGTAGTCACATGGTGATTTCCCTAGGTACGAGCTCGGTGGCGCAGTGGTGAAACGCGCTGTTACGCTACTTTGACACCAACGCTCGTGGGTTCGATTCCCACACAGTACTAACATTTGTGTGCATGAACATGTCTGTTTGTATTGGTCTGGGTATTTTCTATGTATAATAAGTATGTATTTACAAAAAAAAAATGTATTTACGTATGTTTATCAGTTGTCTAGTACCCATAACACAAGCTTCGCTTACTTTGGGGCTAGGTGGCGCTGTGTAATTTGTCCGGCAATATTTATTTATTATTCAGTGTATTTCAATGGCACAACTTTTGACTTCTTCAATATTTTATCAATAATGTCTAAAGTGAATGATCAGATAGAATGTGCAATTTTTTTTTACTTCACAGGTAGATCCGTACCACGGTAATCAACAACCACTTCCAGAACCAGAGGACTTCGAGCTCCCAGACAATATGGAAGTCGATGGCGACGACAAAGAGGATGGAGATGTAAATATCATTTTTGTTTATAACACCATGTGGCAAACAAAGTTGTATTCACAAAGCGTTGGTTCTTGTTCATCTTTCTGTGTTAATCTTATATTCTAGTCTACAGCGCAAATTTGACGTTCTATCGCAATACTAGACAATATCCTTTAACTGTTTATATTTTTGCTACAGGATGGAGAAACAGAAACAGAAAATCCATTTGAAATCACTGTTACAAAAGATGACATGCCAGAAGATACAGAGCAAGAAGACAAAGACGAAGATAAAAAAGAGAATAGGAATGGTCTCGACGTCAGTGATGAAGAAGATGATGACGGTGAAGATCAGGCTAAAGAGGAACAGGTGGTTATCTAAGTTACACGTGACATGATAGGTTATATCCTCGCATACGGCACCGGACTCCGAGCCGGTTGCTATCAGTCTAGGATGTAATTGTGTTCTCGGTTTTGTCGGGTATGGATTTTCATTGTCTTATCTCTCAGGATCGCATGACATCACTATCCAAAAAATCTGTTAACCGTAAAGATAAAAATAAACTTAATGATGTGATTACATCATTAAGCTTTTTTAATGTTTCTTTTTAACATTTTTATCTGTTAAAGAGATGTCAGTCCTATGCGTCTTCGCATCCTAAACAGAGCTCTCTTGCTCGCTACGATCACTGAATAAGGCGAAGAGGTTAACGCTAAATGGTTTATATCGAAGGCCCTTTACTTTGAATTGCAGTCAGGAATATTCTCTCCCGTAAGATTGTCTACCTAACATTAGTTTACGTGGTTTGCGAAAAAAAACCTGGAAAATCGGGTGACCATTAGTATAACACTTTTCATTTATAGAAGACTATAGTTCCTTTCTTTCTATAATACATTTCTTTCACATATTGCTTTGATATCCTGAAGAAATGTTATATTTCTCACTCACTTAAAAGGGTGTTTCTCATATTTATACGTTAATTTAGTTAAAGAATTTGTTTTAATATTTTTAAAACACTAATTATCGCCATTTTCCCGAAATCATGTGAATTCAAATGAAACTGGTATTAACATTTTACAATTTATACTTTATTGATTACAATTATTTTAGGCCAAAAATGGCGACGACGAAAAACCAGATAATGAACCGCAAAAAAACCAAGACGACATGGATGATGCTGAAGAAGACGCCAATCCTACAGAAGACTTAGACAAACCAGAGGAGCCAGAAACCCAGGAGAATTCAGAGAACCAAGATCTTCCGAAAAACCAAGAGAATATTACTGAAGAAGATGAAGTGGAAAAGAAGGAAGCTAATCCACAGGCGAACCCATCGAACAATGATCCGTCGGCGGAGGACAGAGCTGAAAATGCTGAATTGGATAGAGGCACAAATGACAATGTTGAGACTAATGCTGCTCAAAACAAGGATGAAGAAACCGCGCCTTATGTGAGTGAATTTGAGTCATATCTATATCATATTTACTAAGAATTAAGCCTTTATATTATTATGGGGAGCGCCCAAGCACATCCAAGTTCGAGATACAACTGATACGAGTATATTCTTATACGTAACCACTTACAAATATATACGTACACATACGTAGGTAATACTTAAAGTATTTAGAAAATCAAAAACAGAATGTTGTTTTAATTGTTTTTAAATTTTTTTATGCCTATTAATATCTTTATTGCTTTTACGGATTTGTACGGATACTCCGCTCCATTACCTGAACAGTTTATTTTGCGAAATAAATCTAATACATGTTTTCCCGTTATATACATTAGAATGTTTACGTTTTAAAATAAATCAAAAATATACTTTTATTTTCATCAACTATTAGAAATAAATACATTGCCGTGAGTATATATAAAAAATAAAAATAATGCTTTGGTAATTTAATGGTTTAAGTTTGCCTCTGAGAAATAGGCCGCTTTTATTCTTAGAAATGGAAAAAGCGAGCAGGATATTATACCCCCAAAATTAAGAAGTGTTAAAAACAATGATCAATTGTAATAACAAAACGTGCCATGTAAATGTAATAAATAGATTTTTATAGTACTCAACAGGGAACTCTGTATGTCTACGAATGCAGGTGCGTCATACACGAATACTACATAGTAGTCATCAATAGGTGTAAGGGATAAAAATGACTATTCTTGCCACAGGAACAATCGCAAGAGCAAGTCGGTGAAGACAACCAAGCGCAGGGTCGTTCTGAGTTAGACAAGAGCGACAAAGGTCACCGCGGTGATAGGCAAGCAGCAAGTCGCGCTGAAAATTCTCGGGACGAGAGGCGTCAGAAAAACAAGCCAGGCAGGACTGACGAGAACCGAATATTAGGTAATATCGCTGGAACTCTTGCTAGTTTTTGCTAGTATAATTCGGGATAACGACTACAAATTTCAATATACTTCTCTATAGAAGTATATTATATAAGGGCATAATCTTTACTCAGAACAAGTTTGGTTCTATAACGAAACTTGTTCTGAGTAAAGATTATGCCCTCAAAAACAACCATTTTCAGGTTTGGCCACCAATAAAAGACATTCTTCGTAGCTCACGCGATACCTTTGGACCTATATTTGTGAATAATGTCCGATTACTACTGTATTAGAACAGAAGTTAGAACGATTGCGCCAAATTCTATAATTTTTGTTACTTTTGAGTGTATTGTCACAACTTCGCTATTGGCATATTTTTATGACTATAGCAAGATGCTATGAAGCTCGCGGAACTTAAACCGTCAAATACGTGTAATCTCATTTAGTAGTAGTTATTGCTATATTGTTATTTTTGATGAACAACCATAATTATAATTCTTGTTAATTTTCCTTTTGTTGATTCCGTTATCTTCATTCCAGGTGATCTAAATGAGAAGAAAAACAAACAGATGCAAACTCTTAATATGGAACGTGACGAAGAGATGGAGGAGGGCGGCGATGCCCAAGACAATGGAGATAAAGATGCTGATGCTTACCAACATGTAAAACAAGCTAAAAAGGATGACTTGCAGGTATAGCATATAAGAAATAATATTGCGACAGCGTGGCTGTTCAATCCAGTTAACCCTTAGAATTTGGGTTCTTTGTACTAGTATTTACGAGTACCGTCTGTCTGTCTGAGTTATTCCTGCAAGTAGGTTAAAACTATCTTCTGAGAATTTATTCTCAAACTTTCCAAATCATTCATGGCTTTTAGTGAAGTTCACCACCATTAATTACTATCTATCACATTTAGCGGCACAGCATTTGTTTGCCCGGCCAGATTATTACACACTATGGTGGTTATTTCCCTCAGTCATCTATAGCGTAACGCGAAGATTAAATTTCACAGACGAGGTCACTCCCCTGGAGTAGTCAAGCAAGGAGTTCATAACTCAAAGCTTGCAAACACAGTTATAAGCTGTGAGACTTGTTATGACTGTGAGTACATTAAGAACCTTATTTTTGGTAAGGAACCTACAGTTTGTAATGTAAAATACTACACTGTCCTTATTGGCAGATGACCAGTGGCGTGCACTCCATATAGACAAAAAGACATTGCCTACCCTATCAATTTGATAAATACCATCCGATGTTTCATTCTTAAACATAGTTTTTAACTAATATTTCGTATCAAAAACAAAAAATTAAAAACAGCTCCATCTATCGGTATCGGTAAGTTATTAAAATCATCGCTAGTCATATTCAAATTGCAGCTAGGCGCTACGCTACACCAGCGCCGCATTGGCAGCTTTTAACGGCGGAAGACACTAACTATTTCTGTCTAAATTTACGTATGTGTGCCGTGTTGTTAATACAAATACTGTAGTGTGCATTCCTGTAATTACATTGCCCACAATAACACAAATAACGCACACTATCGCATAGTATAGACAATGTCTTTCAGCTGAACTATAAGGTAAATTACCTAAGTGTCGCGAGCATTGCTACGTAACTATTTTAAAAAGTAGTTTGCTGCATATAATTATAGTGAAAGATATTGCCATTTCTTTTTTTCGTATAAAATTGATGTTCATTTTATTTTGATTTTAAGACGGCCGCCATTGTTTTTGTTTTGAATTGATTGACTGGTAGCAGACGAAATAAGATTTTAAAGTTTTAAAGTTGATAAATATGGATGATATTCATTGCGAAAGTTGTTCATGTGGTGTGTGTAGTGTTCGGTGAATAAAAACAAGTGATCACATACATCATTATTTCCACAAGACTGGGTAACCAAAATCAACATTCTGTATTTTTTGGTAAGTTAATAGCTTTAAAAAAAATCTGCCTACCCTGTCAAAAATCTCTGTGCACGCCACTGCAGATGACAATAGAGACTTCATGGCTAAGTAAGTAAATTTTCGGTCCCAGTCGTTTGGCATGTCTTAGTTAGCCCTTTGGAAATAACATGCTTTTTATACATTTTATTTAACAATATTTATTTTGTTTGTAGGTAGTAGACTCTGCTACAAAGGAGCAAGCGGACGAACAACCAACTTTGCAGAATGAAGAAGAGGAGGCTGAAAAACTTAAAGAAAACGAAGAAATTGCTATGGATATAGACGACGATGATATTCAGGTTTGATTATCTAATTACACTTGTTAGTTTCATATTAAAATGAAGACAGAAATAATCCCGAGAACCTCAAATTCGTCGTCCATCGGATAGTTTTTGAGCTGGTGTTGCGTTAGCAGCGCAATAGGATCGCGATACACGCCTGTAGATAGTTTGAAGTGACGGAGCGTCACATTTAATTGGATGCCACACTGCGAACCCGTTATTTAAAAAAAAAAACGTAAATTATTAATATACAATATGATCTAATTTAAAGAATGTAACACGTGTCTAAGTGCCTGTAAGGGCCTAATGGCAAATTAATGATTTTTATCTTCATCTTATCGTCGTGCCGCGCGGACTCTGAGCCGAGCTCTGCGTGATATCTCTCGCGTTCTTCAGCACGTTACAACTACTCCCGTGCCGTATCGGTGTACCACAATGTGCCCGCACTTTAATGTTATTATACTGTTCTTGTTATAGAAATATAATTGGCCTTTTTGATACCACTCCAACCGTTACCGACCATTCTATTAGAATACCTCATAATTTTGGAAGTACATTGATTTAGCAATAAATTTTTTCTCTGGATAAATTAAACATGACTAATATAAAATTTTTAGGTGGAGAAATCAGAAGAACTTAAGTCAGAAAAAATAAAAGACGCTACAAAGACAGACCAAGATAAAACTGATAATAGAAATGAAGGTGAAAATCCAACGGGTGAGAGTGGTGTTGAGGTAGACGGTGAGCGGATTGTCACTACTCACGTGCTTAGAGGCAGAGATACCACATATCATACGAGGTGAGCCGGAAATATCAAATGCACAAACATTTATAGTGCACTCGAGAGCTTTTGGCGGTAGCTAAGAATCATCCGTATTACATTCATTTTCAATTTAAAAATGGCATGGCCCTTGATATGGGGCCTTCAAATTGCGAGCTAGCAACACAGATGTAGGCTTCAAACTAATATCCCTCTTTTTTATTGGTTAAGTAGGAAATAGATCTTATTAGACTTATCGCATTATTAACGTGTCTGTGTAAGGACCACGTCTTATGGCACTCGGATTTTTATGTTCTGCTAAGGTGGAAAACAAGCGTACAGCAGGCGTGATGGTAAGCCGTCACCCTATATATGAATATTTGCAACACCATGGGAGTCACTCATGCGTTGCTAATCCTGTAAAAACTACTACTATTTTATTTGCCTCACTATTAAACATGCTTGTGTTCCAACGTACGGAGACATTTCTCGTATCTAAATGATCTTTATATTTTGATTGTGCATTGCCATGCGAAATATCTGTACAAGAAACTACAAAGTTTTAAATTATTTCGTTTATCTATTTTATTTGCGATCATTGTGAGTTCCAAGGAGTGTATGCAAATTTATTGTTGTTAATTTATACTTGAAATTATATACCTGATAGAAATTCGGATTATATCGGAATTGTTAGATTTCTTATTTGGTCTTTATGTATGAAATTGCCGTTGTGTTATGAAGAAAATGAAGGAAGTTGAATTTTTCATACAAACAAATCATTTGTTGGAACCGAGAAATCTCAATTTGAGGACTGTTATAATAAAAATTGCATTAATTGTAAAATCACACATAGGCGAAGTAGTAAAACAAAGTAGTAGCGACACATAAAAAGAAGATGTGTTTGACTATTTAGTTCTAATAAATTTTAAGAATATATACTTTTTTAATGATGACATCAATAATATAGGCACTCTACTTTCAAAATAACACAAATTTTGATAAGGAATAAAATTAAAAAGTTGTCTGTGGAAAGAAACAGCTATTTCATACTTAACCCTATTATTTCATTAAATCATGTTTCAGGCTGGAGGATACCCAGCAGCAAACAGAAGACATATCGATAGAACAGTACATGAGTATTCGCGAATGGCTCCAACGTCCTCCGACGCATAGTGGGAACGCAGCCGACGTTTGGAGAACTTTATGGCACGAGTCGGCTGTCTCAGCCCGAGCATTATGCGAGCGACTGAGACTCGTGCTCGAACCGACTGGAAGATCTAGGAGAGCTGGTAAGTATACTGTTAAATAGATAAGCAGAAGTGTTTATTAGTAAATTATTAAATTCTTGAGCAACAAATGTGGATTATACGAAGCTGGCAGATAGAGCATTAAAGTAGATGAATGCGGTGGAAATGCGACAATTGCACAAAACCTGTGGTGTAACGCTTACTGAGCATGTTCGCATCGATGATAGAATACAGAGAGTTGATCTGAAAGGGAGCGATGGTGTTAAGATAGGAAAATGCATGTAGACATCCTATGTTTAGGGCATTTAGAAAGAGAGCGTGTTGAAAGAATAGCGAAATAGTATGCAAAAAAGGGGGAATGATTAAGAATAAGAGTCTCCTACCACAACCAGTGTAGTCTTTTATCAAGATATTTTTATGAGGCCAGGAGGTATATGCTTACTATAGTCCTATCGCCTCGACCTGCCCCGCTCGCAATGGCTCCACGTCTGTAAATTTTATTTGATGCTACGTTACGAACTGTGTTTGTACAACTGAAATATATTGTTATATTCCATTTGTACACCTGCAATATTATTATATTGCTTAAATACTTTTACGCATCTTGCATGATTATCTATTTTATCGATCATGATGAATTTAAATTAAAGTCAGTCAATTAAAACGTATTCACTAAAAGACATAATCTATTACTTAATTTTGTTAAAAGCCGATTCACCCAATAATCTAATTCACATGTTCCTTTTTTAGGTGACTACCGCACTGGTCGCGCTATAAATATGCGCCGTGTAATAGCGTACATAGCTTCACAATTTCGCAAAGATCGAATCTGGCTTCGGCGCAGCAAGCCTGCCAAGCGGCACTATAGCATCGCCATCGCCGTTGACGACTCCAGCTCTATGGCGGACAATAGGAGCAAGGAGTTAGCATTCGAAAGTCTCGCTCTCGTCTCACAGGTCGGTACTCCAAAACTACATAGACTATATTTTTTTCGCATTTAAGTGACTATGATTATGTATCTCGTATAAACAGCGTTTGATAACTGAAGTATTTATACGATTCGTTTTACTGTTTCAAGTAACACAGGATCTGTCCAACGGCCTATTCTCTAGATTAAAAAATTACCACGAGCATGTCAGAGTACAGAACCCTAAAATTCTAAAAATATGTTGCCAGGCAACTTGTGGTGAGTAGCTGCACCAAGACCCCCAATCGGGCAGCGCTTTTACCTCGGCGTGTCTCTGTCGGTCGGAATTAGGTAGAGCCGTAGGACTCTTGGCATACCCTCATTGACCATCCACAGGATGATATGGATGTGTATGTTGTACCGCAAGGCAGTTATGTCGTTGAAAGCATAGCACACCTCTGAAATCCCCTGAGTCACTCACAACAGTGGTGTCCCTGGCCTACTTTTCCTGGCAATTAGGAGGCCGATGTAGTGAGTGGCGAGCTACGGCATGTCCTAAATAGCGTTCAAAAGTCGTAGTAACAGACGTCAACCCCACTCTTGTAAATAGATCTCATCAATCATCCCTGTAACTGCAGAGACCTTTGACTGGCAGCTATAGTGACCAAGAGGGACAAACGCTAGTAGTAGTAGTAGATCTGAATAAATAATCATTGAGCTAGCGCCAATTGGCACCTTGATGACTCTTGACTACATTGGATACTTGCGATTTGAGTGTAACCTCTCGCATTAGAGATTAGTAAATTGGTATATTTAAGATATCCCCAGCTGCTCTTAAATATCACTGCGCCCTACCTCTTGACAGAGCCTCGATTTCTTATGTTTCAGGCACTAAACCTCCTTGAATCTGGCGACTTAGCAGTGTTAAGCTTTGGCGAAAAACCAAATCTTCTGCACCCGTTCACCGAACAGTTCTCAGAACACTCCGGATCGAAGATACTAGAACAACTGCGTTTTGAACAGACGAAGACTAAAATAGCCCAGCTGCTGGACTTTTGCACAGTTTTGTTTGAAGAACAGACTATGAGAAGTGACGCTGTAAATGCTAAGCTTCTAGTTATTGTAAGCGATGGTAGAGGAATATTTTCTGAAGGTGAAACGCGCGTTGTTCAATCGGTGCGGAGGGCGAGACAACAAGGCGTGTTTTTGGTCTACGTTATTATCGACAACCCTGATAATAAGGTAAATAGTCTTCATTTAATCTACATAAAATAAAAACAATTACCAATTGTAGCGTTAGGGTTGTCACTCTGATAGCCAACAGTGAGTGGTACGCTACACAGCTCTTAAAATGATCACATAAAGTTATCACTCGTGTCGACAGGCAGTCGCAACTGATTTGACTGCGACCTTTGCTTAGCATCGTATAGCGATGTTCATGTGTGCAAATGCAAAAACATCAGACATTTTAAAAAAAATAATTTCATTACATAAATTATTGTATTATATAATGAATATATATAAGCATATCCATCTCATCTGATACATGTAATTATCACTTGCTACTAAAAGAAAACAACATTAGGAAACCCGCACGTCCAAGAAGTTATATTTCTAAATACGTGTGACCTAACCTAAGAAAGGTCTGATTTCCACTCTGAGTTGTGGAGTTCTGACAGCAGTCGCTCCATGTCAAAATCAGTATCTTCGCCAAATCCTTAGTCTTAGGTAGCGGACCCCGTTAATCCCAATGTATTATGGAACGGGGTAACGTTAGGAATAAGGAGAAACTTATATCCATCTCTCTACGGTAACAAAGGGAGAGGAATGGTATGTATGTACAAAAAAAACAATTGAAATATTTTTCTAGAGAAATTAATAATTTAACTCGACTGCAAATTTAATATGGTGAAATTTTATAAGGAGATGGGTGGTTTTGGGTTGTTACCACCCTATCTCCTGTCCTATATTTCGACAGAGCCTTACGAGGTTAATTTGCACGGTGCACCACGTTCACGTGAGGTTCACGTGATATGAGGTTATGTATGTAGTGAACCGTTTGTCATTGGAGCTTATATTGAAATTAGGGGTTAAAGTATGAAACTGCCGATTTGTACGGAAAAATTAAAACTCGTTTTTTTTTCTGAGATGTAACATATTTATTTAATCAAAATATTTACCCTCATTATATATTTTTTGTTTTGCATTGCTGCCATCTAATCGGAAGCTTATTTATGCCTTTGCGGTAGAACTATGGGGATCTAGATTCGACAAACTGTGTGAAAGCATATGTACTGCCTGCCAGGAAGAAAATTTTTTACCACATTGAAAATTGTCCAAATCACGAAAAAAATAGTACTCAATTGGAGCAAGGTCTGGCGAGTACGGAGGATGACGTATGGTTTCTAACGGCAGCTCCTGTAGAGTTAACGGTTTCTCGTGCAGTGTGAAGTCTGGCGTTATCATGGAGTAATAATGTTGAAGATTCACGAGTCCGGGCTGTTTCACTGTTAGTTTCGCCATCATTGTTCGAAGTTCGGCACAGTAAACATCTGGTGTTGTTGTTTGACCAGACATGAGAAAGCTATAGTGAATAACGCCATGAAGAGACTACCAAACAGTTACCATTATCTTTTTATTAGTAAGCTTTGCTTTAGGACACTTGCGAGCAGATCAGCCAAATCATGAGGCACACATTTTTCATATTTTTTAATCTTATTGATTTGATGCCAATGAATCAATATGATGTCAATGAGTAAGGTAACGTTAAACCTTGCGCAAACGCACGCAATTAAAAATGTGTAACTGTATAACTTTTAAAAAATGTTTAACTTTTATCATGTATCATGTGAAAAAAAGTTTCACTCGAAAATCTCACACCATGAAGGTTTAATGTCAATTCAAAGTATCTATTACTAAAAACGCCAATTTCATACTTTAAAACCCTATTATTACATTCTGGTGTGAACGCAGCCTCGTTACATGCTACGGCGTAAGATGATAAATATAAGTTCGATACATACATATTTTCCACCGGCCTTACTAAGGATTACGTGCTTTACTTAGTCTAAAGATACCCGAGTAATAAAATTGGCTATCATTCGTTTTCAGGATTCAATAATGGACATCAGGCGCCCTCTAATGGATCGAGTTACCAACAGCTTGGCTGGCTTCGTGCCATATCTGGACACTTTCCCATTCCCATTTTATCTCATCTTACGCGACATGTCTGCTCTACCCACTGTGTTGGGAGATGCTCTGAGGCAATGGTTCGAGTTGGCCGCGAATACGAGTTAATAGTTATGCTTTTAGCTCATAATAGTTGGCAGATTGTAAGTAGTAGTTATTTGTTTGAAGTTTGAATGTCATACGATGGAAAGTATTATTTTCAACGAAAAGATATCAGTACCTAGTTTAAAAAAAATATTTGATCGGATCATAAATTTGGTTGGGTAATAATTAAAAGTTTATCTACTTTTTGACACACTAACTCTTGTTATGTTTGTTATTATTGATTTACGCAATGTTCAAAGTTACTGAAGAATTGCACATTCCAACTGTAGGCAGTCATATGGAGGGCTTAGCAAAGCCTATATCTTTTCTACATACTAGAGCTCCGAACCCGCCTACTACTCGTCTGATTTATCTAACAAACCAAACATCATGCCACAGGGCTGGCAGTTTGAAATTGAGACATAGCATCCTTATCGCGCAGTGTGCAATCATTGCGGGACGTTTGAATGAAGACGACATGGAATAAATTTGTGTTAAACCTAGTAAATGTGATGAACAATAGTGTAAAATCTTCATACAAACGTTCTGCATGTTATGGAGACAAGCATGGATCCAAATATATTAGACGCGGAGATTAACGCGCCCATTCACGCGTGAAACGGCATTTAATTATATAAAAGAATATTTTTTCGATGCATAAAACATGCATATATGTGTCTTTTATGCAATCGTGTAAATATGTATTTGAAAATTATAAATATACCTAAATGAAAATATAGTTGTGCTATTTACAATTTAAAGGTTATATAAATTGTGTACAGTGCTGTGATTATTTCTTTAAGTAATTCGTATTGTAAGCGTATATTGCCTTATTTTGGTATTGTAATACGACTTTATTGATAAAGTTAATTAAATTACTTAAATAAATGTTCGTTTCATTTTTTATCCACCGAAATATATGAAAGAAGAGTCATAAATTAGGCGCTATGGTGTCGCACGTTGCGCTTATTTGTCTTATAAAAACATAGACAAAATGCAATAAAAGCCGATGTATAGTTTTAATCAACATACTAACTCTAACAACCTACAAAAATACTATGTTCACAGCTAAAATACTGAAATGCACATCAGATTGATTTAATGTAAGTACCTACATTTCAGTATTTTAGATGAACAGTTTAGTATTTTTTAAGTTGCTCAATTTATTATATTCCGTTTTCATCCAGTTCCGTCATGTGCTTCTTTTGTGACAGTTATGAAAAAAATAAAGAGATTTAAAGTTGTTTACTGATTTTTATTGTAGTCGTACACTTGTGATACAAGACGCGTATGCCATCATTGCGTAGACGGTCAATCGCAAAATTGTCTCCTTGATTCTGTTAATGTTTTCACACACTATCGCGTTCCATGAATAGTCTGATTACACCAGTAGGTTTATCTGCTATTTAAACATTTTCGTCATAACATTCGTGGAACAATGGCTAAGCCGTGATGAATTTATTGTGATTTGTTTGTGAAAGCCCGTAAAGTCGTTTGATACGTAATGTTTAGCATTGTGAACATCTGTCTTACCCTTTACCAAATAAAGCAAATATATCTAACTACTGGTCATAATGAATGGGTTAGATTGTCTGTACGCTGGAGCGAATCTGTGGTAATATTAATCAATCTAAACTCTAAAGAACCTAGCCTATCTGCTCCGCATCAGTGGATATGGATTTGCGAACTACATTAAAAATTCTTACATTATAAACGTAGAGCGGGGAATTAGAGCTGAGAAACAGAGCAAAAATGCGTTTGCTGCCTAGCCAGTGACGCACATACTCAACGTCGCATATTTCCTTGCTCCGCTCCACATACTTCCTTACTCCCCTCCGCTTTTTCTCTCTGCATCAATATACAATTTCAGTCCGCAACTCTGCGTCGGTAGAAAAACAGACTCATTGTCGGTAGTTGTTCACTTACCTCTTATTATGATGACATTATCATCAAATATTATGCGTTATATACGCTTTGAATACTGTTGATTAAACTTTGAGTGAAAGAAATTATTTATCTTTGTCCAATATGGATGTGACAATGTTAAAAAAGACTGAGATCATTATTATTTATGAACAAAGATTTCTTTACGTGAAATACGTTCCGTAATACACGTCACACACAGTTCTTGAAGTCATTCATTGAATAAATAGTGCTCTATCTGCCATTGGAAATTGATTCACATGTAATATTTTTTATTAAACTTAACTAAAACCAAAAGTAAAAAAAATGTCTACCAAATGTGGCTTCTGCCAATACTAGAATTTATTAATGATACTGTATTTCTTGGAATTACAATAGACACGAAATTGCAGTGGGGCCCCACATTATTAAACTGGCCAGTAAGCTCAGCTCCGCCGCATATGCAGTTGGGAGAATTGGACAATTGACGGATGCGACTACTGCGCGCTTAGTCTATTTCAACCACTTTCACAGCATTATGTCGTATGGTATACTGTTGTTGGGGGTAAGCGGCTGATATTGAAACTATTTTTAGAGAGCCATCCGCTCTATTTATAACATGGGCTCCAGGGAATCACTTTGAGAACTATTGAAAAAATAAATATCCTCACGGTTACCTCTCAGTATTAGAACATAATGTATGCTCGTAAAAATATAATAGTTTTCAAAATTTACTGAAAATATTAGAAGAAGGAATAGATTGCGTATGCCGATACATCGGCTTGCTAAGATCTTTTGTTGTAAATTGTATTCGATTCTATAATAAATTATCCTTGCCGTACAATATGTTCAAAAGGCACATCAAAAATACTCTATGTAAGAAGGGTTATTACAGAATCGATGAATATCTGATCGACAGATGTTTGGAAATGATTCAGCACATGTATATCTAATAATAAATATATAAAAATAATATATCTTTAATTGTACCACTTGATATCACTATATGCCTGCACATGTGTTTCGTCCTTCCTACAACATGGGATCCTTCAATCGAAGCGTGAAGAAGCACCTTGCGGGCCAGAATAGTAGCATCAACTGACAGGACACTGTAGTACTTTTTGAGTTGCCGCTGTAATTTGGGCTCCTCTTTTCGCCTACTATGCTGAGCCAATATAAAAAAAAAAAATTACACTCACATATATTTATTGTAACATAAATTGATGATTTGTAAAAATACCCATATTGGCAAATTTCTTTTGGTATTTCTTCTTCGCCAATGGTCATTTTCGAAATGCTGGTAGATTAGAAAAGAGGAATTAAAGTCAATCGCCACATATAGCTGTGACTGTGACGTGAATCCGAGGAAGAAATGGACATTCCATCGTGATTTTGAACGAACGAATTCGACCGGAACTGAATTAGGGAACGGAACGAGTAGGAGAATGAATGACGGAACCCTCTAAAATCGAGATTTAAAAATGTAGTCAACCGTAATTCCAGAAGGTTCTACGATGTAGAATCTAAATTAAGAATTATTTTACAGCTGAATATTAGAATTATACATTTTTTACGCAATTTGATGAATTTTAATTGCTAAAAAGTAATAGATTTAACTCGTAGCGACACCTTGTGGTAGATAGGGTTTGATGCGCCCTACCTTTCTTAATACTATTGAAACTGAAATACAATTCTAATGTTGTTTAATTATAAGGTAGAAATATAGAAATACACGCTCTCACAAACGGGGATAGACGTAGATAGTGACCAACAGTGAGATCTTTGGCAGAGAAATACGTTATAATCATTACAAAACGTATATTTTGATGATAAATACCGCCTAAAATGTATTCTCATAAACGAAACACAATTATCAAAATGGGCCATACAAAATAGTAACGCGCTCAAGTTTCACACATAGAGCGTGCGTTGTAGTATGCGCGTAGAATCTCCCCATATTTGCGATCGCTGAAGTTTCGAGTTGCGTTAAATAGAATGCCCGCTTTTAAGTGTCTATATTTTCACATCAAGTCTCTTGTATATTTGATGTAGGGAGAAAAAGCCGAGTGCCACATGACTCCGTCTTTACACACCTCACTCGCTTCTTTAACATTCATAGCTCTTTTCATGTACGCTTCGCAATTTAGTCATGGTAGGTGACAGTGGCGTGCACAGAGATTTTTGACAGGGTAGGCAGATTTTTTTTAAAGCTATTAACTTACCAAAAAATACAGAATGTTGATTTTGGTTACCCAGTCTTGTGGAAATAATGATGTATGTGATCACTTGTTTTTATTCACCGAACACTACACACACCACATGAACAACTTTCGCAGTGAATATCATCCATATTTATCAACTTTAAAACTTTAAAATCTTATTTCGTCTGCTACCAGTCAATCGATTCAAAACAAAAACAATGGCGGCCGTCTTAAAATCAAAATAAAATTAACATCAATTTTATACGAAAAAAAGAAATGGCAATATCTTTCACTATAATTATATGCAGCAAACTACTTTTTAAAATAGTTACGTAGCAATGCTCGCGACACTTAGGTAATTTACGTTATAGTTCAGCTGAAAAGACATTGTCTATACTTTGCGATAGTGTGCGTTATTTGTGTTATTGTGGGCAATGTAATTACAGGAATGCACACTACAGTATTTGTATTAACAACACGGCACACATACGCAAATTTAGACAGAAATAGTTAGTGTCTTCCGCCGTTAAAAGCTGCCAATGCGGCGCTGGTGTAGCGTAGCGCCTAGCTGCGATTTGAATATGACTAGCGATGATTTTAATAACATACTGATACCGATAGATGGAGCTGTTTTTAATTTTTTGTTTTTGATACGAAATATTAGTTAAAAACTATGTGAAACATCGGATGGTATTTATCAAATTGATAGGGTAGGCAATGTCTTTTTGTCTATATGGAGTGCACGCCACTGGTAGGTGAGTCTTAGTGAGTCCTCGGCTCCTACATCCTTCCACATTCGCATTGTATATCATTTGTCATTCGTTCATCCTGCATTAATTCTACCTGTCCGAACCAAGCCTTTTTTATACCATCCTATCTAATACTTTATCAAGATCCATAAAACCGCAGAAAACCTTCTAGTATATAGCCAGATGCTTCTCCACGATGTTGCGGTGTGAAAAAACTTGACGGCATCCTCTGCCGTTTCGAAATCCATCATGTGCTTCCCAAAGTATTCCATCAGATTTCACCTTCGTTCTCCTTTCCGTAATTATCTCGTACATTTTAGCGGCTGCGCCATAGTTGACGCAGCCCATGCGTGATGCCTTGCCTTTATCTGTTGAGACTTCCGATTTACCAACTAAATTGCTCAAAAACCAAAAGGCATCCCGAAAGTAGGTACCATCTAGTTTCATCAACTTAACTGTAACCAGATCGATTCACGCTAACTTTCCATTTTCAAATTTCGTATTAGCCATACAATAGGAGTATCATCTATGGTAATGTCTTCATAGTAGCTGGCACTGCCCAGTCAGTCACAGTGTAAGCGTCCTGGACAAAATCATACATTTCTCTAAAATATTCACTCCACCGTTCTAACACTTCTCGAGATTACAAGCTTTTGTTTCGTTCTTGCACCGAGACTGTAGGTATATTTCTGTAATTGTATACGGAATATTTTAATTGATATATTATTTTTAGACCGAGATTCTCTCGTATACCTCTCTACATAATTCTTTTTATAACACTAAAGTGGCAAAGAAGCTATATAACCTACCTGAAAGAAATCAGTCGATGGACTTTGCCCAAGAGGGTTTGTAAACTCTACGATAATTGTTCCAATAGTCGTTACAGTGAACGGATTTATAGCGAAAAGCCTCGATCGACACCTTGAGTGGCTCTCACTCGGCAGTTGGGTTCAGTTCAGTTACAGAATGTCCTCTCGACACAGCACGCTTTGTGAGGAGGCTTCGCACTCTAGAGCCTTGATCACCAGTAGCTTGGACCTCCGCTACCTGTCCTTGCCCGTTTTTATATTTTTAAATGTATTTTATAATTTATATTAGTGTACTTAAAAATGTAAAACGAGATGAGAAATATCAGTGTATTAGTGGAATCTTTAGTTAAAAGAATCTTTAGTTAAATTAGTGGAATGTATAGGTAGTCTCATATAATTTATAATATACCTACATGGTAGTCTTGTTAATTCATTTTTGCATTTGGATATTTTTGTATTAGTTGGGTTTTAGTTTTTATTTAAATTATTTTATGATACTAAAGGGGATGCATTTCTATAGATGATGAAATTTATTTTTAAAAAGGCGTTGACACCTTACTTATTAACGTAATGATTTTTTTTTTGTACTTAAGTATGAAAGCATGCGTACCTACGTGTTTAGGTCTTATAAATATATCCTGAAAATATATTATTATATATTTATTAAAAACTTTCATCAGACAATAAAATACAATATAAATTACATTTATATTTTATTCCTTTTGTAGTACCTTGGGCACCATCTTGGATTTTCTATGACGTGACGTAGTGAACGGCTTCTAGCGGAACATCCTAACGCGTCGAGAGATGCCATTTATTAATATACGACGAATAGTTTAGAAAATACGCAGTGACAATTAACCATACATATTTCCCTTTGGCGTCGCGATAGTGGGGTAATTATATATTATGATGTATATTTTTATTTGTCTCTCCATTTTTTAAGTATATTAAACATAGGTTGATTTTAAAAATGTATTAAATATACAAATAGACTGCACTTGCTGATAACGGAGATAAGACCGAAGCTACTAGGGCTCTAGAGTGAAAAACTTCACAATGCAGGCCGCGTACAGAAGTATCTGATCCTTAAGTCAAGTACCGAGCAAGAGATTCTCGAGATAAAGGTCAAGATTCTTCGCCACTATAAGACCGTTTGCTATTAGAACAATACTTGTTGAGTCCACATGATGGTAACCTCGTGAGCAAAGTCCAATTACTTAGTTTCTTTTTCTCACCTTCACGACAATAGTCCTATCAGTGATAATAGACCGGTTCCAGTAGAGCGTGACACTACGAATATCAAGAACTGGCATTGCTGCATATTAATAATACAGTACATCAGAACGCACAAGGCTGGTTGCTGGTGTATAAGCTACTTGATTAACGTAACAGTGCATTTCACCACTGCGCCACCGAGCTCGCCAGGATATAGGTATAACTATTTGGAGGGTTGTTGCAACTAAGGTTACCAGTAAACTACGTAGGCAGAAACCCAGCTTCGAGGGCGTGTTAGAACTGTGTTGCCAGAAGGGCATGTAAGCGATGAAACCATTTAAGCCAAAAGTTGTGCAATCCATCCAAACCTGGAGCTTTCTAATTATATGCCGAATGATTACACGTTCTGAGTAGTAATGTTTACAGTCTCCATGGGTCCTATCGACTCACGCGCCGTTCTGATCACCATCCATCTATACTCCCTAGGTGTGATTGACAGGAACCGATCAAAAGCGTCGCCAGAAATATGACTTAACATTACTTGGTAGCTGCATATCAATCACACAAGCTAGTCGGTCTCTCCCATTTCCGGTATAACTTTGTTTGATCACATCGGAGGATGTGGTTTTGTCCCATACGCTCTCTATACCGTCGAATACGATTTAGCCATGCATACACTTTCTGCTTCAGAAAGTCTATGCGCTCTGTGACCCAGTGCATATAATCATGGGACATAATGTTAGATCCAGCAAAACCTTGCTACACAAAGCGCCATAACCTTCGGGCGATTATTTCTCGTCCTAAAGCAGATTACTAAAAAGGGTCCTGATACGCCGCTCGGTTACCATTGATAATGATCTTCAATTTACATACAGACTAAGAAGTAAATAAAAAGTAAATTGGGTTTGGGTTTCAAGCAAGCAAATTTAATGTTAACAAACACATGACATGTGTAAACATTAAATTTACTTGACTGCTGAGCAAGGGAAAACGATATCACTTAATTCGAACATAATGTCATTTATATCAATAACTGCCTAAACTAGGATATAACCATAGCTCCAGGCACGGACGTAATAGTGGCAACGCGTAAAACGGGTCTTTTCTAATAATTGCGTTCGTGAACACCAGTGCACGTGAAGATGGGTGCAAGAGTTTATAAGGCGCTTTCGAATTGCAGCGACTGACAACCGATCACGTTGAAATAAAATAGCAAACACAAATTTAAAAAATATTATTGTGTATTTTGTCAACTGAAAATTAAACATATCTAAGATATTTCACTTATCAATATTTTGGTAATTAACAGAAACAATATTTGTGTATGTTAACATTTAGGCCTTATGTTTTAATAATTAATAAATAAATCGTGGTTCTAACCCGAGAATGTATGCGCAGGCTAGCTATAATTAAATACCTATAAATAAAATCGTGTACCGAACGAAACAAATACATGCTACACATTGCACCTCTTATTTCTAAGTTCTAATATACATACAACGTAGCATTAGTTTACAAGATATAAAGTAACAACTTGGAGATGTAGTATCCTAGCGAGACTCTTCGAATGTTGAAACTAAATTTTATGCACCAAAGCAGTGAGATATGTGTTTTAAAACAACCAATAGGATTACGTTATTTACACATGCTTCCCCTATCTTCAAGCGAAGGAGAGAAGACGACTCAATATGATTGATGTGCAGGGATGTAAGTGCTGTTTAGCTGGAAGGCAGTGGTAGATTTATTCAATTTAGTAGATATAGTACCGGGCCTTATACCCACTTCCTACGCACAAAAGCTACGATGTTGAAATGCTCGATATATTTAACAGCGATATTCCAGGATTGTGATATTTTCATGTAGGTATGTTTGGGATAAACAGCGAGCGTTAAGCGTAAGCCACGATACCTTAATTTTAGAACTGAAAATGGGGACATTTTTTAAACAAAGAACGTGAACGTGACTACGTGTACAGCTTAGCGTTTATCTTGTATTCGATAAGAGCTAAATTCGAACTGCAGAGGCAAGCTTGATCTGTTATCAGTATTCGTCTATTTATTTACGTACTGACCACAATAAAAAAAATCGGCTGCATTTTTTTTTTGTTGAAATATGCGCACCTTTACAATTGCAGTTCGTTTACCAAAGCAATCCAATTGCGTGTGACATAAGAACAACTTAATAGATATTGTGAAAATTGATGTAATAGAGCTTTTTACAAATAAAAAAAAGTGGCCGTGTAAGCCAACACAA
Source organism: Pyralis farinalis (assembly GCA_947507595.1). Classification (NCBI taxonomy): domain Eukaryota; kingdom Metazoa; phylum Arthropoda; class Insecta; order Lepidoptera; family Pyralidae; genus Pyralis; species Pyralis farinalis. Next base: position 13,456,702 of record OX382277.1, on the reverse strand, counting down.
TTGCGATAAAATGTGCAGTAGACTGAAATGTGTTTGGGTTTTCGGGTTACTTAAAGTACCAAATTCTACGCTGGCTTGGGACATCACACATGTACCGGACAAAAGTCACTGGACACAACTACTGCACAAATTCAGCATAACTTATACACAAGCAAGCTTTAAAAAGTAACGCGATACAAATGAATACTACATCTCAAAGTATCTCAAAACTGCAATGTCCAACAATCGAAATAGCAAAATATAAACTACAATAAAGTTTGTAATAAAATACGCTAACTCATGTAAATATTAAATATGACATAACATTAAGACTAAGCCTAACAAATAATGTTAAAAACATTAGAACCATGATAATTAGTCTAGCAAATGTATAAAATAAATATTACTTTAATCAAACAAACCAGTTTGTGGTTGAGCGGTTTAAAGCTGCATGGATTTAGAAATTCTAACAAACGCCTAACCTCTGTCTGAATACATAAGAAGGATATTTTCTTCTCTTTATAATTTATAAAATTATCAGCAGTATATTTTAAAAAAATATGTATATGAGAAAAATATTAATATTATCAAAAAGTAGTAGAAATCCATGGAAAATTTTCATTTACTAGCACATTCTACTTAATTTACATAAATTTGAAGGCCATTTTGGTGTAACTTCATATTTCGACCGTCTTTTACGAATCAACTACATTTCATAGACTATTATTGGAATACGTACCTTTTAGATACGTGATAAATATAAGATAATAAAAGAACTCATTTTATCAATCGAAACTTTTAAGGTTTCGATTAAGTATTCACATATTATACAAAATACACACACTTCAGGGAATTAAATAGTATACTTCGCAGTTCAAATACCTTTACGACACAATGGTTCCTGCAGAGCGAGCACGAATATTGGAGGATTCGTAAAGCTACAAATAGACTTGTGTAAAACACGTAGTACATACGACCGTAGTGATGCCGATATATTCGTAAAGATACATTTCATGGCCCTTCACTTGAGCATTCGAGTATGTAAACTCTCGACTAGAACAAGTTAACAGTTTACATAATTCAAATGGAGGTAGGTTACGGAAAAAATAAACAGTTATTAAATGGGACAATGACAAAAATATTGTAATTTTTCAAGTATAATAATCATCAATTCAATAATAGAATCATATTATTTAATATTTGCATATTGTATGGCATACCAAAATTTATTGTTGTGTTTGCTGTGTATGTATACTGTGTAGGTATTTATAGCGCCGACGTACCTATATTTACGTGAATTTTTCTCCATATCTTAGGTTTATGAAGAAAAATTGTGTCTAAAAAATTACATATACAGTATGCATTTAATGTTGTCACTTGCAATTACTATATGAATAAAAATAGAAATGAAGTAAAATTGGTATTGTTTTATAATTTGAAATACATACTATAATCACATTATCCAATAGTTTCAAGTTGTTCTTGATCTCTTTCTCACGCAAGCGCCGAAACTCACGGGGTAAGAAAATAATGTTGATTATATCTATAAGAATTCTCTTTTTGTTTTTAAGAAATTTATATGTTCTACAATGTTTTCTTACAAGCGTAATTTTAAAACACTAACACTATGTTATAATTGAATTTCTCAATATCGTACATCCATGCAATGTGCGTTCTTCCGATTTCAATATAAACGGCATAACAAAATTTTTCGTTATGATCCGATGGTGATACGAAGTAATATTTTTATTGTTCATGTTTCCAAATTGAATTACTTTTACGTTCTCTAGGGGCGCTGTACATTTTTATCATACAATTCTTACAATACAATTGTTTCACGATACAATTGCGTAAAGTTATTCGTGCTAGCCCGACTGGTTTTATTAGATCGACTTGAGTGAAACTATACATACACACATAGTAATAAAATCTAAAGAACCGAATTTCAAGGACTTCTAATTGTTGTTTCGTCACAAATAAATTAATCGAGTATAGTTATGAAAACAATATAACAACACAGGTCTCCTCAATAAACAATAAGATCATCTATTTTATCTATTAGCTCATTTAACTTGTCTTGGTGTCTCTTGGAAAATACAGCGTGTTTCTTTTAGATATCTCAAACTGCAAGTAGACGATTAGAAATCATCTACAGCATGTGTTTCAGACTTTTAATTAAATTTGCACTTAGATAAGAATTAGAAGGATTTGATAGCAAAGCATAAACTTCAATCGATAAATAATCTAATCTAGCTATGACATATAATCGACCAACAAAACAGTTTACCATTTTCTGTAACAACTAGTAGTCAAATCATCATCAATCATCATCGTTAGAAATAAAATGCAATTGAAAATCTCACTACTATTTTAAAATTCTATTATGACGATTTGTAATGGAATAGCAATTTTCGCATCCTCGTATGTACTTTATTGTAGTGCAATTGACAATTAATGAAAACAATTAAAACAATAAATACCAAGGCGATAAACGCCTTTCTTGGTCGACTATAGATAAAAAATAAATGAATGAAATATGGGTTACACAATGCAATTTGTTGTACATTTTAGTGACGTCAAATTTAAATCTTTTATAAAGTTGACAAACGATTTTGAAAATGAATAAGTTCTTGCAACGTAATTGGCAACGCCTTTAACAATATTAGTTCAATTAATTCTTGTTAAAAAAGAAAGGAATTTTCATTATACTGTTACTCAATCATCACAACACGACTTTTACAAAATATTAGGCATCATTCGGTTATTTAAATATCCGACTGATAATTTCACTGGTTGTTTTACATCGCTCAGTTCAACTATTTAATGAATAATAATTGAAAATTGGATGCCATTAAACCTAAACTTTTTTTTTCTAATTGAACAAATGTATATTTTTTCTGGAAATTCGGCTGGTATATTTTTAATTTAAAAAATCACAATTATTTCTGAACAGCGTGATACATTTATCCAAATTATTTGATTAATATTTAGATGTTTTTACCATTACTTTAAGCGAGTCCACATTTTTTCGACAATATCTTATGTATAGTTTCGATCAATAAAAGAGTCTGTACATATACATTACTGTGGACTGTAGTCTGGAACTGTTCCGGTCTCAGTTGGTGGTCTCCTTGGACGAATTATTGGTCTCTTCAGTCTTATCGCCGTCGTAAAACTTTGGCTGCAAATTATAACGAAAAATTATTTGCAAATAAAAATCCGCGTATAAGTTTCACTTTGTAAAATGTAAATTATCGGCGGCTTCGGTCCCCGGCTAATTTGCAATGATTAAGAAAATTTTATCAACCTACACTCATACTACAACTGGGATTGGAGATTCTCTCTTAAAGCGAAAGTTTTATAGCTCATATTCAGTTACGCTGCTCTCTACCGGATTTAAAGGTAAGAATTTTTAAATGTTTAAAAAACGTTTATGATTTTCGGGACATTGCCAGAAATACCTACATGTTAGGTATTTCTGGCAATGTCCAGAAAATCATAAACGGCAAAGTGTATAATTTCTGTTCATTTCATGAATGGTTCATATAAGAACCCCTTGATCGCAGAGATCTATCTGTCATCATGGATTTAACCAACTTATTTTATCTGTTTGCTTCTAATCAGACTGAATGAAAATGTCTGAGAATTACATGATCCCATGAAATAATCTACTTACAAAAACGAGTGAACTCTGAAATGAAATGAAATGTACAAAGAGATGAATGTAAAAACACACCAAACGACAAATGAAATGTCAAAAACACCCAAAGTAAATAAATCGTAATGTTAATGAAAAGCGATAAAGGGATCACGAAAATCACACTTCTGTATAGTTTTTAAATAGATTAGAGCCGCAGCCAAAATGTAGTTATTACATTAGATTATTTCTTAGTCAAAGTCAAAGTCAAAGACAAAAAGAGAGAGAATATTTCTTTTGGGGCTACTCATAAGCACACTAGATTTAATAGAATTTAAGATTAGTTAGCGGAATCTGCAAAGGGCACAAACCACCACAAATAGCTTTTTAATATGTTTTGCCGCATTTCTTTCGCCTCTTCTTCAAAGTCACGACGCGCAAAAAAACAAAAACCAATAAAAAATAACGTAAAACCAGCAAATGATCATGAAAAACAACACATGAACTAAAAGTTGATCATCCTACGCGTGATGACTATTGTGATCATCCACTTACACAATTCGTACTATACTGTCGTCACTTTATTCCCAAATCCATTTTTGACACCGTTATAACTTGTAAATCCCTAGAAGTAAACAAGTTAGGTTCAAACCTCTCGTGTTTAGCAGATTATTACATGTTCAATTTTATCCTATATATATAGTGTTAATACATGACGAGGATTATAAAAATACTGTATTAAGCAATGCGTGTCAAACAGATAAAGCCATTTAAAATACCACAGAGACCTACAAATTATATCAAGCGTATCAAAGTATATTATAATCAGTTATCTCTGCCTACCCTGCAAGGGATTTAGCGTGAAGTTATAGATAGATAGAAGTATATTATAAGGGCCTTGTCCACGGTGGATTATCATTCCCGTAAAATAGAAGGTCCTACGTAAAGCGCCAGTCGTGTACTAACAGACTTCTTCCTTGAATAGAAGGCCGGAATATACTAGCGTTTCTCGCGTCACGTGTAAGTTGGAGTCCGCTTAGTATCTGTCACACATAAAGCATTTGGGCGTATCTCATTCATTACGGCCGATAGCTCGTTTATCTTATATTTCACTTCTCACAATACACACGTGCATATGCGGCACTCAGCTCACCTCCCCTACCTGGAACTTGTGCTGTGTAAAGGACTATACATTTACACAGCGAAGGGAGCCGCCCTTTTTACCACATGCGCTATGTCTGGCACCGACGAGAGCTGAGTGGCCATGGCTTCTAGGGGTAAGTTGGTGCTGTTTTGGCCTAGAATTGCAACCCGCAGATTAACAAAAGTCGCGAAGAGCGCGCTTCTGGCATCGTACCGCAAACCCGAAACCAAAAATATGTTTAATAAAGCTAGTGCGACAAGTAAGATTTTTGAAGATCTGTTTTGAATACCTAATAAATTACACATTCCTTCTTATATGTATTCAGTATAAATATACTGAAAGTATTGTACGGATATAAGAAATTTAAATAGATAAGTACGATTGATGCCAATTATTATTAGAATTATATACTATAATCATGTTCACTAACAGTTTAATTTGTTTGTCGGATTCATTATTTGTAGAAAGCATGCCGTAATTTAAATAACCCACTGCTTTATTTAATGTCCTTTTCGTTTTCAAGAAATTTATAATATTTATCTATAAATATAAGTTTAAACATTTTAGTTCACTGAAAATTACTATTAAAACATTCCACTTACGTTACCATACAATACGTAATCATCGTGCTTCTAAATTTACTTCATTATATTCGTACGTCCACTAGGGTACTACCTATACTATTCTCTAAATAAATTGGTTTTCGATAAAGATTACGTAGACGTAGTTAATCGTGCAAACCCTACAGGCACGAGACGCGAGCAGCGCCGTAACGCATAAAAGTGATATGACGACTTAATTGAGTGTGTTAACGTACAACGGTCTTTACAGAATAGTGAAAAATAGGGTGCCGCCGGTTCATTTCGTTCCGTCGATTCGATTTTATGGATAACACGCCTAAATCCCACCATGACAAAGGGACCTCATAACGGGTACTGTTAGTACACCGAAATAATCAAACAATACCAGCGATAAGTGTGCGTGCTGAGTTACGGCGCATTGCGCTTGCGGAATCCGCCACGCACGACAAGAAATAACGAAAAGGTTTGAATCTGTACCGGACAGGACAGCGAGTGGGCGCATGCACCATCTGGCACATTATACTGTCAGATCCGTTCGTCAATTCGCGTCCTTTGATTTAAAATGGCCGATAGTCAATTTTTTCATTCCAAATGATAAAATTAACTATCAGCTTTTCATTTGGATGTTAAGTACTTTGAACACAAAAACAAAAGATTTATACGGATAGCGTAGGATGAAATACAACAAAAGTTTAAAGGTCATAACGGTAAGTTTATTTTTATATAACAGGATTCCCAGAAAAATAACGTATTATATTTTAATACCTATGTACGTTATTTTTTTAGAAAATGTGTTCTGTGTTCACTTCGTGCTTTCTTTTTATGACACTCAATATTAAGTCATCAGGTATAGAAACTACTTTTTTCTAAATACTGTAAATATGTAATTTTTGATGTCGATATTATTAAGCAAATATGATATGAATATGCTCTCCACTGTGCACTAAGGACAGTCGTCCACTTATTCCTACGCTCTGCAATCCGCATATGCGATGAGACGCAACCAGGACGCAAACTAACGATGTATTTATATAGATAAATATATAAAAAGTTATTACTCAATGTAAAATATATTATTAAACATATTATTGAACAGAAATAACATACAGTTAGTTATTTGTCGGGAAAAAGAGACTATATATAATATAGTATTATATATCATGTACCGCTGGACTGCTTCATTTGGAACGAGAAATACTGCTGTAATTTTTGAGCCTCTGAATCGTGATCAAAGATTATAATAGTAAACAGCTGTATATTATATGTGCGTACATATTAATATTAGCTTACTCATACACACACTGTCGCATATACACGGCAAAGAAGCGTTTAATAGCGTTTAACCGACTTATTTCAGAAATAGAATGAAAAGTTTATAGATTTCATTGTGAATAAAACTGGTAAAACCATAATAACTGTTATCACTTATGAATCAAGTTAGTGCCAAGACTTATTAGGCACGATACCAATTTCAATAATATATTCTCATCTTCTATCTATATTAATAAAAATCAATGTATGTTTGTCCTCTGTGGACTCGAAAACGGCTAGACCGATTTTGATAAAATTTTCTGAGAATCTGCAGATTAGCCCAGTGGATGATGCTGTGAAGTTTAGTAGCGATCGGATCACCCGTGCGAAGCCAAGATGGGAAGATAGTTTCGTAATAGTCGACGAGACACAACGTCTCCTTCAATAACTGACTATATCGACGACGCAGGAATTGTACGTATATTGATCTCACCTCGTCGTGTGTATCCTCGGCCTTGACACGTTCGTCTTCGTCCTCGCTATCTTCGTCGTCGGGGGACGAATCTCCGCCAGACCCTGCCGTGTCCGGCACTGATTTTACTAGAAACATAATGAATACGACAATCAGTATCTTTGGAAGTAGTGAATGAATGTTGCGGACATAAAGAAGACAGCGTTCTTTTGTGTGTTATACCATTGAAAAAGATATGATGGTATCTACCATGCCATGTTTTGTAGTTAATAATTAGATGTGTAATTTTGAGTGCTGAAATATACGGAACCCTCTCAGTACATCATCTTTTCTTTACATGTCCTTCAGGACGCAATGAACTCTTCTTAAAAAGTAATTTTAATCACTTACAAATTCTAAATGTTCTTCAGGACCCAGTGTCCTCTTCTTAAAGTTATTTTAATCACTTACTAATTCTAAATGTACTTCAGCACCCAATGTCCCCTTATTTGAAGTTATTGAGAGTCCTTTTAATCACTTTCTAATTGCAAACTTTTAACCAGTCTCTCTTACGTCACAGCCTAGTTGCTAATTCAAAGATAAACATGCAGGTGACGTTGCTTTTAGAACGCCTTTAGCAAACTATTTTTGGCAGAGCTGCGATAGCCAGCGGAGCCACATTACCCTCAAAATTGTCGTTTGGGGTAGACTGATGTCATCCAGCTAGCGTTTAGACGGTAATAGTGAGAAACTCCAAAATCGACACACTAATAGCTAACATATTGTAGTTTTGTATCCTTTAATTTGAAATTTAAATGTTCGTTGGTGAGGAAGAACGGTCCAAAATCGTTCCAATTAGAAAAAAAACATATGGGAAAATGTATGGCCGGCCACTCTGCAGTGCAGTCTGCACTGCACTCCCATCAACAGAAAAAGTAACAGCACTCGTCGCTAGATGTCGTACAGGGTTCCATATATTTTTAAAAAATTAAAAATAAAATATTTAAATATTTTTTAAATTTAAAAAATATCAGCTCTGCCTACACAGCTTGCTGTTATTTACTAGTATTAACTGAATTTCATTACACGACGTCCATTTTACATGCGAAGTAGCTTTTAGTCATGCGGCAGACGTAACGTATATAGGACGCGCCTTCTCGGCACCTAAATAAAAAAAAATGTCTGTTTGAAGCTTAGAAATGGCGATATACTAATCTACTTGGCGCGTAATCTACGTACCAGGGGCGTTATGTGGCGCCAGTGGTTGGTTGATGGGGCGGGCTCGCTCCCTATTCAGCTCATCGAAGCATTGTAAGCATACTCGCAGTGGCTTGTCGCTCTGGCCGCGCAGTAAGAATTTCTTAGACGAACATGGCCCGCATACTACCGAGCCGCATTTGCGGCAGTGATGCTGTAAACAATAAATTAATTGAAACGATTACTAAGATTTTTTTAATATCAGTGATTTGTGTGCATAAACATCTATGATAGTCTCCCACATAAGACAAACATTTATGTGCATAAACATCTATGATAGTCTTGCTCTGGGTGTATAAAGAAAGGTAGGGCGCACCAACGTAGCCTGATTGGGGAAGTGCCTCTTTCTCACACAAAACCGCCGTTAAATTACAACTACCTGCAACGTTGTTGGTTCTTGCGTGTGAGTTGGGTTACCGTAACCTCCTAAGGAGTTGCTTTGTTAACTGCAGGGACGGCAACGTGTGAGCAATACTTCCTCTATTACAAGCATTCAAGGGGAACGCCTGTGCGCTTTCCGTCGTTGTATAAAAAATTGTGAATAGTCTAGTCAAACAACAATATTTTTACAAGATTTTCATAAAAAATACAACTGAACTTTGAATTTTTTGATGTAATCGTTTAGAATGCGTATTATTCACATTTATAAATAAATCACCGGCTCTCTTCCCTCCGAGCTATCTCGGTCCCCACGCGACATCGTTATCACTCCCAGAATGAAATACGATAAACGATTGATAAGTACTGTTAATGTTGATAAACAGCGTCCGATGCAAATATTGCTAAATATACTCCCGGTTATGGAGCCAATGAAAGCAAGACTTGTGTGTGTAAAGCTCGCGCCTTTAAAAATCCGCATCAAAAAACTTAGCCATATAGAGACCATCCTCTGAACAACAGACCGAAGACAAATTATTTGACCTGGTGTGGTGTCCACCTGTTTCTAACTAATATTAACTTCTTCTGATAATATTAAAGTTCTCGATCTGTTTCAATTCATTATCTATATATATATAAAAATGAATGTTTGTCTGTATGTCCTCTATGGACGCAAAAACGGATTTTGATGAAATTTTCAGTGAATCTTCAAGTTCGCCCAGCAGGTGATCCTGTGAAGCTTGGTAGCGATCATATCACCCGTGCGAAGCCGGGGCGGATAGCTAGTATATCATATATATGAAATCGGCTCTTTATCAAGCCTTATTATTAGAAAAGGATGCATCACGGCAGGCATCGTCAAATTATCTGTTACTTCGGTATTCAATGTTCTTTCAATACAAGCTCATTAAGCCCACACATTTACATCATAACTTATGTCAATTTATAGATCTTGTCAAGAAAATCAAAAGAAAATGACTACTGCCGTATGGATAAATTGTATTTTTTATACTGTGATATGGATCTCCATATCATTTTAAAACATTTGAGTATCGAGATCATTTGGTACGATAATAGGGAATATACATGAAATTTATTTTTCGTTTTAAATAACACAATTATCATATAAAAAGTAATAAGTAAAAAAAAATATTTTTTTGTAGTTTAGCTTTCTGTGGTTTAGGTGTTAAAATTCGTAAAAAAATCAAACAGTATAACAAAAATAAACTTCAGAATTTGAATCATTGTCATATTTTAAACATGTTTTACTATGACAGCATCAATGTGAATGCTTGAATTGCTGAAATACAGTTAAAATTTAGATGCAATCCAAACGTTTCTTCATAGTTTTCATAGTATGTGACGTCATCTACCGCGGCCTCTTATAAAGTGTTTTGAAGTCACGTGATGGAATGCCACTTTCAAGCAGCATTATCTCGCAAACTAATTATCGTAGAAAAATTTTACGTCGAGATATCTTCCTATCTCTATCTCCTCTTTCAAAATCGGTCCTTAAACAATTTTCATGCATATTTCCTATTGGCCCTTTCTTTGTTGCCCTAGTCAATGCACCTAAAATGTTCTTAAATATCACAGTATACTACAATAATATGTTCTTGACACACAGCACATGCCTCGACGTGCTTACTTGAGTCTCGCGGTGCCGCTCGTCTTACGAGGTTAGACGCGGCACACACCAAGTCTCTTGGTCAAACTAAAAATTGCTCTTTGCTGTCACTCCATCGGTCTGTGCTGACCTTCTTCAGTTGACGATACCAAGAGCAAGCGTGCCGGCGATGTTTAGCGATCGACTTGTTTTAATGTCACTTTCGGCGACCGACGAACGCTTATAGCGCATATTGAAGTAAGTCGCCCGTGCGATGCTACCAAAGCGGACCTGGGCCTCATTTACTTTGTGCGTTACGAAATGTTTAAATATTTTGTTATACATATATGTATTGGTTGGAAAACGACATTAAAAGAATGAATGTAATATTACAGAAATATGCACATTCTCACGTTGCTTTTTCAGGTTCTATTTAATCCCTCAGCTCCAAATTACCTCTCGGAGAGATTCGAGTTCCGTGTACGAGATGATCGCTTACGTCCTAGCAAAAACCTGATATTGGAGATTCCATTATACAATTGTCATTCCTATGCGAAATCTTTTACTGTGCAGGCGGCGCGTCTTTGGAATTCACTTCCAGGTGATGTGAGAATGGCCCAGTCTGTCCAATCTTTTAAGTTAAAATTGTTTAATCTCTGGTTTGATGCACCTGAAAATTTGAGCTAATTGTCTACTAGTATCTGATATGTATATGTACTGGTATTTATGTGTATTGTATGTATTTGTGTATGTATGCGAAGATGGATATGTTAGTATTTATATGTATGATATTTATATAAGTTTACGTTTATCTATATGTGTAACAGATTGATTTGTTTGTTTATTAATATAGTGTGAATGACTTTGTGCTCATACCTACTTCATTAAATTGACATTTCCTATCAGGTATTCTATGGTTGACTGGAAGAGATCCCGGATGGGATAAGTCCGCCATTGTACAAACAATATTTTATCTGTATTTTGTTTTTCTTTGTAGTACAATAAAGATTATACAAACAAACAAACAAACAGACTATAGTATGAAGTGTAGACAGGGTGGTTTTGACTGCACCAAAAAAGGTGTAACGTTTTCATGGTTAACGTATGCACGTTTGATAATGACTTTATTCCACCATAACTACAAAATGTCTTTTTAATTACTTTACTAAACTGCTAAACGTTAACCCGGGTAACATAGCCTATGTAACCTCATAACAAAACAACATGGAGGACTACATATTCCATATTGAGCAGATTGAAGAAAAAAATCTTCCAAACCTAATGATATCCAAATAAAGGGTTTAAAAGATGATCTCAAAAATATATACGCACCTTATAAGTTGAAAGCTACTATTTAATTAAATAATTGCCACGCCACGATTGATATCAAAAATACATTCTGTCTGCGGTTAGAATTTAGTGTACATACCCTCCTGTTGAGTACTGTAAACTGTGTCTTCTTGCAGTGCATGCAAATGGAAGCTTCGTTGTCTGGTACCCACACCGCCGCATGCTCTGATGGTGGTTGCTTACCGCCTAGCAAATTAAAAGTACATAAATTGCTGTGTGTGTTACTGACTCTGCAGTTACAGGTGTTAGGTTTTATAGATAATGGATTTGAATGAAAGAAAATGGTGTATTCTGATTCAATATTCTTGCTTAGTTAAACATTGGTGATTTTTGTAACTGCATCTTCTTAAATCGTATAGTAGGGGTATAGGAAATTAAAACATGTTATTATTAGCTGCGTAATACGAAATAAGTGTATGCTTCTTGCAAAACTATTTGTAATGTCGAATATCTGACCCCTGGAATCCTAATGGATTAGAAAACGGGATAACGCTAAGAAGAATAAAAGTTCGAGGTTTCCTTCTGTGTGTACATAGTAGCTACTAAGTTCGTGTACCGATTTCAATATAGTTATTGTTTTATTGTTTGAAAGATGGTTTAACAGGGATGTTTCTTAGTTGATGAAAATTTGTATGTAAGAGAGGGGTAGGCAGAGAGAACATTAGTGGTAAGTGAAAACCTAGTGGTTTTTGAAACAGATATATACCTAGATGAACTACAATTTCTTCTTGTGTCAAGGTTGAAGATTTGTATGTCCGAACGCATTACTAGACCAGCTTGAAATTCTACTTTTGCATTTGACAACTCGATCATTGGAGCAGATGACAGTTGCGGGTGAAACTGCAGCCAGTATTTAATAATTTGTGGACAGAAAAGTTTCCTGTTTGAATTCTTTTACCAGTACCGTACGAAACAATACTTACTTTTTCTGAGCAAATCCTCTATGCATTTTTCTATATGCGCCATCCATTCTTCTTTTTCTGTGGCCGTCGCAGCGTATACTGCAAATGACTTCGATGCGGTACGGATTAACCAACCATTACGATATTCTGTAAATATCACGAAAATGTTATGGAATCAAATGAGTAAATAAGCTAAAACAACAATTTATGACCAAATATACTTGTGTAATTCGGAACTCATCAGGTGAAAGTGATCGTAAAAAGTTAGAACCGAATTGCTTATTTGGGCCTAAATATTTCAACTTATTAACTGACAATATTTAAAAATTAACACATAAACATTATCGTCCATATATCCGCTATCCACGCGTCTGGTGGCGCTCAGTTCTAACACCCCCAGCAGGTCCTAGCGCGAGGACAGAACAGATAAATAATCATCCTTCCATATCTATCTCACAATTGGGATTCTGGTACTGGGAAGCAGTGGCGTGCACAGAGATTTTTGACAGGGTAGGCAGAATTTTTTATTGAACTATTAACTTACCAAAAAATGTTGATTTTGGTTACCCAGTCTTGTGGAAATAATGATGTATGTGATCACTTGTTTTTATTCACCGAACACTACACACACCACATGAACAACTTTCGCAGTGAATATCATCCATATTTATCAACTTTAAAATCTTATTTCGTCTGCTACCAGTCAATCGATTCAAAACAAAAACAATGGCGGCCGTTTTAAAATCAAAATAAAATTTAACATCAACTTTATACGAAAAAAAGAAATGGCAATATATTTCACTATAATTATATGCAGCAAACTACTTTTTAAAATAGTTACGTAACAATGCTCGCGACACTTCGGTAATTTACATTATAGTTCAGCTGAAAAGACATTGTCTATACTATGCATTTGTGTGCGTTATTTGTGTTATTGTGGGCAATGTAATTACAGGAATGCCCACTACAGTATTTGTATTAACAACACAGCACACATACGTAAATTTAGACAGAAATAGTTAGTGACTCTGCCGCTAAAAGCTGCCAATGCGGCGCTAGTGTAGGGTAGCGCCTAGCTGCGATTTGAATATGACTAGCGATGATTTTAATAACTTCCCGATACCGATAGATGGAGCTGTTTTTAATTTTTTTGTTTTTGATACGATATATTAGTTAAAAACTATGTTTAAGAATGAAACATCGGATGGTATTTATCAAATTGATAGGGTAGGCAATGTCTTTTTGCCTATATGGAGTGCTCGCCACTGCTGGGAAGATGGTACTTTGCCACTACAGGTTAGGAAAGAACAGAAATTTCAAGGTCATTAATTGCGGTATAGTTTAACTACAATAGTAAATAGCTTCCCGAGCTCTATGCAAGTGAATCGATCTTAAGACAGGCAATTTGTTCTAAAGTACTATTTGTGGTTCCGTTATCGATTAGTTCATGCGAACTAGCGCCCGCCGGCACCCACCCACTACCGTTAGTAGATGCATGCCGTCGCTGCCATAGCTGCTCCGGTCGCCTCTGCCTCGGCTGCTGCGATCGTCACTACGAGTGCCCGCTATCTGGAATATGAAACGCATGCACTCCGATCGTCTCTGCGACATGAGTTTCTCTTCTTCATGAGACATCCTCAGGCGCTGTAGATGTTAGTCATTAGAATAACATGCTACGAATACGAAAGTAGTTAGATCAAATTGCCTGTAAATTTTGCTTTCATAAAATAATGCCTGAATCTATTAACTATCTTAAGACTTGCTGCCATGTACAACGCTTACTTGATTAGCTTGGCACATAATAACGCCATTCAGTTTCTCATATCAATTCTACCTGTGATGAAATTGTCGAGAAAACACAATACGGTATTTTTTCTAGGAAACCTTTGAATTTTTTTCTGGATGAAAAAATGAAATGCTCTTAATTTTATTAATAATTTGTGTTCTTACAAGAGCTCTTTAAATTACTAACATTTTTGTTAACTTAGTTTACCACACACCACACTCGTCCCTCTGCTGTGATATGGGTCCCATTTAACTAAAAGGTTTGTGTTTTTCGAACCGGCTGAAGGCTGACTTAGGTTAGCTTATATTAACTATACTGAGAAGCTATGCACGGGTAATAAGAAAAAAACATAACTTTTTTAATTGTCCTTTAAACTCTTTCTCTTATAACCATCGCTCACATTGTGAATAAAAACCTTTAATTCAAATCATGAAGACATTAGTTCGTATATTATGTTTAAAGTAGATAAGATAACATGATTATTATTTGCTATAAACACGATGTTATCGGCGGAAAAAAATCTCATCACAAAAAATATATGTAGAAGGTCTTATGACCTTAAAAATTATGGTTTAACGCAGGTGTAGTTTAATGATATCATATTAAATAATCGATAATAAAATGGCTATTTTTTAACCCTTTCTATTATTCTTCAAATCTCAACAATTTCTTGTTCACTTTCATAGATATTCACAGAGGACATCGGAGACAAGGAAACTATATTTATAAAGGGTACTAAAAACGTCTTGAGAGTAAACCATTGTATCATCATTGCTCAAGCACGCCAAGATAAAAGGCAAGGTTTCGCCTTGCGACTTGTACTCTCGTAGCATATCTCACGCATCACCTCGCTACCTTCGCGAGAGTGTAATGAAGTCCAGAAATTAAGAACTGTAAAAATTTTACTTTAAATTCCACATCCTATCCACAATGGCCCCTTTATACATTTTTTAAAATATATAATTGCTATGACACATAACATAACGAATGGTCTGACTCACAGACAAGCTTTTAAACAAATATATAATAAATAATCTATGTACTCCGTCAAGAACAGAATTGATAAAAAAATCGCGAGTGCGTGAATCAAAGCCGTGACTCATTCGATATAATAGTACCAAAGGGCTAGCGTACATATGGCTAACACAACATTTTTCACAACCATAAGACTATTTTCCAGTTTGTTCTTGATGAAATAATAACAAAGATCAATTAACACAACGGGTTGCCTCCCGGTGCTTCGTCGTATATACGTCGATCCAAATTTGTAACTAGATAAAAATATATGCTTCAGTATTAATATGACAGATATACTTAACATATATAATAAAAATATATACACGTGTATATACATTGTTATCATTTTTGATATGTAACAATGTTCACGGGCATGTAGATTGTTACATCCTATCTCACTGAGCAAATAATTATATAAATTTCGTTCGTTTGTTTTTAATATGAAGATATTTAAATGGCTACAGGATATAATTAAGAACCGTAAACGTTGTATAATCATTTTTTATACAGCGTCGGGGAGCTTGATGCCATATACTTGATACGGCCCACCTGATGTAAAGCGGTTACCGTAGCCTAAAAACGCTTGCAATACATTAAGTATTACTCGCGCGATGCCACTTCTGCTGCTAACACGGCAACTTCTTAGGAGCTTACTGGTGACCTCACTCACTCGCAGGAACACAACAGTCCTCCAGGAAGTTGTTATTTGGCTGTGGTTTACTGCGAGATGGAGATGGTTGCTTTAATGCGAATTATCGCTCTTAGAAACACCCAGACGAGAACAAACAGAGATGTGCCCACAAATGTTTGTCCTATTGGGAATCAAACCCACGAGCATTAGTGCTAAAGTAACATTGTTAACCACTCCGCTACCGAGCTCGCCATAACATAACGTAGCATGTAAAACATTTAATTATTAACTTACATAAATTGTAATTTAAAATAATTAAGTCTATATGTAAAAAATAAACTTGTCTAAGTTACAATAAATTTAATTTTCATGGATTACAACAAAATAGTTATTTTACTACAAATTTAATTTAAATTCTTATGCAGTAAATTTGAATATTTATTAATATTTATTTCTTGTTAATTTATTAACATATCGGGTAAAATTACTATTTTAGTACGTCACACAGGTCGATTTGAATTATATAAGAATTAATAATTATTATTTTTATATGTTACCGATAACTATATATTTTTTTATAATGCTAATGATGTCGTAACATCAATATTTTTATCAAATACTCGGGCGCTTACTTGCCAACACAAAGTAAATCAGTGGATAGTGTACGGCCTGAGTATTTATTAAAGTTAGTGCAACTTATTAAAAAAACATTGTGTAAAAATATTAAGTGTTGTGTTCCTAGGTTGTGGTTGTTTTTGTCGAAGATACGTACAATATTTAAAAAATACCCTATACATGTTTATGCACCGTAAAGGAAAGTAATTTTATTTTATACGATATCGATGCCAATTTCAATTTTTATTCACAACATTGATCCGCAAATTCTCTGTTCTGGCGTGTTCATAGTGAATTATTATATTATAAATATCTCGTGTTATTAGCTTTTCATATAATTCATCACTTGCTGCCAGGACGTGTTTGCAATTGTTTTTTTTAGGTACTATGTCTGCTTTGGACTACGCTCTCCATGTATAAGGTGGATAGTATTTTGATACGGGCACTCGAGTCCTTGTATAAGGATTCGAGTGCCTGTGTCAGGGTAAATGGGATCTGTACAGACTGGTTCAGCATCCAATGTGGTGTTAGGCATGTAGCATCACCTTGGCTGTTCAACTTATTCATGGACAGTTGTTTGACAGATTTGAAAGAGTATGACTGTGGAATAAAAATGAATGAGTCAATATTTAAAACTCTGCTGTACGCCGATGATCAGGATCTCCTAGCATCTTCGGCGGAAGAACTACAACAAATGGTTACTGTAATGAATGAGGCCTTTAAAAGGAAAGGTATGAATGAAAATAAATCTAATGAAGACGAAAGCTATGGTGTTTGAAAGGAATGAAAGTGTTACAGATTGTCAGATAATGATTGAAGATGAAAAAGTGGAAGAAGTGAATGAATTTGTGTACTTAGGTTCTATGTTTACGAGAGATGGAAAGTTTGAATATATTGAAAGAAAAGTGGAAGCAGGAAACCGTATCAATGGTGCGTTGTACTCCGTGGTAACAAACGATAACATATCAAGCAAAACTCGCCTTGCTATTAAGGGTGTATTAACGCCAACATTGTTGTACGGTAGTGAAATATGGGTATGGCAGAAGAAACATGAAAGCAGGGTGAACGCAGTAGAAATTAGAGCGCTGAGGATTATGTGTGGAGTGAGAATGGTTGATAGAATAAAAAATAACACGATACGAGAACTTTGTGGAATGAAAGTTGATGTAGTAACAAAAATTGAAAAGGGTATGCTGAGATGGTTTGGTCATTTAGAAAGAATGAATGACAAAAGAGTTATGAAAGAAGTGTGTCAAGCAAGAGTGAATGGTGATGTTTGGAAGGGGCCGCCATAGACGCACACATATAGATAAAATTGGTGATGTGTTGAAAAAGGGCCAAATCAAAAGTACCCAAAACCGAATAGCATGCATGAAGAGGTTGATGAGTGTGGAAGAAGCGAGAGCGGTATGTTTGGATCGGTGCAACTGGCGTTCTATACTCTCTGCCTACCTCAATGGGAGATAGACGTGATGATATGTATGTATGTATATCGCTGACTAAGAGAGATTTGTTCAAAGTCTGACTACAGGTAAAAATAATTAACGAAAATAATTTAGCGGTTTTTATATTACTAACGTCTGATGAATTTAAAACAAAGGCTAATATAGGAGTCGAAGATTATATATTTTTTTTATATATATGAGGGGGGCAAACGAGCATGTGGGTCACCTGATGTTAAGTGGTCACCACCACCCACAGACATCAGCAACACTAAAGGGTCACTGATCAATTGCCAGCCTATTTAGGGAAACATAGGTTTTTGCTTGAAGGCATCCATATCGTGTTTGTTCGGGAACACCGCTGAGGGTAATTTATTCCACAATTTCATTGTACGTGTAGAAAATGCCTCAAAAAGCGTAATGTACTGCCTCTCATCAAGATGGTGAGGGTGAAATTTAAGTATGTGGCGAGTGATACGATAGTAGAACTCAGCGGCTGGTATGAAGTTGAACAGCTCCTCCGAATACTCCACATGATACAATTTTTACAGTACACAAAGAGAAGCAACGTCTCTTCGTGTACAAAACGAGTTCAGCCGAGCGGAGATCACTGAGTCGCCGATGATCCAAACCGCTCTACGTTGTATGTATCTTCACGCCAGGTTCCTGGCGGTGTAGGCAGAGAGAACAAAGCGCCATAAGACGCGGTCCTTACACACTTCACTCGCTTCTTTCACATTCATAGCTCTTTTCATGCACGCTCGCCGGTTCCTAAGGCTTCTGACAATACCTTCTGATAAAACACGACCAATTTGGTCATGGTAGGTCAGTCTTGGTCTTCCTCGGCTCCTACATTCTTCCACTTTCGCATTGTATATCTGTTTCGTCATTCTTTCATCTTGCATTCTTTCTAGATGTCCGAACCAACGGAGCATGCCCTTTCTTATCTTAACACCGACACTCTCTTTCAGTCCAACTCTCTTTCGTACGTCATCATTTCGAACGCGGTCAGCAAGCATTATGCCACAAATTTTTCGCAGTGCTCGCATCTCAACCGCATTTATTCTACTTTCATGCTCTCTCTGCCATACCCAGCTCTCACTTCCATAAGTTAGCGTTGGGATTAACACCGCGTTGCGTACAGCGAGCTGTGCCTTCTGGCTTAGATTTCGGCTGCCAAACAGTTTACCCAACGCTCCATTCACGCTATTCCCTGCACTCACTCGTCTCTCCACATCAGCGGTGTACCTTCCATCGCTTCTAAAAGCGTTTCCAAGATATACAAACTCATCCACTTGCTCCAACACTACATCATCAACCGTAATCCTAGTGTTCGTTCTGGTTGTCTCTCTTTCAAATACCATTATTTTGGTTTTCTTCGCATTCAATTGTAAGCCTTTCTTCATACAATCGTCTTTCATTGTTGTGACTAGTGTTTGCAGTTCGGATGATGATTCTGTTATAAAGACCGCGTCATTTGCATAAAGCAGGCCGTTAACTACTGAGCCACCCATTCGCATTCCCACATTCATAATTCTCATTCTCTGAAGACAACTGTCCAGATACAGGATGAATAGCCGAGCCGACAGCACGCATTCCTATCTGACTCCAATATTGGTATCAAACCAGGGTGATAAGCTGCCGTCCACTCTCACACATGCTGTGCAATCCTCATAGGTGGATTGCACAGCACGTAGAAGATCACCGTCAATCACTCAATCACAAATCAATTCAAGGTGTTCCAGAGATTCTTTCGCACGACCCTATGAAATGCTTTTTCAAGGTCCACAAAACCGCAGAAAACCTTTTGGTCCATAGCCAGATGCCTTTCCAAGATATTGCGGAGCGAAAAAAGTTGATCCGTACATCCTATGCCGCTTCGAAATCTCCCCTGTGTGAATCCCTCCCAAAGCATTCCATCGGATTTCACCCTCATTCTCCTTTCAATGATTTTTTCATACACTTTAGCTACTAGGCTGATCAAACTGATGGCCCTATAGTTGGCGCAGTCCATACGGGAGCCCTTGCCTTTATACAAGGGCACGATGACTGCGCGTCTCCAATCGCTCGGGACTCTTCCGGTTCTCCAGCATAATTTGCTCAAAAACCAGAAGGCGTCCCTAACGTAGGTGCCACCCAGTTTGATCATCTCAGCTGTTACCATATCGATTCCCGCTGACTTTCCATTTTTCAGACTTCGTATCGACCATTCAATCTCATCCATGCTAATGTCTTTATCGTACGCTGGCACTGCCGAATCAGTTACAGACTCATTCACAGTGTCAACGCCCTGGACATAATCATACATTTCTCTAAAATATTCGCTCCACCGTTCTAACACTTCCTGAGTGTTAGCAAGAATGCCACCAGCTTTACCTTTTATCTTGTCCATTCCGGATGCCGACGAACCACTCCGAGACTTCTTTACCTCTCTCCAGAAGAGTTTGGTATTAGCCTCGAAGTTCTTCGTCAGCCTCTCTTCCTCATTCATAAGTAGTCTTTCACGCCTCTCTTTCACTAAAGCTTTGGTTTCATTCTTGCATCGACGGTATATTTCTTTCTTCATTTTTTTCATACCATCACTCTGGTGCAAAGATGATACGTAATCCAGCCACGCTTTCCTCTTCTTTTCCACGGAGGATTGAACATCCGCATCCCACCAGGCATCTCATCTCAGTGTTCTACGTCTCTTTGCGCATCCACATGCTTCTGTCGCACTGTCCATCATACTTTCTTTCAGAACTTTCCAACATTCGTCTACATCTGAGTCGGAAAAACTCGCGTTCGCAAATCTTTCACTGACAAGACGTGCATACGTACTCCTCACACTTTCATCTTCCAATTTTTCACTTCTTATTCTTTCATGGTCTCCGAAAGCAATACGCACTCGCCAGTGCCTCCACTTCTTGAAAAGGCCCTCAAATCGGCTTATCACCAGATAGTGGTCCGTTTCAAGAGTGGGGCCTCTGAAGGCTCTTTTGTATCCATTAACGACTTTCGGAGACGTCCATCTATCAAAATCAGATTAATCACACTTTTCTGTTCCTTCCGTCTCAATGTGTACGTGTGAATATCCTTGTGATGGAAGAACGTGTTCGTCACAAGGAGGTTTCGTTCCACACATATGTCTAAAAGTAACTTACCAGCATCGTTCACTCTCTTATCTCCGTATGAACCAAGCAAAGCCTCATAACTGTTTCGCTTGGTCCCAACCCATACATTCAGATCTCCACACATAATTATTCGTTCATTCGGCTGAAGCCGTATTGGCGATCACTTATCAGCTGGCGATCCTCTACTAAGTAGTCTAATAGTTGCTGGTTGATAATATTTTCCATGATTTTTGAAAATACGGGAGTTATTGCTATAGGCCTATAGTTGGACGGATACGAGCGAGCACTTTTTTTAGGGATCGGGTGTACCAAAGCCTCCTGAGCCTCCATGAGCTGGGAACCACGCCAAGCGAATAGGAGTACCGAAAGAGGTGCATTAGAATCGGATCTAACTCCGGAACATACATCTTCTACACAATGGGTGGAATTCCATCTGGTCCGCTCGACTTATGAATGTCCAGGGAGATAAGGGCTATACCATAGTAAAATCAAATAAGTAGGTCATATTCATAGATACGCACCGCGTTCGGTTTGTATGTGTGCGCGCCCGTACCATTCCGTACGTATGCGTCGTCGCACGCACACACTGACAAAATTAATCACTGTTAAAGGTACTCCAGTCGTGGCTACGCCGTGCTTAATACCGCTGCGTTCCCGCTCGTAATATTTTGTACGTGTACATACCTACTTTAAGTACAAATTCGGCTAAAAAGTAAAAACTTTTTTTTGTATCAAAATTGTAATTTGGTTATAAAATCACAAATTTCCTATCATTTTAGGCTCCTGTTAAAATATTAAATTTCCGAATATAAAGATTATAAATTTGATAACTGTAGTAAATGAAAAAGTAGAAATTAGTTTAGTGTAAAAGAAATGGGTGCCTGTACTTATGTACGCGCGTGAGAAGTTATACTTCTCTGGCATCAATAAATAACAAATCCCTGGAGGGACGTTGTGTTCATGCGAGTGAGTGACGTTACCACCTCACAGGCAACGGCAGCCAAATAACAATTCCCTGGAGGGTTGTTGTGTTCAGGCGAGTGAGTGACGTTACTACCTCACGGAAAACTGGAGCCAAATAACAATTCGCTGGTCAGATGTTGCGTTCATACGAGCGAGTGACGTTACTACCTCACGAAAAATATGCTCAAAACTGCAGCCGAATAACAATTCCCTGGAGGATTATTGTGTTCATGCAAGTGAGTGACGTTAACACCTCACAGAAATCTGCAGTCAAATAACAATTTCCTGGACGGTTGTTGTGTTCAGGCGAGTGAGTGACGTTACATGACGTTATATGGCTGCAGTTTTCCGTGAGGTAATAACGTCACTCACTTGCATGAACACAATAATCCTCCAGGGAATTGTTATTTGGCTGTAGTTTTGAGCATATTTTTCGTGACTTAATGAGCGGTTTAGCGGGCAGCTTCAACCTGTTACTTTTGTGTTACAGTATCTTAAAATTTCACTCATCATTTTTTCATAACGCGCCTGAAGGAGTATATAACTTCAATACAATAGTCAGCTCCTGGTCTATGTACAAAAAATAAATAAGAAAAACTTTGTATTATAGATCCCTGATGATTCACCTACAGGGGGAAAATGTTTTGTATATAGATAAACTATGCATTTGTGACGATTGTATAAACTATAAGCGACATCCCTACGTGTTTAGGCTATTATCCTTAGCTCAGGGGTCGAGTCGGCCTACTTATTTGATTTTACTATGTAATGTACCTTGTTTGAGTTTACTATACGGACAGCTTTTTGCGAGAAATGAATTTCAGGCATAGAACTTTTACACCGTGGGATGGTCGGTGGTGTTCCTCCCTGGTCATCAAGGGTCGAGAGATCGGCTTCCTCCTTTGCAGTATGGGACAGCGATGCGTCCACTTTGCGTAACGGAGGAAACGACGACTGACAGAAGTTACCCTGAACAGCTTTGGCGAGAGATCAGAACGCAGGAATCCCGAAAGGCAAGCGTACGAGTCTCTCGTCAATTTTGCTAACAAATTCTGACTTTGCCCTCGCGATACTACCCTTCTAAAATCTGGAGACAGCGTTGAAGCTTTTTTAAGTGAATTTTAATTTAAATCACCAGCCGCCTGAGCGTTGGACCAGGCTCGATACGAATCCTGTTTTAGTCGAGACGCATCCTTGCAAGATCGGTCGAACCATGGGCGGGACTTGCCACCTATGGGCACCGCAAACCTAGGAATAAAAAGTTCCGTACCCTGCAGAATCACATCGACGACAACGTCGGCACAGGCGCTGGGATCGTCCAGCGAGAAGCAGACCTGCCCCCAGGGGTAGGAGAAGAAAATGCGCAGCCCTTCCCAATCCGCCGACCTAAAGTGCCACACACAACAGCAGCTTGCTGTACGCGGTCGCGTTGGGAATGCAAGTGGCACTTCACTACGTATCAGGAAGTGATCAGAGGACCCGAGGGGGGCGCCAACAGATATATGATAGTTTTCAGGGTGAGGGGTAGGCAGAAGATCTAAAAGGGAGGGTACATGTGCACCCGCGTGGGCGAAGAAACCAGTTACGTCAGACCATATGCTAAGGCAAAATCATGGAAAGATCTTCTCGCTTGGTCAGCAGAACGTGATCCGAGCCATTCCACGTGGTGGGCATTAAAATCGCCTAAAACCACAAGGGATCTGAAATGTGCTCCAAAAGAGTAGAGGCACACTCTTTTGGAGCACATTCAAGCGACGACTGATATTATACTCTCCAACAGATCCCTTGTGGTTTTAGGCATAGATACGGATATGATATCCCTGAAATCTGCGCGACGCCATATAATAGACAGCTCTCTTCAAGTCTGCCAAGGCATCGGTACCAGATATCCTCACAGCGTACGATACGCAATAGTATCAACAATATCAGCATGCCGCTACTTCACGCCGGTTTTCAGTGGGAGTCGTGACAATCTTAAAAAAAAATCGAAGTTTTAATAGCAAATTTGCTCGAATGTGGTAGGAGTCTATGCAAACATCAAAGATATTGAAGAGAGACATCATCAGTGCCTGTATGAATGGTTTAAGATCCCTTAGGTGGTCTATTAGCAGCGTAGCTACTAGTAGTGTTGAAGACAGTATAAAGAAGCAGGTACGAATTAGATTAAACATTCAAGTAAAAGCCGAAAGATTTATGCGTTATGAAGGAAAACCAGAGTAGTGAGTGTGTAGGCCATTTATCGATAATAACTATAATATATACGTCTCATATAATTATTCAAAACAACTCGAAAATTGGATATTTCTAACCAAAACGGGTGATTTTCAAATGTATGAGATGCTATGGGTAGATATTAGTTTTTAGTACTGCGACGCGTCACGGGTTAATTCCTAGATAATTAAAATCAGCCTCTGTGCGTCGGGTGCAAACAACCGTATGGTGGCGTGACAATCTGATGGAAAGCAGTTACCGTAGGGGTGTCACCACCAGATATCACCTATCAATGTATCTATAAATCTCTATGGGTGGCCATGGGCGAGTAATGCTCTTTGCATTATAAGCGTTTATAGACTACGGTAACTACTTTACACCAGGTAGGCCTAAAAAAGAAGCCTAAGATTTAGGCCTAAAAAATCACAAAAGAATTGGTCCACCATGCCACTGGCAGCAAGACACATCGATGACATTAGGACTCACATAGTGTCATGCTCTTTTTAAACAATGCTTTTTTTTAGGAGCCCGGTGGCGTAGTGGTGAATGATGGGTTCGATTCCCACACATGGCAAACATTTGTGTGCGTGAACATGTTTATTTGTCTTGGTCTGGATATTTTTAAGAGATCAAAAGAGGCCCGTCAGGTAGTCCCTACACCTCACAGAAAAACCGCAGCCAAATAACAACTCCCTAGAGGGTTGTTGTGTTCCTGTAGGTGATGAGGTCACCAGCAAGCTCCTAAGGAGTTGCTGTGTTAGCAGCAGAGGTGGCATTGCGCGAGTAATACTTAGAGTTTATAGGCTACGGTAACCACCTATACATCAGGTGGGCATGTCTATGGCCCATGCAGCCGGAAATATGTATTAAAAAAAAATTACATAGGTGTTCATGTTGAGGCAGAGGTAATCAGTATTGACAAAGCACAGGTAATGAAGGCACAGTGAAATTAATCGAAAAAATTTTGTTAAATATTTTCATCTAATTAGGGTTCCGTACCCAAAGGGTAAAATGGACCCTATTACTGAGACTCCGCTGTCCATCCGCCCGTCCGTCTGTCACCAGGCCTTATCTCATGAACCGTGATAGTTAGACAGTTGAAATTTTCACAGATGATGTATTTCTGTTGCGCCGCTATAACAACAAATACTAAAAAAACAGAATAAATAAATATTTATGGGGCTCCCATACAACAAATGCGATTTTTTTGCTCGATATTGATAATGGCACTAGGTAGACACTTGAAATATGCACAGAATATTTAGTTATATATTCACTTTAAAAATAAACAATTAAATTAAAATAAAACAAATATGTAAGGGGAGCTCCCATACAACTAACGTGATTTTTTTTGCTCAATATTGATAACGGCAACAGGTAGACGCTTGAAATATTCACAGAATATTGAGATATATTGTTCACTTTAAAAATAAATAATTAAATTAAAATAAAATAAATCCCATACAACAGACGTGATTTTTTCAATTTTTTTTCTCAGTCTTAATAACTATAACAGGTAGAAACTTGAAATATTTACAAAATATTTCATTTAAAATTCAAGTAAAATTATATTCGATAGCACTGGGATCCCCTCGATATAACTGGAATGATTTTTTAGATGCAATGAATAATGTCATAGTTGATGGCAGAACACTCTTGTTGCCTCCGACTATAATTTGCGGGGATTTTAATGTAGATTTTCTGGAATCTAATGAGAATGCACCTTTAAAAGAATATTTTAACCATATTGGTTTAAAGTCAAAACTTCCTCGTGTTGTTACTACAACGGGTTATACTCAAATAGATAATGTGTTTAGCAATATTGACTTGAATGCTGGCACACACTGTGCACTCTTTAGTTACCATAGCCCTTTATGGATACAATTTCGAATTGAGCAATAGATTTTATCAAAACTATCCGAAAAGTCAGAATAAAATTTCACAGATAATGTATTTCTATCTATCTATAACTTCACGCCAAATCCCTTACGGGGTAGGCAGAGAGAACCGAACGCCACGCGACTCGATCTTTACATACCTCACTCGCTTCTTTCACATTCATTGCTCTTTTCATACACGCTCGCTGGTTTCTAGGGCTCCTGACATCACCTTCTAATAGAACATATAATATAATGTATTTATATTATATTTATAACATATAATATAATGTATTTATATTATATTTATAACATATAATATAATGTATTTCTGTTGCCGCTATAACAACAAATACTAAAACAGAATAAAATAAATATTTAAGTGGGGCTCCCATACAACAGACATGATTTTTTTGCCGTTTTTACAGATAATAGTATGGAACCTTAAGTGCATGAGTCCGACTCGCACTTGGCCAGTTTTATTTATAACATTATTGTTCATTGGTTGTAGACTAATAATTAACCATTTGAATAATTATGTTTACATTTCAATTGTATAGATACATTAACAGTTGTAATCAGATGAGAATGGTGTCTTGTGATTCCCTTTAAATGGAAGAATACACTACATGGAATGAATAGAATGATACACTCGGGCAAAACTGTATGTGTAGCTATACAGTATACTTTGATTGGTACAACCACAGGGATTTTTAAGAAAATAAATAAAATACAAATATATTGTTTATCAATCGGACTTTCAAAATCATTATTATTTACACATCTAAATTGTTCAAAAGCAGCTAATTTTGACTCAATCTACATTAGAGGTATTTTGGCTGACCTACCCTGTATCCAACCTTAGTGGCTGACATTTGTAATTTAACAATCGAAAACGTCTATCGCATTGATTTTTCATAACCAGTAATCGGAGATTCAGAATTCCTTAATTTGTGAGGGTGCCTGTTCAACAAGTTAAGGCAAGTTGCAATGAAGCTTTGTTGTTTTTCAGTGAGTACATACAGTACCAGTTGATGTATAGGCTGATTCGTTATTCACTAGGCTACACTGCTCATGATTCTGATCCATTATCAATGATTTCATTCTAAACCAATAATTGAATTTTGATGAAATTTCACACGTAGCTTTATACACTTTCTAAATAACTAAACAATATTTTTTGGCATTTTCTCTAACTTGAAGTTTTCCATTTAAGCAATCTCTCTAATTATCTAGATCTTCATGCCATGTCCCTTACATGTTAGACAGATAAACTAGGATAAAATAACAACCATAAATTATAATAACTTCGTCTTAAAAACTGT
Organism: Pyralis farinalis; assembly: GCA_947507595.1. Classification (NCBI taxonomy): domain Eukaryota; kingdom Metazoa; phylum Arthropoda; class Insecta; order Lepidoptera; family Pyralidae; genus Pyralis; species Pyralis farinalis. The sequence continues at coordinate 13,429,186 of OX382277.1, read as the reverse complement.
AATGAAGAAAATTCAGAAATTTAAAGATTATTTAGTGTGTTTGTTGTATGGAATTTGTATTCAACAATTTTTTGTTGGGAAGAAATAAAACCAGCTGCAATTTGTAGACTATTGGAATAAAAGTAACATTGTTTATTATTTTTGTTTTGCAAAAATTAAACTGGCTACAATCTGTAATGAGTTCGAATAAAAGTAACATTGTTTATATATATATATATATATAGGACTGAGATTAAGGAAAAAAACACTAATAAAGTTTTTCATTTAGATTTTGACATGATATATTATATTTTTGCAGACAACAACACCAAAATTTCTTGGTTGTATTTTCAATGGGTTGTAGATATAATTTGTGAAGGCATAGATAGGTAAACACACAGCTCAAGCTATGCAAATCACATGTTTACTGGTACAACATAAAATGCATGGGTGTGTAGTTTGATCTGTTGTTGTCTGTACACAGAAATCACAGAACAAGATGAAATTGAATGTAGGAATGTTCATTCTGTAGCTCTTTATGAGTAAACTAGTGAAGCTTCTCATGGGTAGCATATATGGGGATCCCAGTAGGTAAGATTTTTTCCAACATCTTCAACAAACATTGTCATATTTCTGTTAAATTATATATATATAATCACATTATTTGATATTATCATGCCAGTACTTCTTTTACTTTCCAGTACTGGCAATGGTTTATTTAAATGATGTACTGAAATTTATAAATCCCTAATTCATTCTCTAAAATAAATGTAGCCTTATTTACTCCTTATAACATTAGTTATCTGCCAGTGAACGTCCCCTCAAAATTGGTCCAGTTGTTTCAGAGATTATCAAAATAGGCACATTTTTTCATACTAGTCATATTCATTTAGTAAAAAATTGTTACTTTGATAATATAAACATTTCAACTTCATTTATTTGTATAGATACTATGTTATAAAAGTAATCTAAATTATTATCTATTTTATTGTCCACAGAAGTTATGGCCTAATTTTGAGAGATGTAGTGAAAAATAATGATTATATTATTTTAACGTTTTTAAGGTCAATCTCAACTGTACACAACTTGAAACCATGAAAGAGTGCTCTCGTTTACTAATACTCGTTTTACTTAATACCATTGCAATGTATCATACATGTTCATTCCACTATAGTAAGTTACTTTATTTTAGATATATCCTAACATTTGATTTAGTCCCTACTATTAAACTTACTATTTACATTTAAAAATTAAGGTTGTTTTTTTATGGCAATGTAAGTAAATTAAATATGTGGACTTAGAGTGCAAGAAGGTCAATGAGGCAAAGCCATATTCTGCACATTTCGCACACAGTGGGCCCAGGGTTAGAAAACAAGTCAAGTCTGACATATTTTCAGTCCAACATCTATACAAATTGAATTAAAAATATTTTTCAGTGGCAGATGATAAGTGAAAAAGATTAAGAACCTAGTGATCATTTTAAGAAATCATTATATCAAAATGTACATTTTTGTTACATTTCCAAATCCATTAGGATTGACAGGGTCCACTACCTAAATCTAAGGATTTGGCAAAAAATACTTATTTAGATTTGGAGTGACTGATGTTAGAATTCCACTATTTATTTAGTGGTACATACCCCTGCCAGGATACAAACTCACTGGACTGTGGGTATATAAAAATTTTTCAATTCACAATTGAGCAGACCATATTATCAAGTAACTACTTACGTCCTTCATCCTTGAGCGATTCCAATTTCACTTCTTCGAGTGGAATAACATGTTGTTTATTGTATTTTTTCTTGTTAATAACAATGTTGCCATATACCAATATATCATTGAATAAAAAAAACTGACGGGCTTTTGGCTTCTTACGGCACATTTTAGTCAAGACACCCTCTCCAACAAGGACCCTGCCTTGTTCTGCTAGTGGCTATAGAAAAAAAAAACATAACATAGTAGTAATTCATTTCACATCCGCACTGAATAAATGAAATATTAAAAAATTTCATGGAAGGTCACAAAACACTTAGGTGAAACTAATAATAAATGTTCTGAAATTAGGTATTTTGGCTATAGGTTTATTGTCATCAGGCGAATCAATATTAAGGGATCTACATAGATGTTAAAGAGAAAGGTGTGCACTATAGGAACTTTTACTAAAAAAAACAAATATTTCATTACTGCTATTAATAACATAGTCTCCTCAGAATGTGTCAGATGTAAATACTATAGTCGGACAGTCCCATTCGATGTACCATGAACTTATCTCGTCCCTTGATAACTATGTACACTATCGTAAAGTTGCGAAGTACATAATATCTTCTTTCACAGGGATATAAACGTAACGATAGACTCACCTGGCCTGAACTGCCAAAGCAGTTCTCCACCATAGCAATTCTTCTAGAATTGGCCTCACTATTCACTGTAAGAAGGAAAATAATTACATAAAATTGCGGCTCAGCAACAAAGTTTGACGTCAAAAGAAAGTGAACGATCAAACAATGATATGAATTCTCCCACAAACTATTCACATAGTACTCAGTTATAAGAATATGATTCTATGAACACTACAAATACTATTTATCATAAATAGCCTACCCAAACGGTCCACCATTATTTATAAATTTATTTTCAAGTAGGTGGGTGATATACAGAAGAAAGATACGGTCAAGAAAAATGTGTCATTCATGAACACTGTAGGGAGGAGCTTGACATATATCGACAATTTTATGTATCGATTCTACAACAACAACAACGTGCAACATTATGATATTTTGTATTATCTCTTATTATTCTGTGATTAAGAACGTATAAAATGTTGTGAAATTAATTCCCTGCTGATGCCTTCCTATGCGTATAGCATGTGGTTCTTGAAAAAAAAGTTAAGATTTAAAGGCTCGGCAAAACACGTGTTGTTGCATGTGTCCGTAGGTAACTACTTACCATTTTGCTGGGCATATGTGTTTCCACCTTAGTGGTATAAAAATAGGTTAATTTATTTTACTTTTTGGCTTACGCTTCATTTCAAATTTATTAAAATAAACAATTTAGGGTCGCAATGGGGTTGGTATATCCATGAAATTTGCCAAATATCGACATAATGCATTATGATAGCAGAGTAATTTTGTCTGAGGATAACATGTATCGGTACAACCACTGAACGTAACTCACGAAAGTACCTTAATTTATCGACTATATCTCAACATCGTGCAGTGAACATCTCTTAGGAAATGTTGCCATTTTCGAAAGCATTTTATTCTATTTCGCGGTACTGGATAACAGAAACTTGTGTCCGAAAAGTACTTTTTGTTTGTTGTTATTGGAGTGACAGTAGGTTTTTGAAGTTTGTTGACATAATGTGAGACAATACAGAATACTGATGATAACGAAAGGGGGAATACAGTTTGGTGTTGTAGCTAAATACATGTACTATTGTTTACATTTCTAAATTGAATTACATCACTGATGACATACACATGATAGCTAAAGAATAATAAAATATAAATAAAATTTTATAATATTACTTTTGTCCATAATTAACATTTATATTGTTCAGTTTCAGCCATGTCCCTATTTTATTCACGGAATTATTCATTGCAAATTCAAATGATTACAATCAATTACAATAGTTGTTTTGTTTGAGAATAATACAGATGGTGTCGGATAAATCTTTTATGACTACATGTTATAAAACAAAGTTCCCTCCGCGTCTCTCTGTCTGTATGTATGTTCGCAATGTTTTATCTAACATACATACAGACAGAGAGACGCGGAAAACTTCTAAACGGATTTTCATGCGGTTTTCATCTATCAACAGATGAATTTCTGAGGAATGTATATGTGTGCAATTCGTTAAGTTTTTTTTGTTTTTGTACATTGATTGAAATATGACGACGATTGTTGAAGACGTCGAAAAAAATCAAGCCTTCTGGGAGCTTTCATCAAACGCTGCCTAATCCGATTAAGATACAACAAAACAATGAATGGTGGATTTGTTTCTCGTTTATAGATCTATAAAAAGTCCATATCCGTTGGTGAAGTATATCTATTAAGGATAGCTAACTATACCCATTCAAACTTCTAAAAAAAGATCACATGTAATGTGGTATATGCAAAACCTATTTAGACGAATATTATTATTAATAATTTTAATATCAAATTAAATACGTTAGTTACTAAGCATTTTATACACATCATAATAGTTCCTGCAATACAATTTAAATAAATATCTTAGAAGTTATAGTAAATTAAAAATCAACCGCGAGAAAATAAATTCAAATGATCTCCCACGTAGGATTGGCCAGCCGGGAACGTTACTATTAAGTAAATTACCAGTAATTTCCCGTACAGGAATATTCCCAGTAACTTACCTAAAATAGTGAGTGGTAATTTAAAAGGAATTTCACGAATATTCCCGGAACCGCACATCTCGGTTCCACGTATTAGAAAATACATCTGAGAAATACATCTCGTATTAAAATATTTATTGAGATGACATAACTTGAAATTGTAGATTTATAAGGGGTTGAACATGTAATAATAATATATTTTCGAATATCGATTTTATTTTTCCGGCACTTTCAAATACTATTAAGTACTAATTGCATGATTAATAAGTTAAGGTTATTAAAATATTGTTATCTTCATTTCTACCTAAAAATACTCATTTTTTCCTATGTTACCGGGAACTTACTCGGGAAATTAACTTACCTTGAGTAAGTTACTGGTAAGATCCCATCTCAACTCCCACCAACACGACGCAACGACACGGGAAAGTTGATGAAATTGACTTGACCACTCAATGCTTTTCACATGGACTATTGCATGTTGCCCTGTCACGTGTAACGTCTAAACATAATATATTCGTTTTAACATGTAATCATCCAGATTATCAATTTTGTACACAAAGAAATATTTTAGTTCGTTTGTATGTAAATTTATCTTTACAGTTTCAAATCCTTGCATGATAGGAATTTCGGTTCTGCGGGAAAAAATGAAACCCATGAAATTGTTCCTCACAATTTCAAGGGTTTTATTTTTTCCCGCAGTTTAATTTTCAGTTTAATTTCATTCGATTTCATTATACTTCGTCCAAAAAATTATTATTGAACACTTTCGATTGATTGGGCGACAAATTTCTTTCTGTTACTACAAAAATAAACTATGTATGTATATCTTCACGCCAACTCCCTTGCGGGGTAGGCAGAGAGAACCGAGCGCCATAAGACGCGGTCCTTACATACTTCACTCCCTTCTGTGAGCTCTTTTCATGCACGCTCGCCGGTTCCTGGGGCTCCTGTAATCACTTTCTGATAAAACACGAACATGACTAATTTGGTTATGGTAGGTTAGTCACGGTCTTCCTCGGCTCCTACATCCTTCCACGTTTGCATTGTATATCTGTAAAATAAAAGAAACTATGAAGTAAAACAAATAGATACATGTGTATGTAAAACCAGTAACTTATAACACAGCATATGCATTACTTAACACAAACCCGATCGATAGTAAACGTTATGTAATAACCCGCAGTTACATTCTTTTTACATAGGTACATCGGCACTGCAGATGCCGACTATACAAAAAATAATATACTTTGGTATATCCTTCTTTATGACGAAAATGCCGACGTGTGATGCACGATGGTAAGAGGGCGTAATTGTTAGTTTAAAATTTTTGCTGATATTTTCAATTAACACTTTGACGTTAATATACATTTAACTGCAATAAATACATACAGTGGGAACATAAGCACACATACAAATATATTTCAGAATATATGTAAATATCATGTAATTTTGGTTTTTAGGATTGATAGTGAATAAGCAATATGAAACTGGCTGAGTTTCTGGTACCTATGCCATAGCAAGCTGCGAATTAATATGATTAAAAAAAAAATGTTTTTAAAAAGTAGATATTCTTCTTCTATAAAATGTAATAGTAATTTTGTAAGTAAAAGTTATATCATAAAGTAGCAAAATATATTCTCACTCATAATACATACCTAATAACTTTAATTTTTGTTTTAATGTTTCTGTCCTCTTCAACTATGAGCATAGACATTTTTTTCGACCATAGACAATAAATGATCATGTGAGTACAATTTTTTGACACCAGCTGACAGCTCCTGGTCGATATCTCGTTGTTGCAAGTCCTTATTTTCTTTAAATAAAATAAAAAAATGGCCTGCAAATTCTGTGGCCCTAAGCTTTCCCTATGTGGTCTTGTCCTCAGCGTATGGGGTATTATTCAATTGGTACGTTAATATTGAATTTCATGATGTGTGTGTGTGTTTTAAGGACCTGATCCTATCCTTGTGATTTCAGACTTTGATGGGCGTCTTTTATTACATCAGAGCGGTAGCTTTGCTTGAAGATCTTCCTCTAGAAGAGGAGCCTGGAGTTCACCTTACAATGGACGAATTCATTTCTAAAGTTGAAAGTGGATACACTCAGGTGAGTCACTCATTAAATTCTAATTTTTCTGCAATTCCTAATTACTCTCATACATTCAAGGATGATGAACTGACCCCAATTTGTAGACTCAATATCTAACATAGAAACTATCTGATTTACTTTTTGGAGAAATAATGTTGGTACTTTTTTAGTAATTTCAAAGACAGACAAATAGTAGCCTGCCTGTAGTAGATTAAACTGGTAACAACATGGATGGCTAGTTTTGATATTATTTATATTTGTATATATTAAACTGGTATATTGTAATGATAATAGGTAACTGCTGCAAGAGCAATGTGAATGCTCTGCATGACTGATATGAAGGCACATAGTAGTTCACACCAAAAAATCATGCCCCATGTGATACAAGCTTGCATAGTTGTTTGGTTCAAATATTATACTGCTTTCTCCACAAAACTATTAGAGATTGTGCAGGAATTGTTTGAAATGTATAATTTTGTAATATTGTTGAGGCACTTGTTCCAAGACCTTGTTATGATGCCTCTTACTGAAGAGGCAATGTGAGAGCTGCCTGTCTTGTATTGTCATGTTTTGTGTGTGATATGGCTGTCCTGTATCCTGATTATATTTTCCTTAAACAGAATACAGTGAGCTAGTTTATTGATATGCTTTTAGAATTCACTTGGGTGGAAACAAGCAGCCATATATGTTTGAAACATGAGTTTTGTTGGTGTGGGTTGTCCCCTATCATGGCACCAATTAACTAAGAGGATGATAAAGCAGGGTGATCACTATTTATTAACAGAATGTGCATGATCACCCTCCATTGTCATGTCATGTAGCTGACACATCAACTACTCTATCCTTTAATTTATCAATTGAACCTGTTGATCTTTAGCACCCCAGCAGTGGCTTAGATTACCTGTAGGCCAATTCTGCGAAATAACTGAAACAGCACTGCTGCGCAGTGTGTGTCAAAATGTGTACATTTTGACGTTTTGTTATTCTGTTAAGTGATGTGACAGCAGCGGTGTTGCAGTAACGCTGCAGTAAATGACTCGCTATTCTGTTAAAAAACCTGCACTGCACCTGCACGTTTCCTGCAATATAATCGTATTCTGTTAAATTGTTTTGACATTTGTATAGCGGTGACAGAAGTTTTGAAGGAGTTTATCTGCAGTTTTGCTAATGTTAGTCTCAAGCAACTTTTGGGAAGAGAAATTAATATTCTAATGCGGTGATTTATATCATTGTTTTGCTTTGGGAGATATTTGTGGAGATATATGATTAAGTAAAGCTTCTTTTCAGTTAGAAATACCTCGACGTCTACAACTAAGGGCAATTGGGTGTGAAACTATACGAGTCAACATTAAGTAAAAATCTAATTTAGTAGATTGAAATATGGTACCATGACAGGTGTTAAGTAGTTGATTTGCAGGATATGCACAGTTGCAGTGCAGGAAATTTTAATAGAATACACGTAGTGGCACTGCACTATTCCTGCACGACTCAAATGACAAGCGTAAACATGTAGCTGCAGGTTTTTAGTAGAATTGGTCTACTGTACATAATAACCAGTGCAGATGATAATGTATCTGAGAAGCTATTGAGATTATAGATCTGTATTTTTATTTCAGGCAATTTGAGACTGTATAAGTAATATAAAAGTTAAGCTATGATTACTTTTATTGGTTTTCAGAATGCTTACAACTGTTGGATCGCAGCTTTATTATATGTCATCACATTAGTTGTGTCTGGACACCAATTCTGGATGAACAATCGTTCTTCAGTAAGCATGTAAATTTAGGCGATGGGACATGCAGCAACACTCTTGGTTATTCCTTCTGTTTCTACCGTAATCAACCGAAGGACACCTTATAGAAAACAAAAATTTGGTAGTGATATACCAATGTTTATTGATATGTACATAAGCAAATAAACACTGTATTCAATACTTAATTCCCATTTACAGTGATATACAGAGCAAACTAGGAACTGACTGGCTCATGTTTGAATTAATTAAGCTTTTTTTGTCTGGAATCTTGTAAGTTAAATGACTATTTGTGTTCTGAAATCTAATAGACAGTTAATATAATTAATAAAATTATTCCTTCACATCGATACACTAAGCTGTAAAAGTTTTTATTTTATATACCTTTTAGTTCTCAGAACATTTGTGGTATAATAACTTTTCAGCTTTGTTCTACTGTATTAACTTGTGAATGTGCATCAAACATTTGGATGTAACATGGAGGTATAACAGTGGAGTTGACTGTACAATATAGGCAGTTTGTTGAATGTTACTACTGTATAATTCCATTCCATTTTGAATTTAATATTGTAATATATGAGGCAAAAATTGTATTTTGTTTAGATCTAATATTGTTTATCTATTAAATATTGGATATTGGCAAGTATTATCTACATTCTCTTATGCCTAGTCCATACCAGGGCATAACATGCGATACATATCATCTATTAAACATTATGTAACTATGCAAAATTAAAATTTAAAACAATGTCAACTGCACTTGCTAATTTGTGCCCTGGTGTCGACCTTTTTTTGAACATTGAAATAACCAAAATAATTTATTTCCCCAGTAAGTTAAGGTCTATATTATAGGAAATAATGTGGAATAATACATCTATGATAATATAGGTTGGTGTTTTAAATGTTTTTCAAAGGATTATTTAAATCATTAAAAAAAACAAACTATGATTTATATAAATCATATTTTCACCAGATGTGTTGGTTTCTTGTTATCAACAAATCCTGTTGATGGATCAGGTGTTTTGCAAAAGTATTAAATCTGTTAAAATTGTACATAAAAATATTATTGTAGGTTCTCTGTAAAATGTTTAGACTTTCTTGAAGTAAAGAATATTATTTTATCTTTATGTTATTTTACTTTTTAGGGTTCCGTACCTCAAAAGGAAAAACGGAAACCTTATAGGATCACTTTGTTGTCCGTTTGTATGTCTGTCTGTCAAGACCCTTTTTCTCAGGGACGGGTGGAGCTATCAAGCTGAAATTAATACCAAATACTCAGATCTGCAATCCCTTCAAGCAGTGAAAAAATCAAACTTCTAAGTCAATGCAATCAAAAGATACGGCTATTTATGCCTCGTTAACGCGCATATTTTGACACTCGCAAGGGAATCAAAACCTATAGGGTACTTCCCGTTGACCTAGAATCGTAAAATTTGGCAAGAAGCAATGTCATATAGTACAAGTAAAGGAAAAAAAACAACCGTAAATTTATAGTTACATCACAAAAAATAATTGCGAAAATAATTTGCGTTAAAATATTTTTACGGAACCCTCGGTGTGCGAGTCGAACTCGCACTTATCACCTTTTTTTTGTCATGACTCATAAGTGATGTATTGACTTGACTTTAATGTTGCTGAGTATTTTATTGTGATGTCAAGAGCCTTAGGAACGCGAAACACCACCTCATAGAAAACCACAACCAAACAACAACTCCTTGAAGGGTTATTGTGTTCTTACAAGTAAAAGAGGTTTCCAGTAAGCTCTTAAGGAGCTGCTATATTAGCAATAGGGATAGCATGGCAACGCGTGAGCAATACTTCCTGTTTTGCAAGCGATCATTTGCTACAACCAGTTGTATCCTTGTATGCCTTCTGTCCTACAAAAAAAAGGAATCTGCGAGCATGCATGAAAAGTTTATCTATACCTAAATGCATCTACTAACTGAAGTGGGTGGGTGCCGGTCGGCGCTAGGCTGCATGAACTAATTGGTGGCGTAAGCACACAAAGCAAGGTGTATAAGAACCGCGTCATGTGGCACTCTGTTGTCTCTGGCGCAAGAGATCTGGCGTGAATGTATAGATACGTATCTATATTTATGACTTACGAACTCAACATTGACCTATTGTGATTGGTGACCTTGTTTCATTAGCATATATAATAGCGAGCTCGATAAATTTAAGAATTGTTGTTGTAATGTTTTCTCGAGCTCGGTGGCGGAGTGGATAGCAATGTTTTATGCTTTAACACTTAACTCGTGGGTTGATTCCCACACAGGACAGACATTTATGTGCATGAACATGTCTGTTTGTCTTCATCTTAAGATAAATAGGGCGTGTCAAAATTGTCTTGAGTAGTACCACATTCACCTCACAGAAAACCGTAGCCAAAACACACCTCCCTGGAGGATTGTTGTGTTCCTGCGAGTAAATAGATTACCAGTACCTAAGCTCGCATGCGCGGCATCGTGTAAGCTATACTACAGGTATTACAAGCGTTCATAGGCTACGGTATCCACTACAAAAGGTAGGCCGTATGTTTGTCATCATCATCATCGTCTCAGCCTGTATTCGGCCACTGCTGAACATAGGTCTTCCCTCTAATGCTTGTCTGAATGTATTGTTGTATGTCTCGTGCTTGTGTGACGTATATATAAAAAATAAAGTCAATTCGAAAAGTTACTCGCAGTATTTTACCGAGTCAAACCCACGAACATGGTGCAACCTTAAAAGTTTATTTATGTCTTTGCTATAGAACTCTGGGGATTTAGATTTGACAAACTTTGTGAAAGCATTTTGTACTGCGTCCTGGGAAGAAAAATTTTACTACGTAGAAAATTATCGCAAATCGCGAAAAAAAATGGTAGTCAGTTGGAGCAAAGTCTGGCGAGTACGGAGGATTACGTATGGTTTCTAACTGCAGCTCCTGTAGAGTTACAACGGTTTCTCGTGTAGTGTGAGGTTTTGCGTTATCATGGAGCAGTAATGGTGAAGATCGATACACGAGTCGGGGCTGTTTCACTGTTAGTTTCGCCGTCATTGTCCGAAGTTCGGCACAGTAAACATTTGCTGTTATTGCTTGACCAGACCTGAGAAAGCTATAGTGAATAACGCCATGTAGAGACCACGAAACAGATACCATTACCTTTTTATTGGTAAGCTTTGCTTTAGGGGTATTGTTACTGCGTTTGACCTGTGGTCAGCCATTGCATTTTTCACTTACGGTTATCGTAAAGAATCCACTTTTCGTCACATATCACAATTCGATTCAATATTCTTTCATTTTTAATCTAATTGATTTGATGCAAATGAATCAATATTGTAGGTAAGGTAACGTTAAACCATGCCGCTAATTCCTGGGTAGTTTGACTCTGATCGGTTTCTACCATCTCCTACAATTCAGCGTTATGTGTGGGTGCCACGTAGTTCGTTCTTCAAGTCGAAGTTTCCATTACGAAAGCGGTTAAACCAAAAACGCACGGTGCGTTCATTAGCAGTCTCCTCTCCAAACGCAGCATTGCTAATGCGAGCCGTTTCTGCCGCGCTAGTTCCTTATTACTCGGATTTTCGAAGTATCCATCTATCCCGTCTAAATGAATAAAAAAAAAACAAGTGAAATTCGAAAATCAAATGATGCACATTTTTTAAAAGAAAAACCTCATAGGTATGATGCGAAAAAAGTTTCACTAGAAAATCTCACACCATGGAGGTTTAATGTTAATTCAAAGTATCTATTACTATAAAACGCTAATTTCATACTTTCACCTCTGTTATGTACCTACGTCTAATCAGTAAAAGACTTACGAACACGAGTTTTAATTGTGTGGTTGATTATTTTTTAATGAAAATATGGTGGAATCATGTTGATCCGCAAAATAGATAGGTATAGATGTAGGTACCTATACCTTGAACGCTGACCTGGTGGGACCTTAGTGATTAGAGAAAATAAGAAAGAAACAGGTATGGATGGCATCGTCACAATAAAGTCGTCATTGTAGTGAAAGTGAGACATGAAATAATAATAATGGGATGAGAGACTGATGAAAAATTTCGAAGCGAATTCCAAATTCTCGAAGTAGAAGTTTCTAGAAGCTTATAACATTTTTACAAACACAAAGTATTAACACGGTGGAGGGAATATTTTGGGTTAAGGCATGATTTGTCCAGGAGAGGAGACTGACACTGAGAGAGTTTGTTTCGTCCACGATATGTATGTCCCACAATGAATGAGATTGAATGGACGATACAGAGTTTAAAGAGAAATAAATCAGCAGGAATCGATACGATTCCAGTGGAGATAATCATGCTAAGTGATACTTGTGTCCGTGAACTTTTCTGGTTTATGCTGAAAAACCAGAAAGGTCTTAAGGGATGGGAAAGGGGCAATCATCGTACAAAGACAAGGGATCACCTATGCATTACCTACGCCAGCTACAGCGTCGTCCTTTTGAGCTAGCTGCGAAAGTGTATGAAAAAAAAATGAGAGGAGAATGAGGGTGAAATCCGATGGAATGTCGTGGGAGACTCAGGGCGGATTCGAAAATTGAAGAGAATGTACGGATCAAGATTTTACGGCGAAGCATCTGGCGCTAGACCAGAAAGGTTTTCTACGGTTTCGCGGACCTTGAGAAAGCATTTAAAGGGATTGAATAAAAGGATCTCGGATATATTGTCGGGAGACGTGATTGATGCAATGCGGTCCATTTATGAGAACTGTACAGTATATCTGTGTGAGAAGAAACCAAAACGAACGTAAGGATTATTGTCGATTATATAGGTAGTGTCGAGGCACCGCTGATGTGGAGAGACGGGACTGAATGCAGGGAACATTGTGAATGGGGCGCGTTGGTAAAATTTCTTGGCAACAAAACTTTAGCCAGAATGCACAGCTGGCCATACACAACGCGGTGTTTATCCCAACACTAACGTATAGAATCTAGAGTTGCTTATGGTGGAGAAAAAATAAGAAAGTAAAACAAAATTAAAAGAAAGAAAATGAAAAGAAAGTAAAGCAAAATCGGTTTACGTCTAATTAAAATATAAAAATTGGGCGCCTTGGGTATTCGAACATCTGTCAAAGCTGCACAAGGCTGCTCTGTTCCACCAACGCGAACGCGCGCATTCGCAGCACTATGTTTCAATGTTATTATGTAGGTACAGTAGTACATACCTATCTAGATTAATATTTTCAGGTAGTATATATTAAAAGTTAAATTCAGAATTAATGGAGTACGTAGTACAAATGTTTTATTGGTAGGTAAAACGCTATAATTAAGCCACTGTAACGTTATTGAAATCTTAATTTGAAATGTAACTGGTATCGCGTCGTGAAGAAACTAGAATATCATCAAAAGACATTGGTGAGATCACCAGGATCGCCATAAGGAAGAATTGAATTATGATCAAAAGGAAATGAGTAATAAATAGGTAGGTAAATACTATTAGGGTCAATAAATATTTGGAAAACAATGTAGGTATTATGTAAATTTTAAACTTTGGATTATTCATTAGAACTTCAACCTATATGAGACAAATGAGATTGAAATATACACAACAAGTCACAAATGTAATTGGAATACAAAACCTAAACTGATGGGATCAGGTGTTATATAAAAAACGTATTAAATTCGTAACAGGTCCAACTAAAGTATGTCTGTAGTATCTATTTTTTGAAAGAATTGTAAACTAGATGTACCTAATATACATACTATTACGGATTGAGAAATATAGATTGATGAACGGTTAGATTTAAATTCACACCATACAAATATCGGTTATTTTTATAATAATTTTAAGTACGTGCTCAACAGAGCGACGTGGTACTTCAGCTCGGGGCAGTCTTATGTTATACAAATCTCATCTCAAGAACATGGAGTAGGTACTGTAACTAACGAACGACGTAACGAACTTTGGGCGGGTGCACCTGTATACCAGCTAAGGACCTTGCGATTCAGTTCAGAGACGAGCTGTTAGAATTGTCGACGATCTTAAACTTACATACAGTATTGAGCCCTTGAGATTAAGGTGAGACTTTGTTTTTCTTTGTGTCGTCTACGGATTCTACAATGGGTTGTATTTCGATGAGTTGATCGACATGATACTAACTGCTTGCTTCTCATCGGTTGTTGATGACGGGAAATTCATCTTCACACACTGCAACCATAATGGTTGCATACAGTCCCTAGAGTTTTCCTCCAAGAACTACAAGTTGTAGAATGAATTTCCTACTGTGATTTTCTTGTGTGTGGAGTGTGTTATTGCAGAGGTTTATTTTAGGTTTCCAACGCACGGGTGTTGCAAATGTCCATAAGGAAGCTAAGGAAACTGCGTACTATCAAACAGATCGTGTGCTTCTTTGTTACCGTAGTGATATATAAAAAAGTTACATACTTCACGCTGTTGCACGGACCCTGACGTTTTAATGAGAATTTTACTTGCTTTGATTGTAATAGATATATTATTATTGTCTCTCCTTAGATACTTATATTATACTACAAACTCTAATCCAATAAACTGCATTGAATGTAGTGAAAGAAATAGTAGGTACTATTAGAGGGCAAGTAGTTCGTTATGAACGGTCATGGAGAGTGAAATATACAGCAAGCTGTGTAGGCAGAGCTGATATTTTTTAAATTTAAAAAATATTTAAATATTTTATTTTTAATTTTTTATAAATATATGGAACCCTGTACGACATCTAGCGACGAGTGCTGTTACTTTTTCTGTTGATGGGAGTGCAGTGCAGACTCTGCACTGCAGAGTGGCCGGCCATACGTTTTCCCATATGTTTTTTTTTCTAATTGGAACGATTTTGGACCGTTCTTCCTCACCAACGAACATTTAAATTTCAAATTAAAGGATACAAAACTACAATATGTTAGCTATTAGTGTGTCGATTTTGGAGTTTCTCACTATTACCGTCTAAACGCTAGCTGGATGACATCAGTCTACCCCAAACGACAATTTTGAGGGTAATGTGACTCCGCTGGCTATCGCAGCTCTGCCAAAAATTGTTTGTTAGCCAATAAAAAAATAATTAACGAATAAATAAAAAATATATTGCGGTTTAAAAAATAGCGTCAATGTATTTACGTCATTTATACTAACAATCGCTCCTTTTATACCTTTCGTCCTTATAAGGTACCTACTGACTGATATACCTAAGCCCACAGTAGAAGATGGTTTATTTATTTTTATCTAAGTAAATGAACATAATTTTTGACATAATTAATATTATTTATGTCATAATAATAATGTTTTACACCGCAGGGCAGCTTGTGGCCAGTTGGTGCGTAACGAACGTGGTGTTGTATCCGAGTGCTTCAGAGATCGACCAGCGCCTTCGTCTCCGGCGTGTCTTCGTCGGTCGGAGTGGAAACTCAGGAAGGCCCGCGCGTCTCTCAGCTCTGGCTTGCCTTCATTACCCGTCCACGGAGAAGTCGATAGAGCAATATGCTCCAGAGGTGGAAGTGTTAAAGGGCATAACGCCGCGAGTAACTTCGGAAAATGCGTAGCACACGTCTTGACACCCCTGAGTCACTCACGCCGGTATTGCCCCGGCCGACTTTCTCTGGCATTTCGGGCGTCCATCCGTGAGGCGAGGCACCGCCTGCCAGTAACAATATGATAATTATGGCAGGGGTTCGTCCTTCTTCGGTAATAGCCCAGTGTCAATTATCACTCCAGATGTCGTCACAAAACACAATAATTTCCTACACATTAGCAATAGTCCTAATGCCAGGCGAGATTTGCTCATGGATATACCTATTGTTCCATCGATATTCCCAGGAACGAGTCACGGCGGGTATACAACATTACATCAATCTTTTCCAAGGGGCCTTATGCATTGGATCATATCCCCGGCACACTTATCAAATGACCGGGATAATAATACCCGTGAGTTTACAAAAAATATGGTTTTATATGAATAATTGATTTCAAAATAAATGATATGTATTTAATTGAATAACGACACTTGGCTAAAAAATATGCTCAAAAGTGTCTTGTTGGTGCCGTCTCTTACAACGCAGAGAACATTTTCTCTCTGGTCCTTTTGACATGTCATTGTAATAAGAGTACCTTAAATCGTACTGAAAAATAATACTGTCAATATGTCGTATTGAAACTTAATATGTATTTAAACTGGCAACAAATAATAAACTGAAAAATTAAAATATCTGCTTGCACGATTAAAATGAAGATAGGAATTTTATTAAACTGTGGTGTTTGGTTGTTTTCTATTAAGCATATGGGCTGTTATTCAGTTGGTAAATAATAGACCTTTCGCCTTCCTGCTTTAAATTTTTTGTTAATACCTACCTAAATATTTTTTATACTCATCTGTGCTATTCTATATCCACATAGGCTAGCATGCAAACATACGCGCTGCGTGTTGTGAAGCGGTTGCCGTAATCTGTAGACAATAACAACGCAAGGAGTATCTCTTGTATAACCCGCTGATAAAACCACTATTCCTCAGGTATCTGGTAATCCAAAGGCTTATGAGGAAATATCAGCCATCCAGAGAATTGTTAGCTATAGTCTTCTATAAAATAGAGATGCTGCTCAAGCCGGGATGTTTCTTACTATTTTAAATAGGTATAACTGTGCCTTATTGCTCCTAATTTTCGTAAATTGGCTGGCTGTGTTACCTGCAGATGGGCTTGGCATTGGGCCACTAAATATGGTGATCAATTACTTGCATCCTAAATGATGATGACATCAGGAACTTACTGGGAAGCGCAGAGTTAGTAGCGGCGGTGGTGACGTGCCTACGATATGTTTTTCTTTGTATTGCAACCGTAACTTGGCGTAGTTTGAACAAATCTATTAATTATATTGCAATTGCCTATAAATATACTTAACAATTTAGGTTTCCATGGGCATCTTCTACAAAATAGAAGCAATCGTTTTATTCGAGGATGTCGAACAACATGAATGTGGCGATGAAAATAATAAATACAAGTGCGGATATCATGAATTTATTGCAAAAACTAAAAGTAACTACAAATCTGTAAGTATTATAATTTATTTTATGTTGCTACCAATAGTACCTATATTTGTTTCTCGAAAGTAGCGTTTCGATCACAAACTAGTCAAATACATTTTAGCCACCAGATTATGCCACCTTCTTTAAATACGTGTCGGGTGTAATAAACATACGGTTCGTTGGAGAGAAGCCCTTAACGTAATAGTTGGTTATAGATATGCTGGAACACCCGTCGCCTATGTAAAAGAGAGCTTTCTGATGATCTCACTCAGATCAGAATAAGCCTCTCGCGAAACGTATTTACTCGTAATTTGCTATCTTCGGATATGAAGGTCCAGTCTACTTTCTAATTTAAAACCGGCGTGTTCTCTCTTTGAAAGCGCTAATTTGCAGAATATAATGTAGGTACAATATGATCTCGCTTACCCATTTTTGCTAACAGATGTTGAGATGCAAATTTAAATCTATTATAAATTGAATAATTCCAGACTGTAAAAGCAGCGGTTGATTAACCACGACTGTAGACCCTCATTGACGTAATTAGACTGGCTTAAAATTATTATGGAATTAATATAAAAATGTCGATGTGCGTGTTAGTCTGACGTTAGATGGGTTTAGTCCACTCGAGTTTCATCGTGCTCACGGGGCAGGTTAAGCTGTCGACTCCGCCTGCTGATAGGTGACAGTCGTTATGGCTCTACTCTACCTCCTGAATATTTAGCGTTTTTAATATACTCGTAAATTTAATCTTGTTATCTCTTTAGCTCTTGTTTTAGTTATCAAATATATTGCAGTTGCCTATTCAATAAAGTAATTGTATAAGCCGAAAGATGAGTAGAAAAATAATCTTGATAGAAAAAAATCCAAAGATCTTTATACCATTTTATAAGCAAACGGACAAATATCTAAAATACACAAAAGTTTATTAGAAAGACAATGAACTATTCTAATCTTCGTTATAAACTTTTTCGTAAACAATGTAGTTTTAAGTAAATCATATAATTTCGATTGATACTGTGGAAATAAATTAATTTACTTACGGTCCTAGTCATTTACATATTTTCGTCTCACATGCGGTATTGTTGTCCTCCTCCTCCTCGCACGGTGAAGTACAACTCTATCTCTCTAAGAACCGACCATCTTAGAACTACTGTGCTAAGGGTTTTTTTTTGTTTTTCGCCCATGAAAATGAAAACTCACAAAAGAAGGACTAACCCACACCCGAGTGTGCGTTAGTAATTCTTCCGTGAGGGGCACCCTCCGGGACCCGATAGGAGGGAGGCGGTGAACTCTCATGAGTACCCTTTCAGACGGCCGAACGAGTTATGTCAGACTGCTACTGACTAAACACCGCCCAGGGTTGCCTTTATAGAAAACAACAAACTAAAGCAATCTAACTGAGCTAAAAAAAGCTAAGGGATTTGTCCTCTTATGTTATATATCATAAGAGGACAAATCTATTACTTTATCAATTCGGATTAACGATTTTAAAACGTATTCTTGCATTTTTTGACAGACTGCCATCAACTGCTGGATCGCTGCAGGAGTATACGCGTTGTTTATTGTCATTTCTTTTTTCTGCATACGTAAAGGGAAGTCTTTGGCTAGGAGGGAGGCAGAGAAATTGCAAGATGAAGATGTAGTGTGTAATCCTCCGGGATATATTACATCCCGTGCAACTCCGACATTTCATGCTCCTCGTAATGCTACATCGTCTCCTGCAAATCAATAAATTATTTCTATTTATTTATTGGTTAAACCACTAAGATATATATACCTACAATGAATATTTAAATATTGTCGAATAATATTAAAACGTATTTCTTAGGTGGATATAATGTTTTAATCATTGTTTTGCAAAATATCTATTAGAAACTCAGGGCTGTTGAGGATCGAAGTTTAGAATATCCCCTTATAATGGCATTTATTTAAAAAAAATAAGCAGCGTCAACCGCAGCCTTCCTGTTATTCTTTGGGCTTAATCATCTGTATTTTTTTGCGCTTCGAAGTAAACGTTAAGCGTTGGGTTCCGGCTGT
The DNA here is from genome assembly GCA_947507595.1 of Pyralis farinalis. NCBI lineage: Eukaryota > Metazoa > Arthropoda > Insecta > Lepidoptera > Pyralidae > Pyralis > Pyralis farinalis. The sequence goes on along the minus strand of OX382277.1, from coordinate 13,409,995 downwards.
TTCCTGAGATTACATTCGTTAAGCTAGATTAACAGAGGTAAATCGTAGTATATAAGCATTCCGACTTGGGTACGATTTTGGAGGACACTTACACCTCCAAGAAAACCGTAGTAAGAAATAACAACTCCCTGAATTTCAGTGGTATTTCTGCGAGTGAATGAGATGGAGTCGTGTCGAGACTATAAGTAATTAAGCACTTGAGGAATTAAGTAGTGCATTATATTGCAAACATTAACAGGCTTCGATGGCCATTTTGCATCAAATTGGTATCCCTGAAGACGTATATTAAAAATATTCTGGTGACACAATAAAATTCTAACTAAAGCAGGTTGCTTAAATTTGTTTTGCTAGTAGGTAACCATCTGCGGCTTGGCGAACGCGATAATCTACACCTACGTCGATATTAATGTGCCATAAATACCGTCGGAGACAAGGTCTACTGGCTAAGTACTAATATTTATTATTATTAATATTTTTTTTTTCACGGGTTATTATCCCGGTCATTTGATAGGCATGCGCGGGGATATGGATCCAACGCGTAGAGGCCCTTTTGAGAAGATTCATGTTATGTTGTACACCCACCGAGACCCGCTCCTAAAAATATCGTGATCCATATATCTATGAGCAGGTCACGGCAGGTATTGGGACTATTGCGAATGTGTAGAAAATGATTAGCCTATTGTAATGATGTCTGGAGGGATTATTGGTACTGGGTTATTGCAGAAGAGGGACGGACACCTGCCATAACTATCATATCTGACTGTTACTTTTGGCAGGCGGTGGCTCGCCACTCACTAGATGGGCCCCCGAAATGCCAGAGATAGTCGGCCGGGGGCAACACCGGTGTGAGTGACTCAGGGGTGTTGAGAGGTGTGCTGCGCTTTCTCCGAAGTTACTCGCGGCGTTATGCCCTTTAACACTTCCACCCCTGGAGCATATCACCTGCTAGAGCAATATACTCTATCGACTCCTCTCTGGACGGCCAATGAAGGCAAGCCAGAGCTGAGAGTCCTGCGGGCCTTCTTGACTTTTCACTCCGACCGACGAAGACACGTCGGAGACGAAGGCCCTGATCGACTCTCTGGAGCACTCGGGTACCCGTGGTGTCGTTACGCACCAACAGCTCGCCACAAGCAATATTTATTATTATTAATATTTATTATTATTATAGTACAAGCGAGTCAACGAAATGCGCGTTGTGCTTTGCTGTGTGCTTCGTTTTGTGTTTAACCGCGCCATTGGCATATTTTTTCATTGAAGACTTAAAAAAACTGAAACTGGTTGCTATTGAAAGAGTTCTGTAGAAACCATTACATGGCTAGAGAATGTTATCAAAATTCGAGGACAAATGTCACACTTTTATCATATCAAAATAAAAAAATCGACCAAGTGCGAGTCGGACTCGCGAACGAAGGGTTCCGTACAATTATCTATAAAAAAAGTAAAATAATCACGTTTGTTGTATGGGAGCCCCCTTAAATATTTGTTTTATTTTAATTTAATGATTTATTCTTAAAGTGAATATTTAACTAAATATTCTGTGAATATTTCAAGCGTCTACCTGTTGTCGTTATCAATATCGAGCAAAAACGAGCAAAAAAATCGGCCAAGTGCGAGTCGGACTCGCGCACTAAGGGTTCCGTACCATTATCTATTAAAACGGCAAAAAAATCACGTTTGTTGTATGGGAGCCCCCTTAAATATTTGTTTTATTCTATTTTTTAGTATTTGTTGTTATAGCGGCAACAGAAATACATCATCTGTGAAAATTTCAACTGTCTAACTATCACGGTTCATGAGATACAGCCTGGTGACAGACGGACGGACGGACGGACGGACGGACGGACAGCGGAGCCTCAGTAATAGGGTTCCGTTTTACCCTTTGGGTATGGAACCCTAAAAATCACGTTTGTTGTATGGGAGCCCCCTTAAATATTTACTTTATTCGTATTTTTTAGTATTTGTTGTTATAGCGGCAACAGAAATACATCATCTGTGAAAATTTCAACCGTCTAACTATCACGGTTCATGAGATACAGCCTGGTGACAGACGGACGGACGGACGGACAGCGGAGTCTCAGTAATAGGGTTCCGTTTTACCCATTGCGTACGGAACCCTAAAAATAACAAGTAATACATAATTATAATTATGTTGGTGTTTATGATCTGTGGTACCGTAGTCGTACAGTAGTTGGAAATTAATTTTTGATTATGCTGCAGATTAGATCAGATCAGACCCTTGTTCCACCCTGGCCTATTAGATCGACGATCTCACTATTTATGACTTAACTGAATCTTTATTGAGGAAAAAATGAATCAATTTGACCAAAATCATTGCAATTTATTCTACTTACGACATCCAATTTGAACTCTGTCTAGTCCATGTAAGTTATTTTAAAAGGTATAAGTAGTATCACAGATTACTCAATAGTAACTTGTAGTATCATTAAACTCTGGATAGAGTTACGCTTAGATGTGACTTTCTATCGTTAGTTTCTTTTGCGTAACGATAGAAAGCCACACAGGGTCTAACAGTAACAGCGGTGTAAAATGTTGACCAAGCTAGGCCGCACAAGAAACTGGAGTAGGGCCCAGTTTTGGCCAGATTAGGCCATACTGCTCTATTACAGGTATATCCTACATTTGTCGAATTGAATTACTTTTCCTACATTAGCGTTTTTACGCGTGTAATTTAAAAACAAATTTCATTAAATTCAATTCAATAGTACCTATATAAACTAAATTTCCGAGTAAACCTTTGGTGGATATATTCTATCTATCTATAACTTCACGCCAAATCCCTTGCGGGGTAGGCAGAGAGGACCGAACGCCATATGACGCGGTCCTTACACACTTCACTCGCTATTTGCTGTATATATATATATATATATATGTATATATATATATATATATATAAAGTGGATATATTCATTACAAAACAATATCGAATTGGCAAAATGCCTTGACTATAATATATTACAAAGTTGTTGGTGGGTGTGGACATTTCCGCCCATGGTGCTTTGTTTCATTTTTATTCATGAAGAAGTGACGTGACGTCACTATAACAATAGTTATATTGTTGGAATCATATATGCAGAAATCATCATCGACGTAAGTACTTGTCCAATAGAGAAATAGGAGGTTCTATGCATGACACCTTTGATTTTATATTTATGATCTTGTTTAAATATTTAGAAAATGGTTTAACCGCTTTGGTTAGATACAATTATTATGAAAATTTACTGAAGGTTTAATGATTACTAGCTGGTATCCGGTAGTATTGCCGCCGCTTATAATATTTAATATTATAATATTTATATCCTATAACCTTTGCGCAAGTGTGAGTAATAATGTAATTAAAGTTTTATCGCCATCGGATAAATGGTATGTCAGCGTATGAAGTACGAACAAACAAATCTTAGGAGATACGCATATATATATATATATATATAATATATATATATATATGTGAATATAATTTTTATTATTTAGTTATATGTAAACCCACTGTAGATGTCGATCATAATCTTGTTGTTTATAATCCGATGACAATTATTTTCATGAGTGTAGGTACTCTTGTGATGTTGCGATGGGGAAGCATTCGTTTTTTTTGTTATAAAATATTTAATGATATAAAAGTTGTAATAAAGATTATTAAATAAAAAAGTGAAACTGGTTTGATTGCAGACAACTCTTATAAATATACCTATTAGTTTCTTATTCACATCTTTATTCAATCTTTTCTGGCGTCAACTTGAATGAAGTCATTAGGTACCTACTTAGAAAACAAAATTTCAGACGTGTTCGCTGTACATTGCGTCATTCATCGACAACATTGGTTGGTTGATTGAAATTTACGTGAACGACTGTTTCAATCACTGCAACATGTCACCGAAGCAGTCAATAAAATCCGAAACAACTCTTTAAATTACAGATTATTTAATCAGCTTTGTGTTGCCAATGATGAAGATTTCAACCGATTGATCTTTTACACAGAAGTGCGTTGGCTATCAAAAGGAAATTGTCTGACTTGGTTTTACAATCTGTATGACTCTCTCATAGAGTTCTTGGAAAAGAAAGACACAGAATTGCGCGACAACCTCATCACATCAAAGAATGATTTCGCGTACCTGACAGGCCTTTATAATTTTTTCTTGTACCAATAAGGTGGCAATCCAGCATACGGCCTGCCTGATGGTAAACAGTCACCGTAGCCTATGAACATTTGCAACACCAGGGTGTCACTCATGCTTTGCTGACCTTCTAGAGAGTTCCCAATAGGGGAAGTCAATTCCAAAACTTCCTACTCCGACAAATATCTTCTGATTAAATTCGTTGTGAGTTCCAAGGCAGCTGTAGTTTAATCACTGGGACAGCAATGAACTTCATTGTTCATTGCCTTTTTGTGGTCGCCGCTGTTAATTCTGGCTACACAGGAGATTTAGTGGTGGGTATGAGTGGTGGGCCTGACCCTCTAAAAACCTCTTCACGCATTTCTTGAAGAACTCCATTCTGTAGTCCCTTGGAAAAACCTCGGCTGGGGGCTCATTCCACAGCTTGAGAGTTCTCGGAAGAAAACTTCTCTGGAACAGATGAACTAATGATATGAATCTCCAACTTCAAGGAGGGGTTAAGCTAAGTTCAAGGGATGACTTGAACTTAATAAAAACAAAAAAATGTTGTTGCTGCTTTCGTAGTCATGCTGCTCATACACTAGAAGAATATTGGCAGACGAGAGTTCCACAATTTTCTCAATTTATCAGTATCCCGCAACAACGACAACTTGCTTGTCTACTGCTAACATTTGGAAAACCTCAACAGTGATTTCATAGAAAGATTCCAGGACATTTTGAAATTGGAAATACCAGACTGGGTGTTGGATCCTTTTTCAAATGTCAACACAGCAATTTCACCCCAGATGGAAGAAGAACTTATAGAACTGACAACGGACGAGGAAATAAAAATCAAATTAAAAAATGACTACCAAGCATTTAGGCTACAGAAGCCAATCCCGCAATTGTTTCCTAGATTGTGGCCAATCGTTCAATGATTTTTGATAGCATTCCCGTCATTATATTTGTGTGAATGTGAATTTAGCGCAGTGGCAACGCTACTGCTACTAAAAAGAGAAATCGTTTGCATGTTACCGAACGCGGCGACTTACAATTGTTTTTGAGTAAAATCGAACCTGATATCAACAAACTTGTTAAAAATTATCAGATTCATCCTTCTTATTTTGATACGGAACCCTACACTGTGTGTGGCCCGACATGCACTTGGCCGGTTTTGAATATTTCAACATTCCTCCATGCGGTCCCGAAAAAAACAGTCTTGTCAGAAAGACAGACGGACACTGTAGTGATATTATTGTTCAGTTTTTTTTTATCGTGGGTTGTATTACTTATTAGTGACTAGTTGCTGCCCGTGGCTCCGCCCGCGTGGAGTCAAATAACGTAGCCTATGTGTTAATCCAGATCATAATCTATCTACGTACCAAATTTTATTCAAATCCGTTCAGCCGTTTAAGCGTGAAAGAAAACAAACATCCATACATACAAACTTTCGCATTTGTAATATTATATAGTTAGGATTACTTTTTACTCGGCCACGCAAAGTTTTAGGTATTTCTTTTAGTCTAGTCATTTCTGTCACTAGTTTTTGATGTGTGTGGCTAAAAAGTTTTGCCTTTGTATTTTCAGTGACGGCGATTATGCAGTTTCTGTTGTAGTCTCTGTAACAATGAACTTGTGCTGATTTCCCGAGCTCTGTGCGTAAATATACGTACTATGTATTAATGATGTAGAATTGTAGACATGGTACATATCTCGTACCGTATAAATAACGAGAGATCCGACAAGAATTCTTCTTGTCGGGCCTATTTAAACGTCAGCCATACAACAACGATGTGAATTGATGTAAACTTCAAAATTGTATTACTTAACATACACGTTATTAGTTAAAAAAAATTGAACATTAATAAATTGTTCTCGACTGTCAGCATCATCAGTTTTTACAGGGAAGAGCAAAATACGTCTTCAGAGACCTATCATTTGACCACTATTGCATCTACTACTTAGTGGATTTTCTGAGACCTGGTCATTAAAGGCTCTCATTCCTAGTACCATTATTTGCTCAAATCGAAAGTGATAGGAGACCAGTACCATTATAATTGCCATCATTTTATATACTGACCGGATCTAAAGCTTAAGATAAGTTCTGAAACCATAGAAACGGTTCATTGTAACAAATGGCGCTTGTGTGACAAGTAGGTAATTTCTGTCGTGCGTTGCCGCTCTCTTTGCATATATCTACCTACAGTCACTCAAGATCTTGCTAATATGACTTCACTCGTAAGTATACATCCTACAAGTTCGTGCGAATCCTCCGCATGATGATGAACTTCTGATGACTTCACTAGGAAATTATCTGGCTGCATTTCTCCACTTTACAAAGAGTATTTCCCTTGTAATCATCTTCTTAGCGTTAGCCCGTTTCCTAATCCATTAGAATTAGAGGCCTCCGTTACCTAACCCTAAAGATTTAGCTAAGATACTGTTTTTGACATGGAGCAACTATTGTCAGGCCTCCACGACCCAGAGGGAAAATCAGACCTTTCTTATGTTGGGTCACACGTCTTTCGAAATATAATTTCTTCGACGTGCGAGTTTCCTCACGATGTTTTCCTTCACCACCGAGCAAGTGATAATTTCAAATATGTACATAAATCCGAAAACACGAATTTAGTGGTAGATACATATTCCGGCCTATTGAGCAACAGGATTCGAACCTGTTGCTCAATAGGCCGGTTCCTTGTCCACCGGGATTAACGCTCGGATGATGATGGCTTCCCGTGCTCTTTGTTTATCCGTGACCAGGTTTTAGGTTGAAACGACGGTTTAGGTTTTTTTGAAGATAGTCACATATCGCTTGTTAAAAGACCTATGAAATAAAGTGCGTTTATATAACTTGAATGACACTTTACAATAAAATAAATATTATCTGACAAATTACACAGCGCCATCTAGCGCCAAAGAAGCGAAGCTTGTGTCATGGGTACTAGACAACTGATAAACACACGTAAATTCATTTTTTTTTGTAAATACATACTTATTATACATAGAAAATACCCAGACCAAGACAAACAGACATGTTCATGCACACAAATGTTTGTACTGCGTGGGAATCGAACCCACGAGCGTTGGTGTCAAAGTAGCGTAACAACGCGTTTCACTGCGCCACCGAACTCGTCATAAAATAAAAGTAGCTCAGCAGTCACATTCGTAGGCTTTCATAGGATACGTCAGCTCGTTCTGTGTTTATATGGAAATAAACAACTGGAAAATAAGTAACTGGAATTGATAAACGTAAATAAATAATAGGTTTTTTTATTGGCCAATTCGTAATTTTCAACAGTATTTCTATTTTTTTTCAATAACCATGATATAAAATCACTTCACTTCCTCTAACTTTCCATCGAATGTTATAGTACCCATGTTCACACTTTTAATTTCTTCTTTGGCAATATCATCTTTTTCCTGAAAAATGAAACTTTAAATTCATTTTTTAACAAACTTCAAATACGTTTCTACAACACCGGTAGGGCACATCAATCTCCATCTTACAGAATACCACAGTCAAATAACAACTCTCTGTAGGGTTGTTGTGTTCATGCGAGTGAGTGAGGTTAGCCGCAAGCTCCAAAGATATTGTGAATGATTGTGATTGGGTTTTTTTATATACAACTTCGGGATGCAAACTAGCATACCCACTAGAGTGGTTACCGAAGCCTTTGAATGCTTGCAATAGGTACATTAAATATCGCTCGCACATTGCTCTGCTAACTTGGTTCATACCACTTTACATCAAGTGGGCCATATGCTTGCATTTCTTCTGGCGTTGTACATAAAAAAATTGTGTATCTTCCTGATATTCCGGTAATGATTTAAAAAAAAATTAATACACATTCAAAATGTATATTGAGGTACATCCAAACTTATCTTCATATAAATTTGTTGATGTTTTGATAAAAAAATGAAAATGATTTCAAAAATTGTAGTCTCCAAAAAAAAAAAAAACCATAGCCTCGCCTGTCAAAATTGAATTGAGGAACACAAATGTGGACAAACATGTGGCCCTTTTTGCTTGATAATCAGAAGAAACTCTTTACCGAAGTATTGAACGGTAAACATTATGTTGTATAGGCACACACATCATCACCAACTGCTCGCAACATTCAATTGATATTCATGGCTTTGACAATAATTACCTGACCGTCTCAAATTAGCATCAATATTAATTAATATATATTCTTGGCCCATTGATGCAATTACCGAATAATAAAATTATTTCGCAAGGCGATGGTAGCGAGTGTATGTGAATTTCTCTATCGCACTATTTAGAAAGAAGCACTCTACAATCTAATAAAATATTGACATTAATTCATAAAGATGTGTACGGTTTTCAAAGTCAAGGAAAGCAATTCAATGTAATTATATTTATAATAATCTGTTGTAGAATTTAGGTGTTCGGTTATTTACCCAAACTACCTTTTTATCATTACCTGCGCGGTCTCTACTTCTTCATCTTTCGATGTCTGGTTAGGGTTCAGCCAGGGGTCGGCGAGGATCTGAGGTATTTTGACGCGGGCTTTCAGAGGCGCTAGGACTTTGGTAATTAGTTTGCGACATTCAGCGGATACCTTTGGCTCGCGTGGAAATGATACCTTGTTCTGGACTTGCTGTGAAACAGATAAAATATTTGACTAGTGAGGTTTATCTATATTTTTTTAATATACATACCACGGGCTAATAAAGAAAGTGGAATCCATTACTACTTTACATGCCTATCATTTTATAAAAATAATAAATAAAAATAAAAATCTTTTAATTCAGACAAATTTTGTACATTTGTTTAGTAACATTAGTTTACTTACACTAGTGTTAGTACTTACATTCTAAAACTAATTATAAATTGTGGGTGTGAACATGTATGTGTGTGTGTTTCTATTTTAAATTTGAGCAAATTCCTAGTACACGCTTTTTAACGTGTAAATCCAGGAATCGGCTAAGGACAGCAGAGTCCATTCTCGCCCCACCATTGGCGCTCCCCCGAGCCGCAACACCGAGGGACTCTTTTTCCGCATGATTGTATAAAAACAATCCATTTTGGCGTCCGCAAACATGCCTGATGCACTACAGAAACGTGGAAGCCCCAACAGAATTCTAAAGATGTTATTATACTGAATTCGTAGGGCACTGTACGTTTTTGTGTAAAACTGGCCCATAAACCACTCGTGTAGAAACTTTGGCACAATGCTTTAAACAACGTTATTTTAACATCAGCGGTACAACGGGTGAATCTTTGCGCCAGCATGTTACCACGCACCGACTATGCCCTACGCCCCCGTTCGATATCTGAGTCGTCTTTTAGATTCTCCGTTAGTACGAGTATGTGCCCCAAATATTTAAATTGTGTGACACGGTTCAGAGGCACTCCATTTAGCAGCAAGGATGGTACACGCCCAGATTTCTTATTGCGACTTCTAAAAACCATGAATTCCGACTTTTTATCATTATATTAATATAATAATAATATTTATCTCAATGTGTATTAATGAAAACATTTATGAACAAGAAAAGTGATGATGTACCTACCATACGCATGTTACATGCTGTTTACCTACATTCGATTGACATGACACTCCAATAATGAATGTGATCATAACGAAACGACGAAAGTACTTAATAACTGCCTACATAATGGGGGCAGCAAAATCCGTTGGTAAAGATCTGTGTATATGTGGAAGCAAATATACTTGATTATAAAGGTAAATATGAAACTAGCATTCTGATTCAAACAAGTAATTTTTTTAATAAAAAGTGTACAAGTGGTACTTTGTATTGATATATTATAATACAGTGGATCAAACCTTCTCCCCTTTTTGTTACTAAATCTACTCGTATATGTTTAAATTAGCACAACAACGCCTGCAATGGACTACTTATTCTTCTTACATGTAATAAAAACTCAGTCAGTGGTACCTTTAACAATTGCGTATAATTTGTATCGTCGAAGGGCAGCCGTCCGTACACAATAGCATACAGTACAACTCCCATGCTCCATATATCAGAGTCCTGAGGCCGATATGGGACGCCTTTGAGAATTTCTGGAGACGCGTAAGCATAACTCCCACAAAAGGTCTCGCTCAGCGAGTAAACTCCGTTTTTCGGCCTCATATGACCTCTTGCGAAGCCAAAGTCGGATAATTTTATGTTCAAACCGTGGTCCATGAGCAAGTTTTCGCATTTAATATCTCTATAACAAAATCATTTAAATACAATAGTTTTACGAAGATTACGAAATACCTTTATGCTATACTAGCTGTGCCCGCGACTTCGTCCGCGTGGAACATTATATATTTATATTAATCAAAATAAATAAAATTTCTAAAATAAAAGTAGTAAGTTACTCCTTATTACATAGCTATCTGCCAGTGAAATTCCCGTCAAAATCGGTCCCGCCGTTTCAAAGATTAGCCTGAACGGCAGACAGACAGACAGACAAAAATTGTCAAAAAGACCTAAAATTTACTAGTGATAAAACTATGGTCAGTTTTGATGTACAGTCACTATTCACCCGCCTACCTGTACAAGACTGCATAGAAATTGTGAAAAGCTTCGAGAAAAGGACATGTCTGAGGAATATGGAGAACTTCTAGAACTTTCCTAACATTTGGCTATTTTCTTTGGAATGACGAATTTTACACACAAATCGATGGCGTAGCTATGGGCTCTCCCGTTTCTCCTGTTGTCGCCGACATTTTCATGGAATACCTTGAGGAGAGAGCGCTGTCGATGGCACCGGCTGTGCCGGACAGAAGATGTACAAACGGTACGTAGATGATACTTTTGCTGTCATACCCGAAGATTAAGTGTATATATTCCTACACCATCTTAATTCCATCAACAATAAAATCAAATTCACCATGGAATTAGAGGCAAATAATTCACTAGCATTCCTTGATATATAATTACCAGGAAACTTGACAACTCACTTACTTATACAGTGTATAGGAAACCCACCCATACAGACAAATATCTCAATGGTAACTCACACCATCCATGTCAGTTAGCTACCGTAGACAAATCTTTGTTTCAGAGAACACACGGCATCTGCGACGCTGAGCATCTAGAGCAGGAACTCTAATATGACAAACAAGTACCTACTGCGGAGCAATAGTCACAAACTCCCTCGCATGCGTCACAGAAGCCGCCCGAAGCCACCTACAGTTGAACGTCAACCTGCTATCTTACCATACTTAAAGGGAGTCACAGACAAAATTGGCAACATCTTACGGCGAGTTTCAATAAAAAATTATTTCAAGCCCCATAAGAAGATCAGTCAATTTCTAAGATCTATCAAGTGTAATATCCCGTTACAAGATACAGGAGTATACAAATTAGACTGCGAATGTGGTTTATCATAGATAGGGCCAACAAAGAGAAGCATAGGTACTTGAGTGAAAGAACACATTGCTGACATGAAGAATAGGTGTGATAAAAACTAATAAATAAATAAATATTGTCGGACAACTCTGACAACTGTCGGAAAACTCTGCAGTATGTGAACATACACTGGACCAAACCATTACGTGCGGTTCGATAAACCACAAATCCTCGCCAAGGAGAATCGCTACATGCCTAGAATGCTACGCGAGGCTATTGAAATAAGAAAACACCCCAATTTCAATAGAGAAGATGGTTGGCAAGTACCACCTGCTTGGGATCCAGTTCTAAAAATAATCAAGTCACAAACCCAGAGAACTACTCAAAAACGTTCGGACACCGTGAGCGATTTTTGTGTGAATCGGAACATATATAATTAATCCATCAATGTCGGTAGATGTAATAATTGAATAACCAATGTAAGACAAATGTCACCTTAGTCTTCCTGCGACCACGGATGCTGCAAAGCATTCGAAACGTCAGGTTCAACAAAATAAATAAAACATTTCCGTTAGAAATTGTTTAATTCAATCATCATTGTGAATACGGTCTACAAGCGTTTACAAGCCACAAATTTTACTTAACGCTCGCATTTCAACCACATTCATTCTACTTTCATGCTCTCTTTGTCATATCTAGCTCTCGCTTTCAAAAGTAAGCGTTGGGACCAGCACTGCATTGGTTGTGTGGTGAATAGCGAGCTGTGGCTTCTGGCCCAAGCATTTACTGCCAAGAAATATCTCAATGCTCCATTCAGACTATTCGTAGTACTCACGTCGTCTTTCCAAATCAGCGGCGTACCTTCCATCCCTCCTGAAAGCGCATCCAAAGATATACAATCTCATTCACTTCGTCATCAATCGTAATCCTTACATTGATTCTGGTTTCATATCTTTCAAATACCATTATCATCGTCTTCTTCGCATTCAATAGTAAGTCTTTCAATATTTGATCATACCAGTTATTTGACTCTTATCATTGCCCACTAAATATTTACACAAACACATGTGCAGCAATTACATGCATACTTGCTGTGGTAAAAACTGAATTTATGAATTGTTACGTACCTATGAACTACCCCCCGTTCATGGCAATAGTCAACGGCTTCAACGAGCTGTCGGAACCACTGACGACCGCGGGACTCATCGATGTGTTGGTCTTTACGGATTATGTCAAGAAGGCTACCATTTTCAGCGTACTCCATGACTATGTAGACCCTGAATATAAAAGTAAGTTATTTTTAATATAAACTTGATTAATAATTTTAGTCTAAAGCTAGAGGTAGCTAATATATCACAAGATAGCGTGCTGTCTTATTCCATATGTATGATACATCCTGAAACAAGAGATTTATAGACTTACCATAGTTAATTAAAAGATAAAATCTCTCTCTCATTCTCTCTACATAAGTTGAATATTGTGAGTCTATAAACATTACCTTATGCCTTAAATTTTACGGGCATAAGCATTTTAAAGGCATAAAAAAGCTACAGTTCTGGCTGAGGCTGAACTGATGAACATACGTTAATACATAGGTATTATTTGTAACTTTTTTTGTTATGAACTTATGATACACTCGGTTCAAGACCAACATAAGTCTATATGTAGAGATGTTTGCTCACAATCCACAACCCTTGTAGAGAAAGTTAACATTGCTAGCTTCGATTACCGGGATCGTTAATAGTTTATTATACAATCCACTAAACTGTGTAGCAGGACTTAATTTTAACAAAGTAAAATGCGAAAAAAGCTTTGGCTATTAATCGCGGGTGATTTAATGGTCTGGATAGAAAATAAAAAAAAACCTGTGAGTAGTTTCGATTGCTTGTAAAAATCGTATCAGATTTTCATGTTTCAATCCTTTCACAACTTCTATTTCTCTTGGCAGAAATTTCTTCAAATAATCACCTGGTGCTTGGAATTTGCTTATAATTTTTATTGCTACTTGGCAGTTGTGCCTATCACTTGCAGCTACCTAAAAGTTTAAAAAGTATCATAATATGGATAATACACATACCTATGTGAACAAGTGAGAAACTTTGATGTGTTTATATTACAAACTATCTGCAAAGATATTTCGTGGCGTGCGTTTGAAAACGCACTATGGACGATCGTCTAGCACTGTTCACCTAGTCAGAATAGCCCCTTTAGGCCAGTAGGACATTGTCGTGTACGTTACTCCAGCAGAAAATGTGTGATATGAGTGTCTCCTAGAGTAAGAGTGGAACGTATAATTAGCGCGTAATCTGGTGTAAATGTGCGCTGTATAAAAATATTTGTGCGTGAAGTCGTTTTGGGAAACAATGGAAAAACCGTTCCTGCTGGAGTACGTTGTTCCAGCAGGAAAATTGTAAACCAATTATCAGGGAGAATAATAGTGTACTACATGGGCAGGGAGCTTATATTTGTGCAAAAATTGTCTTCGGGTTTTCGAGATATTGCATTTCCTGCTGGAGTAACATTTTGCAGAATTGTGATAGATCAGAATCAGTATAGTAAACAGCATAAAGATATGAATGCAAACATCGAACGTGCACGAATTGTCTGATGGTATTTGGCCGGCATATAAATAATAACAACATATGTTGACGTCAAAGTTATGACACCGTCGATTTGAGTTTTAGGTTTTAGTAATATTATTCAATAACGCATGTATGTACACTTTTTAAACTTTTTATGGTTAGTATAAGTGTCAAGAAGGACCGAATACAGTTTTCAGTGACCTTATATGTTTTCTCATTTAGTCGCTGCGAATTTTTCTTGGCTTTTCATAAAAGCGCGATTACTTGAAAATTATAAATATTTCCTTCTATCTATAACTTCACGCCAAATCCCTTGCGGGGTAGGCAGAGAGAACCGAGCGCCACGTGACTCAATCCTTACATATCTCACTCGCTTCTTTAACATTCATTGCTCTTCTCATGCACGCTCGCCGGTTTCTAGGGCTCCTGACATCACCTTCTGATAGAACACGACCAATTTGGTCATGGTAGGTAAGTCTTGGCCTTCCCTGGCTCCTACATCCTTCCACTTTTGCATTGTATATCTGCTTCGTCATTCTTTCATCTTGCATTCTTTCTACATGCCCGAACCATCGGAGCATGCCTTTTCTTATTTTAACACCGACGCTCTCTTTCAGACCAAATATTTCCTTAAATGTAATTTTGTCACAAATACGCACAAATGAAGAGCTATTCGTGAAAGTTTATTTTACAGGCGCACATGTAATGGTTTTAGAGATGCACGATTCTGCAAAACTTTACTTCAGCAGGAAATGCAATATCTCGGAAACCTGAAGACGCACAAATAATATTTTCTGCGCACATTTTTGAACAAATGTAAGCACTCTGTCTATGTACAAAATATCTCTCTCCGATCATTCGTTTAGAATTTTCCTGTTGGAATAACGTTACTCCAGCAGAAATCGTTCTTTCCCAAAACGACTACACGCATATTTTTTTTTTATGTAGTGCACATTTACACCAGATTACGCACTAATCCCTCTAGGAAACACTTTGCTGCTGGAGTAACGTATACGACTTTGTCTGCTACACACAATGACACATCAAGCTATAAAAGATAAAGAAATGATTAAAATATCTTACTTAGACATGTCTTACATTTTTTAAATTAAATCTTATTGTATCTTAATAATTTTCCTTAGTTTTTTTTTTTACTTTTAATCTCTAATTTTTTATCTACCAGCATTTCGAAAATTACAATTGGCAAAGAAGAAATGCCAAAAGAAACTTGCCAATATGGGTCCTTTTTTTATCGTTAATAAATATTACAATAAATATATGAGTGTACATATAATGAAATCGAGTGGTACAATTAAAGATATATTAATACATGTGGCTGAATCATTTCCAAACATCTCTGCCAAAAGTATTTTTGATGTACATACCTTTTGAACATATTGTCAAGCAAGGACAGAACTGTTTTAGGTAATTTATTATAGAATCGAATACAATTGACAATAAAAGATCTACGGGTCTTAGCAAGCCGATGTATCGGCATACGCAATCTATTCCTGCTTCTTTCACTAAATTTTGAAAATGACTATATTTTTTCGAGCATACATTATGTTCTCATAAATATACTGAGAGGTAACCGTGAGGATATTTATTTATTTAAATAGTTCTCTGAGTGATTCCCTGGCACCCATGTTATAAATAGAGCGGATGGCTCTCTTTTGTGGATTCGGACGTGTTGAACTCCGCGGATCGTGTCTCAGTGGGACATGCCACAATGCAAGGCATGGTTCGCGAGTTTGAACGGGTTTAATTTGCTTGGGCAGACGAAGTTTCAATTTATCGTAGTATGATGCACCGGTTTTTGTCACGGGTGCTACAAGGTTATTTTTTGCTTCTAATTTGAGTGCTAACAAATCGCGTTCTGTTACGGCAAGCTTCGTTTCAGTTGTTGCTGACTTTATGGCTATCATAGACACTAGAGAACACGATAGACACCCGCTGAGTCATATTCATTATAACCGATCTATGAGCGACACCAATGCGAGAGGTCTGCCCGTTAATAATTTCATAAATTTTTGCCAAACATTGTGACGATTCGTGGACGAACTCGATATTGTCAACGTTCGAGTCCACAACTTCAAGCGAGCTATTATGGCTTAAATTGGCCATATTTTCAAAGCTGTAGTCGTTTTACTTTAAATGACAAATTATTCAGTGATATATCGCCTAGCGGTCTTTTGACATTACTTATAGTTGCGGGCGGCGTACCACCAGGATCATCGGGACTGCTCGACATTTTATAATAACAACGAACTTAGTAATCAAAAATATAGAATAAATTTAAATAAAGCTAATACGTATCAATAAAAAATATTACCCCGATTTCGGGGTAAATTTATTAACTGACAACACCAGGAGATAACAATTTGTTTAGACGGTTTTAATATTTTAATGCAACTAATTAGTCGTAAATATGTTTTTCGATAATATAGTAAACAACAATCGAATAATTACTTCTCAACGGGGCAAACCTGTTTTCACAAAGACCGTGGTACAATTTTCTTGATTTATCACTGTGATGAAATATTAGAAATTAAACCTTAATTTAAACGAGAATCGACGCGGAATCTATAGATTACTATCACAGAACACCCAATTTAACGAAATATGACACACACTGTACAATAGCAATGAAGTAATATATTTAAACTAACGACTGTTACACAGACATGTAAGAAACACCCGACAAGCGAGGTACGCGGGAGGGGAATTTACGGAAGAAGGGGAAAAAGATTACAGGCTTATCGCCATAACCTCCCTCCTCTCCAAGGTTATGGAGCGAGCGAGCCATGGTCGCTCAACTGGTGATCTTCTAGTGTATCTTACACACCGCTGGGCTATGGCAATAGAGAGTAAAGGCACGAGGCATTGGCTGTCAGCCTAGATATGGCCAAGGCGTTCGAACGGGTCTGGTCGGGGTCTTCTATAGAAGTTACCATCATACGGGCTGCCCGAGGGTTTGTGCAGATGGGTCACCAGCTTTTTATCCAACAGTTGACGGTGGACGCTCCGTTAGTATGGATATCAATGCTAGCGTCCCTCAGGGTTCTGTACTGTCTCCGACGCTGTTTCTGCTGTATGTCAATGGCATGTTGTCAATTGATGGCATTCCTTGTTATGCGGACGACAGCACCGGGGACACTTATTATACAGACCGTGCAAACATCCCTCGTTCCCTTGTGGAGGAAAGTCGCGATAAACTTGTGTCTGAAATGGATGGTATTTTTGATAAAGATTGCGCGCGGCTTAAATCGGTCGAATTCAACCCCAAGAAGATACAAGTTTGCGCGTTCACCGCTTAGAAAACTCCATTTGCTGTGGTTCCTAAATTTCAGAACACACCTCCTACCGTCACCAAAAGTATTAGGATGCTTGGCGTCAAGGTCTCCAGTGAAGTGCATTATCGAAATCACCTGGAGGAGAAGGTCAAGCTGGAGTCCAAAAAACTTGGTGTGGTCAACAGAGCAAAGAAGTATTTCAGTGCGGGGCAAAGACTTATATTATATAAGTCTCAACTCAGACCGCACTTGGAGTACTGCAGACACCTTTGGGCGGGAGCACCTGGATACCAGCTTGGACCGTGTGATTCGATTCAGAGACGAGCTGTGAGAATTGTCGACAATCCTAAGCTTACACACGGTATTGAACCCTTAAGTTTAAGGAGAGATTTTGCCTCCCTTTGTGTGTTCTACCGATTGTACAATGGGTTGTGTTCTGAAGAGTTGTTCGAAATGATGCCGACAGCTACTTTTTATAACCGCAATGCACTGGAACCGCAATGGTCGCGTACTGTGCGGTTCCAGAGAAGTTTTCTTCCGAGAACTCTCAAGCTGTGAAATGAGCTCCCAGCCGAGGTTTTTCCAAGGGCATGGAGTTCTTCAAGAAATGCGTGAAGAGGTTTTTAGAGTGTCGGCAACGCATGATGGTGTTGTAAATGTCCATAGACTACGGTAACTGTTTACCATCAGGCAGGCCGTATGCTTAATTGCCACCTTAGTGGTATAAAAAATATTCACTAATCTAATGATCAACTTGACCTCCTTAACTGACTTAACCCAGCAAACTTAAAGTTCGCTGAATTAACCTAACAAACTAGACTAACATAAATAATAATCTTTACAGTATCCAAAAATGTTTATTGTGTAAATGAAATACATTCTGATGTAAACTTCTACGTTTATAGTATAATATTTATTTGACATGTTTTATATAATAAATAACTTGATTATGATTTCTTTGTTTCATTTCCTAACTGAGATATCTTAAATTATTATTTATCAATTCTAATAAATATTAACATTGACATGTAACTCACATAAAATAAAAAAACGAGTTGTCATTAAACTAACCAAATGAACTCGGAGAGATCGATCCCACGAGTTATTAATAGCAACTTGCATAGCTTCTGCAAACATACTCAGCTATTGTTGTTACAAATAAAATTGATTGAATGTTATTATAATTGCACCGATTAGGCCCGACGACACACGATGACATTGCCTTCGTACTAACATAAGAGGTGGTATGCTTTTTTTGTGGATTTGTGTACATACAAAGTCTACTAACGGTACGAATGGCGTAAGAAACACATTTCACGTGATTCGTATCAACGGTATTTTTTAATGAAGAGTTACTAAATAGAAAATTTAAAAAAATTGCATGAATTTTTTTACGACTGTGTCTACATTGCCTATGGGACACTAAAAACTTTGATAAAATGATTAATTAATTTACCAATGTTTGTAAATAATTGATTCAAGTACCTTAACGGTTGCATATGACCCAGACCCGATTGTTCTACCAAGAATGTATCCATGTGATTCCAGTACTGTAAGTTTCCGGTCTGCTTTAGCCTCAACACCATTATGAACGGTCGCCGTGGGCTCTGTCGACATCTCGCCGAATACATTGTCATTGGCTTTTACATCCGGCCCCGGCATATCACAGAAGTATTTTGAATAATTAAGGAGATGTCCAGAATATGTCACATTATAGTGTTAATAAATTTAGTCTCATGGTATTTAGTTTTCAAGTATTTTATGTTTCTAGTCGTTATGTCATTTTGCCAAAAGTGATTTGTAATTTGAGTGACGGAATAGAAAAAAAAAGATACTACTTTATAGTTCACCAGTAGTTGATTATCTACAAAAGCTCACTAAAAAGTTAATAAATGTAATAGATCAGTGCCCGGCGGTAAATATTGTACTTCGGCAATCATCGCATTTCAATATATATACACGCGAATACACACGAATGCTAATTTCAATGTCCATCAGTTATTAGATTTTTGAAGTTACACGTCTTCTAATGCGTCTTGCAAAATGGTTGCGTTAAACGTTTAACGCTACCATGGAGGGGGAATAGAAAGAGACAGAGCGAGAGTGAATGCGTGGCACTCGAACACAAAAGTACAGGTTGAAGCTGCTAAATATTTCACGATATTACCGGTAGATGGCGCTATAGTTAAAAATGTGCAATAGGTTAAAAACTGCTAAATATTTCACGGTATTACCGGTAGATGGCACTATAGTTAAAATAAAAGTATTATTATTTAATATAATTAATACTAAATATTATTAAGTTTATGCCTGCCTGTTTATTAATGTTAAATATTTATTTAATGGTGCCAGAGAAGTATAACTTCTCACGCGCGTACATAAGTACACGTATCCATTTTTAGTACCGTCTTAGGCGCGGGGGAAGGGGGAGAGGGGGAATTCTCATTGCACAACTACCCACCATACGCCCGCATAATATAGGATAGACTGAAAAATCACACTAATACGACAAATATTGAATTACATTTAGTTTACACCAATCCCGATAACTATGTAATTGCGCTACAAATATTTATATAGATATCTAGATATCCGAGCGCCATAAGACGCGTTCCTTACATATTATATTTATATACAATAATAAGCTATTTTTAGTCAAACATTTATTACGAAAGAAACATCCTTAAGCAAAAAGGCGGCCTTGTTATTCAAAACAATCGAAATCTCATTAGAAACCTTTACACTTCCGTAAAGTTTAATTTATTTCAATTATAGAACTTTAATTAAATCTGGAAGTTACACTGTGCATATAAAAAAAAGTTAGTACGAAGTAAGAAAGAAGGCCGCGAGTAACGCTGGTTTTCGTAAGGTCCCTATCATGCCCAAATATTTACCTACGAGTATTTACTAGTTCCGCCTTTCAGAAGACCGCATATACATACTCATAGTAATGGTAAACACGAGTTAAATATTACATTTACATGTTTAATCTTGAATTCGACGTCGTAGCACATTACAATTAAATTATGTATTTAATAATATGAATTTTATAATCAAGAGCGAGAGACAGTAAACGCATAATTTCGGTAGGACAGATGTGGTTTCCAGTTTTTCCTATAGTTATATGTCGCGAGACGTTACGCCTATTTAAGCATTCAAATTAGACCTTTTAACAAAAGGACCAACCTCGCAGGATCTTTCCCCTCTGTCATTGTACAAGATAATGTTATCCATTGCGCGTATAAAAACTACTTGCGTAATCGATTCTCTAACAGTCTTGTAATCGTTATCCCTCCGGTGATATCATAATGTGTTATTCTAAAAATGCCAAATTGTGCAGTTATGTATGTCATGGAAAAAGAGTTCGAACACTTCTAGTTTGTAAAAAGATGGAGTTACCTGTCACAAGTTATTATTTTATTTGTTTTCATATAAAAGAAATTAAAATGGTGTGATAACGATTAATACATGAGAAATCAATTCAGTAATCGAGTACTGATGCAATCGAATTATATTCCGCGACCACTCCAGGCAATTTTTAACCATATTGCATAGAATAATAATGGCTGACAATAAAAAAGGCAGCAGAGGAGGCATTGTGCGGGTGATACTTAATGTATTACAAGAGTTGATAGGCTACGGTAATAGCTTAACATCAGGCCGTATACTTGTATGCCTCCCGACGTTGCATTAAAAAATCTGTGTTCATACTTCATAGACCACATTTTTCTTTAAATAAAAATATAATTATTAATTAAAAATCGAACAGTATTACAGTTCTAACGTTCTTTGATCAACTAAAGATTCTTCTTAAGTTATTCTTCAAAAATCCGTAACATTTTGTTACGGAACTCGATAATTGCGCTGAAAAGGTCCAGTTTTTGAATGAATTACCTGTACAGTTTTAGCCCTGCTCAAAACCATAATCTACGTACCCAATTCCCCTAGCACTATTCACACACTCACAGAACTGACGGTAGTCATCAGATTACCGTGAGGTCCATGAAGAGTTCTGTGAGTTTGATTATGTCTTTATTTTCATTTTGTTGAGGACATAGTACGGCATATTTGTCTACATAGATTTTGTATACTTAAATGATTTTATTTAGCCTCTATTTATTATTTATTTCAAATCTTAGGGGAGCAGTTTTTAACATCTAGTAAACCAACTTTTTGAAGTAAAACTTCTTTACTTCTTTTGGGGCTGGTGAATGCGTGACGAGAGCGTTACGAAAATTGTGATCGGGCGAGACGAATGGAAGTTGAGAGGGAGATATAAGTTAGTGAAGATAGAAATGGGCAAGAGAGAGAGGTGCGAGCACACATTTTCTTTCTCTCTTCCTCTCATAGCGAGTAAAGTTTCGTATATCTAAGACACAGTGCAGGCCTATTGTCTGTATCACACTAGGGAGCTAAAAAAGTTTTACTTCAGTCGTGTGGTCTAAAGCACACTCGTTTTTAGGGTTCCGTACCCAAAGGGTAAAACGGAATCCTATTACTGAGGCTCCGCTGTCCGTCCGTCCGTCCGTCAGTCACCAGGCTGTATCTCATGAACCGCGATAGTTAGATAGTTGAAATTTTCACAGATGATGTATTTCTGTTGCCGCTATAACAACAAATACTAAAAAATAGAATAAAATAAATATTTAAGGGGGCTCCCATACAACAAATGTGATTTTTTGCTCGATATTGATAACGACAACAGGTAGACGCTTGAAATTTTCACAGAATATTTAGTTACATATTAACTTTAAGAATAAATAATTAAATTAAAATAAAATAGATATTTAAGGGGGGCTCCCATACAACAAACGTGTTTTTTTTTTGCCGTTTTTATAGATAATGGTACGGAACCCTTCGTGCGTGAGTCCGACTCGCACTTGGCCGATTTTTTTTTAATTATTCCCATACACTGAAAGTGTGTTTAATATTTCCCAATAACTCCTGTAATGCAGGCACTCATGTGTAATATGTGTGATAATAATAAATTATAATACCATAAATTGGATGTACCTTAGGTGCGAAGTTATAAATAGATCATTATAATTGTACAGCTTAATTGACATACATTTATTGTAATGTAAATTTTCTGAAAAGCTGGTAGATCAAAAGTAATTAAAACTATGAGAAATGCATAAAATATACTAAGGATTTATTAAAAAAAAACGTAAGACGTATCTAAGTGCCCGCGAGGATCCAATGTTAAGTTTAGAATATTTATATGTTCATCTTTGTCATTAACTGTTGTCGTCGTAAATATCGGTATTTTGAAATTATGATCCATATTTGTCAATCCCTATTACTTTTATAACATTACCTATAGTGAATTTTGCTAGTATGTTGTCGTGAATATTTTTGTAATGTGCGTGAAATGACATAGTGTTAAACATTTGTTCATGTGTGCGTTCATGACAACACAAAATGTTTTTGCGCGTATTGTAATCGTTTCTATGTATAAGTTACCGCGTCCCCGTCAGATTAAAATGGCAGAATTATTTACTAACAGAATCACGCGTATGGCGCGAAGGTCTAAGGCATTCAACCGTTGTGAGCTCTCATACCGATAACTTAAGAAGAAGAACACATTTTCTGTTCTTAAGAATAGGCGGACTTCTTCCCGCTCTTTTGATGAGTGACATTGGTGTTATATTTGAAATTCTTTAAATATAGTTTTAGTGGTGGTATTTAAACTGGGTTGACTGGGTCTAGGTACCATTCCCAAGTTTTTTTTCAGCACAGTTTCTGAAGCTGGAATATAGAATTAAGATTTTCAAATGGTTCTAAACTGACGACTTGGCTGTATGGGCTAGATCCCTTGGCCTTCCTCCTCGGAGATAAAAAAACATTTTCCCACATTATGGAAAGTGGTGAATCCTGGTGTGAGCATATAATAAAGGTAAAAAATAGTAGGTAAAATTTTGTCATATTGACCTTGTGAGCTTTAGAATAACTTATGGGACCACTGTCGATCTCTTGCTATTGATCTACCTAAAACAAATAACAAACGCAACATGTAGTACAATCAAAGGTTTAGTTTGGGTATAGTGGACAAACAACTTAAAGTCTGATATTATTATTATGAGGAGATGATAATTGGCAGAAGGGATGTAAATCTAATATTCAATATAAATGTCAGTTCGTTACATTAATCTATTCTATTTTTATTCCCCCTCTCGTCCCGTGGGTGCCGTAGGAGTCAACTGAGGTTTTAAAATGAAGATGGGAAAACAAAAATGATGTCGAATGTACTTGTTGTACCCACTCCAGTTTCAGTTGGGAGCTCGGTTTTGGAAGTTGTTGAAGAGTCCGTCTACCTAGGACAAACGGTCCAGGTAGGTTGATCCAACTTCGAGAAAGAGGTCTCTCGTTCAATCCAACTCGGATGGGCAGCGTTTGGGAAATTGCGAGATTTTCTAGTCCAAAATACTCGTACCTCAATGTCTCAAGATGAAAGTCTTCGGCCAGTATGTGTTGCCACTAACGACTTACGGCACAGAAACGCGGTCCCTTACTATGGGCCTCATACGAAAGCTCAAGGTTGCGTAGCGTGCCAAGGAGAGAGCCATGCTCGAAGTTTCCCAAGTATTTTTTCAGCATAGTTCATGAAGCTGGAACATAGAATTAAGGTTTTCAAATGGTTCTAAACTGAAAACTTGGCTGTATGGACTAGATCCCTTTGCCTATCCCCTCGGGGATAAAAAGAACAAAAAAAAAATCACATAATATATATGGCGGTCCAACAATAACAAAAACATTGAAGTGAATCTTATTTCTCTTACAAACAAATTAAAACGGTGTTCATTACATGTTGATGTTTAATTATCTATATTTTATAACAGACAAAATATAAGAATTGTTTTATCTTAAACAGTTTTATTGTGCATTGAAACAAACATTATTCTATGAACAAAAAGTACATTTCGTGATTTGTTTCTCACACTAATTCGTACAAAATAAACTATAATCAGTGAAAGACTGGTGTCATTGTTCGTTTCGTCTACATTGCAGCGTATCGGTAATTGAGTACTTATAGTTTGTAGTTTAGTTTCGGAATAATTTGTGAATTTTATTTGCATTATTTTTGTGCTTGCCCTCGTAAACGTGATAGACCAATATTTATTAATCACGCTGCATACTATATTAAAATAATTGCTGAATTATATTATCTGTAAATAATGCAAGTCACGTTTATGAAAATAGAAAGCAGGCTACAGGCTGAGGAGCTACTGCATATTTAGCATTCTGAATATGGATTTTCAAATACATGCTTTGCTTTTTGCCGATTTATTCATTATTAAATAGTAACAATTGTTTCATTTTCCCATGGCCACATTGTATTTTCTGTGATCTATGCGGTTAAGATATGCAATAGCCAAGCTATATAAATAGTGTGTGTAGTGTGATTTTGGTGTTATTGTTTATATTTTGTAGATTCCAAGTTCAATTCACAATACTAAACATATTGGATAATCAGTATAAATCACAATTGCTCAGATATAAACAAGTCTACATGTAATAAATAAATCATGAAATTTGGGGGAAGGTAAAGTTTGTTAGCTCTTTTAACGCCTTGAGGCCCGTTATATACTTGATGAAGTAACGCGCAGAAAGGGTTAAGTGAAAGCGTATGAAATCAGGTTTCATTCATTATTTTATAAATAGTTATTTACATATGTTTTACGGGTCTTTCTTTACTAAATAGAAATTACTGGATATAAGTCTGTCATGTGATGTGTTATTAAATAATTATGTTTCCTAGAAGCAATTGAAATGTTAGGTAAATAAATGTAAAGAGAACTGTTTTTATTTTTTTTTTCCTCCCATTTATGAATGTTTTTTGTGAAAATTTGGGAATGTGGGAATGGGGAATGATGGGTGTGGCAAGCAAATTCCGTTTTTTTTTATAAATTAAAATACTTTTTTATAAGTACAATTTCAAGTTTTTATTATTAATAATAAAAACTTGAAATTGAACTGAATCAAGAAAAGCTTTTCATTCATGGTCAAAGTAGACTATTTTGTTTAGAATTGGTAATCAATTTCTTTTTATACCACTGGTGGTAAACAAGCGTACGGCCTGTTTGATGGTAAGCAGTTACGGTAGCCTATGGGCATTTGCAAAACCAGTGGTGTCACTGTTGCATTGCCAACTGTCTAAAAACCTCCTCACGCCTTTATTGAAGAAGTCCATGCTGTAGTCCTTAGTGAGCTCATTTCACATCTTTAGATATCTCAGTAGAAAACTTCTCTGGAACTGCACTGTATGTGACCATTGCGCCACCAGTGTATGAAGATGAACTGAAATTAATCAATTTTAAACAATAAAAAAAACAACAATGTGTATCCTAGTACAGAACCAGAATACGAAATCGATTCAAGTGCAACAAGGTGTAAGACAGGGCGACATTATATCCCTGAAACTATTCACTGCATCATCGGAAGATGTCATTAGGCTCTTGGACTGGAAAGGTGTCGGTATAAAAATCAATGAATCTCTCATCGATGTTTATACTGTACAGCATCACTAGCCTTCGATTTGTGGGCGATCTGTGAGCACCAAGGCACTACCAGTGCTGGCAGGCATGTTACCAGTTGGCTTGGAAATACAACAACACGCTTCAATGTACTACAGTTCTAAAAACATGAATCCTGATTTTCTAAAACACCACAATCATAACAAAATACTTAAGACTGTTCAAACCAATTGACGAGGTACTTGAAACTTTGCCGTCTGAATGGCAAGAAAAATGGGAAACTTCTACTAAAGGATGCCACTTGTATCTGTTCTTTCAAGCAGTGTGAGACAGATTAAGTAAAGAGTGGTTAGAAGTCGATCATCCCGTTGCACAATTTTTAACAGGGCGTGGAAACTGTAGAGCGAAGTTTTTTTCTTTTAGACTTGTGTCATCGCCTTAATGTGAGTGTATGTATGTATGTATATCTTCACGCCAAGTCCCTTGCGGGGTAGGCAGAGAGAACCGAGCGCCATAAGACGCGGTCCTTGCATACTTCACTCGCTTCTGTGACGTTCATAGCTCTTTTCATGCACGCTCGCCGGTTCCTGGGGCTTCTGACATCACCTTCTGATAAAACAATGTGATAATGTGAGTGTTCTAAGACAAATCATGAATTCGAGCAAACAGCACATCATGTGATCTGGCAGTGCGATCTCTGGCGTCGGGAGCGATATGTTAAATTCCTTGCGTGTCACAACCGGTGTAGTATACTATTCTGATTTGGTGGCAACAAGGTAGAATTACCAGACGTTTAGGCGGTTCTGCAATCTATATTATTGGAATCGATGTGTTAGGTAACAACTCATAGTCAAGGTCCCAATAGTGTTAGATATTTAATAAACCGTGGTGCACGGTAGTTCAGCTTCACTCGACTAGCCATCTCTTTGAGGTTTTTAAATGCCTTATTTATACTGCTTACTCTCACTTTGCCAAGAGGGGAAGTCAGTTGCAAAACTTCCTACTCCTACAAATTTCTTCTGTTTAAATTCATTGTGAGTTCCAAGGCAGCTGTAGTTTAACCCTCGGGACAGCAATGAACTTCACTGCTCATTGCCTTTTTGGTGATCGTCACTGTTAATTCTGACTACACAGGAGACACTGGTGGGTATGAGTGGTGGGCCTGTCCCGTCGTTAACCTTCGATTTGCCGACAATATAATTATTATGGTGATTGCTGGAAGATCTTAGCGCTACCTATATTCAATGACCTCAATACTGTTATTAGCTAAACAAAAAAAGTTTATCTCAAGATAAACATTTGCAAGACTAAGATCATGCTGAATATCCATATTACACCTATACCGGTTACAATTGGGGACACTAAGCTCAAAGTTGTTGACGAATATGTATTTCCAGGTCAACAGTTGAAACCAACTCAGCTAGGCAGCGTTCGGCTCAATTCCTTGTCCACAATATCGCCTATCAACACCTGAAGACTAAAGTCTTTGAATAGTGATGATTAATAAGAACTTTATTTGTATCAGCTTAAACATACACACACATACTGTTGGATTGCTCCTCCTATAGGTATACGTTACTATTTATATGTTGTGTGTACCGAAACCGTTACAATAATAACTGTGAGTAGCTACGATTCTCTCAATTTAAATATGTCAATCTCTCAATGTTCATTTAATTATTTTCAAAAGCGATCCGCATGCTACCAAACTCCACAGGATCACTTGCTGGGCTAATCTGGAGATCGCCTATAATTTTATCACAATCGGTCCGCCATTTTTGCGTCCATATGAACATACATACATATACATTCATTTTTATATACACTGGCGCTACGCGAACTTAGATGCTTTTGTGACCCAGAGAGAACACCATCATAGGAAAACGTGGTAGTTGTGCCCAGCAACGGTAACCAGGCACTGATTTTTTAGAAGATTTCCCGCCATGGCAACGAAACTGACGTTTCTGTCGCGCGGTCATTCAAATTACAATATCTGAAAATCTATTCTAAATACAAAAGAGAATGACGAGCGTACGCGACCACTTGCCTCAATAAAAGAATAGTCAGATAACATACAATTATGACAACAAAAGCCACCACAGTGGAATATCTTGAAAACGCTTTTGAAAACAAAAACGACGTAAATGTACGAAAATGGGTCATCGAATGAAGCATTGCACGCGACCAGCGGACTTAGACCTTTGAGAATCCACGGAGCCCGTAAAAATATAGAAGGTATAAAAATGGATGAGAGTTGTAGTTAGTAATGGCGTAGGTACGGGACGTTCACGACACGATTCGCACGACCAGGCAGAGCTGGAATCGATGCAATTGTTTTCTTTGTGTGCCAACGTCGACGGACGCTCGTCGGGTTTTTAACACGAAATTCTGTCAGTGATGTTCCTACTGAAAAAATGCTTTTTAATGTCACTGATAATTGGGAATTTCGTCAGTGCTCCAACCTCTTTCAAATGAAAGCGTAGATAGGTTATTTTTTTTAACCAAATTCAACAACGGGTGATGCTGTTATTGCTCCGTAGGTTGTTCGTACCGATGTCGTAGATTACGTACTACGTATTTTACGGGAATGATGAAGTTTATTTATTTTACTTCTATTCTATTTTTAGTTATGTGGCTCCATCATTAATTATTAACGATGATTTTGCCAATGTCGAGGTTGAGAAAGCCACGTTCCGGTTGGTGCGACTATTGATCGGTAGCGAATAGCAAGTGGCCGCTGAGTGATCTAAAACAACACAACATATAGTTAGTACCATTTCTAGACACATATATTAGTAGTTAGTATAGAGGGGAGATTTAAAAAGGGGAGACATAACATGATCTACTTAACAAAAGGATAATGAATGAGACTCACAGATAAATATTGTTAGTTTTTATAAATTTGACCAGAACTGAGATAAAAGGAGAATACACCAGGGTGAATAGATAGGAGACATTAACAGGGCGAGGGATATTATGAGGGAGCATGTCATACAAAGATACCTGGAGTTTTGGACAACTAAAGAAAAGATGCTCAAGGGTTCCCTCTTCCAAGCCGCACTCGCATAAAGAGCTATCAAGAATTTTTATTTTCGCTAAAAACACTGGGGAGCAAACATGGCCAAGACGTAACCTAATAATAGCCGATGTTGGATGCTTGTCAAAATGGCGATATTTGAAGAACCACGGTTTGATAGGAATGTCAGTCTGGATTTTGAAGTAAAATTTTGCATGTGTGGCTCTTCGTCTCTGCCATAGCCCATCCCAATCTCTCTTCAACCGCACATTAGCCTGCATTCTAAGGTCTCTGGAGAAGTTGATGTAGTACTTATCAATACCTAACTGAATTGCTTCTTTAGCACATCTATCTGCCGTTTCATTGCCGGCAATGCCCTGGTGTCCTGGGATCCAAGCCAAGACCACCTCTAAGCCTGAGGAGTGACATTGGTATAAAGTTTGTCTTATGGCTAAAATAAGAGCAAAGTTATCTTTGGCATGAAAAGGGGACTTGATTAGATCTTGAAGGCAACTCTTCGAATCTGACAATATTAAGGCTTTGGGGATGTGATGGGATTCTATATAGGAGACAGCTTCAAGGATAGCTGTGGCTTCGCCTGTGAAGACGGAAGACAGACGTGAGCATTTTAAGCTTAAGATTATATGGTATTTGGGAATCCATACTGCAGCTCCAACATCACTGTTCTCTGAAGGTTTGGATGCATCAGTATACAATCTAAGCCAATCGGTCCAGTCCTTTTCGAGTAATCTGGAGACCACTTTATTTGAGTCAGCGGTCTGTTTATTAACACCTAGATCCAGGATAATATGCGGCTGAAAGACAAGAGCTGCGTATTGGATAATATACACTGGATTTTGATGAAATTGCTTTACAGGCAGGGTAACTTCCTTATAGCTCCTATAGCTATTGATAAGAGGGGTTGGAGTTTTATGGGTCCAGTATGGGGAAATCGGGACGGACTGAAGGAGACGCTCTAGGATCTCTGGCAAAGGGTGCGAGGAGTTTTGGATGGATTTATAAAGGAATCTGTCCGCTAAATATTGTCTACGTAGGTGAAGAGGAGGGTCTAAGCATTCCATCTGCAGGGCTAACGTTGGGGAGGATTTCATAGCACCTGCGATAATCCGCAGACACCTGGACTGGATTTTGTCTAGTTTATTTAGTGCCATTTTACTGCATGGTTCCCATAAAAAACAACCATAATCAAAGTGGCTGCGGACTATCGCATTGTATAACATTTTTTGATTGTAAGGATGGGATCCCCATCTTACTCCTGACAGAGCTCGTAAAACATTAATACTGTTTTCCGTTTTACTGCAGATGTAGTTTAGATGGTGTAACCCTGATAATTTGGAGTCCAAAATGATGCCTAAGAATTTTACTTTTTCCTGAACTTTTACATTTTCGTTTTTAATTTTTAGAACAAGGGGGGGGATTACTCTTTTCCTCGTAAATGCCACAGCGCTGCATTTGTTAACGGCTATAGTTAGACCATGTGCGACAAGCCATTCATTTAAGTGGAACAGGGCTGAGTTAAGGTTGGAACAGGAATCAGGAAAGGAGGAAGAACGAGAGTAAATAAGAATATCATCTGCATATTGCAGGATTTTACAAAAACTAGTAACGGACAGGTCTAGGTCTGATGTATAAATGTTATAAAGGAGAGGACTAAGAACCGAACCTTGAGGTAGACCTTTCCAAGTGTGACGGGGTGGTAAGAGCTCTCCGTTAACACGGATACAAATAGAGCGGGACATGAACATCTTGCATATTATGTTGACCAGTCTCTCAGGGATACTCAGCTGTAGCATTTTCTGCCTGAGCACTGGAAGCTGGACATTGTCATATGCAGAGGCTATATCTAAAAAGACCCCAATCACATGTTGGTTTTCTGAGAAAGCAAGTCTAACCTCAGATGTAAAAATACTCAAGCTGTCACTGGTTCCCATACCGCGTCTGAATCCATACTGGCTTCCACTTAGCAGTGTTCTGTTTTCAACAATCCACTCCAGTCTGATTTTAACCAAGTGCTCTAAGATCTTAGCTAGGACAGATCGAAGAGCTATGGGTCTATAGGAGGAGGAAACTGAGGGATCCTTACCCGGCTTTGCAATAGGAATGACAATTTCGGAAGACCAGGAATGTGGGATATTCCCCGATAGGAAGATATGGTTTAGGATTTCAAGGAGAATGATTTTTGAAGAGGTAGGTGCTTTACAAATGAAGGAGTATGGGATACCGTCAATGCCTGGGCAGGAATCCCTCAAGTGGTCTAAGGCACAGTGCAGCTCCGCTAGTGTAAAGGGGTCATTCATGCTATCCTTTGTGGTTGGGGGTGAAGGAGATAGGAAGCAGTCATGATTAGGGACATATGGAGGGGCTAATTTATTAATGAAGTCTTCTAACCATGGAGAGGGGTCCTTAGATTGGTTATTTTGGATAGAATAGGAGCAGCGGAAATTTTTGATCTTCTTCCAAACGAGGGCAGGAGGGGTTCTAGGAGATAGGGATTCGCAGAACTTTCGCCAACCAATTTTTTTTTTCTTTGCTAAGAGCCTGGTTGTGCGTGCGCAGGTTTTTTTATATGCTATGTAGTTACCCATATTGGGGTTGGATTCGTATATGTTTTCAGCCTCCTTTCTCTCCTTTACACTATCGGAGCATGCAGAGTCCCACCATGGGGGTGATGAGATTCGGTTACGGGCAGAATTTTTGAGAGGGATGGTCTCATCTGCTGCAGACAAGATGCATGAAATGAATTCTTCATAGCAGGCAAGGAAGTTGTTCTCATCGACAGGAGAGAGGGAAGATAATTTGACCTCTAGACAGCTTGAATATTTAGACCATTCGGCTTTGTGCGTGTTATATTTAAGAAGAGGCTTAGGACTAGGGGCGGGAGTGAAGGAGCTTTGGATAGAGACCAAAATAGGAAAATGATCACTACCATGGGAGTTAGGGAGGACAGACCAAGAGATGATGGGGACTAGGGCAGGGGAAGCTAGAGAGAGGTCCGGGACACTTGGATTCAGGGCTGGGGATACTCTACGAGTGGCAGAGCCATCATTCAGCACGCACAAATTATGAGTATCTAGGAGGTCTAGAAATAAGGATGAAACGGGATCAATGGAGCTAGAGCCCCAAAGGGTGTGTCGGCAATTAAAATCTCCTAGCACAATCATTGGATTGGTGAAGTTGGAAATAAGGGAATTTAATTCTGAAATAACTTGTGGGGATGGGTGAGGAATATATACAGATATCAGGGAAATGCCAATGCATTTAGCGCCAACTACATGTAGGTCAGGACTGTGGGGAGGAATGGGGATTTGGGTAAAAGGAAAGGAGTTGGATATGAAAAGGGAACAACCAGCACGACCGTCGCCCCTATCGTCCCGAAGACACGAATAACCCGAAACCCGAAAACGAGAATCTGGTCTCAGCCACGTCTCCGAGACGGCAGCAGCAACAGGTTTCCACTGATTAAAAAGGTGAATAATATCTTGTTTTTTGAGCCTTATACTCCTACAGTTCCACTGCAGAAGTTTTCGCTCCATTTTGATTAATTAGTGCTGATAGCAATTCTTGTATCAAGCTGATGACGTTGGACGGTAAGGAGTCGCTGAATTTTGAAATCATATTTAGTAAGGAGCATACTAGCAGTTCTATAAGATTATCATTTGGAGTTATGACTGGTGTAGGACTATCTATTAAAGCGCACCCATTGGGCTGCACAGACTCGGGGGATCTAGTAATAGAATTATGAGCAGCATGGTCATAAGACTTACTGGGGGATGACTTAGGGGTGGGAGAATAGAAAACGGTTTTCTTATAAGAATGGTGTAGGTTAGAGGAGGCCACAGGGAAGGTTGGAAAAGCATTTTGTGATTGGGTGGGAGTAAAGAGGGGTTGCGATTGAGGCTTTGGGCTGGAAGTAATATCGGCGTATGATCGCTTACTGATTGGCAACCTTTTAGAAGCTTCGGTGTAACTAATGTTCTCCTCGGACATAACAATTTTAATAGATTTCTGTCTGCCATGTTCAGGACACCTGGGGTCGATGGCAGAGTGATTGCCATTTTGACATAAAAAACAAGAAACACTGTCCTCATTCACATCACATGTGTCGCCTGTATGAGGTTGTGCACATTTGTAACAGCGAGGTTTAGATCTGCATTGGGTGCGAATATGTCCAAATCTACAACAGTTTCTGCACTGGATGGTTGGTAACATGTAAATATGCACATCCATTGCCATGTGATAGCAAAATATTTTGTGTGGCAGTATTTGTCCCTGGAATGTTAAGACTACGGTTGTAGAAGGAACCCATGAGACTCCTGAATCTGATCGTTTTTTAATATTCAAACTCCTCGCTTTAATAACCATGCCACAGTCACGGGGAGTTGAGATGCTTTTAACTAACTCCTCTAATGTCCAATCTGTGGGGATGGAACGTACAATGCCCATGCGTGACACCTGGAATTTGGGTATAGTAGATGTAAATTTTTTTTCTGCCAGCAAAGGATTTTCGGTAAAATTGTTGGCATCTGAAGCACTTTTAAAAGAAACTGCCATTTTACTACGACTTAGCGTTTTGATTCCGCCGTCAACGATTCCTCTGAAATTGTTTCGATGAATGAATTGAGCGAATTTCAGTGATCGAATCGTTGGGCTGGAGGTGGTACCGGGATCTTCGCGGGTTACGTGGACAGTGTATGGACCAGGGTCAGTCTCCGAGTACTTGAACGAAGAGTCATCTTCGAATCCGGGTCTCGTGTATACGGACTGATAGGAATTAGATGGAGAAAAATTTTTTTTAGCATCACTTTCCAGTACGTCATCGGCATGTCGTTTGTTTCTTTTCTCCTTATTTGGATCAGACACCGATATCTCAACATCCAGAGGAACAAGGCCTCCCCCGTCAGGGGGGTCCTCGTCCATACCGGAGTCAAGAACTTACTAAAAGGTTAGTATTCTTACCTTATATCCAACCTAAAACCACCACCAACACAAAATAAACACAAAACTGAGAAAACTCAGCGGGAAACCGCGATAAAACAAGAACTTTATCTCAACCACGTGTGTTAAACAACACAGCGACGAGCAAAATCCATTTATTTTACTTGTGCATCTATATTGTAATGTCTAACAAAGTGGTTGTACGTTGTTATATGGAAAGTATTTTAATAGAATTCCGTTTCAGAATGATCAATACACTTACTTTTAATAAATTTAACTGTTAGATTTCTGTTACAAATAAAATGTAATTTACCGATTTTCATATCATAAAATAACAAATCAAATATTATATCGTCGTATTGTTTTGTTAATGAAAATCTTATTACAAAAAAAAATTACCTTTTTAACCTACTTTTCTGGCAGCAAGCTGACGGGGTCGCAGTTCTAACCGAACCTACTATTCTGGTGGCAGCTCGTTTCTGATGGCGATGGGAGGTTCACAGTTTAAACCTAATCTACTTTTGTGGTAGCGATTTCTAACCTATTCTAACGTATCTTACGGTTAGCAAATTGATTTAATAATGTTTTATGTAATATTTCCAATTAAAATTTGACTTTTTTGAAAATATTCGAAGAATTCAAAATTCAATCTTGAATCGATTTCGTTGAAATAATGAAATAACAATGACAATGAATTAATCAGTCTTCTTTAATCTTTCATTACTTACAAAACATAATTATAAAAACATCTTCATTAATTAACTAAATAAACTTTGAATAATTCGAACAAAAATAATATTTTCTATCACTATTGCAATTTGCAACGGAAAACAAAAATAAACAAAATAAACTTCCTAACACAATAAACTTATAGGTAGGTAAGTACTGGAAATAAAAATAATTAATATTTTTGGTTGACAGACACCTGCATTAAAAGTTCAGTTTCCTTCAAAATTGAGTTGTAAAACACTTTACAAGTTGCTTGAGATTAAATTCTACAATCAACATATTAGCTATAGTGTCCAGCGACATATAAAAATGTAGACATGTTATACACCAACAATATTGTATTTTAAAATGGCGCAAGTAGCACTATATCTACGTTCACTTTGCTCTAACAAAGAGACAAATGATAGGGCAAACTTGTCGTTAGAAAGAGATGAATATTAAGACATTATATATATTGTGGCGAAGTACGTATAGGCGCGACGCGAGAGCGTGTCCAACTGAATGCGAGTTGGTCGATTACCTTACTTTCGTATTGCCGTTCTAGAGCGTGTACGACGTATCCATCTATTACTGTAAAAACATCTTAGATAGTGTCTACATGTAATCTGTTGTGTTCTTTTGACCATTGTTGACCAATCAAGAGAGACAAAACACTTTCGACTTAAGACCAGGAATGGAAAAATAATATTGACAAAGTGTAAGGAATTCTGAAAAGCAATCTAGATATTCTAGATTATTCATTGATTTAAAATAGGCTACCCATTTTTTTATGTTCTAACAGCTCCTTGAAATCATCCTTCTTTTTATTGTTTAAAAATGTTTTTAGGTTTTGAATTTGGTCAAAACATTTGCTAATCATCAACTTTAACGTCACTTTGTGCTTGAATACTTATAGTTTCCGAAACTTGACTCCATTCAGGAACGTGTTTTAATGTCGGTTTTTTAATGGGGCGGCGGGACGAGGACGCTCGGCCTTTGGCTTGGCCGAGGCATGCCGCCGAGGTGCTCGCTAGGGATGTTACGGTCAAATGTAAAAAGCCTAACAAAAGCCGGACAGTCCAGACACCATCTAATTTGCCCGGACACGCATGCAAAAAGCCTAACTGTGTCCGGCTTTATCGATGATGATGATAATCTTATAATATGGGTAAGTTGTAATAGGCAAAAGATAATACGATCGAGTTTTAGAATAATTGTAATTCGAACAGAAATTTTAGGTAAAATTTACTAATTTAGAATAAGATACGATAGGGTACCGTGCATATTCCAATTACTTTTAATAAGCGCCTGGTAAAATTGTTTATCTTTACATTAATTTATAATTATCCGAATTTAAATTGTTCCAAAGCGTAAGGAAACACAAGTGTAATGGAGTACCATTACAATTGTGTTTCTATAAATGGTTGCAAGCCAAATTAAACAATACGCTAATGACATACGATTCAAATTGAAATGTTTATTTTTCAGCGTTTATGTAGGTTAACAGAGTAAACTTTTATGGTATGGCACTTCTATGATAAGCAGTAATCGTTTTATTGCACGTGTCCATAGGCTACGGTACGGTGTGTCAACCGTGTGTGATTGCATACCCTGAGACTGAGAATTCTCGGTAAAAAACTTCCCTCAGGATGAATTTCCAGCCGTTAGCGGGCGGTGTGATTGTAAAACGGGCTTATTGGCACCATATCGAACAATTCCTCACCATCACAATTATTAACACAACTTATGCACCTTTGTGCAACCGGTTAAACG
Organism: Pyralis farinalis; assembly: GCA_947507595.1. Lineage (NCBI taxonomy): Eukaryota > Metazoa > Arthropoda > Insecta > Lepidoptera > Pyralidae > Pyralis > Pyralis farinalis. The sequence goes on along the minus strand of OX382277.1, from coordinate 13,373,749 downwards.
CATAAACGCATAAATCTCTTTGAAATCAAGAGCTCCATACCGTGTGTAAGAATAAGATCATCGACAAATAACACAGCTCGTCTTTGTTCCAAATCACAACAATATCCGGGCGAGTACAGTACTCCACGGTCGATCTGATTTGTAACTTGTATAACAAAAATTTAATCATCGGTTCTATAATCTAGTAATGAATGCTATCAATTGACAACATATGATTTATATGCAGCAGAATTAGCGTCGGGAACAGCACAGAGCCTTGTGGGATGCCAGCATTAACCCCCATACTATCAGAGCAGCACCCATCAACAATAGCATTTATGCATCGCTAGAATAAGAAGCACCATTACACAAATCCTCGGGCAGCCCGTATGCATCTTTGATTGTAGATCCTGATGCCAGACCTGATTTAACGTCTTTCCTATATCTACGCTGACAGCTAAGGGCTCACCTTAATTCTCAATCGCCAAACCCAAAGGGGGTGTAAGATACACTATCATAATAAGATCACCCATCGAGTGACCATGGCGGAAGCCATTATCCTGATCATGTCGTTATTCTTTAGGTATGCCAGGAATCGAGTGTTTATCACATACTCTATCACCTTGAAACGAAAGGAGGTTGTAGCGATAGGCCTGTAATTCTAATCTATTGCCCTTTTTGTGCACCAGAGACTTATTAACTATGTTCCACGAAGACGGAATTTGTCCAGTGGAGTATTAGAACGCGAAAAGGTGCATCAATAGGCACAGAATACAACTCGTGCGCTCCGCACAGTACCACTGCCGTTATGCCGTCTGGCCCACTTGACTTAGGAATGTCGTGAGAGAGCTTCGCCGCGCCCGCCGGACACCTCGCTGTGTGATTGAGACTTCCAGCATTGAGCTTTCGTACCACAGGATTGTAGGCGGTACACTCTATCCGTCATTCATATTCGAGTTGGAGGCGAAGAGACTTTCGCTACATGATTCAAAGCGATGAAACTTCAAACTTCGCTTACAATCGTATTGCTGGGACGCAAAACGCGAGCGATGCTCCTTGTGTGTTAACACATAATTTTAAGTAATTTGGTTACTGTAAATACTTTTCTTAACTTTTGAAATGATAGTTGCCAATTGGTAAAAAAACAATAATCGAGTTACTAAATTAAAGATTATTTTAACAATATTTTAAGTAACAGCAGAGCAGTAGTGAGTAGTGCATATCCTAAAATTATTAAGATTTTATTTTAATTGATAGTTAAACAGTTTATATTGGAGGCACCTGGGAAAAAATTAACAATAATAAAAACTTAGCCGGCAAAAAGTGGCTCAGAAATTTCATCAAGTGAAACCCTGAAATCTTTGTCCGTAAAGCACAATTTATGAATTCTGCAAGAGCCCAAAAATTAAACAAACAAATAGTCTCCCAGCATTTTAAAGCCATCAAGAAATATTTACGATGAGTTAAACATTTCTAATAATCTTGAACGTCTATAATATGGGCGAGAAAGGCTGCCGATTGACCCTATATCACCAACAGAAAGTATTAGCTGCAAAAGCGACAGAAAAAGTTCATTTCATAGCAGAAGAGCACGCCGAGAACGTTACAATTGCAGTATGTGTTAATGCTGTGGGTATAATACTTATGATAATTTTTAAAGGCAAACACCAAGCGAGAATTCAATGTCAATTTGCCTACTGGTAGTTTGGTCAAAAGGGCTCCTAAAGGCAGTATAACCACTGACCTTTTCGTCCATTTTACGAGTATTAATCACTACCAAATTTAAGTAACCAGGAAAATGTTTGCTAGTTATGATGGAGCTTCCTCCCATTCGGACGCGGATTGTAGACGCGACTGACGAAAGTAACATCGTTTTATAGTGCCTTCCTTCCAACACAACCCATGAGTTGCAGCCACTTGATAAGTCCGTTAATAAATCATATGAACATTAGTGGGATGTACCTACTATTATATGCTTATCAGCATCCGGGACGCAAACTCACAAAGACACTATTTAATAATTTTTTCAAAAAAGTTTGTTCCAAACCCAATGGCATGACCCAAGAAAATATCACAAATGCATTTAGAGCACTGGACTCTACCCATAGGATCCAAATGCTATCCTGAATGAAGCATTTGCGCCTTCCATACTTACGCCTGATCCACAGCGTAGTAATCAAAGTGATTTAATAGAATCGCACCCATCCCTCCCGTTTCACAATAATAGCTAATAAATATCTGCAATATCACTATCATTATCGATAGTGATATTGCAGACTACGAGAATAATTTAACTAGTATGTCACCATCTGTAATTAATTTATAATGTTTATACATGATTGGTAATTGGTATCGATCCTAGCAATTCCCAAAAAACAAGAGAAAATCGGTAGATTACAGTAGTTCTATATCCAAATCCATCGTTGAAGATACCATAGATCAGTCTAGTAGATCAACTCCCAAAGGAAGACATAATTCTCGAATGCTATACAAATATACCTTTGTTCTTCCCGTGTATAATAATAATGTATCGTTCTTTAACCCAATACCTAGAATGTGCCGGAAGTACCTATAATGAGGTCTCTTATAATAATGATCTTGATATTGTCAATAACCATTGTCTATGTTTAAAAAAAATATTAAAAAATCCTCCGTTTTACCTCCTGTTATTAATATCATCAACTGTGTTTCTTTTTTTTTCAAGGGTTTATTTTTATTTATTTTCATGTTTACAACTAAGTTCACTCCAAGGTATTTTCTATCCTTGTAATTCTGTTAATTTAGTTATTTTATTTCTTAGTACAGTGTACTGACTTACTAGATCGAATCGTTATGCTAACACGCCCAGGATAGCAATCTAGATCATAAATAACTATATGATATTTGTTCTATCTAAACTCTTATTTCACTGTGATTGTTATCTGTTGTGTTGCTTGAATAAATAAATACCTTGCAGGAGTATCTACTCAAGTTCAATTTTTTATTAACTCCTTCACATTCTGACCGTGAAAATAATAATATAGACAATGCACCTTTTCGAAGTTATTTTCATTATCGTAGGAATATTAACATTTATTCATCAACTTCAGATTCATCTGAAGAAAAAGAAAATGCTTCACTGCTTCGTGAGCAAAATCAGTTTGATTCTGAAGATGATGTACAAACATCGCAACTGAAATTGACTTCACACAAACTGCATTTCCGTAACTAATCCCAACGTCAAACTTTGCTACAATAAACAGTAAACCAAGGCGTAAAGCATTGAATTATATAGGGCAAAGAATTACGAAAGACTTGTTTGATAGAAAACTGAAAACACAGACCCACAAAAACAGGTAAGTCGCGCGAAACAAAAGAGTACCAAAATTATACAATTAGATAATAAGCCAGAAAAAAGAAGAAGTAGAGGTAGAAGAGAAAAAAGGACAAAGACGGGCCAAGTACAACGTTCAGAAAAGGAGATACATTGAAAAGAAGAACGGCAGAATAAAGATAGGATGCAGAGAAGAACAGTTTTAGACAATTGGTATTGTGAAGCCTGTATAACTGAACTTGCTGCTGATATGCGACAATGCAAAGAGTGCATGGCTTGGTAGGTATCATAAGAAATACGTTGAATTAACGAAGGAAGGTGATGAGCAGTTTGTGTGTCCAAACCGTAACTAGGAGTTTAATTCTTTTTAATTGTTGTTTTCCATATGTTAGGTCCTTATTATAAAAACTAAACTGGCAATTTTAATTCATATCAAAAGTGAAAAACCCAAACCTATTAAAGCCCATCCAAAAATTTCTACCAAAAGTCTGAAAATTTAGATTTAAGTGTTGATTTTGTTAGTTTCGTTGATTAAGGTGATGAACGTACGATTTTTTTTTGTATTTGTAAAAATATTTTTATTTTATAATACTCGTATGTTTAAATTTTGTTAGTTCTAGGATTTCCCAAGGGCAAATTATGATTGAATTAAAACAATTTAATGTAGATTTATAGTACCTACAGCCGGCTATTTTATAATTCCTTCTTTTTTGGACTTGTTAATTTTGTTTTTATCTAGACATAAAGCATTTATATAGCGGGTCTATTGGTGTCTTACACTAGTAGCGCCAGGGGCGTCACCCTATAAAGATTTCTTCACGTCTTTTTTGTAGAACCTCATGCTGTAGCCACTTGGGAAAAATCGCGGCACGGAGTTCATTTCGCAACTTAAGAATTCTCGGAAGGAATCTTGTCTGGTACCGACCAGTACGCGACTTTATCGCTTCTATGTGATGATGAATTTTTCGTCGAGCGGTGCGATTTTCGAAGTCCAAATTGATTGGTTTGAGCTTTGTATCAGTGAGCTTTGTATCAGTGTGAAAGCAGACTGAAGAAATAATATTCAAGATGATTTAGTTACTCAATTGTAAAAACATTACCGTCCATTTGTGAAAGTTAACCATAATTCTGATATTCATAGCTAGTTTAGTGGCTAAATTATTTAGAACCTTTCAGAACATGTATATTTTTTCTCAATATAGGTAAGTAATATGTTAGACGCGCAGAATATTATTTAACTACGGGATTACTAAGTGAGTTTGAAAGTTGTAAACTATAGAAGGTAAGGAGACTGTCTCACGTATCCTCGAGGCATCACATCAAACAATTAAGAGTTTATCTCCGAGTTAGGAGCTCGACGGCGATATATTGCGAACTTGATTACTTTTTCCGTTCCGCGAACTAATAAAAGTTGACCAGCAACTTCAAGTTTTATTTTTAATTGAAACACTTGGGCCTTTATGACTAAGCATTACAACCCATCTTTATCGCATCATAAGTACGAGTATAAGCGTAGGTGTCATTTCTGTTAAATTCGTCTTACAAGGCGGTTGGAATTATGATAGGAATTAATACATTCCATGGGTCCATAAACTTACTATAAAGAACAGTATGATAAAGAAGTGTGAAGCAGATGACAAATATTTTACTAAGCAAACAAATTATCACGTTTTCAGGAAATTGTGTAGATGATGATGGCAGGTTCAAACTTAAATTGAGAATTATGATGACAGAAAGGTCAAGATAATATTACTTATCATAATATATATTCGAAATTTAACTTGGAGATAATTTCTAATGTTGGGTGAGTGACTTAAATACCTACAGTTTTGCTATCTGCAATTATTGATTTGGCAGATAAATGTTGACTAAAAATTATGACTAAAGCAAACGTCATGAACTTTCCTGCCTACCTGTTTTATTGTGATATAGATAGAGGCCTCAGTTTTAACATATATATTAAAACAACGAATGAGATCGATTGAGTTAGTGAAATCTTATAGAACCAGAAACTAAGTTAAGATATCGCTAACTCTGATTCTTTCTACGTCAATAATGGACTGGAAGGGAAGTTAGCTGCGGGCGAGTTATCAATTGTATCTCCAAAGTTGAAAACTTGCTTTTTCATTCATTATTGCACGTAGACCGAGAGGAAATGCTTAATGGTTTATTCTCTTGGTCGCATTTTGATATAAAAGCTGAACTTTGTCGACATCACAGACATCTTGCGGCTTTTTATTTGTTCCATAAAGTGCAATTTTTGCAAAGTTGAATGTCTGGCTCTAAATGGATTTGAATTTGTAACATTCAATGGAGATATTGTGTGCGATTTATTAGAGAAATAATTGTTGATGTTGGAGTATAGGTACTCGATGGTGTAATCCTAAGTTATTGTTGCTTATCTGCAGATTTGATTATATAGCAAACACTTTCAGTAATGGAAAGTATGATTTATATCATAGTACACAATGCAAAGGATAATAACTATTAGTATTTCTTTAATACTACTAAGGTAACAAACAAGAACGGCCTGCCCGATGGTGAGTAGTTACCTTAAACTGTGAACTAAGTTCGACTAAGTGGTAGTCGACACCGACGCAGCTGCGGAGTCTAGACCTGCCTTGGATACTCGTTATTACCATAAAAGTACGCTACTTTTCTGTTCTTCTTAAGTCTAAATCTTAGGCTACCTACGCTGCACTGAATTTTATCACAATCGTTTCAGTGATTTAGTCGTGAATGCACCTTTTCAAGCAGACGTATTTCCCCATTTAGGAAACTTATTACGTAGTGCCTTAGGCTTATATCTCTTGTTAGAAACCTTACTTGCTAGTGGGCAGTTTACATACATATACATGCATTGCGAAGAGTTTGAGGTCTTGTAAGCCGATTCTACTACAAAACTGCAACTGCACTGCAGCGCGGCGTGTGTCAAAAATGCGTCATTTTTACGTTTCGTCAAGCGATCTGACAGCAGCGACGTTTAACAAACGTCAAAATGTACGCATTTTGACACACGCCGCGCTGCAGTGCAGTTGCAGTTTTTTAGTAGAATCGGCCTACTGTTCGTTTTGAGTCACACTCAATTCGTAATCTGACTTATTAGTATATGTTCAAATTAAAAGAAAAACTTATAAAGATGATTTAATCAGATTCCTCGTTCTCCTCTTCTTCTTAGTGTTATCCCGTTATCCTAATTCATTAGGATTGGCGGTGTTCGCTACTTAAGCCTGAGGATTTGGCGAAGATACTGATTTTTATATGGATATCATTGATATGCAGCAAAAATAGCGTCGGGGACTGATTTTAACATGGAGTGACTGCTGTTTTCCTTCATCGACGAACATGTAATAATTGCAAATATGTACATAAATCCGAAAACACAAATTTAGTGGTCATGTCAGGATTCGAACCGGGGACGTCTGGTCACAACGTTGGTTCTTATCCACTAGGCTATCACTACTGCAATATTTATCAAGGTTAAATGGACACGCAAAATGGACGTGTAGGTAGTTGAGGTGGGCGGTAGGGTGGCGCGCAAGTCCGGAACTCCAACTCGCCATTGTTCGTATAAACGATTCTCTAACAGTTTCCTGTAGGAGCCGATTGTTTGGATGCCACGTTCACCTGTTGGTGTGACGTAGATTAAAATAACTTATGACGTGTATTTTATCTATCGCTTTGTTAATTGTGGTTTATGCAGTTTATATTTTATGTATAAGTAGTCTATACTGTAAGAAAATATTAAAGTTTTTTTTATACTACGTCGGGAGGCATACAAGTATACGGCCCACCTGATGTAAAGCGGTTAGGAACGCTTAGCTGTAGCCTATGAACGCTTGTAATATATCGAGTATCACACGCGCGATGGCACCTCTACTGTTAACACAGCAACTCCTTAGGAGCTTACTGGTGATCTCACTCACACGCATGAACACAACAACTATAAAAGACAAAGTTCAATCTTGTGGACGTAAACGTTAAAAATTAAACACGTATGTTTCTAGATTACTCTTGGCGATATTTTTAAAGTATGAGAAAAATGATTGATATAAGATAGATCGGGTACATCGATTCCATCTTACAAAAGAGCTTGCTCTTGATGACTTCTTGTGTTCCTGCGAGTGATTGAGGTTACCAGAAAGATGCTGAAGAATTGCTGCGTTGGCACGCGCGAGCGATACTATTTGTAGGTATATACGTGTATAGGCTATTGAAATCCTATTAAAAAAAATCGGCCAAGTGCGAGTCGGACTCGCGCACGAAGGGTTCCGTACCATTATCTATAAAAACAGCAAAAAACGTTTGTTGTATGGGAGCCCCCTTAAATATTTATTTTATTCTATTTTTTAGTATTTGTTGTTATAGCGGCAACAGAAATACATCATCTGTGAAAATTTCAACTGTCTAACTATCACGGTTCATGAGATACAGCCTGGTGACAGACGGACGGACGGACGGACAGCGGAGCCTCAGTAATAGGGTTCCGTTTTACCCTTTGGGTACGGAACCCTAAAAACCGTCAACTGCCAGTCCGACTCGCGCTCTGAGGGTTCTGTAAAAAAATATTTTTGTAAATTATCGTCGCATAAAAGTATTTTTTTTTTTGTGATGGAACCACAAATTTTCGGTTTCCGGATTTATTCCTTTACTTGTGCTATATATATTGTTTCTTACCAAATTTCATGATTCTAGGTCAACGGGAAGGCTATAGGTTTTGAATTCCTAGCGAATGTTAAAGTATCTATTCGCATAAACGAGGCATAAACAGCTGTATCATTAGATTGCGTTAACTTAGAAGTTTGATTTTTTCCTGCTCGAAGGGACTACAGATCTGAGTATTTTGATATTAATTTCAGCTTGATATCTCCACCCGTTCCTGAGAAAAAGTGTCATGGCAGACAGACGGACAACAAAGTGATCCTATAAGGGTTCCGTTTTTCTTTTTAAGATCCGGACCCCTAAGACGAACTGTTAAATCACGTGAATTAACCTACACGAAAAACTGTATTTCCGGAGAATCCCAGAACTAGAGTTTCACATAGGTACGTGGTTGTAGGTGAATAATGAAAATAACTGGGATTGTATTACATTCCTTTAAAAGAAGGACGAGCAGGTAAACAGACAAGGGGCAGTAACACCTCGGCCCTTTGTTATTTGCAGAATTTTAATAGAAAGGTCCCGGCTCCCTGACATGGCAAAAGGGTAAACAGTAGCTCGGACTTGTTCAACTAAACTTTACGCTAACATGTTTGGCAAATGCTTAACACATTAACCAAAATAAGTCTGTGAACTGATTACATACCGCGATGCGGCATGTGGTGATACACGCTGGGGACAGTTTGATAATGATTTTGCTAAAAGCGGAAATCTTGTTCTAGCAACCAATTTTTCGAATTATTAAGAACATTTATTCTGTTTTGTATTCTGTCGGTAATGGTACTATTGCGAAATGTGTCAGAATTTGAAATGGCTATTGCATAAGAGGTACCTATTGGTGTCTGCTATAACTACGGTTTCTGATCGCTATGTTCAACAAGCCGTGGTTCACTGAATGATCTATTAAACAAAATGTCAGGAAAAGAAACACTAGTGTAAGTGATTCCTTCTTAATGTTTTTATTATTTATGTTATTGAATCCGACTTCAGTGGCGGTGTTACAGATTTGAAACTTCAATCTAGTACATTTCGCAAATACTATGACTTTGATCTTGATTTCGATAGTGGGCAGACAGAACTTAAATATTCCACTGCAATGGTAAAAAATATTTTATAGATAGTATATATGTATGTTATATATATATCTTCACGCCAGGTCCCTTGCGGGGTAGGCAGAGAGAACCGAGCGCCATAAGACGCTGTCCTTACATACTTCACTCGCTTCTGTAACATTCATAGCTCTTTTCATGCACGCTCTCCGGTTCCTGGGGCTTCTGACGTCACCTTCTCATAAAACACGACCAATTTGGTCATGGTAGGTTAGTCTCGGTCTTCCTCGGCTCCTACGTCCTTCCAGTTTTGCATTGTATATCTGTTTCGTCATTCTTTCGTCCCGCATTCTTTCTACATGTCCCAACCAACGGAGCGTGCCTTTTCTTATCTTAACACCGACACTCTCTTTCAGACCAACTCTTTCTCTCACGTATTTATTACGCGCAATGCTCTCATATCGACCGCATTTATGTTTTCATGCTCTCTCTCTGCCATACCCAGCTCTCACTTCCATAAGTTAGCGATGGGATTATATTTTATAGATAGTGTATTGTACATAACAGCAAAGCGTTTTCCCGCCAATTTTAACCCTTTTTGTTACTGTTTATTATGTTTATTGTGACGTGGCTTGGCATACATTTTGTATACAGTGTTTTCAGAGCCTATTTCCAGGGATTCGCGTTGCTATTATAATAATGACGGGCAAAATCACCTACGATGTGCCGATGTGGATTTTTCAGTATCCCAACGGTTCCCAGAAACTGACACATTTTGTTTATTTCTGACAAATAAGTATTTTTTTTGCATGAGTTAGCCTGTATTTTTTCCACGGTTTGAGTTTTAAATTGTGTGGAGACTACCGCGACGTATCGAGATAAATGTATGTATTTATATTTCACGCCAGGTCTCTTGCGGGGTAGGCAAAGAGAACCTTACACACTTCATTTGCTTCTCTAACATTCATAGCTCTTTTCATGCACGCTCTCCGGTTCCTGGGGCTCCTGACATCACTACCTGATAAAACACGACCAATTTTGTCATGGTGGGTTAGTCTTGGTCTCCCTCGGTTCTTACATTCTTCTACTTTCGCATTGTATATCTATCTGTTTCGTCATTCTTTCATCCTGCATGTCCGGAGCATGCCTTTTCCTATTTTATCTAGATAAATGTAACGATAAACTGTACGGTGACATATCCTTCCAAAACATTAACTTCCAGAGAGGATGCTATAAAATACTTTGGAGTTGAAATTTGATAAAAACATGACGTAAGGCATCAAGGATCAGGAAAATAATGTACGCTATGAAACTCCGCGATTCAGTTGATTAACGCATACTGCGACTTGTAATTGTATTTGTACCTACCTATTGACTTCTAGGTCACTATGTGCATCAATTCTTACCTATTGCATTATGGTGGTGAATGTAAATCGTCTATACTGTAGTCTAATCGTATATAAATAGAATTTGCACTGCGTTCGATAGTAATGCACAAGCCCTTCAGACATACCACAGCTAAACTCTATAAGAAGGCAAGAGTACTGGGAGTACGACTGTTGTAGGTATAGTCTGCGCACTGCCTTGATGATGTATAAGTTAATCATTAGGAAATATATAAATACATTGTAAAAATTGAAATTAAACTATTTTTATTATCGCGTGTTTTATTTATTTTGTTGAAACCTGAGGTTTCAACAAAATAAATAAAACACGCGATACTTCCGTTAATAGGGGGTCATGTGCCAGAAGCGTGCTCGTTCGCGACCCCTGCCAATCAGTCGATTGCAATTCTGGACCAAGAGCGCACCGACGTGCGGATTAGGGCGTCCCCCGTAGGCGACGCGCACCGATCCGCCCCCGTCGGTGCGAATACAGCTGCATGCGGCGGTGGGGGCCGCCACCCACCACGCAGCGCCAATTCCGGCGGGACGAGGGGAGCCGAGTGCCGCATAGGCACGTGGAATGTGAGAGGTGGATTGAAAGATAAGACGAATGAACTGATAGACGTAATGAATGATAGACGTTTGGATGCTTTATGTGTGACAGAGACTAAGCGCAAGGGGAGCGACACCGATGATCTGCCCGGTGGTATGATGGCCCTATGGTCTGGGGTAGACCGTGACGATCATGCCAGTGCTGGTGTAGGTGTCGTACTCTCCTCTCGCTTAGCCACTGGTGTAAGAGATTACTGTTTGGTAGGGCCTAGACTTCTCTGGGTTCGTATTAAACTGGGCATCACGCGAGTATTTTTGGTTGCAGCATACGCTCCCGTAAGCTCAGCGTGTGCTCAAGAACTGGAGAAGTTTTGGGAGTCTGTGAGGGATGTTCTGGACTTAGTTGAAGGGAACGAAAGAGTGATTATGTGTGGAGACTTGAATGGATGGGTTGGGACCAAGCGATACAGCTATGAAGCTGTTCTTGGTCCGTATGGAGATAAGAGAGTGAACGAAGCAGGCAAGTCTATACTAGATTTATGTATGGAACGAGGCCTCCTCGTGTCGAATACTTTATTTCATCATAAGGATATTCACACGTATACATGGAGAAGGAATGATCAAAAAAGTGTGATTGATTTGATTTTAATAGATAGACGTCTCCGAAATGTTTTAATGGATACAAGAGCCTTTAGAGGCCCCACTCTTGAGACGGACCACTACCTGGTGGTAAGCCGGTTTGTGGGCCTTTTTAGGAAGTGGAGGCACTGGCGAGTGCGTATCCCTTTCGGAGATCATGAAAGGATAATGAGCGAAAAATTGCAAGATGAAAGTGTAAGGAGAATGTATGTGCATCTGGTAAGTGAGAGACTTGCAAATGCAAGCCTCTCCGACTCAGATGTGGATGATTGTTGGAAAGTTTTGAAAGAAAGTATGGTGAATAGTGCAAAAGAAGCTTGTGGATGCGCAAAGAGACGTAAAACAGCGAAAGGAGATGCCTGGTGGGATGCGGAGGTTGAATCCTCCGTAGCAAGAAAGAGGAAAGCGTGGCTGGATTACGTATCATCTTTGCCTTTAAATGAAAATATGAGAGAAAAGAAGAAAGAAATGTACCGTCTATGCAAGAATGAAACCAAGGCTTTAGTGAAAGAGAAGCGTGAAAGACAAATTATGAATGAGGAAGAGAGGCTGACGAAAAACTTCGAGGCAAATACCAAACTCTTTTGGAGAGAGGTAAAGAAGTCTCGGAGTGGTTCGTCGGCATCCAGAATGGATAAGATAAAGTCTAAAGCTGGTGTCATTCTTGCCAACACTCAGGAAGTGTTAGAACGGTGGAGTGAATATTTTGAGGAAATGTATGAGTATGCCTCGGACGCTGGCAATGAGAGTGAGTCGGATGCTTACTCCACGTTGACGGCGTCCGACGAAGGCATAACTATGGATGAGATCGAATGGTCGATACGAAGCTTGAAAAATGGAAAATCAGCGGGAATTGATCTGATCACAGCTGAGATGATCAAATTAGGTGGCACTTACGTCCGGGACGCCTTCTGGTACCTATGCAACCTATGCTGGAGAACTGGAAGGGTCCCAATGGACTGGAGACGCGCAGTCATCGTGCCCTTGTATAAAGGCAAGGGATCACGCATGGACTGCGCCAACTATAGGGCCATCAGTTTGATCAGCTTAGCAGCAAAAGTATATGGAAAGGTGATTGAAAGGAGAATGAGGGTGAAATCCGATGAAATGCTGTGGGACGCACAAGGAGGTTTCCGAAATGGAAGGGGATGTACGGATCAAGTTTTCTCGCTCCGCAATATCGTAGAGAAGCATCTGGCCATAGACCGGAAGGTTTTCTGCGGTTTTGTGGATCTTGAGAAAGCCTTTGATAGGGTTGTGCGAAAGGAACTGTGGGACATATTGCCGAGATATGGGATTGACGGTTCACTGCTCCGTGCTGTGCAGTCCACTTACAAGGATTGCTCAGCATGTGTGCGGATAGACGGTGGCATGTCACCCTGGTTTGATGTCAAAATTGGTGTCAAACAGGGTTGCATGCTATCTGCTAGGCTGTTTATCCTGTATCTCGATAGTTGTCTGCAGAGAATAAGGTCAACGAATGTGGGATTGCGCATGGGTGACCAAGTGGTGAACTGTCTGCTGTATGCAGACGATGCCGTGCTATTTGCAGATACACCATCTAAACTGCAAACACTGGTCACAGCGATGAAAGACGACTGTATGGAGAAAGGCTTACTACTGAATGCGAAGAAAACAAAGATAATGGTATTTGAAAGAGAAGAATCCAGAACTAATGTAAGGATTACGATTGATGATGAAGTGTTGGAACAAGTGGATGAGTTTGTATATCTTGGATGCGCTTTCAGCAGGGATGGAAGGTACACCGCAGATGTGGAAAGACGAGTGAGTGCTGGGAATAGTGTGAATGGAGCGTTGGGAAAACTTCTTGGCAGTAAAATCCTGAGCCAGAAGGCACAACTCGCTATACACAATGCAGTGTTGGTCCCAACGCTAACTTATGGAAGCGAGAGTTGGGTATGGCAGAAAGAGCATGAAAGTAGAATAAACGCGGTTGAAATGCGAGCGCTGCGCAAAATTTGTGGCGTAAGGCTCGTAGACCGTATTCGCAATGATGATGTTAGAAATAGAGTTGGTCTGAAAGAGAGCGTCGGTGTTAAAATAAGAAGAGGCATGCTCCGATGGTTCGGGCATGTAGAAAGAATGCAAGATGAAAGAATGACGAAGCAGATATACAATGCAAAAGTGGAAGGATGTAGGAGCCGGGGAAGGCCAAGACTTACCTACCATGACCAAATTGGTCATGTTCTATCAGAAGGTGATGTCAGGAGCCCTAGAAACCGGCGTGCGTGCATGAGAAGAGCAATGAATGTTAAAGAAGCGAGTGAGATATGTAAGGATCGAGTCACGTGGCGCTCGGTTCTCTCTGCCTACCCCGCAAGGGATTTGGCGTGAAGTTATAGATAGATAGATAGATACTTCCGTTAAAAATAGTTTAATTTCAATGTGTAACAATCGCGAAAACCTAAGACAATACTACATTGTAAAAACTTGGAAATAAATAAATTTGAATATCTATAAATTTAGTAAATATTGTCGGACAAATTACACAGCGCCATCTAGCCCAATGTAAGCGTAGCTTGTTTTATGGGTACTAGACAACTGATAAAGATACGTAAATACATTTTTTTTTTGTAAATACATACTTATTATACATAGAAAATACCCAGACCAAGACAAACAGACATGTTCATGCACACAAATGTTTGCCTTGTGTGGGAATCGAACCTAGTAGCGTTGGTGTCAAAGTCGCGTCATTCACGACTGAGCCACCGAGCTCTCGTAATAAAATGAAGGAAACAAATCCAATTACATATAAAGCAACTTTACATGTAATTGAATTTGATTCCTCCATTTTAAATGGTTTCAAGAAGGAGGTTCTCAATTACAATCGCACAGTCAAGCGTAATCTGCTGTATCTTCATTATATATTCGCCAATTAGCGAAAAGGCATTCACATATGGTTTTGGTGTAGTTGAATTTCATGAAAATCACATTTTAAATGATTTCAAGAAGGAGGTTCTCAATTACAATCGCACAGTCAAGCGTAATCTGCTGTATCTTCATTATATATTCGCCAATTAGCGAAAAGGCATTCACATATGGTTTTGGTGTAGTTGAATTTCATGAAAATCAATTTTAAGGGTTTCTAAATATTTGTAATCATGAAAATGATTGAAATGATGTGATGGTAGGTACTTACTACATCGCTATTTCATTAAAGTCGATTTTACAGTTTTAAAACCTTTACTGAGATTACGGCGGAGTAAACAATATTCTCACTGTTTTATTAATCACGAGGATTTGAGATACAATGAATTCAATTTAGAAAAGAAATATAAATTCGGATAAAGTATTTTGGGATGCGTCTATAATATGTAGAAATAATCTCAATTTTAATTATTACTTGTATTGTTGATTCGCTGCATGCTTTATTGAGGTTATTTTGTTGAAATTAAAGACGAATCATTCATATATTTATTACGGTTGATAGCCCTATCAAATATACCTACATATAAACGTATATCGTCTACAGCATCGAACACTTTTTATGTCGGGAGACAAACAAGCATATGTTTAGGGACGCTTGCAATATATAATGCGTATCGCTACTGCATTACCACCGCCGACGCTAATACAGCAAGTCATCAGGAACTTACTGGTAACCTTACCGCTGGAACATAACAATTCTCAAGCGAGATGTTATTATGCTGTGGCTTTCTTTGAGATAGAAGTACATCCCCAGGCAGGCCGGTCAGTTATACCAAACCAATACCACTTACACCCGAAACAAACAACGCTGAGTTGGACTTTACTTTTTCATAGTGGTTAAAATATAATGATAGCGCTGAACCGCTTACGCTGCCGCACTCTCGTAAGATGCGGGCCCACGACTACCAAAAATAACATATATTTTTACACACACAGGTTACACTAGCGTCACCGACATAGGTATGGTTATGTCTAACGATATTATCTATACTACTATAATATGTAAAGCGGAAGAGTTTGTTTGTTGGAATGTTCTAATCTCTGCAACTATCAGTCGGATTTGAAAAAAAAACCAAGAAAAAAGACAGTAGGAAAACCGGTCCTTACCGGGATACCGGGATACGCGGACGAAGTCGCGCGGTTCAGCTAGTTTTATATATTATTTTTTATTTTTATTATATACATTATTATTTTGCTTTTAAGACGTCTGGTACCTAATCAATCTATTTTGTTGTTATTAAAAAGCAGATGTTAGCCATATTTTAGCTTTAGACTTATTTACTTCTAGGCAGACCCTAAGGTACATCTCACTGTACATATCGCGGTGCATGAAAAGAGCTATGAATGTTAAAGACGCGAGCGAAGTGCGTAAAGAGCGTGTTTTATGGCGCTCGGTTCACTCTGCCTATCCCACAAGCAATCTGGCGTGAAGATATAAATACATATATTTAGTTATGTACCTGCAATATTACGACAACGTAGACAAAAATATTGAACTCCAAATAATTTATTACAGGTACGCTCTTCTTCTGAGACAGCTGCATTAATTTGAATAAGTATTTTTATTTGAATATTCAGTACGATTAATATTCGCTTTCCAAAGTTTACGATTAAAAACAAACTGTTTTTATGCGGTAATACATTATGCATAAAAAAATTAATAACTGGGGGGAAATGCTGTAAACGTACTAAACTAAAATAATTCACGGAAATTATTTATGTAAATCTTTTATTACATGCAGTAAGTGTTATGCCTCCATATTAACATAAAATCTATTATTCTACCTTTTTTACGTCATAGTCATTAGGTATATTTGATTTAAATTGTATTTGGCTGAAACTTTATTGGGATTATCGGTATAAGCCATAAATTTATAATTCTATCAAATACATCTAGCTTAACTCGGATAAGTGATCACTGATCAGACCAGACATTTGGAACAAAAGTGCAATACAATATTCATATTGCATCACATAAAACAGTAAAATATTACAAAATGAGTTATATTTACAGCACAAAAATCGGTCTTATCTCATAGCTTCCTCTTTTAGCCATTAGTTCAAGCAGATAGGTGGCGCAGTATAAAGCACCGAATTATTCAATTCAAATTTGATTAGATTCCTTTCCAAAAGAAAATCGGTTTAATTGATGTCGGTTCTATTTAAATCGATTTTTTAAACATTAATAAATTCAGTTTCACTTTTTTTTTATAAAGAAGCGTTTTATTTTGAGAGTGCCTCAAAAAAATTATTTGCATGTTATCGCAAAAATAATAACTTGGGGAACATTCGAAAAGAACGTGCTACACTTTTTTTTCTCTGTACCAAATCGTAAGTGGACAAAAACGTCTATTTCGGCTTATTAGAAGACGACACCTATTCAATCGTTGCTTTGATCTTTACTGGTTTCGACGTCAATTAAAAGAAATTTATATATTAATTTTAACATAAAATATCTGCCTAGCTCGAGGATGAAAAGCTCAGTGACAGTTCACTAATAAATAAGAATTTATTCTACAAATTACTGACAAATTACCAACCAAATGTAGGCCTAAAATTAATATAGAGTATGAAGTTACGTTCATGCAATATAATATGATCGCAACACAGTATCGAGAGCTCGATAGGGCTCTATAAGACCTGTTTGTCTACAACTTTAGACCAAAAGGAGACGATGACTACAATATCACAAGATACTGCAGCAGTAAAAGATCAAATTATAAATAAAATACCAAATAAAAGATAATAATAGTAATAAATACTACAAAAGCATTGATGCGTGAACATCAATACACGCACCTTAGAAGCCTAATTTGGTAATCATTGGTGTACTCATCAAGTGACCCACATGCTAGTTTGCTGCTGATATATAAAAGAAAGTCGAGTTGTTCGTTCAACAGATGCAGGGCTACGTTTTAAAGGATTTATTTTGATATATATAAAATAATGTACACCTTTAGTGTTATCCCCTTTCCTAATGCATTGGGATTAGCGGTCTTCGCTATCTAAGCTAATAATAATAATAAAAAGATTTGGCGAAGATACTTTATTATACCACAAAGGTAGAAAATAAGCCACCCTGCCTGATGGTAAACAGCCACCGTTGCCTACGGACATTTGCAACACCAGGGGTCACTGACACCAGTCACTCATGCGTTGGCAACCCTCTGAAATCCTCTTCACGCCTTTCTTGAAGAGCCCCATGCTGCAGTCCCTTGGGAAAACCTCGGCTGGGAGTTCATTCCACAACTTGAGAGTTCTCTGAAGAAAACATCTTTGGAACCGCACAGTACGCGACCATTGCGGTTCCAGCGTGTGAGGGTGAACTCCCCGCCGTCGGCGAGCGGTATGTTTATAAAATAATGCTGTCGGCATCATATGAAACAATTCTTCAGAACACAGCCCGTTGTATAATCGGTGGAACAAACAAAGGGAATCAAAATCTCTCCATAAACTTAAGGGTTTAATACCGTGTTTAAGCTTAGGATTGTCTACTATTCTCACAGCTCGTCTCTGAACGGAATCACACTGTCCAAACTAGTATCCAAGTGCTCCCGCCCAAAGGTGACTACAGTACTCCATGTGCGGTCTGACTTAAGACTTATGTCACATAAGTCTGCCTCGCACTGAAGTTCTGCTTTGCTCTGTTGAGCACGCCAAGTTTTTTGAACGCCAGCTTGACCTCTTCCTCTAGGTGACTTCTATACTGTACGTCATTGGGATCTCGATATATATAAATTATAAATTAAACGTGTACAATGCTTTTGCTATTAAAATTTAAATAAAAAAGCTTTTTTTTCTTTTTTTATACTGGAGACCTCACTCACACGCTGGAACACAACAACCCTCTAGGGAGTTGTTATTTTGCTGCGGTTTTCTGTAAGTGAACCTCTCTTAAACAATTTAAATAAAACATACATTTAAAATTTAAATAATTTACGTCGGAAAATTGTGTCATAAAATACTTCTAATAAAAAAATGGCAAAACCTATGACATTAAAGCTTAATATGATTGTCATATAGAATAATATATAACCGTCGGGCATTACCTGTGTTATAGTCCAGTCAATAAAGCGGGGAAATCGACCGAATAAAAAAGTTTCTTATAGGAAGATCATCCCCCAACACCCCCAAAACTCAAAACTAACGCCTTTCTCACTCCCCATTTTAAAAAAATTGCAAAATATAGTAAAAGTGAAAATTAAGGACTGAAAATGTCCCCTATTAGGTTTTCGAGGTCGCTGATCACGAAAACGCCATTATTTAGTTTTCCACATTAGTTTTCCGGAAAATTCACACGGGGAGCGGAAAATCGGAAAATCGGAAAATTTGGTTAATTTTCCTACTTTTTACTGCTTTCTTCGGTGTTGTCAAATTGGGCTCGCACCTGAAGATGAATGATGATGTTTTTGATGTCAAGACGTAAATTTCAAAAAACTGTGGGAAATCTGGTATAGGAAAAATTCATACTTAGGCCATATGAGCGTGTAGCAGGTCTTTATATGGGTTTTTTGGGTCCTTGATCATGAATGTGCGCAGTTATCCGGAAAATCTAATAGGGGACATTTTCAGTACTTAATTTTCACTTTTACTATATTTTGCAAATTTTTTAGAAATGGGGGTGAGAAAGGGGTTAATTTTGAGTTTTGGGGATGAGGGGGGAGGGGGGAGGGGGCTAGTCACTTAGCTTGCTAGTCACGAATGACCTAGAGGACTCATAGAAGGTAATGCAAAAGATTTTTTTATGATCCATCTTCCTATAAGAATCTTTTTATTTCCTCGCTTTATTGACTGGACTAGTGATGTAAACTGCAAAACGTGATTGAACGCAAATTAAATCCAACGTAAATAAAAATAACTTATGCTAGTCGGAATAAATACCGAATTGCTATCATTGCTTAAATTGTTACAACTGACATGATGAATGCATTGACCAAACTAAAAGAGATTGCGCAAACTTTTCACGACCTGGGCTGTAATTAGAAATTATTAGTAAAAGTGTTTCAAGTTACAGTAACTCATCAAACTATTTCCAGGCGACTTATTATCAGATTTTTTTCCCGTAGACGGTATATTTACTTTTCGAGTTATTATTTAACTTGAAAGTAAAATAACTATTAGATTTAATACAAATGTTGTTTATTCATTATTTCATGTAGAATAGTGTAGCTTTTTATTTCTTCGCTTAACAGATGCGTGATTTGGTATATTATTAATTAGAATTATTTTTGACTGACTGAAAACCCCAATTACGAGTATTTTTAAGGATATAGAAATTATAAGTACTTTTTTAAGATTGACTCTGTTCCTGTAAAAGGAAATTTATTAAATAGTTGTGTATAAGAATTAATTGAAATACGAGTACACAGTATTGAACTGTCAACGTTTCAGTCCTGTTTCTAGTTTTAATCTTTTTTTAATACTAAAATAAACACATAGAAAATAAATTAAATACATTTTAATTTTAAATACATTGGAAGAAATACAAGTATACGGCCTATTTGGTCTAATCAAATCTAATCTAATCTAATCTGCGTGTTTATACAATGATAGTAAGATAGTATTCGCAATGATGATGTTAGAAACAGAGTTGGTCTGAAAGAGGGCGTCGGCGTTAAAATAAGAAGAGGTATGCTCTGTTGGTTCGGATATGTAGAACGAATACAGGATGAAAGAATGACGAAGGAGATATACAATGCAAAAGTGGAAGGATGTAGGAGCCTAGGAAGGCCAAGACTTACCTACCATCACCAAATTGGTCATATTCTATCAGGTGATGTCAGGAGTCCTAGAAACGAGCGACCGTGCACGAGAAGGGCAATGAATGTTAAAGAAGCGAGTGAGGTATGTAAGGATCGAGTCACGTGGCGCTCGGTTCTCTCTGCCTACCCCGCAAGGAATTTGGCGTGAAGTTATAGATCAGAGATTGGAAATTATGAAATGGCAAAATACCGTGCATTCTGGCGTGAAGATACAGATTTTTTTTTGCCATACTATATTTCTGTTCAAGGTTATCTTCTTAGCGTTATCCAGTTTCCTCATCCATAAATCCTTTGGATGGCGAAGACCGCTAAGAATTCGGCGAATATACTGATTTTTACATGGAGCGAGTGCCGTCAGACCCCAAAGGGATTTGGGCGTTGGAGGTCAGACAGCAGACCAGACCTTTCTTAGGTCAAAAGTCTTAGTTTCATTACATAAGTAGCTACTATAAATCAAATATGTTTTATTATAATAACTTTTACATTTTAGTTCAGGAGATATCTTTGTTTTACATACCCCATTGGTATTTATGGACATATGTTGATTTTTTTGACGTTGATTGTTTTAGTAATGTAGTTCGTTTTCATTGTCACAAATATTAAAATTCTTGTTTTGCGATTGGCGTAATTATTTAATTAATGCAGTATATGCAAATGCGAATACATTGATTTGATATACTTATTTAAGTTATTACAATATGAATATTTGATACCGTGTAGTTCTGTATATTTAATAGGCATGGCATAATATTGCCTCGGGGCGCAAATGGCTTACTTACATTGTTCTAGTCAAAGGATGTCTTTTGCACCTATCTCATGTTCGCTGAAACTAGCGAACTAGCCTCTGTGGTAAAGAGGTAGGATATATCGAAATTTCTTGCTCATTTTGAAGTACTCTTATATTGTTGTCGAGGAAATTACTGTAACACTGAAGAAGTTCGTGCTCCTAAAAAAGTTGACGTGTAGAAATAACTCAAATCTCAGTTGTAAATAGCCAAGTCTGTTTGTTATTATATATATTTAACTAGAAGGTGTTGGAAATATTGACTTCATGTCGGTGAAAATAAAAACATCATAACTATAAATTTTAAACAAACTAAGATGGTAACTTGCAAGTACAAATTTTGTTCAATGTGTCTCCTAGTTATATTCTTGGTGTAGGAAGCATGGAGTAGTACAATGTATGGAGGCCTCCTATCAGGCGGACCGTATGAGCATTTGTATTCTTCTTCTCAGCATTATCGCGTTTCCTAATGCATTAAAATTTGCGGGCCTACCTAAACCAGACGAAACGAAGAAACTGATTTTGACATAAGCCTACTGCCTACCTACTGCCGTCAGACCTCCACAACCCTGAGGAAAGTTCAGACTTTTCTTAGGTTAGGTCACACGTCTTTTGAAATTTTTTTTTTAGAATGTGTAGACTTCTTTTACCGTTGAGCAAGTGATTATTACGAATATGTACGTACATACGAATTTAGTGATGCATATCCATGCCAGAATTTTCGAACCAGGGACGGTTAATTATACCAATCACTTGATACAATTCAAAAGCTTGCTCTTAGAACATTTATCTTATAGTGGCTAAGTTCAAACGATGTTTCTGAGCTCGTCGCAAAATGAAAAGAGAAGGAAGGAAAGTCTATGATGTACCTCAGTATTTACTTACTCCATTTGACCGCATAGAACGTAGATTAGTCTAATCGTCGGTGTCACAGAGTCTTCGGATCGGCTTGATTCGATGTCTACACGAAGAGATGTTGCCTCTCATTGTATGCTTTACAAATAGTATCACGGGGAGCAGTCCGATGAACTGTGTATTCGATGCCTACCACCCGTTGAGTTCCAATATTGAACCACTGGGTTCCGTCCACACCAGCATAATACAATTGTTGTATGTTGTGGAAGAAACCAATGAGAGAACCTTCCAAATGAACACTTTTGACACATTTTACACCGAGTACGGTGACGTTGAGCTTAACTGACGAGCCCGAGCTACTATTCGATTCCCGCACTAAAGTAAACAAACATGTACATAAACATGTATGTTCATCTTAGTTTGGGTGTTTACTATGTATTTTTAAAAGTACGTATTTACAAAAAAAGTATTTACGTAATTTATTATTTTATATTTATTATTACGTATATTTATAATTTTTCGGGTAGGACATGTTTTGTTTAATTTGGGACTAGATGATACTGTGCCATTTGCGTGGCAGTAATTATTATTTATTAATTTAATTATTACCTTCCTTCAGTGGATTCAAATAAATACGATGCGGGGTATTCAAGACTTCTTCGTTTCCCAAGACTGGCCATTTTAAAGTTGCTGATATCTATTGCATTTTGTGTGTAAAGAAACAACAAAAATCTAGTGGGATTAGTGTTCTTATATAATTAGTTCCTATATAAGTAATTTCTAATACTATTTTATCAGACATTACGTCGATCACGCGACTTTTAAAATCACAAAA
The DNA here is from genome assembly GCA_947507595.1 of Pyralis farinalis. NCBI lineage: Eukaryota > Metazoa > Arthropoda > Insecta > Lepidoptera > Pyralidae > Pyralis > Pyralis farinalis. The sequence continues at coordinate 13,350,985 of OX382277.1, read as the reverse complement.
TACCCTCGTCTCGTATGGCTTCACTTTGATTGCACCTGAGATAGAGATATAAAACTAGTTGTTGTTGATTCTGTTGCCGTTCTATTTGACTGTTATATTTGTTAACAAACAATTTAGTTTGTTTAATCTATCGAAAACCTTATGATCTGAAACACGTATTAATTTTAAAGGCTAAAATGTAGCTGTCATCAACAAGTATTAAAGTACACTTAACAAAGACACACCTGCAAAAAATATTTTTTGAAACACATTAGCGCAGCGTGGCGCCGCCCATTAGGGACAACTTACTAAATAGCTTTCTACCATGTTTATTAACATAGGTTTTTTACTGCATCGAAGTTAATATAAGTTATTTTGAATTTATTACGAAACTATTTATTATATATTTATAAATAAATATTTAGGGAAACGGTTGGGAGTGTCTGTAAACGATATCATTTGAGTAATAAGTGAAAAATACATATAAATGCTACTTCCCTCAAGTAATATTTGCTCTGTGAAATTGTAAGATCGTCATATCTCCTGAAAAAGCATTGCGCAGAACGAATTTATACCTATGACCCGACCCATTGGTAATAATAATCTCCATCTCTACCCTTTGAGTGTGATCAATTCAAGTGAGGTGCAATCGGTACCCTAGCGCCCTCCGTTCTTGTCAGGTAGAGTGCGTAGTCTACCATTAGGGACATATTTCAACTTATAGTTAGGTAGCCTACCTTGCGACGACCAAGCACGCTGATGCATACATTGTATCCTAGAGTTTAATTAGTCTATCCTACAGCGTTCTAAGGGTCTGGTACCCAAGTGCATATACGATGCTCACGACGATGAGTACAATGATTCTAGGACCAAGCGCCCTCTTATACTGTATTCATTGCCGTCTATAGAGTATTCTACAATACCGCGTCGGTCGCTCAGGACCAAGTCCTTGGATACACCGCTTTTTTATTTTTGGTGAACAGAATTTTACGTATTTATAAAATATACATTTAAAAAATTTCGATTTACAGGTAATGTAGTATTTATGCCTATTGGTAATAATTACATGTATACGTAGCATAAGCTTAGATATAATAGCGTAGTTTCAGTAAGTTAACTTTACAGTCAAACCTTAAAACGATACAGTTTTAGAATCCCAAAATTAATACACGAGAATGGCCACCGCACCACAACTAATTTCTAAACATGCCACCCCCGGCTAAAGTAGAAAACTCATTTTATGGTCTGTGCACAAAAAAATCTTCTTAAATAAGTTGCTTATGACGGCGTAATAAAAAACAGATGATGTATCTATAAATAAATTTGTTACTGTTCTTTAAGCAGAAAGATGTTTTAAAAGTTTTTGACATCACTTCACACATAATTAGACGTAAAATTATTGTTGTCACTTTTCGAATAATATTATACCGACTATACGAACTATTAAAGTATTTAAAAGAAATATAGATGTTTTTCAAATGTAGGGATTTAAAAACCTTAAAGAAATATTAAAAACAAAATGCTACAAATGCTGCTGCCAAATATACAACATCATAATCGGAGGAAAACGGTCTTCAGACAAGAAATATCACGGAAAACAACGGATTGTTTCAATCTAAAAAAAGTGCCTACCAAAACTTTTTTTGTTGGAAGCAAGCTCGGATAATATCCTGTTGTTTTACAAAAGGACAAGTAATAAACCTGTCCGCAAACGTCCCTCTCTTATAAAAGATACAGCTCGCATCACGGAATGGACGCGACGGCAATGCCACTTTCCCTAATAAAGTAGGAGTCATAAAAACCCACTACAATCATCATAACTCGACAGCGGACGACACAATGCCTTTTAAAAATTAACGATTGCTTGCCAAAGCACAGATTTTATTGTGTGCGCGATAGTCGGAAACGTTACCAAAATATTATCGGAGATAGATAGGTACATCAGTGCTTACTGAATGATTTTTTAGAACTCAGGGGTCGCGCTAATGAAGTATCAGCCGTTTTCTAAGTATATTTTGTCAACTATTATTGATGTCGTCTCATTTTATACGTAGGATGATGACGATGATGTAGGATTTTATACCCGTGGAAGTAACGTGTCAAAGGCGCTTAGCTTGATCCCATAACTTAGTTATGAAGACGATGCCTCTTGGGTATTTTTGTGCTAAAAACATTTTAAAGTTCTTATTATCTATCTGTATTTTATTATAAAAGTTTTATTGATTGATCAACGTTTTTATAATTGATGCAACTTGCAGAATTCGAATTCCTATCCATGCAAATCCATCCTCTAAAAGAGAAAAAGAAATCTGACATCTATAGACACAGGTTAATAAAGTCTAGCAAGCGAATCGTGTTATGTACAAATAATTTATGCCGAACATACCGTCAATAGGTTTGGCGAATGCCAATGGCTCTATCCCATTAACCCGAAGGTTGTCAAACATAGATAACAGCATCAATTCATTGCAAGCCTCCAATCGAATGTAAAGGGTTATTTGAACAGTATAATAATAGTGAAAGTTCAAGGGCGGTTGGGCGCCGATTTCAACATAAATATTATTGCAGCGAAGCATTAAACGCAGAATAACATTTGCATATTTATAAGAGCAGCCCTTAGCAAACATGAAGGGAATTGGCTAGGCTGCGTTTGTTTTTGACATAATGGGCCCTTTCTCGATGGGAGCTATTCCTTATGGTCATTACTCAGGCGTGGTTCTTCGAGTTAGCATATTGCGTGATGTTTTGCTTAAGACATACGTTTTTGGATGTTCCACATTCTTTATATTCGAGTGTCATATTACTCATACTTTTTTTGGAATGTATTAAGTTTCGTTCGATTGTGTTTAGTACATTTCTGTAGTAATTGAAATAGGGAGTTATGAACAAATTATATTTTGAAAAGACGTGTGATCTAATCTAAGGTAGGTCTAGTTTTTCCTATAGGTTGTAGAGGTCTGATGGCAGTTACTACATGTTAAAATCAGAACCGTCGCCTCCTTCAATCCTAATTGATTGGGTAACGGGATAATGCTGGGAAGAAGGAAATAGGGAGTTGTGAGTCATGACCGAGTATATCGTTTATTCAACAAGATTTATTGTCTTCTCACAAGACTGTGCTTGTTATAGGTACTTACTTTTCGAACTATCAGCCAAAACTGAACATGTTTTTATATGCAACAAGCTGTGCCCACGATTTCTACCGCGCGGAATAGTTATATTTTTATTATTTATTTATATTAATAAAATAAATAAATTTTCTAATATAAAAGTAGCCTAAGTTACTCCTTATTATATCAGCTATCTGCCAGTGAAAGTCCCGTCAAAATCGGTCCAGCCGTTTCAGAGATTAGACGGAACAAACAGACAGACAGACAAAAATTGAAAAAAATATTCATTTTGGTATAATTATGTACCGTGTATACATCCATATGCATTTAGTAAAAAGCGGTTATTTTAATATTACAAACAGACACTCCAATTTTATTTATCTGTATAGATTTGATCTAGCTTGCTTCTTCCACCAATTAGTTCATTTGACTATCACCGGCCGGCACCCACCCACTACCGTTAGTAGATGCAACATGTGTCGGCGCTACCACGGCTGCTCCGGTAGTCTCTGACTCGGCTGCTGCGGTCGTCCGCCTGGAACAGAAACCGCATGCACGCGCCATGGTGTTCACTTGTAGCATGTTATTCTAATGATTATTTTTTTTTTCCACCTGTTTTTGTTCCACCTGGAACAAACGACGGGACGACCACAGCAGCCGAGGCAGAAACTACCAGAGTAGCTAGAACATTGCATTTGCACTGGTGATGTCATAAAGACTGACTTTCCCTAATAAAGTAGGAGTCATAAAAACCCACTACAATCATCATAACTCGACAGCGGACGGACAGTTTGTTCGTCATGTCGCTCGAACAAATCAAACGACTTAGTTCCTAGAAACATCGATAATTTAAACACCTTTTATTGGTGTCTATTTTAATAAATTAATTTTATTTATAGCTATTATGTTATTTATGTATATATTAAATTTCTTTTAATAAATTGTAATTTAAAGGCATGCATAGCTGCATGTAGGTATAGTGCGAATCAAAAAGGCCTTTTAAACGGATTCGAGTCTGAGTAGAGTAAAAAGCCTTTGTTTGTTTGAAATATCTTTAATGTACATTGGGAATACACAATAACAATAAGCACAAAAAGAGACAATGGTACATAGGCGGACTTATCCCACCAGGATCTCTACCAGCCAACCTTAGAGTCATTGATAGAAAATTTTACAGTGTCGTCTATAGGTACATAAACTATGCAATAAAAAGAAAATAGTGATAACACGAATAATAAAACAAGAATATAGAAAAATGGTATCCAAATTACTAATAAATTTAATAACAATAAATTAATAGATCGACTACACATTGAAATATAAAAATATATATATTTTTTGCCTTTATTGAATTTAAGCGGTGAAACCGCTCAGGTTTCTCGGTGGCAAAGAGTAATCAAGCAATATATGTTACGCGCTGAACAAAAATGAATCTAGCTTGAATATAAGATACCAAATAATTCATAGAATTAACGTAGCTTTGAAGTGGCATTAACTCACATCCGACGTACTGTTGAGGTCCTGTATATGATCCACTTAATTAAAGCCCGTCATAAATGCTCTCCAACATGCATGCATAATGTATGACAAAAACGATCAATTGTAACAATACTCGTAGAATAAATACACATCTTGAAATGAGACGTCGCATATAATTTGAAAAATAATGAACCCGCATTCTGTTATAAAATTCGTATTTTGCATTCCTGGAGTAAATTCTCCTTTTACTCCAAATGGAGGTGAAGTGGTGTCACAAGTGGAATTATTCGTGAAATTCGACACTACGTTTACACCTGCTGCTGCCAGTATTTGTTGAGCTACCTCGTCCCTTGTGCCGGCTCTGTGGCAGTTTAATAAAAAGGGGTTAAGTGTTTGCTGAGAGGTCAAATGTTTCTGGTAGTATTGTTCAATGGCGTTAGTTGTTAAGGATGCGGTATCGCCTCAGCTACCTCAGCCTTCCTCGGATGACGAGGCTCGAATTTCGCAGAGATTCCGCGTATTTTTCTTTTATATCAAGCACTTGATGGGCGGTGATCTAGAGTCGGCAGCCACGACAGAAGTTAATGTTATTTAAACTGATATGTACGTAAACAAAATTAAATAATGTCATATATATTATTTAATTTTGTTTGCGTACATACCAGTGACGTGACAGTGTTTAGTGACGATATTATGGGCTAGAGTTGTGTCTTTATGTGACGAAGCCTATCAATAAATTTCTGAAAAGTGCCCTATCAGAGATTCGCAGTAAAAGCACTAAAAAGTATAAAATACGGGCCGAATACCCATTTGCTATTGTATTACGACATAGTATTAAAACGTATTTAGTTTTAAATTGATCCCCTATTTTCTTGTAGATTCGAAGACATTTTTCACACGTGTATTAATGTATAAATCCCTGGAAGTAGTACAAGTAGAGCAACATGACAATTTCTAGGGAATTTTTATTTATTGCGGTCTTTTGTGTCCTTTTCGGACGGAGATATGTGTTTTCTAGTTGCGACTGAATCTTATTAAAAATGTCTGTCACCTGGCTTGTCTTGTTTAATTATATATGTTATTAGCTTCTGCCCACTATCCTCACGGGATTCTCGTTATTGCTACGATAAGTACAAGTAGTCTATGTGTCGTTTTCCAGGCCCTTAACTACCTCCATACTAAAATCATGATCCGTGTAGCAATTTAGTCGTGTAATTATAAACTTATGAAGTCGTAATTATATAATGGTCTCATGTCGTAATTATGAAATGAGTTATGAAAACCGTTATCTATGAAATTGTGACCTCACCAAAAAGACGTTAGAACCTTTTAAAAATGCTTTCAAAAACGATTCACAGGTGGGGTAGAAATCACATATTTGCACACGAAAAAGAACATAGTTGCAGTTGATTAAAGAACGTCCTAATTAATGATTTTACTATGTACTCTATTACATTATTGTTTGTTTAAAAAATGCGTTCAATTCTAATTCAATCTGTGTTGTGAAACGTGAGATGGGGAAAAAGACAATTACGTATCTGTAATTATCACTTTCTCGGTGTAGAAGAAAAAAACATCGTAAGGTAAACCACACGTCCACGATATTATATTTCGAGAGACGTGTGACCTTATCTAAGGAAGGTCTGATTTTCCCTCGGAGTTGTGGAGGTCTGACGGCATTCGCTTCATCCCAAAATCAGTATCTTTGCTAAATCCTTAGGCTTTGGTAGCAGACCCCGTCAATCCTAAGGGATTAGGAAGCGGGATAACGCTAAGAAGAGTGAGAAGGAGAGAATTATATAAAAGAGAGAATTCTCTTATTTATATAGTATCCTTTAGGTAATTATGATTTTTAATTTATACAATTTTGATTTAATCTTTCTAAATTAAACTTCTGTTAGTCTGTTTTATGTCAGAGAGAAAATTTAGTTATTACACAAGTATTTCATTTTTCTATTGAAATGAAACAGATTTATAAAAAGAAGTATAGTTATACACTGAGTTATACACCATGTTTATTACGCAATTATTTAAAATGATATAATTATTCTTTTACTGTAAATGCATTAACTCAAATCAATTGATGAATAAAATAAAAGGCTTATATTGGCAAGTTTCTTTCAGCATTTCTTTTCTGCCAAAGGTTAAATTTCTTAAATACGGTAGATAAATACAACATGAAAGCTATGAGAAATGAACAACATACAATAAGATTTTATTTAAACAATGTAAGTCGTGTCTAAGTTGTCCCAATGGCAAACAAATAATTTTTATCTTTATCTTATGAACACGTCAAAATGAGAACACCGAGAAATGTCACTCATACAAACGGTACTTCTTTGAACACAGTGACGGTTTAACGTCTATAGTTGTCAAATTTCCATAAGAAAAATGTTGTTCAAACGTTCAACAAAAACGTCTAGGAATACAAATATAGCCATTTTGTTAACGAGCGCATTCGTAAACAATGCCAAAAATGTTCGATGCCGGGGGCATAAACAACGATTTAAATCTTTGACTTTAGCTACTTTTGAATTCGTCGAATGTTTTACTTCAATTATTAGATTCCCTACACGAATGTTAATAAAAAGCAACGGCTTGCCGGAACAAATCGTAGTGTCTGATCCCTACTTGGGGTGTAAAATTTAACATTGTAATTTATTTTTATAGCAGGGAACAAGCTGAAGTTGCATTGCGTCTGTGGGGATTAAACAATCATTGCGTTGCATTAAAGCGTTTATCTCTGTGAATACAGATACACGTTATAACCTAATAAATGTTATTTACTTAAAATATAACAGTTCGTTTTATGTTTGAGGAGCTTGATGATGTTGCGTGTGTTAGTCTAATCGAATACACAAATTAAGCAGCGCCCACCGGATCCTGTCTATAGATGAGTTTAGTCTCGGGTTCCTCCCAACTCGGAAAGAACGATAAGTCGCCCGTCCCGGCTGTTTTATACATGATAACTGAATTGCTAAGCTATGTGATATCCTTCCCTAACCGGGTACAACAAAGCAACCTAGTTAGGGAAGTACCTACCTCACAGAAAATAGCAGCCACGTAGCAGTTCCCCGGAGAGTTATTGCGTTCCTGCAAGTGAGTGTAGTTTCAGTAAGCTCCTGAGTGGTTATTGTTTTAGCAGCATGGATACGTTCTCTATGTCTAGCGTTTATGGCTACGGACACCACAAGACATCAAGTGGGCTGTATGCTTAAATTTGAAGATAGGTAGGACCCAGCAAAAGGTCGTGCAGTGCTCCACTCCCTCAGATTTTTTTCTGTTACGGTGGGGTAAGCATGACTTCTTGCTCTAAATATCCGTATGTAGAAGCACTTCTACGTTACAAAAGACCGCAGCTAAATAACAACTCCGTAAGGATTGTGTGCGTGAGTAAGGTCGCGAGATAACTGAGCGGTCGTTGTGCAGACGGCGCCAGGACCGACGGATGTCGAACAGCCACTAGCAGTGTGGGGGCGGCAGGCCGGCGTGGTGGTAAGGGAGACCCGCTCGCAGGTTAGTAGGGTTCCCGAATCCGGAGAATACATAATCTCCGCCACGAGAGGCTGAACCGCCAGTGAGTGGCTTGGCTCTCGGTACACTGACTACGCGGCGAGATCTGCTAATAAATTTTCTCTACCCTGTGGTTTCTCGTAACTGGCTCATTCTCCCACGAGAATACCAGATGTAGAGGACCATGCAATCTGGGGAGTACCTTCACCTCACAGAAAACCGCAGCCAAATAACAACTCCCTAGAGAGTTGCTGTGTTCCTGCGTATTCCTGCGAGGTCACCAGTAAGCTAAAGGAGTTGCTGTGTTAGCAGCAGAGGAGGCATCATGTGAGTATTACAAGCGTTCATAGCCTACGGTAACCACTTTATATCAGGTGGGCCGTATTCTTGTATGCCTTCCGACGGTGTATAAAAAATAGCTCTCTACTAGATCTTCTGCTGACCGCCGCTTGGCTCGTACTATATATCGTGCGCATCGTACCCGTGGAGGCAGCTGTGCTTCGAATCGGACTAAATGGATTCCTTTGCGACCACAGTGGCTGTGGTGGTTTTTACCGGTAGTGGTGCTGAATTTGTGTGCTCCTGAGTTGTGTTCTGTAATAACGTGCCTTTTCGTGCTTTCCTACTACACTGGTTCAAGTCCTGTCTTCATGGAAGACTGCCAATGTGCACCCGGTACCCAAAAAGGGTCCATTGAATTACAGGCCTATTACCGTACCCTCCCTCCTCTCCAAGGTGAGGAGCGTGTGATAAACACACGGCATACTTAGATGATCACGACCTGATCAGCGACCGTCAACACAGCTTCCGTCACGATCACTCGACTGGTGATCTTCTAGTGTATCTTACACACCGCTGGGCTTCGACGATTGAGAGTCAAGGTGAGGCATTGGTAGTCAGCTTAGATATGGCGAAGCCGTATGATGGAGTCTGACATCGGGGTCTTCTATCGAAATTACCATCGTACGAGCTCCCCTAGGGTTTGTGTAAATGGGTTGCCAGCTTCTTAACCAACAGATGCATAGAAGTCGTGGTTGACGGTGGCTGCTCCGATAGCATGGATATCAATCTGTACTGTCTCCGACGCTGTTTCTGCTGCATATTTTTTTTATACATGTAAGGTGGCAATCAAGCATACGACCTACCTGCTGGTAAACTATCACCGTAGCCTACGGACATTTACAACACCAGGGGTATCACTTATGCGTTGCCGACCCTTTAAAAACCTCTTCACGCATTTCTTTTTATATCCGCACCGCTCGCCGATGGCGGGGAGTTCACCCTCAGACGCTGAAACCGCAATGATCGCGTACTGTGCGGTACCGGAGAAGTTTTCTTTCGAGAGCTCTCAAGCTGTGGAATGAACTCCCAGCCGAGGTTTTCCCAAGGGACTACAGCATGGGGTTCTTCAAGTAAAGCGTGAAGAGGTTTTTACAGGGTCGGCAACGCAAGAGTGACGCCCTTGGTGTTGTAAATATCCATAGGTTACGTTAACTGCTTATCATCAGACAGGCCGTACGTTTGATTGCCACCTTAGTGGTATAAAAAATGCCTTCCTACGTTGTACAAAAAAAAAGATGTTAATTTTCATGCTTTAATTTTCCAACCTTGTTTGTACAAAATAATCATAGGAGCAATCTTATGATTGTTGTAAAATAATTTTGTAATATATTATATCAGTAAAGTTGCACATTTGAAAGTTAGACAATTTAACTAGGTGACTTTTTGCCTACTGTTTAGTTAAATTGATGTATTTTAATATCCTTGTCAAATGTCTTGACATTAGAACAACTTAGAAACGTTTAATTATTAATTTGAAATCAATTCAGCGAAGTGTTTGCAAATTGTTTTTATAGAATTTACTCGTACTAAAAAAAATATTTTTCAAAATGTTTGTAAAAGTCGGTCTATTACCAACATTTTAAATTTCGTCATGATAAATAAATAAATGTTTTTGGACAATTTACACGACGTCATCATCATAGACACAAACTAACCAAAGCTTGTGCAATGGTCTGTACAACTGATAAATGTACATGAATACATTATTTTTTATAAAAACATGCCGACAATACAAAGAAAACACAGAGACCAAAGCAAACAGACATGTTCATGCACACAAATGTTTGGCTTATGCGGGAATGAAATCCTTGGTGTGGTGCTAAAGTAGGCATTGCTGACCATTCCACCACAAGGCTCGCCAAAAGATGTTTTGATACTTCAGTTTCAGCAAGCACTCAATGTAGATTTTAATTTGTTCCGTTTCGTTTGGCTACGGAACTCTAAAAACTTATGCTTTTCCTATCACGAAGTTGGTTAAAAATGTATACTTATATCGTTTTTATTATTTATTATTGAAAGAGAGCGTCAGTATTAAAATAAGAAGAGGCATGCTCCGTTGATTCGGACATGTGGAATGAATGCAGGACGAAAGAATTACGAAACAGATATACATTGCAAAAGTGGAAGGATGTAGGAGCCGATGTCAGGAGCCTTAGAAACCGGCGAGCGTCCTTGAGAAGAGCAAGATGTTATGTTATGATACAAACGAATAGAATTATCTCGTAAAATAAGCAACATGTTGTCACATATATGTATAATATCTAAGCATCTTAACTCGATAGGTCTAAGTTACACATCAATCATTGTATCCGGCTGAACGGCTTAATAAGGCGGAGTCTATCTATACGTGAGTGATCAGTATTCAACTGATTCAAGACAACTTGAATGGACATAATTATCATTTACATTACTCTCGTCGGCGTTGTATGTGTAATTACATGGATAATTGAATTTTAAAGTAACCTAGTTGTCTATTTATTTCTACTATTGTTCACCCAGTAGTCAAATCCGAATTTTAGTGATAGAAATATGCATGTTGCCAATAATATTTCTACTGTTTCCATCTTTTTTGTTAATGCCATTAAAGTTTGTCAATAGCTAATAAACAAAAAGAAACTCGGTTGACACAAAGGAGAAAAAGGCACGTCTGTTTCGTCTTTTATATAAATTAGTGTGGCCACAGATTAAATGAAAATATTTGCTGCCCGTACTTCATTTTTTTAATGCTATATAGTTGGCGTAATTTGAGTGCGGGACTTGAACAAGTATGTTTCACTTGAAACAGCCATCTCCGAGATATTGGTGAAAGAATAGTACACGCAACAAACTCGAAGCCGTTACATTTTTTTATATAATGTCGGTAGGCGTACAGGAATACAACCCACCTGATGTATATGCTTACAAACGCTAGCAATATACGAAATATGGCCCGTGCGTTGCTACCACTGCTGCTAACACGCCAACTTCTCATAAGCATACTTGGTAACCTTACTCGCTAGCATGAATACAACAACCCTCCAAGGAGTGGTTTCAGTTTATTTGGCCGCGGTATTCTGTGTGTTGGATCCCAATCCGGCTATTTTGAGGTACCCAACCGTTCTTAAAATGTAATGTAATGGTCGCAACATCTCCCACGCAGAAACATTGTTTCATTACATTATACGATGCATTACGAGTATGTTCCAGCATCTGGACACGCCCTTAGATATGGCTACAACCAGATTACGTCACGGTTCTCTAAGGGTAGCGACTCCAAAATAGCCTCTGAATTATATTACAATCACTTCCGAGTTTTGCTATGAAAATAGAAGCTAAATGATCTGGTTATTGTTTTAATAGACTATTTATAATGTCACCTTTACATGTTATTTTAGGTCCCTCGGTTGTGAATATGTTCTACTACACTTTTCATGGCATTTGTGTGTCGTTTACATATTTACCGGCAATTTTGAATTTGAAAGTGTTCAATATTCAAATTTGTTTGAATTCAGAATCTTAAAATAATTGAAACTATTATGGTTTATGTTATTATTTAGTCACAACGTCGCTTTGAATCTGTCAGGTCTCAGGTCACGTATGAAATTGTAATAAATAATCTTAACAAGGAAAATTTCCGTGCACTAATTTACTAACTGCGGATTGTCGGCGCTAATATTTAGAATTCCACCGTGGACATAAATGTGTTAGTGACAACTCTCGTGAAGGACGCCCAAAATTCACCTTCAGTGAAGATAACATAGCTGTGATACAACTAATTATTGCAGATCGTTATATGACATATCAAGAGACAGAGCATCTCAGGGACGACCACTCAGAGGAACTAGCATGAGGCCCTTGGTGTGAGAAAGCTAGTTTTCCGTTTTATACCGCATTTGTTGCACTATCATCATCATACGGCAGCACCGTTACATGGTGTAAGAAAACTCTTTGAAGGTTCAACCGAAGAAAGTCAAATCACGTTTACGACATCATCATGACGCAATTTTTGACGAGCTCGGTGGCTCAGTCGTGAATGACGCGACTTTGACACCAACGCTCGTAGGTCCGATTCCTACACAAGGCAAACATTTGTGTGTATGTAAAAACATTTATGTGTATATATGCTGTATGGAGGATGATCAATATGTATATCTTCACGCCAAGTCCCTTGCGGGGTAGGCAGAGAGAACCGAGCGCCATAAGACGCGGTCTTTACATACTTCACTCGCTCCTGTGACATTCATAGCTCTTTTCATGCACGCTCGCCGGTTCCTGGGGGTCCTATATTTAGTCATTCTTTCGTCCCGCATTCTTTCTACATGTCCGAACCAACGGAGCATTCCCTTTATAGCATGGAGCAGGAGCATATATTTATAGACCAACTCTTTCTCTCACGTCTTCATTACGAACGCGGTCAGCAAGCGTTATGCCACAAATTTTGCGCAATGCTCTCATCTCGACTCGACATTTATTCTACTTTCATGCTCTCTCTGCCATACCCAGCTCTCACTTCCATAAGTTAGCGTTGGAATTAGCACCGCGTTTGGTACAGCGAGCTGTGCCTTCTGGCTTAGATTTCGGCCGCCTAGAAGTTTACCCAACGCTCCATTCACCCTCCCGGCACTCACTCGTCTCTCCACATCAGCGGTGTACCTTCCATTGCTGCTAAAAGCACTTCCAAGATATACAATCTCATTCACTTGCTCCAACACTACATCATCAACCATAATCCTAGTGTTCGTTCTGGTTGTCTCTCTTTCAAATACCATTAGCTTGGTTTTTTTCGCATTCAATTGTAAGCCTTTCTTCATACAATCATCTTTCATTGTTGTAACTAGTGTTTGCAGTTCGGATGGTGATTCTGCTATTAATGCCGCGTCGTCTGCATAAAGCAGGCAGTTGACCACTGAGTCACCCATTCGCATTCCCACATTCATATTTCTTATTCTTTGAAGACAACTGTCCAGATACAGGTTGAACAGCCGAGCCGACAGCACGCTTCCCTGTCTGACACCAATGTTGACACCAACCCAGGGCGACAAGCTGCCGTCCACCCGCACACATGCTGTACAATCCTCATAAGTGTATTGCACAGCACGGAGTTGGTCACCGTCAACCCCATATCCGGGCAAAATGTTCCAGAGATTCGTTCGCACGACTCTATCAAATGCTTTCTTAAAGTCCATAAAACCACAGAAAACCTTCTGGTCCAGAGCCAGATGCTTCTCTACGATGTTGCGGAGTGAAAAAACTTGATCCGTACATCCTCTGCCGCTTCGAAATCTACCCTGTGCTTCCCAAAGCATTCCATCTGATTTCAGCCTCATTCTCCTTTCAATGATTTTTCCATACACTTCAGCTGCTGAGCTGATCAAACTGATGGCCCTATAGTTGGCGCAGTCCATACGTGAGCCTTTACCTTTATACAAGGGCACGATGACTGCGTGTCTCCAATCGCTCGGGACCCTTCCGGTTCTCCAGCATAATTTGCTCAAAAACCAGAAGGCGTCCCTAACGTACGTACCACCTAGCTTGATCATCTCAGCTGTTACCATATCGATTCCCGCTGACTTTCCATCTTTCAAACTTCGTATCGACCATTCAATCTCATCCATAGTAATGTCTTCATGGTACGCTCGCACTGCCGAGTCAATCACAGACTCATTCACAATGCCAGCGTCATGGACATAATCATACATTTCTCTAAAATATTCACTCCACCGTTCTAACACTTCCTGAGTGTTAGCAAGAATGCCACCAGCTTTACATCTTATCTTGTCCATTCTGGATGCTGACGAACCACTTCGAGACTTCTTTACCTCTCTCCAGAAGAGTTTGGTATTTGCCTCGAAGTTCTTCGTCAGCTTCTCTTCCTCACTCATATGTAGTTTTTCACGCTTCTCTTTCACTAAAGCTTTGGAGTCATTCTTGCATCGACGGTATATTTCTTTCTTAATTTTTTTCTTACCATCATTCTGGTGCAATGATGATACGTAATCCAGCCACGCTTTCCTCTTTTTTCCACGGAGGATTGAACCTCCGCATCCCACCAGGCATCTCCTCTTAGTGTTCTACGTCTCTTTGCGCATCCACATGCTTCTTTCGCACTGTCCACCATACTTTGTTTCTTACATTCGTCTTCATCTGAGTCGGAAAGACTCGCGTTCGCAAGTCTTTCACTGACTAGACGTACATACGTACTCCTCACACTTTCATCTTCCAATTTTTTACTTCTTATTCTTTCATGGTCTCCGAAAGGAATACGCACTCGCCAGTGCCTCCACTTCTTGAAAAGGCCCACAAATCGGCTTATCACCAGATAGTGGTCCGTTTCAAGAGTGGGACCTCTGAAGGCTCTTGTATCCATTAACGACTTTCGGAGACGTCCATCTATCAAAATCAAATCAATCACACTTTTCTGTTCATTCCGTCTCCCTGTGTAAGTGTGAATATCCTTGTGATGGAAGAGCGTGTTCGACACAAGGAGGTTTTGTACCAGCATCGTTCACTCTCTTATCTCCGTATGGACCAAGCACAGCCTCATAACTGCTTCGCTTGGTTCCAACCCATCCATTCAGATCACCGCACATAATTATTCGTTCATTCGCTTCGGCCAAATCCAGAATACCCCTTACAGTCTTCCAAAACTTCTCGAGCTCCTGGGGATCAGCAGAGCTCACAGGAGCATATGCTGCAACTAAAACTGAATATTATGAACGATAAAAAGTAGGTACTCTCTAAGTTTCTAATTGTGTTTTCTTCAAACTTAAAAGGCATGCCTCGTAGATATTTACCTAAGACAATGTGCTGAGTTGGTAGCGAGAAGAGCAATACGTTAGTTGCTTTTCGCATTGCAAACGTATCGGCTGCTATGATCAATTAAACCATGCGGGCTCCATGCTTGTTGGCTACCAAGCATGGAGCCCGCCCGGTTGGTTGTAGTAGAAATAACGAAGGAGGTAAATTTACCTGAAACTTACTGCAGAAATGCACAGGAACTTTGTTTAGAACTGAAACCCAGAGCGCTCATAACATTACCTGAGACTGGAATATGCAGCGGCACTACGTCTCTTATGACATGGGAACTTAAAATGATTAAGTTCATTACGAATAAATACACTACACTAATAATTTCATGAGTTAAGCTCGGATATTCGATGACATGGTTGCGTGTGTCAATCTGATTGGACACGCAGGTTAAGCAGCGTCGACTTAGCCTGCCTGTGAATCTGTTTATCTATCTTGAGTATGATGGAAATAACCTGTGGAAAACCAATGAGACAGATATTACATAGTCATTGAATTCACCAAGTAGAACGCGAACGCCAATCTCACCGTCACGTGGCGCACCCTGCAAACGAATAAATGAGTTACCGTAACAAGCTAACTGGGGAAGTATATTAGTCATCTCACAGAAGATCGCAATCAAATCTAATAATTGGAGGGTAGCTGTGTTTCTGCGCAAGGTAAGGTTACCATTAAACTCATAAGGAGCTGCTATGTAAGCAGCAGGGATTGTAATGCGCGAGCGATACTCCCTTACATTGCAAATAGTTGAAGGCTACGGTAACACTTTACGTGACGTGGAACTTACACTTGTTTATCTCCCGATATTGTTTTGGAAAATAGCTGGTAAAACAAAGGCAAAGAGCAAATTTTTCATAGTGGCATTTTATATATATACATAATATAAGACAAAAACATAAATTTGACGAGCTCGGTGGCGCAGTGGTGAAACGCGCTGTTACGCTACTTTGACACCAACGCTCGTGGGTTCGATTCCCACATAGGACAAAATTTGTGTGCATGAACATGTCTGTTTGTCTTGGTCTGGGTGTTTTCTATGCATAATAAGTATGTATTTACAAAAAAAAAAAATATTTACGTATGTTTATCAGTTGTCTTAGTACCCATAACACAAGCTTCGCTTACGCTGTGTAATTTGTCCGACAATATTTATTTATATAAGATTTAACCCGACCAGTAGTTTTCAGTAATTTTGAGCGTATCGTAATTGATATTTTGCATACATGCTTCGTTATTGGCACTTCATGTTATGAACAAAAAGTATATTTTGGTATATCTGGTCTTGGCAGTTTGACATATTCATATAGTTTAAGCAAAGTATTATATTTTTATTCAAGTTACCAAAATGTTCGATCAGGCTTGTATGGAAAGACAAATATAAAATATAAATATAGCAGATCTACTCTGTGCGCTAGGCAATGATGTCTGAAATATTTGAAATGCGTTGTTGAAAACTTCATATAATAAAGTAAAATATTTTTTTTTTTTTATACAACGTCAGGAGGTATACAAGCATACGGCCCAACTGATGTAAAACTGTTACCGTAGCCTATAAACGCCTGAAATACCTATATTAAGTATCACTCGTGCGATGCAACGTCCTGTGCTGCTAACAGCAACTTCATAGGAGCTTACTGGTGACCTCACTGACACGCAGGATCACAACAACCTTTTAGGGAGTTGTTATTTGACTGCGGTTTTCTGTGAGGTGGAGATACTTCCGCAGACGGGCTGAGACGGGCTCTTAAAAATACCCAACTAAGACAAACAGACATGACATCGAAACCACGAACACTGGTGTCAAAGTAACGTAACAGCGCGTTTCGCCACTGCGCCACCGAGCTCGTATAAAAGTATTTATAGGTTTATTGGTGTTTTTTATACCATTTAGGTTATAACATATACACTATATGTTATAACCTAAATGAAGTCCCTGAATGTCCCTGAAGTTAAGCATTATGTACCGTAAGTTAAATTCACGCATCTGTGTTAAAAAAATATTTGAATTAGGAACGTAACAGTACATAATTTTTTAACACACTTATGGCGGCTACACTCGATCAGTTTTAACTGTCAGTTTTGACTGAACAGTTTTAACTAACAGTCAAAACTGACGTCCCTTGACTTGAAACAACATTTCCTTCTCAAGACAATCAGACGACGACGACGATGAGAAAACGCAGAGTGGTTAAAAAAAAGGAAAGTTTATTCCCATGTAAATTTATTAACCGAATTAAAAGTCGTTCCAAAGGATTCCATAGGATATACCTCAATATACTCTCTCTAGTGTCTCCACTCATTAGAAGAAATGATACAGTTATTAGACCAGTCGGGTATGCGCACATGCAGAGATCAGTTTCCTTTTCATGATCGTAACAAGACTGTAGAAACACCGCCTACACACGCACAGTTTTAACTGAACAGTTCCGTCAGTTCAGTGAAAAATATGTGGCCTCGATATATCATCAGTTTTAACTGTCAATAAAAACCTGTCAGTTTTTATCCTATACGCACTCCACTGTCATTGTCAGTTTAAATTTTTCAGTCAAAATTGACAGTTAAAAGTGATCGTGTGTAGCCGCCATTACTCGTAAATAGTATCTCATAACATCCATACAAAACGGACCGTACGACCGTCACAATTTCCATAGGCGCAATAGCTTTTTAATTATTTTATTATATTTCGCGGTACCCATACATCAAATTCCAGAGAAAAGGTTTCAAATGTTTTAAAATCGAAGAGTAGAAAATGAATCTTTTTTTGTTTCGAATTTTGCTTATTGAGAAAGTAAATGACTTATCTATATCTTATATTTTATAGTAATTGTACCTAATAGTTTTTACATTATTTAGAGTATTTTACAATAATTATTTACTAGAAATTGATAAATCATATGGCATATCGGTCTCTCATTAGTCTTTACATAAAGAAACAAAACATTTACATTATCGGTGCAACTTGGCGATGTTATTATTGCTTTTAAAGTCGCTTTTTCTCCTAGACCTTTTTTTGTTCTATTTTATTACTTAAATGTTTATTATGTATTATGCACAGTCTTTCTTTTTATTTATTTTCTCGCAATTGTGATGAAGAACATGAATAATTACATAATCGAGTCATTAAAGCCGTCAGACGTCCTTCAATCTTAAGCTCCTAGATAGCCCCTTAAATTAAAGTAAAGTTAATACACAATATACTGTGATAGACCTAGAAATCATTTGTAGCTTAAATCCATTGCAATAATTAATTATTTGGTCCACGTCAATCTCTTTTAAATGTTGTCGAATAAAAGTCAAATGCTATTCAAATATTGGCGAATTTCGACGTGAAACATGCGTGTTGTTTTTAATTAAAATTATATAACATCGATATAAAATGTTTGCTCAGCGATCATCGCTTCCATTTCATATTTATTCAAGCGGGACTTTCCTTTGTTCTCATTTTTTTATTTTCCCTTCGTTACGTGTTTAATTGTTTAGGTATTAACTTTTTGTTATGCGGGACACATAAATTAAGCATAATATTGTGTTAACACTCGGTTTTTAATATTCATTGTCGATTTTTTTGTCATAATCCTCAAAGGTGAATGTGATTAATTTTTGTGATGAGTCTATTCGGTGGTGAGGAAAGAAACTCAAGTCAAGCCAAACTCAACTCACGCGTGTTCTTGCACGCAAATATTTCCCTTGTGTGGGAATCGAACCCCACGAGCCTTGGTGCTAAAGCAGCCATAGCTATCCATTCCACCACCGAGCTCGTCATCGCGGTAAGTCCCGTATCTAATATTGTGTTGTTATGTCATAGACTGTCGGTCTGAAGGACTGTAGGTCTACCTTGAACTATGTCTGTAATAAAATAAGGGCAATGAATTTCACCCATTTTGAAGTATATCATTATGAAATTAGTTTTTTTTATACTACGTCGGGAGACATATAAGCATACGGCCCACCTGGTGTAAAGCGGGTACCGTAGCCCATTAACGCTTGCGATATATTAAGTATCACTCGCGTGATGCCTACTCTGCTGCTTACACAGCAACTCCTTGAGGTGGAGGTACTTTGCCAGACGGGCTGCTTTGATGCGCCCTACCTCTATTAAAATATCCAGACCAAGACAAACAGACATGTTCATGCACACAAATGTTTGCCTTGTGTGGGAATCGAACCCACGAGTATTGGTGTCAAAGTCGCGTCATTCACGACTGAGCCACCGAGCTCGTCAAGGTTTCTGTACTGATGACTGTATAATGATACGGTACCCACTTGGCAGTGGCGTGCACAGAGATTTTTGACAGGGTAGACAGATTTTTTTTAAAGCTATTAACTTACCAAAAAATACAGAATGTTGATTTTGGTTACCCAGTCTTGTGGAAATAATGATGTATGTGATCACTTGTTTTTATTCACCGAACACTACACACACCACATGAACAACTTTCGCAGTGAATATCATCCATATTTATCAACTTTAAAACTTTAATATCTTATTTCGTCTGCTACCAGTCAATCGATTCAAAACAAAAACAATGGCGGCCATCCTAAAATCAAAATAAAATTAACATCAATTTTATACGAAAAAAAGAAATGGCAATATCTTTCACTATAATTATATGCAGCAAACTACTTTTTAAAATAGTTACGTAGCAATACTCGCGACACTTAGGTAATTTACGTTAGTTCAGCTGAAAAGACATTGTCTATACTATGCGATAGTGTGCGTTATTTGTGTTATTGTGGGCAATGTAATTACAGGAATGCACACTACAGTATTTGTATTAACAACACGGCAGCCATACGTAAATTTAGACAGAAATAGTTAGTGTCTTCCGCCGTTGAAAGCTGCCAATGCGGCGCTGGTGTAGCGTAGCGCCTAGCTGCGATTTGAATATGACTAGCGATGATTTTAATAACTTACCGATACCGATAGATGGAGCTGTTTTTAATTTTTTGTTTTTGATACGAAATATTAGTTAAAAACTATGTTTAAGAATGAAACAACGGATGGTATTTATCAAATTGATAGGGTAGGCAATGTCTTTTTGTCTATATGGAGTGCACGCCACTGCCACTTGGTTTGATAATGAAAGTAGAAAGTGACCAACGAGTCTTCAAAGGTTAACAGTAAATATCCTTGAGTGTGTAAACAGGAGTGTGGGCTCTCTTGCTTATTACATTTTGCTATACAATGTGCATCATTATAACTAGAATTTATGTCTAGTTTAAACATGATACTGAAAAGAACATTTGTGTCAAGGCTTCATAATCTGTGGTCGCTCAGATCCAATTGAAGCCAGTTAATGGCTAACCATTATCGTTTCTTCGGAAACTGTTCACCCGGCTAAATGAACGTCACTTTGAAGTTACTTCGCGGTATAATTATAGAACGTTCTATTTTTATTTAATACTTACTTGTTGTTATCGTTTGCTAATAGTGTTATTTTACATTTATGAGCATTTTAGGGTTCTGTACAAAACGGTAACAAAGGAACTTCTATGGCGGGGCTTTGTCCATCTACCTGTCTGTCACATACCTAACATATTTCAGCACATGCTAATGGTGTAACATTTTGAATGATTTGAAATTTGGAATATTTTTAAAGCGATCTGACGCCGCCGTCAATAATTATTTACAAAATAAAACAACACAATCGGTTTTAAATACTTTTATTAAAAATATTCATGCTTATATAATTCTTTTTTCACATTCAAATTCAGAGAGTAAATTGTAAGCGTGGATTTATTTTAAATTTATAATCTGTTACTTATATAAATTATGGTAACGTAAAAAAAGTACCTCACAAATAAAGACTCTAATATTATAAATATAACAAATGTATATATTGTTTTATTTATAATTTATTGTCTGTACGTAGGGCAATGAAAAAATAATTCTTAGGTGTTTGTTATCGAATATGTCCTGCCATGATAATATTATAAGAACAATAGAAAAAAACAAAGTGAACTTAATGTTGTCAAATAACAGAACAACAAAACAGGGTAAAAGTACCGGTACGTCGACCAGACAACCCTTTATTTTCAAATTCCAATTATTTATACTTCGATAGATAGATTTATATACATTTTAAATGCTAAGCAAAACTATTAGATTATTAAATTTCAAATAAATTTTCATTACTTTCAGTGCCTGTCGAGACCTGCTCATGGGCACATGTAATAATTGATGTCGCAACCGGCATATACCATTACATAAAATTTCTCAAAGAACTTTTCTAGCATTTCGGACGTCCATTCAGGGAGTGGCCACCGCCTGCCGGAAGTAGCGATCAGATATGATAGTTAATGCTGGCGTTCTTCCCGCTGATGTTATAGCCCTGTACTAATAATTTCTACAGATCTCGTTACATAGCCCAATAATTTCCAACACATTCGCAATATTCTCAGTATACCTGCAAAAGTCCCACTTGATACAGAACTTCCAAATGCCTGCTGATGTAACAAGGACGCAAGATATTCCCGATATAAGTTGTAAAATTATAAGTTTATCAAGGTATAATTTTTTTTATACAACGTCGGGAGGCATACAAGCATGCGAGTAAACTATGGTATGGTACTTAGGGGTATATTATACCATTGACATTTCCTGAAGCGGGTCATGGCGGGTATACTACATTACATCAATCTTCTCAATGGAGACTTGGATTCATATCTGATGTAAGAAAAAAAAACGTGTGGCACTCGGGGACTGCCGCGGTTAAGCTATTGCATAGCATTTTTTTTTATCAACTTATGCAATTATAATTATTTTTTAAATAACAAATCCCTGGAGGGAAGTTGTGTTCAGGCTAGTGAGTGACGTTACTACCTCACGGAAAACTGCAGCCAAATAACAATTCCCTGGACGGTTGTTGTGTTCATGCGAGTGAGTGACGTTACTACCTCACGAAAAATATGCTCAAAACTGCAGCCGAATAACAATTCCCTGGACGGTTGTTGTATTCAGGCGAGTGAGTGACGTTACTACCTCACGGAAAACTGCAGCCACCGTCCAGGGAATTGTTATTTGGCTGCAGTTTTCCGTGAGGTAGTAACGTCACTCACTCGTACGAGCGCAACATCTGTCCAGCGAATTGTTATTTGGCTGCAGTTGCTTGTGAGGTGGTAACGCCACTCACTCGCATGAACACAACAACCGTCCAGGGAATTGTTATTTGGCTGCAGTTTCCCGTGAGGTAGTAACGTCACTCACTCGCATGAACGCAACATCTGTCCAGCGAATTGTTATTTGGCTGCAGTTTTTACAATTATTTACTACCTCACAACAACCGTCCAGGGAATTGTTATTTGGCTGCAGTTGCCTGTGAGGTTGTAACGTCACTCACTCGCCTGAACACAACAACCGTCCAGGGAATTGTTATTTGCCTGCAGTTGCCTGTGAGGTGGTAACGTCACTCACTCGCATGAACACAACAACCGTCCAGGGATTTGTTATTTGGCTGCAGTTTTCCGTGAGGTAGTAACGTCACTCACTCGCCTGAACACAACAATCGTCAAGGGAATTGTTATTTGGCTCCAGTTGCCTGTGAGGTGGTAACGTCACTCACTCGCATGAACACAACAATCCTTCAGGGAATTGTTATTCGGCTGCAGTTTGGAGCATATTTTTCGTGATTAGTAACGTCACTCACTCGCATGAACGCAACGTCTGTCCAGCGAATTTGCCACCCGACGGAGTTTAAAAGTGTCCATAGGCTGTGTAACAGTTTCACATCAGGCAGGCTGAACACTTGTTTGCCACCCGACGGATCATCATCATCATCTGATGATTATGAAAAACAAAAACGAGCTACACGGTAGGCGGAGTGGGAGGTGTTAGGTTTTATTTTCGTTACGGAATTTCTTGATTCGGTCGCCGCAAAGCCCGCGATAAAAGCTATGCAATAGCTTAATAATAATGACAAAAGCTAGTAATTAAAAATGAAATCTTTATTTGATACTCCACGACAATACAACAACGACCGGCTCTCCAACCCGACATGTTGAAAATATGTTCAAGTAACAACAATATACTAAAAATAAGCCAAGTATACGAAAAGGCGGGTTTGTTTGCCATGTCATGGCTCTGTTATTCTATTTGTGGCACCAAGGTCGCTGAAATATACTTTTCAGCATGTAATTTAAGAATGAATACTTGCGATGTCTAAGCATTAGTCCTTCAAAATGTGACCTGGCAATAAAGAAATTCTGTCAAAATACTGTGTTTCTTGAAATTACAGTAGACTCCAAATTACAATGGGGCCCTCACATAAATAAACTTGCCGATAAGCTCAGCTCCGCCATCCGCTGTATATGCGGTTGAGGGAATTAGATAATTGACGGATGTCGCTACTGCGTGCTTTTTCTATTTCAGCATTATATCGTACGGTATACCGTATGTTATAATTCTGTGACATTTTTATAACCAAAAGCATACCATATTTTATATAAATCATATTTCAACTATTTCCTGAGCTTTAATCTTCAAAAAATTTCACTCGTATCTCAGGCACAATTCTCACCATCTATATAAACTAATTAAAAATACAATTTTATTTTTCGGCAATAGGAGCAGAAATGCGATGAGATCTATCTTGCAGTTACATGTTACGGTAACTACTTACAATCAATCAGGCCGTACGCTTGTTTGCCACTTAAGTGATATAAAAATACCTGACTACGTAATACTTTGGACCTAGTGACTTTCTGATAGTGATAATAACACCCTTTAACTTCTGTAAATGAAAATTCTTTTGTTTTCTATAATCAATTTTTAAAATGATAGGTTTCATATCAAGGCATCAAGATTTTATTAATAAATTGGAATAAATTTCATACGTTCTGTTAGTGTAAAAAGCGTAAAATTGAGGAACAATACAAGCCTGGTACCTCATTATCGTTTTCGGAACCATGTCACTGTTGCTGACTCGACACTCGACGTTGAAACGTTCAGACATGCGCGCGTTACTGAAAATTTTAATAAGTATCGTAACTGGTATAATACTGATTTTAATGTGGAACAAAAATTATGGGTTATCTTGTCTCTGCACAAAAAAAATATTAATATTTGTTAATGTGATTTGTTTATTTGTTTCAATTTATTATCTGAATCGTGTTTGAGATATAAGACTGATTTTAATGTAGACAAAATATAGTTTATAGAGTAGAATCGTGATCATGTAGAATAAAATGATGGTGTATTTCTTAATAACATAATATAGTAAAAGATCGCATGTTTAGGTTTATTATATTTTTGGTGTGGTGTAATTCGTCTAATTCGTTGTTGCCGTATTTTTAATAAAATTCTAGGTGTAAAATGTTTCTAGGACAACGGTAATTCTCTTCTGACTCCGTTTGTAACTTTGGGAACAGCAGACACGAAAATTCCCATCTGTCTCCATTTGGGGTTAGGCGGGCGGCGACAGATGGGAATAGAGAATTCTTGAAAACGGTACATAAATGAAGCTCAGAAGCGATTTCGGTCGATATAGGGCCTTATCGCCCTATCGAAGAACAACATGGTCAAACTTTTGCTTCACGTTTCCAATGTTACCGCAATGTATGGCGGGATTGAATAGCTTCTGATGGACAACCAGTTTCGATTATCCGCCTGTTTTTAGAATTCCGTCCTCCCCTCCAAATATATTTTGTTTGTACTCTTTTTATGTGTATATTGAGATGAATGATCAATATATTTGTAGAAATTAGAAATTTCCATAGGCATGATGAGCTCGGTGGCGCAGTGGTGAAACACGCTGTTACGCTACTGCGACATCAACGCTCGTGGTCTTGATTCCCATACAGTAAAAACATTTGTGTGCCTGAACATGTCTGTTTGTTTTAGTTCGGGTATTTTCTATGTATAATAAGTATGCATTTACAAAAAAAAATGTCCTGTGGCCTGTCGTGAGGCAGGGTGCCCCGCAGACTCTAAGCTGGCCGGCAGTGGGAGCCGCCCTCTTACGTCGCACAGGTCTTAGCGGCGACGGGAGCGGCAATGGCCCGTCATCGTCACTCGACACGTTGGAGGTCGGAGGTGTCGCGTATTGCTCCTCCGACGACGTGGAGCTAGACGATGCAGACGATGGTGGTGGGCGTGCGTTCAGTTCTCGTCCTCCTTGACACTCGAATCTCGTAATCATATTTATCTATTTACATTCTTCCACAATATTGCGTTCTAAATTTGTATCCATTGTGATAATTATAAATACTCATGTGTACATAAAGCCGGAAACGCGAATTTAGTAGTTGTACATGTACATGCCAGGATTCAAACCGGGGACCAGTTGGTCAATAGTAGGTTTTTTTTGGTATAGAAATATGTATAATTATTAACGTACTTACGTAGATTGAAATGCAGTAAACAAGGAAGTACTGCATTTTTCATTAGTATCGGACGAATACTGTTACATAATATATATATATATATATATAAATGAATGTTTGTCTGTATGTCCTCTATGGACTCAAAAGCGGCTGGGCAGATTTTGATAAAATTTTCAGTGAATCTTCAGGTTAACCCAGCAGGTGATCCTGTGAAGTTTGGTAGCGATCATATCACCCGTGCGAAGCCGGGGCGGATAGCTAGTACTTAATACAGAATATATTATATCTACGTTTGAATGCATAATTTAAAACAGATACTGCATTTCTTCTTAAAGTTCAAAATTTTTGAGGCTGTGCGTGGATGATATTCCTCTCTATCTGTGGCAATACATCATTGTGACACGCTGTCTTCTGATTTATTCTACTTAAATCTACGTACGTTTGGCCAGATGAAAAAGTACGTGATTCTCTCGAATATAATTTGACGAGGTCGGTGGCTTAGTCGTGAATGAGGTGACTTTGACACCAACGCTCGTGGGTTCGATTCCAAAGACAAACATTTGTGTGTATGATACATATCTGTTTGTCTTGGTCTGGATGTTTCAAGAGAGGTAGGGCGCATCAAAATACCCCGTCTGGAAAAGTACCTTCACCGTACAGAAAACGACAGCCAAAGACGTATCTCGAGGGTTGTTGTGTTCCGGCGTATGAGTGAGATCACCATTAATCTCCTAAGAATATGGTGTGTAAGCAGCAGAGGAGACATCGCGCAAATGATACTTAATATATTACAAACGTTAATAGGTAACTGCTTAGCATCAGGTGGGCCGCCTGCTTGTATGGCTCCCGACGTTGTATAAAAAAGGCGTCTCGGGACGCCCGACAGAAGTGATAACTTAAACAAATCCGCTGCCGTATGCGTGAGAGAAAGGGAAGCCAGACAGACTGGCGCCGTAACACGTTACGTAACGAAGCGGTTTACCCTTCCATAAGAAGTTATTATTTCAAAAATAAACCACTGTGTCATCAATCATACAACCTTCTTCTAACATTGCGTCTTATAAATCTCCGCATGGGTGTTTGTTTCAAAACCTAAGTGTAGGAAAAAACACTTCTATGTCTTGAGTGCGAATTTTACAAAAGTTTACACTGCCTTTACAGGTTGAGTTTTTAGATAATAATTAGTTACGAAATTTTATCCGCACCTCAAGCGGAACTTATTGGAAGCTCAGATTTTTATACAAATTTTTAACGTACACCAACGTAACCGTGTATTTTACCGTGTGAGAATTCTCTGTGAATTGCTAGCGGGGTGGGGCGGTCACTTGTGGAAACAACGGAGATCAAATACCGATTTTTCACATTTTGTATTTATTAAATAATTTGTTAACAAGCCATGAATTTACATTAATTATTGTATTACCATTAAACATTTTTCCTTCCCTTTACTACAATATTATGTTATATACAATTTGTGCAGGGTAACAAATAAAAGTAGGCTTAATAAAAGATGATGTTAAAGCATGATATACTGCCAAAGGTAACTAAGTGAAGTCAAACAAGCCCACAGTTGCTGTCAAATATTAAAGAGTTCTTATGGCCGCTATCATCATTCTAGATCGATGGTATCGTAGTATTGTATTGTCATTAAATATATATACATAATATTGATAAAATGAGTTTCAGTTAATAAACTCACTAATGAAACATCAAATATTTTATCAGTTCCTGAAATTGTCGGAGTTATGCTGAATGCTTGCCTTGGCTGCGATTGGGTGACATATACGCTGCTTTCGTCACGTGCGCGCGGCTTGCTAACATATATACTTCTCCATCAATCGCTAACTTTTCGAACTTTACTGTAATATACTTCCTTGTAGATAAAACTAATTCAATTTGAACGAACGCTGAAGCATAGAAATGCAATGCCTCGCTATTTGTTACTGTACAAAAAGGTATCTTATAGTGGGCAAGGTTTTTCTCGTTAATTAGGTTAAGTAGTTTGTTCTTGAGTTCACCACAGGTAATTCCGTGAAGCTTCTGAAACTCGAGGTAGCGAGTCCCTCTTAACAGAGTGAAATTAACGACATCCCCTGTTATTAACCCTTCCGGGGCTCTATTTTGGGACCTACCCGCCTCTAAGCGTATTACGAAACTGGTTCAGTAATTCCCTGATTTTATATCGAATCTCCTCGCAAACGAATAAGACACCAATTAGCCGATCACCAAGTCACAGTACTTAGGATAATATATTCTTTGGCTATTTTGGATGACTAATAACAACATATGACGTTAAATTATAGCAATATAACATTTAACAAATAACTACTAGTTATAACTTGAACAAGCACTGCCATATTTATAACTAGCAGAAGCCCGCGGCTTCGCACGCATTAGATTTGGGCTTTTAGTAGCCTTTATTTTTCTGAAGACATTGTTTTTGTTTAAAAAAAAAACAATGTTCAGGGTCGTAGATGCAACCATAGAGCGATTCAATTTTCGTACAGCGCCATCTATTGACCTTTACAGGAGGCAACGTATATGTATTTTATTTATATTACTTAAAAAATGCGTAGTTATTTTATGTTACAAAAAATACGTATTCTATGGAAATAGTAAAAACAAAATTGCAAAGTCCCCCGAAGGGGAAGATAATTCCCCCTAATTTTAACAGATTTTCATTTTTTACAGGAACCCTAAATATTTACGGGATAAAAAGTACCCTATATTCTGCTCTGAACAGTCCTCTATCTACCAGTGAAAGTCCCGTTAAAATCGGTTCAGCCATTTCGAAGATTAGCCCGGACAAACAAACAGACAGACATACAGACAAAAAACTTATAAATGCGTATTTAGGCTTTGGTAACGTGAAAATAATAATATGAGCTTGAGATAAAGGCTTTATTTTGAAATCACAGACAGACACTTCAATTTTATTTATATGTATAGAAGAAGAGATCTATGTTTTCAGTGGCCCACTGAACCAAACAAATGAATGACAATTTCCTAGAGGATTGTCCTCCTGCAATTGAGTAAGTTCACCTGGGACCAGGTAAGGAGTTATTGCGTTAGCAAGTTAGTCCATTGAAAAGTTACATTTGGGGTTGCAAACGTCAGAGCACGCAATTTTATAGTTAATAGATTCAGGTGTTATTTTGCGAAAGTCAAACTTACATGCAATCCGATCCAACCTGCTTTGTGTGCTTCCGCCACCAATTAGTTCATGCGGCCTAGCGCCGGCCGGCACCCACCCACTACTGTTAGTGCGTGCAACATGCCGACGCTGCCATGGCTGCTCCGGTAGTCTCTGCCTCGGCTGCTGCGGTCGTCCGCCATCTGGAACAGAATCCGCATGCCCCCTCCACCACCGTCGCTGCCACGACTGGCCTGGTCGTCGCTGCGACACGTGTTTCGCCTCTCCACGAGGCATCATCAGGCGTTGTAGACGTTAATCGTAAGAATAACATGCTGCAAGTGACAAATCCATCGCAGTGCCGTCCCTTATATTGAATTGAGGGTGGGGGTGGATGGTGTGAGCGAAAAGATATTTAATAGTGGGGAATGGTTTACGTCAGTCTGTTTGTTCATAATAGTAAAAAAAAAAAAAAAAAAATTCTGAAATTACTCTCATTAATTTTTAATATAATATATATAACATAAATAATAATTTCACCGACCAGGAGATGGAGGCGGTCGTTGACCGCCTCCGAGGCAAGAAGAGGGCGCCGGGTCCGGACGGGGTGCACGGGAAGGTGCTAGCGTTGGCTCTCGTGCACCTCGGAGACAGGTTCCGGGAGCTCATCGACTGCTGCTTGCGGTCGGGGTGCTGCCCGGGACCCTTCAGGGTGGGCCGGCTCTGCCTTCTGTTGAAGGGAGACCGGCCCCCGGACTCGGGGTCGGCGGTTCGACCGGTCGTTCTGCTGAACGAGGCGGGGAAAGCCCTTGAAAGGGTTGTCGCTTCCCGCCTCGCTCAGCACTTGGAGGATGGCCCGGGACCGGGCCTATCGGATGCCCAGTTCGGGTTCCGGGCCAGACGGTCGACCGTCGATGCCATAAGACGCCTAAGGTCGGTGACGGAGGATGCGGAGCGCGAGGGAGATGTGGTGGTGGCGGTGTCTTTAGACATCGCCAATGCCTTCAACAGCCTCCCCCACAGTACCATACTGGAGGCCCTCAAATACTTTGAGGTGCCTCCGTACTTGGGGAGACTGTTGAAGGCATACTTGGAGGACAGGGAGGTGCGCTACGAGGACGCGAGGGGCCAAATGGTCAGAAGACGCGTCGTGTGCGGTGTCCCACAGGGGTCCGTTCTGGGCCCCATCCTGTGGGACCTCGCATACGACTGGGTCCTGCGGGGCCGTCTCGTCACATCCCGGGGTAAGACCTTCGTGGAGGCGGCGCGGCTGGCCGAAGTCGGAGTAGGACTGGTGGTCAGCCGCATAGAGAGGCTTGGGCTTCGGGTCCGATTGGATAAAACCGAAGCCCTCCTCTTCCGCGGGACCGGTAGGCGGGGCTACCCCTCGGGAGCGCACCTCCAAATTGGAGGAGAGAGGATAAGGGTGACTGCCCAGATGAGCTACCTGGGCCTCACCCTTGACGGACGATGGACCTTCGGCCCCCACTTCGAGCGGTTGGGACCGAAGGTCATCAGAGCTGCGGCGGCGCTTGGTCGTCTTCTGCCCAATTTGGGCGGGCCCAGCGCCGCGTGCAGAAGGCTGTACTCCGGCATCTGCCGGAGTATGGAAAATGGAAGGATGTAAGCACAGTATTTTATTAGAAGGTGATGTCATTAGAAACCCACGAGCATGTATTAGAAGAGCAATGAATGTTAAAGAGGCGAGTGAGGTTTGTAAGCGAGTCATGTGGCGCTCGGTTCTCACTGCTTACTCCTCAAGGGATTTGGTGAAAAGTTATAGATAGATAGGTTTTTATAGCCACTAGCTTATCGGTGAAGCCCAGTACAGGGTTAAAACTACGGCTGCCATGAAACTCACAAAGACTTTAATATGAAGTAATTAGTACGAGTAGGAGCTTTAATAAACATTAAAGATATATAATTAATTAATGAGAGCGTACATAATTTTTCATATGTATTGTATATGTAATATCTGCCACATGGTCATCAGCAAATGTGTTGATTTTTGCATCATTGAATGCAAAAATCATTACATGTGCTGATAATACTCCCATCTTATTTTAACAACAATCAACAGGAGTGCTGTTTTCGATACCGCACAAAAACGCCTAAACGAGAGATGTCAAAATGTTTAAATTCCACTCTACCATCCCCAACTGAGTTTCCACTAGTTCTGCATACATTTATAACTCATTTCTTACTAAAAATATCTTCATGCTAACATTTAAAAATGGTTACCTCAATGAAATATATTAGTATTGATAGAAACCTAACCACAACCTCACAGTTAGTTAAAAATGTAATATTTATTAGTATTTTGAAAGAAAGAAAGTTTAGTCAGCAAAACTTCAGACCCTGTATCAATCATTAATTAATTGCTGCATTTCCATATGAGGTGGCGCTGCAAAAATACACCTCATCAAAATTTAACGTGCTCAAAAACTAATCATAAAAGTATACTATACGAGTACTTTAACGAGCTCGGTGGCGTAGCGGTTAATAACGTGACACCCACACAGGACAAACAATTGTATGCATGAACATGTATGTTTGTCTTGGTCTGCGTGTTTTTAAGAGAGGTAGGGCGCAGCAAATACGCTCCTCTGGAGAAATACCTCCTGACAGACAATCGTAGCCACATTACAGCTCTCTAGAAAGTTGTGTTCCTGCGTGTGAGCGAGGTCACCAGTAAACTCCTAAAGAGTTGCTGCGTTAGGAGTAGAGGTGGCATCAGTGAGTGATACTTAATGCATTACCAGCGTTCATAGGCTACAGTAACTGTTTACATCAGGTGGGCCGTTACGTTACGTTGTATAAAAAGAAAAACTATAGTAGTAGTCATATTTTAATTAGTAAGTGATGACGATGATAGGTGAGGTATATAGGTATAGGTATACGACAAGTAGCATTACTATATTCAAAATTCCAACCGTTTGTCCAATACAAATCGGGCATTATATAGACTTTTTAACGTCATAAATTTGTATCGAACACAAACTTTGGCCGTGTAATAAGCGAAATTCAATTCGATGGAAAAGTTTCTAGTTTTTGTAATTCTTTCTCAGGTGGAGCAGTAAGTCCGTCTTGGCAGAGAGGAAAAAAAATGCAAAATTTAATTAACAAAGTTATCTGGAGCTAAAACACAAGTTTCCGAAGAAAAACGAGCGAACTGACACGTTAATTTGATTCTGTTGAATTACAACTGCTTGAGCGCGTGTAAAAGAGATCGTGATACGAATGTCGAGGCAGAGGCGCGATTCTAGTCGCTATCTATTGGATTAGAACGTCCATTTGTTTGCCACTCTATGTCTTGTTTACTTACATTACAGTATTGCCCTATTCGTACGTAGGTACATATTTTTATTAAGACACATACATCTGCCAAGATTTGTATCTTGCGCGAAAGTCTTCGTTAGAAAACTGCAAAATTAGGAATATTTAATGATATTGAGCGTCTTAATATAGTTTTTTCTATATTGCCACATTACTGAGCCAAGGGTTTACCCATAGACTTCCAAATCTCTCTATAAACTGCCTTTTGTAGCGAATCGCCAACGAAGGCTACAGATTGTCACATAAATACGATGCTAAAATGATTTTTATTTTAAACCATTTTCTTCTTAAAATATACAAAATTAGATAATGTGAACGTCATAATTGTGAATGATGATAGGTACAGAATTTACAGAGTCACTTAACGTGTTATTCAAATAAAAACAATAATTACAAGAATGTTGAAACGAGAAGTTCATCAAATTTTGTATGGGACCAAGAGAGCAATGGGAATATCGTAGTAAATATTTTTTCTAAATTGGTTTACAATTGGCAAAGATATCGCGTAATATATTATTGCGTATAAGCGTATTAAACAATCAACCACTTGAATTTAATGTAATATATATGTATGTTCGTCTGTTGGTATGAAACGACTGAGCACAGGTTATACACTAAAACTAAAAATTTGCCATACATAATACTGTGGGCCATACAGAGAAACTCCAGGTCGCTTAGCGTGCTATGGAAAGGGCTATGCTCGGGGTTTCGCTGCGTGATATAATTAAAAATCGACCAAGTGCGAGTCGGACTCGCGCACGAACGGTTCCGTACCACTATCTATAAAAACGGCAAAAAAAATCACGTTTGTTGTATGGGAGCCTCTCTTAAATATTTGTTTTATTTTATTTTAATTATTTATTTTTAAAGTGAATATATACCTAAATATTTTGTGAATATTTCAAGTGTCTACCTGGTGCCGTTATCAATATCGAGCAAATACGAGCAAAAAAATCACGTTTGTTGTATGGGAGCCCCCTTAAATATTTAATTTATTCTATTTTTTAGTATTTGTTATTATAGCGGCAACAGAAATACATCATCTCTGAAAATTTCAACTCTCTAACTATCACGGTTCATGAGATACAGCCGGGTGACAGACGGACGGACGGACGGACGGACAGCGGAGCCTCAGTAATAGGGTTCCGTTTTACCCTTTGGGTACGGAACCCTAAAAATGAGGATATCCGTAATAGAACTAAACTAACTTAGCCCTAAGGATAAGCAAGCTGAAGTGATAGAGGGTCAGCCAGATTGCTCATATAACAGACAACTGTAACTGTACTTTCATTAATTAAATTATTTATATATAAATTTATATTACCTCTTGTAATGAGAATTCCGACTTTCAATTGATTGTTTGCTATGGAATGCCTAATTTCTAGCTTTGCCCTTGACATTTATGCATAAATATATTCTTTTTATATTTATGCAATATTCTGATTGATTTTATAAGTTACATACAGTATGTAACTTTCAAAATAATTTTGGGTTTTTGTAAATTACCAATTCAAATTCTGTAGAATTGTTTTCTTTGCGTAGGTAACTTTGGAGAAAGTTTCCAGACTGAATACAGAAAATATAAGTAGATGGCTTATTTGAATGAAAATAGCATAGATAAATCAAGTTGTTGCAAAACATTCGCTAAATCAATACGAGACCATGAAATTAAGCATTACGGTAGTAATTAAATGAAGTTTTTTTTTTTGAGGAAGGCTTGCAGTTATAGTTACAAAAGAAGTCTGCATTAATATATGTATAGTATATTCTTCTTCACCCCAGGTCCCTAGCGGGGCAGGCAGTGGGAACTGAGTGCCACATGTCTCGGTCATTATATACCTCACACGTTTTTTAACGTTAATTTGTCTTCTCTTAAATGGTCACCGGTTTCTAGGGCTTCTGAAACCACCATCTGACAAAACACGTAGGTTCAAATAATCTATATTAATCTATCTATAACTTCACGCGAAATCCCTTACCGGGTAGGCAGAAAGAACCGAGCGCCACATGAATCGATCCTTACAAACCTCACTCGCTTGTTTTTCTTATGCTCGTCGGTTTCTAAGCCTCCTGACATCACCTTCTGATAAAACACGATCAATTTGATCATGGTATGTAATTCTTGGCCACCCTCGGCTCCTACATCATTCTACTTTCGTGTTGTATATCTGCTTCGTAATTCTTTCTTCCTGCATCTTTTCTACATGTCCGAACCAACGGAGCATGCCTCTTCTTATAATATGTTAATGGTTCTTTAATATTAATACAAGCAAATTATGCGCTACCACGGATGAATTTTGAATAAGTTATACAGATTTATAATTAAAATTCTTGGATACGAGTACCACAACAGGCACTGCACTGTGTGTTATGCAATTTCAATGAGATATAACAAGAAGCACTGATGCCACTAATCTAGACTAATTAGGAGTACGACCTTCACTAAATATGTCGGTTAGAATGTCTTTATATTCCTTCGCCGATGCAGGATACTGCAACGCTTTATATAATCGTTGTACAGAATTTTAAACATAAAGGTAAAGAGTGAATAAACTTTTTTTTTTGTAGTCAAGGCTTTATGTAATGATTTTTCGACTGAAGTTATTTTTTTTTATACAACGTCAGGAGGCATACAAGCATACGGTCCAGCTGATGTAAAGTGGTTACCGTAGCCTATGAACGCTGGTAATGCAGTAAGTATCACTCGCCTGATGCCACCTCTGCTGCTAACACAGCAACTCTTTACCACAGCTCTCCAGAGAGCTGTAATGTGGCTGCGGTGTTCTGTGAGGTGAAATAGGAGCTCCTTTGATGCGTACTACCTCTCTTAAAACACCCAGAACAAGCCAGACATGTTCATGCATACAAATCTTTGTACTATGTGGGCGTCAAAGTCGTGTTAAATTTTTAAACAGTATTTATTTAATCAGTTGAGGTTGTTTTGTACCTACCTCTGGGTTTTAACGTTATTGACAGGTTTTAATATCTTTAAATTGTCTGACAACAGGCCTTATTACTATGTATTGGATTAAAGCATATGTCTATGTCATTGATGAAGGTATTCAACAGTAATGTATCTAATATCAGTGTTATTAAATTATTAATTTATTTAGGATGCCCGAAGGCAAGAAAGATAGGGCGCATCAAAGGAGCCCCATCTTGGTGGGTACCTCCACATCACAGAAAACCACAGGCAAATAGCAACTCCCTAGAGGGTTGTTGTGTTCCTGCGTATAAGTAAGGTCACCAGTAAGCTCCTATGGAGTTGCTGTGTTAGCAGCAGAGTGATACTTAATGTATTGCAGGCGTTAATAGGCTACGGTAACCGCTTTACATCAGGTGGGCCGTATGCTTGTATGCCTTCGGACGTTGTATTAAAAAAGGGCACTGTTATCAAGGTGAAGGATGATGCCCTTTTATTCGCTTAACTTTTTTAGACATAATAATAGTATATAGGTTAAACATTTCGAAGTTTTCTCGCATAATTACTTAGTGGCATAATTATTTATATGCATAATAATTTCATTGGCATAACTATTACGTGGTCTAATTTTCCTTTTACATAATTTTATCAAGCATATGTGTTAAAGACATAGTTTTTGTAAGTATAAATAGTCAATTAGTCTATATGAATTGAATGAAACAATTTTTAACGGAAGTATCGCGTGTTTTATTTATTTTGTTGAACCTGATGTTTTGAATGCTTTGCAGCATCCGTGGTGAAGATCACGGATGCTGCCAAGCATTCGAAACGTCAGGTACAACAAAATAAATAAAACACGCGCACATCACATCGCTCGTTAGCTAACCACTCTAACACAACAACACAGCACAGAACACACAACTCACTCGCAGGAATAGAACAACCTCCAGAATGTTGTTATTAGGCTGCGGTCATTTGTGGAGTATGGAGGTATTTCTCTAGTCGGTGTGTTTTGATGCGCTCTACCTCTACTTCGTTCTATTTCAGCGTTGAACATAAAATTACAATATATTAAAATTTATTTATTTAAAATATGACAAGGAAACGGGTTACGTTGCTGTTCCTTGTAGGTACCCCCATTAGACTAAAAACGTTTATTACGTTATGTTAGCCGATTGTTTCTCTCTCGATCATAACACCGAGTATCGAGCTCACTTACGCAATATCATCTTCACTTTACCGTTATCGCGTAGCAACTATAAAATACTTAGTTTGCCAGCTCCTTCGTTCATGTTTATTTTCTCAATAAAGTGGGATGGGCGATCGATTTACGCTGGGTTATTCAGGAGGTACGGTCGTCACTTAATCTACGGTGTAGCACTTGTGAGATAATTTCACGGGTACCGGTTACTTATATCGAATCGACTGCTGTAGATTTTGTACCACCTATATCGGTGACGTTTTATATATAAACCTTCATCAAATCAGCGATAAAACCTAAAGTGCATAATCCACAAACCTAACTTACATATCGGCAGGGTGCATCACATGAACTTGGAGTCCAATTATTCTAGGATCTTGAAATTAGGCCTTATGGTTTAAGTACAGGGTAAATCCAAAGATCACGTTTGTGTACTATCCACATCTGTAGGTATGTGAAGTTATCAATCACCAATCAAAACCAATAGGGTACTAGAGTGACCAATGATCATAAAATGTGGCCTGAAGCGAGGTTTTATAGATCAAGTAGAGGGAGAATCTAAAAACGTCCATTTTATAGAGCTAGTTCAATAATTTTGGCATAATTTGTGTGGCAGATTTAAAAAAGCATGTTATTTTCTGTTATACATTCTAAGAGTTGTCGTTCTGTGGCAACTATATTGCAGTCAATTTGATATAACATGCTTTGTCTGCTTCTGCGACCAATTCTTTTTCAATTTTGATTGCGGAAGCACGCAAAGCAAGTTCGATCAAATTGCTTGTAAATTTGACTTTTACAGAATGCCATTTGAATCTATTAACTATTTAAATTGCAGGCATCTCATTAAGATTAATTATTTATATAAATTAATTTGGGTCAAAAATGTTCTTTGCATGTATGTATGAATATTTGTGACTTTTGAACCGATGCCCTGATATTAATGAAATTTGGCGGGAAGGGATGTAAGCAATATAAATTTTAAATAGTGACACGTATCCCGATGAGCGAGTCCTGACACATGAGTGGTTTTTATTACTATTTCCTGTGATATTTGTCCGACGGTGTAAAATTATTGGATCAGCAAAGCTGTACGACTCGGAATGATGGGCAATCAAGTTGCGGAATGAGAAAAGTCCCACTCTACTGCGATGAAAATGCTGGGATCCATATGTGGAGTGCTACGAGTCTGAGAATGAACGCACGGTAAACAGAATAAACATAGATTGTGTAAACAAACATGTGAATGAAATGGTTACAATGATGATGATGAATTTTAAAACTTTATATTACATATATATGTTTTGTCTAATGTCAAATAAGACTTTCCATTATTAGTGACGGTCATAATTTCATACAATTTTGTTCTACCAAAATACTGCTATTTCGATTAAATTGAAAATCTAGTTACTATAAGCAATATGACAAAAATCTGCTGATTTATATTTCATTTTAAGATAAAATTGATACATACAAAACCGTAGTCTCAAAATGTTATAGGACGACTTCTGTTAGAAACGGACATAATGAATATCTATTCCTATTCTATGCGATAGGCCTTGTATCGCTACGTCATCATAGGCTTCGGCTACCGCTACACATTAGGCGAACCGTATGCTTGTTAGTTTCTGGATGTAATATGCAAAATCAAACTATGTAGCAAAACTTATAAACGATAAAAACGCCCAGTGTATTTGTTTGAAAGAAATATTTTCAATCATGTTAAGTTTTCTGATATACGTTTTGGGAGCGAGGTTTATGCAGGTGACTTTGCCATATGACTTATCATTTCGTTCTACGTAGTTGGCACGAAAAAGTAAACTACAAGCTGTTACTGAAACTAGGGCGAGCAGTCAATCTGGGTTATTCAGTACCTACGATAGGCACTTAATCTGCGTTGTAACAGTAGGTAGATAATTTCACGGCTCTCGGCTGCTGCACGATATCAATTTCACAGCTATAAGGTATAACCTGCATTAAGAACGATCCTGTCGAACATTTAATAACAGAGCTATTTCAAATTCTTATGCGATGGTTACATTTTTAATTAAGTTATAACCTGTACGATATTAATTTCTTGGAAAGATGAGATCTTTTTAAAACTTCGTGATGAATATTTTAGAAGATAGCAATTAAACGTTAATTTAAATCACTGTTTCTCAACTTTTAGCATGGACGAGCCGAACTTGTGCTTCAAGTGATCCGTACAATCTCTTATTCATTGGTATGTTTGTTTTGTTAATTTTAATAAAAAAATAAAAATAAAGTAAAAGAACATCAGACACGCGGTGATCTTACAAGGGAAACAAAAACGGAAAAAGGTGAATTCTTATAAGAT
Source organism: Pyralis farinalis (assembly GCA_947507595.1). Taxonomy (NCBI): domain Eukaryota; kingdom Metazoa; phylum Arthropoda; class Insecta; order Lepidoptera; family Pyralidae; genus Pyralis; species Pyralis farinalis. Next base: position 13,312,528 of record OX382277.1, on the reverse strand, counting down.
TCCAAAAAAGAAAACAAAATGAAAAAGACTTAAGGATGTTTGGCACAGTAGTGGTATAAAAAAAACGACAAATTTGGGTTTCCACAACATCAAATCCAGGCCAACGTTTCAAATAAATTGCAAGATAATTGGATTCAAACAAATTTGACGTTTAAAGAAAATTATATGCATATTTGTTAGAGCATAAAGGATACTCCTTTAAAATAAATTAAATTCATGAATTAAATGCAATGATTGAGATTGTCTCGAATATTTCTGATATCTCGCCTATCTCTCCCCTGTCAATATAAGAACAAAATAAATATTCTCCATTTTCCATTGGGCACTGATCCGCATTTAAAGAATCCTTATATACTTTTAAATATTCCCTTTCTTTTTCTATTTAATCTACCTTCATTCCAAATTCAAAGTAGAAAAATAAATACCAAAAACATGTCAAAAATTTCCTTTTTTTCAAATATCAATTAGACAGACATTACAATAAATAAATGTTAACATGTCAGTATAATAACAACAATGTCAAGTAGTGGGTAAAATTATATTGGTGAGTGTGCGGAATCATTTCCGGACATCATTGGTTGAATATTCTAATAGTATATACCTATAGGTAATTAAGTAAGATAACGATATTCAAAACAAGGGCGATTTGAGGCGGAGAATTAAATAGAGTGCCTATAAATAAAACTTATTACAATTATAATTGATTTATTTTATTTACATGAATAGGGGTAGATCGTATAGAATGGTGCGCTACCCAATATTGAACTTACCCTCAGCGTATATCAAATGAAGTCTTTCTAAACTATTCGTCAGAGCTGCGATTCGATTGACGATTTGTATACGCAGATATATAGACTTGATACTTATTGCAATTTGAGATTGCTATTCTTAGCAATGACGCAAAATTTACTCTAAAATAAAATAAAAACATTGTTTGGTACGAGTACATCATTATAGTAAACTATTTATGGATTTAGAAAATAAACGTATTCTCGTTTTAATTATGTTCTATATGTATATGTATATGACGCTAACCTGTGAAATTGACGGGAATTCAAAATGGGATACTTATGATTCCACTAAGGAATCTAAATTCAAATTAATTTTATGACATAACTTTTAACAAATCTGATGTTCAGTTGTTTTTCGTCGTAACATTTGTCTTTAATATTGTCAATGGTTCAATTGCTTTCGTTTTGGAAATTTTGTGAATGTGAAGATACATGCAGTCTTGAATCAGTTGTAATAAAAAGGAAACCCAGACTGGATTCTGGAGTATTATATTGCGAAAATGAGATTTAAATGCAATTTAATCTAACCTGCTACGGGTGGGTGCCGGTTTGCGCTAGTTAGCTTGAACTAATTCTTGGCGGAAGCACACAAAGCAGGTTAGATCAAATTGTATCCTGCTCAGATTGCCTGCTCTATTGTATGTGTATTTTTTGCGCGCTTAAGTTTTACTAGTTATTTGTTCTGAGTTTTTATTAAGTGAGTGACAATATTCAAGAATTCCGGTACCAATGATGTGTCTTGATACCAGATCATCTACTACTTGTGAAATGTGTAACCGTATGTTTAATTTATTTCCTTAAAATATATCTAATTTTGTTGCACTGTGTAACAATCGTATCGCATTTTATAAACCTAATTTTTAATGTACACTTATTATTATTATAACCTCTTTTCATGACAGTATTATAAACAACTATATCAGCAATTACCTGTAGTAATTGCAATATACAGCGGATCAATCATGTGAACAGAATGTTAATGTTTATCGCTATGTCGGAGACCGCTAAATCAATTTCTATATTTTAAACAGTATTCTATTAAGGCATGTCCGAAGTTGGTTTCATATAAATTTGGTGTAAATTTTTCGTTAACTTAAAAACTTGTAAAATAAAATCTGGTAAATAAACATAGTAACCGATTTCATTTAAATTGACGCCAGGAAAAAAGTCTTCGTTTATGTTCAACTTTTTCCCAATATTTTTGCTACTATATATATTAAGTACTAAAATGTATACTAACTGGATACTTCAACATGTAACTGAAGGTCTTTCGTCAAGGCCACCTTCTGCGACTATAAATAACTTACTCAAAAAAATAATAGAACAGAATTACTAACATTGCATACATCATTTACTTTAATAATTGTAATTGCATTTATAAACTCTGGTTTAAATAGAACATTTTTAAATGAAATCAAAAATAAAATAGTATTGCCTATATGGTATTATACCATATTTATGTACTTTGTTTATAATTTTATCCTGTGTTCAGTAAAATATGCAGAATATCTTGCGTCGTAATTCAAAAGGCCTCAGGTGTTCGTTCACGTACCTCGGCAGGCTCACTATTTACTCAACCTGACATAAGTATAATATGCTCCAGGTCGTCCTCGTACTTACATTCAGTAGGTAGACCTTATTAGCGTATTTGGATTGCGTTACGTGTGTTTACTTATTATATTTTAAATAATAAAAGTGTCCCATAACATAAGCTTTTTGTACTATGTCGTGTGGGGGAACATAGGTTTGACTTATTTGATGTGAAACGGATATTGAAGCATGCGAAAGCTTGTAATGAAAGGTGTATCTTACGCGTGTTGCCACCCCAACTTTTAAAGTAGTAATTCTTTAGAAGTTGACTGATTACGAAAGTTATTCGCAGCAACAGAATACTCCCGTGGTGTTATTATGTTAGCTGTTGTTATATATAATGTTATGTAAGGTGTTACTTTCCTAGTTATTAATTGTCACTGTGTATCCTCCCAAGCAAAAGCTAGAGCCGCATTTGCTTCGGCTTTAGTCATGGTAGAGATCGGCTCTAAACACTTTGGTGAATAACTTACATTTCAAAAAACTATGTTTATCAAAAAGAAAAAATGGACAGCAAACTAGAGAGAAAGTCTAGTCCACCGTCTATTCAGTACATATCCTTTTCTTTGTTATATATTACCAAGAAATCATTCTAAGAAACACTGCGTGAGGTATTCAGAGCCAATTTGGACGATTCAACGTGGTATGGACTGAAGTGATTTAGGATACATGTACGTGTATCACTTCAGTTCATATTGCACAGCTGTGGAATGCACTCGCTTTACATATCAAGTAGTCTCCTATCGTTGAAAAGTCCAAATTGATGTTAAATGGTCACCTCAAATAAACAAGGTAGGGTAGTAAGCTCTTCGCTTCACTCTTACTGCCAGTGTTATGTGTCCTGCCTGGACTCGATGAAAGAGTTGCTTGATAAACTTTATCGAGAATTCATATTGAATCACATAATCAAATATTGAATCACGTAATGTATATATTAGGTTTGCGGAAAGACGACCACATGTCCCAGTTTTACGAGTTGTTCGGCTGGCTTTTTGTTAGAGACCGCAGAAATTTTTAGATATTTGTATCTCATGTTAGTTCTGTTTAACGTCTTGCTTACATTCTCCTCTCGTGCTACAATTCATGTTTCTAATTAAACTGTGTAAACGATTTTAATTAATTAAATGTCGATGAAATATAATACACTCTCAAATGACGAGTTTTGCGCTTTCGCTAATAGTCAATTTTATTTCGCGAATGTAAAAAAATACCGCAAGAACTTGACGGTTAGATGGTAACTTTATGCCTGTTATGATTTATATCACCAACTATGAACATACTTTATTTATTACTTCTTAATTTCTTTGCCATGTTCTGAATGTCAAACAATACGCCAGGAATATGAGAATAACTGGGTACAAATGACAAATACTGGTAGTACACGCCGCTTCTACTGTGCAACTTGTAAGAACATCATTCTATTCAAGTCGGCACGGGTTGTCGTATTCCAAACAAGGTAAAAAAATATTCCCGAGTGTTTTAGGGGCAAATAAACAAAATTAAGACCTGCGTTAGAAAATAAAATAAATGAAAAATAAGCGGCATCCTAATGTTTACACAGCTACTGAGATACGTCATACTGTTGATTTGATGATTGATTAAAAAGTTATTTAAACTGTCTTTAACAAAAGGCTGGTAATCCTTTCGTATTTCATTTAAAATATTTCTTAATGACTATATATATATCTTATCATAATTGAAAGTAAAGTAAAGCTAAAATAGTAACGTATGAACAAGAGAGCGACACAATCTAAGGCGTTGGCTTTAATTGAAGTTTTATTTAGTTTGCTGAACAATATCTAGGATCAAGAAACTGGGTCGGCGTTCACGATCAGATCGATACTCATATGATTGTAAATGTAGATTGATTGGCTGCTCGCGTTTTCTTTTTCGTCCGAGTCTGCAGTTGCTCCATTACGACACTATTCTGCGCGATTTACAGACTGAAACCAGTACTCATGTTAGTATTTGGTACGAAACGTTATTAGAATGTATATGTAGCTCTCTACGTATGCAAGTACTGCTCTCTCTGGTGCAGTGCTATATATATTGTATATTATATATATTGTCTGACAAATTACATAGCGCCATCTAGCCCCAAAGTAAGCAAAGCTTGTGTTGTCGGTACTAGATAATTGATAAACATACGTAAATACATATTTATTATGCATAGAAAATACCCAGATCAAGACAAACATGAGACATGTTCATACACACAAATGTTTGTCCTGTGTGGGAATCGAACCCACGAGCGTCGGTGTCAAAGTAGCGTAACAGCGTGTTTCACCAGCGCGCCACCAAGCTCGTCTATGTATCTTTATTGTAACAAGATATCTAAATAGGCAGTTTTACTGTTGTTAGTCTTAAATTAGAAATAGTCACTTAAAAGATTTGAATTTTTTGCTATTCATACCTACATTATTAAGCGATGTTCTTGGAGTTAGTGTATCTACGTAAGGAGATTAAAGCACAACTTTTACTTTTTACAATGTTTAAGTTGCTCCAGCAAATCTCAATAATAGCTTAGTAACATACATTTCGAGATTTTTGTTTAGCAAATGTAGGTAATTTTTACATCTGTATTTGCCCACCCTATGTATCGACTTCTGTATTCATCTTTGGTGATACGAGTATATTGGCGGGTTCGCTTCCTAAGCTTAAGGATTTGGCGAAGATACTAGTTTTATACTAATTTTTAGGGTTCTGTACCCAAAGGGTAAAACGGAACCCTATTACTGAGACTTCGCTGTCCGTCCGTCCGTCCGTTCGTCCGTCTGTCACCAGGCTGTATCTCACGAACCGTGATAGTTAGGCAGTTGAAATTTTCACAGATGATGTATTTCTGTTGCCGCTATAACAACAAATACTAAAAATTAGAATAACATATATATTTAAGGGGGCTCCCATACAACAAACGTGGTTTTTTTGCTCGTTTTTGCTCGATATTGATAACGGCAACAGGTAGACGCTTGAAATGTTCACAGAATATTTAGTTATATATTCACTTTAAGAATAAATAATTAAATTAAAATAAAACAAATATTTGAGGGGGGCTTCCATACAACAAACGTGATTTTTTTGCCGTTTTTATAGATAGTGGTACGGAACCCTTCGTGCGCGAGTCCGACTCGCACTTGGCGGATTTTTTTTACTGCCGTCAGACCTCCACAACGCAGGGAGAAAATCAGGTCTTTCTAGGCTAGGTCACACGTCGTTCGAAATAAAACTTCTTGGTCGTGTAAATTTCCTCACGATATTTTACTTTACCGCTGAGCTCGGGATATAAATATGTACATTAATTCGAAAACATGCGTTTAATGGTACATGTTCGCGTCAGGATTTTAACTAGGATCAGTCAGTTAATGGACTGGTTCTTTATATACTAGGCTGTCACTGCACTGCTGATATTCTGGTATATTATAATGTTATAATTAGCTGGTGTCCTCAGCTTTTATAGATATTTTTAGGATCAATGCAAAACTAAAAAAAGATTTTAGCTTATGTATGTAGGTATATTTGTATTTACGCGTGTTTCAGCGTAACAACTAATTTATGAAGATTCATCATCTTCATCTGAGCGTTATTCCCGGTTGCGTCTTACGCTTTCGCTTCAGAGCCGAGAGAGTCCGCTTTCCGAGTTTTATTTCTCCACTTCGCGCGGTCTTCGCCATCCCTAACTGTGAGACCATTGGCACGCATGTCATCCCTTACGACGTCAAGCCAACATTTCCTAGGCTTACCCCTTCTACCGCGGCCCGATGAAGGCATGGTTAGACATTTGTTTCCTACGTAATTTGCCGGTTTTCGTAAGACGTGGCCGTACCAGCGAAGGCGACGCTCTTGCAGTTTGTCTGCTATGTCACGGACATGAAGGCTGCTGCGAATGCAGGAGTTCTTCATATGATCCTTTATAATCATCTCCGTGACAGGCAGCCTCTGCTTGTGCCGCTCAAGTACAGGCCACGCTTCATTGCCTAATACTCGTATATAAAATAAGTATAAGGACAGGCCTAATGATAAATTTATAAACCCGTCAGCTTAATCAGCATTTTAGGGTCACAAATGACACAGTCACCTCAGGCCACTTGGCCCAGGCCGTAGAAATACATGCCTTGTCTTCACAGTCGATATCCCCGGACGCGTGGAGGACAGATCCCAAGTATCTACACCGATCCCTGCACTCTACCGTATCTTCGCCAATGCGGACGGGTGTAGGATCTGTGGTGTCCAGGTCAAGTACTCGGTCTTCGCCACATTTAGTCTCCGCCGCCGCGCCGTTCCCAAGCGACCCTCTCCAAGCATTCATTCGTCGCGCCAGGCGCCCCCCGTTCCGCGTCCAACAGCACAATATCATCAGAATACATTAAGCAATCCTTAACAATAATATGCAAAAGCGTGCGCTTTCAGTACAAGAATGGCAAAACGAGATGAGACAACCTCATTGCTATCACACGGGGACTACGAGTATATAAGTGAAAATTGGATATTTTGTTTTAAGAAAGTTGATCCAAATTCGAAAATTTGATTATTAATTTAATTTAATTATATGGTATAATTAAATTAAATGAATAGTCAAATTAAAAATCAAATTGTATGGTATCGTGATATATATATATATATATATATATATCTACTTCTATCTTCTATAACTTCACGCCAAATCCCTTACGGGGTAGGCAGAGAAAACCGTGACCCTTACATACCTCACTCGCTTCTTTAACATTCATTTTCTTCTCATGCACGCTCGCCGGTTTCTAGGGCTCCTGTCATCACCTTCTGATAGAACACGACCAATTTGGTCACTGTAGGTAAGTCTTGGCCTTCTCCGGCTCCTACATCCTTCCACTTTTGCATTGTATATGTGCTTCGTCATTCTTTCATCATGCATTCTTTCTACATGTCCGAACTAACGGAGCATGCCTCTTCTTATTTTAACACCGACGCTCTCTTTCAGACCAACTCTCTTTCTAACACCATCATTGTGAATACGATCTACAAGCCCTACGCCACAAAATTTGCGCAGCGCTCGCATTTCGACCGCGTTTATTCTACTTTCATGCTCTTTCTGTCATACCCAGCTCTCGCTTCTATAAGTTAGTGTTGGGACCAGCACTGGATTGTGTATAGCGAGTTGTGCCTTCTGGCTCAGGTTTTTACTGCCAAGAAGTTTTCCCAACGCCCCATTCACACTATTCTCAGCACTCACTCGTCTTTCCACATCTGCGGTGTACCTTCCATTCCTGCTGAAAGCGCATCCAAGACATACAAACTCATCCACTTGTTCAAATACTTCATCATCAACCGTAATCCTTACATTAGTTCTGGATTCTTCTGTTTCAAATACCATCTTTGTTTTCTTCGCATTCAGTAGTAAGCCTTTCTCCATACATTCGCCTTTCATAGCTTTTCCACGATATTGCGGAGCGAGAAAACTTGATCCGTACATCCCCTTCCATTTCGGAAACCTCCTTGTGCGTCCCACAGCATTTCATCAGATTTCACCCTCATTCTCCTTTCAATCACCTTTCCATATACTTTTGCTGCTAAGCTGATCAAACTGATGGCCCTATAGCTGGCGCAGTCCAAGCGTGATCCCTTGCTTTTATACAAGGGAACGATGACTACGCGTCTTCAGTCCATTGGGACCCTTCCGGTTCTCCAGCACAGATTGCTTAAGTACCAGAAGGCGTCCCGGACGTAAGTGCCACCTAGTTTGATGTATATATACATGAAATAATTTGTGTTTAATGCTCATAAGTAGTAACATACGGTTACGAAGCCGATTGGTAAAACGAGAGGCATATTGCTCATAGTCATACTGCTGTATGATGTACATCCGTATGTCACAGGTTTCTAGCTCAGCTCGAAAATAAAAATATGTTGTAGATTCAAAATGTATTGTGTGATTGATTATAACCAAAGTCAAAAATGTAATTAGAAATTCAATGTAAATATTTTTCGAACTAAAATTTCGTAAATGATAATGAGGCGTTTTTAGGGTCCGTACTTCAAATAGAAAAACTAAACCCTTGCTACATATTAAGTATCACTCGTGTGATGCCACTGCGACTCCTTAGGAGATTACCGATGACTTCACTCACTAGCAGGAAAACAACAACATGGGATTGGAAATTGTTATTTAGCTGCGGTTTTCTATGAGGTGGTACATCGTAGCAGCCCATCTGGGGAAGAACACCCAGACAATGTGCCCTACTTCTTTTAAAAACATCGAGACGAAGACAAACAGGCATGTTCATGCACACAAATATTTGACTTGTGTGGGAATCGAACCTACGAGCGTTGTCAAAATAGCGTTATTAACCACCGCGCCACCGATCTCGGCAGACAGATCAACGTAAGTTGTAGGCAATCATACTGAAACTTAACTCTTTATACCTGCGTTTTTCTGAAGGGCAAAACTTTTCATCGCTCGTTTGCTTTGCAGATAGTTTGCATTTCAGTTGGAAAGTGGTTCAATAAAACTTAACCATTTTTTAAATAAAAGTAGATATGTCAGTGCTATAAATGGAGATCAAAAGTTCCTTTTAGCTGCATCGCAGTTTATCTAACGGTTCGAATATTGAGATATTGGTTCATTTTTTTCAAAATATGTGCTAGAAAACACTTTCTAGATATTTGGAATAGAATACGCGGATAGTGTTATACTTATAACTATAAAGGATATAACCGATGGAGAACCAATAAGACCAGTAACATTATATTAGTGACCAGAGCCGTAGTAATTCAATTCAACGCTGCGGGCCGGGGGGTAAAGTAGAACTCGCAGCTCTTATTGGCTAGTTCGCGGATCAACATCGCTTCACATATCGGCTTATTTGTAAAAATATCCTCCCATTGTTCAGTAGCTGGAATCGCTAAGATATTTAGGCTCTAACTGACGTATCTGTGAGCGCGGGGTTAAATGGATTATTGGTCACCGTCTGGGAAAGTACTACTTTACAGAAGGTACCGCGATCAAATAACAATTCCCAACATTGGCGTTGTGTTCCTGCGAATAAGTGAGGTTTCAGTAAGCTCCCGAGGACCTGCTACGTTAACAGTCGAGGTGGTAGGCCAATGCTCGTCTTTGATTGACATGCGTTCAGGAGTTCATAAATACGTTGAATTTACAGTGGAGTAAAAGATATCTATGCTTGCTTTGACATACTTATTATATTACCTCAGTAAGATACTAGAATGCTTGCGAGAATTGCAGCAACTCTTTAACAACAAATTAATAGACGCTTTGAATAAAAGCGTCTATTAATTTGTTGTTACCATTTTACGAGCACGCCTAAAGCTTGTTTGCCATCCAATGTAGTATTAAAAATGTAATAATATTGACATGTGTCTTTTTATTTTATACTAGATACATAATAATAGTTTTTAGGAATCCGACAAAGCTCAGTTGAGAGATTTCTAGCGTTGATTAGAAACTGTTATCATATTAAACATGACTTACCCTAATATGGGGAGTTATTGTAGTAGCCATGAATGTCGAAATTCAATTTTTGTTAATTTGTTTACATTTTAAGGCAACCTGAGTCGTTCTATACCATTTTTTAGAGACAGATCCTTTAAAAAATAGCGTGTAGGTACCACTTAATTAGTGTTTACGGACGTTTAGTGTTTTGTACATTTTTGTAAATTTTTGTAATAATTGCTTGCTCGGCGGTGAAGGAAAACATTGTGACGAAATCCGAACTTTACCTAAGAAAGCTGTAGTTTTCCCCTCTGGGTTATGGAGGTCTGACGGCAGTCGTTCCATGTAAAAATCAGTATCTACACCAAATTTATACAATTTAGTAGGGGGTCCTGCCAATAACGGAAACGGGATCGCGCTAAGAAGAAGACTGTTTGTATCTTCATTGTATACCCGTTTTGGAAACAAATTATATTTTTTTCTTATAGTATGTAGTATATCTTAGCCAGAATTAGACTTTTAGTTTAATCGGGCACAGATATAGAAATAAATAAGAATATTTGCGCACTTTAAAATGGAAAGTCTTGAATTTTTTTTGCAATATGCCACCCGTCCTAGTTTTTATTTCTTGGCGGTTTGTCCGACTGTTGATACTGCCAACATTGGAAACGATACCATAGATCACACGAATATTAGATAGGTATAATTAATCCCATATGAAAAGTTTTAGACGTCTATTTGCATTACGGTCGAGAAGTGGTTTTATAAAAGTGAGCCTTTTTTCATTCAACCGCCCACAAATGCCACAAAAGCAGGGTATTTTATGGGGTGTGTACATAGGCTTATGGTAAATAATGACAGAAGACATATCTTCTCATTTTGCGTCATAGAATTCTCACTAATAACTTATTCATTCGAAGATTATGTTTTGAGGGGTAAAGTTACGAATTTTGAGCCAAAAAATTGACGAGGTCGATGGCGGAGTGGTTAGTAATGCTACGTTAACGCTTGGCGCTCGATTCCTATATAGGACAAACATTTGTGTGTATGAATGTTTGTCTCTTGTGTCTTGGTCTAGATATTTTCAAGTATATATGGCGCATCAAACAATAAACACCTACAAATAAAGATCACGATAATTATCTGGTTTATTGTAAAGCGGGAATACACCAACGAGAAACGTAAGATTTAAAGACACGATTAAAGAGTTAATTTAGTATCACTGTACATACATCAAAAGAATGTTTGTTATCACTAGAATTTGCAGTATTAATTTGACAAATTACGACTGCGTACAAGGTTCTTGAAAAGCCAACAGAAGATTTCCCGGAACACCCGAGTCAACACTAGAAACATTTCAAGGATCCCACATTATTGTGGAAAGAATGAGCCCTGGATGTTTGCCTTGCCACAAATCAAGAGAAACGACGTTATGCCGTGAAACGTACACCGGCCTTTGTGTTACCCTACTAACTCTTTGTATTGTGCCAGAAAATACGATTTTCATGCCAACAGGCTCGATTCGCAACGTTTATTTTAATGAAAAATTGTTTGATTCAAAATGGCCTCCTACAGGATTTACTTACGTTTTTGTACCGTGATTTTATATGTACATTTTTTTCAATTCAATATGTTACCTTTTTAATACGACGTCGGGACGCGAACAAACATACGGTACAAGCGCCTAATCCAGATTAGTTAGCGTAGCCTATGAATGCCTGCTTGTTAACACAGCTACTTTCGGGAGCGTTCTGGTAATCTCACTTACTCGTAAGTACACTTCCTCTCACCCACGAAGGAAATGAGCTATGGAGAACCGATGAGACCGTTATTACGTAGAAACTCAATTCGCCGCTACGGGTTGGGAGGGGTAAACTAGAACGCGCAGCTCTTATTGGCTAGTTCTTGGATCAACATCGCTGCACTTATGGGCTTATTGGTTAAAATGTTCTCCCATTGGTCAGTAGGGCCGAGTCGCTGAGATATTATTTTTGTTTTATGTCGTTTATCCAGCCTTGTTTGTAAATTAGCAGCAAGTAAAACCAAAAGTATACAAGTTTTGTATGATTATCAGGAACACCGTTCCTATATAAAATCTATATGTTTGTCTGTGCGTTTGTCTGTGTGTGCGTTTTTTTTTCGAATATTCGAATTTTCACTTCAGATTCGGATTCAGCATAAAAAAGTAGAATAGTAATGTTCAGGAACACCGTTCCTATCTCTCTAAGGAACATGATCAAAATGGCCGACAAATAATAAAAAAAAATTGAATTGTTATACAATTGACGAGCCAGGTGTTCCTCTGGCAATGCAAGCTTGCGCATTCTCAACTGGTTTTTGTTTTGTGTCGTTTATCCAGCCTTGTTTGTCAATTAGCAGCAAGTAAAACCAAAAGTATACAAGTTTAGTATGATTATTTTGTTGTTGAATGTGTTTATAACAACAGAAAAACATTCCGATTTAAACAACTGCCACTTCATATGATATTATATATATTTATGTATGTTTATGTGTATTTTTCCCTTCGGCTAAAGTACAAGCCCGGCACGAGGCACGAGGTCGGCTTCATCATAGACTAGGTTCACATGTTAAAGTTACGTGATCGACTTCAAGGCGGCAGAGATGTGATCGTTGGAGTGAACACTAACACTCGTGCGGCGTTGTGGGAAAACGTGACGTCACTATGTAGGATAGAAATTCGAACCAATAATGGACAAACTGCGAGAAATCGAAGGCTTTATTTACGTATTACGTCTTCATGGAAGGTTAACAGCACATATTTTATAGCCCACGTGACAATTTTTGTCCACAGTATAGATGTCACATGTACGGATTCCAGATTGGATCATTCACCCTGTTACAAGCTGATTGCCGGCTTATTACGTATTAATATCTAGAAATAATATAGGCACTAGGCCAGAGCGATTAGACAGAGACGAGCGAAGCATCTGGGGCACCGCCATGATGTTAGGATCGTGCGGTAAACGGGCCCAAATTCAAGGCTGATCCAGGTAAAAAGTTGATTGGAAATCTTAGTGAAGCATTTCTGCAGATGATTAGAAGAACGGCGCAAAAAGGCTTCAAACGACGGAGTCCATGTCCGGCTATGAATGGTAGACGAGAGAACTAATATTAAGGAGGCAATGCAGAAGTGCGCAAACACTGGCAGCGTCGGAGAGCAAGATGGGGCAGATCTCAGGAGATGGCGCGAGTTGAGTTTGAGTTTTATGAGGCCCGGCAGAAGCTTAGACGGCCCGAGGAGTATTTTAGAGGTAGGGCGCATTAAAGCAGCCCATCTGTGGAAGTATCCCTTCACTTCACGGAAAACCATAGTCAAATAAAAACTCTCTGGAGTGTTGGTATATTCCGGCGTGTGAGTGAAATCACCATTAAGCTCTTAAGGAGTTGCTGTGTTAGCAGTAGAGGTGTCATCGCACGAGTGCGCTTAATGTCTTGTAAGCGTTCATAAGCTACGTTAATCGTTTTACATCAGGTGGGCCGTATGTTTATATGCCTCCCGACGTTGTATATAAAACAAGGAGAGGTCGTATAACCGACCGCAACTAGGACCCCTAGGCCCAGGTCAACTTAATTAACGGGACCTAACTTGTTGAGATCCACCCGGGGGTCTGAAGGACGCACTGCTTTCTATAATATCTGTACCCAGACGACGACATGTCTAAGGACACTGACCACTGTTGGGACACTATTGGGAACCTCCATGTCCTTTCGTCCTCTCCGTTTTATATTTTAAAGGCATTACTTCACACTGCTACGAGACTTTATGCAATATGTTCAAGGATTCTTAAGCATTTAATAAGTAATCATGAAGATTATGTTACATATCCAAAAATTACCGAACACATGCAATCATTTGGTAAAGTTTTAGGCTCTATATATCATTATTATATACTAATATTGATTCCTATTCGTATCTTTATATACGATATATAACTCATGATGTCGGTGATGTTTTCTTTTCCAACCGACCGAGCAATATCCCATTTATTTTTGGTATACGGTTATTTCCTCTAATTTGTCTCGTAATGAGATCAAGTTGGCTCCCACCCACTTAGTATTTTTGGATCATTTCCAACCAGACGAATGTACGAGAGCTCACGATATGTATACATATTTGACCCTTAAATGGGCACCAACCTGCTAATGCTCCAGAATCCTGGACCAAGTCTCGGCAATTTTCTCTAGGGCAATTTTTCCATTGAGGAGTAGATTTTTACGAACTTTCATATAGTTTTATGACATGGATTTTTTTTAAAAGGTGAAAAAAGTGATAGGATTTTTTTCAGGGTTGACAACGCTCAAGTAATGCCTAAATATTAGTATTTTAAATGTCCATGTCCAATTGCCTAAGAACAGGTAGTGTTCGCCACCATAGTTGTATAAAAAGTAACTTTGTAAAATATATACTATACATACTATTATGTGTTTACTCCATAGCCATCACGTATTTTACTCTAAATTTATGAATAAAAAAAGGTACTTCCCTGCCTTGACGAACATGAACCCAGGGCCCCTTGATTACCAGTCAAGTGATACTCTGTGAGGCTTATTCATTTGTATAAAAATACATTTGGAAGGTTTTGGTACGTTTATTCTACATTATTATTTATGATACTGCTATTACCTTTTACACACGCTACGGCGAACGTTTAATTGAAGTCTTTTTCTTCAACGATAAACATATGACCGTGTTCGTCGTTGAAGAAAAAGATGTGAAAAACAATCGGCTTTTATCATGATAGTAATCAATAATCGACTAAAAATATCAAAGTCGATTACCAAAAATGTATATATATTGTTTGTTGTCAAACGGCTATAAAGCCAAAAGGAGTTAGCCCTACTGTTATCATTAAAGACTGTGAGGACTTCCTAGGAATACCTACATACGAGTATATTTCAGACACCGGGCTAGCTATACACGAAATAAAATAATTATAATTAAAAAACCAGCCCAGTGTGAATGAAAACTTACGTTCTGCGATGAACTAAGACAAAACAGATTTTTAATTTTTTAGATCATTCAAATTATAACTGTAAACAGTTTTTAAGTATAGATAAATGGATACACCCTGGATTGAGGAGAATTCCATTTTTTTTAAATATAATTTGCATTATAAGCTCTTTCTGTGGCGATTATGTTACGTAACTATGCCTAATTTCATGTTGTATGTAAACGCCTGTGCAGATTGACAGATAAAAAGCCACATGAGTGATCATGTAAGGGTTCCGTCATTACTATTATGCGCCAGTTACCTACTTGCATTCACTTTGGGATTGTTACTCTCCCTAAAATTAAAGCTATTGCGGTCTCTTTTAGACATCCATATACTGATGGACAAGACCGCCTATTGTACTTTTGTGATAACATGTTTTTTCTCTTTATTTTTTTAAGGCTTGATTTTTATGAACATGGCAGCCTTATCGTACCCTAATTTTAATTAATTATAAAATCAAAGGAAAGTTATTGTTGTGCAGCCGCTGCAAGGAGGCATATTTTAATAGATGTATCCGAACATGGCTCCGCTACTGAATATAGCCTAGTCTATATCCTACTTATTCAGATTCAGGCTGTGTATCAATAACTGTCTTTCTATTTCCATAACATGTTTCTTATGTGTATTTAATTATTGGTACAACAAAGTCCCTCTTTTTCTATCCCGAACTCCTTGTGACACTTACGGAGGAAAGTTATCAAATAATGCTATCTTTTTGGAAACTAACCAAGTGATGGCATGGTATACCTACGGATCGTCTAATGTGAATTGATTACCGCAGTCTACATAAATACTTGCGACGTAAGGAACGTCGCTGTAACTGCCCTCTTTGTTAACAAAAGACCTCTACATGAGCTTTTCGGAGACTTTACTCACTCACAGGAATACGACAATTGACCATCGTTTTCTGTAACGTAATAACGTATTTTCCCGATTAGCTTGCTTCTGATCAAACCACCGCCTTTTAAGCAAAACCTCGTTTACCATCGACAGGGTGCATGCAAGTAGTAGTAAGTCACTTGGTTTTATTACCAAATATTCCATGGTGTTATTTCTTTCGGAAGCAAGGGTATTTATTTCGAAATATATCGCATCGCCAAGTACTTCTCGGTTTCAAATTAATAATTTCTTAGTATTTTCGTTTTCGTTTTATTGGACACCTAAGTAAGGTATCAAACAAAAATACATAGAAATTCTTCAATGAAAACTGTTAATGATCAACCAAGAATAGAATGAAAGAAACATTTCAATAATGAAGGTTTCCATTACACTGTTGCGGGAAAAAACTACAGAAATATTAACTGCAAACGAACATTAACAGAATGTTAATTGAAATATCATTCAATCTATTTTTTCTTGAAACAGACAAAAGGCGTCTCTTTCACTTAATTAGTCAGGAATATTTTAAGTAATATCATGAATTATGTGGAAATAATGACTTTTAGGGCGTTTGGGTTCGGAAAGAACCCTATAGTGATGACTTTGGGGGAATTTTGGTGTAGGGGAGGAGTAGCTAGTAGCCGTTATACCCACTGTACATCTGAAAAGCGGCGGGTATTAAGCTTTTGGAATATTTCTAATCGTTAATAGCGCAGAATAAGTATATACGTACCAGTACGTATATGTTTATTATAATTATTCATAATGTCTCTTTTGGAGAATATACGCCATATTATTTTGACGTACATTCTTATCATAGCTTTTCTTATTAACAGAAACTTATTAACGGGAAAAGCAGCTACACTGATTGATGATCTACGATGATGATCTTAAGAATGCGGGCGTAGATGTCTTACTCTCTTCCTGTTTAGTCTCTCGTGTGAGAGATTATAATTTGATACGACCTTGACTTCTATGATTTCGCATAACATTGGGTATCATGTGAGTGTTATAGGATGAAGTGTCGTTTTTGTGAGCTCCGCGTATGCACAAGAACTTGAGAACTATTGAGAGCCTTTGTGGGATATTCTGGATGTAGCTGAAGGGAATGAATGGGTGACGAGTCCGGTGGTCGAGTAGTAAACGATGTCTACTTTGACATCAATGCATGGATATATCTGCTTGTCTTTGGTCTGGGGAAACACGACTGCGGAAAACACTTTTACCTTACAGAAAACCGTAGCCAAATAACAACACCTGGGGAGCTGTTGCGTTCCTGTGAGTGGGGTTATCAGTAAGCTTCTAAAGAGTAGCTTTGTTAGTAGCAGATGAGGCAACGTGCAAGCGATACTTCCTGTATTGCAAGCGTTCTTAGGCTATAGACTACGTCGGGTGGGCCATATGTCCGTATGTCCGCAGACGATATATAAAAAATTAAGGTTATGTGTGGAGAACAGAATCGATGAGTTGCAACCAAGCGCGAAAACTACGAAGCTATTGTTGGTCCCTTTTGAGATAAGAAAGTGAATGCGGCAGGTAAGCCAATTCTAGTTGATGTTCAGAATACTTTTCAATGAACTTCCTCGTGTCGTTCACTTTATGTCATCGTAAGCATATTCACATATTTGCGTGAACGGAATGCAAAAAAAATCTGTATAACGTGTAAAGCCTTTGGCCTGGACGTACTACCTTCTTGAAGTGCTCGAGTGGGATGATAAATATATTACAAAATGTATCGGTGTGTTACACATTTTCGCCTTTGCCTTTAAAATAAGATATCTTATCAATTGAAGACACTATATAATATATATTCTAGGACCTTCAATAGATGAACGTTATCTTTATTATTTATTAAATGGCTATGCGAGACCTATTTGCTATATGCCGGGGCTTCAAACATAACATAATATTTTAATATAACAAAATACTATTTTTTTTACCTCGTCTGGAGGCATGCAAACATACGGCTCACCTGATGTAAAGCGGGTCCTGTAGCCTATTTAACGCTTGCGATGTATTAATTATCACAACAACAACTCCTTGGGAGCTTACTGGCTTACCTCACTCACACGCAGGAACACAACAACCCTCTAGGGAGTTGTTATTTGGCTGCGGTTTTCTGTGAGGTAGAGGTACTTCCCCAGACGCCGCTTTGATGCGTCCTACCTCTCTTAAAACTACTACTAGATTGTCTAAGATAAAGGTGAAAACGATTGTACACTACGTAATAATAACACTGGGCTTGCAAACCATTCATAGGTCGCTGACGTGTGCGTGTTGCCAAATTGAATGAGAATAAATATTGTGAACAAAACGTCGAATCGGATGTTAGCACTACTGCCAACCTAGTTACCGGGCTGCCCCTCTGGCGTAGTGGTTATGTTACTATTTATATACTGGAAACTAAACGGCAAGTATACCTATGATCATTTTGACTCGATTAAAAGACTTCGAAGAAAGATTGAGTTTTATATTGTATATATGTAATTATTCATATTTCTCATTGGTTTTTGCCCTCGCCACTCTGCAGTAAAATATCCAATCACTCAAAGGTTGGCTGGTAGAGATCTCTTATAGAGATAAGCCCGCCTTTGTACATTTATAATTCTATATTTTTATGTTTATTGTATTGTTATTTACTATGAGTGTACAATAAAGAAATTACAAACAAACAAACAAACAAGACTTCTTAAAATTTTGTAGATATTTGGGCGGAGTGAGGCGAGTGAGTGCAGGGAATAGTATGAATGGAGCGTTGGAAAAACTTGGCAGTAAGAATCTGGCAGAAGGCACAGCTCGTTATACACAATGCGTTGCTGGTTTCAACACTAATGTGTGCGAAAGCTAGGTTTGGCAAAAGAGCGAGAGTAGAATAAACGCTGTCGATATGCGAGCGTTGCGCAAAATATGATACAACGCGAAAGCAGAAGGATGTAGGTGCCGAGAAAGATCTAGACACTCCTACTACGACCAAATACTCGTAGATCGTGGGTGATGTTAAGAGCCTTAGGAACCAGTGAGCGTGCGTGAAAAGAGCTATGAATATTAAAGAAGCGAGTGAAGTGTGTCAGTCACGTGACGTTCTCTACTTACACCGTAAGGGACACGGCTTGAAGTTATAGATAGATTGACAATTGGTGTAATAGTCGACCGTCAAATCGTCGAGTTATTTCACGTCTGTGCGTACGAATTCCTCTCCCGGGGGTGCGTTGTCCCTTCTCTTGTCCGTTATTTAATCTTCAATTAATACGATCTCTCTATCTCTATCTGTCTGTGATCTCGATAGTTTTTGACTGTGTAAAGTCAATCCTTTGTTGGCTGCTGTGTTAAGTCCTAATTTCTAATGCACTTCTAAATTTCTTGATATGATATTCTGATACTTGATTCGACGTATTCGTATGTATGTATTTATGTATATCTTCACGCCAAGTCCCTTGCTGGGTAGGCAGAGAGAACCGAGCGCATTCTATTGTGTTTTATTATTGATTCTCTAAGATATTGGTAGACCAGCATTCGTTTACCGCTGGTCGCTAGCTAGGGCGTACACGGCTGTTGCTGACATATTACTCGCGTGCCACTCGATTTATGAATATCGAGAGAGAGTAAGGCCCGCCGGACATCTCGCTGGGTAATGGAGATTTCCGGCATTGAGCTACCGCACCGCGGTATGTTGGGTGTGGAGTGACGGGGGAGCACGTCATTCATATTCGAGTTAGACGCAAAGAGATTACCGAGTAAATCGGCTTTCTCCTTAGCGCTATGGGCCAAACTGCCATCCGGTTTTTGCAGCGGTGGCATGGACGGTTGACAGAAATTTCCCTCGGCAGCTTTAGCGAGCGACCAGAAAACACGGCTCCCAGATGGAAAGCCCGCAAGCCGCTCGCCAACTCTGCCGACGAAATCGAATTTTGCTCTAGCAACCACCCTTTTACTGGACCTCAAGGCAGCATTCAGTTTGCGCTTCAAAACAGTGACACTAGAATCCCCATTAGCACGCGCCGTGGTCCAAGCATTGTAAGCAGCCTGCTGAAGATTGGCTTCCTTACAATGCCGATTAAACCACGGCCGCTTTTGAGCTCCCGAAGTAGCTACAAGGCGATTGGGAATGAAGCATTCCATACCATCGATGCGATATTCGCCGCAGCCACTGTGGTTGCGCTACTGACCCTAAATGTATTATATATAGGTGTACAACATGAAAACAAAGACCGACCCTGAGGTTTTTAGAGGGTCGGTAACGCATGAGTGACGCCCCTGGTGTTGCAAATGTCCATAGGCTACGGTGACTGTTTACCATCAGGCAGGCCGTATTGTCACCTTAGTGGTATAAAAAAAAACTAATTGTTGGTGTTGATTCATTGCTCCGGCCATTCATCTAAAAGTTAAGCATGGTTTTTGTATCGTATTTATAATTCACAAATTATGCAAGTTATCTGAAATAATTAATGTATATATAGATACCAATGCATGTATGTTTGTCCTATATGGACTCCAAAGCCTAAATACGCATTTTTAACTTTTTTGTCTGTCTGTCTGTTTGTTTGTCCAGGCTAATCTTCGAAATGGCTGAACCGATTTTAACGGGACTTTCACTGGTAGGTAGAGGACTGTTCAGAGCAGAATATAGGGTATTTTTTATCCCGTAAATATTTAGGGTTCCTGCGTAAAAAATGAAAAACTGTTAAAATTAGGGGGGAATATCTTCCCCTTCGGGGGAGTTTGCAATTTTATTTTTATTATTATTTTCATAGAATACGTATTTTTAGTAACATAAAATAACTACGCATTTTTTATGTAATGTAAATAAAATACATATACGTTGCCTCCTGTAAAGGTCAATAGATGGCGCTGTACGAAAATTGAATCGCTCTATGGTCGCATCTACGACCCTGAACTTTGTTTTTTTTTTAACAGGAACAATTTCATTTCTACAGAGAAATAAAGGCTACTAAAAGCCCAAATCTCATGCGTGCGAAGCCGCGGGCTTCTGATAGTATACAATATGCACTTAGGTAACCTATTTTCAATGCCTCGACGATTGTATAATGCCGGACGATATGAACAGCTAGCTCATGGAACCTGTCCATGCGGTGGGAGCTAAATTTCTAAAGCCTTATCTAAAAAGAACACAAATGCTCTCCAGTCACACGCAGAATCTTATGAATGTCAGACGGGAGATAAGGTTGCATTCTTCAGCTCACACGCGAATAAAGGCAGCTAAGTCGGCAGATATTTACAACACAGCCAGATCTGTGCCAATTTAATACAATTCGCATTAGAGAGGCAAAATGTCTGTTGGGCAAAACGAACTAACGAAACTGAAGGCCCACACTGGCGACATTATTTCTATGAAGTCTGAGATTCTGAGTGAGACAAAGAGGTTCTATGGACAGTTGTACACTTTGTCATTACAGCCGGACAACAGTACTAGTAACGACGCGAAACCTAAACCCTGGATATCCCGGACATGCGGGGGTGTAAGTGGCTCAATGCCACCTTTAGAGCCAAAGCCAACCTCATCTGCACGTTGTGCACCTTGCTTATCAACAGACGAGGCTCTGGCGAAAGAGAGATAGGGCACGACGTTAGCCCAACTGGGGAAGTAGCTCCGGCTCACAGAAGACGGCAGCCAAATAACAGCTCCCTGATGGGTTGTTATGTTCCTGCAAGTGAGTAAGGTCACCAGAAGATGAGTAGTTGCTGTGTTGACAGCGGGGGTAGCAACGCGCTAGCGACTTTCTTTTTTTTGCTAGCGCCACCGGGTGAGGGTGGAATAACGGCGGCAGGAAATTTTGTAAGTCAACCAAATTGTGCTTTGCAAATGTTCATTGGTTACGGTAACCGCTTCACATCAGGCGGTTCGCTAGTTTGTCGCCCGACATTGTATAAAAAAAATGTCACCAGCACAAACAATAATTGGGAATATGAGAGATATAAATAATTGTGATCTTAGAAATTAGACGTCTGTGACTTCCGAGAAAAATCCCGAGCCAATTAAGGAACCCTAAGTAGCTCCTATCGCCGTAATTAGTGAAGTCAAGCTCAATGTGAAGTGAAGGTCAAGATTTTCAACAATGAGACTATATGACGACTTTATTGGTCTGAAAGAGATTGTCGGAGTTAAAATAAGAAAAGGCATGCTTTATTGATTCGGGCATGTAGATCGAATGCAGCACGTAGAAAAGACAAAACAGATATACAACGCGAAAGTGGAGGGATGTAGAATTTCGAGGAAAGCCAAGACTCACCCTAGCAACAGGCGAGCGTGTATGAAAAGAGCTGTGAATGTTAAAGAAGCTAGCGAGGGGTGTAAGGACCGCGTCTTGCGGCGTCCGTTTCTTTCTGTCAATTCCGTAAGGACCTGGCAAAGCTAGATAGGTAGATACAAAGTTCATAAACTTTACACTAGTCACTTAAGATACAATTATGATCTGAGCAACAGCCGATATATGAGATTTCATAATACTGATTTTATGTTTCATATAGGTAAAATAGTCGCGAACTAAGCACAAACATATTTCGTTTTTGTGTTTATTTCGCTTCGACCAATTTACGCTAGTATTTGTTAGTTATCCGTATACGGATAAACTTGACCTGCCAATCTTTACTTGTATATAAAGCGAAGGAGTTTGTTTGTTTGAACGCGCTCATCTCTGGAACTGCCAGGCGAATATGAAAACATGTTATGCATTTGATAGCCCAACTCTTGGGGAAGGTTCTAGGGTTCTAGGTTGTTTACGCTGTTAAACGTCTGCGGCAAACATCAAATACAGAAACAGCTTTGATTGCTTATCATGGCTATGTCTCCTCGGTACTTCGTTACGGCATTGTTCTATGGGGAAACTCCGTGATGGTTGATAGGGTGTTTAAATTACAAAAGAAGTTTGTGAGAATATTATGTGGCGCTGGCTACCGTGACAGTTGCAAACCTCTCTTCCAACAACTTAAAATACTTCCACTGCCAAGTCTGTACATCTATGAAATGTGTATTTTTGTGGCTAAACATTCATCTATATTCAAACAGAATAAGGACATAGAGGGCTCTAGAACCAGACATAAAAATAAACTGTGGGTTCCACCTCAAAGACTGGCAGTTTATCAAAATAACGCCTACTGTATGTCTATTAAAATTTATAATCACTTGCCTGACATTTATTATACCTTAAACTTAAGACGATTTAAAAAATCACTGTTTTCCTTATTAATAGATAAATGTTACTACACTATCAATGAATTTCTCGAGGACAAATTAAATTGAAAATGACCTTATTATTTTCTAATTGACATTAATTCTTTTAATTTAATATTAATAATGTTGACTTCGTAGTTATTATAAATTTTGACGTAATTATTTTGTTGAACTGTTAATTAAAATGTCATTTATTATTTATAAATTTATGTAACAATTCAAACCATGACGATTGTAAATTGATATATTCACACGCCGAGCGGTCGGTAAGATATGGGAAGGCACATTGTTATGCATAATATGAAAGATCAAATTGTACACTTATCTTGTGAATAAATGATTCTGATTCTGATTCTGAGGGCATTCAACATGAAAAAGAAAAAGCGATTCGTACGTAATAATGGGATATGCGCGGACGGAGTCGCGGGGTGCAGCTGCTATAAATATTAACTATGTACATATTTTTTTTTTTGTACAACCGTTAGTAACTTCGTATTTTAAGGAGTAAAATTATCAAGAAATTCAGCCGAGGAACGAACCTCTATTTTACACCTATCTGCAGTGTCCTAATTGGATTATTATACAGGAACAGTAAAACGTGTGTCTGACTGAGTTCCAAAGTTTTAACGGAATTTTTGCTGGGATTTTATTTAAAAAGTATTTTCTTTAAGCAAGAAAAATGTTATTAGGATACAGTTGAAAAACTACAGTTTTTATGATAATCCTATATACGAAAGTTCATTTGCTTTGTTAAGTGTACGAAGTAAGAGTGTACATATTCTTAGGTAAAGGGAACGGAATTTTTAATAGACGAACGGGCAGATAAAATTGCTTTATTAGGGTGTTTGTTTTTCCTTTTTGTTACGGAACGTATCATATGTTATGGGACGTAGTAGGAAAATACATGAGTGACATATTAATTTCTGTTACTCTTAATTGTCACATGGCTTTTCAGAGAAATTATGGACTAAGATATCACATACTGTACAGCTAAGAACAGATCACACTAACTCTCGAAGTGCAATGGTAAATCGTATTACGTACAGCATAAGGACGGAACGAAAGCTAAAATGTTGAGCATGACGGGCATTTAGCTGTACAAAGGTCACCAGCCATGCAATTCTCTAAGCGACTCATAATGGCTGTGTGCGTCGCTGTGATCACAGATGTCACAGCTTTGACATCGTCTACTGCGATCACGGCTTTTTATTTGGTATTCTATAAGGCTGTAAGCGTACGCGAGGCTGTTTGCCTTGTAGAATTCCAATCCCAAACGCAGCCTTGCGGCGCTAGTGTCGCACAACCATGAAAAGCGACACTAAGGAATTGCAATTTTGTGTTCAAGGCTATAACAGCCGATGTTTCCGAGGATGTAAGGATGTTTGCTCTTATAGAATTGCATGGCAGTTCTTCTTCACCAGTGAGAACTTTTTCTTAGCGTTATCCCGTTTTCTAATCCACTAGGATTGGTGGCTAAGGATTTGGCGAAGATACTGATTTTTACATGGAGCGACAGCCGTCAGACCTCCGCAGCCCAGAGGATAAACCAGATCATCAGTTAATAATCTGCTTTTAAATGATAAAAAGACTAAAGTAATTAAGTTCTCAACACCTAATGTAAGACAGGTGGCTACCAGTGTACATGTTAATGGAACTAATTTAGCCCCTGTGGAGACAACTGTGTTCTTGGGTATAACAATTGACTCCAGACTAAAATGGGGCCCACAAATTGAAAAATTATCAGGAAAACTAAGTTCTGCAGCCTATGCAGTGAAAACTATTAGACGGCTCACTGATATTGATACGGCTAGAATAGTTTATTTCAGCTACTTTCATAGTATTATGTCATATGGAATTCTTCTCTGGGGTAACTCCGCGGACATTAACACCATCTTTTTATTGCAAAAGAGAGCCATAAGAGCTATCTACAAACTTGGTCCCCGGGAGAGCCTTAGAGAAAAATTCAAAGAAATAAATATTTTAACAGTCGCATCGCAATATATCGATGAAAATCTTTTGTATGTCCATAAAAACATAGACTCATTTTGTAAAAAGAGTGATACTCATAGCATAAATACTAGATATAAGCATAATCTTGTCTTACATGCAAGCCGTCTCCACAAAATAAGTAATTCTTTTATGGGGCAATGTATACGGTTCTATAACAAACTTCCCAGCAATATAAGAGCATTGTCAATTAACAAATTTAAAACTACTATTAAAGCCAAATTGTGTAGCAGGGCATATTATAAAGTATCTGACTATATTAATGATAAAAATGCCTGGGAGTGAGTCGATCCAATTATAATGTAATTAATAAAATATGTAAATTTGTTTGGATACCAAAAGAGGGATGCCTGAGTTTTTTGGCAGTATTTTTATCAGTGCTCATCTAGTCATAAACTGCACGGTAGGGAAAAAAATTGTGACGATTCCAAACAAATGTAGCCATTTTTACGGAATAAAAAATTTTGACTTTGACTTTGACTTTGATTTTGACATTCCTCGATAAGGTCACATGTCTTTCGAAATATAATTTCATGGACGTGCGTGTTTACTCACGATGTTCTCGTTCACCGCCGAGTAAGTGATAATTACAAATATGTACATAAATACGAAAACACGAATTTTGTGGTACATGCCAGGATTCGAACCTGTTGTTCACTATGCCGGTGCTTTATCCAATGGGCTATCAATGCTCGAATGTTTTCTACATAGTATTGACGAACTCGATGGCGCAGTAGTTAGTAACGCTACTTTGTCACCAACTTTCGTTCGATTCCCACACAGGAGAAACATTCGTGTGCATGTACTTACATTTCTGTTTGTCTTGGTCTGGGTGCTTATAATAGAGGAAGAGCATATCGTAGCATCCCGTCTGGGGAAGTACCTCCACCTCACAGAAAACCGCAGGCAAGTAACAACTCTCTGGAGGGTAGTCCTGATCCTGCATGTGAGTGAGGTCATCAATAAGCTTCTATGGAGTTACTGTGGCATCGCGGGAGTGGTACTTAATTTATTGCACGCGTTCATAGGCTACGATAACCGCTTTACACCAGATGGGCAACTATACTAATATGCCTTCCGACGTTACAATTATAAAACATTTTTTTTTTGTGTTTATATATCTAACTCCCTACGGAAGTGGCTGTTCAATTTCTGTTTGACATATTCTGGGTACTTTATTTAGGTATATATATATATATATATATATATATATATATATATATATATACATATACATATTTACAATAAAAACTTATTTAATCATGTTTATTACCTAGATTATTATGTGTTTAGTGCCCATAGTGTAAGCTTTGCTTAGTTGCTATTCTTTGCGTGGACCTAGATGGCGTTGTGTGATTTGTTTGGAAATATTTATTTATTATATGTCACATATACGTTAATATGCGATTCCGTTATAGAGTACAATGCTCAAAAAATGTGAAACGTTCATCGAGTAGGCATGGTATGTTCAAGAAGCACTCCAGTCAGTGAGTACGAGTGGGTAAATGTTAGTTTGTTTGTTGCACCCATTAACTCCATCCCTACGAATGCGAGGGCTTCCGAAATAGCCGGCCAGTTATGCACTATAAATGTTTATTTTATTGATTTTCACACGACCCACTACAACGCAATGCATCTCTCCAACAGACCAAGTCACAACGGCAAAGTTCTATATTGTACGAATAAAATAACTGGGGAGCAACTTTGTATAATTAATAATAATGACTATGGAACCCCATTGTTGCACAAAAAGCTTTTTATTTTGACAAAGTCCCGTTTGCGCGCCTATGGCGCATGATTTTGGAACCTTGTAACATTGCTGTTATTTTTATGTTGGCTCTAGTTCTGTAGTAAGTTTATTGAGTTGGGAAATGGGTATCTACAAGTTACAATCGATTAATTTTACGATGTGTGTAATTAGAATATATAGCCATTGGTTACGCTAAGTTATTGACTTTAATATTAGAAATGACATTAATGTAATGAAGTTTTAACGCAAGGAGCGTGTATGTGTTAAAACGATGAAAGCAACTCCAGGCAAATACAGGCAGGTCTGATTACGGAACGCTTTCGACTTTAGCATATACAGATAGGGTGGATTTTTGAGACGGGGCAGCGAGGGCCTTACCGCTGTAGTTACAGAAAAATAGTGTTATCCATATACGGTGGTAGAGATATGTCCAATTCTGTCCATATGATATGTCTATACGAAATTATTACGTTATAAGTAAGTAAATTTTAAGTAAATTTGATTTGAGTCGTTTTATCACAATAAATCTTGCGACCATAAGCTGAGCACACAATCACAATTAAAAAAAAAATGTTAATCGATGATAAAATTTCTATTATTTCTATTATTACAATATTTTTAAGATATTATGTATGACGTTAGTAAGTGTATGCCACAAAATGTATACATGAGAAAGCTTTCCGCGATTACTGACATTTCTTTTCTGGTAAGTTCAGTTAGTTACATAATTGCGAAGCAAAGGAAAGGTTAATGTATAATCTACATTAGTAGACCTTCTGGAGACGCACCTCCAACTCACAGAAAATCACAGCCAAATAATAACTCCCTGGAAGGTTATTGTGTTCCTGCGAATGAGTGAGGTTACCTAAGTTCCTAAAGAGTTGCCGTGTTAGCAGCAGAAGCATTCATAGGTTACGGTAACCACTTTAAATCAGGTAGGCAGAATGCTTGTACTCCCGACGTAGTATATAAAAAATATCAATAGCTATATACCACTAGCTTGTTTTCTACTGACTGCATCATTTCCTCATAAATAGTCTTCTAAGACGGCTTTGCTGCCGCATCTGAAATATCCACCTGTAATTGCTTGCTTGAATCGATCTCCATATACCTACCGCATTCCAGTAAGATAACTGCAAGCAAATGTTAGAACTCACACACATTCACGCCGTTAATGGGTTTTAATTTTAAGCAACTGAAGCGAAATTTTATGTGGTGTTTAGACTAGAATTACAGAAGGCCACTGCAAATCATGTACATATAGACAATATGAATCTACTTTTAACCATTTAGCAGTCTTACTAAACAAGGCAACGACTGTGTCGTGGGGATGAGCCAGTCGTTGTCTTGTTTGGAACGAATTGAAAACGTTTGAAACGAATGTAATACTTTCTGAAGCAATGTTAATAGGCAATAAAAAAAAAAATTTTCGGTCAGTCAACTTGAAAATAGTTGATATACAACAAATTAACTGCAAAAGCTATCACTAAGGAATTTAATTGAAGGTACTTGAGTTAGTCATTACGAAACATGCACCTACCTACGTCAATTAGTGTATAAAGCTCCTGTTTTTTCCCGGAAGGGGAATGCTTTCGCAACGCAATCAGCATTACATCCAGTTGCCATCAAAGTTGTAATTGCGACCTTACGATTCGCTGAACTGTCACGCCCTCGAAGCCCTCTAATGAATTTTTAATATACCCGAAATCGCTTATAAACAAAGAATAGGCCGGAGGCACCCTGCCGGCTCTAATTGCAGGTTTAGTGTAGACGTTCATTAGGACATGCAGGCGCTTTTTTAACGCGATTATGACGTCGCAGGGTCGGCGATAGCCGAGGGTTGCTGCGGGCGAGGAGGGCTGCGTCACGTGCGAGATCCGCACTCCGCAGCCCCACGCATGCGAGACCGCGGGGCGCCGGCAGCGCAGGCGCGCCCCCCGAGCCTCGGCCTCCGCCACCAGTCCGCCGCTGGCAGCCGCGCGCCCCGCCTGTGCCGCGCCTCGCGAGTGCTCCCCCAAGTGATGTCGAGTGACTAGTGCCATGCTCGTGCTGCGCTGTGCCCTGATCGCGGCACTCATCGCCGCCGCCGCCGCCGCCTGGCAGGAGCTCGTCAGGCCAAAAGTCTTCGCCCAATTAGGTAGGTTCTCCGACTCTGCCAGCATAGAAACGGTCGGAGTTGTTGAACTCACTGCAACAATCGGCTTAATAGCCCTACGAAACGGAACCAGCGTAGGGCATAGACCCATGACGATGAGTTTACTACCGCAGCTGACAGAACACGCCGTGTTTATATTGTTATGTTTGACGACAACGCGCGAACAAACAGTCCCTTTCAAAAGTTCTCTTGTTTGTATCAAATGTATCGTGTATGTTCAGAGAAAATGTAAATGTTAGATACACCCGCGTAAGTAGCGTCCTCACAGACGTCACATTCTTCCGGGAAGCATGTTGACGTTGATAGCTTAGATTTAATGAGAAGCGTTCGAAAACTCTTCTGTTTATGAACCTGCCGTATGAAAACTTGTCAAAGTTTCATCTAGATACGTAAAAGCATATTTGAAATCTCGAGTTAGTAATAACTAAAAGAGAATTCAGTAATTTCTGGAAAATAAGCTGATACATATCCAATATTTTGTGATCATCGTAGAAATGATATTAGTAAATTAAAAACTAACTATGCACGCTATCGGGATAGGTAGGTATATAACTTTAAATCTCAAAATACTTTTCAGCTTTTATGATCTGTCAAATTGACTGAGATAGTATCCTATACATCGGTGTTAGCCTGGTGTTAGCAATCAACTTATTAATGTTGGATAGCTATCGATAGATACGGATATGGAAAATGTCAACAAGCGTTAACATTATAATACTGAAGCTAAATAGGAACAAAAGTAGAACGCCTTACGGTACTCCGAAACTATTCGCAGTCACGCGACATGGTCCTGCAGGATAAAGCTAGAGTGCAATATAGTGCCATTGTTTTATTGTGCCGCCTGCATTGCGGGGGACAGCCACGTGGCCCTCATTAGTGCAGCACAAAGCCAAGTAGTTTGTTCTGCGTTTTGCAATGTTACGGTTGGATTAGCGATCCAAGCTATATTTGAAGTAACTTATAAAACTGTAATACATTTGAAT
This sequence comes from Pyralis farinalis, assembly GCA_947507595.1. Taxonomy (NCBI): domain Eukaryota; kingdom Metazoa; phylum Arthropoda; class Insecta; order Lepidoptera; family Pyralidae; genus Pyralis; species Pyralis farinalis. Next base: position 13,282,746 of record OX382277.1, on the reverse strand, counting down.
TTTCAATATGAAATGCTATTATGGAAATAGTAATATGTTAGATCTTTCAGCTTGTAGTGATTTCAGTTTTTTGATATTGTTTATAAACTTTGCTACAAATAAGAGTATTAACATTAAAATATTTGAATGGTGGTTATTTACCAATCTATACTATGCTTATAAATTTACACTTGATATTGGGATATAGCATATCTTAATATATGAACGTAATAAAAGTCAATGCAAGTTGGCAAAGTATTTGCAAGGATATAATATGTTACTGTTAAAGTAAGAAGAGGCATGCTCTGTTGGTTCGGATATGTAGAAAGAATGCAAGATGAAAGAATGACGAAGCAGATATACAATGCAAAAGTGGAAGGATGTAGGAGCCGAGGAAGGCCAAGACTTACCTACCATGACCAAATTGGTCGTGTTCTATCAGAAGGTGATGTCAGGAGCCCTAGAAACCGGCGAGCGTGCATGAAAAGAGCAATGAATGTTAAAGAAGCGAGTGAGGTATGTAAGGATCGAGTCGCGTGACGCTCGGTTCTCTCTGCCTACCCCGTAAGGGATTTGGCGTGAAGTTATAGTAATAGTAATATGTTACTTATTATTTGTGTGAAAATTCGACTTCATATATACTCATAACGATAATACAAGAGCCACGCATAATTTGTCTCGCAGAGTTTCACAGAGTCCTTATGTATTGTTGATAGCATCATTAGTAGCAATAACGACTCAAATCAATTGTGTTAGAACGAGAATACCTTTTGATACCACAAATGGAAGAAAGTGTAATAACATTCATTATACGCATGTGATCTGATTACCAATGACTCAAACAATTTATTGCAAATTCAATAATAAAAATAGAAGGTCCTCTAAAATATGCGACATCTTAAAGCATGCAAGGCATTCATGATATAAGAACAAAGCACTCACTATAAGTGAAAGGGGCTGCTGAAATCATAAACGGTGAAATTGCACATAAAGTGATTAATGAACAGCCTCCATTTAGAATGCCTGACGTCAGATGCTGAGACGCGAATATGACCGACGCATATCCTGCCGATGTATCCGGCCATTGTTGTAGTTATAGATTTGAAGTGCTAATGAACTTCTACGTTATGGACCAAAAGTATCGAAAAAAATCTTACCTGTAACGTTAAGGTATTAAAATTCTTTTTATGTGACACTTAGATAAAAATACGTTGACTATTGTAGAATACAAATGGTGGATGGCTATAATGATATCATACTGGGATTAGCAGTGTAGATAGGTATAGTGAAGCATTTAAAGTAGTAATGAAGACAATATTCGTTGTTACTACCTTCTTCACAATGTTTTCTTTCACCGCATATTATTATGTACCTACATAAATTCGAAAACACGAATTTAGTGCTAATGTACATTCCCCCGCCAGAATTCTTAGGTTCTTTATCCATTTGGCTATCACTGCCTTCTGATACGTTTGCATCTGTAGAATTTGTGAAGAAATCTGATTTGTATTCTGTGTAAACTAATAACACAGTTCAATCAAAGTAGTAAGTAATAGAGTAATTACACATATTAATTTAATGAAGCGATTTAATTAGAATACTGTGTCTGATGTGCAGGTACATTAAGCGAGAGTGTCAATATCTCAGTCGCAACTTGATCCACTAATCCAAAGCAGTACGTCTAGGTTGACCACATTGTGGGTGATTATATGACCGAAGGGTTAGTATTAAGTTTTGATGTCGAAAATTACAGTGAGGTCTGTTAGTACTCGTACTTGCACGTGCTTAGTCATACACTTATTTGAATTGATTGGATTTGACTTTAATTCAGACTAACTTCAGTATAATATTATATCAATTAATTAATAGAAGTATTAGAAGCAGTATAATTGTACGTGTATTGTATAAGTAATGATTAGGTGACATACATTATTATCTAATTTAATTTGTACATTGAAGTTTATGATTAGATATAATTGGCACTAGAATATTGCTGTTCTATGTACCTTACAAGATAAGCGCTCGTAATCTATCTTTTCTAATTTGGGGTTGGTGTTGCACCCAACGTCCGCTAAACTGATATTATATGGCAATTTATGTCAAATAAAAATGTTCTAATTAGATTTGCTCATTTCTTCTTTATTTTTTATACAGCATCGGGAGGCATATAAGCGTACAACCCACCTGATATAAAATGGTTACCATAATTTATGAAACTTACAAATAGGAAGAATTACCAATACGAGAGCGATATTTCCTTTATCTCTGTTTCTGTTTCTGCCAACACACCAATTTTACAGTCTTGTGTCGCAATCAAATCCTCCAGCCTTGATGTTTGCCTAAATCCTTAGCTGTAGACTAAAAATTCAAGTTGAAAGTAGAGTCATCCACTTTAGAAACGAACTGAAAATGTAATATAATAAATTATTATTATATTATATATTAAAATCACTAAAATCAAAGCAAATCTCTTGAATGTTCGTATACTTGTTAAATCTCTTTACATGGGAGTCTGTAATAACCATACTAAGAAGCTGTAAACTAATTAAGCCATAAAACCAGAGTAAATAGTAAATAGACTTCACGATATATTGCAATTATATATTTGTTTTCAAAGTTATAAAAGAACCTGTTAGCTTTCGTTATGCGTCTATGAAAACGCGCTTAGAAACGCAATGTATTCAGTGAAATTATTGCGATTGAGGTTTTTGTCGTTTATTGGTAAGGAAAAGCTGTTTGGCGTGATATTGGTTAAGTAGGGTAACCAGTATAGGATTATGCTGGACCGGTTCTCGAGTGTGGGCAGCCAATGCTTCTTGACGGTGGGATGGGCGCAGATATCTGACTCACAGGACGATGACTCACTGGAGGGATGAGAAATGAAATAGATTCACATGAAATGAATCTTAGTTATTTTGTTTTGTTTGAGAATTAATTATGAACCCGGCAGAAGAATTGTGAAATTCACACAATACTTTTTCAGATTAATTTATTAAATACACGAGCTTAGGAAGGAGCGGCGAAATAGTTTAGAAAATTATTGTTAATGAAATTGTGTTAATTTGAATATTTGTTTCTAAAATTGACCCTTATAATCAGCCTCATTCTATTCCCACAGTATATACGGATAAAGTAAATTTAACCATAACATTTATTACAAGGGACGCATAAGAAAAAATAAAAAGTGACGTGCTGTATAGTATTAAATCATTAAAAAATAAGCTCGATAGTATACGGGGATACGATTCTTTAAAACGAAAGCCCTCTAACATGAGATTTATGGAGTGCTCAGGTTTAAACAGGTGCCTGCCTCTGAAGTTCAATTCTTTACTGTTTATGGTGTTGTATTATGGGTTCCAACACCCTCTTTTATGCTTTAACTGCTAGGATTATAGAACGTTTAAGTGGTATCATAAAATAACCGTTTGCTATACCTGGAGAAGAAATAAATTACTTAACAGGATAATGCTTTTATATCCGAAATGTTTTGTACGTGTCGCGTGCAACCTTATGGGTATTTATTGGGGCATTCATCAGGAACCAATACTCGGGGGAACTGTTATGTGGTCGGGACTCGGGGTGCATAATACAGGATGACGTAGTGTTGTTTATGATTGTGGCCTGGTGTTCAATTTATTAAGTTCTAGGGGACCATAGCTAATGGTTACGTCCCAATTTCACATCATATTTCATTTTATAAATATGCGATTTTTTTTCTAAAACTGATGAATTAGATCGTGTATTTTCTCATGTATTATGAATATAGATTTTTTTAATCTCAAATAAATAATCAATTTAGTCCAAATTGACCGTAATGCACGAACTTCTTGTTAATAAAAATCGTATCCGCGACGATAACCGCTAATCAAAAAAGGACAAAAGTTCAAACATTCATCGACAACACAATCGCTATTAAAGTGGAGACGCGCGAAGAGGAATGCGGTTGAGGGGCAAAACAAAATGTGTTTAATGGTAACGTGATATGGTAAATAATGGGTCGTGCAGCATCAGCTACAGTTAGACAGTAGGAAATGGGTCTTAATGAAAGGTGGTTAGGTATTTTTTTATCTGAATTAAAGTCAGGACGGATGATACAAGTAGCACGCACGTGCGTAGCGTCTCGGCTGCCTCGGGGTGCGGGGGGTCTGGCCATGGCGCCGCCTGGCGGGAGAGGGACAGCTTTATGACGACACGATATATTGTCTTCGCCCAGTGTGGGATTTACCGTTTCTTTTGTTTTATTTTTTCGGACACGCCGATTAATTTCTTTTAGTAGCCTGTTTTGGGGTCGCTGGTTTCTACAATCAAATTTTCTCCACCCTCTTTTGCGGTTTATTGAAGAGCTTCAGCTTTAGTTACTTTACTTTGTTAGTAACAGTTATAAATAGTTGTACGTAGCGTCCTCCACAAATAACGGTGTTGCCACATGCGGAGTACATTTGCTTCGCGATGCATTTCCTTTGCCAGAGATTGCGAGAACTCTCATAAGTTGTCCGGATGTATGCTATGCTAAAGAAAGAATATTGATATTGAAAGCAATTTGTGTTAGTACCAATAACATTTCTTCAGTGTTCGACGGCGTTCATTGAGCGGGTATGTATACTTCAATAACATTCCAAAATTTTACTTATGTTTAATCTTTCCTACCTTTGTTTTACCTTTTTGTTTGTACCTCAATAAGTGAAAAATGTTAATTAACCTCAATAACTAAAAATACGAGAGTTCATTGTTAGGCAAAGCAAAGAAAATCGTACAGGATCACTTTGCTTTCCGACTCTGTGATTTATTGACAAACGTTTGTTTGTCTGTTGACTCCTGAAACCACTTTCTGATGAAACATGATCAACTTGGTTATGGTAGGCGAGTCTTTGCGTTCCATTATACTAACATTTTTTTAGCTGTGTTTTATATTTTATTTTATACAATTTTTGTGTTCTTCTCATTCAGCTGTAAGCCTTTCATACAACATCTTTTATCATTATGACTAATGCTTACCATTCATATGTTATATCTGCTGGTAACACGCATGCATAAAGCACACTATTCGCCACTAGGTCATCCATACGCAATCCTACAGTCGTAAATTGTATACTCTGCAGACAATTATCAATAATACAGAGTGAACCGACGAGAGACCATTGTTGTGTCTTTATCGAGTTGGGAAAAAATACTCTAGAACTGAAAGTCTGATACAGATTTTTAAGGGCAAAAATACTCATGTAAGAATCATAAATTTTAAGTGACGTAGTGAACGTAGCAAGTTCACGTAGTGAACTAATTTTTCATAACCATGTACATTTGCTATTGTGAATATTTAAAATACTTATTTATTACTAATTAACATATATATTATTTTAGAGAAATGTATGATTATGTCCATGACGCTGGCATTATGAATGAGTCTGTGATTGACTCGGCAGTGCCAGCGTACCATGAAGACATTACTATGGATGAGATTGAATGGTCGATACGAAGTTTGAAAGATGGAAAGTCAGCGGGAATCGATGTGGTAACAGCTGAGATGATCAAGCTAGGTGGTACCTACGTTAGGGACGCCTTCTGGTTTTTGAGCAAATTATGCTGGAGAACCGGAAGGGTCCCGAGCGATTGGAGATGCGCAGTCATCGTGCCCTTGTATAAAGGCAAGGGCTCACGTATGGACTGCGCCAACTATAGGGCCATCAGTTTGATCAGCTTAGCAGCTAAAGTGTATGGAAAAATCATTGAAAGGAGAATGAGGGTGAAATCCGATGGAATGCTTTGGGAAGCACAGGGTGGACTTCGAAGCGGCAGAGGATGTACGGATCAAGTTTTTTCACTCCGCAACATCGTAGAGAAGCATCTGGCTTTGGACCAGAAGGTTTTCTGCGGTTTTGTGGACTTTGAGAAAGCATTTGATAGAGTCGTGCGAAAGAATCTCTGGAACATTTTGCCCAGATATGCGGTTGACTGTAAACTACTCCGTGCTGTGCAATCCACTTATGAGGATTGTACAGCATGTGTGCGGGTGGACGGCAGCTTGTCGCCCTGGTTTGATGTCAACATTGGTGTCAGACAGGGATGCGTGCTGTCGGCTCGGCTGTTCATCTTGTATCTGGACAGTTGTCTTCAGAGAATAAAAAGTATGAATGTGGGAATGCGAATGGGTGACTCAGTGGTCAACTGCCTGCTTTATGCAGACGATGCGGCATTAATAGCAAAATCACCATTCGAACAGCAAACACTAGTTACAACAATGAAAGATGATTGTATGAAGAAAGGCTTACAATTCAATGCGAAGAAAACCAAGATAATGGTATTTGAAAGAGAGACAACCAGAACGAACACTAGGATTATGGTTGATGATGTAGCGTTGGAGCAAGTGAATGAGATTGTATATCTTGGAAGTGCTTTTAGCAGCAATGGCAAGTACACCGCTGATGTGGAGAGACGAGTGAGTGCCGGGAATAGGGTGAATGGAGCGTTGGGTAATCTTCTAGGCAGCCGAAATCTAAGCCAGAAGGCACAGCTCGCTGTACACAACGCGGTGCTAATTCCAACGCTAACTTATGGAAGTGAGAGCTGGATATGGCAGAGAGAGCATGAAAGTAGAATAAATGCGGTCGAGATGAGAGCATTGCGCAAAATTTGTGGCATAACGCTTGCTGACCGCGTTCGTAATGAAGACGTGAGAGAAAGTCTATAAATATATGCTCCTGCTCCATGCTATAAAGGGAATGCTCCGTTGGTTCGGACATGTAGAAAGAATGCGGGACGAAAGAATGACGAAACAGATATATAATGCAAAAGTGGAAGGATGTAGGAGCCGAGGAAGGCCGAGACTAACCTACCAGAACCAAATTGGTCGTGTTTTAACAGAAGGTGATGTCAGAAGCCCCAGGAACCGGCGAGCGTGCATGAAAAGAGCTATGAATGTCACAGAAGCGAGTGAAGTATGCAAGGACCGCGTCTTATGGTGCTCGGTTCTCTCTGCCTACCCCGCAAGGGACTTGGCGTGAAGATATACATTAACATATAGTATGTTAAGTAATAATAAATAAGTATTATATACGAATTGTTATCCAAAGACATCTCTTCTGCGATCTGTTCCTATAGGTATTCAAATTATAGCAATGAAAAATTGAAATGAAAGAAAGGCAGCGGTTGAATGGTGATTTTGTCCAACCCCTTGCTGACGATGGTAAGGCAAACATTGGTTCAGTAATAAAAATATTTGTTCAAATCGCCGAGCAAAAGAAATGCGAGTCTTTTTTTTTGCGAAATAGGCCCCGCGAGTGTGCCTAGCCCATTGTCATGCAGTTTTAAAACCGGGATTAAAAGGAAGCTAATCATGGGCTCGAAGGGGAGATTCAATTGCTTCTGTTAAAATTTCTTTAACATCACTTTTTATTTGGTATATAATAAAATTTAACATGGTATTTATTTTATACTTCATACCGCTAGCGTCAATTTTTTTATCTATGTTCAAAATATTGTTAAATATTTATTATACTACTGTAAAGCCTAAGGACTGTAAAGCCTGTGCTATATTTTAAGCCTACCTGGCTTCGCCTATTTTTTTCTATTCTGTGGACTTGAATTGGTTGACTTTACTGATGCCAACATCCTACCTGATGACCGTTTTCACACTCATAATTTACCTAATATAAATACAACATAAAAACCTTCCTAACTTAAAAATATCTAAAGCAGTAAATAAAAGCAAGCATAAGCAGACATAGCCCAAAGGGAAAACCACACCTTTTTAGGTTAGTACTTACATAGTACCTACACAAGTCTTTTAAAATGTAATTTCTTGGTAATTCGGGTTTCCTAACGAACTTTTCCTTTGCCGTCAAACAAGTGATAATTACAAATACGTAAATCCGAAAATATGAATTTAGAGGTACACATGTACTCACCAGGGATTCGAATAACGGACTGAGTTAATAGGCTTCATTATACACTAGGCTACCATTACTCCAAGGACAAATGTATTGATACCTCTCAAACTATACTACTCGTACTTGAGGTTAAAAGATGGAACACTACATGCAATGTATCAACTGCTAATAGTGAAAATCGATTTGTTATTTACTTTACATTATCTTGTCGGGGTTTAACTCCATCAAGAGTTGCAATATAAAACTTATTGAAATCGACATTTTCTTATAGGTCTAACTTAGACTTTGTAAATAAAAAATAAATCCAGGTACGAACGAGTTTTGTGCATTTCCACTTTCTCAAAAGGAAAAACGGAACCCTTATAGGATCACTTTGTTGTTCGTGTGTCGGTTTATACCCGTCTGTTAATACCCTTTTTCTCAGGAACGGATGGAGCTCTCATGCTGAAATTAATATCAAATACTCAGGTCTGTAATCCCTTCGAGCAGTGATAAAATCTAACTTCTAAGTCAACGCAATCAAAAGATACGGTTGTTTATGTCTCGTTTATGCGCATGTTTTGAGACTTGCAAGGGAATCAAAATCTATAGGGTACTTCCGTTGACCTAGAATCATGGAATTTGGTAAGAAGCAATATCATGTAGTACAAGTAAAGGAAAAAATCCGAAAACCGTAAATTTGTTGTTACATCCCGCCCGCGGTTCACGAGTCGGACTCGGACTTGACGGCTTTTTTCTATTTTTTATTGAGTTACATACATCTTATCTATACATCACCACTGCAAGAAAACGCATGAACTAATTGGTGGCTGAAGCACACAGAGCAGGTTAGATCAAATTGCATGTAAAAAACTACAAATATTCATAATACATTACTGTACTCAAGTACAACGAATTCGCACATTAAAAGTAACAAATCGATATTTTCTATGCCAAAAAATAACTAAGTAGTACATGTATACTGTAGGGAAATAATAACGACATCGACAATTAGATACTAGCTAATCTACAATTCTGGCATTAACAGAGGTTGCTCCGTTGATTTAGTTAGTAGTAGCTGTAGATGGAGTGCGAGACGAAAGAATTACGAAACAGATATACAACGCAAAAGGATATAGAAGCCGAGGAAGGATAAGGCTCATCCACAACGATCTATGGAACATGCAAAGTTATGAAGTAAGGACCGCGTCTTTTGACCCTTGGTGCTCTGGCCTAGCCGCAAGTAAAAATATGGATAGATATTTTAATTAGCGTGTAATTTGTCTTCGTACGTTTTGACAAATACCAGGCAAGGCTTTGTTATGTTAATTACTATGTACACGTATACTTAAGTCATTATACAGAATACGTCACGGGTGCGATGAGACGTCGCGATGAGCTGTGGCATGTTCTGTGTGACGACTTATGTATATTTTCTTAATTAGCGCAACAATGAAACATCAGCGCCAAGCTGTGCTAACGTTCGCGCTCTGCCGCGCCCGCTGTTTCACTAACCCTTTAGTTGCATAGCTCACAACAACGCGTACAAACTCAAAATGACAGATACCAAGAGGATTACACGGTTTCGCACGAGTCTTGCATAACACCGCTGATAAAATATTAACAAAATGGTCACTTGGAATTAGAAAAGTTATGTAGTTAATTTGTTTTTTTTTTACTATGTAATGCTTTATGTATCTTATGTAACCACAAAAATGATTGATCTTTAAAAGATATTATTACTCGTATAATATGTTTTATTTTTCGTTTGAAATTTGTTTTAATAGACATTAATTGTATGTATTCTGTATTTTAAGTATTAAAAAATCGGCCAAGTGTGAGTGGGACTCGCGCACGAAGGGTTCCGTACCATTATCTATAAAAATCGGCCAAGTGCGAGTCGGACTCGCGCACGAAGGGTTCCGTACCATTATCTACAAAAACGGCAATAAAAAATCACGTTTGTTGTATGGGAGCCCCCTTAAATATTTATTTTATTCTATTTTTTAGTATTTGTTGTTATAGCGGCAAAAGAAATACATCATCTGTGAAAATTTCAACTCTCTAACTATCACGGTTCATGAGATACAGCCTGGTGACAGACGGACGGACGGACGGACGGACGGACGGACGGACGGACAGCGGAGCCTCCGTAATAGGGTTCCGTTTTACCCTTTGGGTACGGAACCCTAAAAAAGGCAATAAAATCACGTTTGTTGTATGGGAACCCCCTTAAATATTTATTTTATTCTATTTTTTAGTATTTGTTGTTATAGCGGCAACAGAAATACATCATCTGTGAAAATTTCAACTGTCTAACTATCACGGTTCATGAGATACAGCCTGGTGACAGACGGACGGACGGACGGACGGACAGCGGAGCCTCAGTAATAGGGTTCCGTTTTACCCTTTGGGTACGGAACCCTAAAAACTTTGTTACAAATCGATCACGCGTTGCCACCCCCGCTGTTATCGTTCACTTACTTTACACCATCGATGTATACATCGATGCTTTACACACAGCAACTTCTCAGGGGCTCACTGGTAACCTCACTCACAGGAAATAAAACTCTGTTCTTTGCCTTCTATGAGTTGTAGGTACTTCCCCAGTTGGGTTGTTTGGGGCGCCCTATTTTCTGTCGCCAGAGCTTCATTTTGTTAGGTGTACCATGTGTAGACGAGATTGGCTTTAACACTACAGATGATAACAAGCCCCTTACCTTAATTTCCTACTTGACACCCTCAATGCACAATGTACCCAAACATTTTTGGGGATCCAAATATTACGCCATTTTAATTTCCATTATACATTAATTAATCAAGGTAACTTCAACTTATATTTAAAATTATATAGTTTTTACTGCTTGTTTCACACGACGCCCTACTTTGGTCACCCTGCAATAGTATTTACATAAACAAATATTTAACAATTTTTGAAACAATTCCAAGCAAACATAACGTCTCAGTATGGTGCTAACAGTACAATACAACTATAAATCTCCATATAAGTTCTCATTTGCAGCGAGGCGCATTTAAACCCTTTCTCATTTGAAAGGGCACCGATGAATGACTGGGAGTCAATGGGTCGTAAGAAATGGGCCAGTGACGTGAGGTAAGGCAAGTGAAACGTGTTCGTAACCACCTTATCTAGATCTCTTGTGGTTTACCGGTTTTTCGTAAATAATTTTAAGAAATTATGTCAACGTTAGTTTAATATATGTAGTATGCTAGTTTAATTATACATATTTCAATTGATTTGTTCGTATTAAATAATGTTCGTAATAAAATTTGGTCAATTTGATGTTAGTTTGTCATCAGCTCAAAGACATCAATCAATGCCACAATCACAACAATGTAGTATTGAAAAATTTATTTAGGCGCCGGATTAGTTAAGCGTTGAATTTTTTTTATACAATTTAATAGGCAATAGCATGCGGCCCGTATCAGATGGTAAGCGGTCACCGTAGCCTATTGACGCTCGCAAAACCACGGTGATGTTACTCGCGCGCTGCCAATCTTGTGACCTAAGGATGTTTCGTCACAGTACCCAGTAATTTGCCATATCTCACCCTTCAAAGCGGAACACAGCTATATAAATATAGCTGCTTGGCGGTAGAAATAGGTGAGACTTTTGTACAAGTTTCCCTCTGGTACATTTTTTAATATATAATATTATCATAAATAATAGGGGTAAAGTAAATGACAAATCTCATCTCATCAAAATAACAACGGGTGCGATTGTCCTCCCTTTTTTTTCTTGTTCCGTGCCTTCCGAAACTGTGTGAGTTGATGAGTTGAAAATATGATTTACCTACTTTTAGATCGGTGTATGTTTACTTAAAAATAGGTTTTTTGATGTATCTACCTAGATAAACACTATAAAATTGACATGAATTCATTATATTTTCGTTAAAGTTAAAATAACCCTAACTTTAACGAAAATATTTGATCGTCATATTTATTTATGATTAAATATTTTGAACATATTTTGATAAGAGAGTTCATTCGACTATTTGTATTGCGATGTTCTTGTCATAGTATAAATAGTGAATAGTAAAGTAAAATAATTATATTTTTTTCTGGCAAAGCTGGAGACCTTTTTAGACTGGTAGTGTATAAAGCTCCGTTAATGAGCCAGGTGGCTCTTGCACAATGTGCTTCGGTAACAATGGCAATGTAGCCCGCGAGGGTAGAGCGCACCCTGTTCGGCCGTGTGCATCAATTTAAATAGTGTATATTTTAAATTGATTTCTACAATCTACAGAGTGCATTTTGATCCATGCATTTTAGGGCGACTCGTGTCCAGTTCGTAATGTTATGGTAGTGGTATGGTATGGTTGTGACAAATTGGGGTCGTGTTATTTGGTTTAAAAATTAAGTATCGAATTTTAATCGATCAATTGGTTTACGTTTGTTTGATTTAATACAGGTGGCTATTACCTATATAATTTTCAAAAAATGTACTGCTCCTATAATTTCATTTTATCTAATTTCACGTACAGTAAAAGGTTAATTCTATTAGAACTCTTTTTATATAGCGGTATTTTAATATAGTTATGGTTTTGCATGCAATCATATTATTCGCGTAAACATTAAACGCACTTAAACTCACATAAAGTGTAACACTTTGTATATGATGTGAAAAAAGATAGCGCTCCAAACACTATCTGTATGGGATTACAATAAATACAATAATAGTGTACTAGAATTTTACATATTAAATGATTTTAATTCTAATGTCATTATTACTAGTAGTCTCTAGGCCACCTATAATATATGTTTAGTGATAACATTACTGTTGACAGTTTATGTCCGTTTCTGTACATGAATATATTTTTTTATGAAATATCTATATATACTCGTAGTTGTATAAGAAAATATATGTTCCTAGTTAGTTTAAGTCCAGCATGTTGAAAGAATGCTGGACGAAAGAATGACGAAACAGATATACAATGAGAATGTGGAAGTGTAATTTCAGACAGTCACTGAATAAAGAATTTATTATTATTTTCTATTATTATAACGTTCTCTTTGCCTACCCCATAAGGGGCCTGACGTAAAGATTCTATCAAACATAAAGTCAGACTTGATAATCTGTTATACTATAACAGATTTCAACAAAAGGGATATAAATTCCATGCCTCACCACTGTGCACGAACCACACGCGACTTTATTCACTACATTTATGGATTCAATTCACTATAATCTGAGGCGGTCCATTTATAAAGTGCTTTGGATTACAAGCTTTTTATGCAAGTACCTAATATGTAAGATATTCTCGGTAATTGGCTGCAGACGATAAGGTCTATGAATGTATGATACACACACAATATCAGTGACTTAGTGGCGAATTGTTTGCTTTGCGCAGACGATACCGTATTATTATCACAAACACCATTCTAAACTACAAACACTAGTCACAATGATGAAAGGTAGTGTATGAACAAAGGCGTAAAATGGAAAGAGAGGAAACCAGAACAAAGCTATAAATCTGGTTAAAGCTAAATGGGACAACTTCTAGGCACTAAAAGCTCCAGCCAGAACACACATACACAACGCGGTGTTGGTTCCAATGTCAACTTACAGAGGTAAGGACTGGTACTTGAAAATCGAGTATTGTGAAATGACATATATGTAGTTATAAATACGAATATTACACAGTAAGCAGTGATAGCCCAGTGGATAAAGAATTATTCACTCTATCCGGCCTATCGATCAACTGGTCCACTAAATTCGTGTTTTTATAACGAACGAACATATTTGAAATTATTGCTATCTCGCTAGTGAAGGAAAACATCGTTAGAAAACCCGCACGCCCTAGAAATCATATTCGCTAGACGTGTGACCTTACCTACGAACGGTAAGGCTCTGGGTAGTGTAGGTCTGATGGCAGTCGCTCCATATAGAAATTAGTTTCTTCACCAAATCTTTAGGGTTAGGTAGCGTACCCCGCCGATTCTAATGAATTAGGAAACGGGATAACGCCAAGAAGAAGTTATATAGATGAAATTTGCACGTGATGTCGTAAGAATCAATAAATATATTATCTATCTTATATATTTATCTAATTGCAAATCGAGAATCATCTCGCTATAAGTCTGGTAGTAAAAATACCATGTTAGATGTTTAGGGACGTCCATCGTAAAGTTCTTCCTTTAGATTCGCAAATTTAGCCAATAGCACAAACACCGGACGTTACAGCCGACGACGGCGAACGGGTTGAATATATTTAGTGCCCTAAAAATAAACAGTGTACGTGCGCCCTGCAGCTCTGCTCCCTGCAACACTTGAACTTGACTTAGGGTTCAATAGCCGAGGTTTTGTTAATTACCAGTACCAACGGTGATGGTTATGCGCCAAGTTTGAGTTACTTGTCTTACTGTGACCTAAGGACCTATGTGTATTCAGTCTTATTTGTTTCAGTATATTATTATTTTGAAATTATTTATTATCATGGTTTGTTATTTCCTCCAAGTAATGATTTTTATGAAGTCTAACAATATTTAATTTTATTTTGTAAATCGACTTTCACAATATGACCACCCAAAAGTGTATGTAATGATGCTGATTTTGTAGAGTGACTGCCAAATTACTTAGTTGTCTATAACCTGAGAAATTCAAAGGGTTGTAGAAAAATTAACTGCCTTCTAGGAAATGTTATCGTGATTGCCCTAAAAGTAGTAATTCAAAGTTGATTTGTTTATGATTTAAGACCTACTAAATCTATCTATCTATAGCTTCACGCTAAATCCCTTGCGGGATAGGCAGAGAGTACCGAGCGCCATAAGACACGGTCCTTACACACTTCACTCGTTTCTTTAACATTCATAACGTTTTTCATGCATGCCTGCCGGTTTCTAGGACTCTTGACATCACCTTCTGATAAATCACGGCCAATTTGGTCATGGTAGGTTAGTTTAGGTCTTCTCATCTGCTATGCAGATGACACCCTTGTCACATCCCGGGGTAAGACCTTTGTGGAGGCGGCGCGGCTGGCCGAAGTCGGAGTAGGACTGGTGGTCAGCCGTATAGAGAGGCTTGGGCTTCGGGTCCGTTTGGACAAGACCGAGGCCCTCCTCTTCCGCGGGACCGGCAGACGGGGCCCACCCCCCGGAGCACACCTCCAAATAGGAGGAGAGAGGATAAGGGTGAGTGCCCAGATGAGCTACCTGGGCCTCACCCTGGACGGGAGATGGACCTTCGGCCCCCACTTCGAGCGGTTGGGGCCGAGGGTCATCAGAGCTGCGGCGGCGCTGGGTCGCCTCCTGCCCAATGTGGGCGGGCCCAGCGCCGCGTGCAGGCGGCTGTACTCCGGCATCTGCCGGAGTATGGCCACGTACGGTGCCCCAATATGGGCGGACGCCCTCTGCAGCCGCAACAGGGCCCAGCTGCGCAGAGCGCAGCGGGTCATAGCGCAGAGGGCGATAAAGGGGTACCGTACGGTAGCTTGGACGGCCGCGACCGCCCTCGCTGGCGACCCGCCCTGGGAGTTGGTGGCGGAGGTGCTCGCCGAGGTATACGGCTTCGTTGCTGATAGGAGGAGTCTCGGCGAGCGCCCCACGTCGGTGGAGGTGGGGCGGTATCGCCAGCGAGGGCAAGTGGAGATGATGCGGAGGTGGGGGGAGGACCTGGCGCAGCCGCGGTACGGAGTCCGCGTTGCGGATGCGCTGCGCCCGGTCCTGGAGGCGTGGATGCGTCGCCGGCGCAAACCCCTCACTTTCCGCATGGTGCAGGTGCTCACTGGACATGGGTGCTTCGGTGAGTACCTGCACCGGGTCGCGAGGCGGGAGGTGACGCCGGGCTGCCACGATTGTGGCGCGGCCGAGGACACCGCTCAGCACACTTTGGAGCGGTGTCCCAAGTGGTCTCGGCAGCGCCGCGATCTGGTGTCCGCGCTAGGAAGCGCGGACCTCTCGCTCCCGAGCGTGGTCCGCTCCATGCTCGGGAGTGACAGAGCCTGGCAGGCGATGGCCTCCTTCTGTGAGACGGTCATGTCCCAGAAGGAGGCCTCGGAGCGGGACAGGGAGGACGATCCGGAGGCTGTCCCGCTCCGGAGACGGCGGACGGGAGTGCGGCGTAGGCGCTATGCGCACCTACTGCCGCCTCCCTAACCTGTGGGACTAGGGGTCAGGATGGGAACCTGGCCCCATAATGGTCCCGCCGCCGGAGGGGCTGTCCCAATTTGCCGGGATGGCCCCTAGAGAGAAGAAGTCCGGCCCCTTTTGAGGGGCTGGCCAGTCGTAGTGGTGCCCTGTTGCTGACAGATCCGGGGCACCACACCAACGCGGCCGATGGCATTTCGCGGGGTTGTTTAGTGGGTATACCGTCGGACAGCCGACGGGGAGTCCCACACTACCACCGGAGGCCACCCAGGCACCGGTGGTGTGCGTAACGCATTTTTCCCCGCGTCACAAAAAAAAAAAAAAAGGTTAGTTTAGGTCTTCCTCGGCTCCTACATCCTTCCACTTTTGCATTGTATATCTGTTTCGTCATTTTTTCATCCTGCATTCTTTCTACATGTCCGAACCAAAATAAATAACCTAAATAACTTTGCACTATTTATAAGGGATGGTTGCATGCGACATATGTATATATATATATATATATATTCTTTCTCTCTCTCACACACACGTCCCCTCCCACTTACACATACACACACACACACATTCATACATGAACACACATAACACAAATACGCTCATGTGCGCTAACTTGCGTACATGCATACACCCGACCATTACTTATTTTATGTTTATTTTGTTTTTAATATTAGTTTTAATCATGCTTACTTTATTGTTATGTATACATTACTGAATTGTCATATATCCGTAATGCACTGTGGAAGAGCGGTTACTCCTAACACAAGCATTTGTTTGCTCAAAAGGAGTATCCGACCATTGTATTTTACCATAATGTAAGAAAATAATAAATATTTTAATTTTTAATTTAATTTGTATAAACTCACGTACACACAGGTATATGTGTATGTGTGTGCAGAAAAATGATACAATTACACACCTCAATATTGATATTTTTGAAAGTTACCAATTTGCTAATGTCACCACGCTTACATTCTGTAGATTTTGCTCGCTATATTTATGTGTAATATGATGATATATAGTACAGATATGATAGATATATTTTAAATCATTTGTGGCGATGAATTAAAGCTAGTATTGAAATATTCGTTCTCCGAATAAATGTATCTGTCTTGCATTCCTTTCCCACTGCTAACCGGAAGAGATCACTTACACCAAGATAACACTCATATCTTCCTATAATACTTTTAGGGTTTCGTACTAAACAGGTAAAAACGGAATATTTGAGACGCTAAGTCCGCCTGTCCCTCTGTCTATTACAGATACCAGACCGGAGTTTGTGAAGCAAACAATTCGAAATAATTAATCAAGTATAATAATTAAATGAAATAGTCAATAAAAATATTAAAGAATAAATAGTATAATGTTTTAACCAGTATTTGAGAAACTGATCAAATGCATGTAAGACGTGCATATATTTTAGCAGTATATTGAAAATAATATTTCTATTAAGCATAGTTTCTTCGAATAACCTTTAAAATCATTGACAAACAAACTTGTTTACGCAGACTAAAGAAACGGAACCCTCGCTGTCTGATGCCTGACTCATAGTTGACTACTTTTGTTTGCTTTACATGAGATCATAAAAATCGTCTGTCCTACTCTAACGAGGTTTGAAGTATCGATGCATTGCTTACTGTTTCAAAAGCCGTTCATCCGTCCACTGTATCGTCTCGGAGATCATCGCGGGGTGGAAGATGTAGAAGTGACTCATCCATATTTTGAACCAAAGCCAATATTATCTGCATGTTTTGCACCCCGCCGACTAGCAAATGAGACTATGGCGAGAGAGGTAATAGACATATTTCATTAGTATAAAAAACCGTAACCAAACAACAGCTCTCTGGAGCAACTGTTACGTTCTTGTGATTGTAATATAATAATAGATGATGTCACCAGGAAACTGAAGGGCAGCATTTTTATCGATTATAATTATGCATGCAATGGCAATGAGAGGGAATTTGGTATTTGTGATAGATAGAGAGACAGGCGGTTGTGGCATCTACGAGTATACAGATAAATAAAATTGGAGTGTCTGTTTGTAATATTAAAATAACGGCTTTTTACTAAATCCATATGGATGTATACACGGTACATATACCAAAAAGAATATTTTTACAATTTTTATGTCTGTTTGTTCCGGCTAATCTCTGAAACGGCTGGACTTGACGAGACTTTTACTGGCAGATAGCTGATGTAATAAGGAGTAACTTAGGCTACTTTTATTTTAGAAATTTTATTTATTTTTATTAATATTAATAAATAATATTCCACGCGGACGAAGTCGCGGGCACAGCTAGTATATAATAATATTATGTAAAAATATGAGGCCTATCTCGGTATAGTAGCGGAGGTAACAATGAGCTAGCGACATTTTATTTGTTTCGATCCCCTTGGCAACGATGTCAGATTTAGCTCAATAATTTCAGGTGGTGTAAAAGTTAGATTTGTACCTAAAATGGTGGCTAACTAGTTACACTGCAAAGTTTGATAATGATTTAGCTTCCAATGTGCTAAAACATTATTGAAATTATAGGAACGTATGAGAACAGCAAATAAGTTAATTATCAAGGAAAAGGTGATTATTTATTCGGATAACGGTACGTAAAAAGTAACAAAAGCTTTTTCTGTAACATGATTTACTATTATCATACTTATACAGACCGCGATAATATCGGCGGTATCTCACCATCTCTAGTTTTGTTGTATTCTCTTATAATTAACTTGCCTGCCCCACTTCCATGTATAGCGAAAGAGGACAAAGCGTCTGTCTGTATTTGGCCGGCGATATTGTTCAAAAATAATACGTTTATAAATAGTGTTGAAGACTATTGTTATAGTGATTTTACTTTTTGATAATGTTCTGGATTAGCTTTTGTAATGAACTGTAAATAACAGTTCATTTTATCTAAGTTACGTTCACGTATTTACCTCTAGTACCGCACGAGATTACCTTCTTCATTAGCTCTGTGATGCCAAACAAACGAGCAGCCTGCCCAATCCGTTAACTTATATTAGCCAAACTGATTAACAGTATACATCTAAAGTAACCTAACCTAGGATACCTTGTGGAAATGCAAAACATATGTGGCAGAGACAGTTACAGCAGGCAAGGTAGAGGCAGGATGAATTTACTCGTGATGGTGAAATAAGTAACTGACGGTAACCTGTTACCTCAGCACACTTGGGATTTGAGGAACCGCTGTTGCATAGAAAATCTAAAGCTCTCTCTCTATCTATCTCTCAAAGAGATATAGAGAGAGAGAGCGCAGCTTCGAGAGAGCTTTAGCTTTATTTACCACAACCAGCCTCTCATGGAAGAGTGGTAGGGTCCAACGATAATTATTAAGACGCAAATTTATTTATTATGGTTCTAGAAAATGACTTATAGAAGGCCGCAACAAGATAATAATTACCTGGAGGGTTGTAATATTTCTGCTTGCAATGACACAGGCAAGAAATTGAGGGGTGGCAACACTGGCAACGCATAAGCGATACTTCTTTCATCGCAAGAGTCTATATAGCACCGAAATGTTTCACATCAGTCTGACCGTATGTTTGTTTGCTACTTGACGTTATATAATAAATATATTTTATGCAGCAACTATGAATATAATAGCTATGAAAACTATATTACGCCAAAAAACAAAAACATAATGTGGAAGCACATAAAACAGGTTTTATATGCTTCTACATCAGACAATATGCACTAAAGTCGGCCATCGACTCCAATATTGTTATTTATTTACGTTTGAAGAGCCGACAAAGATGGCAAACAATGAATATACGAGTTCTGAACATCGTTAACGCATGTGAAAGTCATGATTGCCGTACGTATTTCTTGTTTTTAATTAAATTGGCTGGTTATAATGTTGCCAATGTAGTATTCCCAATATGTTTGGGAGATGAAACTTGTTGTGAGGTGACCTCAGTTTGGATGCGTTTGGTCCTCATTATTCCTTAAGAAGATAATTTTTAAAGAACAACTTTTTATACCACCCGAGTTATAGACACGCTTGCGATTTGTCGCTGTTACCCTATACTGTAGATGCTTGCAACACAGGAATATTACTAACTTTTTTTTATACAACGTTGGAGGCGTAGAATCATATGGCCCATCTGATTTAATGTATCGCTTACCAAAACCTATGAACACTTGCAATATATTAAGTATCACTCGCGAGATGCCACCTCTGCTGCTAACACGGCAACTCATTAGGAGCTTACTGGTGATCTCACTTGCACGCAGGTAGGTAAACCTTCGCCGTGGATGGCGTGTGTAAATATTTTTTTTTATACTACGTCGGGAGGCATATCTACAGGCATACGGCCCATCTGATGTAAAGCGTACCCTATTAACGATTGCGATATATTCAATATAACTCGCACGATGCCACCTCTGCTGCTAACATGGCTACTCAGTAGGAGCTTACTGGTGATCTCACACGCATGTGCACAACAACCTTCCAGGGAGTTGTTATTTGGCTACTGATTTTTGTGAGGTAGATGTAATTCTCTAGTTTGGCTGCTTTGATGCGTCAATACAAACACACATGTTCATGCGCATGAAGGTTTGTCCTGTGTGGAAAAGAACCCTTCCTGGGTTTTTTACTTGATATTAATGTAGAGTCGGTAACCACTCTCCTGCTGGGCTAATTGACACTTGTTTGAACGATCTGTGCGAATAGAACTAATAGCTTCTTTCGCCCAGATAGTTCTAGCTCAGAGGATTGCTAAATATAAACCTAATAATGAACGCTGCATCGGTTGTTGTCAGTTATCACTGTCACCACGCTCTATATAGACCAATCGGTATCGACTAGCCCACCCGAAAATACATGGTTTATCACTGGGATTTCTTTATTATATTCTTACAGAACTAGACTTCTATCACATATTAAAATGAAATAGCTTTGACAATTCTATTCTCGACACCTCTATTATATGTAACTCATTTTCGTAACTTTAGAGGAGAGCGCGTCAAAGATGCAAAAAATTCTTATTATGCTCTGTTAGGCATAAGGCTTAACAGAGCATGAGCATGAAAAATGAGTTATGATGTTTTTCCTTGCAGGTGTCGTGATATGTAAACTGTTAGGCTAAGAAGTATCATAGCGTGGAAGACTGGAGGCCATTCGCAAATTCGCCCGCGCATATCTGTATCCCGTACGATTATTCGAAAATCTTTCTTCAGTGGATGCGTACGTTGCGCTCTTTAATGGCAAAATTACACTTTGCCGTTTCTGCCGTTTCAGTATTCATAAGGAATTTGCACATGTTTGAATGTTCAATTGACATCGACCATCTGCATGACCCTTGTTTTATATGGAATCCTATATTAATGGGGGTTGAAATTTAGTAATGCTACAAATGGCTGGCTTGCAGGCGTTTGATCGGGGTATTTTTTTTACAAGATGGGGCCGAAGAACTTACGTACTTACGCGTGATTGTACTACTAGAGTAGATAGACGTTGCTTGATGTAGGGTTCCTGAAATATGAATACGTCTGTGATAGAGACGCGAAATTTTGCATGGAGGCTCCTTGGGGGCTTAAGCTTCCGCTATGAAATGAGGTCGCGGGTAACCTTTATCTAGCAATATCAATATGACTATTCAACATTTCCTATAAAAATATTCCAGTCTTTCTTAAGAAACCACAGTCAGCGATATGTTTAATGAATGTGTAACAGAAACTGATAAAGAAATTATCTTATGTATTGATAAGAATTACAACTTGAGACACTTTTAGTACATTTACGCAAACGGTCGCTTACAGTAGATTTTAATTGTTCGGTTTATCCCATAAGTAACCTACGGCGTAGTCTTGACTATACCCTTTTTATGTACTGTGTCGGGCGGCATACAAGCATACGGTCTACCTGATGCAAAGTTTATTTACACATTAAGTACCGATGTGTAAATAAACTTTACATCAGGTAGACCGTATGCTTGTATGCATGCAAGCATGCATACAATGCATGATGCTGCTAACACAGCTGCTTCTTAGGACTTTACTGGAGACCTCACTCACTCGCTATGCTTTTTTGTAAAGTGTAGGTACTTTCCCAGACGGGCTGCTTTAATGTGCCCTACTTTTAAGAGAAATACTCCCAGATCAAAGCGTTGGTGTTTAAATATCGTTGTTAACTAAGCCACCGAGCGCGCCAAAACCCTAAGACATCAATTCATAGAGTTACATCCTTCTCTCTAAGACTTTCTTGCCTTCATACGTGAATAAAGAACTTAAGTATGCATGGTTAATTATAGTATCAATATCCTGAAGTGAAGACATACTAAAGAAAATTAAATTTTGCATGAGATTTCGAGGTAAGTGTAGTTGAAATCACAAGTAACCTCTAGTTAGTGTTAACTAATGGACATTTGTCAATGAAACTTATTATAAGAAACCCTTTTATCATTGACCACAGTCACAGCACATTAATCGGCATGTATTATTAAGGAATGTGATGCAGATGCACTAGCCCGTTTTACTGCGATCGATACGAGCCATATCGTACATTCGGAACGATAATTGACGGAACCCGATCCCGTATAGAAATAGACCTGTTAACGAATGTTTAGAGTTGCATCTTGCGTGGATGCATTTGCTATTAATATATCTGAATTGAATAGCTTGAGCTCGGCGACTTGTTGCCCGTGGAAACATTATGTTTCGGCATTCCTCTCACTTCTTGAGCAAAACATAACCTATATAGTTATTGGCTTAGGTTTTCGCGATTGTTACACATTGAATTAAATAATTTTTAACGGAAGTATCGCGTGGTTTATTTAATTTGTTGAACCTGACGTTTCGAATGCTTTGCAGCATCCGTGGTCGCAGGAAGACTATGGTGACATTTGTCTTACATTGGTTATTCAATTATTATATCTACCCACATGGATGGATTAATTATATATGTTCCGATTCACACAAATATCGCTCACGGTGTTCGAACGTTTTTGAGTAGATATCTGGGTTTGTAACAGCAGGTGGTACTTGCCAAGTACCACCTGCTTGGGATCCAGTTCAAATTCCGGATGCTGCAAAGCATTTGAAACGTCAGGTTCAACAAAATAAATAAACCACGCGATTCTTCCGTTAAAAATTGTTTAATTCAACATAACCTATATCTCAATTTTTAAGCTTACCATGAAATATCATCAAATATTCTCTATAATCATCCGCTCATATGTACCCACTGCTTGCTACTACTACTGACTTGCCTTTCAATCTGTAATGTTTTTCACCATACCTGGTTCTCCACTTTTAACTTTAACAATAAACAGTAATTCCAAAGTGTAGCTCTGAATACAGATTTTATTTATACAGCTTTTGGAGGCAAAAAATATTTTTTGATGATTCTAGCCTATGATCGCTTGCAACATATTCGCGCGTTGCTGTCCCCGCTGTAATACAACAACCATGTGACTGTTATTCAGCTGTGTGTCCTATGTAATGTTGTGCTTTCCAGGCGCTTCGAATTCCCTACCTTTCTTAAAAATCATATCTATAAATCTATACATCTTCTATACAGATAAATAAAATTGGAGTGTCCGTTTGTAATATTAAAATAACGGCTTTTTTCATAAATGCATATGTACACGGTCCATATATACCAAAATTTTTTTTTTTACAATTTTTGTCTTTCTGTTTGTTTCAACTAATGTCTAAAATGGCTGAACCGATTTTGACGGTACTTTCACTGGCAGATAGCTGATTTAATAAGGAGTAACTTAAACTACTTTTATTTTAGAAAATTTATTTATTTTTATTAATATAAATGAAAAATATAAATAAATAATAAAAAAAACACTATTCCGCGCGGAGTCGCGGGCACAGCTAGTCGTAAATAAAACAAAGATATAAAAAATCAACAATGGTTTATGGTTATTTAAAACCTATTCGCAGTTTACATTATGCTTAAGTATTTCAAGTATTCAGAGCAGGCTTTGGCAAGTTCTTCAATCGATCCTTTTCAACAAAGCCTTCGAGAGAAGTCCCATCTAATATTTAAGCAGTAGTTTATCAAGTATCTTCACTATTCTAATACAGAGAGTTCGAACTTTTGAGCACTTGATATGGGAACTCGAATAACTCGAAAGCAGCCTTCCTGTTACCAAGTCGACTTACGTACTCGCTTCCTTAGACATTGGATTAGTTGCCCTACTTTTGACAACTATCCGCTGTGATTATCTCTTAGCTTTTATACTTTTACCATCAATCACCTTACAGATTGGTCAATGGTAACTCGGGATTTCTTAAGAGACGTCACTTACGAGTAGCTCATTACTTTGCGAAACGTCTGTTTATTACAACCTGTATCCATTACGCCAACATTGTTGTCACCAAACGAAGCATGGCAAGTACGGATCTTTACAGGTAGGATATCATTAACCTCTTTCAGACGTCACATTATCTTATATTGAGGAGGATGTATTATAAAAATTTATATAATATTATATTTCTTTATTTATGTATGTATATCTTCACGCCAGGTCGCTTGCGGGGTAGCCAGAGAGAAACGAGCGCCATAAGACGCGGTCCTTACACACTTCACTCACTCTGTTAACATTCTTAGCTCTTTTAATACACGTTCGTCGGTTCCTAGGTCTCCTGACATCACCTTCTGATAAAACACGACCAATTTGATTATGGTAGGTTACTCTTGGTCTTCCTCAGCTTCTACAATCTACATTGTATATCTGTTTCGTCATTCTTTCATACTGCATTCTTTCCGAACCAACGTAGTATATACAATTATATGCAAATCACGCGTTTACTTATATGTAAATATAATAAATAGGATGCAGTCTTTGCACCTTGTACAGCTAATATCAGAACATACTTGACACTCAAGGTGCAATTGCAATCTGTTAGGGAAAGTGATGTTGCCGAGCCCGATGGTCGCAAGGTTAAAGCAGTATTTCTGTATTGCAAGCTTCCAGAGGCTGCGTAAACATCTTTACATCAGGTATGTTGTATGTATCGTGATGTTGTATAAAAAAAGAAGCATTGGCTCGAAACTATTGTCACCAGTCATCCATGACACGTGGTCTGACAGCTGTCATATGTGTGACTCTGACAGTTATCTCTACGTCGGCTTTTTTAGGATTGGACTGCGGAATTGCTCCCTTCCTTGACCCTACATATCTATGTTATCTACATCAGTGAAGAATCAGTTTTTCATTCATTCTATTCTTCATTCTTCTTAAAATATTTATAGTCGAACAAACGAGTATAATGAGTCTTCAGTGACAAGTTATTGGAAAGTTAAACAAAATAATACTAAATATTCGTTCGTTCCAAACAATTTGGAATATATTTCTATGTTTGAATATTATATTTGTACTATTTTCTTTTTAAGAAAGATCGTAGCCAAGACTCTAATAAAGTAATATGTTTTTAAGATTTTCGATAATTTCTTCTTAACACTGATTCTGATGTAATCTGGTGAAGTTTTTGAACCAGGAGTAGAACATGTGGTACCTACTTATTATCGTGATTTCACCCAGAGCAGGTAAAAACGCGAACAGAAGCTAGTGTTTCATGATTAAACAATATGGCGGTAAGTGAACATTTTTGAAAGTTATTAAATGTTGAACCATATAGTTGTATGTGGACTTTTACGACACATGTCATCCGTAATTGGTTAGGAGCGGTTGTGGTTCCCTGGGGCTTAACGTGAAACTCTTGCTGAGCGATTATAAGCACTATCGTGTCACGAATTAGGTTTAATCAAGTTGTTCAATTATTTTTATTGTGTATAGTAACTTAATAATGGGGAAAACGTTTGTTAAGTAACTTTTGTTACTCTAAGGTAGCAAACGAGCATAAGACGAGTCACCTCAGCTTACACATGCTTGTAACCCCAGTAGGTGCCATCATTCGAGTGTTGCAGACCCGACTAAAACCACGCCACCCTTTTTCTGAAAAACTTCATCATGTGCTTACGGAAGTAAACAAATTCTAACTAGGAAATACTTGAAAATTCTTCGTATATTCCATAATCCGTATTGTAATACTTTTTACGGTAAAGAGTAAGCTAAGCTCGACACTTTGTATAATCCTTATGTAGTATGTTAAAAATAGTTAAAATTGAATAGCGAGTGTCAATTTCAGAAGATCTTAGATATAATGTAGCCATTGCTTTTTTCTGCGTTAGTTATATGGTCTTAATTCAAATTTATGAATTTCGATTCCTTAATTAGTAGATCAAACATCTTTCAATTCTATGATTTCGAAAAAAGACAAATATACAAAATTTTAATTAATTATAATATAGGATATTATAAGTATTAAAATATAGTTAGACAGTTTATTTAGTTTTTTTTAGAAGGTTATGGCATGAGCCTTAGAAACCGGCGAGCGTGCATGAGAAGAGAAATTGATGTTAAAGACGCGAGTGAGGTGTGTAAGGATTGAGTCGCGTGGCGCTCAGTTCTCTGCCTACTCCGAATACCAAGGAATCTGGCGTGAAGTATAGATAAATAGAAAATATAGTTTAAAAAACGTTAACAACTGTTTGTTTTTAGACGAGCTTTCTTATGAGAAATCTAAAGTTGGGGTTCTAGAGGAGCTTTCTTTAAAACCTAAAAGCGTTGAATGAGCTCCGTGCAGCGGCGTTCCTGCAAGAGACTGTAGCATGGGTGTTCTTCAAAAGAACGCAAAGAGATTTTCACAAGTCTAGCATCTCAGCCTGATCCCGTTTCTTCTAATCCACTAGGATTGGCGGGGTCCGCTACCTTACTCTAAGGATTTGGCGAACATACTGACTTTTACGTGGATCGATTGCCGTCAGATCTCTGGAACCCAGAGGTAAAACCAGATCATTCTAAGGTTCACGACGTTTTCCTTCACCGCCAAGCAAGTGATAATTACAAATATGTACATAAATCCTAAAACACGAATTTATCGTTACATCCCAGGATTCGAACCGGAGACCTGTTGTTCACTAGGCCTGTTGTTCTTTATCCAATGGGCTATACATCGACTTATATTACCTACCGTAAGTAATATAAGTCGATGGGGCTATACCTGCTCAACACGAGTGATGCCCCTAATATTGCAAGTGTTCATAGGCTAACTTAATTGCTTACTATGACCTAGCAGACCATACGTGTTTGCCACCGTACGTAGTGTTATACAAAAATAGTTTAATCATCTACGTCATACATCTCATCAATTAATTTCGAGTGTCACCCACTTAATACAAACAAACTATTCCGCCCCAAATATAATACTTATCACGTAGTGGCAAGTTTCAAATTGCGTTGGAAGTTTCAGTAAAAAGCAATTCCCACATGAATGATCGGAGTGGAGTGGGGTCAAAAGTGGAAGTTGGTAAAAAATCGGGACGGGCAACCGCGACAGTTGGCTGGCAGATGGCGTCTTTGGCGATGGAAAAACGTTTAATAAAACGAGAGACTACTAGGTTATTTCTTTCAGGCTGATATTTTTTTGATCTTGAGAATAACGGTTAAGTACAATGTAATACGTTTCATATTTATGTGTATTACTTAATTCGAATACGATACAAAGCGATTATAAACGTCTTGACAAGCTACGCTCTTTTATCTCTTATATTAGGTATCCGATTTGTACTAACTCGTTTATTTCTAAGATGTAACATATTTATTTAAACAAAATATTTACCTTTATTAGCTCATACATTGCTGCCATCTAATCGGAAGTTTATTTATGCCTTTGCGACAGAATTCTGGGGATTTAGATTCGACAAACTGTGTGAAAGCATTTTGTACTGCCTCCTGGGAAGAAAATTTTTTACGTAGAAAATTGTCCAAATCACGAAAAAAATGGTAGTTGAAGCAAGGTCTGGCGAGTACGGAGGACGACGTATGGCTTCTAACTGCATCTCATGTAGAGTTACAACGGTTTCTCGTGCAGTGTGAGGTCTTGCCTTATCATGGAGCAATAATGGTGAAGATCGATTCACGAGTCGGGGCTGTTTCACTGCCAGTTTCGCCATTATTGTTCGAAGTTCGCCACAGAAAACATCTGCTGTTATTGCTTGACTAGACCAGAGAAAGCTATAGTGAATAACGTCATGAAGAGACCACAAAACAGTTACCATTAACCTTTTATTAGTAAACTTTGCTTTAGGGCACTGTTGCGGCGTTTGACCTAGGGTCAGCCATTGTACTTTTCGCTTACGGTTATCGTAAAGAATCCACTTTTCGTCACATGTCACAATTCGATCCAATATTCCTTCATTTCTGTACCGATTCAACAAGGCAACACAAGTTTCAACACGCGTTTCTTTCTGCAGATCAGTCAAATCATGAGGCATCTATTTTTCATATTTTGTTATCTTGTTGATTTCATGCAAATGAGTCAATATTGTGGGTAAGGTAACGTTAAACCATGTCGCTAATTCCTGGGTAGTTTGATTCGGATCGGCTTCCACCACCTTCTTCGCGGAATCATATTCCCTTTGAATTCCATATCAGAACTCATGTTTTAAAATTAGGCAAGTTTAAATACTAATTATCTTAAAACACCGCTTCGTAACTAGTGTTGTGATTTATCCTTTTTTGGAAAAGCATTTTCGAAAGTTCAAGGCGACATTTAATTGATCGAAGTAAATACCGTATACAACCTTAAGGCAACTTGATCAGATATCAAGATATCATGAGGGTTGCCTACGCACAATGTGTCGGAGACACATACATAAGTTTAGATTTATGTCTGTGGTCGTAGAGGCTTGAATTGACAACAGTGAATGAATAGCTCTTACCACAGTATGACAATTATATTGCCCCATACGTTACCTTGCTAGGAAAGTTCATATTTTCGGCATCTTTATTACAGAGCTGTAAAGTATTAGGTTACTAGCCTAATAGCTAATACTAAAATGTGCTTTCACTAGTACAACTAACTACTGGGGCTATGATCAATATTTATTTTCCTTGAGTATATTCGTATTTACAAATCTGTGAAATTTCTTAATTAGATATTTAGATTCAACACTTAAAATTTTGCAAAAAATTATCTTTTTTACTGTATGCGTTTATTTATATCACCCATACACGAAATGTTATTATGTATGTATGTACATATATATGTAATTATATCTTCACGCCGTGCCCTAATACGCGGTCCTTACACACTTCACTCGCTTCTCTAACATTCATAGCTCTTTTCATGCACGCTTGCCGGCTCTTAGGGCTCCTGATAACCTTCTGATAAAACACGACCCATTTGGTCGTGGTCTTCCTCGGCTCCTGCATCCTTCCACTTTCGCATTGTGTATCTGTTTCGAGACGTGGCCGTCGGGCGCATCAATGCAGAGTATCATCATTATAGAGTCTAGGGAAGTACCTCCACCTCACAGAAAACCGCAGCCCAATAACAACTTCCTGGAGAGTTGTTGTATTCTTGCGTGTGAGCGAGATCACTAGTAAACTCCTAAGGAGTTGCTGTGTTAGCAGCAGGGGTGGCATCGCGCGAGTGATACTTAATGTATTGCAAGCGTTAATAGACTACGGCAACCGCTTTCCATCAGGTGGACCGTATTCTTGTATGCCTCTCAACGTCCTATAAAAATAGTATATTAGGATGTAAGTGAGTTTCTATAAGCCTTCATAGACAAAGCCACACTGCAAGTGGTGCACCCTGCCGGGGTAGTGCACGGCGATAGTCCTCCGATATAATTACCTCCGCCTCAGGAGACCGCGGTCAAGTCACAATTCCTATTGTTGCGTTCCTACGAGTGAACAGGAAGCTCAAAGTTGCTACGTTAACAGACGGGGTGGCAAGGTGCGAAACTCCTTGTGCCGTAACCACTCATAGTGTAAGGTAACTAACTGCTTTAGATCAGTCGGGTTGTATGCTTTTTTAGTATCCAATGTGGTATTAAAAAATCCATACTTATATTATAAATGTGAAAGTGTGTTTGTTTGTCCTTCTTTCACGTCAGAACGGAGCAACGGATTAATCGTACCGACGAAGTCTCGAAATATGATTCCCTCCGGCTAATAGTTTTCCTTTATGAAGATCGGCAGATGATGAGTCGGAACCTTCACCACAAAGGAACTAAAATTTACTCTGTGGCGAGATTTCAATCGTTCGGCCCGTTTTTATACAACGTCAGGCATACAAGCAAACGGCTAACCTGGTGTATCAGTCTAAATAATCAAACGTATCAGTATTACACGCACGATGGCCCCCTGCTGCTAACGCAGCGATTGCTTAGGAGCTTACTGGTGACCTCAAGTTGATCCTCTTCTTAACATAATCTACAACTTTCTCGACCTTTGTAGACCAGTGCAGCCTAGAAACGTACAACGGCGTCGATGGTTCGCACAGTCGTGATGGCCCAGTATGTGCGGTGCCGCAGTAGCTACAGTAGGAGGGCTTCTTCCTCTTCTTTATTTCTACTTTTAAGAAGTCCTGCTCATCGCACTGGTGCTAGTAATAATCCGGTTAAAAAACTTTGTGAGCGGCCATGCAACGAATTGACTTCTCCCTGTGAGATGGTAATGCGGTACGGATGACTTTTGCGTAAGCATGTCCCGGGACTAACGTATTTACTGCTGCTGGCAGCAGCGTACTTCATCATCACTCCCGCGTGACTAAATGATACTGATCAATTACAAATTCTCTTAGAAATCGTTATATGCTTGATTACATTAAAACATAATAAAACAATTGCTTAGAAAGGTCACACTTCGCCGAACATCTTATAGACAAAGGACATCATTTATCCGCTACTAACACATTTAGAAATCGTTAAACATAAACATTCAAATATTTCTCTTATGAACAAACAGACTGACGTAAGCAACTCACCTCTATTAAATATCTTTTCGCTTACCCCTTCCAGCCCCTCCACCTTCTCTATATAAAGGACGGCACTACCATGGATGAGTAATTCGTAGAATGTTATTCTAACGACTTACCTCTACAGCGCCTGAGGATGCCTCATGGAGAGGCGAAACACTAGCATCCCACCAGGCATCCCTCTCAGTGTTCTACGTCTCTTTGCGCATCCACATGCTTCTTTCGCACTGTCCACCATACTTCTTTCAGAACTTACCAACATTCGTCTACATCTGAGTCGAAAAGTCGTTCAATTTTTAACTTCTTAATATTTCATGATCTCCGAAAGGAATACGCACTCGCCTGTGCCACCACTTCTTGAAAAGTTCACAAACCCGCTTATCACTAGGTAGTGATCCTTTAAAAGAGTGGGACCTCTGAAAGCTCTTGTATCTATTAACGACTTCCGAAGACGTCCATCTATCAAAATCAAATCAATCCCACTTTTGTTCATTCCGCCTCCATGTGTAAGTGTGAATATCTTTGTGGTGAAAGAATGCGTTAATGAACATGTTTTTATTCCCAAAAATATACAAACATCCGAATGCGCAGTTTGAATCCTAATCGGCGGCCGGCTTTTTAATGAAGTGCCTTTTTTAGCTGTCCATGTACGATGTTATTTTTGTTTTTACTGATTTTAAATCCAATTGCTGCACTATTGAATTAAATGGAGTTTTTTCATGTTTGGATTTCGTTTTTGCTACCAAATATTGCCAAATAATGGAAGTAAACTTATTTAATGAATTGTAGACAATAGTTAAAAATAAAAAATTTTCACCGTCACCATCTTGATGAGGGCAGTTTACTACAGTATGCTTTTTAAGGCATTTTCTACCACGTACGGTGAAATTGTGGAATAAATTACCCTCCGCAGTTTGCCCGAACAAATACAATATGGGTGTGCCTTCAAGAAAAGAGCCTATGTTTTCCTAAAAAGGCTGGCAACAGATCAGTGACCCTTTAATGTTGCTGATGTCTATGGGCGGTGGTGACCATCAGGTGACCAGGTGACACATGGTTGCCTCCTTTAATTTAAAATAAAATCAAGAACTACTGATCGGATTTTTATGCGGTTTTCAACAACACATAGTGATTCTTGAGGAAGGTTTAGTTATAAAATATGTTAAGGTTAAGCCGCCTAGGAGCTTTCATTGGATATTATACGGATATACAATGTTAATCCTTACTGTGTGTATGTATATATGTAATATACTCTACTACCAGTGCGAAGCCGAGGTGAGTCGCTAGTATGTTTATATTTTTGGTAAATTATTAATTAGTGCAAAAAAGGAGTTTTTTTATTGTATAGCAAAAAAAAATGTACCTAATTCTCAAACGTACTTATATCGTTTTGCAAACAGATATTTTTCGGACATCCCCGAGGAGACATGACATTGAAATTGAAAGTAATGGCAAAGGATAAAAACAAATGTGCCTACGTGAAGACGTAACTGAGGCACGATGGTGCCGTAATAGGTCATTACGTTGTTTTAATACTGTTGATGTCATTTGATGCCGATTATGAGCTGTATCTTGCCAATGCCTCTTATAACATGACGTTGAAATAAAATTGTTTACTCGTTTTGTGGTGTCTTATGCTTTAGGGCTGTTTTTCCTTCTTTAAATTAATTATGTTGGGTATTGATTATTTTTATTTAATATTAAATCCAGCGTGTGGCGTATTTTTTGATCACATTTAGGAAATATTAAAATCCTTAAAAACCTGTTGGAGAGAAATCGTACATGTTATAGTGATACCAATTAGAAACATGTAGATTATACCTACTAACTCGTATGCTAATGTACAAATGTATGAAACTAGCACAAATCCGTAATGGTATTTGTGAGAAATGTGCGAAATGCGTTGATCTTTACGTTAAATATTGATGAGATCTGTATGGAGTTTAAATAGGACAGTAATTATGGATGATCAAAATCTATTTTGTTAGTTAAATTTCACGAGATAACGTATATAAAGCACCAAACACATTAGCAGTAAATCTACCTTCAAGTAGGAGAGCAAATAGTAATATGCCCTTGTTGCTTTTAGGTGCATTTTATGCATTGTTACAATGAAATTGAAACATGTTATAATTGAAATGAACTTTGGCAATTTGTAATGGTAACCTTGTTTTCATAATTTTATAACAATATTAGTCTGTAGGTCTTTGTATTTCACAAACAAAATTGTCTACTTGATAAATTGAGGTAGTAACCAAAGGAAGGAAGTGATGAAAAACTTGGGGAATTGTTTAAAACACTCTTTATAATTTGGATATCGTGTTCCCGGTCGCTCTCTAGAAATATGGTATAGATAAATTCTGAAGTTTACGAAAAAAGTTTTGTAAACAAGTTTCGTAACTCGTTGGAGGTTTTCGGACGGAATCGGTAATTAGGTACAAGTTCAGTTAAACTTTTGTTTGCCTTTGGGAGAAAATTTCACAACTTCCATTGAGTAGTTTACACAGCGATTTTCTACGTTGCTGTCGGCTCGAATTGGGGTGTCGCTTTACTATTTCCCTCTTTAAATATTTAATGTACTTAATTTTGCTTTGTTGTCTTGTTGACTCCATGTACTTTTTTCAAAATGTATTCTATGTACTTTGTATATTTAGGTACTTTGTTATTTTTTTATACTACGTCGGGTGGCAAACAAGAATACGGACTACGTGTAGTAAAGCGGGTACTGAAGCTCGTGCAGTTCGTACTTTTGGTTGCAGGTTGGCACGGTTTAAACTACCCCATCCCATTGGGAATTGTTATTTGACTATGGTTTTATGTCAAGCGGGAATATTTCTGCAGTTGGACTGCTAATTATTAACACTTGCCACATTAAACATTCGTACCATTATATTTAGGTTACAATTTCTAACGCTTTTATTTTTGTATCGAGTTTCACGTTTCGGTTATATATATAGCAATATCGTATAGATATATATATAGCAACATCGTGGAAAAGCATCTGGCTATAGACCAGAAGGTTTTCTGCATTTGAAAGGGGCGTGCGAAAGAATCCCTGGAACATCTTGCCCTGATATGGGGTTGACGGTGACCTGCTCCGGACTGTGCAATCCGGAGGATTGTACAGCATGTGTGCGAATAGACGGCAGCTTATCGCCCTGGTTTGATAACAACATTGGTATCAGACAGGGATGCGTGCTGTCGGCTCGGCTATTCATCCTGTATTTGGACAGTTGTCTTCAGAGAATGAGAAATATAAATGTGGGAATGCGAATGGGTGACTCAGTGGTTAACTGCCTGCTTTATGCAGACGAGGCGGTATTAATAGCAGAATCATCATCTGAACTGCAAACAGTAGTCACAACAATGAAAGATGATTGTATGAAGTTATGGCTTACAATTGAATGCGAAGAAAACCAAGATAATTGTATTTGAAAGAGAGACAACCTGAACGAAAACTTGGATTACGGTTGATAACCTACCATGACCAAATTGGTCGTGTTTTATCAGAAGGTGATGTCAGGAGCAGCGAACGTGCATGAAAAGAGCTATGAAGTATGTAAGGACCGCGTCTTATGGCGGTCGGTTCTCTCTGCCTACCCCGCAAGAGACCTGGCGTGAAGATATACATACATACAACAGATATTAATAAAAGACGTGAGGTGAGGCGAGTGAGGTGTGTAAGGATCATCGGGTCACGTGGCGCTTGGTTCTCTCTGCCTACCTCGCAAGGGGCGTGAAGTTGTAGATAGATAGATTATTAAAATACCAATAGCCTACGGCGGTATCGATCATACATCGTAAGCCGTGTGCAACAAATACCATTTGCGCTCTACATTAAACTTCGAAATAAGTCTATGATGTGATTAAAACTCATTTTGTTTTATAAAAATTGTATAAAAAAATGCCGACCTTATTACAAACTAAATAAATTCAGGTATTATTTTGCGAAAGTCAAATTTACATGTAATTTGATAAACGCATGAGACGACATGAGCAGCAATGGCAGTGACGGCATTATTCATCTACTAACGGTAGTGGGTGTGTGCCGACTGCGCCGGCCGGCGCTAGTGCGAATGAGAAGAATTGGTGGCGGAAGCACACAAAGCAGGTTAAATCAAATTGCATGTAAAACAAAGTAAATGTTTATTGTATACTTATATATGATAATAAAAAGCTCTTTTTGAACAATACGAAATGGTTCCGTTCCTAACTGCCATTGTTTTATCATCAATAAATCTATACATACATAAATTGGCAAATACAAAACAGTTCAGTACCTTTGTCTCCCTTGTTTATCATTCGGTTTTCTTTCTTTTTGTCTTGTTTCGTAATTGAGAAGCTTTAATCAATAAAAATTGGGAACAGTAGAAATACATGTTGGAAAGAAGCAAATTGCCGCTGTTTCGCGAATAGAGAGTTCCGTGCAGCTTTTGGGCATATAAATAGATATGCAAATTTCGAAGAAGACTTGACATAATTATAGTCATAAATCATAATCACGAAAAATGGATTTAAAATAGTGAAGATAAGAAAAGCATGTTTTAGTGTCTGATAGACATGCGCAGATATGCGTAGATTTTAACTAACTTTGAACAAAAACTATCTCTATTAGATACGAAATCTATTCCGTACTTACGTACCGTACATCAGTGACTAAACCAATCTTTTTTTATATTTCTTATCATATTTCTTAATCTATTAAGATTGGGAGGATTCGCTGCCTAAGTCTAAGGATTTAGCGAAGATACTGATTTTTACATGGAGCGATTGTCATCGGATCTCTACAACACAGAGGGAAAATCAGACCTTTCCTAGGTTAGATCACACGTGTTTCAAAATATAATTTCTTGGGCGTACGGGATTCCTCAAGATGTTTACCTTCATTGCCGAGCAAATAATAATCACAAATATGTAAATATATATTCCAAAACACAAATATAGTGGGCCAGTTGATTAATAGGGCGGTTCTATATCCACTGTGGATACTGCTCTCAGTGACTAAACCAATGCCTATGGAAAAAATAATTGCAGATTTATTTTTCACCACAAGGAAAAAGTTCAGGATAAACCAGTTGAGAATGCGCACGCTTGCATTGCCAAAGGAACACCTGACTCGTCAATTATATAACAATACAAAATTAAAAAAAAAAATTGTCGGCCATTTTTACCACGTTCCTTCAGAGATAGGAACGGTGTTCCTGATCATTCCTTTATGCTGAATCGGAATCTGAAGTCAAAATTCAAATATTCGAAAAAAAGCGACAGACAAACACAGACAAACATACAGATTTCATATCGGAAAGGTGTTCCTGAAAGTACAGCACAACACTCAAATTGTATAACATAGTAAAGGCTAAATCGTGTACGTTGAAATGTCAATGTTTATTACTTAAGTCATCTATTTCTAGCCGATGTATGTGTAGGGAACGCTTCACTACCCTCTACCTAGTCTATTTCTCTAATTATTTAGTACAGACATTAATTGTAGTCATCCGCTAGTATGATTGGTACTCATATTGTTTATCTGATAATCAACCACATATTTGTCTGCTTCCCTCGCCATCATTAAATATGTAGGATAGTTGATGCAGCTGTTTACTTCGTGACTATAGTATTTTACTCAATTAATGTCTCAATTATAATCACCCCTCAATTTGGTACTATATTTCAAATGTATCGTTACTTCATATATATAATTCAACACAGTTGTCGCTTAAGTTTATAATATTACAAAGTGATATTAACAAGTTAATGTTAAAAAATACTTCTTTATATTCATCTAAGATTAAGGATACCTAGCTATCTATAGGTATATCAAATCTTGATGACATCACACTCTACTACCCAAGTCATCAGATTGTATCCTTAATGACTGCTGTCCAAGCTAATAAATGAAGAAAATTTAAAAGGATTCAAAATGTGAAGTACTAAACTTCACAATAGCAATTTTGTCAGGTTATCAGTTGTATCTTTGCTCGTTAATATCCCAAAGAAAACAAAATGTAGGTAGATTTTATTTTTATAGTGATGACATAGGATCTGAAATATAAGAAAAATGTTTTGTGATAAAAACAGCGCGCGGTTGTAAATCCCATGCGCAAAATGAAAAAAAATTGGATAATAATTTCAATTACAAAAACTACAACAGTATTTTAAAATGTGATGTTATCAATGAATGAATAAAGAATTCCGAAAGTTTGTTCTTTTAGAGACTGAGAGATAAAATATGCAACTGACATCAAAGTGCAAAGTAGGCAGTTGGTTAAAACGTTATAATTACTTAGGAAATTACACACACACACAACAGGAATCGAAGCATGTGGGTTTTCTCCAAGTACAACAATTTCTCACCCTACATTACATAAAACATACAACAATGTAATTGTATTGCATGCTTGTGTTACTTGGTGGCATCGTACAGAGATCCGACATGGATTATATGTCAGTTTTATAATTAATTTGAGGGCGCTTGGCCGCAATGTCACTAGATGTTAAACGGTGACAAAGTGCCCAAATCCAGGAACACACTTCCTTAGAATTAGCCTTAACAAGAAGTGCGAATCTAAAAATAGTTATACGTTACAAGAAGATTTCTCGAGAAATTATCATTAATCTTCAAAAGGCATTACTTAACTATTTACTGTTAATAACATGGTTATGTCGTTACAAATTTGTAACCATAATTATTTTTTATGGCCTCTATTCTATTCACCCCAATTAAACATATACTCGTACAATAGAATATCGATAATTATAGTATAGTGCAATCTCATGTCAATCATGAACGCGACTGCGTCTCAGATCGGAAGCGTTATAATACCAAATGTACTGAAAACAGGTAGCAAAACACAGCGTAGAGCGCTACAGTGTGTAAGATTTCTAGTGTTCTCATACAATGTGTAGGTAGATACGAGTTACTTATATTATCGTTCACATAAACGCAGATCACAGATTGTAGCTGTGTGAGAGATTCTTTAACGTTTGATATTCCTAGTTAGTAGTACTTTAGTCACTTGAAAATGGCTCCATCAAAAAAATGCTTGTAAGTAAAAAATCACATACATGAATAAAATTTCCAGAGCTTGCATTTCATGAATGATGCCGATGATGTTGCAAGTAGTCATAGGCTACGATAATTGCTCGCTATCAGGTAGGTCCTGCGCTTAGTTAATACCTTAGTGATATTAAATAATGAAACTCTTATGCAACATTCGTCATAAAGACATCGCAGCAAAAGTTTCATCTAAAACTACATATTTTTAACATTCTCATCTAAAATGTTCGCTGTATGAGATTTTGAAGTAAAGCTAAAACAGTAGTGACAAATTCGTCATTTAATTAGCTGCATTCTTATTAGTTCCCAATTCACAAACTATGATAGTAATGCCCTTAAAAGAAGCTTGTCACTTCTTTCCACTCAGTCCTCAGTTCTAGCAGGTCGATATTCTCACAATGAATGCTTCCACATTTTTTTCTGATTGATTTATAATTATAGGTAAAGTGAAACATTCTGTGTCTTCAATGTTAGAAGGTGTTTTTTTATTCATAGATTTTAATTTCTCTTATCTCGGACATTCTCGCATTGTTTTACAGATAATAAGACGATAGTCTAGTATATAGTCTTTATCCGTTACTATATTTTTCATAATTATTTTCATTTCATTTCAAGTCCTTCTATTTTCTCTAGAATCTCGTATCATAGAAAAATTTTACTATGTCTAATAAAGTTACCTACCTATAAGTTAGATAACTACATTCAGTAATTTCAAATGATAACTGTGCTTTTCCCTCGCCTGATATTTGATTGGTTCTCGCATTATAGGCATTGTTGTTGTGTATTACTAATTCTACAATTATATTCATTCAATTCTATTTTTAAACATGCCTAAACAAGTAATACGGAGGGTTCACACGCCAGGTGGATTCGAGACAAATTATTATAATTTATTACCATTTTAAAGATTAATTTCGATAGCTTCACCGAAACGATTTTGTAGTTAACGTATCGAAATGAATCTTCCATTCATTTAACTCACATTATCAGCAATATATGCAAACGTGGCACTAAGATCGGTAAGCTGGTTTGCTGGCGCGACTTAAGTTTGAACTAACAGACACAATAAAATTATATTTTGATTTTCTGTTGATCACAGATATTTACCAAAAGCACATTTAAAAAAATAATAAATATATTCCCCATTCCGTACTGTTCTAGTACAGGTCTGTGTGAAAAAGTTTAGAATATTCCTTGTAAAGTGACTGTAGCTTGTCATTAAATTCACTACCCTGAAATGACTTAGCGCAGATCTTAATTACGCTCGTCCGGCAGTTTGATTGGTCCCCACATTGTTTGCGTCCACATCTAACAAGACAATTGCGAGTGCACTTAGTGACTGTACTCGTATGCCAGATATCGTCACGGCTGGATGGAGGTCGACGAACTTGAACACATGTTCCATTGAGTTTTTATTTATCTGTATTGTATATTGGATTCTATACCTCATTGACAATGGATGATGATGGAACGGTTGCCTGTACTTTTGAATGTAATCAAAGTATATATCTGCTAACATATCTGTCATTAAGAGTTGTATGTTTATGTTTTTAGCATTAAAATGTTGCCTGCTAATTCGTTAATGGTAATTTTCGTAAACCGCCTACCTAGAAACATATTTTTCTAATTTATAGAAGAATGTCAGCCGCTGGACGGCTGACATTCTTAGTCAGTTTTTACTTTTATCAGGTCGCCAAGAAATGATTATCAAAATGAAAAAGGAAATTCTACATATTAATATACACAATTTTTACTACGTGATCGATTTCAAAAACAATTTCAACGTTTTAATACAAATGTTCGTTCAGCTGCTCACTTTTGTATGGCGAAATTATTTTTATTTCCAGATTAAAGTTGCTCGTTTGAGTAAAATAATTCCTTTTCATTTTAACCGTTACTAGCACCTTAATACCATAACAGGACAGTGAGGTACAAAACATAATTGTATTGTACTGAAAGACATACTATTGACAAAGTTCACGGTTGATCTCCTTAAGGGCTATTTTTGGTTGTAGTTTGCAATTTGGGTCCTGTACCAACGTAATAAAAATTCTTGGTCTGTTGAAGGTTTTTTATCCTTAACGTGTTTATAGGTTTTCTACTACATTCCTACAGAGTAAAATTAGATAATTGTTATGTTTCTGTTCTGATACTTATTAATAAATAAATATTGTCGGACAAATTACACAGCGCCACCTAGCCCCAAAGTAAGCGAAGCTTGTATTATGGATACCCATAACACAAGATATAGACAACTGATAAACATAGGTAAATACATTTTTTTTTGTAAATACATACTTATCATACACAGAAAATACCCAGACCAAGACAAACAGACATGTTCATGCACACAAATGTTTGTACTATGTGGGAATCGAACCCACAAGCGTTGGTGTCAATGTAGTGTAACAACGCGCTTCACCACTGCGCCACCGAGCTCGTTCTTATTTATTAGATGATCTGAGTTGTGGTGATGCTTCAAACTTACAACTGTACGGTACAACATGTATAAAGGTAACCGACATTTTCTAATACTTTAAGGCATTGCAGAGTATAATTTCTGTCTATTTTATTACAAGAAATATGAACTAGAAAGTATTCCATAGCCATGTTTATAGAGAAAGTCTAGTATCCCCGCTAACCGTATGATCAACCGATATGGCCCCACATTATAGCAACCGGCTTCGATTTCGTGCAGTGGTTTGCACGAGTAATACACCCATATTATCTGCTGCCAGCACCATTTGCTTGGGGTGTAATTTTACAGAAAATCGAACTATTATTTGTAGATATGATACGTTTAGTTGGTTGTTATCATTTTTAATTAAAATTATACGGCAGGGTATAAAATCTGCATTATGCATATTTAACTACTAGTTACAAAGGAAAACAAATACATCTCTCCTTACTTTCATGTTTAATATAGTGCGACCTGGGCGTAGCATTACTAAGTGAATGAATACGGTCTACACCTACTCCATTTCAATTACGAAGTCCCATAACGACTCTACACGAATATAGGTACTCAGCACGTTATCCATATACCTAATAATAGAGAAATAAATAGTCTTTGTTTGTAGTACACTACCACTTGAATTTATTTTAAATTCAAATATTTCTTGTCTTTAACATATTTCTAGTTTATAACGGGACTTCATAATAGGAACGTAGTTACTTGATTTTAGTATTGCCTTTACCTAAAACACTTTAATATAATATTTTAATATATCAGTACTCTAACAATTATAATAAATTTCTAATATAATTGTTTCAGTACCTGAATAGCCCTACCTATTTAGTCAATGTATACTTGCGTAATAGGGGTTAAAGTCTGAAATAAACTCTAAAATCTTATACGGTGAAAGAACTTCAACCAACCTTTTACCAAATGCCGTACCTAAACATTATTCGTGAAGAAATAACAAATAACATAATAAAAAATATGTACGTTACACGAACCGCAAACCGATGTAAAAAATATATTCTGTATAATCAAAATAGTTTTGATCTAATTCATTTTCTGTGCCACTTGTTGTACTGATGGCGGAAGTACACAAAGTAAGCATGATCAAATTGCCAGTAATATAGTTTCAAGTTATAACTACGCTGTA
This sequence comes from Pyralis farinalis, assembly GCA_947507595.1. Taxonomy (NCBI): domain Eukaryota; kingdom Metazoa; phylum Arthropoda; class Insecta; order Lepidoptera; family Pyralidae; genus Pyralis; species Pyralis farinalis. The sequence goes on along the minus strand of OX382277.1, from coordinate 13,241,337 downwards.
ACTCTAATTCTAGGACTAGTTTCCGTCAATTAGTCGTTTGTTTGGAGTGAACAATAAATACAACCTACAAAAACAGCAATCAATGCTGATCGCAACGCTATTTTCCCCTCAATATCTTATTTAGACTTTTATAGATCATCGCAGAGATTAAAAATCTCGTCCATCCGTTCGATAAATAACATCTGAATCATATACTCATACTTACGTATATATTTAATGGCAGATGTTCAATATCCCTGAGGATATCGTTCACAAAAGACTTAGAAACGTTTTTCCGAAGAAGCGCAGCGTCAGCGTAAAAAAGTACAATGGCCGAAGGGCTTCCAATACGTCCCTCGAAGTTGTGAACTGATCACTCTGTGGTCCAAAATAACAAATGAATCGAGAAAATCCAACCCTACGTATTACTAGACCACTATAAAATGATCTCCCCGCATTAATAAAGCAAGCGCTGAATGCGCGTTTTCAAACATGTCCGAAATGTTTGTTAAATATGTTCAAACGATGCTGAACAAATATTGTACACAAAAACTTGTACACAATTCTCTGAAACAATTTTGTCTGTTTGTTTTGTTTTATTACAATTACACAATCAAATAACATCATATGATTAGGCGGACCGTAAGATTGTTTTGTCTCCTGATTTATGTCCTGTACTAATATAGTACCTATCCATTGCAAAATATGAAATTTAAATTATTGCATGATTTGTGCTCTTTTTAAACGTTCCGTTTACATTATTTAGTACAGATGGAAGTAAGGGAGTCCATGTTCAAATACCGGGTTCCATCTTAAATCTTTCACTAATAAAGTTACATCCAAACAACCCAAGGATCGAAAACGACCAGCCGCTTTACTTTACATTTTCTCTTTCAAATCAAACTGTGGGGTATTCTGAAAATTTAATTTCCGTTGACAGATCGAACCATTTCGCCTCGGTGTGGTGATCGCGTTCCGTAATTGGGTCAACCCTGCGAACAATACGACGGGACAATGTTATTATTAGTAGATCTTTCGTTCGCTCACTCGCTCACTACGCTTATCAATCATCTCGGTGAGCTCACCCGACGAACTTCCACTGACTTTTTTCGCTATATTTGGTACAAAAGGACTGACAAAAGAAAAATGAGATCGTAAAACTGTATTATGGCGTTCTTGAATTTTAATCTAGAAACTTATTCGTGTTGATGTGAATATTCTAGACAATGCGACTCTCTTGAGTTTTTTTTTGTAAAATATATTTTGTTTGCACTACGTAATAATATTATCTGACTTAAAAAGTAGGTTATGAACTAGAATTTGTTTTTCGTGTGTGTGGTTAAGGAATATGTTCTCTGGTTTAAACCGATTTGCCTCCATTCAATGGAAATCTTCCGCGCCGTTGATAGGAATTTCTCAACAGTGTTCATACTGTTACATACACACAGTAACACCTTCGTTCGTAAGTAATGCTTACCACAAATATTTTTTTCAGGTGAACATAGTTAGCTAAAATCAGTATTACCCAGAGGGTTGTACTTAGTACTTTTGACGAGCTCGGTGGCTCAGTCGTGAATGACGCGACTTTGACACCAACGCTCGTGGGTTCGATTCCCACACAACGCAAACATTTCTGTGCATGAACACGTCTGTTTGTCTTGGTCTGGATGTTTTAAGAGAGGTAGGGCGCATCAAAGCAGCCCGTCTGGGGAAGTACCTCCGCCTCACAGAAAACCGCAGCCAAATAACAACTCCCTAGAGGGTTGTTGTTTTCTGCGTGTGAGTGAGGTCACCAGTAAGTTCCCAAGGACTTGCTGTGTAAGCAGCAGAGGAGGCATCGTGCGAGTGATAATATATCGCAAGCGTTAATAGGCTACCTAGCCTGTCGGGTACAGGTAGGTACCCGTTTTACATCAGGTGGGCCGTACGCTTGTATGCCTACCGATAAAGTATAAAAAAACTCAGAAGTCATAATAATATGTGCTTCTATTGTACTTGTATTGTATATGTACATATATTGTCGTCGTCGTCGTCGTCGTAATATCTTTATTGTACAATAAATTAAAAAATATATATACATGTTACAATGAAATAAATTTTATGGTACAAAGGCGGACTTATCCCTGAAAGGGATCTCTTCCAGCCAACCCAATTGTATGAGTGTAGTGAAAAATATATATTATGCTAATTCACTATACTCACTATTTTGATAAATTTTCAATTAAAACAAAACCGGTTAAATGCTATTGTAAAGACATTCGCCGGTACGAACAGGTAACGATCCTTAGTCACAAATCTGGCTTGGAGATTTGAAACCAGAAAGCATCTTATATATGTGCAAACTACACCCGCCAATCAATACATCTCATCTGTGCGAACAAATACCGAATAGGAAAGATTAAGTCGACTCAGTTCGAAGAAAAGGGAATCTAATCAAGGGTTCAATTTACACAAATCGCTCGGACCGCTCAAACGTGTGAAGTAAGAATGTCTTGGTTAATCTAACCAATAGATTATGTTGGCAGGCTAATAAAGAATGGCAGAGGACCTTTCCTCAGGTCAATAGTGGATGAAAGCGTGGCAAAGATTACTTATCGCTCAGGGTCGTAGAGGAAAGCATTTCGTTTATGTCTCACTGTCGTTTTGAACGCGTGTAGAGAAAAGCGTTCATGCTGTACAAATCAAATCATTTTGTATATATATTAGGTTAAATTGCCGATTTGTACTTAAAATTTAAAACTCGTTTTTTTCTATGTTTTTCTATGTTATGGATGTAACATATTTATTTACAAAATATTTTCCCTTATTAACTGTACATCGCTGCCATCTAATCGGAAATGTATTTATGCGTTTGCGATATAACTTTGGGGATCTAGATTCGACACACTGTGTGAAAGCATTTTGTACTGCCTTCTGAAAAGAAATTTTTTTACCACGTTGAACATTGTCCAAATCACGAAAAAAAATGGTGGTCGGTTGGAGCAAAGTCTGGCGAGTACGAAGGATGACGTATGGTTTCTAACTGCAGCTCCAGTAGAGTTACAACGGTTTCTCGTGCAGCATGAGGTCTTGCGTTATCATGGAGCAATAACGGTGAAGATCGATTCACGACTCGGGGCTGTTTCACTGCCACTTTCGCCATCATTGTTCGAAGTTCGGCACATTAGACATCTGCTGTTATTTCTTGACCACGCCATGAAAAGACCACCAAATAGTTACCATTACCTTTTTATTGGTAAGCTTTGCTTTAGGGCACTGTTGCTGCGTTTGACCTTGGGTCGGCATTTGCATTTGTCGGTTATCGTAAAGAATCTAGTTTTATCACATGTCACGATTCAATCCAATATTCCTTCATTTCTGTACTGATTCAACAAGGCAACACAAGTTTCAACACGCGTTTCTTTCTGTAGATCAGTCAAATCATGAGGCAGCCATTTTTCATATTTTGTTATCATATTGATTTCATGCAAATGAGTCAATATTGTAGGTAAGGTAACGTTAAACCACGCCGCTAATTTCTGGGTAGTTTGACTCGGATCGGTTTCCACCATCTCCTTCAATTCAGTGTTATTCACCTGTGTGGGCGGTTTTCCACGTGGTTCGCTTTTCAAGTCGAAGTTTCCATTACGAAAGCGTTTAAACCAAAATCGCACGGTGCGTTTATTAGCAGTCTCCTCTCCAAACGCAGCATTGATATTGCGAGCCGTTTCTGCCGCGTTAGTTCCGCGTCTGAACTCGTATTCAATAATTACTCAGATTTTCGAAGTATCTATTTTTCCCGTCTAAGCTGAATAAAAAAAATTGAAATGATAAAATCAAATGTTGCACATTTTTTAAAAGAACGACCTCATAGATATCATATGAAAAAAGTTTCACTCGAAAATCTCACACCATGAAGGTTAAATGTCAATTCAAAGTATCTATTACTATAAAATGGCAATTTCTTAATTTAACCCCTATTATTTTCTCTACTCTCTTATAAATTAATCAATAATATACACACAACGAACGGGATGTGTATATTATTAACTATTTAAATACGTTCCTCACTATTTCCCCGAGTATATTTTGTCACTAAAATTTATCTAAAATAAAAAAAAGCATGGAAATTTGTTTAATGTGTAATGTCATAAAAATGTTTCATAACATATAACAGATTATTCTAGTCATACATTCTGCCATTTCGAGATGGACCGTTGTGTTCAAACAATTGATTGACAAGCTCCCTATCAACAGCGATCTTTATAATCGTCGTCTTCAATTCTTTATAGTACACCTCTGGAGTAATTGTGTCAGGTCTCGAGAAGGTGTAATGAACAATGTTGGAACAGGTCCATCAAAATTGTGTTCAATTAGTCCGACAGCCGGTTTCGGTTGTCAAACAGGATTCTCTTCTCATCCTAATAACAAACCGATTCAAAATCACCTTATTTGTGCGCCTAATCAGTAAATTCTTCAGTGGTTTTAGTCAGTACTCACTTTCCGTGTTTATTTATCTTCATTGTTATTGAATTTCATCTCCGGTAGGCCATTTCTGATTAGATTAATTGAAGCCATCCATCACGAATCCAAAAATGCATCGTGCGTTCACTAGGGTTACCATACACGCCATTGATATTATGTGCCTTCTGTGTTACGTTAGTGCTACGGCGATGCCTGATTGATTAATTTTCTAATTAGAATTTACATTACCATTAGCAGGCATTACCACTGGCCCCAATTTGCCGGCTGTCACTCATGGCTTATAAAATATATATAAACTGTTTAAAAATGCTAAAAACTTTAACGATCCATGAGGCAGATTTACAAAGTTACTTAATATTGAATGAATCCTGGCCGAGTGTCAATTATCAATTTCTATAACATTTGTTACTATTAAATTAGTAAACTTTTATTATACCAAAGTTAATGTTGTGAAATCTCGTTTACGAATCAATAAGTCTGTAAAAGGTTGATAGTTTGAATCTATATTTAAGGTCGAGAGCATGTTAAGGGCAGACAGGGTAAACTGCTCATTTATTTATACTTACACGTATTTTCTATGTAATGCATTATTACATTGAAAGTTATTTGATATAGTACTTGACAATTTAGTTGTACTTTTGAGAAAAACATTATCCAAAATCGAAAACGTTGCCAATAGGAAAGTTTTCCGACTAAGCCTAGGGCTGTGGTTGATAACTGGAGAGCCAGAAAGGCAAATTTAAGATTAAAACAGCAAACATTGGTCAGTCGACTTGAGTTTCACTGTAAACCTATCGAAGTGTAAGCAACCAAAGCAAGTTTCTAATTTCCTAAGTTACACTATGTCAAAGTTATAGGGAAGTAAAATAGCCTTACTGAGATAAGCTATAATTAGTCTTGAGATATTCTCTATCACCGGCAAAAGGTTTTTCCAAAAGATATCATCTGTCGAGAACTGCGACCGACTGACGAAAGGAAGGTAGGGTTCAATCATATTTATTACGTAATTAAATATATAAGTTGTATGTATTTTTGAGATTACCTTCTAAGACCCTCTATTTCATATCACTCGATAGGTTTGGAATATTCTTTTTCTTCAGTCTGCTCAAAATTGAATATATAATCCATCATATTACTTGTATTATGAGGTCATATATCCTATGTTACCCGAATATGTGCATACCTATGTGACCCGGAATCTCAATCGGTTAAGTTATTTAGAATTTATGGTGAAATAAAGAAAGTTACAAACATTCTTACCCGAGACAGTCGTGTAAAAAGACAAGCAAATCGATTGTCAAGCGTGTATAGCCATAATATATATATAAGATTGTCTATATGCTTGTTTCAAGTATTGTGATAAAAAAACAGCCTAACACTTTGAAAATTATAATATACCAATGTATTGTCAAGTACTGTAATCGTATTTGTCAATCAATCAATCAATACTTTTGTTTCTCTCTAATTTAATTTGTACTCTCTTTGGTATACAATAGAATAATACACGTACAAAAGACTGTACGAGGCGTCTAACACTAAATTTTGTGTTTCAGGTAAGGACGGCGGTATTCCCGCCACTGTATGTGGATACAGATGTAAGTGCATAATTTTAGAACTGGATGGACTATAATAGTGGAAGGTGGTGGTGGGTAATTAAATTGAGTAGCCAGTACCAGGAGTCGCCTGAAATTACAGTAATATAAAATATCCAATTACTATTTAAAATTATTACTTAAATAAGATATGCCTTTCTAAGTAAATTTCAACCACGTTCATTTTACTGACACTTGTTCGGAGATTCTTTACAAGTAATAAAATAGTTGCAAATAGTTTACCACTTCTATTTCCTAGCAATAACCCTTTACAATGTGAAAAGTTAGTCATACAATAGAGTTATTGTGGATCGGGTAAACACGGGCAGGCCAGCAGACGGGCGCGCTACGCTTGGTTGAACCCCCCTGCCGCCTGCGAGACGACACACGACGCCAGCTTCGTCCCGCGACCGCTCTTTTGTTTTCTTCATAATCTTGATAATCTCTCTCCACTGCGCATCTTCAAAGTTGGCAACTGGGAAACTTTTTTAATGAGTCAGTCTTACGATAATATTCATAACTTCGTTCAACTAAATTATTAAAAAGCGCGTCGAAATCTTTTGTAGGTATTTCTTTGTACAATTTCAGTATTTGCATGTTATTTGTACCGGTTTGTCATTTAATGTACTGTGAAAACGTCAGCTAAGTACTTCTACTGACCTAAAAATAATGTAGATGTCGGTGCATTAATTAGAAGGTTCGACCTTTTGATTGTTAGAGAATAGGCAATAGGTAATCTTGTTAGATGACATAACAAAAAAAAAATATATATTTTATAGTCAATATATCAACATATTAATATAATTTTGATATATTTAAAGTGACGTTTATAATCTTGAAACAGTGTCGTATGTTTCCATTTTCGTATAAACGTTTTAGCAAATATCCTCAACAGTCTGGTGGCTTTGCTCTTTAAAATTTTTGCGTGATACTTGCAAAATATACATAATCGGATCATGCGATTGTATGAAGGGAAATGAAGGTTTTTTATGCTTAAGGTTCCAAAAACATGTTAACGGTTTGCTATATACGTACGTACGTATTTTATTTCAACATAAGAATAGGGAGTGCAATTCAAGGCGGCCGCAGTTTTCGACAGACGATATCCTTTGGCAAATTGATCGCAGATACAAAAGAGTTCCTTCACGAAAACCTTTTGCCGGCGGCCCGTCTTGTCAAGCCCTAAAACACAATGCCGGGCCCAATACCTACAAGGCCTTTCGATTGTTCGTCTACCGACCGACGTATTTGAGTGCAGTAACAAATGGCAGTGATCGCTGATATCGTTCAGCAAAAAGTAAAGAAATAAAAGAGTTTAGGCAACATTTAATTTCCGCCCGATTGCTGGTGGCATGAATTTGGATTTTTTTTCTTCCCCATATATAGGCAAACTTTATAACTAAGTGTCAAAAATGAAAACTTATGAATTGTATGCTGAAACGCGGACATATGGTGGAAAATGATATGCCACTATACTTTAAAAGGGCTGTAAGTGATACACCGCTATCCCTAGAGCCAAAACCAACCTTAGATGCACGTGGTGCACCCTTCTGACTGTCGGAAGGCTGCGGATATTGAAATTTATGAAGGGTGTGGATATTTAATAAGGGACAGCTGACTGGGAAGTACTTACCTCCTACCCTTCAGAATACAGAAACCATTTAATAAGCTCTTTGTAAGGGTTTTGCTTGGTTGGTTTTGTGTCTCTAGGTATCCCACAAGAGATTTGGTGTGAGATATAGATAGATAAATAGCTTGAAATAAGTACAGGTGACATAAAAGAGGATCCTAAGGCGGTAATGCATAAACAGCTGGCATGGTAATCGGCGACTAACTTTTGTTTGCAAGCGTTTCTACGGCTTAACTATTACCATTAGGCCAGCTGTATGCTCACTTGCTACCATAAGTAGTATTAAAAAAAATTCGCATTGTATATTTATGGCGAGGAATCGAGTCTGAGCGATTTCTTCAGACAAAGCAGTGTAAATATGGTGGGGGTGTTAAGGGGAGACGTCGGGAGGTCACGTCCGGCGAAGGACTGGCTTCATGCCTCGATGCGTCCGCCGCTGACGTTGGCAACCTTCCCTCCACTGAAGAATATTCACAGGCGTTAATCCTGTTTGCTCATTCTTTAGTATACTAACCATTTTATGGTATCGTATGCCAAGCTATTGACGAACTAGTACAAACTAGGCAAACATTTGAGGCTTAATGAACAAAAATGTATATGTAATAAGAAAAGTTTCACTGTTTACTTTGGTCGAGTCTAACTATTTTGTGGCGTAAACTATGCTCCGCTAGAAATTAATAAGTAAATACTCGTACGTTTCGTGTAACTTTTATAATTATGAATAATGCCCGCAAATATTTTTTAAGGTTAAATTGCGTTGCTCCGGTTTTGGGGTATCCTCTATTTGACTTTTCGGAATGAGTACCTACTTGGACTTTTAAAAATTTCAAATGGAGGTCAAATGCGATGATTTTATAGTTGTTAGTTAGTTTGGTTGTTGTATTTGTGGTTCGTCCCATTGCAATAAAACTATATCAACTTGGTTCTCGCATTTACGCGAAGATAATATGATAAAAAAAAACATTTATCATTTTAATGTGGTGTAACGCTTGTAGACCATATTCGTAATGATGATAAAGATAAAGATAAAAAGATAAAAATCATTTATTTGCCATTAGACCCTTACGGGCACTTAGACACGTCTTACATTCTTTAAATTAAATCATATTGTATCTTAATAATTTTCCATTTTTTTTTTTTTTTTTACTTTTAATCTCTCTTTTTTAATCTACCAGCATTTCGGAAATGACCATTGGCGAAGAAGAAATGCCAAAAGAAACTTGCCAATATGGGTCTTTTTTTTCCATCGTTAAAATATATTACAATAAATATATGTGAGTGTACATATAGTGAAATCAAGTGGTACAATTAAAGATATATTAATACATGTGCTGAATCATTTCCAAGCATCTCTATCAGTTAGATATTCATCGATTCTATAATAACCCTTCCTGCACAGAGTATTTTTGATGTACCTTTTGAACATATTCTCAGGCAAGGACAGAACTGTTTCAGGTAATTTATTATAGAATCGAATACAGTTTACAATAAAAGATCTACTAGTCTTAGCAAGTCGATGTACAGGCATACGCAATCTATTCTTACTTCTAAGATTTTCACTAAATTTAGAAAATGACTCTATATTTTTACGAGCATACATTATATTCTCATAAATATACTGAGAGGTAACCGTGAGGATATTTATTTCTTTAAATAGTTCTCTAAGAGATTCCCTGGCGCCCATGTTATAAATAGAGCGGATGGCTCTCTTTTGTAATATAAAAACAGTTTCAATGTCAGCCGCTTTTCCCCACAACAGTATACCATACGACATAATGCTATGAAAGTAGCTGAAATAGACTAAGCGCGCAGTAGCCACATCCGTCAATTGTCTAATTCTCCTAACCGCATATGCGGCGGAGCTGAGCTTACTGGTCAGTTTTTTTTATGTGGGGGCCCCACTGCAATTTGGAGTCAATTGTAATTCCAAGAAATACAGTGTCATTAATAAATTCTAGTATATTATTGTTAATGAAAACTTCTGTATTGGCAGAAGGCACATTTGGTAGACTAAATTTTATACATTTGGTTTTGGTTGAATTTAATAAAAGATTATTACATGTGAACCAATTTAGAATGGCAGATAGAACACTATTTACATTGTCAATATTTTCGCACCGGCGAGTAACACTAAAAATCAAAGAAGTATCATCAGCAAACAGTAGTATATCCGCCATTTTCTGCACCATGTAGGGCAGATCATTCACATATACTAAAAATAAAAAGGGGCCCAATATAGAGCCCTGGGGCACCCCAATATTAACATTGCTACCTTTAGATTTGACCCCATTTATATCAACAGTCTGTATTCTGTTACTTAAATAAGTTGCAATCAAATTATAGGCTTTACCTCTAACTCCATAATGGCACAGCTTGAGCAATAATGTCCGGTGGTCGACACAATCAAAAGCTTTGGAGAGATCACAGAAGACCCCAATGGCGTCCTGGGATCTCTCCCATGCGCTAAGAACATGCTTGACCAATGCTACTCCTGCATCTGTAGTGGATTTACCTGCTGTAAATCCGTATTGTGAATTATGAAAAATTTCATTGGTCTTAAAATAGAGTTGCAATTGGTCAAGCATTATCTTTTCAAATACTTTACTCAATACTGGCAAAATAGATATGGGTCTATAATTCCCCAGTTCACTTTTTTCACCAGACTTGAATAATGGAATCAATTTACTAAATTTCATCAAGTCTGGGAATACACCCATATCTATACATTGATTAAAAATAAGTGCCAAGTGTGGAGCTATAGACTCAATAATATAATAAAATACTCTTATAGACATTCCCCAATGATCCTCTGAGTTTTTAATGTTTAATTGTTTAAAAGTTTTAATAATGTCGCTTGACTGAATATGTGTAAATTTAAACAGCTCCACACTTTGTTGTACATTCTCCTTTAATAACTCATCCGCAGCATGTGGAGATGAGTTAAGGGAGTCAGTGGTACTGTAAGGGATATTAAAGAAGTAGTCATCAAATAGATTTGCTACTTGTTTTGCAACTGTTATAGTTTGATTATTATGTTTAATAGAATACTCATTATCCCGTGGTTTATCTTTACCTGTTTCTTTTTTAACAATATCCCATACTGCCTTTATTTTATTTGTAGACTGTTTAATTTTGTTTTTGATATACATAGATTTTGCAACTTTGCAAACGTGTTTAAATATTTTGGAATAATTTTTAACATATTTAACAAAGTCTGGGTCAAATCTATAAGGCTTTTCTCCATATAATTCAAACATTTTGTTTCTACTTATTAATATACCTGTAGTTGCCCAGTCATTAAACTTAAATTTATTTGTGGCATTAATCTGTTTACTTTTGAATATTTTCTGGTATTCACTGGATAGAATATGAAACAATTTTGTGTATAACAAGTCAGGATTGTCTACAGAGTAATCCAATGAAGGCAACCTGTCCCCCAGTACATTGTTGTACTTAACAAGCTTGTTGGTAGTCAGTGGTCTATATAATACATGACTTTTTAAATCTGTCTTCTTCGAACATTGGTATACCACTAACTGACCACAATGATCTGAAGGCAAGTCGCCAATTATTGATTTATTTATATGCTCACAATGACAAAAAATATTATCTAGACAAGTTGCAGATGTGGCTGTTATACGTGTAGGCTCCAGGAAGACATTTTGTAAATTAAATGATTTAAATAAATTTAAAAATCTAAGGGTTATCTGTGTATTTACTAGAATGTCTACATTAAAATCACCACAGACTATAATGTCTTTTTTACCTATGAAAACTTTTCTCAAAGTATCCTCCATTACCTGCTCAAATTGTGTAAAGTCACCGCTCGGAGGTCTGTATACACAAATAATTATGTAATTATCTAATTCAGCACATGACATCTCAATAGTGCATTCAATAGAGAGCCTAACAATGTCCTTACGTTCTTTAGCTCTATGGCAATGATGTTATGTTATGATGTTAGAAATACATTTAGACTGTAAGAGAGTGTCGGTGTTCAAATAAGAAGAGGCATGCTCCGTTGGTTCGGACTGGTTCGGCAGGAAGACAACACAAAAGTGACAGGAAGTAGGAGCTGAGGAAGGCTAAGACGTACCTGCCATGACCAAGTTGATCGTGTTCTATTAGAAGGTGATGTCAGGAGCCTTAGAAACCGGCGAGCGTGTATGAGAAGAGCAATGAATGAATGAAGGTATGTAAGTATCGAGTCATGTGGTGCTCGATTCTCTCTGCCTACCCCGCAAGGAATTTGGTGTGAAATTATACATACATACATAAATCCAGTAGTTTCCAGTTCATACGTGCACAACGTATGAGTTGACAAAATACTGAACACTGCACAGGCAAACAAATAATAATAATAAATATTGTCGGACAAATTACACAGCACACAGCATACACAGCGCCACCTAGCTCCAAAGTAAGCGAAGCTTGTGTTATGGGTACTGGACAACTAATAAACATACGTAAATAAATTTTTTTCATGTAAATACATACATATGATATGTAGAAAATACCCAGTGGGCCAATTCTGCTAAATAACTGCAACTGCACGTTTACGCCTGTCATTTGAGTCGTGCAGGAATAGTGCAGTACCGATAGGTGTATTCTACTAAAATATCCTGCACTGCAACTGCGCTGGAACTGCGCGTATGCTGCACTGCAACGGCACTGCAACTACGCTGCAACTGTGCGTATCCTGCAAGTAAACTACTTAAAACCTGAAATGTTGCCATATTTCAATCTAATAAAACTGAATTTTTATTTAATGTTGACTCCTATAGTTTCACTATTGACCTTGGTTGCCGGAGTGGAGGTATTTCTAACCGAAAAGAAGCTTATTTATATATTTTACTTAATTATATTTATCCACAAACATCTCCCAAAACAAAGCAAATATAATTTACCGCCTCAGAATATTAATTTCACTTCGCAAAAGTTGCTCAAGAGTAACGTTAACAAAACTGCAAGTAAACTCCTTCAAAACGTCTGTCACCGGTATGCAAATGTCAAAACAATTTATCAGAATACGATTATATTGCAGGAAACGTGCAGTTGCAGTGCAGGTTTTTTAACAGAATAGCGATTCATTTACTGCAACATTCCTGCAACGTCGCTGCTGTCAGATCGTTTAACAGAATACCGAAACGTCAAAATGTACGCATTTTGACACACGCCGCGCTGCAGTGCAGTTGCAGTTTTTAGTAGAATCGGCCCACAGATCAAGACAAACAGACATGTTCATGCACACAAATGTTCGTTTTTTTATACTACTAAGGTGCTAAACAAGCATACGGCCTGCTTGATGGTAAACAGTCACCGTAGCCTATGGACATTTGCAAAACCAGGGGTGTCACTCATACGTTGCCGACCCTAAACTGTGTCGTACTATGTGAGAATCGGACCCACGACAGTTGGTGTCAAAGTGGCATTACTAACCACTGCGCCACCGTCCTCATCATATGAAATCAAAATCGAGCTGTTGTTACATCGTTTTAAAGTCTCCAACAATATTTGTTTAGACTTCTGAACATCAGGATGTGAACTTAAAAAATTAGAAACAGGTAATGTTATTTTTTTATTGTAATTTCGTTGCTACTATTTGAATTTTAAACTTTTCTCCGTCCATCTCAAAAGATAGCAATACGACAATTCAGTAAAATTTTGAACGGTGTACGTCTGTATTTTTCTAAAATTATGCGCGAAAACTACAACGATCAAACGCATTTGAATAGATGTCGAGAAAAATCGAAAATACTTTTTTCTTTACTTCTTTTGTGATTGTTAGAAATGTATAAATTAAAGAATGTAAGGAATGAAAGTATATACAGAACTCACGCAGTATTGAATCAATCTTGAACATGCCAATTTTTAAACATTCAATTTACAGTCTATAGGCCTGTGGATATTGTCCTTCCTTTATGCTTTCCAATGCGATTACCGTACTCTCAATTGTGGTCATCGGTACATTATAAAGCGTCTCCACATTACGTCATTTTTTAGGGTTCCGTACCCAAAGGGTAAAACGGAACCCTATTACTGAGGCTCCTCTGTCCGTCCGTCCGTCTGTCATCAGGCTGTATCTCATGAACCGTGATAGTTAGACAGTTGAAATTTTCACAGATGATGTATTTCTGTTGCCGCTATAACAACAAATACTAAAAAGTAGAATAACATAAATATTTAAGGGGGCTCCCATACAACAAACGTGATTTTTTTGCTCGTTTTTGCTCGATATTGATAACGGCAAGAGGTAGACGCTTGAAATATTCACAGAATATTTGTTATATATTCACTTTAATAATAAATAATTAAATTAAAATAAAACAAATATTGAAGGGGGGCTCCCATACAACAAACGTGATTTTTTTGCTGATTTTATAGATAGTGGTACGGAACCCTTGGTGCGCGAGTCCGACTCGCACTTGACCGATTTTTTTTCATCTGCTATCACTGAGTCGGTAGATCTAGCCGCCTCATTGCCTTCTACTACTGCTTCAAGTGGCCAGCTTCCCGGAATCTATTCGTATCGGTCGTTTTATGATTTTCAACATGTGAATCAGTCCAAACGAGGATCCATTATGAAAAAGAAGCACATAGCCATGGTTATCTGCCACCAGACTGTTTAAAAATAGCAGTAAAACTGGAACACCTACCAGGGTGTTATTACGGATCGCGTTGTAACATCGAGGACGTAATTAAAATTTGAATGAAGCCCGTTTGTTATCTAATTCATTATTATTGTAGGGAGATAGGAAGCCGACAATTCGACTACGGATATCGGATTCACTCGCTTATTGTTTGAATACTGATTAGAGACAAGGATGGCATTGTTTTTAGAGAGGTTATGTTTTTGATAATCAATGACAAGTGACAAGTTGTAAAAATGAATATAAGGGGAGTGTTGTCGTTCTTTCTGTTGATACGAGTATGTTACAATCTAGTTTTTACGTACTCTCACATTTTGGTTTTGATAGAGTATAAACCATAAGCACAAATTTAGTTTTTTTGTTGCTATAACTTATTCTAGTTCTGATGTCCCATATCTTATCCAATATTAGTACTTGGAGAACCGAGCTTCGCTCGGCGATTTTCATGGGGTTTTGTGTAATCGCGTTTTTCCAAGAAAGGTTACTTAACCACACAATAAGCAAACCCTTATCTGACGAACGAAATTTGATCCAAATCGATAGAGTCGTTTCCGAGATTTATACGAAATATATTTGTATAGGTATATAGGTAGGTACAATGGGTATATACAAGAATTTTTCGCTTAATGTAATAAAAAAATGCATAAGTGTATTAGTTTGTTGATCTTTACACGACTTCATAAACGGTTCTATGTTTGTTGCGTATACTTTTTATGCACCTACATCGTTATCTCTTAAACAACTAAATGATTTGATTTTTAAATGATTGATAGAATACTCTTTATTGCACCAATGACAAATACATACAGAACACACGTAAAAAGAAAACAAATGTACAATAGGCGGTCTTATCGCTAAAGCGATCTCTTCCAGACAACCATGACACGAAAAATAATATACATGTATAAAAAGTAGGTAGGTGGCGCATTTAAGCAAGTACAATTTTCACTTAATATATTGTATACTTATATACAACGAATTACACATTCTAACAAATACAAAAAATAAAAATAATAATGGAAAAAATAACAAAGTAGCAAAACATAACAGAAGACCAGAACATACAATAATATTCACATAAAGGTAATGGCAAATATATATATATACATATATAGTACCATAGTTACATGGAGAGATAGTGAGATTTTACCATATTTTTAAAGGAGGCTAAGGATTGTGCACTGCGTATAGAAATTGGCAACGCATTCCAGAGTTACATAGCTCGTACCGAGAAGGACTTAGTGTAATATTGTGAAGAGTGAGATGGCGTTATTAGACGGAGGGAAAGAATACTGCGTGTACTGCGATCACTACGATCTCGTACCTCACTGAGAAAAACAAAACGTTCCTTTAAGTAACTGGGAGAAGTAGGGTTGAAGAGAATAGAATAAAGAAAAGAGACAATGTGCCAGTTACGACGTAACCTGATAGGGAGCCACTTGAGCTGAGTGCGAAGTTCGGAAACATGATCATATTTGCGAAGCCCAAATATAAATCGAATACAGAGATTTTGAAGGCGCTCAAGTTTGTTTAATTGATCTTCAGTGAGGTTAAGGTAACAAGAATCAGCATAGTCCAGAATAGGGAGGAGCAAGGAATGTGCAAGTGAAATTTTGGTATCGATAGGGAGAAAATTACGCAACCGCCGAAGGGAGCCAGCAGCTGCAAACAGCTTCCTGCTGACGTGGGATATTTGCACCGTCCAGGAAAAGGTTCTATCAAAAAAAATGCCAAGGTTTTTGACACTCTCGCTATAGGGAACATGAACATTATCAAATATTATTCCAGGGACAGTCACCCAATCGAGTTTGGAAATAAGACGGGTGCTGCCGATAATAATGGCCTGGGACTTACTAGGGTTAACCATAAGGCCATTAGATTTACTCCATTGGATTATACGCGCCAGGTCTTTATTTACTTCAGTGATCGCGTTAGGCAGATTACCCGCTGAAGTATGTGAATAAATCTGCAAGTCATCTGCATAAAGATGGCAGAAGGAGCGAAGATTTGATGTAATAGAATTTATAAAGAGTGAAAATAACAAAGGTGATAATACGCCGCCCTGAGGTACGCCAGCAGTAGTAGGACACCAAGAGGAAAGCTGATCATCGAGGCGAACACGCTGCTGACGCCCATACAGGTAAGATTGAAACCAGTCAATTGCTGTAGGAGATATGTTAAGAGAACGTAGTCGCTTTAAGAGTATATCGAAATCGACAGTGTTGAACGCGTTACTAAAGTCTAGCAAGCATAAAATAGTGAGTTGCGATGAGTCCATTGCGAAACGGATATCGTCCGTAATTTTTACCATGATACTAATATTTAAGGTTCGAATAAAAATATATTTTAGAAATACTTTTAATAATCTATTTTCTCCGTTTATATGTTCGGGCATAATTTCGTTATATATGCTTAATTTTGATTATTCCTATTATTTTATGTACATTTTTATCGTACCTACAATGTAATTTTGAAAAGTAGGTATGATGGAAACTTAATTTGAAGTTTAAATATTAAAGTACTAGTGTCCATTAAATTAATAATTAACTTGTAAAAACTAAAACCCGATAATGTAAAAGTAAAAAATAAGCTAGGAAATTATTCAGAGAGTTCTATCACTGGGTTGTAATATTGCGGACGGTATTCAGAATTCAGTTGTGAGATGAAACCGTATCAGAACACGTATCTATGTTTCGACATTTTACAATTAAACACACTATAGTGATCGATTCAGTGACAATACCTCTGAATTATTCTCTAGCTTGTTTTCTACTTTTCCGAAGCAGGTTTTAATTTTCTTAAGATTTATTTTCAATTTTTATACAGCCATGGGTTTTATTTACGGGCCAAATGCCAACGTACGCAGTCTAAATAAATACATAATTTATATATGTAATGCCGATCGAGAGGATTATATAACAGTTTTCTGGGTATGGGATTATTCTAAAAATCCTCTTTTGCCTAAAAAAATATCTCTGCCTACCCAGCAAGGAACCTGGCGTGAAGTTCTGTTTAAAAAATCCTCCTGGAGATTTGACTCAGTGAGTTGTAACTCTAGTTTTTGGGAAATATCTACTTTCCGTTCTAAAACCGTCACCGCGTCGCCTTATACAATAAATTTTTAATATACCTATTGTAATCATATAATTAACGGATCGTAAAGAAAACTATATTGTCGGCGACGTCGCTCGGATTTGCACTTTTTATATCAACAAGGTGACACATAAGCCTACGGTTAGCCAGATGGTAATACACCAAAGACATCGTTCGTCCATTCACAGGTTGATTGTTGTCGCGATAACTAGCAACCGGTTTCTTCCTCCAGTTTCCAGAATATCCCCCTATTAAATTCCATTACAAAATTACAGTCGCAGTTTCCATGTGAAAGTGTAATAAACAGATAGACATACAGAATTATGTTTCCATTTATAACACAGTGGCGCCACCAAGGCACGCACTAAAATACAAACAGAAGAATACAGTAAATACAATTTCAAAGACATTCCTATTTTATTTATTTGTGTTATTTTTACTATTTAGGCGAGCAATAATGTAAATTTCAGAGGCCAGACACTGCATAGTTCAATTGTGTAACTAATCATAATTAAAATTCTAATTCCGTTAGTTCCGGTCAACAACTGTCCTTACTCGAACAAATGTAGTTTATTTAATACAGCTTCTCTACAACAGATGGCGTTATGTATTCCCTATGGTAATCTAAAATATTATTATATAAAATGTTTTCCTGTCACTTGTTACCTACCTATATTATATTATAATTATATTTTAAACTGAAAATTTTCTGCTCTTTATATGACATCCCATTGATATGATAGCAAAAAAAAATCAGATTCGGAATATCGGATTGTTTACGGTGCGATGTTTTTTTGGATATAAAATTAGTCATATTTATTTTATTCGTAAAAAATATAGTCTATGTCACCCGGACCATAATAACGAATTGACTGACCCCTCAATCATCAAAATCCGCTCAGCTCTTAGGCGCGCGTACGGTACCTACCTATATGTAAATACAAGCATCCATCATAGACTGTTGAAATCATAACTTTTTCGCTCTGCCGTAATCGAGTAAAGACTCTTCTCTACCCGAATACGGTAAAGTCATCACCAAGTTACCAACCTTGAATACTCGCTAAAGTGATTGAAAAGAGCTATGAATGTCAAATCAGTCGCATATAAAGAATTGAATTTATTGACGATTGATTGATAGAATTGATTTATATAATTGACTTAGCTATTGTGTTAAGACCGAAGTCTAAGACGAGACTTCGTTCCTTTGTGTGTTCTATTGACTGTACGAAGGTTTGTGTTCTGAAGAGTTGTTCGATGTGAAACCCGCAGCTTCCTTCTCCAACTGTACTGCTCGACAGGAATTCATCTTCATATTGAAACCACAATGAACGCGTCCGGTACGGTTTGAGATAAGGTTTATCCTTAGAATGTTAAGCTGTGGACAAAAATATAGATGAACAGATAGAAATAAAATAGTAAAACCGATGTTGTGAATACGAGGTCTACACTGATATTACAAGTTGTTTTAATCCCTCCTCATGCCATCATATATCCTAATGCCATCTTTTTTGCTTTTAAACATGGTTAATATTTATCTAAATCTATATAAACTAAAGAAACATATTCGAAAATGAATATAGAAATGCAATCGAAACGCTTTGAAAATAAATTGCAACCGCACGGGTGTTGCGTCTATATTCAAAATGCTGGTGCTTTCGGATGCTGTATGCAAATCTGGCTGCCTCTGGTTTCTAGGCAAAAAGTCACGCTTCGGCTGTAAAAATCGTAGAGAAGACGCCCGCATCCCACAGTAGGAAAACATCAGGCGAGCACTTTATGTAAGTAATTTATAGCGCTTCGATTTTATGTTCTCCTGGTATTTTTGAATTTGCAGAGCTGTAATATTTTGTTTATCTCTGCATAAAATAATGGTTATATAATTTATATATTCTGCGACTTTATTTGCACGATATTTAAATTTTATGCAATCTAAATCTGGGTTTAAACCTATACAATTATTGAAATATTCAAAAACAATTAGAACTCGGGGAAGATAAACAAAGTTTTTCTATGACAACACGTAATGCCCCTTTTTATGAGTCCGGACCCGTGCTTCACCTAGGTTCTCCACCTAGGTGAAGCACGGGGACTATATAGGGTGCCTTGCTCCAACTGTTGACGTTATTGTATACTGATGCAGTAAATTGTATTCCCTATACGATTGAAAAGATTTTAATGTATAAACATATTATGATTACGAAAAGAAAATACGGTTTTCAGTCAAACTAAACTCTGTTTAATGCGAGCACTGACTACAAAAACTACAATAATAATTTATTAATACTGTTGCAGTTTACAATAATTAAGTTTATGCAATAAATAACCGTTCATTAATAGATTAAAATGAATACATTTCACAATAAGAATACATATATATGTTGCCAGTTAGTTTCTATGGGTTAGCAGCGAGCGATACATGATTGCAAGTTTTCGTAAGCTTTTTTTTATACAACTTGATTATATACAAAAAAGAGGCAAACAAGCATGTGGCCCGCATTAGATGGTAAGCGGTCATCGCAGCCTATTAGCGTTCGCAACACCACGGGGATGTTACACGCGCGCTGCCAATCTTGTGACCTAAGGCTGTTTCGTCACAGTAGCCAGTAATTTCTCTGCCATATCTCACCCTAATATCTATATAAATGTAGCTGCTTGGCAGTAGAAATAGGTGAGACAGAAGTACCCACGCAGACGACTTTTGTACAAAGTCTCCCTCTGATACTACGGCTACGATAATTGTGTTAAATCAGGTGGATCTTATATCTATTTGCTTCCTGACGTTGTATAAAAATATTGCCAAGTTTTAAATTCAATATCAATAAAATAATACATTAATAATATATTAATAATATATTAATAATTTTTCACCTTTTTATTATCATTTAAAAAGTGCTAGTTCCTTTTTTCCATAATGGTTTTGTTGGGATAACATCGCTTTTTCAAAGATTAATTACTTAATTTATTTAGAACGTTATTTGTAAACCGCTTTTGGATCGTCATGATTTGCAAAATTTACATATACTTGTAGGCACTTAGGTACTAATTTATTTTTAAGACTTTTGTAAATTAAATACACGAGGCAGGTATATAAGTTATATAATAATGTATCCTATTTTTAGTTTACTGTTACTGGGTATTTGGTCCGGCAAAACATCTTCGTTTTATAACCCAAAAAAATTTACCGACATTGAATGCTATAATAATCTACAGTCTTCAAAAACCACATCAAAAATAATCTCTGTTAAAATGCTTATTATCGAATTGATGAATATGAAATTAACAAAGCGGTGGAGCGCCTCCACCACGCCTCCAACCGCCATACTTCCACAAAACCACAGCCATATAACAACTCCCTGGAGGGTTGTCGTGTTCCTGCGAGTGCATGATGATGTTATCAGTACAATCCTAAGTAGTCTTAGAGGTAGAGATGGCATCGCGCGAGCAATACTTAATGTATTGGAAGAATCAGATGAGCTTCGTAAACAACTCACACTATTTCCAGCGCAGATGCGCGAGGACGGAATTAAAATTTTGCTATACAATTATCAATCTTGCCTTTAGGTCACTGTGTACTAATATTACATATTATTCAAGGATTCCTGGTAAGAAGTTGCACCTTTAGCATGGGCGGGTTGCGCAGCCGGTGCAGCGGAAGGGATGTTGGTGGTAGCAGGCGGAGACAGCGAAAGTGGTGGCGAGAGGACCTTTTTTCGTATGCGCTTCGCCACATGAAGTATAAAAAACGCTGCGCCGCTGTATCGCCCGCTCCTGTTCTGCACATGTGTACGTGTACCTACATCACAGAAATATAACTATGTAATCTAAATCATCAAATCAATTCCACGATTAAGTAATACTCGTATTATTATGGCATTATTATCTCCTAAGAATTTGGGATCAAATAATATTATCCAGAACAAAGCTTTGAGGGCACGAAAAGACTACAAAATGTTTCGAGAAAAGATAGGATGCTTTGCTTCTTTCGGCTCATCGTGGTGAGGGCACTACTGTGTCCTCAGATTTATGCCATTATAAATGAAACTTCTAGTATGATTTGAAATGTCTAGAACCCCGATATCTAGGTTTGTAGCGGAAAAACAGCTAACCAAGTTATATAAAAGCATTTAAAAATACTGCGGAAGATACTGGGTAAGATAAGAACACACAGCTAGGCATAGTTGTGACCATCTATAAGTCCGCAAATATTATTTGTAGTTTAGATTACAGTATTGTACAGAAAGCACGCAGCATTTCATCTTTGGTATCTTCGCATTGCTAGAAAAAATGCGATTGTTCGCGTTGTCTCTGGTCGGTCTATTTTTTCGCAATGTCCATCCTATCTCGGGTACGAGTACCGGTAGTAGAATTACGTGACTCTTTGTAAGGGGATGTCTTATAAATCTCGTTCTGTAGCTTTGGAGCAATTGAAAAAAATCAGTGAAGTAATAAATCCTGCTCGAAGGACCGTTGAAACGGGCGCGATCGAATCAATAACTATGCAGTGACGTTTCTAACACGGCTGAATATGGCGACTGAGAAGATTTATGAAGTATAGAAAAATCCCTTTTGAATTACAACAATGGGTTCGACTTTAACAAAATGGTTCACCTGAGCCGTACAAAACGGCTGTCACGGAGGCACGTGCGTGACTTTGTTAAAAAAAATTGATTGCTAATACTACACGGGTTCAGTTAGGAATCTACTGATTAAACACTATGTCACGATATAGTACTATTACTAGAGACGGCATAATATGACCTTACATGGGAAATATTTTAATAAAGTTTTATACATTTACAACAATACTTATTTAAAATCATATTAAAGAATACTATAGATATATATAGATATCATATGTTAAGGAAAATACATTTATTATATAAATTTGAAACTATAAAATCTCGTAATGTAAATGAATGAACGGTAAGGAGAAAAGGGACATGTAGTATGTTCGATTAAAAAACATACTGTTTCTTTTCTCCTTCGTAGCGCTATCCCGTTTCTGTTCCATTTCAGAATCCATTAGGATTAGCAGGGTCCGCTATATATGCCTAAGGATTTGGCGAAGATACTGATTTTGGCGTGGAGGGACTGCCGTACACCAGACCTCCACAACAAACAGGAAAAATCGAATCTTTCTTAAGTTATATCACACGAAATACAATTCCTTGGACGTGCTGGTTTCCTCACTGTTTTTTCCACCTCCACCGAGGAAGTAAGTGAATTTAGTGGCTCTGTTAATGTGCTGGTTCATTTCATTCTCTCTCTCATTTAACGACAAATCAAACATACTATATGCGTATGTTGTTAATTACTAGAAGCCTAAATTATGCATAACTTAAGTGCCTTACATTATGACAATCTGAGTTAGCCAACACAATAATACACCTTCAGTGCTAAATTATTCAGACAACTAAATTACGACGAAATTTTAGACTTGCCTCTATACATTGATAGACATACCCGAGTCAAATAAGATATTCTAGCCATGTCATGTTTCACATAATCCCTAGAATATTACAGGATATTAGAATGTAATTAAATGAATGATCTTTCTAGAACTCCGCCGTTTTTTGTACATTGTTGGAAACTATAGAACCATACGACCGACCTAATTTGTTTGCACTACCTTATGAATACTTGCAAGGAGAACTATTCGCGCATTGCCGCCCCCGTTGTTAACACAACAACTCCTCAGGAGCTGACTGGTATCCTCGCTTACTTCCAGGAATACAAGACCCTTCAAGGTTTGTGTTTAGTTGTTATTTGGCTGCGATTTTCTGTGAAGCGGAGGCACTATCCCATTTAGGTTGGTTATTTACCTCTCTTAACTGAGCTTAACGACTGTCATATATCGAAAACAGCCGGGGCCCACAGAACTTGAGATGGCTAAGCCCATCAATAGATATACTGCGATCGACGGTGCTTTACTTGCGTGTTCAATTATACTGAAATGCACAATCTCATTGATGTCATCTACGTATATAAACTAGTACATAATATATAACTGTTTCTTGTCACATTTGAAATGGTATATTATGTTTTTTTATCTAGTTATCTATGTTTCTAGACCCAGCAATATGTACTGTGCGCTTTTGCAGACTTCTGTAAAACAAGTTCTTTTTCCCTGAAAGCGACATTATTATGTGTACCTATTTCTATGCTATTTCCCATCGACAAAGGAACTTTCGATTAAAAATAAGAACTGATATCGCTAACGATAAAATTCTACTCGATACCGAGACGTCTTTTGCTATCGGCAAGTTGACAGTGACTGATAGCCGGCCAGCCAGCCCAGATACCCCACTCACCCCCACTCGATTCCTCCTAGTCACTGCGATATTCACTTAGCAAAAGAATTTTTCATTTCAGCCACATTGTATTACTTTTCATAGGAAAAGCCTTTCCAAATTAATTATAGTACTTTATTGAAACGTGTTCCACGAATGCTAGCAAAAATGTTTAATAATAAGTGAAGGTTATTGATACAAAGTAACTATAAATGATTTTTGCAACTATAAATACGTTTCAATTTACGTTAGATAGCACGTATGTTTGTTTATCTCCCGACGTTGTATAAAGAAAGCTATTTATTATAGTTACAGGGTTAGTTATCTTTTTTACAAAGTATAAAGCAGTAACTCGATTGATCGACAGATTAAATACAGCATAAAACAATGCACAATCACGCAAAGCAACCTCTTAAAATTTTCTAAATTCGTTGCCAACATCAGCATTAGTGAAAAAATAAAAAAATTGTCACGTGAATGAGTATATTAAGTCGTGGAAATTCTCCTGTAATATATATTGTCTATTAATTATTCAATAATGTTCTGTCGGTGAGATAAGTCTTATTATGTGTTAATGTTAGTTCATAAAATCAAATCAAAAAAGTTTCATGAATGTACGTTGCTTCGTGAAGTCAGCATATACGTACCGTTTAACTATGTAACGGCGATTTATTTTGTAGGAGTTTATATTATGGTAACGACGCTCTGCGCTATATACTGGCCATGCATCAATATAATAGCAAATACAAACAGCGTAAATGCATGTTTAAGTAAGTCTCCTCCTCTTGTTTACGCATCAAATCATGCGCGAAAAGGAGATGGTAAAATCACAGTATGACTTACGCCAGAAATAGATAAATAAAGATATCTAAGTACACCTTCAGATAGTTGCATCTGTTATTGGCGCATGACCGACCACATTTCTTGATTAAATATAAGCCCAACGGTAGAAATTCGATCATAATTGAGGAAAACGTATATGAATTTGTATGTTTCCAATATTTTTTTTACTGTTACCGAATTATCTTTCTTGATAACATTTAAGCTCGAATACTATATACAAAAATACGGTTAACAAATATTATCATAAATATTTAAAAAACTGAGAAAAAGATACTGGACTGTTTTGTCTTGTCTTGTGTAACTAATTACCAATTTACCTGGGCGACCGAGCATCGCTAGACATTTTTAAACATACCTAAAGCCAAATTAAAACAAAAATACAAAACTGTAATACAATTCGTTAGAACCGTTTCCGAGATTCACGAAATATACATTGTGGAGTGGGGATCTCATTATCGCAATATTTATTAATATAATTCGTGTTATGGTAATAATACACAGATTGAGATCTATACAATTAGAGTGGCTATCTCATGATTTTAACGATCTCGTCTAACTAGCAAATTGAACTATCGCCATGACTGTTCAGTTTCTTGCTACTTACGTTAACTTGGGAAAACTAAGTGATGTCACGGTGGAAGAAAAGGCAAAGATTCCTTCCAAGTTTAAGTACAAACAACAAAGCAGGGAAAAGTAAACTAACAAACGACGTTCGTATTGTAAAATTCAGTAAACAATGATTAAAACTTGATTAAAACTTATGTTCCTTAAAAATGACTTATTACTTTAATGACTAAAAAATCGTTGGCCTGATTAAGCTGAATATTAAATTAGGACTAACTTAGATTACTACCAAAATCACATCAATCGCTTCAGCGGTTCAGGAGAATATTTAATGCTGATTTTGTTGTTTACCTACTCTCTCTCTCGAAAATAGCATAGAAAACATTAATGTGCAATAATGATAGAAAAACAAGGTAGCCTTAAAATATAAACATTTAAAAAATCTGAGTTGACTTTCGGAGAAATTACAATGACTTTCCCTATAATGAGAAGTTAATAAATAATTTAGTCCTATTCTTATCCTGCTCGCATGGTAAACATAGTGTACACAGAGTCAAGTCTACGTCCACACCCACGACAAGACCGCAACGTTCTTAGTTTGTTTACTTGTTAGCTCACATGGATATGACGTCGTAGAACAGAGCTTACTTAGGAACAATTAAGTAATCTCGGCAGCAAACGATCCTAGTGTAAACTTCAAAC
Source organism: Pyralis farinalis (assembly GCA_947507595.1). Classification (NCBI taxonomy): domain Eukaryota; kingdom Metazoa; phylum Arthropoda; class Insecta; order Lepidoptera; family Pyralidae; genus Pyralis; species Pyralis farinalis. Next base: position 13,215,530 of record OX382277.1, on the reverse strand, counting down.
GATTGGGGAACGAGTGGCGAACTATTGTTGTGTGTGTAATGGTTGAGAGGTGAACTTGCGAACTGATATCGTAAACTGAAACTTAGTGTTGCGAAACATCAATTTGATTATATGTAAATGTACTGGGTTGCTGACTAATCGATATTTCATTTAGAGTGGGATTTCTAGTTTTAGGTAGGTACTTGTAGATTTTTGTGTGCTACAGTTCCTTAATGGTTTATTGAAATAAATGTTTATTTAAACTGTCTTTGTTGTATATCCCATTGTGTAAGGGGCTTATCATTTTCTTGCTTTAAAGCCAACGTCGTCTGTATGTCGTGTGGTCTGCCAATTAGTAGGCTAGGATCAGGGAGTGAGTGGCCAAGTTGCATTTAGCGTGAGAATTATATAGATATAGTAGTTTTTTGTTACTTTATTATCAGCAATTTTATTACGTTTTGAGAAGAGGAGTATCATTTAATCTTTTATCATGATTGAAATACTCTTATGCCAATCTCATTTAATTTTATGCTAGTGAACACAAGTTACAAAATAAAACAGTAATATTAATCAATAAAGTGAGGTTGTAAATATATTTACATAAGTAGCGGTTAACTGTATCGGAGTGGTCAATAATTTGTAATACATTTTTTACCTCGATGACAAAACAATTATTCTCATAATGGGGAAATTTGTTCCGTTCGAGATTTACTTCAAAATGCTTACTTCTATAAAACATATCTACTAAAGACTAATTCAGTATTATTAAAATGCATGATTGGTATAAAAGCATATATGAGTACTTATATACCTGATGGCATACATAAGGTTTCTTGGATATCGGAACTTATAGGCCCGTTCTCTTGTAGCTAACAATTTTAGATAAACCTGCAATGCTGCATATTTGTAAGACTTTTTAAAGGTAGTTAATTTAAAGGAAGTAATTGATACGCGCAGACGAGAGGTTAGGTGAATGTTCACACCCACACATGTTCACATCAAGTCCTATGCGGGCTAGGAAGAGATAAACAACCGCCACATTACTCGGTACTATCATATTTCAGAAGTTTTCTTCACGCATAGATTTTTCATGCACTGTCGGTTCTTATGACTCTTACTATTCTGACCTTTTGATATAATTTTCCAGTCTTAACCTTCTAGGCACCTCCTTCCATTTTTACGTCGTGTTACGTCATTGTCCCATCCCGCATTCTTTCTACGAGTTCGTACTAAAGGGGTACGTCTCGGCCTATGTTAACATCGGCCTTTTCTTTCGGACCTAATTTCTTCCTTCCGAATAGTTACTTCGTGCAATTCACTACAGATTTTACCAATTTTACGGATCACGTTTATTCTACTAAAGTGTGTACAGAGCCTAAAATTAAACATTCAATCAAAATGGGACCTGAATAATAATGAGCTTTCTTTGTTTCAGGTATAACATGCAAATAATTAATTTCACCCTAAGGTTTCCACGCAAGGCATTTTGTAAGTATTTTGCCGACAACCTCAAAATTTATTGAATGTAATTTCTAGATAGGGCCGGATATTAACTAGACTTTTAATTTATATTACATATAAATTGACTTTAAATAATACGCTTTATTAATATTTCATAAACCCTTGCGGCATATATGTATAAATGCGTATGATAACTATAAAAATAAATTAAATAAGATCTCAGTGCGCATTTCCAAGAGGTATATTGGAGAAAATATGTTACATTAATATTTTCACTCGCAACGCAAGAATGACACTCCTGATGTTGCAAATGTCCATAGGCTACGGTAACTGAATACCATCAGGTAGGCCGTATGCTTGTCAGATATACAATGCAAGTGGAAGGATGTAGGAGCCGAGGAAGACCGAGACTAACCTACCATGACCAAATTGGTCGTGTTTTATCAGAAGGTGATGTCAGGAGCTCCAGGAACCGGCGAGCGTGCATGAAAAGAGCTGTGAATGTCACAGAAGCGAGTGAAGTATGTAAGGACCGCTTCTTATGGCTCTCGGTTCTCTCTGCCTACCCCGTAAGGGACCTGGCATGAAGATATACATACATACATATTTTTTTTAGACCACTAAGGTGGGAATCATGGGCACAACATGTCTGTTGGTAGCAGTTACTATGGTCACCCCCAACACCAGATGCATCAGTCGTCTACTGTGTCAATAAAAACCTCTTTACTCTATTTTTAAGAACCTTATATTATAGATAAAATCCATTATATATTACATTGAACACATGAAGCAGGTTGGAGAAAAGGCCAGAAAGAAATTTTATGCGTTAACTCGAATTTCCACCTCGACGTGGGGCTTAATTTTAAGACGTTTAAAATTATTTAGACAGCAGTTTAAAATTATTTAGGATGTATTACGTACGGTTCACCTGCATGAGCTGATAGGGCCACCATAGGTGCTACGCGGCGTAAGTTACTGCAAAGTTAGCGTCTCACTTTAATATTTTTATGTAAATTGTATAGAACTGTGAGCACCGAGGCACTAACAGTGCTGGCAGGCGTGTTATCACCTCTAAAAACATACACCCTGACTTTCTGAAATACCGCTATCTTGACAAAATACTTAGATTGTTCAAACCAATTGACAAGGTATTTGAAATTTTACTATTTGAATGGCAAGAAAGATGGGAAACTTCTATTAAAGAACGCCACTTGTATCTGTTCTTTCAATCAGTGCGAGACAGATTAAGTAAAGAGTGGTTAGGAGTCGATCATCCCGTTGGGCAATTTTTAACTGGACATGGAAACTTTAGAGCAAAGCTCTTTTCGTTTGTGTCATCGCCTATATGTGAGTGTTCTACGACAAATCATGAATTCGAGCAAACAGCACATCATGTTCTCTGGGAGTGCGATCTCTGCGGTCGGGAGCGGGTTGATATGTTAAATTCCTTGCGTGTCACACCCGGGGTAGTATACTATTCTGATTTGGTGGCAACAGGGGAGAATTACCAGGCGTTTAGGCGGTTCTGAAATCTATATTATTGGAATCGATGTGTTAGGTAACAACTCACAATTTAGGTCCCAATAGTGTTAGATATCTGATAAACCGTAGTGCACGGCAGTTGAGTTTCACTTGACTAGTCATCTCTTAGAGGTTTTTTAATGCTTTATTTGTCATATTACTGTCTCTCACTTTGCCAAGCCCCTCTTGGCAAAGTCCATTCCAAAACTTCCTACTCTTACAAATTTTTAAATTCGTTTTCGTCGTCAAACGATTAAATTCGTTGTGAGTTCCAAGGCAGCTGTAGTTATCAACTTCACTGTTCATTGCCTTTTTGGTGGTCGCCGCTGCTAATTCTGGCTACACAGGAGACACAGTGAAATGAGTGGTGGGCCTGTCCCGATATAGATAAAATCCAATTGGGCTCGCATAAGTATTGTTTTTTGGCTGATATTTTTTGCACGACGAAGGTAAGCAGGAGGTAGCTTGATGGGAAAATCCACAATCGAGTTCCGCTTGTTAAAATATCGACATACGCTACATTTCTTCTATCAGACTCCAGTTTGGTAGTCGTCGGTGTGCACCACCTGTAGGAGACTGACTTTGGATGTATGAAAAGATAGATTAGTCAATGATATTTTAAAATAGGTATATATGTATTATAAAGTCGTGAACTTTTGTTTATGATTATTTTTAAGTTAATATGGAAATATTAAAATATGTCTGAATTTAGTAAACGGCATCTGCACAGGAAAAGACCCAATCAGTTGCCCAATTATTTCTTACGTTCATATAAATAAACAGTTTGTTACGAAGATAGATTAAATCTAAATTAAAATTCGCTGACGAGGTCAAATGGTGGTATAATACATATAGGTATACATAAATGTACATAGACAACGTCCAATAGGCAAAAGTCTATATCTGCGCATTTCAGCCGCTAAACCGCCTCTCTCAGTCAGAGACGGTCTCTAGTGGGCTTACTCTGGGACTTAAGGCTTACCTTCTTGCATAATGTCAATAGTATGACTCGACAGCCCCCCTCGGGCTTTGCCCCTTTCGGGGCGTACACCAACGTGCTTCGATACGACCTAATTTGACGAGTAATGTTACATTCTAACTTATCTGCAATTATAAACTTCGGATTTATACCTTCCTGTTAAAAGTTCGCGTGTTAATTTGTTTACTACAGATTATGCGAAATTGAGGAAAATCGAATTATAAAATCATGGAAAGTTGAGCGGTGAAATATTACGGGCTGTATTTTAAAGGTTTGCATTTGTGTTCAACTGCAGTAAAACATTGGCGAAGCAAATACATTTCTAATTTAATGAATTTATAGATTTTTTCTTACGTTATACACATAGATCGCTGGTTTGCTTTACACGTGTCATCTATGGGTGGCAAACACGTATATAAATATCCGTTGATGAAAATTAGTTTTCGAAAACCATACAGTACAGTGTAACATAAAGCTGTGGCTGATAATGATCATTGGCTGTGGCCGACCACTACGACAGCAACCTCATCAGAATCTGTGATATTTAGCCCTTTCCATTGGCTGTAAGTACGATGTATTAATTAATTGAATACTACAGTACCTGTGAAATAGAATCGCTATATCTATATTTTCACAGCAAATTTCTTGCGCGGTAGACAGAGTGAACCGCCATATGACTACCTCCTTCACACCTGACTTGCTTTTTTAACTTTCATAGGTCTTTTTATGTACGCTCGTTTCTAATGGCTTCTGACGCTCCCTCCTTGGCTTTCCTCAGTTTCTACATCCTTTTGCTTTGTATATCTTTTTCTTCTTCTTCTTTATCTTTGCATTCTTAATCAAAATCACTATATACAATTTAAACAATAACTTATGTATAATTTTCAAGGTCTATATCCGAGTTATTATTTAAAGCATCCAAGACATCATTTATTTGTTTTGTTGATGCTGAGCAATAAATTACCGATACTACTAGGGAACCACCATATTAAACTGACATACAAGTTGCGCTAATTATTTTACTGAATAGTTTAGCCCCTTTTTTTGCACAAATAATAGTTAAGTCATTTTTGTTTTTAATAAATTGTCTTGGGATCCTGCAGACTGCTTAGTACGATCGTATGGTGAGTTGTAATGGGAATGAAATGTAGATGTCAGACAGTCGCTGCATTTGAAGTATATAAATTGTTGAGGTGGTTATTAGTTTAATTCAATTTTAAAAAATCTATATGCGATACGAAACTTTCATAATTGAATGAAGAAAACAAATTCTGTGAAAAGCAAAACAAATAATCATTATAGGATTTTTTTTTTACTTCGCGAACACTGAATGTGTGAACGATAGTTTGCACCACACTTGTACACCAATGTCGTCGAGTGGCGAAGTGAGTAGCGAGCCCGGAACACCCGCCTATCATGTAGATTGTAGGGTAACAAACAGGGTACGAGGTACAATATATGCATGTATGTTGTGCATTTATATACCTCACAGTGTCAGTAACATAATAAATATGAATTAATATCGTGACAGTTGTATCAAGGCTGCGATGATATGAAACTATTCACTATGAAAGAGATTTTGGAAATACACGTAATTGGCAACGGGGTGGAGCCTGGATTAAGTCAGTTGGAATAAAGAATAAGATTGACCATTAATTTCAAGCACAAAAGATTCACAAAATGCAAATGACTGCAGTAATTTTCAAACCAAGCCACTCCGTTATCTTACAAGGCGGAACCCAACAATATACTATATAGTGGAAGTAACAAAACATGCAACTTTAATTTATTCGTGGAATACATAATCTGAAAGGGCGTGGTTGGTCGACAGTTGGGCGGGACAGCCAACTCGGTCAATGCCTTGGCACGTGTCGAATATTCACAAGACGAACTTTTGTCCGTGATCTAAATTTTAGAAGACTCAGCAACTTTGTTGGTAGATCAAATATTCTTGATATGTTGGTTTGCGTCGCGTCCTTGAATTTACTAATTACAATTAGGGTTGGCAACGCAAGAACGACACCCCTGGTTTTGAAATTGTCCCTAGGTTATGGTAACTTACTACGGTGCTTATCATCAGGCAGGTCATACGCTTGTTTCCAGTGGTATAGTGGCTTAGTGGTACAAAAATAATAATTAGATAAGAGTAATGTGTGATTTTAGCACCTAAAATTGGAATAATTAAGCGGTATAACACCAAATCAACCGTTTTACTGTGAACAGAGGAAGTATAATTACGAATTTTAAACTTCATCACAAGTAATAAGAATCAAGTTCTGTTCGGCGATGAAGAAAAACATCGTGAGGAAACATGCACGTCCAAGATATTATTCCGAAAGATTGTGACCTAACCTAAGAGAGGTCTACTCTGGGTTGTGAAAAGATCTCATGGTGAAATCGCTGGACGAACTTAGCGTGGGTAGGTCTCAAGATGAAAATGGATTAGACTAAGATCATGCCGAATGTCCATGTTACACCTATGCTATTCACGATTGAAAACAGTAAGCTTCAATATTACTACCTAGGGTAGGTTATTCAGTAAGGTAAGTCCATCTTCGACCGAGAGGTCAACAGACGGATCCAACTCGGCTGGGCAGCGTTCGTGAAACTTCGACACATCTTTTCATCCAAAATACCCCAACATCTGAAGAGCATGTTCTTCCAACAGTGTGTGTTGGCAGTGATGACATACGGAACTGAGACGTGGCACATCACTGCGGGCGTAAGGGGAAGCTCGATGTCGCTCAGCGTGCTATGAAAAGAGCTATGCTCGGGGTTTCTCTGCGTGATAGAATCAGAAATGAGGATATCCGCAGTAGAACTGAGGTAACCGACATAGCCCAAAGGCTAAGCAAGCTGAAGTAGGCCGGCTACATAGTTCGTATAACCGACAACGGCTGGGGAAGAAAGGTTCTCCAATGGCGTCCCCCCGTAGTGGTACACGCAATGTGGGACGACCCCCACTAGATGGAGCGACGACCTGTAGAGGTTTATAGGGAGTCGATGGTCACAGGTGGCACAGGATCGAAACGAATAGCACTCTAGAAGGGAGGTATATGTTCAGCAGTGGACGAGTACTGGCTGAGACGATGATGATGTGAAGATAAATAATAATAATAATTAAATAAATATTGTCGGACATATTACACAGCGCCACCTAGCTCCAAAGTAAGCGGAGCTTGTGTTATGGGTACTAGACAACTGATAAACATACGTAAATATTTTTTTTTTGTAAATACATACTTATTATACTTAGAAGATACCCAGACCAAGACAAACTGACATGATCATACACACAAATGTTTGTACTGTGTGGGAATCCAACCTACGAGCGTTGGTGTCAAAGTAGCTTAACAGCGCGTTTCACCGCTGCGCCACCGAGCTCGTCAATCTGATCTGATCGTTGTCGCTCTATTTAAAAATCTGTATCTTAACTAAATCCTTAGGTTCAGGCAGTGGATACCGCCAATCCTAACGAATTAGGAAATGAGATAACACTAGGAAGAAAAAGAAGAAGCAATAAAAGATGTCACTACGATACGACAAGTAGGCAAGTACAAAGGAACTTCATGAACTCTAACTTTTTATTGCGAGATACTTTAAACTCTATACGCATATCCCTCGATACATTGGATTTTGTTGAACCATACTACCGCCGACCATAAATAACTAAAGTCTAGACTGTTTTTAGTGCCTAACATTAAAGGATTGATAGGCTAGCCATTAATAATGTAGAAAGTATTCGGTGCTTAGAGCCTGCTCGACAATTCTTGACTGATTACATAACCTAGTCTGTGAATAGCCACACTAATGGTAACTGTGTGCCGTGACATTGCGAATTCTAGTAACAATAGATTATTTACACACCGAAGTTGCTGGTTGATGGAATTACTCACACAATAGGTATAGGAACGCTAAAATTATATCTAGTTAATAGATTCAGGCGTTATTTTGCGAAAGTCAAATTTACATGCAATTTGATCCAACCTGCTTTGTGTGCTTCCGCCACCAATTATATAAGCACGTAAAATTACATCTGTTTTAAATATTCCGTGTATATTTCAATCGAAACACTTGTAAAAAGGAAAAGAGAATTGAAATGTTTATTCTATCAGCAGTGGTTAGTAACTCTACTTTGACACCTCCTCCTCCTCTAACACTCCTGATATTCTCACACAGGACAAACATTTGTGTGTATGAACATGTCTGTTTGTCTTGTTCTGGGTGTTTTTAAGAGAGGTAGGGCGCCGCAAAGCAAATTAGGAAATTGTTATTTGAACAACTCAAATTGTTGTGTTCTTGCGTGCGAGTGAGGTCACCAGTAAGCTCCTAAGGTGGTGCTGTGTTAGCAGCAGAGGTGGTATTGCGCGTGTAAGTATCTATTGCAAGCGTTCATGGGCTACGGTAACCGTTTCAACTTCAGGTGGGCCATATGCTTGTACATCTCTTGAAGTTGTATATAAATATATACACGTATGTAATTATATATTTATATACAACTTCAAGAGATGTACAAGCGAAGTTCTTACTAACTGAAAGATAGATCACCATACATCTGAAAACGTTGATCGTAGAACCTAGGTAGAAAAATTACCTATAGTGGCTAGAGTGGAGTGAAACTAGAATGAATTTTTGAACACTCATCCCTCATTCTATTTATAATTAATTCTATACAGAATTAAACCTACAGAGGGGTTAAATTCGGGTTTGTAATTTATATGTGGAAAAATTTCCGTGTACGGAATTAATTCTTGACTAGCTCTGTGGCACAGTTGTGAATAACGCGACTTTGACACCAACGCTTGTGGGTTCGATTCCCACACAAGGCAAACATTTGTGTGCATGAACATCTCTGTTTATCTCGGTCTGGATGTTTTGAGATAGGTAGGGCGCATCAAAGCAGCCCATCTGGGGAAGTACTCCACCTCACAGAAAACCACAGCCAAATAACTACTCCCTAGAGGGCTGTTGTGTTCCTGCGTGTGAGTGAGGTCACCAGTAAGCTCCCATGGAGTTGCTGTGTAAGCAGCAGAGGAGGTATCGCGTGAGTGATGCTTAATATGTCTCAAGCGTTAATAGGCTACGGTATCCGCTTTACATCAGGTAGGCCGTATGCTTGTGTGCCTCCCGACGTAGTATAAAAAAAAATCGCGACTTATTTGTAATATTCAATAAATAATTAAATAAGTACATACGTATTTTTTATATTATAATGGAACAAAATACAGGTAAAATGTGTAAAATAAACTTAAAATAGTAATTACTAAAAAAGGATGCTAAATGGGAGAAAGTAGAAGGGAGGGAAAGGTACGAATAGAGTAGACTTAAGTATGGGGCTGGGATATAGCATGAGTGACAGAGTGTAGTGGAAAATAATAATCATAGGCCAAGCTGTTTGCATATTCGCATGCCAAATTGGGATCTGCCCAGCCGACGCCGGGACAGGTCGCCTGGTAACAGTGCTATGAATATCGCAATTAGGTAAGATCTTACAATATTGCCAGTTTGCACGGGATCCGACGCTAATTTAAATAAAAGCTATGAATTACATCACGGACAAACAAACGTACTGCAGAACATTAATGATAAACGCTACAAACAGTACAAATTAATGACGCTATGTGAAAAGAACATTAATCCATACATTAGAGAAATTACTAGGGGATTTTGGAGCTTAAATTTATGTAACGTACGAACTTAATTTCCTTCCCTTAAAAAATCTCGATACTAATACAGTACTAAGTGATAAATGGAGAACCTGACGAATTATATTTGACGTGAGAGCGAGTCTGTGTCATTGTAATACGTACTCCCAAGCATTAGGTTCCATTTAAAAGCATTCCATTACATATATATACGTATGTTATTACAACTCATACATCACGGCAAAAAAAAAGTTAAAAGGTAAGATTTATAAAGCTACTTTTAAGTACTAACCTGGTACCAATGGCTCCATTTAAAGAACCTATGTTTAGAACCGTACCTATTAAAAAAAAATACAAACAAACTTATAGACCTACAGAACAGACGCCTCTATCGGCATCGGCGAATCCGATCCAAACTTGACTGGTTTTCCTTGTAATGAGTTGTTATATAGAATCTTATCGATACATTGTCTATTCAAAAAAATAATTATGCTCGTTAAGAAAATATTGTAATCGGTTGGCAAACTAACTGAGGAAATCCTTGGTATTCTGAATACGTACTTAGTTTTTGTACTTACAACTAAAGTACTCGTAATACATGATAAACAAATCTTTTGTTTCGTCGTAGCATTATATTGACTTCGTGTGTTTTACCTAACAGATAAACTGGAGTGAGTGAGACTGCCATTAAATTCCTGCGGAGTTGCTTCGGTAGCAGCTGGATTGGCAATGCGCAATCGACACTTCTTGAATTGTGAGTGGTAATAGGGTATAGGAAATGCTTCACATGAGGCGGGCCGGGCCGAGCGCGAACGAAAACGTAACGTACAACGCCATCGTACTCCTTAGACAGTCGTGGTCGTAGTAACTAAAGATTTCTACAAGAGATCCTTTAGAAGCTTTTAATATAGCTATCTATAACATCACGCCAAATCGCTTGCGCGGTAGGTAGAGAGAACCGAGCGCCACGTGATTCGGTCGGTTCTTTAACATTCATAGCTTTTGATAAGATTAGAAATGTAGGTACGGTTAATTTAAAATATCGAAAAATAACTTCCGCAGTGATGTAATTGTACTGTTTTTGCTAACACGCCAAGTTAGCGTGACCAACACTGAGGGGGTAGTATGCTGGTATAAAATGAAGTGTTGCCTTCCCAATAATATTAATTAGCGGCACACATTCCGTAGGGTTTCCCACAATATGTTTGCTGTAAATACATTTTTAACCGATTTCCAAAAAATTCAATCGAATTGAGAACAATTCGACTGTATTTTTTTTGTATGTTTGTCAATAATATCAATTGATTATAGATATACTGGGTCTTTTTTAAAGGCGGTTTGTATTTTATTTAAAAATAATTTATTATCTTTTACTATGATTTAAAAAATCTTATTCTGCCTCTCAAGATACCATACCAGTTTACAGCGTTTTTTAAATCTGAAATAATATAGTGTACGCTAAATGTTACAGGATAAATATAGTAAATAAAAATAAATAGGATCAAAATCTGATTGAAGGCGATTGAAGGCGAGCGAAAATACCAAATAATTAAAGGAATTTCGTCCGGTAGGGGACAAAATCAGTGTTAGCATAATTTAGGTTAAGCCAACCGATACTCTAACTTTAGAGGTCAGAGCAAGAAAATAGACTAGCTTCTGAAGGTGTGTATACGACTTAGATTTCATTAGCTCACATAATAGATTGAGGTATAGTGTAGCAGTTGTAGTAGTATTAGATTTACAATAATTTAGAATTTACTATAGATTTATTTATTTACAATTCAATTGTAGGTAATTGAGTATTTATTTAGAATTAAATTAAAGATAATAATTATTAGTGTTAACTATAAGCATTTTAGAATTAAAGTGTTAAGAATTGTAGGTAGTTAATTTCAAATATTTAATATGCCAAGTTCGTAAGTTATTTCCATCCATATCTGCCAATTTGTAAACCAAACGAGACTTTAGAAAGTACTTTATAATTGAGAAACTTGGGAGCTAGTTTTTTGTGAAATTGTTATGTTGTTATTAATTCCTTGAGATAAGAATTTAAACTAGACGTACACACATTAAAATATCATGCACACCAGACACATTAGAAATCATACTCATACGATGGTATATGTGATGTAGAAGCGTTTCACTACGGCTAAACAGACTCTTATCAAATTTAGATTTCAGAGAAGTTAAGTTATTCTGAGATTTTAAAAGAGACTCTTTACCTCCTTTAAATTCTCCCTGGGGTCCTCCATATGAGATTCTAGAATGCTTTCAGCTGGTAAAATTGGTGACAGTTTTATCTGTTCCTCAATTCCAGCACAGGTTCGCCCGAACTGCCTCGGAGTACTACTTCATATTTCAATTCAGATTTTTATAGAGAGAGAAAACTACATTGGCAATATTGTGAAAATACTTAGGTTGTAACGGGTAAACCGTTACATGCTCTTCGATTAGAGCCTTAATTGATAGTTATATAAATCCTTCATTCACCTGATACGCTATGTTCCTTAAAATGTTACGCATATGTAGATCTGTAAATATAATCGTAGTGACTGACCCTGAGCTGAAAACCTATAGGTATGTATGTATTTTGCCACTTTCGCTCTCTGATTTTACTTTTGATATTGATACTTCATCTTCTAAGATTAACGCTAACTCGTCTAATCATTTATTCCACTATGCTGTTCGTTTGTTGAATGTACCAATAGCTAATTTGATCAGACTTGCCATCGTGCTGGCGCTTCTAGCTATCCGAAGGCCGATAATTCGGTATTATGTCAGTTTTGAACCTAATATTTCATGTAGCGTCTGATATCTTAAAATCATGTCAACCTTATGACGTGTGATTTTCATTAGTACAATATTAACAGGAAAGGGATTTATGCTGATGTAATCGTAGTCGACATTGTTTTACACTTAGCTGGCGTTGACTTAGCGATATGGTAATTGGGTGGTGACGATCGATTCTTGAACTATAGGACATGGATGTAAGGGGGTTTAGGGGCATTATGGTATAATTATTACTGTGTGCTTTATTAGGTTAGGTACTCGAACACATGTAGGTAAGGCGAAATTATCCATATTAATTTATTATATTATTATAAATGTGAAAGTGAGTTTGTTTGGCTGTTTATTCTTTTTTCACGTCGAAATGGAGCAACGGAGTGATGTGATTCTTTGTATGGAGATAGTGGGAGGGTCCGAGAGTGACATATGCTACTTTCTATCGCGGTAAAATAGCTCATTCTTGTGGAAAAAACACGTTTTGTCTCCCTTTGATCACGCCGACGAAGCCGCGTGTAACAACTAGTATTTTTAGAAAACTAAGCATAAGGTGAGCGTGATGGTAAGCAGTTATGGATGTTTACAACACTAGTCGCGTCAATCATGCGTCAGTGACACTAAAATTATGGTTGCCATATAACAACTAAGACATAAAAAATCGTCATGCAATGGAACTACAAATAAAATATTTAAACGACTGTCAAGTTATACCTAAATTTTAAGTCAAGTTTGTGAATTATTTCTTCAAAAGCAAGCAGAACAAAAGCATATTTTTTGCTTCCATGCCGTTTGTCTTAGGGTAGTGAGACACCAATTCTGCTATTGCAATTGTCTATAGACTACGGCAACTGCTAATCAGGCAGGCAGTACGATAGTGTACGATGTGAGTGGTATAAAAACCCTAGATACCCTAGAAATTGTTCAGAAAAACTCGTGCCAGAATTTTTCGATGTGCAATACCCCCCGGAGAACGACGATTTCTTTCGGAGATTAATGATTCTGTGCGATATTCTTACGACAAAGACTAATAGTTTTTATCTCGTCCAATCAAAGTTGTTCAAACACTCCAGCACGGCGTCAAAAGGACAGATCGTTCGTAAAATTCAGCGTTCCTTCTTCCGCATATCTTTTGTCCAATCGTTTTAAGTGCTGAAACCACGAAACAAGTTAACAAAAAGAACAATAGCATCAAATAACTTAAAAAGAAAAACCGCCAGCAATTTTGTTAAGAACTAATAACTCCTGAAACGAGTGGATAGCAGTTAAATAAGCCAAATTGGGCCATCCCTTCGGCGAGGCCTACTTTTATAGCGCTTTATATCTTCAGGGCTTGCCACTTCCATGTCCTGATAAGATCGATTCATTATCATCTGATATTTTCTTTTATTATAGCCCTTGTTCCCAAACAACTTGAATTAGCAGCTTTAGCTGTAGTTAATAGTTGTCTCTGAGATACAAATGAAGAAATGTTTTTATGGTAACATAGTATATACACTACGGCAACGTATACTTAACTCGTGCTAAACCCAGAGATCTACTTAAAAACATTCGGACACCGTGAACGATTTTTGTGTGCGATTCACACAAAAATCGCTCACGGTGTCCGAATGTTTTTCGACGTTTTTGAACGTATATAATTAATCCATCCATGTCGGTAGATGTAATAAATGAATATCCAATGTAAGACAAATGTCACCTTAGTCTTCCTGCGACCACGGACGCTGCAAAGCATTCGAAACGTCAGGTTTAACAAAAATAAACAAAACACGCGATATTTCCGTTAAAAATAGTTTAATTCAATGTATAACAATCGCGAAAACCTAAGACAATACAACGTATACTTAACCCACTGTTGTGATACAAGTCTTCCTTCAACCGAAGAGGGGTTTAGGGTCATACACGGATTGACAGAGGTCAGTGTTTCCAAACCTCCCGAAAGTCGCTGACTTAGCTTAACGACTGTCATCGACAACAGCCGGAACCGATGGCTTAACGTGATAGATAAACCAATTTATAGACAGACTGCGGTCGATGTTGCGTAACCGGCGGCGTATCCGACTATTTTTTTTATACTACGTCATCAGGTATACAAGCATATGGCACACCTTTTGTAAAGCGGGTACTGTAGCCTATTAACGCTTGCGATATATTAAGTATCACTCGCACGATGCTTCCTCTGCTGCTTACACAGCAGCTCCTTGGGAGCTTACTGGTGACCTCACTCACACGCAGGAACACAACAACCCTCTAGGGAGTTGTTATTTGGCTACGGTTTTCTGTGAGGTGGAGGTACTTCCCCACACGGGCTGCTTTGATGCGCCCTACCTCTCTTAAAACATCCAAACCAGGACAAACAGACATGTTTATGCACACAAATGTTTGCCTTGTGTGGGAATCGAACCCACGAGCGTTGGTGTCAAATTCGCGTCATTCACGACTGAATCACCGAGCTCGTCAAACGCTCGCCAAGAGCTCGTCAAATGACTAACACGGGCAACGACGCCATCGAGCTCCTTTTAACTCATCTTCCGTTATCATAGCATGGTTTAAGAGAATTACGAAACATTTTAAAATAAACAACCATTTCAGTTAAAAGTATAGTACATATCTGGTATTTTCAACGTAAAATCCACGTATTAATTGTGTCATAACAATTACTTATTCCATACCTACTGCTTTTCTCTACTAAACTGCTAAACTTTCATCCCTTATTTAATCCTCTTAGTGGATTAATTTACAAAAGGTATCTCTTAGAGCTATCCACGTCGTAAGTAATTCAACTCCTGTGTAAAATTTCATATTTTAAGGCCCACCAGTTGAGGCTGCGCTTTCTCCCCAAGTTAGTATTTTACCTTAGAAGATCCTGAATCCTCCTTAACAAGTAACTTATTTTCTTTCATTCTACAGTTTACTTTATACGGTCATCAAACTATGGACCTCTTGATTAAGCGGTACTAGCATAAACACTCTCAATACTAGTCTCGCTTGCGTGTTGTCAGTTTGCCACCGCTGCTGCTAACTCAGGTAACCTTCGTCACTCGCAGGAACACAGCAACATTCCGCTGAGTTGTTATTTGGCTACGGTATTCGGTAAAAGGGAAGTACTTCCCCAATCGGACCGCTTAATAAAATCACTGCGTAAATCTCGTTTGCCAGAACTTCGTTTTCATAGTAGTCTTATATACACGAAGTTCTGGCAAAGGAGTTGGCATGACGTTTATAATTCTTTATTTCTTAGAAAATGTGAGATAATTCTGCCCAAAAACGCATTGCAAAAAAGGCTGCTATATATGTATCTAAAAATATATAATATAAATTCACAATGATTCAAAGCTGCGTTAATTAGGCTCATGGTTATGTCGTTATGGCCGTGGTTAATCAGCTGCTACTTTTACAGCCTGCACGAGTTTTATTCCTATAATGATTAAATTTATAATTCCATTAATTTATCACCTTGACACATGTTACCAAAATAGAGGTAAATGTTAAAATTGTATGCGGGATTAATTAAAACGGAAAAAATCAAATAACGGCAATGACTCTGAATCACTACGTGCAGGTTCAATATGTGATGGTATTATTCACCATCATGTGAGCCAATGATATGTTAGACCACAAATTTGTTATTAAGAATACATAAAGTTAAAATGTGTTTGATGTTTGTATTATAGTCACTAAATATTAAATTGGCAACGTTATCGCACAGGCGGAAGGTGAATTTAATTTAACTATTTTATAATATACAATAATAATTTTATAATATATTTTATAATATTTGGTGTTATGAAAAAATTGTTGACTCTTAATTGTAGCGATGGGTTTTGGGCTTCTATACTCGCTTAGTTGTGACACTCATATACTCGTGAGCACTGTGGTTTTCAAGGTACAAAATCAATTTGCTTACATTTACTAAAGTATTTTTTCTTTCTTTTTTATTTAATTTATGACAAAGTAACATACAGCTAATTTGAGTGCAGTTCTACTTCAATTTCGTATCAGTCATGTACCGCAGTGAGTGTGGCGGTGTGTGGTCTGCATAACATTACCTACTTAGCTATGCACTGTGTATGGGTATTGGGTGTATGTATACCTACGTAGATATAACAAAACATTGTACCCAGGTAACCGCAAACCACGATACGATACTGCGGATCTAGAAAATACTGTAGATTTCCTGCTAGATATATTTCAAGTGTATTTGCATAATCTGTATTGATATTAATAATTCGGCTTTCTTATATTATCAATCCGCTACGATAACTTTGACACGTGTCTTTTATTTTTATTGTTTGTTCAGGCTTGTAGATTTTGAATTTAGATTTTTTCTATACTTTCTGCCTACAGTACTTCATACCGGTTCTACATATTCGGTTCTTGGGTTCCTCTCCCTGAATTGATTAATTTTATTTCTGATACTTGAAATGTCTACTTACGTTTTACAGAAGATTTCTGATCTTACCTTACATTCGTCTTCCATTCCCATACTTTATGATATCGACTTGTCGATTTTTGAGATTTATATTAGGTGCCAATTTGATTATTGTTGAATGGACAAGGAATGTATACAGAGTAATTATTTTAAAATAAAGTTGTGTTAGTAAATGGATTTGTAAATATTATTTTGATTAGTTTATTAGTTAGTATTTAGATTATTTCACTCTGGCGCCGATGAGTTCCATGTTCGAATGCAAGAAAAGGGAGTCAAAGGCCGTCGTAGCCATGAAAGTTAGATCTTTGATACTGCTGAATGCCTTAATGCGACGTTACAGAACTACAAAAAATACAACGCGATCACGCGATTTAATTAATCTATATTTTATTATTTTAAATATATGAATATATTATTTTAATTATAATATACTATTTTAATTAATATTTCAGTTATAATGTTAGAGTACAATTTAATCTAACTTTATCCATAAGTGCAAAAATAGCCTATTCAAGATATTATTATAAATTGACGATTTGATTACAAAGAGGTTCAATAGAGCTGCCTATACAATAACAGAGAATGCCGCAGGGCTTCTTACTCTATGAAGTTAACAAGCCCGCCCCTATCGACATTAGGGTGGCAATAGGACGAGAACTGCGTTTTCAACACTTCCCCTTTCCCACCCCCTGTCGTTTGCTTGCAATGACGTAATCTTTAAAGACGATAACTAATCTTCTTAATTGATCTTTTTCCTTGATGAGTTAAACAAATGAGAGGAGTAGGCGGACTACGCGATAATAGGCATAAATTTCAGAGACTCAGGGTAGATTTTCGGGTATTAATATTAATAACAGTGTTTTGTCATGAGTTTGTTTGCGGTCCGTTGGATTACACTACCTTTTACATATTTGTTTGTGGTCACAATTAGGATGTGGCAGTACTGTCCATGTTATCGAGTTCATAACAGAGTGAATTAGGTTTGGGATAGCTTAACATTGGTCAATATTTTTGAATGTTGGATAATGAACAACATATGATTTCGGGACTTTAGCCTAATAAATTTTACACACAAAGTGAGTGATTATTATTATTGATTATATTTCATGTATTTCGAAAACGGTTCAAAGGATTGGTATAAATTTTGTATTTAGAAAAGGTTTTGCTTCTCAAGTTTATCATATTTACTGAAATACAATGCACAATTTTACACAAATAACATAAAAATCTATGGATAATGTGCTAAACTCTAATATTATGAGCTATTTGACATTATATCTATTGCGTATTTGGTCCCGCCTTATGAACTGTGTATTTTATACGGTCACACAAATTTGAAGCTCAATTACAACACCCTCTTTTCACGCTTGAGCACCCATGTCAGTACTGTACCCAGGTACCTGGACGGTCAAGTAGTGTAGGCAAAGTGCAAATTCTTATTGGAACCGTTTATAGACTATGATCACGGTTTCCCATAGGCATATAAGTATGCACTTGCGATTTCCGGCGTTGTATAAAAATATATCTATTAAATACGTTAATTATTTCATATTCGTTGTTTTCAAGTGGCCAGATGCTAATTGAATATGTCGAAACCAAATAATTGTCCACCTTATGGAAAACTGCAGTGAAATAACAAACTCTCTGGAGGGTTGTTGTGTTCCTGCATGTGAGTGAGGGTACCAGTAAGCTCCGAAGGAGTTGCTGTATTAGCAGCAGAGGAGGCATCGCGCAAGTGATACTTAATGTGTTATCAGTGCAGTCTACAGGGCCGGATTGTTCCCCAAATGAACTATAAATTATTGAAAATATTTTCCATAAACCTTAGTCCTAGATCAATCAGAGTGTAACCTTGTTAATTAATCTGGCTTAACTATGACCATAGCGCTTATTAAGCGGCCTGCATCGCTTATCCAGACGAGCTCATTAAGCACGATACGCCGCAAAGATAAATTAAACAAATTAAATAATTCGACACGCGCCCATTGTTTCGAACAAACAATTTCGAATTAAATTGGCTTTAAAATTGCCATCTCAGTTTTGTTTAACACGTTATCAGAGTTGTCAAGAGCCGTATTCATGAGGTTTATTTATCTGTAGCGATGCTGGTACAAAGGAATTAATTGGGCGCATCAACGTTCGCAAATCGACTGGTGATAATTATGTGGGAGGATAAAATATGCAAATTTTTATTCGTTAATAGAAAAACTAGTGACTTCCTGATACAGTGAACTTTGTGGGTATATAAACTGTAAATATGCTTATAATGTTAAGCCGACCATGTACACCATATGTACGGGAAAATACATCTCTATACTATTAGAGTTTTAAATACGTATATGACCGTTTAAGTCAAGCTACCGTATAGACTTTAACATAAGTCGTGACGCGCGCGAGTTGACACCCTGGCTTACCACTGACAATGGACCTCTGGAAATGCATGATGACTTCATTCAATTGCAATATCACAAGAATCCTCCAAGGATTTTTTATTTGACTGAGATTTTGAATCTAGTTGGGTTACTCCTTAATTAATTAAACACAGCAAGTACTGTGTTAGTAGCGGTAGTAGTGACGCACGATAATACTTCTTGTATTGCAAGCGTCAGAAGGCAATGCTCATCACATGAACGCATGTTTCTTTGACGACCTCGGCGAAATAAAAGCTCTCTGGAAGGTGTTGTGTTCCTGCCAGTGAGTGAGGTCACCAGTAAGCGCCTAAGGAGTGTAACTGTGTTAACATCAGATGTGACATTGCACGAGTGATACTTTACGTATTGCAAACGTTCATAGCCTACGGTAACCGCTTTACATCGGGTGGGCCGTGTACTTGTATGCCTTCTAAAGTTGTATAAAAATAATGCCTGTTTGCTATAACACGTAAGGAAAATAATCTCTGTGTTCTCATATCCTGCCGCTATAGCCCTTTACTAATACCACATCAACCCTTACTCATCCCACTGCAGGATTACGCGTCACGCTTCAACCGAAAGGTTTCATAGCATACTCCACCATGCTGCTCTAATGCGGATTGGCGGAGGCCAGTATTTTTAAGAAGCCCGAGGGCCACTGACTTAGCTTAACGACTGTCTATCGACAATAGCCGGGACCGATGGCTTAACATACAGAGAAACTCGAGATAGTTAAATCCATCCATAGACAGGCTGCGGTCGACGTTGCTTAACTTGCGTGTCCGGTTAGAATGTCACGCGCAACGACGCCATCGAGCTCCCTTTACTAATAACAGGGAACAAAGTGTGCAAGCTTGCCTCTCCTCCAATATAATGGTGAGATCACCTTTTAAGTCGTACATTGGTAGCAGTCTTTTTGCCGTCAGAGGTGAACTCTTACATTGGAACATAAAAAGAAACTATTAACAACGTAAAAAGCAGGTTTCAAGAGAACACAGTTTTCACTGTTTCTGAAAAGTTCAAGTTAGTACTGAACTCAGTTTCGAGCGTTAGTGGCGCCACCTCACTGACATAGAGGAAACTCAACCAGTAATACGGAGCTTTAGAAACTTCTTGCAATATATGAAATATTTTGGACACTATAACTATTTACTTATTAATAGTCAGTTGTTAAAAATAGGTATATTTATCAGAGTCATGGCGCGATTTTAGTTATTTGGCGAGCTCAGTGGTTCTGTGGTTAGTAATAGCTACTTTTTACACCAGGGTTCGAGGGTTCGATACCTACACAATAAAATCATCTGTGTGTATGAAAATGTCTATTTGTATCGGTTTGGGTGATTTTAGAAAAGGTTGGGCTTATCAAAGCAGCCCGATTGGGGGGACTTACCTACAACTAATAGAAAACCGTAGCTAAGTAACAACTCTCTGGAGGGTTGTTGTTTTCCTGTGAGTGAGGTTTATCAGTAAGCTGCTGTGTTATTAGCAGGGATGGCAACGCACGAGCTTTACGTCCTGCGTTGCAAGTGTTCTTCGGCTACGGTAACCAATTTCAATCAAGCTAGCCGTATGTTTGTATGCCTCCCGACGGTGTTGCCACCCCTAATCTTAAGACGGTACAGTGACGAGCTCGGTGGCTCATTCGTGAATGACGCGACTTTGACACCGACGCTCGTGGGTTCGATTCCCACACAAAACAAACATTTGTGTGCATGAACATGACTGTTTGTCTGCGTTTGGATATTTTAAGAGAGGTAGGGTGCATCAAAGCAGCCCGTCTGGGGAAGTACCTCCATCTCACAGAAAAACCGCAGCGAAATAACGACTCCCTAGAGGGTTGTTGTATTCCTGCGTCTGAATGAGGTCACCAGTAAGCTCCCAAGGAGTTGCTGTGTTAGCAGCAGAGTTGGCATCACGTGAGCTATGCGGTAGTCACTTTACAGCAGGTGGACCGTACGCTTGTATGCCTTCTGACGTTGTATATAAAAAAAATGATTTTTCCTCATTTACAGTTTAGGATGTAAGGATTTGGACCTCTACCAATTTTACCGAAGGTAAGAACTGTATACGAGTATAATCCGAAGTAAAATTTTCGGAATCATATAAACCGATCTTTATGTCTACCCACCATATATCACCAGTTCCACCTGTATTTAAAAAGCCCCTGGACTTACAATCCGATATATTTCACAGCAAGAAAATACCGTAAAAAAACTAACTATAACTGTAGTCCAAGTTAATTAGGCGTTGTAAATAAACTGTGATGCAACTCTGTTACAACGAAAGTTTTTATATTGTGTTTTTGTGTAACTTTCCAATGACAGAAACTAAAAAGTTTACCCTTTGAAATTTTCTGTAAATTATGTATTTTTTCAGGATACTTCAATGTAAATTAC
The DNA here is from genome assembly GCA_947507595.1 of Pyralis farinalis. Lineage (NCBI taxonomy): Eukaryota > Metazoa > Arthropoda > Insecta > Lepidoptera > Pyralidae > Pyralis > Pyralis farinalis. Next base: position 13,193,925 of record OX382277.1, on the reverse strand, counting down.
ACAACTTTTTTCAGTTTCAAAGATTATTTAACATATAATTAAAACACACGAAGGGTCGCCTAATAGCCTTGAATTACTTTCACAGAATAATGGCAGTCTTATACGATCTCTATATTTCATAATACTTTAATAAATAATAGCCACAGCGCCGGATTTGTCTGTTATGTTGTCTCCACTGCAAATCCACCACTGTGGTTGGTTGTAGCATGTGGTGAGCTTAAGGCGCAGTTTGGCACTTCAGCTTTTAAATTGTCTACCTATATATATAATATACAGAGCGAAAGAGTTTGTTTGGACGCGTTAATCTCTGGAATGACCAGTTAGATTTGAAAAATTCTTTTTGTTTTTGATAGCCCATGTCTTGAGGTAATAGGTAACATCACGATAATACTCTTAGAAGCTAAGGAAAAAGAAAGTATGTATCTATATCTTCACGCCAGGTGGCTTCACACAAGGAACCTGGCGTGCGTCTTACACATTTCACTCGCTTCTTTAACATTCATAGCTCTTTTCATGCACGTTCGCCGGTTATTAGAGCTCCTTACATCGCCTACTGATAAAACATGGTTTAATTTAAGCTAAATATTGCAGTTCTGCCATATAAATAATTTCCTTCGTTCTTTTTTTTAATATGGTATGTATATTTGGAGTTTGTAGGAGGCAAACTATATTAATCTTTATACAACGATTGTGTTCAACCCCAGTTTGGAAAATTGGACGTAAACAGAATGGCTTTTAGTTATGACGGGGTTACAATAGAGTTCAATGTGAAGACTGGCGATCCGAGGCCGGTGGGTGTCCGGTCGACAATAGACTTCGCTGGGTTGAACAAATAAGTTTCGATGCTTAATATACATCCATATAATGAAGTAAACTTTGTCTATGAAAGGATTATTATAGCTTATCATGATCCCCACAATGTATGAGATATCAGTCCGCGTAGGGGTCAAACCGAATTTAGACCACTGGACTAGCTAATAAAAGGAACTGATCGAACAGATGGAAATGACATCTTCATGATTAAATATTTTTATGCATCGACAAGAGGTTACCGTATTCTTTCATAGACTACGCCTTGCAATAGAGTAAGTATTGCTCGCGCATTGCCATCACTGCTTTTGTCTAGGTGCTTGATGATACTGATAATCTCACTCACTCGCAGGAACACAATCCTCAAGAGAGTTGTTATTTGACTGCGTTTTTGTGTGAGTTGGAAGTGTGAGCTGTGACTTTTCCTGTCGAGCTGCTATGATGCGCCCTACCTCTTAGTAGGTACCTTTCATTCAGATTAAGACAAACAGACATATTCATGCACACAAAAATATGTTCTGTGTGGGATTAGAACCAACGAGCCTTGATGCTACAGTAGCGTTGCTAACCACTCCGCCACCGGGATCGTCTTGCTATTTTTATATTAAGAACTAAAACCAGAGTATTTATAGTAACTTTTATTTATTTACATATCTATATATAATCAGTACTTCGGTTGTCGCCCGACACACAATATAATATAGCTTCTATATAAAAACCGTATATTAGAGTAGGCTAGATACCGCTTGTTTATTAAATAACACTATTTATAAAATCGGACGTGTCATTTTTAACTCCATCTAGAATGATATGCGGGCGGGCTTTAATGAAGTTACAACGGAAACAAAATTGTTTTATATGCAACGCTTCAACGACACATCTTACTGCTGGCGCGATTGAACGTAAACTAAACTTGGAATACAATAAGATAGTCCACTCACTTCGTGGATACATCTAGATGTCTGATATCTAGCCTACTCCACGTCATTTAACACAGCATCATTATGTTTTAGACAAATTGGTTAATAATTTCAAGTAGGTAAAATAGTATAGGCACAAAGGTATCGGGCGTTAACACTAATGGGCGTTAAAACTTAAGGTTCGATTTAGTGCCAATGTGATATAGTATGATAAGGTAAAAGCACGGGTTTTTCTACCGCAACTGTATGGACAACTGGTACCGGAACAGTCTTCACAACAGGCACGGTCTTGATCACAGGCACCTCCTTAAAGATTGGTACTTCTTTTATGATTGGTACCGGTTTGTAGATTGGCACAGTCTCAACGTGGTGATGATGGAGTGTGTGGATTTCATGTGGCACATGGATCCTTATGCTGGAAATTGTTTATAACAATTAATGTGGTGGACATATTTTCTCGTTATTATAATTTATTTACATACTAAATTGGATAGTGTAGTGCTAACCAAATCGGGATCTGGTAAACAAGTTTTTATTATGAGCAACATATACTCTTAAAATTTTTAGTGTTCTCGGTCAATATTGACAACATGGACTTGTATAATATAGTAGGTATATAATTATACCAATGAAGTCGCAGTAGCCGTCGGCAACGCATGAGTGACACCCCTGGTGTTGCAAATGTCCATAGGCTACGGTGACTGTTTACAATTAGGCAGGCCGTATGCTTGATTGCCACCTTAGTGGTATACAAAAAAAAGTATGGTCGACACGGAATACCTATTAGAAGGTTTTTATGGGTCTCCGTTTGTTCATCGTGTACGAATCACACAAAGACCACCGCTCGGATATGAAAATTTAATCTTCCTCCTGAAAATGTTTCCTAACGTAATAAAAAACTTGAAATGTCAAACTCAACGCTGAGCCCCAGGGACAGCAGCGAGTACGTATACATAAGACATATTATTATTATCGGCAAGTTTCTTTTGACATTTCTTCGCCATTGGTCATTTCCGAAATGTTGGTAGATCACATCATAAAAATTTAACTATGAGTAATTAATAAAATTTAAAAAAAATGTAATACCAACGAGGACCCAATAGCAAATAAATAATTTTATTTTTTTAGCTTTTTTACAAAAAGTTGAAGGGATAATTAGCTTGCACCAATAGTTTGTGTAGGTACAAACAAAACCGACCTTAGTAAACGATCTGTCAAGCAATGATCAGCTAATGGAATAGATCAAAGTGAACTGTGATTGATGTATACGTAAGTAATAATTATTTCTGCTGCTAAAATTTCGCTACATTTGAGAGTAAAGTCAAATGATTACCATCACGTAATCTGATCCGATAAAGCTGGACAATATTAGTTAATTTAGTAAAAACATCTTCTAGAATGCTTGTATTACTTTTAAACAATGTTTTAATTTATTTAAGCCGTATATAACGAATTCTATAAGGTATACATAGATATTCTAGAATCGCGTGCGATGCACCATGCAACTAGCAGGAACGAAAACCGTTTCACAACAATATCAAACAGCATTGTAGGCTATATAACTTGACAAACAAATTACGTAATAATTGTATTGACCAACTTATATTATTTAGGCTTAGGAATTATAGGGAAGTAGAACATATTAGTAGCTTTTGTATGGACAATATTTGCTACCTACATGTTAAAATACGTCCGGAATGGTATTATATTTTGTTTCCGGAGGATGTTGTCACGATAGGTAATAAGAGATACGATATTTTAAGTACATGGGATTTGGAGAAGGTATTTAGATACTTATTATATGTTACAGCCAAACCTCTTGATCAAAATACGTTTTCACTGCAAACATTTCGCTTGTTAGTAAATTTTATTTTTCCGTCTCATCAAGCTATCGCCTTCTAATCGAAATGGATTTGAACTGGCTGTCCCAGATAAAATTATTTTTAAAATACTTTAATATTTTTCAGTGCAACTACTTTTTACAATCACAATAAAAACCAGTTGAGAGTGCGCAAGCTTGCATTGCCAGAGGAACACCTGGCTCGTCTATTACATAACAATTCAATTTTATTATTTAAATTTGTCGGCCATTCTGACCATGTTCCTTCAGAGATTAGAACGGTGTTCCTGAACACGCCTATTCTACTTTTAGTTAGTACTCTGAATCTGAAGTCAATAATCGAATATTCGAAAAAAAAACGCACACACAGACAAACGCACAGACAAACATAGATTTCATATAGGAACGGTGTTCCTGATTACTTATGATTGTGTTTGTCGTTGCAACCTTCAGTTTAACAAGTATCGAAATTATTGACTATGAAATCCGACCGATGCAGACATCATTTGCTTTCAGAACGTCACTGACTGAGTATTATTTTTTGTTTTATGTTTATGATATCGTTCATGTAATTATTAACCTTCATTTACCTTTTATTTTCTAATTTTAAGGGAAGTCATTGTAATTGACCCAAAAGTCGACATTGATATTTTGTTTCTATAAGTTACGTTTAAAGGTCGCACCAGAGTACGCGTGTATGTGCCCGTGAAACATGTAAACACACAAGGGTTTAGTAATTCCAAGTAATATTAAATATAACTATAACATAAGAGTAACTCAAGACTTAACATTGTGACTTGTCAATGTCGAAATGCATTATTGTATATATGAAGTTATACCTTACAGAGGTGTAATCATAGTCGCTCTAATTAAGTCCACAGTTAATGTATGTATGCTCTATGGCTGTGCGTGGTCCATCTATTAACGCTAAGAGTATTAGATGTCTACGATAAAACTACTATTTTGTAGATGATTTCTAAAGGAATTCCTATGTAAAGTTTTTATATCACTAAGTTGGCAAACAAGCGTACGGCCTGCCTGATGGTGAACAATTACCATAGCCTATTCAACACCAGGGCTCTTACTTTTACGTTGCCGGCTCTAAAGTTTTAGGATCATAAATCATAAATTTTTATTTGCTGAACAACATGGTATAAAATGATGTTACAGAGAAAAAAAAAATCAATTGGACCATACATGTTTTGCTAGTACAAAGAAAATAGCATGCAAACATTAATCGAGGAAACTTTTTAAGCTATATATGTTTTCATCAAGCAGCCATTTATATAATGCTTTTTTAGAGCGCTCAAGATTTAGCAGTTTTATATTCTCGGGTATTTTATTAAATATTTTTACACCCATACACAAACAACTGTTTATATATTTTTTTTTATTTTAGGGTTATTATCATATACCAGTCTATTCCGATTTCTCGTATTACGAGGATATATGTCACCTGGTTTTTTAAATAATGCTTTGTGCTTAAATACAAACATACAGATTTCATGTACATGGAGAGCTGGGAGAGGCAATAAACCAAGAGTCTTGAAAAATGGTCTGCAAGATTCCCCTGGTTTCAGTCCTCATATTGCCAGAATACATTTCTTTTGGGCAATGAACACTCTTTGGATATTTGTACTATTACCCCATACAACAATCCCATAACGCAATGTAGACTCAATATATGCTCGATACGTCATGACCGCTGTTTGATTATTTCTTAACTTTTTACTTCTTTTAGAGCATATACAAATTTATTTATCCTCATGCATATACTGTCGACTTGCGTTTTCCAATTCATATTTTGATCTATGATCACTCCTAAAAATTTGATCTGGTGTTGCTAGACAAGAAGAGGTTCTATCAATTACTTTCAAAATATTAATAATACTATAATTTTGTTTCGAAAAAGAAAGAGAAAGTGGCCTTCGCACTTAGTCTGTATGTTGGATACATTATATTTGATTTGCTGACATACATTTGTATGCTTATTTCTTCTATATTCAGGTTTCATTTCTAACTCGATGGTTTTATTTTTCACGATTACCATTATTAGGGAGCTATATGAACGCTTACCGAGTGTGATGGTGGCCAGGATCTGGATCAGCTACGGGATTGGCGACGCACTGGCCGACTACCATCAGGGTCAAAGTGAACTGCAATATGGACAAAAATGTAATATATTAATGATACATATATACATATTTTTATTTATGTTGTTATTGTTATTCTCACGGGTATTATCCCGGTCATTTGATACGCGTGCGCGGGGATTTGGATCCAACGCGTAGATGTTCTTTTGAGAAGATTCATGTTATGTTGTACACCCACTGAGACTCGCTCCTAAAAATATCGATAGAACCATATATCTATAAGCAGGTCACGGCAGGTATTGAGACTTTTGCGAATGTGTAGGAAATTATCAGTCTATTTTATTAATAGTCATTACAATACTTGAGGTCTGGAGGGATTATTGGTACTCGGTTATTGCAGAAGAGGGACGGACGCCTGCCATAACTATCATATCTGATGTTACTTTCGGCAGTTTTTATTTATTATTATATAATATCAGAGTATAGAGAGCAGTGAAAATTCCAGTGGTAAGGGACCGGCCTATTGAACAACAGGTTATCGGTTCGAATCCTGGCATGTACCACCAAATTCGTGTTTTCGGACTTTTACATATTTGTAATTATCATTTGCTCGGCGGTGATGGAAAACATCGTGAGGAAACTCGCACGTCCAAGAAATTATAGTTAGACGTGTGACCTAAGCTAAGAAAGAGAGGTAGGTTTTAAGAGAGGTAGGGCGCATCAAAGCAGCCCGTCTGGGGAAGTACCTCCACCTCACAGAAAACCGCAGCCAAACAAATTTCTAGAGGGTTGTTGTGTTCCTGCGTGTCAGTGAGGACACCAGTAAGCTGCCAAGGAATTGCTGTGTAAGCAGCAGAGAAGGCGTCACGCAAGTGGTACTTAATATATTACAGGCGTTAATAGGCTACGGTAACAGCTTTACATCAGGTGGGCCGTGGGTATGCTTGTATGCATAGTAGTAATAGTATACAAAAAAAAAATCTGGTTTTCCTTTTGGGTTGTGAAGGCAGTCGCTCCATGTCAAAATAAGCATCTTCGCCAAATATTAGGCTTAAGTAGTTTACCAAAAACACTAGCAACCCGCCCCGGCTTCACACGGGTAGTAGAGCATATTATATGTGTACATACATATCTACAGTAAGGATTAATACAGTATATCCGTATAATATCCGATGAAAGCTCCCAGGCGGCTTGACTTTTTCCGACATTTTCAACAATTACCGTCATTGTTGAACCGATTTACACAAAACCTTAACAAATTATACACCTAAAACATCCTTAAGAATCACCATGTCTATTGGTGAAAACCGCATGAAAATCCGTTTAGTAGTTTTTAAATTCATTGCGAACAGACAGACAGACGTGGCGTGAGACTTTGTTTTATAATATGTAGTGATAAGAATAATAATGATAATGTATCACTATACATTATCATTATTATATACATTATCTTATTTTTTACATTGTCGTGTGATTCCAAAAGTTAAAAAAACTCGCAGCGTAACAAAGTGTGATTCTGAAGGATTTTCGGCAATCTTTATAAAAATGCTATCATCATCATTATATTTTTCCGTTTGATAATCACTAAGACGTACGTTTATTTACCTGTTATTATTTCAGATTTTTCGCTTTACTAACTACGTAGACAAGGTAAAACAAGTTGTAATTGTATTTTTTTGACATTTTTACCATCACTCGAAAATTACACGACACAAAAAGAAAATAAAACCTGCTTTGGAATTTGCAAGTGGAGCACTTTGTAAAAAATATCGATATCAGATTAGGTATAGTAAAATGTTATAGAATAAAAAGTAATTAGATGTCCCAATTTTAAGGTTAAGTTGGAGAAATAACCCTATCGAGGTTTTTCCAAGGGACTGCACTGTAAGATACTTCAAAAAAAGGCGCAAAGAGATTTTTACAGTATGGACAACGCATGAATGATGCCCGTGGTGTTGTCCATGGGTTACTGCGACTGTTAACTGTGAGTATGCCAGTTTAATGGAGTAAAAAATACCTTCACAATATATGTTTTCTCACTAGGTAATTATATCCAAGCTATCGCCCGAACACTGTTGTACATCAATTAAAGGCTCCCTTTAATTATGGGACGACCAATGTTTTGTTTTTATTTCAATACTGGCAACACAGTCATAAATTTCGGCCAATTAAATTTTAATTCCTATCGTAAGTAATCTATAGTCCAACTGTTTTATAATTTAGCCCGTATGGTTGAAGGCAGGCGTTAAAAAGGTCACTAAAAGGTCAATCGTATTTTGTCCACAAATACAATGTTCTTTACTGTTACTATTTTTTAAATTAGGGTGTTAAAATAGTTATAGTTGTACGTAGAAATCTAACGAATTGATGAGTTCGGTGGCTTAGCGGTTAGCAACATTTGTGTGGTTGAGCACGTTTATCTTGGTCTGAGTGTTTTTATGAGAGGTAGGGCGTATCAAAGCAGTCCGTCTGGGGAAGTAGGTACCTCCACCTCACAGAAAACCGCAGCAAAATAACAACTACCTGGTGGGTTATTGTGCTCCTGCGAGTGAATGGGGTCATCAATAAGCTCCTATGCGGTGTTAGTAGCAAAGAAGGCACCGCGCGAGTGTTACTTAATGTGTTATTATGTTGCATTAAAAAAGTTTCTAAAAGGTTATTAGTTTGATTTTTATATTATTATCTCAGCAGCCCTAAAAACTGGCGAGCTTGCATGAAAAGAGCTATGTTAAAGAAGCGAGTGTAGTGTGAAAGGACAGTTATATGGCGATCGGTTCTCTTTGTCTACCCTGTAATGGACCTGCCGTGGCGTGTATTAAACCTTAAGAAGTCGATATTAACTAATTACTGAGGTTTAAAAGAGTTGTCCATTAAGTATGATTCTGATGACAATAACTTAATTTGGTATTAGATCAATCTGATGGTGACTGGTCTGATGATGCGGGATGGAGGTTACCATAGAACCAAAGCTTTTAAGTTCAATACTTAAAAGTAAGTAACACTCTTAGATAATTAGTTTGGCTCCTTTAACTTATTCTAGAGATCTCTTTGACAAATATACCGTATCTTATTTAGTTATATTTTAAAATTATTCATATATAAGTACTTTAGAAATTAGGTTTTTCCAAATTATACGGGGAATAGTGAAAAATTGATTTTTGCTAGTATTGATAATAACTAGGCCATTTCAAACTAGTTTACAATGACAATTTATGAAAATTCCCGACTTTTTTGTGTATTTTTGCTACGTCGAAGATTGACACTCAAGTATTTGACCTACTTCACGTAATATTATAACCTAGTATATGGGTATTAGTAACCATTGGTTAGTGTTCCCATTCCCCATTGCTAATACAGCAACTCCTTACCGTCTCCTTGGTGATCTTGCTTAATTGCTAGATAACAACTCCCTTCCAGGCAGTAAATTTGATACTATTTTCCGTTACTCAAAGATACGAGTACATCAAATACTGTATACTAATCAACCGAAAACCGAGATGGGCAGAGGCCAATGTTTTCAAGCAGCTGGGAGACCACTTATTTATCGACAACAGCCAGGAAAGGCGGCTTAACGTGCCCCTCGAAACACGGAGAAGCTCGAGATAAATAAACTCATTCATAATCAGACTGGGTCGACGTTGACGACCTGCGTGCCCGATTAAACTGACATGCGCATTGTTTTTTTTATACTATGTCGGGAGGCATGCGGCCCACCGGATGTAAAGCGGGTACCGTAGCCTATTAACGCTTCCGATATATTAAGTATCACTCGCGCGATGCCTCCTCTGCTGCTTATACAGCAACTCCTTGGGAGCTTACTGGTAACCTCACTCACACGCAGGAACACAACAACCCTCTAGGGAGTTGAACCTCTCTTGAAACATCCAGACCAAGACAAACAGAAATGTTCATGCACAAATGTTTGTCTTGTGTGGGAATCGAACCCACGAGCGTTGGTGTCAAATTCGCGTCATTCACGACTGAGCCACCGAGCTCGTCAAATGATGACGTCGGGCTCGTCGATATTATTAGTGTAGATAATATAGACATAGTGTAGATAATATAAATAATATTTTAATAGTTTACTCACAGCAATAGCGTGGTACATGTTGCCGTTTTGCGTGTCACTGTGGCTCGGCGCAGGCGCATCGCACTAATATGTACAGCGCCTCCGAGCGGTTGTGCAAGGCGCCTCCGTTACGGTTCCTGGTGCTGTTGCATTGATTACTCACAATGTGTAATGTTGCGTTGCTCTAAGGACTACTGATTTATGGTTTAAGCACGTTTGCACTAGGTGTTAATAAAACAAGCGGTCTTTTTAATGGTCAATGATCAGAATACAGAAAAACGTTTCTTCCGTATTCTGTATAACATTTTGCATCATTCCGTCGCATGAACGACTCGTATAAATAGTTAAGTAGTTTAATACGTTTCTAGTTTCTAGTTATTTAAAAAATATATATAAATACAAACGAGTACTGAAGTCAAGTGAATGAGGACCGAGTTATATGGCGCTCGGTACCCTCTGCCTATCCCGCAAGGGACTTGAGGGCGTGAAGTTATAGATAGGTAGTCACTAAATATCAAAATATTTTTGTGCGGGATGTAATAGTGTGCGAATTGTGAATTGAGACCAAATAATGCGTCGTAAGTATTTTTTTTATCAGATAAATAAATAAATATTGTCGCACAAATTACACAGCGCCACCTAGCCCCAAAGTAAGCGAAGCTTGTGTTATGGGTACTAGACAACTGATAAACATTTTTTTTTGTAAATACATACTTATTATACATATGAAACACCCAGACCCAGACAAACAGACATGTTCATGCACACAAATGTTTGTACTGTGTGGGAATCGAACCCACGAGCGTTGGTGTCAAAGTAGCGTACCAACGCGTTTCACCACTGCGCCACCGAGCTCGTCAAATAGCAATTATGCATACAATCCGGCTGATGTGCGCCGATTACAATAATCTATAAGTAATGCTGGAGCATTACTCTGCTTTTAATTATTTTTCATGACACTGAGGTGGTAAACAAGCATACGAATTGCCTGTTGGTACGCAGTTACCGCCCGCAGTTTATGGACATTTGTAACACCAGGGGTGTCTCATTCATGCGTTGCTGACCCTAAACTAAACTGCTCAAGACATTCCTGTTTGCTACACTGATATTTTTTTTATGGTGTACAAAACAAAAATTACATACACGACTGCGTGCGAGTGATGCCTCTGATATATTCTACGGTAAGAGCCTACCAACAGACAGATTCTACGATTGTTTACGTGCACATAGAAAAAACTATTCTTATACAACACCAAGAGGGATACGGTTCTTCTGATGTGAAGCGGTTACTGTAAACTATAAACGCTAGTAATATATTAAGTACTGCTTGCGAGACTATAAATGCTTGTTTACACTAAGTATCATTAGTAAACGCGACCTTTGCTACTAACACAGCAACTCCTTAGGAGCTCATTGGCGACCCCATTCACACGCAGAAACACAACAAACCTCCATGGAGTTGTTCCTTGGCTGCAGTTTTCTGTGAAGTGAAGTTACTTCCCCAGACTGACTGCTTTGATGCACCCTACCTCTCTTATATAAGTACTCTAACCCTTCATAGAATTGTTATTTGGCTACTATCTTCTGTGCGGTTGCGACAAAGGAAAGCCCTTTGTCACAATGGCATTTGTCATTTAACATGGCTAACCTATCTTTCTCCAGATCCTCATTTGTTAATTCGCAGAGTGTATGTCGAGCATGTCAGATTAGGTTCGACTCTCAAGCCAGTGATGGACCATTTGTACTTCAAAATCGTGTTCCCGCTTTTTGGTAAAATTCCACAATATTAAATATTATAAAACAAATGTTCAAAATCAGTGTTAAAAAAAACGCATGCCGATAGAACGCAACTTCTATATACTCGTAGTAATATATAAGTTGCGTTCTATCGCTATGTGTTTTTGCAGAACATTAACTGACTGACTGGTATAGGCTCGACAAACATGTATTAAGTAATATTACCATTGCAATTGTAAATTAACAAAAAATGTAGAGGCCGGTGAGTGTACTTTACATAGATGGAGATAGCATTCAGACCAGTTTAGTATTTGTATGTGTAAATTAATGTACGTAGAACTGATTTTGTTTATATGTGTACGTAGAATTAAGTAACTAGTTTTTAATGACAGATGGCAGATAACCAGCCGGCAAACACATGTTGTCGACTGGTTAGCGACGGCTACGTTAACACCAAAAGTAAAACGTGGGTTCGATTCTTTTCAGAATCGCAGCAAATATTTATGTGCATGAAATTTATCTTGATCTGGGTATTTTACTTATATCAATAGTAGGTATTTACTAAAAAATGTATTCACGCGCTAGTTTCGTTTAATTCGTTGCTAGTGGTCTGTGAAGCAATATATTTGTTTCTATTTATTACATTTTTTTATACAACATCGTTTTTTACACGCAAGCATACGGTCTACCTGTTGTAGAGCGGTTACCGTAGCATATGAACGCTTGGAACACATTCAGTATCACTGGCGTAGGAACGCAACATCCCTCCAAGGTGGGAGATTGACAGTTTTGGCAGACGAGGTTGGCTGGTTAGATCCAATAATTACCTCGTCTGAGCCACTCCCCCAAAAATTAAGACAGTTACATATGACTGTAATGCCAAACTGTAGGTAGAGACCAAGATTTGACCAGATATTGTATGAAATAATAAATGCAGTTTTCTGCTAAATTATACGGTTTGCGCTGGTAATTATAGTATTCGTCATCAGTGTCTATGAAGCAGAAACTGTAGTTGCAATTCCAACAATGAAGTAAATAAACACCAATTAAAATACTTACTCCACAACTAGTTACTTATCTTGCGTAAAGGACAGCATGTACTTTGTTAAATAAAAAGGCGAAACCGAATATTTTAAAGTATCTTATCGAAGATTTTGAGTATCGATAGTCACTAGATGTTCTTGGTTTTTATAAAACAGTGACAGCCCAGTGTATAAAAAACTGGCCTATTGACCAACAGATCCCCAGTTCGAATCCCGGCATGTACCACAAAATTTGTGTTTTCAGATTTATGTTATGAGCCCGCCAATCCCAATGAATTGGGAAACGGGATAATGCTAGGCAGAAGAAGAAGCTTTTATTTATATTATTAATGCTGAGGGATAAATAATCCTATTAGGGAATGGATAACAACAGTTGTTCTAGACATTCGTTACTCTACATTCAAAGTGAAAAAAAAAATAAGTATAGTCTAAAAGGAATATAATAGTATAATCTCAATGAAGAAATCCGTCAATGATTAAGTGATATTACTAAAGAAAAACAGTATTACTATAGGGAAATAATAGGGTGGAATTCGAAATGGCAGGGGATGTTCGGATAATTTTTTTTCAACAGAAAATTTTCTGTGGTTTTGTGGATCTTGACATGATTGTGCGAAAGGATCTCTTGGTGCGAAGGTGTGAAGGGAAGGGAATTTTGTCCGAATACGGGGTTGAGCCCCACATATCTGCGTGCTATACAGTCTACTTACTAGGAATGTACAACATATATGTGCGGGTGGACGGCAACTGATATGGAGAGACGAGTGATTGAAGAGAACAGAGTGAATGGAGCTTTGGGGTAACGTATAGGCAGCCGCAACCTAATCCAAAAGGCATAGCTCGCTGTACACAGCGCTGTACTCCTAATACCAATGTTAACTCATAGAAGGAACGCCGGCAGAGAGAGAGCATGAAAACAGAATAAACGCAGTTAAGATGCGAGCATTACGCAAATTTTGTGGTGTAACGCTTGATAACCGCGTTCGCAACGATCATATACGACAGAAAATTGGTTTGAAAGAGTGTGTTAAGGTAAGAAAAGGTATCCTTCGTTTGTTCGGGTCTGTAGAAAAAACGCAGTATTAAAGAATGAACAGACAGATGTAAATACAATGCGAAACTGAAAACCCTCCTAAATATTTAGGGAAGGCCAAACCCCACCTACATCGAAATTGATCGATTTTGATGTCAAGAGCCATAGAAACCGGCGAGCGTGCATGAAACGAGCTATGAATATTAAAGAAGCGAGCGAGATGTGCAAGGACCTCGTCTTCTGGCGCCCGGTCCTCTCTGCCTACACCTCAAGGGATTTGTCGAATAAAATACCTTATTGAATCATAATCTTACCTTCAGAATTATTTGCTTAAAGAGTCGTTGGAAACTTAGTACTTGAGTACGGTAAATTAAGTATTTGGTTAGGAGTTCTTCGTGTTGATTTTTAAGAAGTTTGGTGTGCTGATTAGAGTAAGAGCCTACCTCATATAGAGTTCTGTTCATATCTTTGGGCTGGTGTTCCCCAGCATTTGTTTAGTCCATTTGAACACATACAACGTCATTCGAGCAGTTCGAATTCTTGGTGAACTAGTAACTTGAGATTGGCTGGCCTCGCTGTCTACACGAAGAGATATTGCTTCTCTATCTGCTTCTTACAAGCGTATCATGGGAAGCGTGATACCAGCCCCTGAGTTTATTATCATACGAGTACCACTCGTTATAGATTAAAATTCAATTGAAACATCTGGACGATTAGCGTTCTCCCACAGTGCGTCTTCAAATGCATTTTATTCTACATACAGGAAAATTCTGAAATCAACATCCGGTAATAGTGTACCCAAAAAAAATCTGTACGGGGTCAAGAAAACGAGTCAATATTCCCTTAAAAGGCTGGCAAATGTTTTCAAGTAATCATAAATAATTGAAGTGTGTAAGGGCGAGTCATGTAGCTCGGTTCTCTCTGCCTACTCCTCAATGAATTTGGTATCTCTCTATAGCGTATTACTATATATAATTATTAATATGCTCTTAAAATAGTGTTCAAGTGAAAACAAGAAATGGTTTTATAACAATGTACATTTGAACGTTCATAGACTACGGTAAGCTCTTTACATCAGATGTGCAGTAAGCTTGTATGCAACCCCACATTGTATAAAAAACATCCTTCTATTATCACGCTGTATATCTGTTTCGACATTATTTCTCACATCCACATTTTGAACTCGATCTACAAACGTTACGCCGTAGAGTATGCGCAATACTCGCATCTCGAAAGCGCATTATTGTATATAATTATTAATATGCCCTCAAAATAGTGTTCATGTCAAGACATACATCCTGCGGTCTTGTAACAATATACATTTGAACGTATGCTGTAAAAACTTTGATTGATTCCAGTGTTTTTGTACCTTTGAGGGATATGGTTATTGATCATCACGGCCTTATTGCTAATGGCATGTGTTTCCTTTTACTGTGTTCAGTTGGACCCGCTCCGCTTCGTTGGATGTTACAGTTTGTATTGTTTCAATCTACTATTTCTAAACCTTTCTGGTAATATTAAATGTAAGTACACTATAATAATAATGATATATATTGATAAAAATAATTAATATTTTAAAGCGACGAATCATACCAATACAAGCCCTAAAATTGATAGTCAATGATAGTTAAAATTTGTTTTAAAAGCAAATTACATAAGTAATTACGAGTATATCAATAAGTTCTACTATATATAGTATATCAATAATCTACCTTCTCTGTACACCGATTCATTACCTTAAGGTTGCCTAGAAAAGATTCACTGCAAATAAATTCATTGCAAAGATATCTTTTATACTGAATTTTCTGGAATCCCTATTATGCAAAGAAATATCTTTCTATCAAATTAATAGTAAATAAGTATTCTAAATTCATAACTGATATATTATAGAATGGGTTTGCCTATATTTCACAGCTAAAACCATGTGTCGCTCGTGATCAAATTTGTTATAAAAATAGTTTGAACTCGTGTGAAGGACATAGTGCTACTTCACACGAGCATAACCGCTGACGGCAGCTAGTAAATTATAAATGAAAAAATATTGAGACATGCTTTTTACTCGTAAACACTCGTGATATTGAAGAATGTTACTTGAGGATCCACTAGTGAAAACTACATACAAAAGTTTCCTTCCTTCTTAAATCTACCTTCTCTGTACACCGATTCATTACCTTAAGGTTGCCTAGAAAAGATTGCTTGCATAATATTCATGTTATACAATTCGTAAGATATCTATTATACTGAATTTTCTGGAACCACTATTATGCAAAGAAATATCTATCTATCAAATTAGTAGTAAATAAGTATTCTAAATTCATAACTGATATATTATAGAATGGGTTTGCCTATATTTCACAGATAAAACCATGTGTCGCTCGTGATCAAATCTATACACAGATAAATAAAATTGGAGTGTCTGTTTGTAATATTAAAATAACCGCTTTTTACTAAATGCATATGAATATATACACAGTACATATACCAAAATGAATATTTTTATAGTTTTTGTCTGTCTGTCTGTCTGTTTGTTCCGGCTAATCTCTGAAACGGCTGGACCGATTTTGACGGGACTTTCACTGGCAGATAGCTGATGTAATAAGGAGTAACTTGGGCTATCTTTATTTTAGAATTTTTATTTATTTTTATTATCATTAATATAAATATAAATAAATAATAAAAAAAAAAAACTATTCCGCGCGGACGAAGTCGCGGGCACAGCTAGTTTGTTATAAAAATAGTTTGAACTCGTGTGAAGGACATAGTGCTACCTCACGCGAGCATAACCGCTGACGGTAGTTAGTAAATTATAAATGAAAAAATATTGAGACATGCTTTTTACTCGTAAACACTCGTGATATTGAAGAATGTGACTCGAGGATCCACTAGTGAATCTGGTGACCATCATCACGTATCATCCTACATTAGACTACCTCTTTAATATTGTATCTAAAACCGTTCACAATAACGAAATACAAAAAAAAATGTATAAAAAAACGGGTGTGATTTAGACCACACGACTGAAGTAAAAATTCTTTAGCTCCATAGTGTGATACATACAATAGGCCTGCACTGTATCTTAGATATACGAAAGTTAACTCGCTATGAGAGAAAGAGAGAAAGAAAATGTGTGCTCGCACCTCTCTCTATTGCCCATACAGTACAACTTTAACTGGTGGCGACGTCGACTTCGTTCAAGACCGTCTTACTCATTTACTTATCCAAATGTATCGAGCCGTCTCCGGGATATCAGTGAAAATTTTGAGGACCTCGGTGGCGCAGTGGTGAAACGCGCTGTTACGCTACTTCGACATTTACGCTCGTGGTTTCGATTCCCACACAGGACAAACGTTTGTGTGCATGAACATGTCTGTTTGTCTTGGTCTGAGTTTTTTAAAAAAGATAAAAGATAAAAATTCTTAATTGACACTTAGACACGTCTTACAGTTTTTGAAATAATCTTATTGTATCTTATTTATTTCTCTTTTTACTTTTTTCCTTTTTTTTATCTACTAGCATTTCGGAAATGACCATTGGCTAAGAAGTAATGCCGAAAGAAGCTTGCCAATATAGATCTCTTTTAAAATTGTCAATTAGATATTACAAAAAAAAAATACATAAGCATATTGGTACAATAAAGGTAGAGTGCATCAAGGGGAAGTACACCTCAGAGAAAACCGCAGACAATAACAACTTCCTAGAGAGTTATTGTGTTGCGAGTACGTGAGGTCACCTATTGGTGACTTCTAAGGAGTTGCTGTTTTAGCAGCAGAGGTGGCAACGCGCGAGGCATACTTAAACTATTACAAGCGTTCATAGGCTACGTTAACCGCTTTACATTGGGTGGGCCGTATTCTTGTATGCCTCCCGACGTTGTATAAATACATATATATATAAAGAAATATACTATATGAACACGGACCGTCTTCCTTTTATGGAGTCGAGTAAAATGAAGTATTAGGCCTATCCTATTCGATATTTTAAAAGTAATATTTGAAACACACTTGCAAGCCAGTTCAGGATTAGCCCTCGATCAAAAAGTAAGTGGTCATGTTAATAATACAACACTCAACAATTGTAGCAATGGTTTCGAAAGCCTCCCGAGTACAACGGTCTGCGTGACCGAGTATTGGCTGTTTATTATTGACGAGTTCCACTTGGCAACACATCGATATGCGAGCCGACCAAGGATTCTGTACAAATTACCCTAACCGTGGAACTCAATTTACTATTTAAAATTCTGTAGATGATGTATAGTCTACTTTTTTGTAGAACGTTCGATTTCAATGGGCCTGATGATTTGATAATAGGCCATTTGCTCGATTTGTGTACGGGGGAAAAATGTTTATGTTTTTTAGGGTTCCGTACTCTAAAAGGCAAAACGGAATTCTTATAGGATCACTTTGTTGTCCGTCTGTTTGTCTGTCTGTCTGTCAAGATCCTTTTTCTCAGGGATGGGTGGAGCTATTAAGCTGAAATTAATACCACATACTCAGGACTGCATTATCTTAGGGTAGTGAAAAAATTAAACTTCCAAGTCAACGCAATCAAAAGCTACGGCTGTTTATGCCTCGTTTATGCGCATATTTTGACACTTGGAAGGGAATCAAAACCTATAGGGTACTTCTCGTTGACCTGGAATCATGAAATTTGGTAAGAAGCAAGGTCATGCAGCACAAGTTAAAAAATCCGAAAACCGTAAATATGTAGTTATAACAAAAAAAAAAATGTTTTTTCCGAAATTATGTTTTTACGGAACCCTCAGAAAGCAAATCGAACTCGTACTTGACGACTTTTTTTTAATACTAAAAGGAAGAAATCTAATTACTATAGTAAATAATTACCGCCACCGATCGCGCAACCGCGTTGCTACCGGTATTTTGGTTTTTTACTAATTATTGGTCTCTGCTAGTTACGCTTAACAAATGATTTTAGTAACTTTTACAAAGTTGCTATAATATGCGCTTAAAGAGTATAATAACTGCAAAAGTTAGTGGTTAAAAATCTGTGGTTATGATGAAATAAATACATAATTTATTATATACATTAGATTCCTCAACCACATTATCGAAGCCACTAAGTATCTATACTAATAAACTCGGGTTTCTACAGTTCTTTCTACGGATTTCAGCGTTTGACAGTAACGTACACAATTTCAATGTATAGACGTCAAAGTGAGTTCCACAATATAGGAAAAAGGAGAAGCTGCCAATTTGAAAATGCGCCCTACGTGGGGCCAGCGGAATAGCGAATGAGCGCAATCAGGCGGATTTCCCCTGGCGACTGTCTGCGGGAGGAATAGTGAATCTCGACTTGCGGTGCTCTATGATGTTTGTTCTTGTATATGTTTCTATTTCTACTCGAATAGAAAATGCAGAGATTAATTCACTTTTAGAGTAGATATGAATTTTGGACGTGTCATTTCGGTTGATATGATGTAGATAGATTAGGTATGTACAATATGACGAGGGCCAATGAAAAACAAATTTTATTAGCTATTAAATTTTTTGCTTACTCAGTGTAAACTAAAAATAAATTCTGATGTATGTACAATTTTGTTCATGCCAATGTTCATCTATGTTCGTTTTTTTATATACTACGTTTGGAGACATACAAGTATACGGCCCACCTGATGTAAAGCGGATACCGTAGCCTATTAACGCTTGAGATATATTAAGTATCACTCGCGTGATGCCTCCGCTGCTGCTTACACAGCAACTCCTTGAGAGCTTACTGGCGACCTCACTCACACGCAGAAACACAGCAACCCTCTTTTTTTTTATTATAATCTTGCGCCCCTGGCATGGGCAAGGCTCTTTTCTCACATTTTCATTTATGAAGCTTAATTTTTAAAATATTCCATTGTAAATAAACACATTCATTCATCATACTCTCTTCCATTCCGCAATTCATTCTTCCATTCATCATCTTTCAGTTACATTTTCTAAACATTTTGATTTCGCCCATTTTAGAACGCCGGTGAAGTATCTTCATGTGTATCCAAACTTCCCTCCCTATACTGCGTCAGTCCAGACACGGGCGACAGCGAGCTTCACAGCTCCACCTAGCCACCGCGATCCCATCGGCTATACGGAGTATAGCCGAGGTATACAACATTAGTCCTAGGTGGAGCTGCTCTGCTTGTTCCTATCTATGACAGCCGTGGCTAGACTGACACAGTATTTTAAAAAATTTGTTCTACTTTTCCCCACCAATATTTCGCAGACCGTTTTTTCGGTGACCCGCATTCCCAACTCCTGCTCCAAATCGTACCTCTGTTTGGAGAATGCGGGACACCGAAACAATATGTGCTGCACTGTCTGGTCCACGTCGGGCTCGCAGAAGCACGATGGGTTATCCGTGCACTTGAATCTGTGCAAGTACGCGGAGAACCCACCATGCCCCGAGAGGACCTGCGTAGTGATGTTCGACGACACTATTTTGCCCACGATGCCGTACGCCGCCGCCGCACTCGGGAAGAACAGTTTCGTTGTCGAAGCTATTGTTCCCGATTTGTATCACCTGTCCCATTCGTCAATGGTCCCCTTGCGGATCATACCTTTGACGGATGAGACAGGGTCGTAGTCTGGCCGCCTCCGCAACCCCAGTGCGGCGCTCCTGGCGAGTTCATCGGCACGTTCGTTCCCCTCCAACACCGCGTGTGCCTTGATAAGTATACACATTGTGTACTAGTTTAAAGTTAAACTTTAAACTAGTAATGTCTCACAAAATAATAGAACGAACATGTCGGACAGTGAACAATGGCACGTTGTCTTCTACTCATCATTACCCTGTTTCCTAATCCATTAGGAAACCTAAACCTAAGGATTTGGCGAAGATACTAATATTTACCACGTATGTTCAACTTGAAAACCATACCTGTCTTAGGTAAGGTCAAACGTCTTTCGAAATATAATTTCTTGAAGGTGCTGGTTTCCTCACCACATTCTTCCTTCACTCCGAGCTAAAGACACCACAGGTACAGGAACCCGAAAACACTAATTTAGTGGTACATGAGAGGATTCGAACCACGAAATGCGTGTTTTGTGTACGTACAAATAGCAACCCTCTAGAAAGCCGTTATTTGGCTGCGGTTTTTTGTGAGGTGGAGGTACTTCCCCAGACGGACTGCTTTGATGCGCCCTACCTATCTTAAAACATCCAGACCAAGACAAACATACATGTTCATGCACCCAAATGTTTGCCTTGTGTGGGAATCGAACCCACGAGCACTGGTGTCAAAGTCGCGTCATTCACGCCTGTGCCACCGAGCTCGTCAACAAGTTATTCACACGTCCTTATTCATTGACATCTTACTTCTTACCCAGCCGTAGACCATGCATTAACTACAAACAAGAGACTATACTAATTACACAGATACGTGTACGTATACGTGTATGAGGCGCATAAAACCCCGCAAGAGGTCTATAAGTCCCGCTTTGAAGCGATCCCGCGCGCGGCTTACGTTTGTAATCCCTCACAGGTCATTCGCATCACCTGCGTCCGGATTTGGTTTTTATTCAATGTCATACGCTGTTTGTACGCTTGAAAAGGAACAGTTTTATGACCTCTGAGATATTTTGTAAATATTTTTAGTAGTTCATTTCATTGTACTTTACTGACATAAATGGGTAGGAAAGTTATTATAATTATGATATAAGCGAGCGTATTGTTCTTTGTAATATTTATTTATAAATCAGGACCATTATTGCACATATAGTAAATAAGTAAACAGTAGTTAATTCCGTATAATGAGTATGTACTCTATAAAATAAACTAAAACTACAGCAAAAGTAACAAAAAATATACTCTATATATAAAATTGTAGTGGGGTGGGAGAAAGTTTTACGTACAACCTCAAAATTTTTAATCTGTAACTTAGACAGCAGTAGTCCCTTTTTAGGGTTCCGTACCCAAAGGGTAAAACGGAACCCTATTACTGAGGCTCCGCTGTCCGTCCGTCCGTCCGTCCGTCTGTCACCAGGCTGTATCTCATGAACCGTGATAGGTAGACAGTTGAAATTTTCACAGATGATGTATTTCTAATGCCGCTATAACAACAAATACTAAAAAATAGAATAAAATAAATATTTAAGGGGGCTCCCATACAACAAACGTGATTTTTTTTGCCGTTTTTAGGGTTCCGTACCCAAAGGGTAAAACGGAACCCTATTACTGAGGCTCCGCTGTCCGTCCGTCCGTCCGTCCGTCCGTCCGTCTGTCACCAGGCTGTATCTCATGAACCGTGATAGTTAGACAGTTGAAATTTTCACAGATGATGTATTTCTGTTGCCGCTATAACAACAAATACTAAAAAATAGAATAAATTAAATATTTAAGGGGGCTCCCATACAACAAACGTGATTTTATTGCCTTTTTTATAGATAATGGTACGGAACCCTTCGTGCGCGAGTCCCACTCGCACTTGACCGATTTTTATAGATAATGGTACGGAACCCTTCGTGCGCGAGTCCGACTCGCACTTGGCCGATTTTTATCCTTCGGTCATGGAACCCTGAATACGAATATTAGATTTGGGTAGATAAAATGGCGAATCAATCTGCTAGAATTGAAGACAATACATGTGCCAAAATACAAAAATCTCGGCATGCATTTTTAATAAATCAATTTTGGCCAGTCACCGTTTTGCCTGTTTGCTGTTTCACAAATCATTTTTGACAGATGTCACGCTATCGCCGCGAATTCGTCTCCCGCGTTTTTGACAGCTCACTGCAGCTGCCATGCTGGACGACCATTGATGCCTGGAGCGCTTTAAAAACATTTTTCATTGAGTGTAATTGTAAGATTAAATTAAAACTAATGAATATTTGATACTAGCTGCTGCCCTCGGTATCACCTGTATGGAGTGTGAATAGAACATCTGTTTGGCTTTGATGTGACGCGTGCACAACGGACGCCCAGGCAAATACACACTAATATTTAAAAAAAATCTATTTTGGTCTTTGTACAACCTGGGCGTAAAATTTGGCAAAGGTAGTGATTTTGACATGATGCGGCTACCATCAATCAGACTTCCACAACCCCGCGGTAAAGGTAGACATTTTTTAGATCACACTTCTTTGATATATAATTTTTAGTCGTGCCGGTTTTCTCATTTCCTTCACAGTATGTGATAATTACATATATGAACATAAATACGAAAATGTGTATTACAACAAGGATACAATTCACGTGTTGTAAACTACCTACCGTAGCCTATGAATGCTTGCAACAATGTCTAATCTTTAATAAAATTTATTACATATTTGTTATAGTTAAATTATTGAACCCACATGAAAATCTCTTTATATCGACAAAAGAAAGATAAAAGCTTGAGGGTTATTTACCTCAAACAAAACTTTTAGTCTATGGGGTATGATTCCATACACTGACCCTAAAGTGCTGTTTGGCTTAATGGAAAGCAGCAGGAAAGAATTAGAGTCCAGGCAGGTCAAGACTTCCTCACCACGACCAAATTGGTCGTGTTTTTGAGAAGTATCAGGAGCTCTAGAGACTGATAAGTGTACATGAAAACAGATGTGAATGAATGAAGAACCTATTACGGGAGAGGTTCCTTGATGAATTTTTTTTTTTAGAAGTAACTAGTATCCGTCCCGGCTTCGCACGGGTGATTCGATCGCTATCAAACTTCACAGGATCACCCGATAGGCTAATCTGAAGATTCTCTGAAAATTTAATCAAAATCGATCCAGCCGTTTTCAAGTCTATAAAGGACATACATAAATACAGTTATTTAGCTGTTAGACTCCCAAATCCTACTAATATTATAAATGTGAATGTCAGTTTGTTTGTTACACTTTCACGCGAAAACTACTGAACCGATCATCATGAAACTTTGTTCACATATTCTTGGAGGTATCAGAAGTAAAATAGGATACTTTTTATTAAAAAAAAAATACTTTTTATCAATGGGAGCGAAGCCGCGGGTAAAAGCTAGTCCTACTAACATTATAAATGTGAATGTCCGTTTGTTTGTTACGCTTTCACGCGAAAACTACTGAACCGATTATCATGAAACTTTGTACACGTATTCTTGGAGGTATCAGAAGTAAAATAGGATACTTTTTATTAAAAAAAAATACTTTTTATCAATGCGAGCGAAGCCTCGGGCAAAAGCAAGTAATAAATAAATGAAAAATAATAAAATTGAAGTGATTAAAAAGGGTATTTCAGGTCACACTACTTTTCAGGTCATCAAATGTTATGTAAGTATGTATAATGCGATAATCTTTATTATAGTAAGTCAGATCACGTTTCATCTACCTGACCTCACTGACCATGTTTGGACGTTAGCATTATATAAGACTGGATCTTAGGTGTTTTATTGAGAAAATCTTCACGTAGATAATTTCCGTGTTAGTGTGTCAACACTTAACATTCAGGTATTCTTTACGAATAGCGTTTTTTTTTGTTAATTTAAACTTGTTTATGGTGCACTCGGCTTCGCGGATATATGTTGTCTGTGCCCCAGTGTTAGAGTGGAATTATCATATTGCAGATAATTTCACAATTAACTTTGCTTTACGTAAGAAGAGGCGTTTTTCTATAAATGAATACTACTATCCAATTATTAATAGTTTTATTGTGATCTCGATTTGCTTTGAAGTTGCAAAATGATATCTTCACACACGTGGTAACAAACAATTTAAAATCGAGTGTAACATTCATGCTTACAATCGAAGCGTTCATTCTAACGAAAACAATAGAATAGCGATAAACGGCTTTACTATAAAAAGTATTGCACGCACATTATCAATTACCCGTGTTTTGTGAATGAATTAATGGTGTAGTGAACGAAAGGAGTGAATTGTAAGTGGGCATTCATTTTTGCGGGGGCGTCAAGGTCGCGTCTTATTGAATGACGTAAGGACATCAGAGCAATGGAATAGATAATCGTGGATAAAATGAGTGTTGTAAGTTGAAAGCATTTGATTCAGATTCATTACATCTGTGTATTTGCTAATATATATTTTTTATACAACATCGGGAGGCATACAAAATTACGTCCCACCTGACGTAAAGCGGTTACCGCAGCCTATGAACATGTGCGATGTTAACTCTGCTGCTAATACAGCAATTCCTTAGAAGCTTACTAGTGATCGAACTCACTCGCAGGAATACAAGTCTCCTGGGAGTTGTTATTAGACTCCGGTTATCTGTGAGGTTTAAGCACTTCCCCAGTTCAAAGTTAGAGAGAAGACAAACAGACATATTTATGCACAGAAATGTTTGTCCTGTGTGAGAATCGAACCTACGTTGGTGTCAAAGTAGCGTTACATCACAGCGCCACCGAGATCGGCAATTGATTACGAGTATTATAAAACGGCGAGTTTCAGGTCCGAGTGTTTTATATGCACACACTAACAATCTTATGATCTGTCCCCTGGTAGGCAGTTACCGTACAATATATCAGAGGCATCACTCGCACGCAGCCGCGTATGTAAAAATCTCTTCACACCAATTGTCAAGATCTTATAATAGAGAAGTGAAGATTTTATAAGAGAGGTAAGGCGTATCAGTGCATTTCAACTGGGGAAGTACCTCCACCTCACAGAAAACGTCACAGATGCACTACCCACCTACCGCCACCAGCCAAATAATAATTCCCTGGAAGGTTGTTGCGTTGCAGCGAGTGAGTGGAGTTATCAGTGGTCGTTGCATTGGCAGCAGGGGTGGCAACGCGCGAGCTAAACATTCTCTATCAAAAGCGTTCCTAGGCTACGGTAACCACAACTGGTGAGCCCTATGCTTAAATGGCTCCCGACTTTGTATAATCTACGAATTTGATCTTCCTTTAACATCAATCAATCATCAACATCAATCAATGTGTACCGTTTGTAATGAGGTGTTTAATTGAAACGACTGTCTTCAATGAAGGCTCGTATAATACTCTTTTAAATATTATAAGTACAATACATTATTACATAGGTATAGATACACCTTATAGCTACATACATCAAAGTTTGTAAATTTAACATATGCGCGTACAAATTCCATCTTATTGAATATATGTACATGTATTCCATGCACCAAAAAGCTATCACGAAATAGCTCACCTATTCCGCCATTTCCATTACCTTTTGATTAACGTTATTACTAGGCAACCTTTTAGCTAGGGATGCACATTTCAAGTGCGCTCTATCTACGTCATTATCATATTATAATTTGGCGGGAACTGGGCGTACGGCGGGCGTAATTTCATATTAAACGCCCCCTGACGTGTGACGTTTCTGCATTGCGCGTACATTACTGTTATTAATGCTGAAGAATTACTATCCAGGGCTTACTATTGCAAGGCCGGTCTTAGTGAAAGTTTGTGCTTCCCTAGTGTATTGGCAAGATCTGTTAAAAGTTATTTTCATATAACTTCTGAAACTTTCTGAAAATAGAACATATTTTTTAAAACTCGGCCAAGTGTAAGTCGGCACGCACAGTGTAGGGTTCCGTATTTGCTTCGCTTTGCATTCTTGCGAAAAAATTAGATACATGCCTAAAATTAGGTGGGAAATTCCACTACTTGGCAATCAAATTAGAAACTAGGAAGCAAAAAGCTTAGTGCAGATAAGTGCAACGTCATATGCTATGACATTTGTAAGTTTTCATAAAAGAAAATACATTTTATAAGTTAGTCGACTTTTACTCGATAGTTTTCCTTTAAAATTCACTATATGGACTACTACTATGATTTTTTTTACATTTCCAAATACAACAGTTTCGCTGGCATGGGGTTGCAGTCCCCCCCGGACTGCAATTTTATGGTAAAAGGACGTACTTCCTCTGTCGGACTTCTTCGATGTACCATACCTCTTTACGCTAGGGCGCTATATGTTAAGGATTCACCACGTGCAGGTGAGGTAAGGTGTGACTTTAGATATGATAGTGAGCCATTGCCATTTCAGTAATATTCACTTACACTACTGACAATTATATTTAGCTTCAATCTTCAAGGTATTTTCTCCAGTTGCGTGTTTCTGAATAAATATCACTGCAATCCGTATCTCCCTTACGCAAGAACCTAGGGAACATTAGGGGAAGGCGAGATTGCCTTTGACGCTGAAGGTGAGGTACCTACATAATGCCAGTAAATATATGAAGCAGTATATCAACTAACTCTTTTTAGGGTTCCGTACCCAAAGGGTAAAACGGAACCCTATTACTGAGGCTCCGCTGTCCGTCCGTCCGTCCGTCCGTCCGTGTGTCACCAGGCTTGCTCGATATTGATAACGGCAACAGGTAGACGCTTGAAATATTGACAGAATATTTAGTTATATATTCACTTTAAGAATAAATAATTAAATTAAAATAAAACAAATATTTAAGGGGGGCTCCCATACAACAAACGTGATTTTTTTTGCCGTTTTTATAGATAATGGTACGGAACCCTTCGTGCGCGAGTCCGACTCGCACTTGGCCGATTTTTTTTAAACTACTCCCGATGCCTGCGACGTTACTTTTCAAAATCGACGTGTTATATCGAATGTACGAGTAACTCTACTTATTTCGATTTTTACGACCGAGTTTATGATTAAACTTGTATATAATCGTATAATGTCGTGTAACAATTTTGAATATGCTTTGGAAGGTAATTTGATCTAAGCTAATTTGTGTGCTTGCGCCATCAATTAATTCATTTAAAATATTTTCATTAACCCTTGTATATTATTTGTAGCATGTTATTCAAAGCGCCTAAGGTTGCCTTTTAGAGAAACGAAATATCACCCATGGCAACGATGGCATGCTTCTATTAACGGTAATGGGTGGGTGCCAGCCGGTGTTAGTTAGCTTGATCTAATTGCTGGCGAAAGTGTATAAAGTAGTTTATATCAAATTCCTGTAATTGGCTGATATATTTGGCTCCAGATTATCTAACCATCAAATCAGTGTGAAATATGGCATTAGGAACATTCTACGTCAACACGTTTGACGTAGCCTGCGTAATTTCAGCAGATGAGTGGCTTAGTCTATGAACTTCCTTCCACCCATGAGTTATTTCAATGTTCCTTAGCTAGTATAGGTAACTCGATATTAAACTTGTACAGTTGACAGGTGACGGCAATGCGGAACTGCACTTTGCTTCACTTTTGATATGTAATTACTGCAACATGTTTACCAGCGGGGTGTAAGTTTCTTACTTTCGTATTTAGACCAACTTTATCGATAGCTAAAGCTGACCTCGTGTGCTCATAGTCAGGATAGACTATGAGCACACGAGGTCAGCTTTAGCTGATTAACAAACAAGTCTTTAGTAAAAAAGGTGAAGGTTTCAGGGTCGGCAACGCAAGAGTGACATCTCTGGTGTTGTAAATACCCATAGGCTACGGTAACTGCTTACCATCAGGCAGGCTGTACGCTTGTTGGCACCTTAGGGGTATAAAAAAAGGCATCAGCCATTGATCTATACATACTACTTAGCAGGCCATCCGTCCATTTGTTACCTAGGTACGAGTAGCTTGTGACACAAGCGTAGGTAATTAAATGAAAATAGACCGGCAACGCGTGGTTTTTCAGACTGATATAAAATGTTTTCAAGGCTAAATTCCTAAACGAATCGTCATAAACTGTAGTCTAGACGTATATAATATAGTATAGTCTGTGGGTTTCTCTTCTACTACCTTTATGCATTTAAGTTCTCGCAAAAAACTGTCCGTGGTGCTCTTTACTCCCTAGATATTCATAAGTTGGCATCCATTCATTGTGATGAAGATGTGGGTCCCGAAGTTAGATTCAATGTTAATGCGCCTCATTTTGAACTTCTATTTCCTTAGCGACTCCTCAATTCATGGAAGTATGTTTTAGTACCAAGACTGGAAACGGCCTTCTCTGATTCGTGCAATTATAAGCTTATTGCAATTACTTCTTGGCCGTGCGGGTTCCCTCACGATGGTTTCCATTACCGTCGAACAAGAGTCAAACAAATATGTATCATAAATGCGACAACACGAATTTAGTGATACACACCCATACCTGAGGATCCTAAGGAGGGACCAGTCAGACCAGGACTGGTTCGATCCACTAGGCTATCGCTGCTCTTATTGTGCACAATTACCTTTACCCTCTCTTCGTTACCATTACACATCTATCATCATCATCGAGATGCAGCTTGTGTGCATCTATTTAAAACAGTGACAAGTACCGACCGATGTCAAGTGTGTCCACCCCCCCACTTCAACAAATATATTAGAAACATGATAAACTAACAATTGCTAGATTACTTCGAAGATCGCCAATATGTAAATGGCTGCACATATGATCTACGCGTACGATCAGCGCGTGGGCAACATATCACGTTTTTGAGCTTTTTCTTTCGCGTGTGGTGAAATTGTCAAATCAACTTCCCTCAACGATATTCTCGAACGAATACTTTCAAAAAATAATCTGTTTCCCTTAAAAGCTCCGGTAGTCTCTGTCTCTGCTCTGACGACCGCAGCAGCCGAGGCAGAGACTACCGGAGCAGCCATGACAGCGTCGGCATGTTGCACGTACTAACAGTAGTGGGTGGGTGCCGGCCGGCGCTAGGCCGCATGAACTAATTGGTGGCGGAAGCACACAAAGCAGGTTAGATCAAATTGCATATTAGGTTTTTCTTTTACAGTTACTGAGTTTACGTATGTGGAGAATATTAATTACTAATTACATAGCTCTGATAAAAATTTTAAGTGTTATTTTATACTCCCTGAAACTTCCACTGAACTAAACCACTCATCTTGACTTTCCAGCAACATATACATACACATACGCAGATGTGCTCGAAATAATTTCATCAAAATATTTTTCTTTTTTATGATTAAATTAAATTCACTGATGCCTCTGACATTTACGAACAATCTATGGTAACCGCGGAACGTGTAAATATCAAATAACCTGATATACCGTACTTATAGAATAACTCCTCGGAAGACACAAAGGGAGGCTTCCTAAAAAAGCGTAAGCTTTCTTGTGTTTCTTCTCTATATGAAAAACACCATAGTACAATATTATTTTATATATTAGAATAAAATATCTAAATACATATTGTTAGCAAACATATAAATGCCACATATCACAATTTCATTATATTGTGCATTCATTTATTTTATTAAATTAGGAAACGATTTTGAGTTATAAGGCCCGGTACGGAAATTTTGTGAGGACTAAAATTAAGTGAACACGTTACGCTCGTTTCCAAACACTTTTCTCTACTGTTAATAAAAATAAAAAATCGGCCAAGTGCGAGTCGGACTCGCGCACGGAGGGTTCCGTACGATTATCTATAAAAACGGCAAAAAAAATTACTTTTGTTGTATGGGAGCCCCCTTAAATATTTATTTTATTCTATTTTTTAGTATTTGTTGTTATAGCGGCAACAGAAATACATCATCTGTGAAAATTTCAACTGTCTAACTATCACGGTTCACGAGATACAGCCTGGTGACAGACGGACGGACGGACGGACGGACGGACGGACGGACGGACGGACGGACGGACAGCGGAGCCTCAGTAATAGGGTTCCGTTTTACCCTTTGGGTACGGAACCCTAAAAAGAGACAAAATCGGTTGAAAAACAGAGGAGCAAAATCTACCGAATTGTTTGATATTTGCTAGTTTATATAGAAATACAAGATCTGATCCACGAAGCATTATGCGGTACCTAAGTTTTGATTTCACCACGGGTTGGTTTGGTTGCGGGTTGGCTACGATGGCCATTCTTATTTTCCCAAATATGTTGTCAGCAACAATCCAATAAACTCATTTTAAAACTGATTCCACATTCTGCGTACAATAGAACAAATATATAATAAAAATCCTCAAAGCCAACAAACAGTGAATGTAAACTTTACCAAATGCAAGGACTAATCCAGAACCTTGTTAGAAGTCTGTAAAATTAATCTAGTGATTCTACAAGCAAATTCTTCTTCTTATTTGAGCTATGGTCAGAGTGTAATCTTAAAGATATTTCGTAGACGCATACCTACTTGTTGCTCGAAACTTAAAAACAAAATATAAAGTAATTTATTGTAACTTATTTATATGAATGTAGATGATTTAAACCTTTTCGGTTGAAAGGTGGTACCTGTATCTCAGCACTGGGATGCCTCTATGTTTTTCTTGCATCAAAACAGTATTATAACCATACGAGATAAAGACACGTTGCGTGATCATAATTTAGGGCCTAAATTTAGCTGCTATGACACAAATTCATATTAAAAATCGTAATTTACGCGAGAGCAAGACACCAAATTTTAGAATTCGTCACATCGGAATTTGATCGTCATGCCTGAATACTTTTCGATATGCTAAGTTGAAGCATAAAGATACGTTGAAGCGTAAATTCAGTCGCCGGTTTTCGGCTACATAGGTAATATGTTTGACGTTGAGCGTCTACCGGTTGTCGCTTAAATTCGAAGTGTGTGTCGGTACTCCTTTAAATCGGTTATGAGCTCTTAGCATACTGGAATCGCTGCAGAGGCACGCAAGAAGTATATTTCTGGCTTGTGAATACACCGTAAATCATAACACACAACCGTAGCTATGTACTGTTATGCTGGTAGTTCTCAATGACAATTAAACCATGCTCTAGGAGTCGAGGTCTCTGGTAGCTCGCTATAGCTATTGAGGGATTTTTTCTCAGTTGTAAATGCCACCGCTGTGAAAATGGGCTATTTGCAGTTTGCAGTTAAGCCTTTGGTGCCAAAAAGAAAACTGATTTACTGAATAATCTATTTACCTTCAACTCCAATTTGAACTCTGGCCATCGGCAGGGAATTCACTTTCACTGGAAAAACAATGGTCGCGTACAATACGGTTCGAGTTAAGTTTTCCTATGAGAATAATTCAATTGTTTAATGAACTCGCTGCCAATATTTTTCCTTGGAAATACGGCATGGGAATTTTCAAAAAAGAAAATAAATTTACGTGGTTGGCAATGCACAAATGTTGCGCCTGGTATAATAATTGTTCATATGTTTAAGGTAACTACTACTACTACCATTATGCGGATTGGTATATATGCATCAGTGATGCTGATGAGGTATAGTGGTTTAAAAACTACTTGTTACTTCCACTGCCGTCGCCCGCGGTTTCGTTCACCTAGAATCTGATCCTAAACTACTTCTGTATGCACAGAAAGAGATAGAGTTATTTGAGTATAGATACTATACAGTTTTATAGTATTATTTATAAATCTTTTTAACTCATTTCATATTCACAGTCTTCAAGTTCTTATACTATTGTATTATTTAGTTTAAACTAAACAATACATTGTATCTAAGCATTAGTTCCATAAAAGTTTCATTCTTTGTTTAGATTTTTTAAGACATCAATCTGACAAATAACCACATGATATGTCTGCACGTTACCTAATCTAAAAAATCATCTTCAACCCTTTTTAGTAGCCCCTCATGCTGTTTCTTGCGAAAATCTATGTCGTACATGTGTATATTTTTAAAGCGGTTGAAACGTATTTAATTTTATAGCTCTTGAAACTTTATTTACATAATGATGTCAGAACCAGGAACACGTAGTTTTAATTGTTCCATTATACAACAATTCCGATGAGCGTTTTCGTTCGTTCATTCGTTCAGTAAGCTCCACTTGAATTTTTCTTCGCCATCTTAATTTGTACGTGACTCCGAGAGTTAATTAGTGCAATTACGAGATCCAGTCGGTTTTTTGTGCCGGTTATACGTATTCAGGGGTAGCCATTGTGGAAAATTAAATTAACTTTAAAATAGTTAGGCCTTAGGGTTGTGAAATAAAAGACAATTGAAGATGGCATCGATGTTGATATATTTTTTTATTTGTTTTGTCGATAACTCTGTTAATAAAACAGAGCTTATCATTTACTTGTTTATGGGTTACCGATATGATAAGTTGCTAGAATAAAAATTGTATACATTTTTATGTAGATGGTTTATTACAATAATAACATACTAAAATAATATTCCATGTTTGTCGAACTAGATGAGGGAAATGATATACTGGCTGGCTGCATTCTTACGTAGAAAGCGCCTTGTATGTATAGAGCTTTTTAAAATAGAGCTATTGTAGGCAGATTGACGTACTCTATCTAATTTTAACATATGCCACTAGTTATATACAATTTTCGAAAATCTGTTTAGAAAGACGGCTATATGCAGCATGTGATCGCACATAATATGTACGCACACATACACAGAACCTATGGACGGTGATGCAATTAGTATTTCAAACGCAAAATTTATGTCACACAATTTTTTATGTATTAAATAATGACTTTAATTAATAAAAAAAAAAAAATAAGAAATTACTTGTCTAATTGTTAATCGTATCGCGTATATAAATGTATATACAATAAAACAGGGTATCCACGCGTTGGATCCATATCCCCGCATACGCCTATCAAATGACCGGAGTTAGCACCTATGAATTTTGAAAAAGAATGCCTAATGAAATAAACAAAAATAATACCGGCTTATTCCGAGTCGCAATATTGCCAAGCCTATCAATTTAAATAATCTACAATTTTATTGGTAATATTTTCACTAGATACTTATTATATACTATATATTATATTATATATTATAGGTACGATTTGACGTTTTTTGAAGTCAGTCCTGTGTCTCTTTTTAAATTTATTAATAGTGCTAATTTCACGCATTTCCTACTGTTATGAAAAGGATTAAGTAGTAATCAAAATACCCTCGCTAGTGCGAAAAGTAAAAAAAAAGACAAGTCTGTTACTCGTTTTTAGGGTTCCGTACCCCGTACGTAAGGGTAAAACGGACCCTATTACTGAGACTCCACTGTCCGTCCGTCCGTCTATCACCAGGCTGTATCTCATGAACCGTGATAGTTAGACAGTTGAAATTGTCACAAATGATGTATTTCTGTTGCCGCTATAACAACAAATACTAAAAAGTAGAATAAAATTTATATTTAAGGGGGCTCCCATACAACAAACGTGATTTTTTTGCTCGTTTTTGCTCGATATTGATAACAGCAATAGGTAGATGCTTGAAATATTCACAGAATATTTAGTTATATATTCACTTTAAAAATAAATCATTATTTTAAAATAAAACAAATATTTACGGGGGGCTCCCATACAACAATCGTGATTTTTTGCCGTTTTATAGATAATGGTACGGAACCCTTTGTGCACGAATCGGACTCGCACTTGGCTGGTTTTTTTATTTTTCTTTTTCGTTATATCAAATAGATTTTGTTATATGAGATTTTGTTATATATCTTGATGTAAGGAAAAAGTTTAAACTTTTTTCATAATATAAGGAGCTTCGCTCACAAAGCCTGGAATAAAACGGGGGTTAATACCCTTTTAAATATCACAAAACAAACAGTCGCGTGCAAGTTTGCAATTATGGCAACCCTCAGGAGTTTGACGTATTACGGTTAATTTTCTGGCATTTAAGTATCGCACCGGCCCACATATTATGCATTCCTAAGATTACTAAAACCTAATTGTACTAAAACATTTGTAATTTATATGTGGCGGAAGAATTGCGGTTTTTATAGCATGTATGTACTATTAAAGTTATTGTACATTTGTACGTTATCTAAATATTTGTGATAAGTGAGCAATGTAAGTAAAGAATTTGGGGAGACAATAAATAGTAAAGCACGAGTTTATACTCTGTTATTGGAAATGTATGTGTATTTGTTTATACCATTAAGGTGGCAATAAAGCATACGGCCTGCCTGATGTTAAACAGTCACCGTAGCCTATGGACATTTGCAACACCAGGGGTGTCACTCATGCGTTGCCGACCCTAAAATCAAACAGGCATGTTACATAAACCAAGCTTATAAGTTTGAGCGATACTCAAACGGTTTCAGAAAGGTTTTGGCGGAATGAACGCCATATCGGGGGTCACCCAGTATACTACTGCTAGCAATAGGTTCGTCGATAGTTGTAAACAGGCCTTTAGAAGGTCACCAACGCGCTCGTGATATCCTGACGTTGCAATTCTTCATAACTGCTTTTTATCAGACTAGCCGCATATCTGTTAATCAACATAGTCGTATAAATTCGCGGCCAATACTTTGGGTCAGGGTTCCGTACTACCACATATTATTAACATTAATTCTTAGGTGAATAACAGATGGTATAAATCACGTAATTTGACCTTAATAGCCAAATTTTATAACTAGAGTATTTTTATGTCTATGTTGGTCATAATTATTAGAATTATTTTTATTTGCTCCTCGTGTCCCACTTTTACGATAATAAACACTTAATAGTTGAGATACATTCACTGGGAATATTGATCAATATTAGACCATCCATATATAGATAAGTACTCTATTGTACAATATTTCGCATGTGAGGTTGGTTGTAAGAGATCTGCGTTCTTATAAAAGTACACATATAGTGGCACCCATTTATAGAACTACGTATTTCTTTTATTTTATCTTTTGTAATGATGCACGTAACTCAGTCGCAGATGTGTGTGTGCAATCAATGAATTACTCATTGATTGCACACACGCATCTGCGATTACATTATATCCCACTTCCGCTATTAATTATTTAAGTTAATAACTAACGTTTTTATGACATTTAGATATTACAGCACTTAATTAATTAAACTTTCATTTAAAAAAAGGGCCTGCGGTGTCATATAAGTATCTTATTAGGTACGCAAGGCCTCTTTTTATGCGGTCGAAATACTTTTTTTTTACGATGAGCTAATTAACTTTTCTTTTGTTTCAGGTATATGTCTACTTTAATCACCGTCGATGAAAATGAGTCACCGTTGAATTTATTACAGATATGTACTGAAAGCTACAGGATACAGACGTGATTCTAGTTAATGTTTCATTGGGTTTTCCAGTATCATCTTATGAAGACCTTCATGTGTGATTATTGCTTAAAACTTAATAGAAAACGATACCTCTCACAGCCACCTAAAATAAAACTGGTCGATGGCCGAAGTAGCATATGTAAAGGTTTAAATGAAACAGTGTACCAATGTGATATGCCTTAGCCAGCATACGAATGGAAATTCTAGGAAAGGTATACTCAGTCAGTCCTAAACACCTCACTTAAATACATAGTCTTGTCTTAGTCGGGTAGAGGAAAGTGAATAATGGATATGAGAGTACATAAAATATCAGGAAACGATTTACGATAGGACGTACCTCTGGTGATAATCAGAATGGTTTGCTTAGGCTTAGTAAAATTCCGTTGATTATGTAATCTATATTTCTTGTAATGTCTTCTATAATATCAACGGTGCATAAACCGTTGAATTATTATATACTAGGTATATTTATCTTGGCCTGGGCGTTCTTTAGTTTGTCACTATATGTTAATAAAAAAATGTTTCTCTATTATATACTGCAATCGACTTACACTTTGACTGTACCTATTTCGTTGTAGCAGTGATAATTTTAATAGTACCTTGGTAGGTACTATTATAATATACGGTTTACAATGTATATATAAATATAAATAGACCGTAAGTGTTGCTTAAATATGTATTGTGCATTATGTATACTGTTAATAGGATGCCGCTGTGATTTTCTATTTAAAATTAAGATAGAAAATGAACATAAAAAAGCCTCGTTCCTTTCAATATTTTCCTTGTGAATATGGATTATGTTTTAATCAAATAATTTTAAGGAAAGAAGTTATTTATTTCATTTTAATATAAAAATCAGGAATATACTAATGAGTAAATCTATTAGTGATTAAAGAATTGATTCCCTCAAGGCTACATCCGTTTACTTGTTTTTCTTAACATTTATAATTCATAGTGTTTTAAAAATATTAATAAGAAAAAATCTAATATATAAATATAGATACTTAAACATCTTATAAATAAGAGGATGTTTTATGTTCAAATTAAAATTTTGTAGGACAACTGAAAATGTTGCGTAGTTCTTGATCACATATCTATTACTATGGATATATGAATTAAACTTTAATACTTATTGTCCATTTCCGCGTAATATCTTTATTCGTTTCAAAAACAAAGCAGATTCACTGACCAACTGTAAAGATGTTGCAAGGATATAAATCTATAAGAGTTTGAGGTACAAACTAAGGTAACAAACAAGCGTACGGTAGGTTAATGATATGTAGTTATCGCTGCCTATGGACACTTTTTTAAATAAAATGTAAGGTAACATATGGGTATACGGTAAAAGTTGGTAATGCACTTGCAACACCAGGTGCAGTGCAAGTTCTTTTTGTTCAGTACAGTAAGTTTTTTGCACATCAGTTTCGTTTTCTCGTCATAGATGCGAAAATTTGCATCTGAACATAAAGTGTATTTTTAATTTAAATTAAATGAAATTCTAATTTCGGTTTACTAAAGTTGGCGAATACGTGCCTATTTTCCTCATTCAATTAGCAACCGCTTTCGTTAAAAAAAAAACTCGACTAAAAATATGTCTTATATTCCTAAGATTCACACTATGTCGGTATTTTATAGGTACATTATAAACGAAATGTTATATTTGTCTCTCTTTGAAACTCCGATAAGGTTACTTTAGCCAGACAAAGGAGTTAGAACGTGACTAAAAAAGCTAACAAAATATAATATATCCATTTGTAAGAGACATGACAACCATCTTAAACGTAAGGCGCTATACTCTAATGAGTAATTAACGCTAACGTCTCCAGAAATAAATTACTTAAAATTTAACTCGTAAACTTGAACGTATGTATCGTCAGAGATAAAACGTCTAACCGTTTATTGGCTTTATTATGCTTATGCCTTACTCCTGAAAGCGGCAAAAACCGACGTTTACCCCTTCGGATGCTAACGCTATCTACCATAAAAACTTATACGACACAATGGCGTTAAAGCAATATGTACCGTAGGGGATGTACTTTAGAGGTGCAATTTGAATGGTGGCATTATCATATTAAATATGGTGGTGGAAATGTATCCTGGTATAATTCGAAGACATCTTTGATGTACACCCTCCAGCCTGGAGCGTGAAAAGCTCTCACATAGATAAAGTGCATTTCGATATTAGAAGTTTGAAACAGTTAGAGTAACGAAACGAACTGAAATTGTTTTGTTATTACGTTCGGATATATGGGTACATACATACCGACGAGCTCGGTGGCGCAGTGGTGTTACGCTACTTTAACATCAACGCTCGTGGGTTCGATTCCCACACAAGACAAACATTTCTGTGAGCGTGATGAACATGTCTGTTTGCTTGGTCTGGGTATTTCCTATGTATAATAAGTATGTAGTTACAAAAAAAAATGTATTTACGTATGTTTATCAGTTGTCTGTACCCATAACACAAGCTTCGCATACTTTGGGGCTAGGTGGCGCTGTGCAATTTGTCCGACAATATTTATTTATTTATTTATTTATACATTGGATTCAAATGGAAAATATGCTTTCTGTAAGTTTACTTAGAAAAACTATGTTTAACAAGTATTTTTACACTACTATGGCAATCAAGCGCACGGCCTGCCTGATGTAAAGTAGTTACCGTAACCTACGGACAACAACACCAGGGGTGTCACTCATATGTTGCTGATCATGCAAAAACCTCTTCACGCCTTTCTAGAAGAACCCCATGCTGTCGTCCTTTAGAAGAACCTCGGCTGGGAGTACATTCTACAACTTGAGAGTTCTCGGAAGAAAACTTCGCTGGTACCGCACGCTACGCAACCATTGCGGCTCCAGTGTGGTGAACTCCCCGCCCTCGGCGAGCGGTGCAGTTGCAAAAAGAAGCTGTCGGCATCATATCGAACAATTCCTTAGAACACAACCCGTTGTACAATCGGTAGATCACACAAAGGGGGGCAAAATCTCGCCTTCAACTTAAGGGCGCAATACCTGTAAGCTCGGATCGCTGACGATTCTCTGAACCGAATCACAAGGTCCTAGCTGGTATCCAGGTGCGCCCGCCAAAACGGTGACTATAGTACTCCATGAGTTTAGACCGATATCGTTATAAATTTCGAAATAGATAATACAACTCGCTAAACACAATGCAGTGCTGTTCCCAACGCTTACTTATGCAAGCGAGAGCTGGGCAGAGAGAGCACGAAAGTAGGGTAAACACGGTCGAAATGCAAGCGTTGTGCAAAATTTGTGGCGTAACGCTTGTTGACCGTATTCGCAATGATGATGTTAGAAACAGAGTTGGTCTGAAAGAGAGCGAATTAAGAAAAGGCATGCTCCGTTGGTTCGAACATGTAGAAAGAATGCAGGATGAAAGAATGGTGAAGCACTATATAACGTAAAAATGGAAGAATTTAGGAGGAGTCGAGGAAGGCCTAGACTTACCTACCATGACCAAATTGGTCGTGTTCTATCAGAAGGTGATGTCAGGAGCCTTAGAAACAGGCGAGCGTGCGTGAGAAGAACAATGAATGTGAAAGAAGCGAGTGAGATATGTACGGATCAAGTCACGTGGCGCTCGGTTCTCTCTGCCTACCTCTCAAGGGATTTGGCGTGAAGTTATAGATAGATAGATATGTTACATGCACACTTTTTTGAAGTTTTGGTTTTCAATTAACATAAGAACTAACTTAAATATGTCTTACACAACTTCTTTATATATTGATCTTTTCACTTTTATTCCATCACATTGTTCAACTTATCGCGGAGCAACATAGTTCGGTTATTAGCACAAAAAATGTGTTCGGGAACACTGTTGTGGGATATTGGTTCCAGGATTTCACATCACGCAAGATATTGTATTCACCGTGCACTCTAAACTCTCATACAACCAAGTCCGAAAAAAATGAATATGAACAGTTTGAAATCTTGAATATTAAAAGAAATGAGTAATATTTCTCAACCCCACACATTAGATAAGCCCAGCTTGTTTGATACAAACATTGCCGACATACCGGCTTTACATAACAACACACAAACATAAATGAATCAATAACATACAGCAGGAATTCATTTTAACATTTGTGCAAAGTCGAATCCCTGGGGTAATCACAATATGGGAAACTAGTTCTTGAGTTGCCAGCCCTTTGGACCCTCATAGTTTACAGGTCAATTTTCTTGTTAAAACATTCTCGTAGACTCCGGGTTACGATTGTCCGAATCCATTTGTGATTGCCGAA
This sequence comes from Pyralis farinalis, assembly GCA_947507595.1. NCBI lineage: Eukaryota > Metazoa > Arthropoda > Insecta > Lepidoptera > Pyralidae > Pyralis > Pyralis farinalis. The sequence goes on along the minus strand of OX382277.1, from coordinate 13,154,328 downwards.
TAATTTCTAAACAATACACTACCTACCAAACTCGGTTACTTAATATCCACTTCAAACTTGCCAGTAGATTAATTGTATAATCAAATTCTTGTCAAATATCTGAATGGAAAATAAGTGGTTCTAGAATAACGAATAAATTATACCATTGAACAAACAACCACTAGATACCGCCAACCGAACCTAATTAAAAAAAAAACAGGTGTAAATTGTCAAACTCACACTTTTGTAATTAACAACAGATTCTCGAATATATGTAACACAAAGGTATAAATACATTCATTAAAATAAATCGATATATCCCTTTGTGTATAGTTACAACAGGAATACATTAATTAAATTTAAATCTGAATATTGTGCTCAAGTGCTTGTGTGAGTACAGATCATAATTTAATAGATGTGTGTATCTGTAAATATTCGGAATCAGATTAATTGCGAAACTTTCTATATTTAGTTTGTGTAGATATGTTTAAGATATTTTATTATTTCGTTTGTGGTATTACTATACTAAGTTGTATGTCTTCTTTCTTTAAATATTTTTAAACCTGCATATTGTCTTATGAAAATTACATAGAATGCAACATAAAAATCCTGATAATAGTTTACACTGTAACTTAAAGAGTATTTTAAATTACGGAAGTTTTAATAGCAATCCACAAGCACAGTAGCACAGTATCATTCCACAAGTAGTAGTTGTTTCTTCCCCTTTTACATTGTTGTTTGCAGCTTCGAGTATATCTCTCTACGGGCGAAGCTATCGTTATTCAAATTTTGATCTGATGTATAGCGGCCATAACCTTACAGGGCCTATAAGTTTAACTTAGACATATCCCAGCAGACCATGGAGACCAGTATTACTTAATACCGGAATACCGATTCTGCTGATAATACCAAAATACCAAAATACAGGAGACATCTTTAATCACTGGTATTGAAATAGGAAAAAACAGGTTTATGATATTTAGATCTATGAATATATAATTTTTGACCAACCCGGTGGTGAAATGGCTCGCGATGGCTTCTTTAGCACCAAGGCAATTCAATTCCGTGTTCAATTTCCGCACGAGTTTTCGATGTATTACAAATATGTATTTTACAAAAAAAAACGGTATTCATGTAGGTATATTTACCATTTTGTCTAGTACTCATAGCATAAGCTTCGCTGTTTAATTTGTTGGAAGAATATACTCGTATAAGGACTAAACTAATAAAGTGGCTATTAGTGTGAGTTGATTGTGTTATTCCCCTGAGAAATGATAAACTCAATCCTGCTTATGTTTTTTTACAATAAATATAATAATAAATCATGACTTTTATGAAACCAAAATTATATTTTGTAAGACATACATACAACTCGCTGGCCCATACTGCAAAGGAGAAAGCCGATCTCCTTGGCTCTCTTTTTGCAAACAACTCGTCCCTTGATGACTAGAGTGGAACACCACCGACCATCCCGCGGTGTGAGAGCTCTATGCCTGAAATTAATTTCTCACAAATAGCTGTCCGTAGAGCTCTTATCTCCCTGCACATTTATAAGTCGAGCGGTTCCACCCATTATGTTGAAGATGTGTACTCCGGAGTTAGCTCCGATTCTAACGCGCCTCTTTCGGTACTCATATTCGCTTGACGTGGTTCCCAGTTCATGGAAGGAGGCTTTGGTACACCCGATTCCTAAAAAGATCCTTGCTCGGATCTGTCCAACTATAGGCCTATAGCAATAACTGTCATATTTTCCAAAATCATGGAAAATATCAACAACCAGCAACTCTTAGACTATATAGATCGCCAGTTGATAAGTGATCGGCAATACCATAGGCCAGCGTGGCCAGTGGCTCCGCGCTACGCCTAGCATCGGTATTCTGGGTGTCGTCATATCGAGCGATGTATAGTTTCGCGGTCATCTGGAGAGCAAGGCTAAGTTAGCGTCCAAGAAGATTGGTGTGATCAATAGAGCTAAACAATCGTTTACACCTCAATATCGCGTTTAAAAGTTTAAGGCCCAGGTCCGGCCTCACAAGGAATTCTGTTCAGATTTTTGGGCCGGCGCGTCACAATATTTGCTTACTCCATTTGATTGCATACAACGTAGAGCAGAACGGCTGGACTCGCTTTGTACACGAAGAGACGTTACTTCTCTTTGTGTAGTATACAAATTGTATCATAGGGAGTGTTCGGAGGAGCTGTTCAACTTAATACCATCCGCTGAGGTCCACTATCGTACCACTCGCCACAAACTTACGTTTCCCCTTAACCATCTTGATGAGAGGGCAATCCAATAAAAGATAAAGAAAAAAAAAATGTTTGGCTCGGGCACTTAGACACGTCTTACATTTTTTGAAATATAATCTTATTGTATTTTATTTAATTCTCTTATTTTACTTCTTTCCTTTTTTTTAATCTACTAGCATTTCGAAAATGACCATTGGTGAAGAAGAAATGCCGAAAGAAACTTGCCAATATAGGTCTCTTATAAAATTGTCAATTAGATATCACAAAAAAAAATACATAAGCATATTGGTACAATAATAATATCAAATGGTAAAATTAAAGATTATTAAGGACAGATAGTCTGTGCTGAATTATTTCCAGACATCTTTGTCAGTTACATATTCATCAATTCTATAATAAGCCCTTCTATAGAGAGTATTTTTAATGTGCGAATACAATTTACAAGAAAAGATCTACCAGTCCTAGCAAGCCGATGTACCGGCATACATAACTTATTTCTACTTTTTAGCCTCAGCGATGTTCCCGAACAAATACAATATGGATGCGTTTAAGAAAAGAGCCTATGTTTCCCATGATGATGTCTATGGGCGGTGGTGACCACTCACCATCAGGTGACCCAAATGTTCGTTTGTCCCCCTCTACTATAAAAAAAATAATTAAAAAAAGACAGTTTAGTTAGGCACTACACAGTTATAGGCTTTTAGCCTTATTTTCTTATACTATGATTAAAAAATTACTGCGGTTTCCTCTTTTGTTTTAAACAATATCCACTCTCATAGCAAAATGGCAATGCACGATACTTCTTCTGTTATAAGCGTCCATGGGCTGAAGAAAACGCTTCACATTAGATTAGCTCTTCGGTACCCAAAACCCTATCTACTAAACCTCGATATATATCAGCTTACCATTATTGTGATGTAGATTATAGCACTCACTTAATTAGGTAGATATGCAAAGCTTGTAAACAAATGCGCGGCAAATCTACCGAGTATATTGAAATCTCGATTTCGGCTTGTGAAAATCGGATTATCCGATTATATTGTAAAGTCGCTCTGCATCTGCCTTCGCTCACTTATTATCATACCTTGTAATATCGGTACCTTTGTTCATATTTTCCCTTAGCATATGGATTAATAAAGTAAATATACGGTAAAGACGTTTGCTTCTGTTTGAGCGGAGTTGGCACAACATGTTTTTATTAGCTTCATTATTTCTGCGTATATATCGTTAATGGTTTTTGCTGCTTGCTGTATAAAGTATACGTTCTGATGTCGCTTTCGTTGACAAAATTTGTATGCCGCGTTCACATTGTCATATAGTTGTGCAGTATTATTTATTAAGCAGAATCTTGATGTAATTCTTTTTTAATGTGTATCATAATGGTAAATAAATATATAATTTGGATTTACTTGAGAGCAGGCAAATGTATTTTTTTATTTGATGAAGGTATAACGCTGCTAAAAGCTGCCGAAACTGTCGATAGTTGGTTAGTGCTGGCGAAATGGGTCGTGTGCTAAATGTTAGAGCATTTTTACCCCTTTTTTTCATTTACGATCAAAGTCATTCACTCATCCAAAAAATATAAGCTTATTTAGTATCTTTAACCTACTTAACTATGTTTTGTAATATTTATAATTTGGACTTTAAACGACTAATAGAACCTTTAACATTGCAACCATGAATAATTTTTAACAATCAAAATCATTCTCACTATTAAAAGTGCATTAATGTTTAGTATTGTCTTAGGTTTTCGCGATTGTTACACATTGAAATTAAACTATTTTTTTTTTTATATAATATTTATATATAATTTTATATATTTTATATATAATTAATCCATCCATGTCGGTAGATGTAATAATTGAATAACTAATGTAAGACAAATACCACCTTAGTCTTCCTGCGACCACGGACGCTGCAAAGCGTTCGAAACGTCAGGTTTCAACAAAATAAATAAAACACGCGATACTTCCGTTAAAAAATAGTTTAATTTCAATGTGCATTAATGTTTATTTAAACAATTAAGGTGGCATACAAGCTTACGGCTGGCTTGATGATAAGTATGTAGTTACTGTAGGCTACATAATACTATCAGTCTCAGTTGCGCATTGCCGACCCTGTTAAAACATCTTTATGGGCTTCTTGAAGTACTTCAAGTTGCAATATCTCAGTAAAATCTTGACAGTGAGTTAAGGACACTCAAAAATGTACGTCAGTCAGGATTTGTTGGGTCCGAAAGCATAGAAACAAATATTTTCTTTTACGATTTTAGATAACATGGTCTCTTACAATTCAGACACATGATTTTTTGCAATTAACTAATGAAAACCATGAATAACTCATTTTATCCGACCTCAACAGAGTAAAAAATTCGTAACTAATATTTGAGCCCACCTTAAAGTACCGTAACCGTAACATGCGGCATGAACCCCTTTTATGGTCCTGTACAAAAAAAAGATAGCAAGAAGGGTTCTTCTACGGCGCAATTGTGTTCATTCGTGCGTCTATCACACCATGTGACAAAGCGAAATATGTATTTGAAATAATATCAATTGATAAAGTTTTATGTACTTAAATATTACAGAAACTATCCAAAAAACCTGAATCCATAACTGAATTTGTTTGTAAAGGATGCGCGGTTCGCACTTGACTTTAAGGTTTGGGTTATGTTAGTTACGAGTACGGTTTGGGAAAGGATAAGAAAACTATAATCATGTTTATAACAAGTAGATAGACTAGTTAGATAGTTGTTTCATAAATTATAAAAAAAGAACAAATCTTTTATATTTCAAATGATATTTTTATTTTTTTATTATTAAAAATACGAGTACATAAATTTTTTGAAACTTAATTTTGAAGAGCTTGTGAGATTATTTATACTACACTAACATGAATTGAGGTTTTTAGATGTACACGATATTTATGATTACGAAGGTTTTTTAAGGCACATTGCTTTTCAAATTACAAATTATGCAGAGACCGAGCGCACAATTTATGTATATGTATGTATGTATATCTTCACGCCAGGTCCCTTGCGGGGTAGGCAGAGAGAACCGAGCGCCATAAGACGCGGTCCTTACACACTTCACTCGCTTCTTTCACATTCATAGCTCTTTTCATGCACGCTCGCCGGTTCCTAAGGCTCCTGACATCACCTTCTGATAAAACACGACCAATTTGGTCCAGGTAGGGGATTATTCCACTATGTTCACCTAGGTGATATCACCTGGGTGAAGGAAGTGGAATCTTTGGTGTCTTCATTTCACCTTGGAACCATATCACCTAGGTAAAATCACCCAGGTGAAATGATTCGACATAAGCGGAGTCCTTTGTTCACCTTGGAATTGATTCACCTAGGTGAACAGAAGCGACTTTTTTTATTAATCTTGTGGACTTTTATCACCCACATAAACCGTGCTAGAAACTCTCAAATTAACAGACAACTTAATATTTAACGTTAATTAGACACATAAGAAACGTACCTACACCAGTGTAAGTCATGATACATAAAAAAAATCTACAATGATTTTGTTAACTAGGATATTATGGTAATTTATATTTGGCAACACTTACTGGTGTAATATAAAAATAGTTGAGGGTAGTTTGGTTAGTATAAAACTATTTTAAAAATTTTTCGTGTTTTCTTGCTGAGTGGTAGTGATCGAGATAATGACTGAGTTTAAGATTATTAACAAGGGTCGTGGTAAAAATCTATTATACAACGGTTATGAATATTATAAGAAAAAGACATATAAATCTGGTGGTATTTGGTGGAGATGTTGTGAACAAGTAAAAAAAAAATGTCTGGGATCTGTGACTATCCAGGTACGTGTATTGAACAGCGAATCATATTTTTTATTTATTTTTTAGCGTACGATATGATTCGCAATAATACCAATTAAATAATTTATAAATTTAAATAATTAATTTATTAATTTGATCACTATGTTATTGATATGTTCCTTTCCTGTCAGATACAAGGTCATAGTTCTAATTAGAAATGCAGTTAACCACATTATTGCGTTTTTTTTTTTTTTTTTTTTATATTGGCTCAGCATAGTGGCTCTTCTTCGCCTGTTGGTAAGCGAAAAGGGGAGCCCAAATTGCAGCGGCAACTGACAAAGGACTACGGTGTCCTGTCAGTTGACGCTACCATGCTGGCCCGCAAGGTGCTTCTTCACGCTTAGTTTGAAGGATCCCATGTTGTAGGAAGGAGGAAACACATGTGCAGGCAAGGCGTTCCACTTTTTAATAGTTCGACAGAGATAGGAGTTGCCGAACTTTTTAGTACGAGAACAAATGTCCTCAACAGTGGAATGATGACATCGCAAGCCTGCACGTGTGGTTCTATGACGGAAGGGAGAGGGTGGGATAAGGGAAAATAGTTCTTCAGACTTCACGTATACTTCAGCGTAAACCTACCCAAGAATATTATGGTATTTTTTGGGGTGTAAGTGGCTCAATGTCACCTTTATAGCCAAAGCCAACCTCACCTGCCAGTGGTGCACCCTGCTGAATAAAAAACGAGGCTTCGGCGAAAGAGAGGGAGGGCACGACGATAGTCCGACTGGGGAAGTACCTCCAACTCACAGAAAACCGCAGCCAAATAGCAATTCCCTGGAGGATTGTTGTGTTCCTGCGAGTGAGTGAGGTTACCAAGTTGAAAAGTGGCGGAGTTGCTGCGTTGGCAGCGTAGATGGCAACGCGTGAGCGACATTCTTTGTGTTACGAGCGTCTATGGGTGCGATAGCCGCTTCACATCAGGCGGGCCGTACGCTTGTTTGCCACCTTAGTGGTATAAAAAAAATAAGGTATATCCCAATAAACGTACCGATACTAATTTATTGAAAATTGTGGATTTTCTTAGTGTAGGTAATTAAATTATGTTATTTAATTTTAGGATAACCGTATTACGAAAAAAATTGCTCATAACCCTGACTGCACTCAAAATTTTTCAAGAAATATAGTCAAGGAAAAAATAAATGAATGCAAGGAAAGAGTGAACAATTTAGATTGTGATTCAATACCCCATATTTAAATGTATATAATATATAATATATAAAAATTTGTAAAAATAGTTTTATACTAACCAAACTACCCTCAACTATTTTTATATTACACCAGTAAGTGTTGCCAAATATAAATTACCATAATATCCTAGTTAACAAAATCATTGTAGATTTTTTTTACGTATCATGACTTACACTGGTGTAGGTACGTTTCTTATGTGTCTAATTAACGTTAAATATTAAGTTGTCTGTTAATTTGAGAGTTTCTAGCACGGTTTATGTGGGTGATAAAAGTCCACAAGATTAATAAAAAAAGTCGCTTCTGTTCACCTAGGTGAATCAATTCCAAGGTGAACAAAGGACTCCGCTTATGTCGAATCATTTCACCTGGGTGATTTTACCTAGGTGATATGGTTCCAAGGTGAAATGAAGACACCAAAGATTCCACTTTCTTCACCCAGGTGATATCACCTAGGTGAACATAGTGGAATAATCCATGGTAGGTTAGTCTTGGTCTTCCTCGGCTCCTACATCCTTCCACTTTCGCATTGTATATCTGTTTCGTCATTCTATCATCTTGCATTCTTTCTACATGTCCGAACCAACGGAGCATGCCCTTTCTTATCTTAACACCGACACTCTCTTTCAGTCCAACTCTCTTTCGTACGTCATCATTTCGAACGCGGTCAGCAAGCGTTATGCCACAAATTTTTCGCAGTGCTCGCATCTCGACCGCATTTATTCTACTTTCATGCTCTCTCTGCCATACCCAGCTCTCACTTCCATAAGTTAGCGTTGGGATTAACACCGCGCTGTGTACAGCGAGCTGTGCCTTCTGGCTTAGATTTCGGCTGCCAAACAGTTTACCCAACGCTCCATTCACGCTATTCCCTGCAGTCACTCGTCTCTCCACATCAGCGGTGTACCTTCCATCGCTTCTAAAAGCGCTTCCAAGATATACAAACTCATCCACTTGCTCCAACACTACATCATCAACCGTAATCCTAGTGTTCGTTCTGGTTGTCTCTCTTTCAAATACCATTATTTTGGTTTTCTTCGCATTCAATTGTAAGCCTTTCTTCATACAATCGTCTTTCATTGTTGTGACTAGTGTTTGCAGTTCGGATGATGATTCTGCTATCACAATTTATTGTATCACAATTTCAAGTTGTTTAACAATTATTTTTTTTTACGGGGAAAAGATTTTGTTTTTACGGGGCTTTAGTTATTTATGTTATCTAATTGTACACTATTGTAATGTAAATTTTAATGTGAATTAACGTTTATGTTTCTGCGTTTAATATGTTGAATGTTTCCTCACAAATAGCAGAAAAGCCTCGTTTAGTTTAATTCACTTCGGAAGTATTGGCTGCTCCTTGTCTTTACAATGTTTGATGAGCTCGGTGGCGCAATGGCGCAGTAACGCTATTTTGACACTAACGCTTGTGGATTAGATTCCCACACAGGATAAACATTTGTATGTCTGTATATCTCGGTCTGGGTGTTTTCTATGTATCATAAGTATGTATTTACAAAAAAATGTATCCATTTCACAAGCTTCGCTTACTTTGGTGTTGTATGGCGCTATCTAATTTGTCCGATAATATTTATTTTATTATTATTATATATTTATAAAATTGCATATCCATCAACTTCTTTATTCCCTGTCTTAACAGTACTGTATCCACTATTATTTGCTAAAAATAATGTCATTATTTAAGGTTATTTGTTAATACCGTACACACTGGTTAGTTATTCTGATGAAACTATTAGGTAACATTCACAAAAAATTAAAGGTCATCAAATAGAATAACTAAACCGACTTAATTATTGAAGTCGACGCTTATTCTTTACACGGGTCATTTTATTTTTAATATAGTCGATCTTTTAAGTCAAAAGTTTTTATTATTCTCACATTTTCTCGTTGGAGTATTTTTTTTCCATTTCATCCTGTGCTCATCAAATAAATAATCTTATTTATACATGCCAATATGGCATCAGAAATTGGATTCTCACACCATTACGGGAATCAAAACTTTCTCTTGATATATTCGTGTGTGATATATAAATAGAGCTAAAGGAAAAAACGACCAATTTTTATTTGCAAGCCATTTCTCGTTGAAACTCTAACTCGCTTAATGTGGGGAATTCTAACGAGTTGTCGGTTTATTCCGTTGAAAATCGAAATTGGTTCCATACACGATTGAACCGAATTCCTCTGAGTACATATTGTTGTTTTATGTTTTATCTCATTTCATTACTTTTCATTACGCGCATTCTCTATATATTGAGTTCGTATGTACAGTTAACTTGTTTAAATTCCGAAGGCTGTGTTTTGGAATTTGATAAATTGAACACTGCGTGCTGCTTTCCGTGTCAAATAAGGCTTATAGCATGGCTGGTGATTGCTGCAGTCTATAGCCGATTGTAACTTTAAAAGTAGGTACCTTGACAACTGATATACTGCCAATGTAGTTACTTAGCACCTGCTTTTTGCGATTTTAGAGTTGGTAATAAAAGCTTACTTTTACAAATTATTGTTATTTAAAAGTATTTTGAATACTATATTAAATATATGTCATCTATGTTCTGTATAACAGTACAATACAATAATTGTGTTTCTTTCGTCACGGGTTTACAATCAAAATCACAACCTACAATCGGACGCTATCGATCAAAATCTACAGTAGTTGCAGATGTTACGTGGATAGGTTAAACTCGTATCGGACATTGAAATTGTGATACATTAGCCGGGCGAACAACCACTGCATGCATTTTTTCATTCAAATGGCGCAAACGCCACCTCAGTCGGGGCAGCAGCTGGCTACAAAGTTGTTTGAGTGTCCATACTAATGGTAGCGGAGGTGTTCTGGGTGCCACTAGTTCGTAAAAATTCTCCTGACATCCTCATGACAGAAGCAGACAAAGTAGTAGAACATATTGCCAGTATTACTATCACAGAATAGTACTTAGTACCTACCTGGGTGACTTAACTTTCGTTTCAGAGTTATACATACATACATAATATATTTATATTTATACAAGAATACCTCGTTTGAAGTAACAGGATTTACTATTTAACTATTTACGTGGATTTTTTATAATTGCATAGAACTATTGTTAGGTACAATAGCTATATGCAATTGCAAACATCACCATCGCAAGTATTTATTGACTACACTCATTTTTAGTGATCCACTCTTTTGGATTTATGGAAAACGAAGCTTATAAAATTTCTCTATCTTTTCTAATTCTTTAAATACGTTCATATAAACAAAGCGTAGAGGTAGATTTTCAATTAGTGCCTCATTCCTAATTGATCTTGAATTATGCTCATGCATTAAAATATACAACCAGTACGGCAAACTAAGCAGTGGAAAAACGTTATTGTTGTTTATGATACTGACCGAAGATACTGCTAGCTGTTCTCGCTTTGAAGTTTGTTAATGCAATGGTGCCTTCAAGAAGGCTATAATACCTATCTTTTTAATGTAACTTTATGTAAGTAGGTTACTTTTATGTAAGTATGCATACATGTATTTTAAATATATAGCATAAGTGATATCTAGGTTGGTCTAATTAAGTATTTACTGATAAAATACGTCGGTAAAAATCTGTCCATATTACATCTTAGCCTTTTTCATAAATTTGTATGGTTTGAGTAGGACATATTTCTAGTTCATTTTGTTAGAGAGTTATCCCAAATTTGCGATTAAGTGCTCGAGTCAGAAATTATGACCATTTTTTGAAATTAATAAAAATGTTTTCTCCGTTAGAAACACATTATATTTTTATGCAAGATTTTGGCAACCCCAAACATTTATAAATCATATATATATAAGTTAAACGTACGATCTGTTTTATGCAAACGGTTAAACAGATTACGCTTCGCTCTCCTTTTGATGGGCTTACTTTAATGGATTTCCCTGTTTGCCGGCGAACTTCGCTACGAATCACTTAATCTGCCACGGTTTGGATATATTTTTGTGTGATTTATGAGACCCCGTGACGCCAGGGCGACTAGACGAAAACATTTATTATGGCTGAAAACATATATAGGTTGTGTAAGTCAATATATTATAATGAGACATGCGTAACGTGGGCAAAAGTGGCTTGTGAATCGTCTTCTTAGACATGGCATGTTCACAATGTGCTACAAAATATTGCTATCTAGGTTGACTTTACTAGGCGGTAGTACACCGTGCGACAAAGTAAATTACTTTCATTTGTTAATTATTAATTACCAAGTTTCATTAGAGAAGGAATCTAGTCACTCATTTTGCGACAACATTGTTATCAACAGATATATGTATAGTGTCCTCTCTTCTCCTTGACTTTTATTATGTCACTTGATGCCAAACAAGGCTAATGCCTTTGTAATTGTAACTTTAAAAGTGTTTTAAATGTACTACCCTGACAACAGACGCAGCTCTGTGGCGCAACGGTCGTGGGTTCGTCCTACACAGAACTGATTGTCTTGATGTAGGTGTTTTAAGAGAGATAGGACGCATCAAAGTATCCCGTCAGGAAGTACCTCCACCTCACAGAAAACCGCAGCCAAATAATAACTCGTTGGAGGGTTTTCGTATTCCTGCATGTCAGAGAAGTCACGAGTAAGCTCCTAAGGAGTTGCTGTATTAGAGGCGGCATTGCGGGAGTAGTACTTAATGTATTGCAAGTGTTCATGGGCTTGGGTAACCGCTTTACATAAGGTGGGCCGTGGTATCACTCCCGATATTGTACATGCATTGAAACTGATGCCAATATAGCATTTTCTAATTAGGCATTCGCAGTAACTAACACTGATGCTAACGCCATTTTTTGTGATTTTGAATTCGTGCACTTTCTAAAACTGTTCACGAATCACGATATCAACGATACATTACGTAATATAATATTTAAAAGTACATTAGTTAGGCTTATGATCGATTAATCAATTGCTGCAGGAATTTAATTTACAGACATATATGGCAACTGGACACATACACAAAGTGTAGGTATATAGAGACGATTCGAAATAGTAACCGTCTCCTGGAAATAAAAGTCACAAAATATTTTTTCTAAACTACCTTCCTAATACTAGATTAATTTATTTGTTCCTATCCTACGAATAAATATTATTTATTCGTAGTTCCTATCTCTTCTAAATTAAAATTTCAGATTTTTTAAATACGATCGGATTTTGTAAATTTGGTGGACTGTACATAACTGTATTCTATGTGACAATAAGTATTTTTTTTATACCACTAAGGTGGAAAACAAGCATACGACCTGCCTAATGGTAAACAGTTACCGTAGCCTATGGACATTTGCAACACCAGGGGTGTTACAAAAAAGTTGAATAAAGTATCAAATGGCACGGTTAAAGTTTTTGAAAGTATTCATATAGAAACATACTACACGTATTATATGTATACTTTACTTTTTTTATATTTTGAATACATACATATATAAATCCTATAGCAGTGATAACCTAGTGGATAAAGAACAGGCCTAGTGATGAACTAGTCACCAGTTCGAATCCTGGCATGTACCACTAAAATTCGTGTTTTCGGATTTATGTATACATATTTGTAATTGTCACTTGCCCGACGGTGAAGGAAAAACATCGTGTGGAAACCCACACGTCCATGAAATTATATTTCTAAAGACGTGTGACCTAATCTAAGAAAGGTTTGGTTAAGTCGCTCCATGTAAAAATCAGTATTCAAAAAATCCTTAGGATTAGGTAGCGGACCCCGCCAATTCTAATGGATTAGGAAACGGGATAACGCTAAGAAGAAGAAAATATAGAAATTCTAGATAATTTGAACATCGAAAAAGAAATACAAAGCTGTTTATATTTTTGACTTGAGTGTAGGTTATTGAACGATATATGATATTTTCGTGTGTGAATGTTTACCATAAATAAATATTGCTAGTTTTTCAAGTGGGTTTACCCTAAAGGGTTTTTGCATGCTTATTGTGATTTGAATTGAGAACAGTCACGATATTTATTTAACAAACAAATATGCCTTCACTTTTTCGCCACGTCATGAACAAACATAAATCTTGTGAGTTCTCTTTGATGTCTAGATGAAAATTTGTGGCAAAAAATATCTCAAGTAGTATATCTCAAGTCTGAATATTTCATTAGATGTCTACGTTGCCGCCATGTCCAGCGAAGTTTTAGCTGATACCACACAAAATTAATTTGTACAAGAATTGCTGGTTTTCTAGACATAAAGTCTTCTATTATTAATAATTACTACGAATTTAGTTTTTGTTATGACTAACCAAATTAAAACTACTTATATACCACAACATTTCTGATGTTCAATAAAAACTTTTTTTTTAAATACTTCGTTTTACCTCCGTTAAATCAAAATCAAATCAAATTCTTTATTTTTCTCCACAAAACTCATACATGTATACTAGCTACAATAGTAGGTACAATGGGTGTGTAATTGTTTTGAGATTGTGAGACACTGGCGTCTGAACTAAGCAAAGCTTGTATCTCAGTAAACCAGCCTCTGTGCCTCCAGTTAAAATACGGTCTAATTATATATTTTGTGTTATTTCGCCATTTTAATCTAACAATCTATGATCATAGCTTTTTAGAACGAGCAATTTTATGAAAAATAAAGATTACCTTTTTAGTACGTTGACTATAGAAAGGCTAGTTATCTAAGTATAAAAGGCATTTTTAATTGAAGTTGATAGCAAAATGTTTGTTTTGTTAAAAAGGTTTTTACAGTTATCTAAAAATGTACTAGTAATTTTGTTCATTTAATTTTACTAATATTTTTTTATTTACTTAAATACTGTCGTACATTTGGGAACTGGTATGGACCCAAAATTATAAAAAAGTTAGGCACTACCCTACTCTTTATTTTTTATACAGACCAACCGAGTATAGCTTGTTTAATTTATTGTATGTTGTTGATTTGTTAATTAATATGTCAATTTATGGTAACTAAACCATTTGATACCATTTGATTTAATTGATCTCATCTATCAGTCTAATTTGGAATAAAGCAAAAATTTGGAAATTACATCCAGTTTTATTAAAAATTCCTCGAAATAGTCGAGAAAACTTGGTCGAGAATTTTCGTGCCTCGAGAAATAAAGACCAGAAACCTTAGTGGCAAGTGATACTCTTTTACGAGAAAAGACATGGGTCGTATGAAGTTTCAGTCTACAGTTACGGTTACCACTGTTACGTGTTACAGTTTTAGAGTTTATAAATAAATTTATTTTAACTGGCAATATCATAAATATTTTATTGTATACGAGCAATGATATTTTGAAGTACAACATGAGAATAAAGGTCAATTGCACTTATGATGGAGTTTTATTGCACGCGCGTGTAGTCGGGATGTTATTTCCAATTTCAACTGCATATTTTTAACTGACTTTCTGCATCAGAAACGATGTAGGTTATAATTTATGTGCGCGAAAATGTTTCGATTGTATATTTTATGTTTAGTTTTCGTTCAGAGCATTTGTAAAGCTACAATACGAGTAGGTACTTATATATGTTTCTATTTCTTGGGGTATTTTTTTTACTAGCTTGAATTATATATATGATGCCCTCGGCAGTACGTCAAATTTTACGATGTTCATTATGGTATATTATAATAATAATAAATAATAAATAAATCGTTTATTTCTTCACAATGACAACGTTAGCTGGATTACGGATACAATCTGTGGGTAGTTTACAATTTTATTGCCACCGTGAGAGCGGAATCTGTACTAGGTTACCCTGTGTTACAGCATTCCGGCCCACACCCGGCCCTACGTTATACTTCATAATTTAAATGTTCATTTTTATTTGTTTACTTTATTCATGGAATTAATACTTGGTGGTCGATTTGACACTCCAAAAAGAAGAGAGCAGAAGTCAGCATTGTCAATGCTGAATGCATGTGTTGCACAATCAACAACAGCCTAAAATAAGACACTAGCGTCCAATTACCAACACCAGTATGGGCTATTATCTCGCTTAATAAACATAGGTACAGATATACATTACGTGTAAACAAAATTGACTTGTACCCACTAACGTATAAAGAATTTTCAACGGCCAAGTCACACAACATTAATTATAATAATAAAGAAATCGCAGTAAGGAACCTTAGACTTGGCACGACTTTGTCTAGATTTCATTACTTTTTAGAGATAAACAAGCAGCTCCGTCGAGACTTGGCTAGATTTTTACAGAATGTTTTTGGTGGGATTTCACTTCTTTTTGTAGAAACGTAGACATATTGATTTATTTTATTACATTTTCTTATTTGACACAGTTTTTTTCTCATAGTAGAAGGGGGCATTACCATATCTCTAATACAGCTGAGACCAGCTGAGGGTTCTTCATCAGATACTTCAGACCTTCGATTTTTGACATCAAATGAAGCGGCCCACCAAGTTGAACATTTTTTGTAAAGGCGGTATGTCGATCTCTAATAGTTTAGTTGGGCTCTTGTGTTTTCTAATCAGGGTCACCAGGTACTCCAGATCTTCGATTATCCTAGTTTTTATAGTTTTCCCTTTATGTGGCCATTAAACCCTAACTCTGTACCAAATTTCAGCTCTCTGAGTTTATGGGAAGTACTAGTTCTATTTTGATGATCATGAGTGAGTGTCATAAATGCGAAACTTTGCTTTCGCTTAACTCCGGAACTAAATGACCTACAGACTTGAAATTTTGGATTTTAAGTATGTGATTATAGCTTACTGGATGACGAAAATTTCTGCGTTCTGGTCTTATCCAGAGGTTCTCAAATAGGGGCCTGAAAATGCGGCGAAATGGTTCCAGTAAAGGATGGTACGGCAGTGTTTGCTTCGCGCTCGACCCCTCGTGCCCCCTGATATGTGGCTTGGAATTTGCATGGGTTTGTTTAGTTTTTTTGTACATTAGTATACACTCGCCATTTCGGTTATTTTGCTCAAAAACTCTTTAGGCGAATAATACTCCGTTTTGTTTTATAAAACTAAACTTGTTCCTTTCTCATCGCTTTTACATTCTTTTTAGGATTTCGTGCCGGGGTTAGGTTAGAAAGTTACGAATTTGGATATATCATATAACACATATCGTTTAGCAACAAATATTGAATAACAGGGTATGGCGCATCAAACCAGCCCGTCTGGGGAAGTACCTCCATCTCACAGAATACTACAGCCAAATAACAATTCCCTATAGGGTTGTTGTGTGAGTGAGGTCACCAGTAAGCCCCTAAGGAGTTGCTGTGTAAGCAGCAGAGGGGGCATCGCGCGAGGCTACGGTAACCACTTTACATTACGTGGGCCGTATGTTGTTTGCCTTCGGACGTTGTATATAAAAAAAAATGAAAACGTGGATTATTACTATAGTTTTTAGATTTTATTTAACTAATGTAAGCTAAGGTAAAAAGAAGCGGTTCAAAACTCTGATAGAGCGAGGCACTTGACTGTTCTTAATCATTTAATATGTCGTTACATAATTCATTTCCGAGTGCGCAATTTAATACTCAGAATTGATTTTCTAATCCAAATAACACAGTTGAATCCTATTTGCGAACCCACGTCCGTTATTCCGCTGAGATGCGATCCTATAATGCAGCTGTCATGTCTTCGCGCAACCATTCTGGCTTAACGCGTCCGTGCTCTGACGGCGCAGAAATAGGGAAACTTGGGTGGCACTGCTAATATCTTAACTTGTTTTTTGTAATTGGACTGTGGACATTGTAAGTCGATTCGCAGAAGGTAACATATTTTTCTTTCAACTACGTAATAATGTTATCATTAATCACTACAAAACCCATCACAAAGGACCTATTTTTTGATTAGAACCAAAACAGTGCAGAAATGTTATATGAAATCTCATGGCTGCACAGTTTTTCATTAATGCATTGTTTTTTATTTTTTATCAGGAACACCGTTCCTATATGAAATCTATATGTTTGTCTGTGTGTGTGTCTGTCGCTTTTTTTAGAATATTTGAATTTTGACTTCAGATTCGGATTCAGCATAAAAAAGTAGAATAGGAATGTCTGAAAAACCAGCCTCCTATCTCTTAAGAAACATGGTCAAAATGTCCGACAAATAAAAAAAAAATTGAATTTTTATTTCAGATTCGAAAAGCAAATTAAAAAGTAGAATAGGAACGTATTAAAAACCAATATTATATTTCTTAAGGAACATGGTAAAATGGCCGACAAAGTTTTAAAAAAAAAAATTAAATTGTTATATAATTGACGAGCCAGGTGTTCCTCTGGTAATGCAAGCTTGCGCATTCTCAACTGGTTTAGATATAAATTTACCACAGAGATTTAATGTCTCCC
The DNA here is from genome assembly GCA_947507595.1 of Pyralis farinalis. Classification (NCBI taxonomy): domain Eukaryota; kingdom Metazoa; phylum Arthropoda; class Insecta; order Lepidoptera; family Pyralidae; genus Pyralis; species Pyralis farinalis. Next base: position 13,136,789 of record OX382277.1, on the reverse strand, counting down.
ATTAAGTTTAATATAAAATGTATACATTACATCAAAATATATTGGCTGAAAATAAATATCGGCTGAATAAAACCGATTTGGTGACAAAAAAAAAATCAAATGGCGCGCATTTTATACTATTGTAAAACTTTGATACTTCATATTTAGCAAGAAAAGTTTACAAAAATGGAAATAGACAGTGATAGCGATATGAATCCAACTCCAGAATGTATAAAAATAGCTGCAAATGAAATTGTTAATAACCTTTTGCCGCAAAATTGCAGGATAAATATTTAAAAGCTTATGAAAATTTTATTAAGTGGAGAAACGAAAGACGTGTAAAATCACTGTCTGAAAGTGTGTTTTTAACGTATTTCAGTGAGATGCCCAAAAAAATGAGACCATTTTCATTGTGGTTTATATATTCTATATATTAAATGTAAAAAAATATAGTGAATACCAAGCACAACGTGGATATAAAAGAATGCTCTAAATTAACATCGCTTCTGAAGCGGCTATGAGATGGGTAGTAACAAGTCGAAAGTGCTCACAGCCCAGACATTTTTGAATGAAGCACCTGACGATAAATATTTAGCAACAAAGGTAAGTTTTAAGTATATAATCTAGACGTGGACACATTATGACCAGTATAAACAAACTGTTTAATAGAAGTACATTGCCAGCTAAGTGGAATAACTACTTGCGACATGTTTGAAGTTATTCTAAGTATCCGGCAATGTATTTCTACTAAATACTTGCCCTAAACTAATGTATATACCGGCTATTAATATAATTTAATGCCTATAATAATGAATATCTCGATTGACAACATCGAAACACATAACCAGATGCTGCTAATTAAACTTATGAACACGAAAACAAAGAAAGACCGTCAATTTGTAATACGTGATGAATTTTTAAATGTAGTACAGAAATGCGCTGCGTCCAAGTTCTATAAATACAAAGCTGTTTTTCTTAAATTACCAGAATGGAAAATGCGCAAAACAAGCCGTCGGCAGACAAATTTGGAAAATTGCTTTATGTAGCCTTATGCCTACACTGGGCATTGTTGCCGCCGAACGTCAGCAACGCTTCTAGCTGATTCCGGTGCTAATTTAACTACACTCAAGCGTCATGGCGGATGGAAATCGGACCAAGTAGCAGAAGGTTACATCGAGGAATCGATACAAAATAAAGTAAAATCACTCAAAACATAATGGAATCAATTCATTTGCATCAACGTCACCACGTCCGTCTACTTCTCACGAAAATGATTTGAAATTCAGACATTTACGTTTAATGTTTCCTATAAAATAAAGTTACGAATGTTAATGTACACGGTGTATTCAACACTTTAATCTTTAACTTTAAACTCAATTATTAAGCCGAACTTGTTCGTACTTATATGAAGTTATGAAATTACGTTAACCGTATAAAAGAAACAGAGCGATGACGCTGAACGAACTGAAGCCCTAATTAAAATACATTATACAATTTACAAAAATAAATTAAAGTTAGTTATTTAGTACATAAATTAATAGAAAATTTCTGTAATCTGTCGCTAGCGGGTGAGAGACGCGGCCGGCACGGTGCGGCACCGCGCTCCAGCATTGTGACTGGTCTACCTCCGAAACGGCTTCTAGGCCCATTATGAAACTTAGCAAGGATTATCTGTACACTAATACCGGTTCTGAGAATAAAAAAAAATTGGTCATACATTGAAAAATATACACACATAAGTTTCATCAAGCCTGTCTCCCATTAAGGTAGGCAGAGACTATGGAACACCACGTGCACCGATCCAAACATACCGCTCTCGCTTCTTCCACACTCATCGACCTCTTCATGCAGGCTCTTCGGTTTTGGGTGCTTTTATTTGGCCATTTTCAAGACATCACCAATTTTATCTATATGCACTGAAAAAAAAGGTTAGTTGAATTTACCAAAGAAGCAAAGGTAGGCTATTTTACTAGTAAACTTTGTTAATTAATGCAAAAATTTGTAGTTAAATTTACAAATATATTACGGTTGGTCTTCATACAAAAGTATTTTGTAGCTATCACTATTAAATGTATAATTTACCGCTAATAAATGCATTGTACATATAATATGGTACAGTTTATCATACTAAATAAAAAAAAATATATTTTTACTGGTACATCATTAACCTTTTTTGATTGGTAAAATCAACTTAAATCAAAGGTAGGGCCCAGTTTAACCGTCGACTTTGGTGAATTCTATTAGGAATCTGGGAAATCCAACTAAACATTTTTTTCAGTGTGTCTGCGTCTCTTGCCTGATACACTTCTTTCGTAACTATTTGTCATTCATTCTTTCTAAATGACGAAACTATCTTAGCTACTCTTTTCAATTTTTGTCACTACACCTTTTATTCCACAAAGTTCCCGTATCTCGCTATTTTTTGCTCTATCAATCATTCTCACTCCACACATGCTCCACACATGCTCCAGCTCAGCGCTCTCATTTCACGGCATTCACCCTGCTTTCATGTTTCTTCTGCCATACCCATATTTCGCTGCCGTACATCAATATGTTGATAGCAAGGCGAGCTTTGCTCGATATGTAATCGCTTGTTATCACGGAGTACAACGCACCATTGATACGGTTCCCTGCTTTTACTCTTCTTTCAATATCACCCTCACATTTTCTGTTTCTCGTAAACATAGAACTTAGATAAACAAGTTCATTCAATTGTTTGTCATTACAGTAACCATTTGTCGTAGTTCTTCCGCCGAAGATGCAAGTAGAACCTGATCATCGGCGTACAACAGGGTTTAACTATTGAGTCATTCATATTTATTCCACAGTCATACTCTTTCAAGTCTTTTTTTGTACAACGTCGGGAGGCATTCAAGCATACGGCCCAGCTGTAAAGCAGTTACCGTAGCCTATTAACGCTTGTAATAAATTAAGTATCACTCGCGCGATGCCTCCTCTGCTGCTTACACAGCTACTCCTTAGGAGCTTACTGGTGACCTCACTCACACGCAGGAGCACATCAAGCCTCTAGGGAGTTGTTATTTGGCTGCGGTTTTCTGTGAGGTACTTCCCCAGACGGGCTGCTTTTATACGCCCTGCCTCTCTTAAAACATCCAGACCAAGACAAATATACATGTTCATGCACACAAATGTTTGTCTTGTATGGGAATCGAACCCACGAGCGTTGGTGTCAAAGTCGCGTCATTCACGACTGAGCCACCGAGCTCGTCAAGCAACTGTCCATGAATAACTTGAAGAGCCAAGGGGATGCTACACAGCCCTGCCTAACACCACATTCGATGCTAAACCAGTCTGTACAGACCCATTTACCCTGACACAGGCACTCGAATTCTTATACAAGGACTCGAGTGCCCGTGTCAAAATACTATCCAGCTCATACACGGAGAGCGTAGTCCAAAGTTCGTTCCTCGCTACTCTGTCATCACCCTTTTCCAAGTCAATGAAGGCGCCGAAAACCTTTTTGTGTTTTGCAAAGGCTTTCTCCGTTATACGTCTTAAGGAAAAGACTTGTTCCACACATCACATTACCTTTCGAAAACCCGACGACGAGTACACATATTCTTGGAGGTATCAGAAGTAACATAGGCTACTTTTTATTAAATATATATATATTTTTTATCAGTACGAGCGAAGCCGCGGGTAAAAGCTAGTATATATATATTTCCAAAATTACAGTTAGGAAGTTTCATAAGTAACACTTGTTACTTAGGTTCGAAGTAGCGCATACTTGCTAGTTAGTCAAAACGTAAATTATATATTGTACTGCAAAAATATTTTATATCTGGGTCGAGGACATATATAGGTATAACTTAATCAGATGTTACTAAAATCGGAAATATCAACATTTTTTACCCGTCTGCTTCACGTGTAATACCCAGTGTTACTAAAGTACGAGTATACTACAGTGACCATTTAATATCATACGCCCAACCGATGTTAGTTTGTCACCATCTAGTAGTACTATGAAAAATCGTATCTAACTTTGATGTTTTTTGTAGTTTTTTTGTTGAAGTTTCATTGCCCGACGCAAACTTGATCCAATTTTTTTTATACAATTTCAGGAGGCATGTAAACATGCGACCCACTTGATATAAAGTGATTATCATAACTTATGATCGCTTGCAATACAAAGAAAATCGATTGCACGTTGCCAGTCATGCTGTTAACACAGCTACTCCTTAGGAGCTTATTGCCGTCCACCAGTAAGCTCCTAAGGAGTAGCTGTGTTAACAGCAATGGTGGCATCGCGCGAGTGATACTTAATATATTGCGAGCGTTCATAGGCTACGATAACGGCTTTCCATCAGGTGGGCCATATGCTTGTATACCTCCCGATGTAGTATAAAAAAAGAAGTAAATAAAAGAGTTTTCACAACAATTTTATTTAAAATATTTGCACCGCATAGATATGCACTGAGAATGGAAGAATATTGATGGCATGCGAGATATTCCAAGCTCGGTGGCAGGTGGCGCGCTGCGGACTGTCCTGCAAAGTACAGACATTCTTGGTTTGTGTTCTGAATTGATATTCGAAATAACAATAGGTATTGAAAAAAAAATATTTTCTTAAAAGCGCCGAGAAACATTAGTATTAATTAAATATAAACTGTGTACTGTATGTAAACACATCAAATGGGTCATGTTTTTATTATTATTTTATGATTTAGATGGTGGTGTCAGGAGTCCTAGAAACCGGTGAGCGTGCATGAGAAGAGCTATGAACATGATAATGTCCATAAGTTATAAAAAAAATCACACGTCCAAGAAATTATATTTGGAAAGTCGTGTTAGGTCACACGCCTTTGCAACGTATAACCAGATTTATCTTACATTAGGTCATGTAAAATAAATCTGGTTATACGTTGGGGTTGTAGATGTTCGACGGTAGTCGTCTATGTTAAAATCAGTATCTTATCCAATCTTCAAACTTAGGTTGCGAACCCCGCTGTAATGTAAGTATAAACAGTCAAATACTAATTTGTGATTCCCCAACAGGTGTCATAGTGACTGTTATCCTACCATCGACATAAGAATATTTAGTATATAAGTATTGAATGATTATCAAAAATCGCTTGTTATTTAATGTATGTAAATTATTAGTTGTTAATAGTCAGTTGTCAATATACCTAGTCTTGCCAAATATACAGAAACAAAGAAAAAAAAAATTCTATTGCAAATAACATTTATTACTTTTACAGTGTGATAGTTTAATACATAAATATAAAACAATTTAAAATATAAAAAGCTTATTCGAATTCATTGGCTGCCATACAGTCCTTTAAACGTTGAGGCCAGTTATCAATAGAAGCACGCACTCTTTCCATGGGAAAATTCTTCACTGCCAATCGTACGGATCGTTTTAGGGACTCCAAATTATCATGGCATTTAGAGCAAGCCGTCCTCTCTAAAATTGACCATAAATCATAATCCAGCGGATTAAGATCGGGACTAGACGACGGCCAGTCTTCAGCTCTGGTGAAGTCCGAAACGTTTGTTTCCAACCAAGACTGCGTAGACCGAGCTTTATGACCCGGCGCCGAGTCTTGCTGGAAGGACCATTCTTGGTTATTGAACATGGTGTTGTTAAGGGGCTTCACTACCTTCTCAAGAATGGTATCTTGATACACTTGTGCTGATGTTTTGAAACCTTTTTCACAAAAGTATGGCTCAGTCACTCCTTCATAGCTAATACTCCACCAAACCATCACTGAAGTCGGATAGTGCCCACGTTGCACTCTGTCGACTAATTGGGAAGATTCCTTAGAGCTTTGAGCATAAATACGGTCATTTTGTTTGTTAAAATGTTGCTCAATTGTAAAAATTTTCTCATCCGTAAGCAAAATTTTTCTGTGACGTCCCTTTGCGTACCGCTTTAGTAGTTGTTTCGATTTTACCACCCTATTCTTTTTAAAATTATCAGTTAAGAAATGACCAGTACGTCTCTTATAGGCTGCAAGTCCTAGGTGCGTAGTGGTTCTAGGTGCTATCTTCATCTCTCGAGATAAAATCTTTTGCTTTCGGACAGGATTTCTTCGAATTCTTTCCCTTACTGCTTTGACCACCTTTTTCGTATGAACACTACGTGCACGGCCAGATCTTTTTCTGTCACAAACAGAGGAGGTCTCATTGTACCTATTAATAGCCCGGTACACAAACATTTTACTAATACCAAGCGTATGGAGAGTTTTAAAAATTGCATTTGGCTCCATACCTACTTTGTGTAATGCAATCACAGCGATTCGGTTCTCTTTATCACCCCACTCCATTTTAATATCGCAAAATATTGTACAATGTATTGGAGCCAAAATGAGAAAATTCAATGAACAATCATATAAAAATGACTGATTCCAAATTCAAATGTAATATTTTGTTTATTTTTAATTGTAACAGTATTTATGGCCAGACTAAGTATATTCGTTAAATATAGACATGGTCGTCAGAGATGATTTGACTATTAAATACGAGTATAACCAATCGCCATTTTTTAAGTAACATCGCTCCTATACTGATGCCGATCATTATAAGAATATCAGAGTTTATGACTGCTCAAGCTTTTAAAAATGAAGCTCTGTTATAAAAAAGAATTTACTTGAAAGTGCTTTTGTGCACATCCTCACGTCAATGTCATTTTGTTAGGCGATATTAAAACAGGTTTCTATTTAATCTAAACAATTATTTTAGATACTACCGTCACCTAACTGGACCTTGTCTTGGACGGGATAGACATGGCTAATTTGCCCTAATGCCCCCTTACCCTTGTCTGCATTAACCATTAACTTGTGACATGCTTAATTCGCTAAGTGCTGTGGTCAGTCGCTCGTTCAGTGTAGTGCGTTTGTGAGCGAATTTATAGGACGAGCGGATTTTATACCGACCAAAAATTGCATTTTCTTTTAGCTATTTTGTTATTATTACTACTCTTAATAAAAATATGTTGAATATTTTATTCTGAAAAAAAACATCTAATTACCTTTAGTACATAGCTCAGATGTTATATATTAATTGAATTTTACTCTATTTTTTTACAGGTACATTACATGATTATATCAAAATATGATCATTATATAATATATATATTTTTTAGAAATCATTATAAAGAGTCGTAGTAATTTTACAGCATAACAATTTTCTTTATTAAACCTTAAAGTCAATTCAAATAAATTAAATGTAAAAAACCTTTTTAAAAACAAGCTTTTATTAAAATGCTCTAAAAAGAAAAAAATAAACTTTTATACTAAAACTTTTACTGTTAACTTATAAGGTCATTTCACATTTGACACAATTTATATGATATAAAAGCTTGTCGCGAGATTTAAGTACTCCTATTTACTTAGTTTGAAAATTTTAATAGATAATATTATTCACATCAAATTATTTAATTTACTTGTTAATCTACACAAGTAAATCTCGCGACAAGCTTTTATATCCTATAAATTGTGTCAAATGTGAAATGACCTTATAAGTTAACAGTAAAAGTTTTAGTATAAAAGTTTATTTTTTTCTTTTTAGAGCATTTTAATAAAAGCTTGTTTTTAAAAAGGTTTTTTACATTTAATTTATTTTTTACTTTTTAGTTATCGCTGGACACGTTTCTCAGTCTGTTCATCTCATTCAACGCATCATTGTTGCATGGTCGTGAGCTTCGTTTAGAAGGATAAGAGCTAATATACAACAGGGTTCGCCCCGGTGCCCTGAGGTGGTACGTTCGCGAAATCATATTACACCCTGACGCCACTCAGTCCTCGGCACGGTGTCACCTTGACTTAGGTGTTTAGAGAAATGTGCCACTTATTTTCGCTTGAAGATTACTTGTGCCTTACGAAACACAGTTCCGGGTTTGATTTTGGAGTAACAATTCCACCTCAATATCAAAATCGACGACTCTAAAAACCCCAGTACATCAAAATTCCAGACGGATTGGAGCAATGGAGTTGATATTCAGCATCTTTTTTTTTAAACTCGCATTCGTATTTTTTTTTTTTTTTAGTAACGTACACCCCTGCCGTGGGCAAGGCGATTTAAGCAACTATATGTACATGTTATATACTAATTTTTAAAAAATCATTAAAATATAATAAATACACATTCATACATCATACTCTCTTTCATTCCGCAATTCATTCTTCCATTCATCATCTTTCAATTTTATTTTCAAAAATTTGATTTTGCCCATTTTAGAACGTCGGTGAAACGATAGTGGCTGTTTCCAAACTTCCCTCCCCATACTGCATCAGTCCAGCCACGGGCGACAGAGAGCTTCACAGCTCCACCTAGCCACCGCGATTCCTGCGGCTATACAGAGTATAGCCGAGGTATACAGCATTAGTCCTAGGTGGAGCTGCTCTGCTTATTCCGATCTATAGTAGCCGTGGCTAGACTGACGCAGTATTTTAAAATTTTTTCTCGTGTTTTCCCCATCACTATTTCGGAGACTGTAGTTTCGGTGACCCGCATTCCCAACTCCTGCTCCAAATCGTACCTCTGTTTGGAGAATGCGGGACACCGAAACAATATGTGCTGCACTGTCTGGTCCACGCCGGGCTCGCAGAAGCACGATGGGTCATCCGCGCACTTGAACCTGTGCAAGTACGCGGAGAACCCACCATGCCCCGAGAGGACCTGCGTGGTCATGCTCGACGGCACCATTTTGCCCACGATGCCGTACGCCTCCGCCGCACTCGGGAAGAACATCTTCGTCGTCGAAGCTGTTGTTCCCGATGTGTATCTCCTGTCCCATTCGTCAATGGTCCCCTTGCGGATCATACCTTTGACGAATGAGACAGGGCAGCGGTCATAATCTGGCCGCCTCCGCAACCCCAGTGCGGCGCTCCTGGCGAGTTCATCGACACGTTCGTTCCCCTCCAACCCCGCGTGTGCCTTAATCCAGAACAGCGAGACGCTCTTACTCTGGCTTTTGCACAGTTTAAGAGCGTCCCGTGTTTGCACTGCCAGGGGATGGGGGGACTCGACGTTCGCCACTGCCTGGAGCGCCGCCATGGAGTCGCTGAAGATGCCAATACTGGGTCCATCGCAGCTCAAAGCGTACTCGGCCGCCGTGCAGATAGCCAGGAGTTCCGCCTGGTAGACGGTACAGTAGGACGACAAAGCAAGCTTGAGGGCCTTGGTTTCGGCGTCACCGTTCCATATGGACACAGCGGCGCCAACCCGGCCCTCAATCTTGCTGCCGTCCGTAAATATTCGCAGGGCAAAGTTGGAGTGTGCCATACGCGTTGAGTGGCCATCCGCTCGATCTCCCTGTCCCCGAGCAGCGGATGGGGTAGCCCCCTCTTGGCCTCGTATAAAGAGGCGACTTCGCGCACTCTGAGGTCAAGAGGCAGCACCCCAGCCAGCAGCAGTGCGGAGTTCAGGGAGACCGTGCGGTAGGCTCTGCAGATCTTCTGAGCGAAGCCCCGCTGTACGCTGTTGAGCTGTTTCTGGATACCCAGCTTATTGACCGCTGGAGCCCATGCGGCGGCAGCGTACAATATCGTAGGTTCCACCACGGCTGAATATATGTTCTTCACTACTTCAGGGTTGAGTCCCCAACTGACGCGGGCCGTACGCGCAAGGCGCCCGTATATGGCCACTGCCCTTTTACAGACAGTAGCCACGTGCGCGTTGAACGTCAGACCCGCGTCAATCGTCAACCCCAGCAGTTTGATCTGCCGAGACATGCCAATGTCTATCCCGCCCATGGTAAGCCGCGGGGTGTCATACCGAAGTTTGCGCGTGATCAGCATAGCGCTGGTTTTATGCGGCGCAAACTTCAACCGGTTTTTGACACCCCACGCCCTCACATGCTCGAGAGCGGCATTGGCCTGTCTCTCTATATCCAGCGCAGTGTTGCCGTCGAACATCAGCACGACGTCATCGGCGAAGGCCTGACAATGCACCCCCGCAAGGTCGAGTTGCTGCAGAAGAGGGTCCAATAGGAGGTTCCACAAAATCGGTCCTCCTATGGACCCTTGGACGCACCCTTTGGTGGTGGACCGCAAGGTTTCCTCCCCGGCGTACCTCACTCTGACCGTCCTATCGCTGAGATAGCTGTCGATCACTCTCCTCAAGCCCAGAGGACAATTTTCCTCAGCCAGTCGCAGTTTGATGGCGGGCCACCAGGCGTTGTCGAAGGCTCCCTCTATATCCAGCGAGACGAGAGTGAGCATTCTCCTCTCGTCAAGCTTGGCGCGGATGTGCTGCACCAGGTTATAGAGGGAGTCTTCGGTTCCCCTTTGTGGCATTCGCATTCGTATTGTCAGTAAGTCCTTTCAATTGATACCCATATTGTAAGCAAGCACTAAAAACTTACTCCACTATATTGGTTTAGAGTGACGTCACTTTATTTTTTTGACTTATTCTCAGCAAGTCCTTTCATTTGATACTCATATTGTAGGAATGAATTGAAAAAACGTGTGCCACTCGGGGCCTGCCGCGGTAAAGCTATTGCATAGCATTTTTTTATCAACTTATGCAATTATAATTATTTTTTCATCACTTTCTTCATTAATAAATGACTTTGTTTATTGATATTTAAAACACTTTATACACAAATTTTACGCGTATAGCTATTCACCAACAACTGCTATTCACTGTTGTACATAGGTACACCTGTGTATACATATATACCTACATGTATACTGACGGGGCGCACATGCGGTGAGTGTGGCATTATAAAGATATGACAGATACCTATACACCTATATACTTTCTCACAAACAGCTGCTTACGTATTTTTTTCCTAAGTTTTTTTATATATTTTTTTATTAAGTTTCCTACTGCCGTACCATATACATACACGTTAAGCGAACGCTCTGTCGAGCTACATGATAGGCGAAATGGGGGGTGTTAGGTTTTATTTTCGTTACGGAATTTTGTTGATTCGGTCGCCGCGCTCAAAGCCGGCGCAAAAATAAAAGTTATGCAATAGCTTAAAAATATTCGCCAGCTTGGGTGTTCCGCCATATAGGATTTAGAATGACGTCACACAGTTAATCATGCATTGTCATCCAAACTGAATGTGTGTACAAAATTTCAGCTCAATCGATTGAAGATACCTGCTTCGAAATTAATTTTCAAGCTTTAGATTTCCGCCATATTGGATTAAGAGTGACGTCACATTATTTTTCGAGTTACTCTTAGCAAGCCCTTTTATTTGATACCCATATTGTAGGAGTGCATTAAAAATAGTTGGTCCGCCATCTTGGGTATGCCGCCATGTTGGATTTAGAATGACGTCACATATTTAGTCATGCATTGTCATCTAAATTGAACGTGTATACAAAATTTCAGCTCAATCAGTTACAGATATCTGCTTCAAAATTGAGTTGCAAGATTTCACCCGAACATACTTACATACTTACATTGCAAGTTAAATAAAAGCTTGTAAAATACAGCAAATTTTCTTAAAGTTATACAATAATATTAGAACAATAACATTGTTAGATATTTAAATGATGAATTAGCGTAGCGCGTGTGATATACATAATTACAAATAATTATTATCGTAACATTTTATCAGAAGTCAGTTATTTAACTATGTATAAATACAGTATAAATACAAAATGTTCTAATGAAAATGAAAAAAAAAACGGTTTTATTCTTTTAATAAAAGACAAAAACCGTTTTTTTTTCATTTTCATTAGAACATTTTGTATTTTTACATATTAATACAAGTTAGTCTGAAAGAGAACTTCGGTGTTAAAATAAGAAGAGGCATGCTCCGTTGGTTCGGGCATGTAGGAAGAATGCAAGAAGAGAGAATTACGAAACAGATATACAACTTGAAAGTAGAAGGATGTAGGAGCCTCGGAAGGCCAAGACTTACCTATCAAATTGATCGTGTTTTATCAGAAGGTGATGTCAGGAGCCTTAGAAACCGGTGAGCGTGTATAAGAAGAGCAATGAATGTTAAAGAAGTGAGTGAGGTTTGTAAGGATCGAGTAATGTGGCGCACGGTTCTACCCCGCAAGGGATTTGGCGTGAAGGAATATGCAACAATCACAAGGAATTTTTGTGTCGGCAATAAACTGTATTATATCGACCTGATTATAGATGTATTTTACTAAAATCAGTATCTAAGCTTAAATATCAATATCTCAAAGTTTAAGTTCAGTGGTTTTTCACATGGGATTAAAATTTCAAAATCACACTATGTTCTGTCTGTGGTACACAAATTAGAACAAAATGATAATACTCTGCCGTTCCAGAGCAATATTTTCGCGACATATTAAATTAAGGAATGAACCCCTGTCGAAGATCTTTTCATTAGCCCACCATATGAGGTTCTTTCACAGAAATAATGGTCGCCAAAACGCGATTAATACCCTTTATATTGTATACGTCTGTAGGTTGTGGTATCTATCTACGTACCAACACAATATCGATTGTACTTTTGAATGTTTAGCAAATTGCTTTAATAGGGGCCATACCCCGCAGCGGATCGCAGAAATGACCAAAATGTATTACCCTATTAAGAGGACAACCTTTGTTTAAGTAAATCTGGGGGTTGAGTCGAGTTTAAATTATTTATTCGGGTGTAAAGGTCAGCTACAAATATCTTCGGAAGTCGCACCAATGTTGAGCAAGATTCGGCCGAAATCACTGACTTACACTACACCATGTTTATTTAATTAGTACTATTGGTTAGAAAGTGTTTGTATATTCCACTGTGGAAATGCTTTACTGCTTTGGTTACTACTTTTGTAGTAAATGTCAGACACTTCCCCCATATGGCCATACTGTTCGAGTTAAAGAAGCATGTGCCACCTACCATATGGTGTGCTACATAGTGCAGTGTAAGTTATGAAACCTTCGAGACATATAACACATACAACAATACAGGAAGTTCCAAGAGTCTCTTCTTGACTGTTTATCTCCTTGACGGATTGAAATGAATTTTGTCTAATGTTTAAATAGCTGAACATACAACGAAAGAAGGAATTATCATCATCCTTCCAGCCGAAGACTATCCGTCCGAAGGAATACTGAGGGTAAAAATATCTCACGCTATGTACGAGTACCTATATTGAAACAAACAGGCCAGTTGAAAATGAAATTAATATGTTGCTCCTTTAAACTGTACACTTAATATAATGTTCTTAAAATATATTCGACGTATATACCTAGGAGGTAATAAACAGTTATATAGTTATATCATGTGATGATTACTTGTGATGATGGTAAATCGTCATCACTATACAGGTGATTATGTAACTTGATGACTCTGTATCCGTCGACCCTTCGAACCAATAATAAAGTGACGTTCACGAAATATCATTGCTTACGCTGGCTTAACTTGATCTGAGACGCTCGCTATATACTGCTTAAGGGAACAAGCTGCTTTTTTAAGAGAGGTACGGCGTCTCAATTTTGTCTGTCTGGGGAAGTATCCCAGAATACCGTGACCAAATAACAACTTCCTAAAGTGTCAGTGAGGTCACCAGTAAGCTTCTAAAGAGTTGCAGTTTTAGCAGCAGAGGTGGCATCGCACAAGTGATATTAATGTATTAAATGCGTTCATAGGCTACAGTAACCGCTATACACCATGCAGACTGTATGCTAGTACTTATACCTCCCGACGCCTTAATTAAAAAAAAAACGGGTTACACAGGATTGCCGGCAGAAGTGAAAACTTGTACATTAACGTTGTGCATTTTTGAATATTTTGGAATGGGTAGGGAATAATTTCGCACGAATTGCTTTATTTATCATTATAAAAGAGCTATCATGTATGTGGTAAAATACAATATTCATTTATTGCGCTATCGTACACAAACTATTATATTAAAAATTTAAAACTTCAGAACTATTACAATTATTTTACATTAAAAAGTTTATCTCTCAGAAAAATCAATTTTCATCCATAATTTCAACGACTCTTTCGCCATCATCATTACCAGCATCATCATCGCCAATCTCTAAAACTCAAACACACACGCACACTCGCACAAGCACCCTGCGCCGCTTAAACCAAACAGCGATGTTGATAAACTTCGTTGAACGAAACGCGTAACCGCCAACAATTTCATGGCGCTTACAACGTTTTGGTCGCGAGAAAATAATACCCTATGAACGATCTAGCGCTTCATGTTTTAATTGTTTATTTAGAGGTAACTAATGTTTTAGCGCTGCAGCGAACTTAAGTTCTAATTCTCAGCAAAATCTTACGGGCAGGGTCACGTGCCCTGACGCGAGCATTAGCATTTTTTGCTCATCCCAAAAAGTGCACAACGCCGCTAAAGAAGTTTTCACTTCAAAAATAACGTAAAAGTAAAATTTAAGTTTAAGTATATTATACCATGAGACAACGTCTTGACTATTACATTAATTCATCTGTACTGAAGTAGATGGAAGTACGAGTAGTAGTGTTTTGTATTTCTGATCCAGATATACAAAACACTACTACTCGTAGTATTGTCTTAGGTTTTCGCGATTGTTACACATTGAATTAAACAACTGCGACCACGGACGCTGCAAAGCGTTCGAAACGTCAGGTTCAACAAAACTACTACTCGTACTTCCATCTATTTGTGTTATGTTAGGATCAAACCCACGATTTCGCTTTGGTGTCAAAATAGCGTTTTTAGTATTTAAACCGTGCTAGACATGATAAGCCTTGCCTAATGTTTTCTGATGGATAATACCCAACGCTTCATCGTTCTGTATGAGGCCTCTACTTTAAGACTTTCTTTCCTCATTTGCCACCGCTAACTCTGTAAATATGACCAGCTCACCGCCATTTTAATTTGCTAGTTTCGAGGGTTACATCGACATAGTAGTTTCTCCATCGAATTTCATCTCTGGTTCTGGAGACGCGCAGTCATCGTGCCCTTGTATAAAGGGGTCACGCATGGACTGCGCCAGCTATAAGGCCATCAGTTTGATCAGCTTAGCAGCAAAAGTATATTGAAAGGTGATTGAAAGTAGAATGAGGGTGAAATCCGATGAAATGCTGTGAGACGCACAAGGAGGTTTCCGAAATGGAAGGGGATGTACGGATCAAGTTTTCGCGCTCCGCAATATCGCGGAGAAGCATCTGGCTATAGATCAGAAGGTTTTCTGCGGTTTTGTGGATCTTGAGAAAGGTATAATATACCTCGCTTTGAGACTTTAGAGAATGAATCTACGGACTGACCCGCCAATGAGTTTATATGTGAATATAAATATAAAATGATAAAGATATAAGTGAAGCAAGAAGGCTGAGTATCAAAAATTCTTAACGAAACAGTCTTTCATGCGATCTCGTCTATTATTCACCGCGGCGCGGAAGTGGCGCAAACTAGGAAACTAGATAAGTTTTAAAAGGACCAAGTTAGATGAATCTTGACTGCATAATGACAGAGATTAAAAGTTGTTGATTCTAAAATTCAAAGAGTTTTGGATCGGCACCGACAGTACCGTTTGGAATTATTAATATACTCTCATGATACGCTTCGCATCACGCCAAATCCCTTGCGGGGTAGGCAGAGATATCTAGGTAAAGGCTTCGCATTACATTATCAATACATTACTTTTTCAAAAACGTAATCGAAAAGTGTCTTTTTCTTTTCCCCATTAAGTCCTCGTTTAATCCCATAACAATGTGTTTGTGCATTAATTAGTATGTATGTATGTATGTATATCTTTACGCCAAGTCCCTTGCGGGGTAGGCAGAGAGAACCGAGCGCCATAAGACGCGGTCCTTGCATACTTCACTCGCTTCTGTGACATTCATAGCTCTTTTCATGCACGCTCGCCGGTTCCTGGGGCTTCTGACATTAATTAGGTTTTATGTAATTTTTATGGTGCTTTAAATTTTTACCTTTTTCAGGAACACCGTTCCTATATGAAATCTATATGTTTGTCTGTGTGTGTGTCTGTCACTTTTTTTCGAATATTCGAATTTTGATATTCGATTCAGCATAAAAAAGTAGAATAGGAATATCTGAAAAACCAACCTCCTATCTCTTAAGGAACATTGTCAAAATAAAAATAAAAATATATTTTTATTTCAGATTCGAAAAGTAAATTAAAAAAGTAGAATAGAAAAACCAATATCATATTACCAACCAATATATCAATATATCAACATGGTCAAAATGGCCGACAAAGTTTAAAAAATAATAATTAAATTGTTATATAATTGACGAGCCAGGTGTTCCTCTGGCAATGCAAGCTTGCGCATTCTCAACTGGTTGCATTTTGTTATAGATTTTTATGTAGGTATATTAAATTTTCAAGCGAAATAGTGTTGGAGACAATTGATTTATTTCTGGTATTTAGTGCAATTCATACTTGCAAACAAATCAGGTCACGCATGCATTTAGCATGGGTCTCGTATCAAAAGGGGTGTAATTAACACAAGCCGGTCTCTATCAATAACACATTACCGCGTAAAAGCTAATGGCCTAATGGGCTGTGTGTGCCAGTAATTGGCTAATAAATAATTGTAGCTGATATCAGATATTATTCACTATACGTTCTATGAGTATATCGTATCTTAATGATCCATGGATAGGCAATTTAATTCACAAGTACATATAGCTGTTTTGAGTACATATACTTAGCGTCGCTCGGTTCCCACCCATTACTAAGTACAGTTAAGTAGACCTCGAGCTTTTACACTTTCACCTTTGTACCGTTCTTATGTCGTATGCGGTAAGAGTTATAATCACATTTCGAGTGTTAAGCGTGATCTACTCTCAGCTGTACATTTGCAATCGCAATCACTGTGGCTATTGTTGCTGTGGTCGTCGCTGACTTAGCGAAGAATGTTGGCATACCATCCGTAACAGAACATGCATTGGCATCGCTACAAATTGTAAACCACTTACATCTGAAGAGTTGTCCCCCGCGTAATATAGAAACAAGGAACTCATAACAGTGTTGCGTCTAGTCAAAGTTGCATATCAATTCCTAATTGAACTACCGTGTCATAGGCCAGGTGTCCTCAACAGTCGGTCGTAACTTGATGGGGCTTCAATACGGCAAATTGCCGTCTAATGCAGTCGGGGCACGTCCGTGACATAGCTAACTCATTAAAACAGTGTCGTGGTGTTGGCAAAGTTATTGTAAGCAGTGTTGGCTGGCAGCAAAATGTAGTGAAGATTTTTAATATTGGACTTGATTGTTTCATGGTACGTATATTGCATGGTACGTGTTGTGTTCCTGCGTGTGAGTGACGTCACCAGTAAGCTCCCAAGGAGTTGCTGTGTAAGCGAGTGATACTCAATATATCGGAAGCGTTAATAGGCTACGGTACTCGCTTTACATCACGTGGGCCGATTGCTTGTATGCCTCCCGACGTAGTATAAAAAACCTAGCTTGGTAACATATTCGCGATAGAGTGATAAGTGAATGTTGCTAGATATTTCTTTGATGTTTTATTACGTATGTGTATAAAAATTGAAACAGGGGAACACATGGCATCCCTAACGGAATTTATGTGTCGATTAAAGCTATTAGGTAGACAATTTAAAGTGTGGTTTATATATAAAAACACAATTAAGTTTTTTATTAATCGCGGGAATTTACACGGGTCGATATTCGCATTGCGTCTTCTCGCTTAATAAATCGCCTCACTAAACAGCTACGCTACTTAATTTACACAGTTAATGAAATCGCAAGTGACCAGGTCATTTTCGAAGAAAATGTTGAGTAGAACAGGTGCTTAGTGTGCCGGCATCGAAATTAAATCAATTATTGAAGAATTGCTTGAGGAACAAAGAGAGAAGGTATAAAAGAAGGAAAAAATAAGACGTAGATTTTGGGTAAGCGGATGAATTATTCGACTCGTGCTTCGGATACTACGTTGGTGGAATGGAGTTCAGAAGATCCTGATTACTTCAGAAACTGATTATGGATTTTAATCAACAGCCGCATGCGGTCGATCGTCATACGGATAAAAGTCTGTTGCTAGTCTATTTTGGGATGTGCGACTTTAATCACCTGCGGCCTAGCCGAATCGTCATTTGAACGACCAACTTTCGTCGTGCGGCAATAGTCACTCGTGTAAATCCCCCATTAGATGTGTCAAAGCATAAATTACTTTGTACCTATTGAGTTAGGTGTCAAATGTTTACTTACAATATTTACTTGTGTAGTTAAATTACATATTGAGAAATGAAGTAGATTAAACTTTGAATGGATATTCGAGTATGATGTCGACTTCAAAGGAAAATTATAATCAACTTCGTGAAAAGCTTGGATATGACACAAACTGCATTGAACATTTTGCTATTATGTGACTTACTCACGGACTCTGGAAATTAAATATTTCTACCAAAATCATTCTTTCACAGCCTATGTTATAACACACATATAATTCTGTATGTATATTATGTAGGTACGTACATTTTTGTCTGTTGTTGTCCTGTCACTTATCTGCTCATTACACTCATCTTAATTTTTTTTTTCGATTATATAGTATGCTGAGTGTAAGTATATGTATCTATGTGTAGATATAGGTATAGTCATTAATGTGCCACTACCTACTTGTAATTTTAATGATTGTTTATCTTCCTATGATATGGTTGTCTGGAAGAGATGGCTTTAGCGATAAGACCGTCCATTATACTCTTACAATAATATGTTACTTAAATGTATTAATTTTGGTGCAATAAAGTGTATTCTATTCCATATTATAGGTGGACGTAACAGCAAACTTTACAAATAGACAATATGTTTAAAGTGACATAAATGTTATTGCAAGAATTTGAAGTTTAGATGAATCTGTGTCGATTTTAAACGTCTATTCTTCTATAGTTTGAGCACCATCTACAAATGGATAGTCTTTCTGATACCACAATGAGATCAATGGAGCCGGTTCAGAAACGTGATGATCAGCGCATAATAATTATTGTAATAGTTGTTATTGGAGCGTAAAATTTGGATAAATGTTCTCTGTTTTTATGCTATTTGATACCAGACTAAAAGTGGCGGTTTCAAATAGCCTGGTAGCGGCGTAGTTAGCAATACTACTTTAACATCAAGCCTCATGATTTCGATTCTCACAATCGATATACATTTCTGTGCATGAACATGTCTGCTTATCTTACTCTGAGTTGCTGTGTTAGCAGCATGGCTGATCATGTTTCAGCGATATTTTCTATATTGCAAGCGTTATTACTATTTTTTTATATTAGAGGGGGGCAAATGAGCACGTGGGTCACCTGATGGTAAGTGGTCACCACCGCCCATAGACATCAGCAACATCAAAGGGTCACTGATCCGTTGCCAGCCTTTTTGGGGAAACGTAGCTTCTTTTGTTGAAGGCACCCATATCGTATTTGTTCGGGAACACTGCTAAATTTATTCCACAATTTCACCGTACGTGGTAGAAAATGCCTCGTTATATGACTGAATATCATCTAAACTGAATGATTGTTAAAGAAGCGAGTGAGGTGTGTAAGGATCGAGTCACGAGGCGCTCGGTTCTCTCTGCCTACCCCGCAAGGGATTTGGCGTGAAGTTATCTAAACTACTTGGAAATTTTAATATTTCAGAACACGCGAACTTAATTCACGCGAAATTAATTATCATATTATCAGGTAGGTGTTTATTATATTAATATAATTATCACACTATATCTTGCTTTCAACCATATTAGAAATGGTACCCTGGAATATTCTAGCATTATCAGTGTGGAAACTGATGTTACTAGTTTCAAGGGTCTTATAGTTGTATTAGATGACAAGGTCGAATTACAGTCGGCGTTCGAACTATGAAGCATAGCAGATGTAATGTCTCTTAACCCAAAGCCTATCGTATTTCATCCGATTTAGCCCTCGACTTGTCCAATTTCACAAGCCGTTTAGTTGAGGTCAACAAGATTTAACTAATTATCTATAGTGTTACATAGACCACTTCGTGGTTTTGTCTCCAGAACTACGCTTGGGATAGAGGATATTATTTTAGTAACTAAAAATAGGATACGGCAACTCAGTTTAGAATTGACTATTGATTAAGTGAAGACGTAAGTAAACCTTATATATAATTAGTGCTTGAAAACAAATTTCATCAATCAATTCTTAAAAGTCAAATGAGATTCGATCTGGTGTAGAAAATCTTCCGTGCCATACAACGATTGAAAAAAACCATAAATTAAAATCATTAAAAAGCCACGACGGAGAATTGTAACATAAAAATCCATTGAACATCCAAATCCAGTAATAAAAAATTGGTTTTCTGTAAAGTCGGTTTACGAACGATAATTTTACGTGATAACATCATAAAAAAACATTCAACAGTTGTCAAAACAGTTCACGTGTAGGTTGTGTGCTGCTGTGCCCTGTTGCTGACAGATCCGGGGCACCACAACAACGCGGCCGACGACAATTCGCGGGGTTGTTTAGTGGGTATACCGTTGGGCAGCCAAGTCGTCTCTCTTCTACTCGGACGCATCGGCCGACGGAATGGAAGAGAGATAGATGCGTCACAAGCCGAACGCTTAGGCCGATCGTGCCTCTCTATCGCTTGTTTTGAGCTCTCGCTTGCACTCTCGGCTCAGGTGGAACGTGACATTTTTTCGTGCGTGCAGCCGGCGTTCATCGATTTATAAGACGTTATCACGTCAAAACCTTCAAAAAATATGTACAAATTCAATTCAACACTGCCACAATCACTACTACATAGAATATTATTGATAGTCGTCCTGTGTAACCTATGCTGTAGACTGTATATTTTAAAGTAGTATGTGTCAGTAGCTTTGTTGTAAATTCATGTGCATTCTACATCGACAACAAAAATGAAAATAAGTATCGGTGGAAATAGGCATCGATATCGATGAAGTGGTAGACATTTTTATTTAAAAGTTTTTTAGAAAATATCTCTCTCTAATTACAAGCTTGGAAAAACGATTTTCTTAGTATAAAACTAAGAAAACAGTGTATAGTTTAAATTATTACTGACTCACTCTCTCAGCCTGTTGTCACGTTCCGTTGCACGTTCACTGCCAAGTCTTTACCAATTAACGCTAAGTCTGGACTGTTCTTAACGTCTCAAAGCCCTAGATTTACTTGGTCTTTAAGTATAAATAGCGATGTGACGTACTATTCGTCACTAAGCGGAATCTGAACACTTTGTAAGTAACCCTTAGTATGCACGGGCCTTTCCATTCGATACAAACATTTACTTGGAAAATTAATTCAGGTTTCGTGAATGCAATCGATGACTTATCTCTGATTAATTTCATGAAAGCCATAGAACATTCTGGGATTACTTTTTAATTTATGCCGGGGGTCAAACAAGCTGAAAGAGGGGGAAGAAGTTCGAAGATCTTAGTAGATATGTAGGTATTGCAATTCTGTTGATACTGTTGATTGTAGGCACTTGGTGGAATTTTGAAGACATCGCGTTAATGTTAATACTATAATGTTAATCAATGGCATTAAATGAGTTTCTTCAATAAATAGATACAGAGATGCAGAGTCGGCAATGCACGAGTGACGCCCCTGGTGTAATAAGTTCATAGGTTACGGTAACATTTTACCACCAAATTGTACGGCTGTTTGTTTTCTAAACTGTATAAAAAGTGCAGAATAATCTCTGATGATTTTGTCAGTCAAACTATCCGAGTTAAAAAATATTTTCTACGTCTCGCGAGGGGATTCGTCGTTGATTTTTTGTCTTTACGAACTAATAGTTATTTAATTTTCTATTGCGGATCCGTGGGAGCTTGAAGGCTTGAAGAAATGTCATCTAACGACCCATCTCACAGACGGAAACCGGCTTAACATGTCCACCGAAATACAGCGGACCTCGAACCTCGAGATATTAACTTAATCCATCTAAAGAAAAGTTATTGACGATTAAGTTTATTGGCGTGTATAAGAAAAACTATAGCAGTTTTCCTATACAGTAGTTTTTTAAATCTGTTTGTTTGTAGAACTTTATTGCATAAATGTTTACATTCGTAAAACATACTCTGTTTTGATAGATTTCGAGAAAAGACGGTTTTTTCCTTAATAGCGGGTATAAATTTCTGACGGGCATTAAAAAGGTATAAAATATAGAAACTAAGGAATAAAAAACATTTGAAACGTTTGAGTGCAAGCACTTAAGTAACGACCAGTTTTTGAAGAAGTAAGAACATAATTTATAAATATTATTGCCACATAATATTATTTATTTGCTAATTATAAGCCAAGTGTTGAGGATAACGATGATGAGGCATTGTGTATTGAATTTTAATTGAATTTAGTGGTCACTGATTCATTTTACCTGCACAGTTGTGGTCAAAAATTTATCACCACTTTAAAACGTGTGGCGGTTCAAACACTGAATTTCCATTAAATTTTACCTTTTAAACACGTCATGGCATGCATTATATTTATATCGTATATATTATGTATACGATATATTCATGGTGTTATCATGTTATTGCCTACCCCGCAAGAGATTTGGCGTGAAGTTATAGATAGATTATTGATCACTTATTCAGTCCGTTTACATAAATAACTGATTATATTAAATATTAGCTGTGCCTGCGACTTCGTCCGCGTGGAATTTAACAAAAAAATTATTGTTCAGTTCGCAGAGTTTACGATAACTTATTAATAAGCAGAGTAAAATAGCGAACAGCAAAATAATAATAGATATGTATTATGTACTTAGTCCGCCCGAAGTAGTCATTTATTTATTATTTATTTATATTAATAAAAATAAATAAAATTTCTAAAATAAATGTAGCCTAAGTTACTCCTTATTACATCAGCTATCTGCGAATTTTGAGTGAAAGTCCCATCAAAATCGGTTCAGCCGTTTCCGAGATTGGCCGCAACAAACAGACAGACAGACAAAAAGTCATTTAAAAATTCGTAAAAATATTCATTTTGGTATATGTACCGTGTATACATCGATATGCATTTAGTAAAAGGCGGTTATTGTAATATTACAACCAGACTCTCCAATTTTATTTATCTGTATTGATTATAGATTAGAGAGCATTGATGACCCAGTGGGCAAAGAACCGACCTTTTACCTGACGGTTCCTGGTTCGAATATTGGTGTATATACCACTAAATTCGAATTTTTGGCATTATATACATATTGAAAATTATGACTTGCTCGGCTGTGGAGGAAAACATTATTAGGAAAGCCGTATGCCCCAGAAATTATATTGCGAAAGACGTGTCACCTAATCTAGGAAAGGTCTGATTTTCCCTCTGAGTCGTAGAGGTCTGATGGCATTAAGTCTAAGTAAAGTAGGCTTTGCCAAATCCTAACAAACCCTGCCAAACCTAATGGCTTTTGAAACGGGATAACGCTAGAAAGATGGCTTAATATTAGAGAGGGATAGGGCTAATCAAAGTAGCGCGACTAGGGAAGTACCTATACATTCATACAACTCCCTTGTGGGTTATCGAGTTCCTGCGTATCAGCTAGGTTACCAGTAAGCCTCTGGGCAGTCGTTGTCTTAGCAGCAGGGATACTTCCTGTATTGCCAGCGTTCATAGCCTACAGTTACTAATTCACATTAATTTGCAGGCTACCCGATGTTGATGTTATTTTTCCCCTAAAGGAAAAACTGTACCCTTATAGGATCATTTGTTGTCCGTCTGTCTGTCTGTGTGCAAGAGCCTTTTTCTCAGGAACGGGTGGAGCTAGCAATCTTAAATTAATATCAAATTCTCAAGTCTGTGATCCCTTCGAGCAGTGAAAAAAATCACTTCTACGTCAACACAATCAAAATATACGGCCGTTTATGCCGCGTTTATACTCATATTTTGACACTCGTAAGGGAATCAAAACCTTTAGGGTACTTCCCGTTGACCTAAAATCATAAGATTTGGTAAGAAGCAATGTCATGTAGCACAAGTAAAAGAAAAAACCCGAAAACCGTAAATTTGTAGTTTTTTACGGAACCCTCAAAGCGTGAGTCGGACTCGCACTTGACGGCTTTTTTTTTAAATAATGAGAACATTTAATGAAATTGACAGACAGATCTATAACGCCTGAAATGTATGTGAAAATGAATGTAGTCTTTCTATAGTCGTTTCTACTCTTGCCAGCGTAGAAACAACTATAGAAAGACTATTCTCGCGGCAGGGAAGATCAAAGCAGCCACGGCAGCGGCAGATGTTGCTTGCATCTACCAAGGAGAATTAACTAACTCGTAAGAACTTATAGTTTATTTTGATTGTAAAAATCGTATAAATGTTCTTTTTACATCGACGTCATAAATTCTTCAGAATAAGGTAGAAATTATTTAATGCCGCACAGGGATCATGCAAAACAGCGATTTGCTTGCATAATATTGTCATTTGCTTATTAAAGAGAAGTTAATATCGTTGTAATAATATCAATATAGAACACGAAATGTATTTCGTGACTTTGAAATGTTGTTATACATGGAAAATCGTCGTGTTTATATCTAATTTAGTGTAGCACTGACATGAAAGGGGATGTGGAGGTCAAGTTTTCTCACTCCACAACATCGTGGAGAAGCATCTGCATATGAACTAGAAGGTTTTCTGCTGTTCTGTGGATCTTGAGAAAGGATATGGCGAGTTTGTGAAAAAAAAGCTCTGCGACATTTTGTCCGGATTTGGGATTGACCCTGCTCCATGCTGTGCAGTCCACTTATGAGAAATATACTGCATTTGTACGGGTGGATGGTAGCTTGTTACCCCGGTTTGACATCGATATTGCAGTTAGACACCAGTACTGTTGGATCGGCTTTTCCTATATCCGGACTATTATCTACAGATAATGATATCTGCGAAGGTAGAATTGCAAATATAGCGATGAATTTGCTTTGTGCAGACGATGCTGAATTATTAGCAGAATCGCCATCCGGACTGCAAGCATCAGTGACAACGATGAAAGATGGTTGTTTGCAGTAAGGCTTAAAATAATGTTTTTTAAAGAGGGGAAACCAGAACGAAGCCAAGGATTACGGTTGATGATGTAGGGTTGGAATAAGTGTATGGGGTTATATTCCTTGTAAGTGCTTTTGTCGATAGAGGAGCGAAAGCAGCGAAAAATGTGGATTTAAGAGTTGGAATAATATATAGGCAGCTGAAAGTTAAGCTAGAAGGCACATCTGGCCACTATAGACAACACGCTACTACGGCCGTATCCCTTACCCCGTATATAAACGTATACATCTTGTTATGCCAGCGCAAGTACGTTCTGCCGTACCAAGATCTATCATACCAACTTAGTGGTAGTCTAGTGGTAAAAAAACTTATCAAACATTTTCATGAAACAAAACCGGTATTTTTATGTGTAGGTGTGGCTCTATTTCTCGAATACGGTTTTATACGTTTGAAAATTTAAATTGTATTTATTTGAATAATAGTCTTTAGATAAGTCTTTAGATTTACTGTTTAATTTAAAAAATATATTATAAGTTTCATTAAGCTACTTTTTATATTTTTATTCTGGCTTTTATGATCCGGTTATGATTATTCAGAGATTAATCAGAGAAATGAGATTTGATGAAGCTTTAAGGATAAACTGAACAGCTACTAAATAAAAACTTTTAATTAAAAAAGTAAAACTGACTTCGTTCATGTCGACACCTAATCACATCGTGGTTTTGATGCCGCAGACACTATTATCACTTTTAATATTTATATAAAAAATCTTCAAGATAATTGGTATTTGTACTAATTTTTTACTAAGTTGAGGAGGTTGTCTTGGAGGCTTCTCCTGATGCAATGAAAACTATCGCTATACTCTGCTTATCTATCGATGGGGCTTTTTTAGACAATTTGAAGAGTGTTAGTTCCTGGCGATTGTTTCCTAGTGTTCGTTGGCAGCATGTCGGTTACGCGCAAGCAATACTGATAGGTTTCGAATGGGGGGGGGGGGGGGGGGGGATAATAATTCTATTTTTCTTGAATATTGAACAAACACTTCGTTAACTCTTATATCAGATTATTCGCTCTATCAAGAGATAAATGACGGGGAGGAGCAATAGTGGCTGTAATAAAAAAAGGACATGCAATTTGATCTAATCTGCTTTGTGTGCTTCTGCCTTTGGTGGCGGAAGCACACAAAGCATCAAGTTAGATCAAATTGCATGTAAATTTGACTTTCTCAAAATAACGCCTGCGTCTATTAACAAAAAAAATAGATAGTAAGATAGTACTATAAAGGTTCCTTCTTTGCTTTTAAATACGGAACTCTAAAACCTTGCGTTGTATCATTTGACATAATTAAATTTAGTCGACTCCTCGTGCTAAACTCGTTCTCAGTTTACGCTTAAAATTAACCTAATCAAGTCAAAATTATGTATAATTCGCGGGCGTTACCAAATTTCCAAGAGTTATATGGTTAAACTTCTCTTTAATAAGTATTGTCAACTTAGTTAAATATATTTTCATTACACTGTAACTTTGTAACGGCTGTTGTTAACGTGAAGTTTTTGTTTGTTTAGACTTGTTATAGACAGGACTAATATGCAAAATGGCTTTGATTATGATATATGACGCAAATCATTCTACACTCTAACAGCAACTAATTGGAATTGTTAAAAAAGTTATGTATTCTTGCATCTCAAAGATTATTATTTTTATGTCACTAAGGTATGAAACAAGCGGGGATTGCGTGATGCTTTTTTTATACATCGGAAGGTACACAAGCATATGGGCCATCTCCGGCTACATGATACTATGAAAGCTTGTAATACATTAAGATTCATTCGCGCGATGCCACTGCTGTTGTTAACACAGCAAATCCTTAGGCGATTACTGATGACCTCACTCACACGCAGGAACACAACACTCCAGCGAGTTATTATTTGGCTCCGGTTTTCTGTGAGGTGGAGGTACTTCTACAGACGACTTGCTTTTATGCGCCCTATTTCTTTTAAAAAACCCTGACCAAGAAAATCAGGTCAGTTTGTCACATACAATTTTTTTGTCCTTTGTGTGAATCGAACCAAGAAGCATTGTTCTCACAGTAGCGTTATTAACCACTGCGCCATCAAGCTCGTTAAAATGTAATGGTATTTTAACGAGTTTAATAGATGGTAAGCAGTTACAAATACAAATGATCTATTAGCGATATTCAATTTCTCTTACTGCCGCCCATAGATAATTGGAACACCAACGACGTCACTCATGCATTGGCTCTTTGATTTAAAGGCCAGCAATACAATACAAAGCCACTGAGGCCTAAAATACAAAATTACACGTTTATCATTAATATATATTCTAGTAAAATGGGGACAGTAACGTCGGAATGAGAAATTTTGGCTTTCCTATCTGAGGGATAATGGTGACAGATTTGTCACGGAAAAGTCTAAGCGGAACGGTACATTTAAAATAAACCTGTTTATATATCCATGTCAAGTTCTTTGCGGGATAGGCAGAGAGAAAGCGTGCATGAAAAGAACAATGAATGTTAAAGAAGCGAGTGGGGTATGTACGGATCGAGTCACGAGGCGCTAGGTTCTCTCTGTCTACCCCGTAAAGGATTTGGCGTGAAGTTATAGATAGATAAATCATGTTGTAAGCACAGGACCACAAACTAATAAACCACTTGACTGCGCATGAAGGCACCACGGGCCTTAAAAAAAGTTGTGTTCCATCGCTCAAATAGCTCAGCGATTGGAGCCTACTTACCAATGCGAGAAAATTTTAACGACTTAGTGCCGCGATATTTATCCGCGAACTGATCAATAAGAGCTTCAATTTTACCCCCCGACCCGAAACGATGAATGGAGTTACTACGTAATATCAGTCTCATCGGCTCTCCATAGATTATTTCCTTCATGCACGGGACTTATCTCGATTTGTTTTTGTTACTGTAAGTGCCATAAAGTATTTTTGATTTGGACGTTTTAATTATGTCATTTTTAAGCTAAAGCAAGTCAAGATTAAATTCGGAAGCATTCGGAAGGAAATTGATTTTAATCTGTTGTCTACCTACTCACAGTCCCACGTACACATAGGCATCTTCTCAAAAATGGTATAGAACTATTTAAGGGGTCTTGAAGCGTGCACGTGTTAATATAATTAGAATTTCTACTTTTTGACCAAACTACCTACAATAACCAAGATAATGGTATTTGAAGGAGAGACAACCAGAACGAACACTAGGATTACGGTTGACGATGTAGTGTTGGAGCAAGTGAATGAGATTGTATATCTAGGAAGTGCTATTAGCAGCAATGAAAGGTACACCGCTGATGTGGAGAGACGAGTGAGTGCAGGGAATGGGGTGAATGGAGCGTTGGGTAAACTTCTAAGCAGCCAAAATCTAAGCCAGAAAGCACAGCTCGCTGTACACAACGCAGTGCTAATCCTAACGCTAACTTATGGAAGTGAGAGTGACAACCTTCAACTATCAGATAAAGACACAAGAAAGGGTGAGTTGTGTGCGTGTTTTTTTATGTAGATATATAAATATGGTAATTTCTAAAACCGTCAAATTCAAAGTGTTTTACTGATCACTACGGAAGTTGGTACATTAAAACCTGAAAAAATTAAATTTTCTATCAACTTTAATGACTTTTATTTCTGAACATACTTAAAAGTTATTTCACATTAGGATATTGCTTTGTCGCTCACACAACAGACAATAGTGAATAGTTATGTATAATACAAGCCTATAGAGTTCATTCAGATCTGTAATGAAATACCATATAAATGTCAAATTTATATTCACAGATTCACTTTAGATTGGTAAGTAAAATTGTACCCGAAACTGCCAAATTATATATTAAAAAATAATACAAAGTTTTCTTTCCATCGAATTAGAATACGAAGTAATTTCAATTAGGCAGAATTAATTTTATGATGCCACTTGTATTAACGGTAGGTGCGTACCAATAAAATTAATTTGATTACTAAGGTCTGCTGTAATAGAGTCCCGACTCGAAATTATCCCGGGGATAATGACTTTGGAAGCTAATCTCCGATATAAAGTTAAGTGAGGATTCACAATGTTGGAAACATTGTGAACCTAGGATCGTTTAGTTCTGCAGTATAATACGGTTAGAGCTCTCCTAGCTCGGTTTTAACGAGCTCAACGCACAGTTTATGGGGTTTCTTGAAGAATGTACTAAACATAGAGCAATGTTACTCAAATTAATGTAAATAAACTTATTTTTTAAAATAACCTCCAATGCGTTCGAATTAAATTGTACAGTGCAAACAGAACGTTCTATTATCAAACTTTTCACATCCGCCTATATTTTGTAATACTTATAGCTTCAAATTAAGTAAATGAAAGATATATTCTTTTTATCACAAATGAAATTATTGTTTCTAAAATATTTTTTCAGCACAAAGGATTCGAACTGACCAACGATGAGATTAACATCATGTGTATTTATTATCGTGCCTTTACAAAAGGGTTTGGGTTTAATTAAAAAGTCACATCTAGAGAACTAAAAACCTTTATTGGTAGATTTATTTTTACAATGTTCCTTTCATATATTATTAACTTCTTTGTGGTAAGATAAAATCAATATTGTATGTACATAATAAGCCCTTCAAAAATGTATGTCATTATATTGAAAAAATTGCTGGTATAAAATTTATATTTTATACCAGCAATCAGATAAGTTATAAATATAGGTCAAATCTCTTTACATTTTTATCTAATATTTAAGAAAACGCTGGTAAATAGTAATTCTCATTTTTTAAATACGACTTAATTAAACGTATGGCGATTATATCTAAAACACTAGTTATTTATTCGTATATTTCATCTATTACCATCTTCAGAACACGCGAGCGTGCAAGACACGAGCAATGAATGTTGAAGAAGTGAATGAGGTGGCGCACGATTCTCTCTGACTCCGCGCAAGGGACTTGGCATGAAGTTATATATAATTTTCAAGATTACCACTGTTACGGTTATTGAGAAAAAATATTTTTCATTTTTGCCTAAATGGAAGTTCGCTGTAATTTTCAATATATTTACAAAATATGCGCCAAATTGAATCAAGATACAATCATTGATTTGCCGGAATTGACGGACCTAATGGACAGCTTTTTAATCTCTAACAGGGGGAAAAATACTATCTGTATCACAATATTAATTTTATGATGCCACTTGTATTAACGGTAGGTGCGTACCAATAAAATTAATTTGATTACTAAGGTCTGCTGTAATAGAGTCCCGACTCGAAATTAAAAAGGTATTGAAAAAGTGTATTTTTCACTAATCACATAAAAATAATGGATACTATCGGAAATATCTCTTTTTAGGGCTCCGTAGTAAACAAAGAACCCTTATAGTTTCGCCACGTCCATCTGTCCGCAGCCTAGCTCAGAGACGCTTGATATTACAATAAATTTTTTGGTGCTACACGTAAAGTGGGGATGATTTTTTTTATTCGCGCCCTCCCCTGGTGTGGGGAGTAGTTAAATAAGTCTTTTAAAAACATTGAGGGTGTGGGAAGAACATTTTTCGATATAAAAAACCGTTTGCAAAATATTTAAATTAAAAGTGTAAATTTTTGATAGACTTAGCAGTAGCAAATATATCCTTTGCTTTCGCCCTCTAATTTCGCTCTGATCAAGTTGGTATACTTTTTTTATCAGCTAATATGGAACCAAGTTAAAATGCCACCTAGTGACCTGTGTCACGAACTGTGACATCTGGTATTAAAAGTATTGATACTTTCCCCGATCGGTATGTACGCTGTCATTTTTCGCAGCATATTCGATATCTGGGAAATATCGACTTTATTGGGAACGTAACCCAGCTTTAATAAAGGAAAGTATGAGACATGTTATGTTAATGATTCATGTAATATGAAATTTTATGTAGGTCAATACCTATTGGATATATAGGACACTGTCGAGAGTTTGGACTACATATGTATATATATATATATACACGAAGTAGTACAAATGTATATATATCCCCGGGGGGAGCAGCGTGGACGGTCGTTTCGTATCACGCACGCAACGATCATGGAGAGACAAGACGATACTGCGTGGAGAGAAAAGCACTCTGCTTGATAGATGCGTACAGAGTTCGTGAAATTTTGTGTAACACGTACAATGAAAACTTTATAAAAAAAATCTTAAGCCAGATCCGAAGTGCAACACGTGACGATGGGCCGTGTTCGCTGCGGTTCTTGAGGAAACAGACGTACGCGGGGGGTTCTTAGTGAATGCGCGGTCCACGCTTGCAGCGAACATGCAATGAAATGCAGAATTAAACATTTCATGTTGCGTTCTTGGATAGTCTCAATGGAATGAAATTGATAGGCGTATAACGAGGTAATACATACGAGTATATTATAGCTGAGTAGATTACAATGTGTGGGTAGATTGGTACGGCTTGACTTCTGACACTGAATGTCACTGCTTTACAGTGCAAATATGATAATTAGTATTTTCGAAGGTATTTTTGGATATTCGCTATTTATATATCCCTTAATGTATTGCAATCGTTCATATGGTAATCGCTTTACATTAGGTGGGCCGCATGATTGTATGCCTCCCGATGTTATATAAAAAATAAAAGACAACGAATCATAAAAGAAACTACTAACCATTACATTTGATTTCCTAGCGGTGTAAAAAATATGTACATCCCTAAACATGAATTCGATCCAAAACCTACGGATCGGTAGTAACTTGCAGATCCTTTTCAGAATATATGCCATTTTTTACTTGCATGCATATAAGAGTAGGTTCCGTGACAGTACATTACTCACACGCTGGGACGCTATATTTAATCTTGTTGAGGGTAACTCTCACTTATCGAGGGGAAATAGATAATCTCGACTCGTGTCCGGACGCCGACTGAGTGCCACGCCAGCCAAGAATTTTCTGGAAATGTTGGAATTTGATAAAATATTGATGTCGCAATAAATCATGAAAGATTTTGATCGCTAATTCTTGAGTCATAGAGTATCACTATGACTATAAAATATTTACCAGTAACTGTAGAAATTATGTCGTATATTCCTTCAGAAATTGGTATGTAAACATTTCTCCTTTTTAATTTTTATGTCTTATTCGATACAGAATTATAATTTTAATTAAAATTTTTTTTAGCCCATAAAAGATATAAATACCACCTCTCCCAAGATATGAATGTAAACAAAAACAAAATTAATGGTTTAGGGCTATTTGCATATGTAAATTTAACAGTGGGTTTTAATTTTGAAAATCTTTCAAAAATCGTACAGTAGACAAGACTGTATTGTAGCCTTACAATTTTTGTATTTGTTGCTCATCCTTTATACTTCCTCCTTTTCAAGTCGGTTAAAAAATAATGGTGCAGACGTCGGCCACTATAAACGTTATTTAAGTTATTTAAATACAAAGATCCAAATCGTTAGAACTAATTCTGAAATGCATGATTACATATTTCCCATTTACAGTGACGATCGAAAGTAGGATAAGTACTTTTAAGCTGCAAAAAGCTGAATCATTAATACCGGATGCAAAAAAAATGTGCTTGTTGTACGGTCTCTGGCAAGGGAACCACCGTTAAATTCTGCACAACCCTCATAAAATCGCTGTTATAATAGATTGAAAAATGCATTTAATAGAATTGCCCGATTGTATATCACAAGCGCCCCGCGTTGCAAACGATTTTCACCGCGGGTGCGACAGCTCCGTATAATTCCCACTCCATTACTTGTGCCACTGTGTCGATATACTGCCGATTTGCTGTCGAATATTCAATAATTCCTCTTTATACGGATATTCCATATTGGAAGATGATATTTAAATATATTATCCAATATAAACAAATATTATATGTACATAGTAAAGATTTGATTTTTTGCATGTTTGTTTGTAATGGATAAACCCAAAAACAATTAACCGATATTAAGAATTCTTACACCTACAGAAAGCTACATTATTGGCGAACAAAATATGCTATACTTTATTTTCAAAAAATTCGTGATTCCTATGAAAATTGCAACAATATAACCCTAGGTATCAAAAAAATGCCTGCGGAAGTTATTATTTTCCGTACGCTGCGAAATCTATTGATTACATATAAAATAATGCACGTATTTGTAGTACTCATCATTATCTACAAAAAAGTCAACTATTATAGTTAAGTTACAATAACTGTTTTTTTACAATTGAATTACACAATTTTTAACAGAATTATCGCGTGTTTTATTTATTTTGTTGAATCTGACACACGAAGAATTCGCAACGTCACGTTAAAAAAAAACACGCGATACTTCCATTAAAAATTGTTTAATTCAATGTGTAACAATCGCGCAAACCTAAGGTAATATTATGTTTTTTTTTCAAATTAGCCGATCTATGATGATGATGATATTAATCCTCATCTAGCTAAATAATTCCAATTATTGTTATTTTCTATTTATAAAGTATTAAATTATCTATCTATCTTTCCGACCAAAGCCGTGGCGGATCGCTCATCATCGTATTGTACTATCTGAAGCGGAAACAAGATGAAATAAGCGCGTTTACGCGGTTTCATCTTAGATATAAAACATGGGGGCTTTCTATTTAAAACACCGTTAAAAACAATTTGTGTCGATAATCACGTTAATCAAATTATTATTTGTGGTACTTGTTTACCTATAAAACACAGACGTTCTGATATCGAACATTTAATCGTTAATTCTTCATATCCTATGCAATTTTTACATCAGTGAATACGTCTTTCAAGTAATTGTCTATCCAAAAAAAAAATATATACAGTAAAGAGCATATAGTTGATGATCCCGATGGCGGAGTAGGTAATAATGCTATTTTAATACCAAGGCAAGGTTTTGATTCCCGCACAGGACAAACATTTATATTTACTTACCTGTTTGTCCTGCTCTGGGTTGTCTTATGAGAGGTAGGAGAGTATCAAACTAGCCCGACTGAGCAAGTATCCCCACCTCACAGAAAACCGCAGTAAAATAACAACTCCCTAGTGGGTCGTTATGTTCCTGGGAGTGACTGATTTTAAGCAAGTAAGCTCCTAAGGAGTTGTTGTATTAGCATCAGGGGTGGAAACGCGCGAGCGTACCGGTATACGGTAACTTTACGTTAGCTGAGCCGTATCCTTGTATGACTCCCTTGAATCGTAAAGTTAAAGTTAAGCTCAGCTAACGTAAAGTTACCGTATATATATATATATATATATAGTTATTTTACGATTCAATAATATATTTGTTTTTTTATACAACGTCGGGAGTCATACAAGGATACGGCTACGTACGGTATACGTACAGATTTAAAAGGTAAAACTTAAACTTGTTTGCCTGTCATAATTTTAAAAAGAAAAAGTAGAAAAAGGGGTTCTGAACTCAGTTCCATGCAAAAATAACAAAAAAGCAATGAAATTATAGCACGTGAAACGCTACGTCACGGCATGACAGCTCAGCCATGCTGAACTTGGCACCAAGCCATAGTCGGTGAGCCTCTTTGAACTTCATATATCTATGTTAGTAAAGATTATATATGTACGAGTATACTAACGGTTGCCCGCGGCTCACTCACGTAGAATTTCAATTTTCGTGTTTATTGTTTCATAAGTTACAATATTTCATTAGTTGCAAACTATTCCTTACACATACCCATTTCATCCCTTAATTGTAGATTGAATATTGAAATACATTAAAATTCCAGAAACAGGTGTGTACATATTATTAATAAAACTTTTACACTAAAGTTAATTTTGTTTCGCCACGAAATACTTCGTACTTAATTTTTTTGAATTTGAGACGTAAGTTTGTATACAAGTATTAAATTTATTTTGGAGATGAGTAAAAAGCATCTAAACTGCAAAAAATATTCCCCTAATATCAATTGACCATTGACCATCATCTGGCTTCATCATCAGATCAGTTGTATAGTTTTATATAATATAGTATATTGCTGGATTATTATAAATATCAGCCCAAATTAGTCTTCAAATACTTCGAAATGATTGGCAAACTAATAAACATACCTATATATAGTAAAGTAAAATTAAAGTTTACAATGTTTACTATATATATATATATATATATATATATATATATATATATAGCAAGTGGAAAGAAGTGGTCTCTGCCTACCCCTACGGGATAGAGGCGTGATTATATGTATGTATGTTTACTATAACCGCTGCGCTAAACTTTTAATAACTGAAATGATAGAAGTAAATGATATATTAAATCCATACTTTTTTTATAATCGAATATTTCATATTACCCATAAAATAGATTTTGAATTTTATTCTTTTTTATAGCCGTTATGTTCATATAATTGAAAATGGTAGGTAGTAATGGTATTTTTGAGAAGACCGAGTCTCTCTCAATCCAAAATTCCAACCCGTCATCTAGAAAACAGATGCGCATAACATAATGTATGTTTTTTATACCACTAAGGTGGCAAACAAGCATACGGCCTGCCAGATAGTAAACAATCACCGTAGTCAACGGACATGAATCACCTGATGTGTCACTTATGCATTGCCGACTCTATATAAACCTCTTTACGCCTTTCTTGAAGAAACCCATGCTGTAGTCCCTTGAGAAAACCTCGGCTGGGAGCTCATTCAACAACTTGAGTTCTCGGAAGAAAACTTTTCTGGAACCACACAGTAGAGTCGTCGTCGAGCGGTGCGGTTATAAAAAGTAGCTGTCAGCATCATATCGAACAATTTTTCAGAACACAATCCGTTGTACAATCGGTCGAACACACAAAGGGAGGCAAAATCTCTCCTTAAACTTAAGGGTGTGCAATACCGTGTGTAAGCAGGATTGTCAACAATTCTCACAGATCGTCTCTGAACAGAGACACA
Source organism: Pyralis farinalis (assembly GCA_947507595.1). Classification (NCBI taxonomy): domain Eukaryota; kingdom Metazoa; phylum Arthropoda; class Insecta; order Lepidoptera; family Pyralidae; genus Pyralis; species Pyralis farinalis. The sequence goes on along the minus strand of OX382277.1, from coordinate 13,101,122 downwards.
CTGTCCAAGCTGGTAAGCAGGTGCTACCGCCCAAATGTGACTGCAATACTCCATGTGCAGTCTGACTTGAGACTTATATAACACTAGCTGAAGCTCGCGGCTTCGCACGCATGAGATTTGGGCTTTTAGTAGCCTTTATTTCTCTGTAGACCTGAAATTCTTTCTGGTTTAAAAAAAAAACAAAGTTCAGGAACCCTAAATATTTACGGGATAAAAAGTAGCCTATATTCTGCTCTGAACAGTCCTCTACCTACTAGTGAAAGTTCCGTCAAAATCGGTTCAGCCATTTCGAAGATTCGGGCTAATCTTCAACAAACAGACAGACAGACAGATAAAAAAGTTAAAAATGCATGTTTAAGCTTTGGTAACATGAAAATAACATACGAGCTTAAGATAAAAGACTTTATTTTGAAATCACAGACAGACACATCAATTTTATTTATATGTGTAGATAAGTCTTTGCTGAATTGCTTTGCTGTTCGATAAAAAGCTGGCAAACCCATTTGCCCAAACACTCGGGCAGCCCGTATGATGGCAACTTCTATGGAAAACCCCGATGCTAGACCCGATCGAACGCCTCCGCCATATCTAGGCTGACTGACAATGCCTCTCCTTGACTCTCAATCGCCGAAGCCCAGTGATGTGTAAAGAACACTAGAAGATCACCAGTCGAACGACCGTGACGAAAGCCGTATTGACGGTCGCTCCTCAAATCGTGATCCTCTAGGTATAAGGGAAGTCAATGGCAATAGGGTGATGGATCTAGCCATCACCCTTTTTGGGCGCTGGATGCACATTGGCACTTTTCCATGAAGACTTGCCCAGTGGAGTACGAAAACACGAAAATACGCGTTAGAGCACAACTCAGGAGCACACAACTTTAGCACCACTGCGGGTATGCCATCTGGCCCACTCGACTTTTGAATATCGAGGCAGAGTAATGCCCGCCGAACATCTCGCTGGGTAAGAGAGATCTCCGGCATTGAGGCACCACATCACAGGATGGTAGGTGGCACAGCTCTCCCGTCACTAATATAAATAAAATAAATGATTTTCTTTCTTTCTTTCTTTCTTTCATTCATATTCGAGTTAGAGGCAAACGTAGGCACGCGTAGGTCTACACGTACCTATAAAACCGACAGGTCCCTGTCTTCAAGTCTGTTTTGTCGGCGACAATAAATATCCTCCCGAACGAACATGCATACCCCGGCACGACGCACAAATAAGTGCTCTATTTTGTACCCAGGGTAATGTAAGTAAGTGTGTGAAATCCCGGTGAGGATATTTGTGTCTTCGTGAAGAAAAGAATGGTCGGCCGAGCGGTCTCTGGATGGTGATGGACCGCGTTGATGTTAGAGTGTTACTCCCCGATGTTGCAAAAGTCCACATACGTTTTGGAGGGGGTGGCCGCTGTGAATTCACTATGTTTTTTCCTTTTAGGCATTCTTTTTGAAGTTAAGTATTTAGAAATGAGAAATCGTTGGGCGGACAGGGTGAAGAATAAAAGCGCGGTGTCTTCCACTTTGTTGTGTGATTTGATGGCACGGCGGGTGGAAGGGCCCCCGGCCCTCTCCTGCTGCAGCAGCTGGGTCCGCCCCGGTCTCCTTCTCCGGCACGACCACTGCAACAGAGACTTTACACAGGCTGGCGGTTCAGCCTACCAGGGCGGAGATTAGGTAATCCCTGTTGTTGACCGCTGACCACCCAGCGGTCAGCCGTCTTACCGGGTCTCCCTCACCGTCACGCCAGCCTGCCGCGCCCACACAAAATTTATGTATATTTATATATATATATACATAAATTCTGAACTCAAGTATAGAAAGATCGAATCACGTAGATATTACAATGTTCAACAACACTCCTGGCATACAGCCATAATCCTGGGGAGCGGTGTTCTGTAAGCCTTTAAATGGACAAAGATTAATTATATCTACATGACAGTAAAATAACGTAAAGTATAAAAACAAATAGCTGGTACTGCTGCAGTATAGTTATTGCACATGAGCGCTACGTAAGCATTACGTAGGTGCAGGCTCGCTGTTGGCTCGAAGCCATTCCTTTGTTGAGCCATGTTCTGTTAGCTTTTGAATTTTTGACAAGATTAATTATCTCTACGCTTAAACTATATTGCCCTGAAATAATTTGTTTATACTTCTTATACTGTCGACTTAAGAGCTACGCTTTTTGATGTCTGTCTAACGGTTATTAACCGCCTTCAAACAAAAGGAGAAGGTTCTCAATTCGATTGAATTTGTTATTTCTTTTGTATGAATGTTACATGATAACTTCGCAAATTGTCGACCGATTTGATGATTCTTTTTTTACTATGTATACCATATCACGAGGGTAGTCTCACATAAATTTCAAAGATGTAGCATGTACAGTTTTTCAGAAACACTTGAAAAATTCAATTCACCGATCTGTATTAACCGGCTTTTCACCAGATTCCAGATCGATACACCAGATCGTCAATTGTATAGACTTTCCTGAGTCTTTTTAGTGAAGATTTGATGTAGATACGACGAAGGTGTAATAGTAAACTAAAATGTTATGAAATAAAACTTTTTAAATAAAAAAGTGGAACTACTTTCATTGAAGTTGACGCCTATTTGCAGAGTTGCTATATTTGTGGTATAGTTAGTGGTAGAACCACGCAAAGTAGCATACCACTTAGTCAGTAAACAAAATATAAAATTATTATATATATGTATTACAGACCGTAGAATTGTGTGTAATTTTTCGTCATATATATAATAAATCTTGTTCTAGTTAACTCATTAACGTACATACACATATTTTAGTAAGATTTTATTTTCTTCGATTTTTTTAGTTTATTTGATACGACTGTTTGATAAATTACTTAAAACATTTAAAATATTATATGAAGTCATTCAATTGAAACACAGACTGAAAAAATCTGATCCCAACATGTTATTATTCCGTTATAACTATTTGGATGATAAAGAATTTGATAAAACAAAATATATGCAATCTAATATACGTAATTTACTTGCTTACTTAAATTTAGACTTGATTTAAATATTTTTTTCTTGATAATGTTATGTGTAATATACATATGTGTAATTTATGTTCGCTATTATTTTAACCTTGATTTATATCTTTTGCAATCCAATCCTAACACCATCTATGCATACTGTTTATGGGGTGAATAAATTAATGGTCGTTGTGGTCATGAATCATCTTAAAAATAAAAACATACTTTCTTGAGAAATTACACAGCTTCATCAAGTACCGAATTGAGCGAAGCTTCAGCCACGGGTAAATGTTAATATGGACTCATAATGCCGTGTGCTGCGAGTGAATGCGGTTCCCTGTAAGCTCCTTAAGAGTTCCTGTGATAGCAACGCGCGAGTTATACTTTCTGTGTTGCAAGCGTTCATAGGCTACGGTGACCACTTTGAATTGGGTGGGCCGTATGCTTGTATGCGTCCTACGTTATATCAAAAACAATAATACTTAGAGAACAGCCTGTCAAAGACAAACAGATATGTTCATGTATACAAAATATTTGCGTACTCAAATGTGCGGTAATCAATCCCTCGCCCCCTGATGTTAAAGTCATTGTTAACCACTCGACCACCGGGCTTGTCAATCTTAAAAACAATTATGATATTAAAACCACTCGAGCATCTGTACATATTACTTGAGTATTAATTCATTCTGACGCAATGAAACCATCAGCTTCTGAAGGATATTGTTTGAATGTGGATCTATCAGCGTTAGGCAAACAATAGAATCTGATATGTGAAACTCTGTCAGTCTGCTGGCGAGTTACTCACGACTGAACCGATGCATTGAATACAACGCTACCACCGCACCACAATACAATATCGGATACATGATAAGCTGTCACTTGTAATCTTTGAGAAGCATCTACATCTGAAATGTAGAGTAGGTGAACCGTAGCAGGTAACTACAAAGCCTAAAGCAACTACCTGCTCGCTTATAGAACTCGATTACTTTCTTATCGCTAATTCTATAATAAATTGCTTGAGATAGTTCTGTCCTATCCTGACTATACCTTCAAAAGGCACATTAAAATTACTTTTCTTATAGACTTGATGAATATATAACTGACAAATATGTCTAAGAATGATAGAGCAGCAAGTCAAAAATTGAAAAAGCAATTGTTGAAATATCAATTGAAATAAAAAAAACCTGTTTTGGCAAGTTTCTTTCGGCATTTATGTTTCGCTAATGGTCATTTTTTGATGATCAAATTAAAAAAAAGAAACGAAAATGAGTAATTAATAAAATATAATAAGATTTTATATTAAAAAATGTACGTCGTGTCTAAATTTCAACTAATTCCCAATTACAAATAAAGAATTTTTAATTTAAATTTAACCAGTAAATAACTGTCACTATACACTTTACTCTGTTTTATATACTATTTTCCTGCTATGTACTGTACCATGGACATCTTTGGAAAATAAGTACAATAAACACGTATGCAGTACGAGTACCATATACCCGGAGGATTGCTCAGATCTTCTAAGTGAAGTCACCAGAAAACTACAAGGATAAATAATAATAACAATAACTTAGCATCAATATTATCAACTAAAAAAAATGAAACGGATTTCATGAAAGTATAATAAGATCGAATCATAATTTCATCATCAAAAAAATATAAAAACAAATTGAATAAACATTTTTTTTAATTTATTTTACTAATCGTCAAACTTCCCCAAATGTATATGACACTGCTACAAAATAATAAGTTTTGAACTTTTCAAATTGCAAATAAACCATTGCCGAGATTTTTTATAAACAACGTCAGGAGGCAAGTATACGGCTACCTGATGTAAAGCGGTTACCATAGCCTAAGAACGCTTGCAATATATTCAATATCACTCACGCAATGCCACGTCTGCTGCTAACACAGAAACTCTTTGTGAGCTTAATTGTGATCACAGTCACAGAAAAACAACTGTTATTTGGCAATGATTGCAGTGGAGGCCATCCCCAGGATGTCTGCATCTGCGCCCTATCTCACTTAAAAGCACTCACTCCAAGGCAAGACAACATACGGCAAACAGACATGTTCATATACACAAATATTTCTCCTGTGTGGGAATCGAACCCATGCGAAATAGTGTCAAAGTATTTACTTTATTTTATTACCACTGTACCTAGCTCTCAATAATACCAGTGAAAAGAAAAAGATATAGGTCGAAAAAGAAACTTCCTCCTTTTTGGAGACAATAAAAAATAAGACTTCGCTGTAAAATGCGTCACCAGAGTGAAATATAAACTTGATAAACTGCTCAAAGAGCGATAAACAGTTGTCGATTGATTCCCTAAAATCAATATTTACCGCGGAGATTTATTCACAAGCACTCTCTTATGAAGAATTATTAAAGATGGTATGCTCTACTCTGTCACCGCTCAATAGTCCTTAATATAAAAATCTATCAAGTGAGAATGTCCATTGCTGTAATTACGACTGGTGAATTTATTTGTTTGAGATTTTGCAAATTTTATAAATAAGTTGTTTCATATTTTATAAATCGAACTCTAATTTATTTAAGGTAGTAAACCTCTCATTTAGTCACCATTTTATAGATATAACTGAGTAATCATTTTCGTTTAAACAGCGATATATTGATCATGATATATTGACGAGATTTTATTTCTATGTATTTTTTGTACATTTTAAGAAATGATCGGATATAGCGAGCGTTTTTACGCAACGTACTATAGGTACTTATTATATGAAAATAGTAGGGGCTAAAGTATGTAATTGTAGTAAACCTCTCATTTAGTCACAGTTTTATAGATATAACTGAGTAATAATTTTCGTTTAAACACAGCGATATATTGATCACGATATATTGACGAGATTTTATTTCTATGTATTTTTTGTACATTTTTAGAAATAATGGGATATAGCAAGCGTTTTTACGCATATGCACTTTTTCTATGCAAGATTTTCTTTGGATACCCCACTTGCCGCGGAAATTCTGTCAGTAGACTCAATGCCCGTGCTATACTTATTATGCAAAAATAGTAGGGGCTAAAGTATGAAATTGCCGATTTGTACTAAAAAATTAAAACCCGTTATTTTTCTAAGATGTAACATATTCATTAAATAAAAATATTTACCGTCATTATCTATACATTGCTGCCATCTAATCAGAAGTTTATTTATGCCTTTGCGATAGAACTCTAGGGATCTAGATTCGACTAACTGTGTGAAAGCATTTTGTATTGCCTCCAGGGAACAAAATATTTTGCCATGTATAAAATTGTTCAAATCACGAAAAAAAGTGCTAGTCAGTTGGAGCAAGGTCTGGCAAGTACGGAGGATGACGTATGGTTTCTAATTGCAGCTCCTGTAGAGTTACAACGGTTTGTCGTGCAGTGTGAGGTCTTGCGTTATCATGCAGTGATAATGGTGAAGATCGATTCACGAGTCGGGACTGTTTCACTGCCAGTTTCGCCATCATTGTTCGAAGTTCTGCACAGTAAACATCAGCTGTTATTACTTGACCGCACCTGAGAAACCTAAAGAACTACATAACGCCATGAAGAAAACACCAAACAGCTACCATTACCTTTTTATTGGTAAGCTTTGTTTTTGTTTAACAGTGGCTGTTACGGCGTTTGACCTGGGGTCAGCCATTGCATTTTTCACTTACGGTTATCGTAGAGAATCCACTTTTCATCACATATCACAATTCGATCCAATATTCCTTCATTTCTGTACCAATTCAACAAGGCAGCACAAGTTTCAACACGCATTTCTTTCTGCAGATATTTTTCATATATCTTATTGATTTTCAATTCAATTTTTCAATTCAATTCAATAAGATATTATCTTATTGATTCGATGCAAATGAGTCAATATTGTAGGTAAGGTAACGTTCAACCATGGCGCTAATTCCTGGATAGTTTTACTCGTATCGGCTTCCACCATCTCCTGCAATTCAGCGTTATTCACCTGAGTGGGCAGTCTTCTACGTGGTTCGTTCTTCAAATCGAAGTTTTCATTACGAAAGCGTTTAAACCAAAAACGCACGGTGCATTCATTAACAGTTAGATCTGCGTCGGAATTTGTATTCAAAAATTACTCGGATTTTCGAAGTAACCATCTTTCCCGTCTAAGCTAAAATCAAATTTTCCCCTTTTCCGAAAGAAAAATCTCATAGGTATCATGAGAAAAAAGTTTCACTCGAAAATCTTACACCATGAAGATTTAATGTCAATTCAAAGTATCTATTACTATAAAACGGCAATTTCATACGTTAATTACCCTAAATACCCTATTAGTGTCAAAATTTACCAACTGAGAATATTTTTTTTAAGTCTATATAGACAGATAAAATAAGATTCCATTGATGTCCTCTTTTCTGCATTTAACCTAGAGCCTACTCAAAAGTTACAAGTAGATAACGGCCTCGCTGGATCCGAACGGAGTAAACACCGCATTCCGGGTACCGCATAATGGTGCATTGTATCGCATCTCTTATCAATGGCGAGAACATGACACTGGCCGTGTGATGATGGTTTACAGATTGGCAAATCTGAGTACTGGATTACCGATATTATTAGGTATCTATCGAGAATATTTTTATTTATTTACTAGCTGTGCCCGCGACTTCGTCCGCGCGGAATAGTTTTCTTTTATTATTTATTTATATTTATACTCGTATTAATAAAAATAAATAATTTTTCTAAAATAAAGGTAGCCCAAGTTACTCCTTATTACATCAGCTATCTGCCAGTGAAAGTCCCGTCAAAATCGGTCCAGCCGTTTCAGAGATTAGCCGGAACAAACAGACAGACGGACAGACAGACAAAAATTGTAAAAATATTAATTTTGGTATATGTACCGTGTATGCATTTAGTAAAAAGCGATTATTTTAATATTACAAACAGACACTCCAATTTTATTTATCTGTATAGAAAATTATTATTATATTATTACATATTATGTTATTATATATATATATATAAAAATGCGTAGTTATTTTATGTCACAAAAAATACGTATTCTGTGTAAATAATATATATAATAATAAAAATAAAAGTGCAAAGTCCCCCGAAGGGAAGATATTTCCCCCTAATTTTAACAGTTTTTCATATTTTACGCAGGAACCCTAAATATTTACGGGATAAAAAGTACCCTATATTGTGCTCTGATATAATAATATAATGTGATAATACGATACTGGTATTTCAAACGTCTATTATATAATATAAGTGAAGGCAATAGTAAAGATCCAGGTGATCTATGTGCATGCTTACTACTCGATGCGCTAAAATAAAATAAATCTGGCATTTATTAAAACAAAACAAAATGCGTTAAATATATTCAATTCGAATGGTATATCCAAACAATGGGGTATCGGAGTTGAAACATCGAGTATCTATGATTCAATGCGAAGTAACAGTAAACTTGCATTGGAATTCTCGATACGATAAGCTTCCACGAGATTGCACGCTGCCGTAATCTTGTAGGTATAGCATGATTTGATGGTAAGTTGTTGGTTTGAAGAGAATATTTGAATCTAGCTATAAATTGAATTACCTTAGATTATCTGAATTATTTAAATTGGCAAGAATAGTTTAAATCCCTTCGTTATTCCTTGTGAAGGCAGCTCTGTATCCCCCAGTAGGTAAGATTGATAAAGTTTTATTGAACAATATAATTTATACTTATGCATATGATAAATTATGCTTCGTTTGTACTTACTACTTTGGTCAACCACATTGGTCGTGTATTATCAGAAAGCGATGTCACCAGCCTTAGGAAACGGGGAGCGTGCATGTGGAATTTGATCTAATCTGATTGTTTCCGAGCACACACAGCAAGTTAGATCAAATTACACCAGTTAGTTCATACCGATTAACGCGTGCACCCACGCGCTACCGTTATTACATGCCGTCGCTATCATAGTTGCTCCAGTCGTCTCTGCCTCGGCGGGTGCGATCGCCTCTACGGTTGTCAGCCATCTGGAATAAGAACCGCATGCACCTGCCACTGTTGCTGCCCTGGCTGCTCTGGTCGTCGGTGCGACACGTGCTTTGTCTTTGTATAGATGTAATGGCAACAGCGCCGCATGTAAATTTGACTTTCGCATAATATTGCCTGAATTTATTAAATATTTAACTGTATTTTCGTAGTTGCATTTTTGCGAAATTCGTTAACTACGAACTACGAGTAACAACAATTGCGCGAGATATTCCTGTAAAGTAAAAATAAACAGATGCTTAGATGGCGAGATCTAGTCGTCGGCGCAAGTTCCTTGGCACGCTACATCGCTCTGCCTTAATCCGAATTGTTGGCTCGCTCGAATAGTTTTACTGCAAATCTTTATTGCAGCCGCTTAATTTCTCACAATTATGCACCGGGTGTGCACTCAAATAAATTTATTACGTGCCATGGTCCACTGCAAAACGGTTCCATGGTTTTATATTGGACATGTACTGATATTTATGTGTTAGGTTTGGCAACACAGCATTCAACAGTTTCGGGTTATACTCTCCACATATATACTCGTACATAGCTACGTAATCGCTTATGGAAACAATAGGTACATCACAACATATATTGTTTTAAGGAATTAGAATGATAATGAAAAAAAAAACACTTTTTAACAAACCGGCCAATATCAGTGACAGTGTATAAAACACCAAATTATATTGCGATATATGATCATATTATGTATGTACCTACTATGTATTTTGAATTTACAATGTCCTAAAATGTATAAATTCAATTACCTACAGCGTCATCTAAATATATACTAAACATTATGAACCTAAAACTAAAAACCTTAAAAAATATAATATAATAACTAAAATATATTATTAAAAAGGAGTCCCTTTAGGCAAGGTTCCGAAGATGCTGGCAGCGTTCCCCCTTTGAATAGCTAGACTAATTCTTTGTCCGAGGTAGCTGCCAGCTCTTCGGTCTCCTGTGATGTCGACTAACCTTTTTGCTATTTCCTTAAAAAGCCTAATAGCGCTAGGACCCCACGGACCAAGGGTCTCGACACCGAATGGGACAAAATCATATTCGGAGCCTAGACCCCTGTATTTGTATGCTTTAGCTTTTTCAGCCGCTTCACAAGCCGCACCAGCTCTGTTGTTGGTTCCATGTAGAAGGGAAGGGGCCAGCGTGTCTGAACAGGTTGCATCCCATACCAGCACCCGGCCCATCTTCCATGGAATCAAACTCATACCGTCCGGTCTCTTGCCATCGTCTCTTGCAATACCAGTCGGCTCAAGTAGACTTGGCACGTTGACGGTGGCAAGGGACCGGCGTATGATATCGTTAAGTGCGGCATGTCTCGAGAAGCGGCCTGCACTTTTTTGGCATGACAGTCCGTGATGTCCTAGCTTGTCGACATCACTGCCACAGGGACATTTATGAGGAACGCAGACCGGAACCCCAAGCCGTAGACAGGTTGCGATTCGGAGCGTGTCAGGCTCAAGAAATGTTCCTGTATTTGACGAAGGGTACGCGTGAAGCCAGTAGCCGGCCTCATGCGTACCCACGGCCAAAAGCCTAGCACGCGCCGAACCTGTACTACAGCTCAAAAGATTGTCAAAAGATAATTTGCAGTTTATGTCGTCCCAGCTCTTCTGTGATTTTGGAGAAACTGGAAAATTTTGACCTGGGCATGCAATTAAGAAAGCGTTTCTAGCTTCTTCCAAGCCAGCAATCTCAAAGTTTGAAGGGGATGCCCTTAAAATTTTACTTATGAGATTTGCTGAACTATGGACAGAAGATAGGAAGGCTGGTAAAGCGACACTGGAAATTTTGCGAATCCCTAAACCACCATAACGGATGGGTAGGGATGCTTGGGACCAAGATTGCTCGTTCAGCTGCACATTAAGAATCGATTCTAAGCTAATTTTGATTAAGTCGTCTACTTGTGTCAAAAGATCTGGGTGATTCCAAAAGGAGCAACAACGGAGCACATACGTAAATTTTGGGACGAAAAGACAGAATTTTAAGATGCAAAGTGCATAATGTGGACTAATTTCAAGGAGACGGTCAGTAGAATTTTGAAATTTAGTAATTGAATTATTAATATATTCAGAAATAGATTCATCAAAAATTGGAGAACCTAAAAGGTAAAGGGAATTACTGTTAACTATTTTAATATTTGGAGCCAAAATATTAAATTTTTGTATTACGTCATTTAAATTTAAGTCGCAGTTATTTATAAAAAGTTCGCATTTGCTAAAATTAAGCTCCAAACCAATGGCTTCAAATTTATTTTTGATTAAAAAAAGGTCCGAAAACACAGTATCCACATCACCTCCTAGGGTTCCGTCGTCCAAATACCAAACGTTGAATTTAGAATTTAAATTTTTGATTATCGGATTTATAGCCAAACTGAAAATTGCAGGCCCAAGGGGATCACCCTGTTGACAACCAACTTCCGAGGACAGTTCATTAGAACGATATAACAATTTTGTTGGGTCAGCATAACTGAGAAGAAGATAATTGTATATTTCCGGTATATGTTGTTTTATTTCCGTCAGCAGGGTATCCCTATTTACCGAATTGAATGCATTTTTGATTGTATTGTTTTTATAATTTAAGCGTGTTTAGGGATATACGAATTATTATATAGATAGGGATATTCATAGGTTCAACTTATGAAATTGCAATTATTTTTTTGACCAGTAGTGTGAAGATATATATCGTAATTTTTTATACAACTAAGGTGGAGAATACGCATACCTGATGGTAAGCAACACCAGAGGTGATGCATTACCGACTCTATTTTAGTTAGAAGTACGAATTCAAATGAAGTGCTCCATCGTGTCATCAACGCAGCACAGATAGCACATAATATCAACGTAGTGCATAGACCAGGTACCGCTAGTGAACGGTGCTTTTTGATTTGATGGTTTCCGTGCCGGAAATTTTAATGCCCGCAATGAGCCCCGCGCTCATTAAAATTTCTGTGCTGTAGCTATAATCGATTATGTCCATCGCCCTATTGGATATAGGGTAGGCAGCAATACTATGTCAGTATGCAAGAAGTTGTCATGTATGGTGGTCTGTACTGTAAATAATTAGAAACCATGATGGACAAGCTCACTGTCGAATAACCGAGATTTGACAACCCAGACCAATTTTTTTCTTTAGGTCAACCGCCGTCCATACACAGCACAACGCACTGCCGCAAAACTACGGAAATTACGATTGGAAACTATACCTTAATACTACCACGTACACCAGACTTCCTCAAACTATTTTTATTATATTCATATATATTTATTATATATATTTTTCATGAATATACAAGTGAATAATTTCAAATATAACGAGGCAGCAAAACAGTTCAGTCACCTTCCTTCCTACATCGAAGGCATCAATGAGCTCAATTGAAATGTAAAACATCGATAACAACTGCCAATATTTCGATTGGTTACATATTTTTTTTATACAACGTCGGGAGGCATACAAGCATACGGCCATACCTGATCTAAAGCGGTTACTGTAGCCTATAAACGTTTGCAATAAGTTGCAAATACATTAAGCTTCATTCGCGCGATGACCCCCTCTACTGCTAAAACACCAACTCCTAAGGAGTTTACTGGAGACCTAACTAACACGCAGGAACACAACAATCCTGTAGTTGTTATTTAACTGCGGTTTTCTGTGGGGTGGAGGTACTTCCCCAGACGGAATGCTTTGATGCACCCTACCTCTCTTAAAATATATATTTTAGCGTACAAAATGTTTGATTTTTCTGTACAAAGTCTTAATATATTTGTATCAATATGATAAGTTCCGTTACCGTCTACTGGATGGCGCTATACCGCGTGATATGGCTGCATTTTTGTTCTCACTTATATAGTCTCTGAGATTATAGTATTATTGGTTTCTTAGACCAATACATATTTGTCATTTGAATTCTAGATTAATTTTGCTCACCATCATTTGACCTCACGAATGTATATGTACTCGTAAATAATGTTGAGCGAGGGCATCACATCAAACAACTCCTTCAAGTGATTCCAAAGCTTTTCAGGTTTCTTTCTACCTGCATCTAATAAGTGTAAGCTTGGGATCATCGACAATTCTCATAGCTCGTCTTTGCAGCAACCAATAATGGCAACACTATACTCCATATTACGTATTTGTACGTTATAAATTAGTATACTTTGCTCATGGAACAACTGCGTTATAAACATCCTTGTTTGGCATCTATTTGCATAAAAATAGAAGATGGGCAAACCATTTGTGCAAACTTGCATCTATCTGCCTCAATTTTACAGTAAGCGACAACTTAAAGATGTAAATTATTGATCTAGATACGATATCGATTTATCCAAAAGTAGGATATGTTTACATATGCATCGAGGGCATATAGCATACGTAAACAGTTATTTATAGGCATTCGATGTATGTTCTGAATATTTCATGTTCCACCTTCAGAGACGGAAACGTTGCCGTCGACTCGACTATGTGAAACACGATATGTACTCGTAGCTATAATTAGAAAACTTCATTCTTAAGCACATGGTCATATGTCTGATGAGGCACCTCTTTTGAAGTATGAGTACTACTAAAAGTGATTAATACACGTATACATAAGTAAAGTATATTGCGTGAGGTCTAAACAAGTTATAGTAATAATTCGCTGGTCACTTTTGAGGTGAATGTTTGACATTCTATCGCGCGGTATAGATCTGCGATTAACTTTTTTAATTTCACCGATTTTACTTTTCACCAGTAGACCACGATGAAGATTAAAGGGCCCTAAATCTTCATCGTGGTCTACTGGTCAACCCATGTGCATAATTATTATGTTGCGTAGTGGATATGATCTTAAAGTTCCTTGACGTGTAATTTGACTAATGGTTATTAATAGGTAACTTACAAAGCGCGAGTGATGTCTCTGATATCTTAAGCGTTCATAGGCTACAATAACTGATTACCATGAGGCAGGCTGTGTACGTCTTTTCAGTTTCGTGGTATTAGTATTATTTTCAGTTGTTTTCAGTTCAATACCGAAATGTTATTTATTTTCATAGATAAAGATAAATAATTATTTATTTGCACAAAACATGAGTAGTTACATACATTTGCATGCAAAGGGGCCTTCGAAGTAATTAAAATAGTTCATCATGTTTTGCCTTGTCGGCGTACAAACTTTTGAGAGGAAACAACAATATTATGATATTGAAATAAAATGTAACATGTCCAAATTTAACATTAAAATAAAATATGAAGCAATAATCAACACAAAATTAAACATTAGTAACATAAGTAAATAAAGTAGAGCCTCTTTTTCAAAAATTAAAAGTGTTGTCACTACCTTGTCTGTACATTAGAAATATCTGCCTGTTTGTCAACGAACATCGTGACTTATTTAAGAAGTATACGGATATGCATCCACGGCAGAAAAGAGGTAAATTTAAATATCTATTATATCAACCAGCCTGTAAACTAGACATATATAAGAAAAATGTGTACAATATGTGCATAGTTGTGTATAATAAACTCCCGATCTATTTGAAAACTTCAAATAATGGAAATTTTAAGGTAGAATTGACAAATTGGTTACTAAAAAAATGTTTTTATTGTATTAATGAATTTCTAAATGACAAGGACATTTAAAATATAAATAATTGATAATTTAATATACATATCGTGCGGACATCATTATTTTTACTTTTAGCTTGTATTTTTTTATTTGTGACATTTAGAACGTTTATTGCTTTTACTTTATATAATATTTGCACACCTGTATCTAAAACAGGTAGAGTACATGTACAGGATTGTTATTTTATTAGCTTAAGAACTTAATGAACTTGTATTCTGGCAAATAAAGAATTTGATTTGATTTAGAATTTAAATAAATTTTAAGTTAAATTAAATAACTAATATGAAATAATGATTCATTCTAAGGATTTATCCTGTCCTGTGTGGGAATCGAATCCACGAGCGTTGGTGTCAAAGTAGCGTCATTCACGACTGAGCCACCGAGCTCGTCATAATAGATTGAACAAGTGATTTTGATTTCATTGTTAATTTGACACACATGTATTAATAAACGATTTACTTTGTTTCAGGTACTGTCTAATTATTCCCTCTGAAATCTGAAGAAATAGTAGCGTATATGGGTACCTGAAAGACAGCTACACACAATAAATAAACCCTTAAACTTTTGCTTCGATCCTGCAAGTAAGATCACCACTACGCTAGAGGAGGTAATGCTTTGCTAGCAGGTGTCGTATGGAGCTGCATCGACACCACGTAATAGTGTTACGTGATGTCGATTCATTTTTTTCCGAACGTCTATAGATATTTTGCCCTTACTTGCACTATATATTGCCATAACGAATAATAATAGCACAGACAGTTGCTCCATAAGTAGTATCATTTGCTCCTTGCCACCCTTGCTACTAATGTAGTTAAGCTTTAATAACTGGCTACTGAAGAACGCTGCGGAGACTGTGTGGAGGCTATTTCCACAAGATGGGCGGATTTATTTGTTTTTGAAAAAATGATATGGCAAAAAAACTATTTTTTGAGCTCCCTTACATACCACAAACTAAATTTGACTACGCCTAAAGGTACGCAGGTGTATTAGCGCCTAGTATTTATTAAAAAAAAATGAGCCGATGAGACGCAATGTTGATCCGCGAACTAGCCAATAAGAACTGCACGTTCTACTTTACCTTCCGAGTAAAGTACCCATAGCTGCGAGAGATTTGCTTCGCAGTTTCGTTTCATGTTTGATACCGATATGAGATCCCATAGGAATATCACACAACTTTTGAGAATAATCGGTATTGCCTCACCATTTTTCACAAAACACCCAAATTCGTTTACAAACCTGTGATAGACCATAGTGTATTTTTAGTAGGGTTTTGTTTTGCAATTCTAGCACGGAACACTGGTAGTTCATTAAGAATTCTATACTTTTTTCGTCGTGTAGAAAGTTATAATGTTAGTTTAGCATGTCGCAAAACATTGTTAAATTGCATGTTTTCTACAAATATTTATAAATATGTATTGAATTTAAATATATGTATGTAAATATGTATATCTTCACGCCAGTTGCCTTGCGGGGTAGGCAGAGAGAACCGAGCGCCATAAGACGCGGTCTTTACACACTTCATGCACTTCTTTAAGATTCATAGCTCTTTTCATGCACGCACGTCGGTTTCTAGGACTCCTGACATCACCTTCTTATAACCACGACCAATTTAGTCATGGTAGGTTAGTCTTGGTCTTCCGCGGCAGTAAGTAAGCGATCCGGTTATAAAGATAATTAATATAAAGACTTTTTAAATTTAAAATATTGTTGGGGTATTTTCAGATAAATGTGATTTTACACATAAAAATATGAAAAGCCTAGCAAAGCTCGGTCATCAAGGTACTGAAATATAAACGAAACAAACCTTTGAAACTCTGTTTCTCTATTCAATCGACAAATTTTCTACTCTACCACACAATTTTCTATCTTATCTGCTTAATGAACATTTTAGTTAAATTTATTCGAAACAATTCAATTCAAATTTTCCATTTGCATTAAAATGTCTAATGTACACGTATTATATACAAAATTAATTAATTACGAATTATAAAACAGACATACAACGCTAAAGTATGTAGGAGTAAAGGATGTAGGAGACGAGGATGGTCAAGACAAGACAATCTACACGACCAAAGTGATCAAGTCAGCCTTAGAAACCACCGATGAACGTGCACGAGAAGACCAATAAATGTTAAAGAAGTGAGTGAGGTGCTCGGTTCTCTCTGTCTACTCCGCAAGGGATTTGGCGTAAAGTTATAAATAGAAGATAGATAGATAGATAGAAATTAGCGACATTTTAGGTTCAAAATATTATGCTGTTTTAATCAGCGTACTGAAATTAATATCTCATTGGGAAATACATATGAAAGAAAGACATACATATGTGAATGCCAATGTTACAATGAACACTTAAATGGTTTTTCACCCATACCAAAAAACCCCATTACATGTTAATTTATTATTTAATCAGTTGACGAATTTACAATGTTCGGCCTAAACGTGGATGTGCACGCATAATCTGGAAGTCACAAGTAGAGTACTCTACCTTTAAATACCCGCTCCGAGAAGTTGAAATAATTACCACTTATAAACCGCACTAACTTCATACTACGCGTTTGCTTATGCCTGGCAAGCTAGTGCATAATTCTGTGGAGGAGTAGCACGGAAGCTTCTTTCTTTTCCCTCTGCAAATAGTCAAATTAGAATTATTTTCAACATCCAACAGACAGACAATAAATATTAAATTGAATTGAATTTAGGGGGAAAAAATGAAAGTTTTTGAAATTTTATACAAAGTCGCGGGAACATCTAGTCTTATAAAAGTAAACATTATTTAAATAGTATATTAAAGCGTAGTTTAATAAGTAACGCGAGCTGGCAATAAATTCGAAAATGTAGACGTTAAAGTTTGGATGTGTAACTTCCACTACGTAATTTCCCGAACCAATTTAACTCACGCGATGTTCTTGTGCGTCAAAGAAAAAGTTGTGCTAACGAAACAGTGGCCTAAAAATATCAAAATTGTCGGCATTTTATATGGGAATGACATGAATAGCTATTTATTTCAGCATTTTGATGATTTCTTGACAACACTGTTTATCTTTTAGACTACGTTTTACACCGGAAATGTTTAGGGATCTTGCGAAATACTTGAAAATCAATTTTCACTGAATTTGCGGCTTGCAACTAGTCTTTTTCTTCTTCTAAGCTTTATCCCATTTCCTAATCTATTAGGATCAGCGTGGTCCGCTACCTAAACCTAAGGATGGTGAAGATACAATTTTGTACCGACTGCCGTCAGACCTTCACAACCTAGAGGGAAAACCAGACTTTTCTTAGCTTCGAACCGGGGACCCGTTGGATAATAGGCCGGTTTTTTAACCATTAGGCTATCGCTACTGTACGCATTGTACTGTACGCAACTAGTATTTAATACCAAACAACCTGACAGACGATATATTCTAATAAAATAATAAAATCATTTACTGCTTTGTCACCCGAGTTTATGTATTATTATATCTGAAATCGTAATGAGGTAAGCAGTTTCCTTTAGCCTATGGACGCTTGCTTAATTAGTTAGGAGTTAATATCTACGAATCCACAAAAAAAAATTAAAAAAGCCACAAAGACGTTTTTACAAAATTGGCAACGAACGAGATCACAACCCCTGGTTTTGCAAGTGCCTATAAGTTACGGTTACTGCTTACCATCAGGCAGCCCGTATACTTTTTTTGCTGTCTTAATGCTATAACACTTTTACCGAAGGCAGAAAGTGAGCTCAAGATATTCAGGCAGGATAACTTGATTGTTTGTAAGCAGTCGTGAAAAAATATATCTAAGGAGAATATAAAATTAAAGAAACAAACCAAATAATAACACAAACAAATAACGTTATCCAACGCGAACGTCAACGGGACAAATGCCAGGACTGTCACATAGACTTATCTTAGCTTTGTACAGTTTATGACCTGTTGTCTTTAAGCAGAGTTTATATTTTTACTGTGGGAAGCTAATTGCAGTGGCGCTGCAATCGGGGCTTAGATAACAATGTCTCGCCCCGAGCGGCCATCGCTCCTTGTTTGAGTGTAACAACGTATTTTACGGTTGGAGTAAATAGGTTTTCAGTTTTATTTGAATATATATTTAAACTGTGCTTTGGGTGCTCTGTATCACGAATGAAGATTAGCAATCTGTAGATATTTTTCTTATTTTGGTCTGTGGATATATATTGTAGAATGAATGAATGAATAAGAACAGGGACTTTTTCCCGATCGTTTGACGAGTGACATTGTTGTTATACTTGATTTTTTTACAATTCAGTATAAAATTAGTTTCATGCGACAATTTTGATAGTATTTTGTAATATAAGTGCTAGTGAAATTATACAGTAACGAAAAAATTCAAATATAACACGTTTATGCACTTTTTGGAAGACGTGAATAAGTTCATCAACAAAACCTTGTAAAAATCATTATCGTTTTACGGGTGGTATATAAACTAGGTTGATTGGGTCTAGGTACCCTTCCCAAGTATTTTTTCAGCACAGTTTCTGAAGCTGGAACATAGAATTAAGATTGTCAAATGGTTTTAAACTAAAGACTTGGCTGTATGGGCTAGATCCCTTTGCCATTCCCCTCGGCGATAAAAAAAACCAAAAAAAAAAATGAATAGGAACAGTGATAGCTCGATGGATAAAGATCCGAACCATTATCTTTTGCTTTGAATTCTGGTGGGTGCATGTGCCACTAAATACGATATTTTCGGATTTATGTACTTACATGTTAGTAATTAAATTAAATTATCACTTGCTCGGCGGTGAAGGAAAACATTGTGAGGAAACCCGCATGATTTTTCCTCTGGGTTGTGGCGGTCTGATGGTAGTTGCTCCATGTAAAAATCTGTATCTTCGCAAAATTCTTACGTTTAGGCAGCGGACTCCGCCAATCCTAATGAATTAGGAAACCGGATAAGGCTAGGCAGAAGCAGTAATGAATGAATGCACACGTTAGGTAAGCAATTTTCATTAATTTTACCAAATTGGTCGTGTTTTATCAGATAATGTCAGGATCCTTGAGAACCGGCGAGTGTGGATGAAAATAGATATGAATATTAAAGAAGCGGTGAAGATGTGGAAGTATCGCGTCTTTCTGCCTGCTCCGCAAGGGACTAAGCGTGAAGATATACATACATACAATGAAAATTATTTAGTGAACCGACTAAATTGAAGTTGATGCATATTCACATTGATTACTGTATTCTCATTTTGACGTGTTTTTTGTGTTCCTACGTGCGAGTGAGGTCACCAGTAAGCTCCTAAGGAGCTGCTGTGGTAATGGCAGAGGCTTCACTTCACACACGCAAGCGATACTTAACAAATTTCAAGCGTTTATAAGCAATGGTAACCCCTACACATCAGGTGTACCTTATGTTTGTATGACACCCGACGTTGTATAAAAAAAGCGGGGAAAATGAGAAGTCTATAGAAGTCGAAGTTTGTTTTTTTTAGAAAATATTAGGATTGTTGTGTGGATGTGTATGGTGTGTGTATATGTTTGTAAAATTTTGCGCTCTATTGTCGCATGAACATATTATGGTCAAGTCGTCAAATAGCCGTTTTATAAAGAAAAATCTGACTGCATTCATAGTATTAGCTTACGTAAATTTTGTAAAATAAATTCACGTAAGCTAATAGAACCAATCCAATATTTCTAAAACAAATGCAATCAATACCTACTACCTTCTTCCTTCGAATCCTTCCTTGTAAAAATCGTCTTTCTTGAAACTACTTTCACGCCCTTGTTCATGTCAAACGCAATTACATGAACGTCTATTTCATAGATTCTATTGACATTGAAACGTGTCTATGTAGCTGTCGGAGTGCGAGGGAGCAGAAAAAACTAGATACCAGTAAATTATTCATCCATACAAGTAGAAATGTAGTGGCAGCAAAAACTCTGTAGACAAAGTGTCGTCTTCGCCAGACAGATCCTTGAGCCTTTCATTAGAGATCCCAATAGGGCTGGCAGCGGCTTAAATATAAATTTTGAATTCAAGTTTCAGCTTAAGACAGAGAGATTAGCGTTAATGTAATAAAGTAGTGTGTATTTTAATGGTCAGTGCGAATTATTAATATTTCATTTATTAATAATTGAGCAGTGATGGTCTAGTATAAAGAATCAGTCTAATAAATGTACAGAAATCGAAAGAGGGACATCCCTTTTGATTTCTGCTCACTAATGTGCTGCTAAATTCATCTTTTCGGATTTATGTACGTATTTGTACATAATGTGTATTCGTGTTGTATATGCTTGGGGTGAAATCGAAAGATAAATTATCGTGCGGAAACCTACATGTCTAGAAATTATATTTCAAAAGACGTGTAGTCTAACATAAGAATGAACAGGATTGTACCGTAGATTGCAGCGGACTGACCGTAGTCGCTCTATGTCAAAATCATATCTTCTCAACTCAACTCAAAATTTCAAACTCTGTCATTCCTATTACTTGTAGATTAGGAAATGGCTTAATGCTAGGGAGAAGAAGAAGACCGTTTATTAACCCTTCGAAACACGGGTGGTCATATATGACCGCGAAATTAGTTCATTAACATTGAGAATTTTTAATATATATATTTTTGTTTTAAGCTAGGCTGAAGTTATAAATTTGTCCCTTTGATATCCCCGTATATCTACGGTAAAAATGAGTTGAAAAATTAGATTTTTTAATCAAAACTGCTTGTTATCATTGTTTACCACCATAGATAAAATAAAAAAAAAACATCTTCAGTTACGAGTAGAAAAATCTAATGATGATTTACTACCCTAAGCATTTATATATATTTATTTATATATGTGAATCGTGCAGAATACGTTCGGGTAGACTTCGTAATAGAGTATAAGGCGTGTCCGTAACAAAAAAAAATATGGCATTGAAATACAAGAAGTGTAATTAAGTAAGAATAAAGGCAAAATTATATACAGTGTCAGTGACAACCTTAGATTAAGCCAATAATGTCATGCTTGCAACACGCCCTTCACTTTGAGTGAGTATAGTCTAGGGGCAGTATAAAGTCGTTTCCTTTTGTTGCTAAATAGTGCTTGACTAATCTACAGGCTCGGGTCATTTTATGATAATTAGTAAACGAAATCTGTGCGATCTAAAAGTAACACGGGCCAATTAATCTTTCGTGTTATATATTTAAGTAATTTTGCCCAAATTTGTGAAGTAAACCTTTTCTAATCTACTATTTATGAATAGTTAGGAAAATAAAAGAAGATATCGTGTTTTATCTCTCATCTATATCACTTATATTGAAGCATAATACAATTAAATCAAAATCATATTAAATTTATATCAAACTTATCGAGTGTCAGGTCTTTACCAATAAAATACTGTATGCTTATGTGTATCCCGAAATTGTGTAAAAAAAGTTTAAATCTGCATATGCGCCGTACTTGGCAGAGACTATAGTACTTGAGTGTTACAATTGGCAGTTTTTAAAATGTTATTACTGACAGACTGTCATAATTTGACATCAAGAAATCAGTTTTCTTCTTCTCCGTTTACTTTTGTTACGACTTTTAAAATAACATGCCGTGCCTTATATTCACTGGAATATAATATTTTCTTCGGCATATTGATATTGTACAAAGATATGGAGATCAATATCAAAAATATTATGGTTTGAGAGACCGCACCAAGTTTATTCCTGGTCCTGAATTCTAATATCGGGCAGAAATATATCTTTTCTCGTGCTAGTGATGCACAAATATTATATTATCGTATATCGATAAAAAATAACACTTCCATAATCTTAGTATATGAGACGTTCTCTTTATTTAGATACAAAATATATGTACTAAATAGTAAGACTTTGTAAACAACAGTTATAAAAGTTTTATCTACCTAAATACAAAAGATACGAGTATGATAAATATAACACACACTTTATTTTAGGCTTTTTTATACCAAAAACATGTACCGGTATATCAAATTTAAACTATGATGTTTGTAGGTCAGCTATCGACATTTACGCAACACTTTAGCACCCTATCTGAAATATAAGCGATTCGAACAGACGGGAAGTCAGCATCCCAGCGCAGCGACAGCAAAAAAAAGCAACCTTTCCGACAAACGAATTCATACTGTTATTTGGCGGTACTATTGATCAGTGCATTTAAAGGCGTCACTTACATTCCCTTTCCCTTGTTTTGGCTTTTTATTTGCTCGTATTCATTTTGGAATCGATAGAGATAAACTGTTTTGGGTCGCAATTTAGATTAATAGAAATTAGTTACGGTTTTAACATGGATTTTGCTATTATTTTTGTACTACATTGCAACAAAAATATGTCTGTTATAAAACAATTACACAACTGTTGACATACAAGGACCAGTATGTGCTGTCGAGCTTATTGTAACTTACTGGCTCGTTTGTAACATACTAATTCTCTAGAAATTTGACTGCATATTGTTATTTGACATCATAAATATTCCTGCAGCATAAACTTTTTGTGCTAGTCGATAATGTGTGCCACATGTACCTAGGCAAGATTGATTTAGTTCTAAAGATAATACTAGCAAGTGGATTATTATCATCCTGTCTGCAAGCTACTTTAATTTATTGAATTCGTTTTTGTTCTGTAGTCCGAAAATATACTCAATAATTATTGTAATTCGGAGATTTTAATAATTTATATGTGACATTTCTATATGCCCGAACAAACGGAGCATGCCTTTACTTATTTTAACGCCGGCACTTCATTTCAGATAACACTCTTTCTTCGCATATCATCGTTGCGAACAAGTGTATGTCACTGATTTTGCACAATCTTGACTCGTCTGCGTTCGATCTATCGCAATCGCATCACATCTAGTTCAGCGACCAACATTGTGTGTGTTTTTGTGAAATGGATAAAGTGTTATCTTATCAACATCGCGTCACTTATCGGCTTATTGGATAAAATATGTGCACATTGGTCAGTAGGCTCTCTAGTAGCAATCGCTGAGATATTTAAGCACAAACCAATACGTTTTGGTGAGTGAGGGAGGTCTTCATGCGTAGATAAGAGGTTTATTGGTTTGTGATTGTTAACGATTGTCCTAATTATCATATTATGTTGCCATAACTATTATAAAGTAATATACATTTCGTCTGTACATTTTCTACATATTTTTATAAAAATCGATAGTTGAAATCAACACTAATAAGAAACAATGTGTAACAAAACTTCGTAAATTATAATGTTTCAAATGTATGGATAAACAAAGTTCGTAATGAATATTCCTGGTTTAGGATTTTATTGCCACAACATTTCTTGTTTGTCTTTATGTTAACAATTGATTTTAAATAGACATGTGTGACTGTTATTGTTTTTCAAAATTATGTAACACAGCCAGATTTCATAATAAAAACAAAAGAATCCCCTATCTATTGTTTTCGATATATTATTTTACATTATATTACGTTCATTTGTATTATAGTTTTCATGTTGCAACTGTTTTACGTAGAGTATTGACAAATGTCGGGTTTTTCTACTCTCGTTAGCAGATGCATCCAATCACTGCAGCTGTCATGGTACAATCATTATTACTCTTTGCCCCTCATCCACAGGAAATGCCTGTAATACTTGTTTACCCTATACGCCTTTTTTAAAATAATAATAAAGTATTTATTTCTTCATTACATAGGTTACTTAATTTTTCAATTTTACAATAATAAGTGGTATAACTTTGTTACCCATTTCTACCAAGTTCGTTAAATAATCTTTGTTTAGTTAGATATTTTTGCGTTAAACGTAGTAAATAGTTGAAGTAGGATGAGCGCATATCAGAATTATGCAATCTACGATATTGAACTACATTTTGTTTAGAGGCAAGCTAATCTTTCAGTTCATTAGGACTGGCGGGTTCCTCTACCTAGGCCTAAGGATTCGGCGAAAATACTGACTTTAACAAGGAGCCGTCAGACCTCCACAATGCAGAGGGAATAGACCTTTTCGTATATTAGCTCACATGTCTTTTGAAATGCTATTTTTTGTCGTACGGGTTTCCTCATGATGTTTTCCTTCATCGTCGAGCAAACGATAATTTCATATATGTACATAAACCCGAAAATATAAACTTAGTGATACATGTCTATGCTAATAGGCTGGTTTATTATTTACTAGGCTATCTAGTAGATAATAATTCATCTAATATTTCGAGAATCCATCTTATCAATTAGCAATATAGCAAAGGCGTCATTTTTAGATGTGGGACAAATTACGAGTTGTTATCTTCATATTTTTTCTGAACACAAACGAACCCAGCATACATATTCCGACTCCCCGCCACCGACGATTTCCATATCCCTCAAATATATCAAAACGTTCAGAATATTTTATGCTGTCGGTATCTAACAGGCGTTTTGTGGTAATGTCTTCGTTTGATGTATAGCAGTCAGAAGCACTCGTGTTCTAAATATCTTGCCATTATGTATATTGTGGCTACATTAAGATGTAACGTCGCAGAAGGGAGCCTCTTAGGGTTTTTTCGTTGCGTAATCACGACCCAAGATTACTCTGTCGCGAAATATAATGCCACATTGGGCAGGGAATTTGTTTAAATTATAGACAAGCATTTATTTCTCCAGTCGAAATATCGGAATGGGTGGGGTCGACTTGCTTTTACCAAAAGTCCGATGAAATTACAGGGCAAATGGCTCCTCGTTTGCGCTAAATTTGTACATTTGTTTGTGCAATCTTTTTTCCGTTGAGATTTGCAGGGAGGAATAATTGAGAGCTATTCGCTGTGGTACGGAAATTAGCGCCGAGATTACTCTTTGTCGCGTTAAGTGGACTCAGCGTAGTTATTTTAAATAAACGAATGTAGGATATAAAACATATAATAAAATTCAAATGAAATAAGCAAAGTAACTCCGAAGAATCTTGAATACCCAATGAATTTTCGGGACTACCTATTCAGAAAACTTCAAAAGAGACTTTCACGTCGGCTACTTCTTTAAATAATGCAAGTAACTGTAAAGGTGCGCGAATTGCGGACTGCGCTCTACTTGAACAAAATGCTCCGCTCGAATTTGCAATTTCTAGGCGTTTCGTTCTCACAATTTGCTTACTTATACCGAGCTCCACGTCGGGCGCCATTCCGTGTAATTCGGTCCGTGGCCTCACTAAACTTAAGTAATCGCACACCGTCGCCCTGCGCCACTCCCGCCGAGTCCCGCTACACCAGACCTCCTTATTTTTCTGGCAACGTTTCAAATTAAAAGCGATAAGAGTAAGCCTGCTCCTTTAAAAGACCCCGCTGGCACATCGAAACAAAGCCACCGTCTTACTACACGTACAATTTATCATCCTTTGTTTGAAATACGTCAAAATTTGCTTATACTTATCTATATATACAAAATTAACAACTAATGGTGGCTGACTCGCTCTATCATAATTTTAATATTTCAGTCCCGCAAGTAAATTTCAACTTGCTCCCGTACAAAACGCCGCTGGAGTTAAAATTGATGTGCAAAATTTTGTGAGCAACATGTGAACTAAACTGCGAATCAGAATGGAGGTCGACCCGTTTGCCTTTCATTTTCTCTTCAATAATGAACGAGTGCTGACCCTCCTTCGCAGGCTGCACAGAATTTAATTTTAATGCGGGACTGGCCACTATCTGAGGCGTCGCCTAACAAAACATGGAGGCCTGCCGGCGACCAGATTAGAACTCGCTTACACGATGTTTGTTCACGGGTGTCGTTTTTGAAGCCATTATACGTGCTGTAGTAGAATTAACCGTCGTAATAGTGGACGTGATTTCAATGTACACGGCTGCGCAGAGTTCCTCGGATGTTAAGATAAAGACGCCCGAAACCCGGGCCATTACTAAGGGAATCATAATGGGACATCCAGCATCGGCATCTACAATTGGAATAAAATTTGCTGCAATTTCAGAAATTGTCGTCGGCAGTTATTATTCGGCGTGTAAGCGGGGAATTTGTCTCTCTAGGACATTGCTGGTTTTGTTCGGGAGTTTCCCGTAAATTCGCATGGTTCGCTGGCTCCTTTCAAAAGTGGCGGTTAGTTTTACGCTTTCGGTGGTATTGTTCCTGGCATTTTGACTTGGAATTTAACCCTAGCGCGTAGATTCAGCACTTTTGATTATTGCTGTGCATTGCTGCTTACATGGCAATTTGTCAATTATTTTTGTCTTTGGCGATAATAATTCATAATTATTCTAGAGGCTAGACTGATAGTTAAGGTCTTTGACATGTATGAAAGTCGCCTAGATTATATATTAAAACATTTATAGACTTTCCATGCGATCACGGTATACTTTTAAAATAAAAATATTTCGGTACAAGTATTAATATAATAATAGATACGTAGCGCCATCTAGTCCAAGACTAAACAAAGCCTAGTATAATGATTTTTATGTGTAAATAAAATATATTATGTATTACCCCAAAGAAAACCATTTAGAAAAGGCAGGCATCACGCGAGTGATGCTTAACGTATTGCAGGTATTCACAGGCTGCGATAACCGCTTTACATTTACGGGTGGGCCATATGCTCGTATGCGTTTCGATGTAGTATAAAAAAAAACGGCCAAGTGCGAGTCGAACTCGCGCACGAAGGGTTCCGTACCATTATCTATAAAGGTGGCAAAAAAAAATCACTTTTGATGTATGGGAGCCCCCTTAAACATTTGTTTTATTTTAATTTAATTATTTATTCTTAAAGTGAATATATAATTAAATATTTTGTGAATATTTCAAGCATATTGATAACGGCAACAGGTAGACACCTGTTGCCGTTATCAATATCGAGCAAAAATGAGCAAAAAATCACGTTTATTGTATGGGAGCCCCCTTAAATATTTATTATATTCTATTTTTTAATATTTGTTGTTATAGCGGCAGCAGAAATACATCATCTGTGAAAATTTCAACTATCTAACTATCACGGTTCATGAGATACAGCTTGCTGACAGACGGACGGACGGACAGCGGAGCCTCAGTAATAAGGGTCCGTTTTACCCTTTGGGTACGGAACCTAAAAATCACGTTTGTTGTATGGGAGCCCCCTTAAATATTTATCTTCGTCCATTTTTTAGTATTTGTTGTTATAGCGGCAACAAAAATACATCACCTGTGAAAATTTCAGCTGTCTAACTGTCACGGTTCATGAGATACAGCCTGGTGACAGCGGACGGACGGACAGCGAAGTCTCAGTAATAGGGTTCCGTTTTACCCTTTGGGTACGGAACCCTAAAAACCAACCTAATTCACCCAGAAAGCTCATGGAAAACTAGAAATCTAGGCTGCGGACTAGTGACGGGCAAAAGACGTCGGGTATGCTGCTTTCTTTTCCGTAAATATCAAAAGTAATTTAAATACTATATAATAATATAAAATATCCGCCAATCGTGTATATATATACACGATTGGCGCGCAATGGAGCAATTCCAGTCCACAATCAGCCACACGCAGTCGGATCTGGGGTGATTAGTACGCGGAATAAATGTTGTTACTGTAAACGAGCAATTCTTGTATGTATACACGTAAATGTATATCGTGGATCTCACAAACAGTCCTAACGGTTTGCTTCAAATTTTCTATATACCTCCGGCAATAAGTTCTGTTACAAATGTATATGCATTTATCAGGAACACCGTTCCTATATGAATTCTATATGTATGTCTGTGCGTTTGTCCGTGCGCTTGTCTGTCGCTTTTTTTCGAATATTCGAATTTTGACTTCAGATTCGGATTCAGCATAAAAAAGTAGCATAGGTATGTTCAGGAACACCGTTCCTATCTCTTAAGGAACATGGTCAAAATGGCCGAAAATTAAAAAAAAAAAAATTGAATTGTTATATAATTGACGAGCCAGGTGTTCCCCTGGCAATGCAAGCTTGTGCATTCTCAACTGGTTTTTTTTAAGTTAAAGTCGGTAAGGAACACTACCGTGACCAGTAAGCTCCTAAGTAGTTGTTTTAGTGACAGAGGTGACTACGCGCTAGTGATACTTGATGTATAACAAGCATTCATAACCGCTTTATATCAGGTGGGCCGTATGCTTGCTTTGTTATGCTATGCATTTCGACATTGAAAAAAAAAACCGAAAACTAAGCTTGAAGTTGTTGACGAATATGTTTACCTAGACAGGTTACTACACAGTTACACAGTCAGTGATGACATACGAAACCAAGACATGGCCCTTTGATGCGGGCCGTATGGGGAAACTCAAGGTCACTCAGCTTGCTACGGAAAGGGCTTGGGGTTTCGCTGCACGATAGAATCAGAAATGAGGATATTCGCAGTAGAACTGAAGTGACTGATATAGTCCAAAGGATAAGGAAGCTGAAGTGACAAAGGGCCGGTCACATTGCTCGTGAACCGATAACCACTGGAGAAAAGTTCTCGAAAGGTATCCTCGTACCGGTACACGCAGCTGACGCTATCAAGCTTTCTAGCTGTTCATGCTAGTCTAAAAACATGTAAAAGTATCAACTAGATATCCCATTTTTGTTCCGAAATACTTAATATTTTTCCAATAGAACTGCTAATATAAAAACGTTAAAAAGAAAAATGCGCGGATATGCACTTAAAGATTTATGCTTTTAAGATAGCGTCTGCATAGTGATTTAAAATGTAAGTTTCAATATCTAGCCGTTCTTAAGACCGTCAACTTCGAACAGACAACTCTCTTATGCTCTATTTTCTACTTTTCCATTCTGGCTTTATGCCGAATTAGTTTAGATCGCAAGCTTCTCGACTATGGAATGTGTTTTCCGATTCTCTCAGGCGAATTACAAACAAATATATCGAAAAGAAATTGGTTGCCTTTTTGAGGAACTGTCTATATTATGAACCATTCCTGTAATATGTTCATGTAGGTGATGCATGAATGTTATATATGTTGGATATATGTTATTGATGCGATTGTATTATTTTGTTTCATTACTTTTGCTTAATCTATCGCATTGGAGACTACCTATATGTTTTTTTCTACTACTACTACAACTTCACGCCAAATCCCTTGCGGGGTAGGCAGAGAGAACCGAGCGCCACGTGACTCGATTCTTACAAATCTCACTCGCTTCTTTAACATTCTTTGCTCTTCTCATTCACGCTCGCCGGTTTCTAGGGCTCCTGATATCACCTTCTGATGGAGCACGACCGATTTGGTCATGGTAGGTAAGTCTTGGCCTTCCTCGACTCCTACATCCTTCCACTTTTGCATTGTATATCTGCTATCCATCAATCTATCTATGTTTTTTTCAACAGTGGATAATGCGATTTACAATAAATTCGCATTTCTACTCATTTTACTTTTTGAAGTGAAAACTTCTTTATCGGCGTTGTGCACTTTTTGGGATGAGTAAAAAATGTTAAACTCGCGTCAGGGTCACGTGACCCTGACCGTACGATTTTGATGAGAATTAGAACTTAAGTTCGCTGCAGCGCTAAAACATTAGTTACCTCTAATTAAACAATTAAAATATGAAGCGCTAGATCGTTCTAAGGGCATTATTTTTTCGCGACCAAAACGTTGTAAGCGCCATGAAATTGTTGGCGTTTACGCGTTCAACGTAGTTTATCAACATCGCTTTTTGGTTTAAGCGGCGCAGTGTGTTTGAGTTTTAGAGATTGGCGATGATGATGCTGGTAATGATGATGGTGAAATTATGGATGAAAGTTGATTTTTCTGAGAGATAAACTTTTTAATATAAATAATTGTAATAGTTCTGACGTGTTAAATTTTTAATGTAATATAAATTATCATGTTTGTGTACGATAGCGCAATAAATGAATATTGTATTTTACCACATACATGATAATACTTTTATACTGATAAATAAAGCAATCCATGCGAAATTATTCCCTAACCATTCCAAAATATTCAAAAATGCACAACGTTAATGTTCAAATTTTCACTTCTGCCGGCACTCACGGAGTGCAACCCTTTTTTTTTTTATTATAACGTCTGGGATGCTTACGAGCATACGGTCTATCTGATGTCAAGTAGTTATCGTAGCCTATAAACACTTGTAACAGAAAGAGAGCCGTTGTCACCCCTACTCCTGATACAGTAGCTCCTAAGGAGCTTACTGATCACCTCACTTACTACCAAAACACATCAATTTTCAAGGGAGTTGATATTTGGCTGCGATTTCCTTTGAGGTCGAGGTACTTCCCTAGATGACTGATTTGATGCAGCTCTGCCTCTTAATTTATGGTCATTTAAAAATACTTAGATAAACAAATAAGATCTCAGTGAATGATACGATCCTTAGAAGCTGAGCAAAAAGAAAGAAAGTAAAAAAGGCGGTTTTCACGGTATACCAGGATTACAGATAGATAGACATCGCCGGCTGCAGCTACTCAGTTATATGTTGCAACGTTTTTATTCAAAAGATATGTAGTTAACCGATGTTCTAGTATATATTTGTAACTAGAGAGTAACAGAAACATGCTTAAAGTTACTGTTACCTATTATATAGTGTTTGCGCCTATTCCCTTAGTCATGATATGTGGCATATCTACCACGTTGACATTCATATTTAAATTAATATTCTTGTCAAATCTAGAGGAAAAGTTTATTTGTTATGTTTGTTTGGATGTAGGTGTCTCTGGTCTATTTGATTCAGAAAATTTTTGAAGTAAAACTTCGTTACGAACGCTTGACTTGGGGAGTAAGCTAGTGAATGCGTGACGAGAGTGTTACGAAAAGTATGATCGGGCGAGAGGCGAACGGACAGCGTTACGAAAACTGTGATCGGGCGAGGCGAACACGCACGCTAGACTTGGGGAGTAAGCTGGTGAATGCGTGACGAGAGCGTTCCGAGAAGTGTGATCCGGCGAGGCGAACACGCACTCTTGATTTGGGGAGTAAACTAGTGAACGCGTGACCAGAGCGTTATGAAAAGTGTGATCGGGCGAGGCGAACACACACACTTGACTTGGGGAGTAAGCTGGTGAATGCGTGACGAGAGCGTTACGAAAAGTGTGACCGGGCGAGGCAAACACGCACTCTTGACTTGGGGAGTAAGCTGGTGAATGCGTGACAAGAGCGTGATTATAAAGTTTTATAAAGCGAAAAGTGTTATCCGGCGAGGCGAACGGAGAGCGTTACGAAAAGTGTCATCGGGCGAGGCGAACGGAAGTTGAGAGGGAGATATAAGTTAGTGAAGATAGAAAGAGAGAGTGTTACGTTTCATATATTACTGTAGGGGCAAGAGAGAGAGGTGCGAGCACGAGGGGGGAGGCGACCGGAAGTTGAAAGGGATATATAAGTTAGTGACTTTTGGCAACCACTGTAATAATGTGAAAGCGAAAAAGGTGCTTCTTAACCTTAACGTTCAATAAAGTTGAAGAAGAAAAGGAACAAGGGCGTGCGTGCGTGCATGCGTGTGTGCGTGCGTGCGGCGGTCCGTCCGTCGCGAGCGCGAAGGGTATTAAATTGCCTATTGTCTGTAAGTTTTACTTCAGTCGGGTGGTATAAAGCACACTCGTTATTTATTTTACATTCTAATTTTAATTCTATCAGCAGCATTAACAGATTAGATAGGTTTTAGCATTGTGCAAATCTTACTTTAAAATTAGTGGCGACAAATTTTCGTTCAACAATTGAATAGAAACCAAACTTAGAAAGGTAGTCAAAGACTTAACGCTATGACATTGAATAGTATGGAAAAAATATCATCTATTTATAATATAATAATATGAAATATGATCCAAAATATAGATTTTGAGTTGTATATTATAAACTATTAATTTAGTCTAACATCTGTTGTAAATTGCATGTACTCAATTATTTTACATATTTACGTAATTAATGCTAAAAGCCGTCAACAGATAGCTGGACTGCTTATTTGAGACGTTCCTTATACATCTATCCAAAATGCACCCAGTGACCTCGTTTGCTCGTCTGCCCGGTATCCTGTAGAAACCGCTTTTTCTACTTTCTTTATTTTTCCTCCGCTTCTAAGAGTCGCCTCATGATGTTGAATAGCCTCTAATCTTTCTCAAGAATTGGGGTATCAAATGCAAAAAAGAAAACGGGTTGCACTCCGATAGTGCCGGCAGAAGTGAAAACTTGAACATTAACGTCGTGCATTTTTTAATATTTTGGAATGGTTAGGAAATAATTTCGCACGAATTGCTTTATTTAACAGTAAAAAGTACTGTCATGTATGTGGTAAAATACAATATTCATTTATTGCGCTGTCGTTCACAAATATGACAATTTATATTACATTAAAAATTTAACACTTCAGAACTACGAGTATTACAATTATTTTACATTAAAAAGTTTATCTCTCAGAAAAATCAACTTTCATCCATAATTTCAACGACTCTTTCACCATCATCATTACCAGTATCATCATCGCCAATCTCTAAAACTCAAATACACACGCACACTCGCGCAAGCGCCCTGCGCCGCTTAAACCAAATAGCGATGTTGATAAACTACGTTGAACGAAACGCGTAAACGCCAACAATTTCATGGCGCTTACAACGTTTTGGTCGCGAGAAAATAATGCCCTATGAACGATCTAGCGCTTCATGTTTTAATTGTTTAACTAGAGGGAACTAATGTGTTAGCGCTGCAGCGAACTTAAGTTCTAAAACTCACCAAAATCTTACGGTCAGGGTCACGTGTACTCATCCCAAAAAGTGCACAACGCCGCTAAAGAAGTTTTCACTTCAAAAATTGTCAAATGCGGCTGGTAATTCAGAGAATAAATAAATATTGTCGGACAAATTACACAGCGCCATTTAGCCCCAAAGTAAGCGAAGCTTGCGTTATGGGTACTAGACAACTGATAAACATACGTACATACATTTTTTTTTGTAAATACTTACTTATTATACATAGAATATACCCAGACCAAGATAAACAGACATGTTCATGCACACAAATGTTTGTACTGTGTGGAAATCGAACCCACGAGCGTTGGTGTCAAAGTAGCGTAAAAGCACGTTCCACCTCTGCGCCACCGAGCTCGTCGAGAATAGCGCATTTAGACAAACAAGTTTTGTACATTGGTATAGATATTTAAAATCTGACTGCAGCACCAGGTGAATAAATCATGTCTACTTGATGGCGTATACAATTAGTAGAACATACAAATAGAGGCTCTCTGAGAAAGATATACACATGAGCAGCCTCCGTGGTTGCTTTGTCCCTCTACTGTCAGCCAAATGCTACGTGTATATCTCGTTTTCTAATATAATTCGACAATTATCTCGTCGTAACTACATCAATCCTAAGTCATCCTACTGCAGGGATACGGGTCTTTCTTCAACCGAAGTGGTTTCCAACATATTCCACCACTTTGCTCAACTGCGGATTAGTGGAGGCCAGTATTTTCAAGCCGCGCCCGAAGCTCACTGAGTTCGCTTAACGACTGACATCTGTCGACAACAACTGAGACCGATGGCTTAACGTGCCATCTGTACACAGAGAAACTCGAGATAGCAAAATCCATTCATAGACAAGCTGTGGTCGACGTTGCTTAACCTGCGTGTTATGTTAGAAATACACGCGCAAACACGCCATCGAACTCTCTAATCTAATCTCGTACTAATTTTTTAATAATTAAAACCTAGTTGAGTATTGTGAGTATATTGACAACTTGAAAGACGATATGATCAATTGAGAAAGAATCATTTCAGTTTTTCTACCCTAACGTTTGTTGACTGTGTTAATATATAAACACATATTTCGCGATGACCTTTATATCAGATATATTATAGTTACAAGTCAGTTCAGTACAATATTCTACAATGCAATCTGGTAGAAATTAATGGCGAAAGTAATTCAATTATTATTCCGCTCCGAGTACGAAGTTTCCCAAGAAAAGAGATCGAGTAACGGAAAGAGACAAATCACAGGATCACTTAAATTGCAAATATTAATTAATATCTTATTCTTCTTAGCGTTATCCTTTTGCCTAATCCATTAGGATCGGCAGTGTTTATTATCTAAGCATTAAGACTTGGGAAATATATTCATTATTACATGCAGCGCTTGCCATCAAACCCAAAGGGAAAACCAGACCTTTCTAATAAATAAAAATAAATATTGCCGGACAAATTACACAGCGCCACCTAGCCCCAGAGTAAGCGAAGCTTGTGTTATGGGTACTAGACAACTGATAAACATACGTAAATACATTTTTTTTTTGTAAATACATACTTATTATACATAGAAAATACCCAAACCAATACAAACAGACATGTTCATGCACACAAATGTTTGTACTGTGTGGGAATCGAACCCACGAGCGTTGGTGTCAAAGTAGCGTAACAGCGCGTTTCACCACTGCGCCACTGAGCTCGTCGTAATGTAAGATCACACGTCTTTCGAAATTGATTTCTTGAAGTGCGGGTTTCCTAACGATGTTTTCCTTCATCTCCGAGCTTGTGATAGTTACTGATATATACGTAAATCTGAAAGCACGAATTTAGTACTCGTACATGCTAGGATTCGTAGCGTGAACCAGTTAGTCAATAGTCCCGTTCCTTATCCACTGGGTGATAGCCCTGTAAGACAGAAATTAACGTCTTGATAAGACTTATCCACATTCATTATAAGTTTTTATCATTTAGGGTCGGCAACGCATTAGTGACACCCCTGGTGTTGCAAATGTCCATAGGCTACGGTGACTGTTTACCATCAGGCAGGCCGTATGCTTGATTGCCACCTTAGTGGTATAAAAAAATTGTAATTGTATTAGATTCTATTTGACATTACATAATTCTAATTATTTCAAAATTACCCCTAAAGTCGGTCTAGATTTCCCGTAAAGCCAAATAGTTGGGTGTACCCTAGTATCAATGTGATTGCAGTTATTTTCATAGTGTTAGAAACATATATTGGATGTTGAGACGTCCTCTTAGCAGCACGTACTGCAGAAGTTGAGTAATATTGCTTGCATGTAGTATGTATGGTAATGGTAATACACTCTATTGGGTATGCGCTCCACAGCACGGCACGGTATGGCGTATCCTGTTATAGAAGTTTGCGCGGCTCGAGGGCGGAATTCGATCGTGGCGTGAACAAACAACAATATTTTATAGCCGCGTCTTCATTTCCTGTTAGAGGAAATACCATTGAACCATTTTCTATATCTCTCACGTATTGTATCATGTACATTTATATTATTACCTAATGTACTACATCTTAAATGAAGGTTAAAGAAGCGAGTGAGTGACCTGACGAGAAGATATATATACGTAATACCTATATCTTTTTAATCGTCTACCAAAATGGTAGGTGATTTCCAATTTGGATAACACAAACTATGTGTTGTTAAAGTAGAAGCGATGATAGATATAGATGACTTCGAATTTATTTATTATTTTAAGTAACCAAAATTAAGTTGACTCGTGCGTGCATTCATACAAACATTTTACACTTAGACATACACACTCATTCACACACCAACTCACACACATGCACACGTACACACTCAAAGTAAACACATACGCATACACACACCTGGTATTTACAGTACAGTATTACATACAACGGTCTACAATTCATTTAAAACCCAAATTTGTTAGGTCTTTAATATTGGTGCCTAACCTGGTACGTTTAAATTATCATAACTTTCGTTCAAAAGTTTGACAAGAAGTTTAAAATTTTATGCCTTATTAATTTTTTATTTTTTATGCTCGATTATCGACAAACGAGTGATTGATGCCTCTAGTGCTGCAAGTGTCCGTAGTTATAAGTGTAGGATAATTACTTACCATTAGGCGTTCCGTACGCTATTTTTCTTCCTTAGTAATATAAAAAACATAATAATATCCTTAACAACCAATATATATATATATATATATATATATATGCTGCCATGGAAAAAAAAACTCGTAACAAATTAGTTCAGAACAACTATATCGAAATATAATCCCTTATACATACGGAGATTTACAAGACACGTAGGAGATTAGTAGCACTATAAGTCAGTGGAACTCCTGCGTCCCTGCAGATTCTTGTCCTAGGGGTGATAACCTATAGACACAAGTATGTAGGTACGTATGTACTATGTAATTGAATCTATACTTATATACATGATATAAAAACTCACATTACCTAAGCCACACGACTTAGGGTCGGCAACGCATGAGTGACACCCCTGGTGTTGCAAATGTCTATAGGCCATGGTGACTGTTTACCATCAGGCAGGCCGTATGCTTGATTGTAACCTTAGTGGTATAAAAAAAAAATGTAATTGTATTAGATTCTATTTGACATTACATAATTCTAATTATTTCAAAATTACCCCTAAAGTCAGTCTAGATTTCCCGTAAAGCCAAATAGTTGGGTGTACCCTAGTATCAATGTGATTTGAAAGATTTTGAAATGTTTAATTTTATTTATATTATTTATTTTTATTTATACCACCAGGGTGGTGGTATAAATAAAAAAACGTAAACATTTCAAATCGTATGTCAATCATACTCCCACATAATGTACATTCCTTTTAACACTCTACATACATTCACCGTGCGTCATTTTGGACTTTTTGGACACGCGTAAAACTGTTGTTATTAATTTGTTTAGAAGAGCAGTGTCTCGAAACACAAAAGTTACAACTTAAATTACGACACCAGCAATGTGAAAATGTTCTGAATATAACGTCACGAATATAATTTTTCTATTAACCCTTCGAAACCTTGGTGGTCGTATACGACCGCGTATGGGAAAACGTATATAACGGGTTCTGACTGCTCAATGAATAAACTTTTATTATTTTAAAATGCATATTTTTAAGCTATGAGGTATGTAACAAGGTGGTGTTATATAATATCTATTTTTTATGTTCTTAAGATTATTTTATAATGCATTTCTTACAATCTGTATTATGCAGATAAAGCGTATTCATCTATTCTATCATAACGGATTACTTTGATGTCAAATATCAAGCATTTAAGTCACTCAGAAGTAGTCTGTTTTTGATGAATAAGTCAGGGATAAAAATTGAACTTTTCAGACTTTAAAAATCACTTGACCTCATAGTTATTTGGTATATATCATAGGTATATTTATTAAATACTGTATTTCAGATGTTAAAGGGATTTAACATACATAATTGCCAGTATATAGGACTACAAATTAAAAAAAATGAGAGGTAGGACGAAATATTTCGTGTCATAGACATTTAATTGGCCGGGGTGTCTCCGTGGTCTCTTCCAAACTTGGCTAAAACACTGCCGTGTATATTCCAGCTTTGTGCATGTGTTATTCTTGTTGAGATTGGTAAACATTTATGATACATCGGGTAAGTTCAATATTCTAATACCTATTGTCTAATGTAAAATCTCTTTCAATATCTTTTCATTTCCATCGGCCAGGTAATAATAGGTAACAGAATCAGCAATGCCATCGAAAACATGGAAATTGGCTTCATTATTATTTTTTTCTGTATAAAATATTCTCTTTAAGGCTTCAAGTGAAAGCAACTCATTTCATTCTCCTCAAGGAATCCTTAATTTTGCTTCGTTGACGCAATTAATTTTATATTAACGTCGGGGACCATCTGTTGCCATCCTCTACTTACATCTGACGGAACGGTATTTTTGAAATTGAAAAGTATAATAATTTAAAAATAAGGATGTGCCGTTGTTATTCTGTAGACAAACACGTACCAGAAAAACTAATAATTGGCCATTTGATCTAAACTACTTTGTGTGCTTCTGCTACTAATTAGTTCATGCGAACTAGTAGGCTAGTATCCATAGTCGTTAGAATTACATGTTACGAAATATGTCATTCTAACGACTAACATCTACAGTGCCTGAGGATGCGTCGTGGATATGCGAAACTCGTGTCGCAGAGATGACCAGAGCCTAGGCAGGGACGATCAGAATAGCTTTGGCAGCGACGGCATACATCTACTGACGGTAGTGGGTGGGTGCCGGCCGGCGCTAAGCGCATGAACTAAATTAGTAGCATAGCATATATTTACTATTTAAATGAATATTTATTTTTATCTATGTATATGAGCAATTAGTAAGTGTTTTTATTTTACGAGTTTTAAATGAATTTTTGCAAATAACATCGATTTTAGCTCATTAATTTGTCGGCAAAGGGACTCAAATTCAGTATTGAAATATGCCAAAGAGTCGAAGAATACTCAACATTTTGTATGGTATGTGCGGTTTGATCTTTTCTCACAACAGATAAAACGCAACTTATATAAGATAGAACATATAGAGTATAATTACTAAAGTTTGAAAACCGAAAAAAATGCCTTCAATCAATGAAGTCTTCAATGAAGTTGTCACTTTATCATACTTATATGGATTAATAAAACGCTAAGAGCTATCTATCTCTATAACTTCACACCAAATCCCTTGCGGAGTAGGCAGAGAGAACCGAGCGCCACGTGACTCGATCCTTACATACCTGACTCGCTTATTTAACATTCATTGCTCTTCTCATGCACGCTCGCCAGTCTCGAGGGCTCCTGATTCCACCTTCTGATAGAACGCGACCAATTTGGTCGTGGTAGGTAAGTCTTGGCCTTCCTCGGCTCCTACATCCTTCCACCTTTGTATTGTATGTCTGCTTCATCCTGCATTCTTTCTACATATCCGAACCCAAGGAAAAACGCTGAGTGCTAAACAACGATAACAGGATTTTCATCTTGTTAATGCAACACTTGTACCGATTCCACTTCAAGAAGTTATTTATTGCTTATTTTTGCCGACCGGTTTCGCCTTTACGGCATTATCAAGGTATTAAGGATTCTCATAATAACGAAGATTCATCTTATTTATGTTACAATTGCTTATAATTAACTTCGGTGAAATCGTTTTTTTTTTAACTTCGTTAAAAAGCTTTTTTTATCAAATTTATATGGCACTAGCTGCTGCCCGCGGCTCCGCCCGCGTGGAGACAAATAACGTAGCCTATGTGTTAATCCAGATCATAATCTATCTACGTACCAAATTTCATTCAAATCCGTTTTGCCGTTTAAGCGTGAAAGAGCAACAAACATCCATACATACAAATATTCGCATTTATAATATTAGGATGATCGGTTTGTATCAGATATTAAGACCTTACTGATAAAAAAAAATATTTTTCGCCAATTGTAAATACTCGTACATTCAGCGGAGCAGTGATAGTGGCTAAGGAAACTGCCTACTGAGCAACAGGTCTGTAGGTACCACTAAATTAGTATTTTTGGATTTATGTACATACATGTAATTATCACTTGCTCAGCAGCGATGGAAAACAACGTGAGAAAACCCGCACTTACAAGAAATTATATTTCGATAGACGTGTGACCTAACCTAAGAAAGGTCTGGTTGTCCTAGTATCTTCGCCAAATCTTTAGGCTTGGGTTTAACTCAATGGGGTGTAAATGACTCACGATCGTCTTGTATTGTTTGTTAAACAAGTAAAGTAACCAGGAAGCTCTTGAAAGTTGTTGTTGTTGCGGTTGCTGCAGGGATGGCAAATCACGAAGAATACAGTAAACTTGTCGCTCTAAGTAAATCGCCTCTCCTACCTACCGCTACCACTTGATTACGTTTATTTTTATATACCACTAAGGTGGCACAACA
Organism: Pyralis farinalis; assembly: GCA_947507595.1. Classification (NCBI taxonomy): domain Eukaryota; kingdom Metazoa; phylum Arthropoda; class Insecta; order Lepidoptera; family Pyralidae; genus Pyralis; species Pyralis farinalis. Next base: position 13,060,993 of record OX382277.1, on the reverse strand, counting down.
GATGAAAACGAAACTTATATAAGGTAAAACATAGAAGGTATAGTTACTAAGGTTTGAAAACCGGATTAATTGCCTTCAATCAATGAAGTCTTCAATGAAGTTGTCACTTTATCATACTTATATGGATTAATAAAAAAACAAGCATACGTCCTGCCTGATGGTAAACAGTCACCGTAGCTTTTGGACATTTGCAACACCAGCGGTGTTACTCACGCCCTCACGCGTTGCCGACCCTAACCTTACCTACCTTAACTACACGTGGAAAATAATTATTGCCAACGTTATTGACCAATAGACCAAAGCTACTATTAGGCTATTTTCGTCACGGAAATTCGGCCTTTGGGCGACCGCTGATGACGTCAGCGCCTGCAAGGGCGTATAAATTCGGTTTGAATAGAGTACGGACTACATACATTCTATACATTCAACCCCCTGATCATTTCGGCCGATCTCTTATATCCGGTCTCAATATTTCATTAGAATTTACAAAAGGTTCAGTTAACTACGTAGACTGAAATAAATTTCCGTGGGGTGCGTAATAAGTACAATAGATTTTAAAATTGTAAGCCATAGATAATAAATATATATAATTCTAGCTCGTGTAGTTTGTGCAAGCATTTCTTATATAATTCTACGAGTTTCCGTTACCCATAGACATAGTTAAATAATAAGTATTTTCACGTATTCTAATCCATTAGGGGTGGCAGGGCCCGCTACTTAAACCTAAGGGCTTGGCGAAGATACTGATTTTGACATGGAATGACCGGCGTAAACCTTAAAAAACTTCAAAATCCAATTGGAAAATCAGATCATTTTTAGGTTAGGTCACGTCTTTTAAAATATAATTTCTTAGGCGTGGGCGTTTGTGGTCCTCTATATGTAGTACTCTTGTGGAAGAATAAAGTACTTGAGAGAAACCATACGGCAAAGCAAATTCATGAGCAGATCTTCCTGCGTAGTCAGTGAATCGTGGGCATGATGGGCATACCTACGATTTAGAAAATGATCGGCCGGACAGCCTCCAGATGGTGTAGATCCGCGTTGATGGATTCAGTCTCGAGGAGCGAATATGAAGTAATCTTCGGGTTCGGAAACCCTACTGATCTGCAGGCGACCGGCGATCAACAGTTGCATTCTCCATGACGGTTGTACCAGCCTGCCGCGCCTACACTGCTGGTGGCAATTCCACATCCGCCGGTTCTTCCTCTGTCCACACAATGCCTTCCAGTTAGCTGGCGACCTTACTCACGCACAGGAACACTGCAATCCTCCCGGAGTTGTTATTTAGCTGCTGTCGTCTGTAAGGCTGAGGTCCTGCTATGCCCCGCTATTACAAAAAATCGGAGAGGGCGTAGCACAGCACTATCTCCTGCTGAGTCCTACCTCCTTTAAAAGCTAATGAAAACTACGCAAAGCCATCCAATTATATACGAATCGTTGATATTACTAAACCCATAGAAACCCTTAAATCGCCTGTAATACGATCCTAAAATCGTCCAGTTGCCAGCTCGTAGGGTCTAATGCACTATTTCGAAATACAACATTAACCTAAAATGTCACAAGTTTGTGATATATTATGCTAGTCGGGTTGGAGGCAGAGATTGCGATGTAATTCGGTAAGCCTCGCTTGCAAAAGTACAGTCCATGACAACATAATATTAATGTGACTGTTTATTCTGGTATTCGTTTTTCCTATGAATACTATAGATGACAAAAAAAAGTATGAGAAGTGTTAGTGAATTTTAAAATACCAGGTGAGATGAGTCATGACATGACTCTCAATATGCAGGATAGCTTGAACGAATTCGAAATCCGATACGTCACACTAAAACACACATAAACACCCGACACTTGCGACTGCCAATAAAATGTATATACATCGTTGAATGTGTTTAAGATTGGTAAGTCGCTACTAACCAGTCTTGGGAAGTATGTGCATCTCATAGAAACCGCAACCAAAACACGGTTCTTATGTTCTGTGAGTAAGACACACAAGTGACAATGCGCGAACGATACTTACTATATTGAAGTTTAGAACGACTTCACATCATGTATACCCCTCGAAATTGAGTGAAAAAATCGCCATTAACTTGGGATTTCCAGAAGTTGGTATTTCTTACTGTACCTACGTGGTCTATTATTTGACATTCAAATTAATTATATATTTTCAAAATGTGCCCACGCCGTAAATTGCGAGGGTGCACCCTTATTTCGTAATTAAGTAATCATTACGTGTAATCGCACCATTAATGAATAGTTTGTAGAGTTACTGCGGTCCTAAAGGACTAATTTATATTCAAACAGCGAGTTAAATAGATTTTATTATTAGCTTTTAATGGATTGGGCTACATTGTTTTGCTTAATGGTAGTTGAGGTGACATGTTAATTTAGGTATAATTTTTACTATATATATAAGCCGGAGTGAGAAAAACCTTTCTCGTCCTCATGAGTCTGTGATTAGAATATCGCTATCCGATTTGCGACTAAGGAGATGCCATTTTTAGTACTACTCTCAAATTAAAATAAGTATTGTCTTAGGTTTTCGCGATTGTTACACATTGAATTAAACGATTTTTAACGGAAATATCGCGTGTTTTATTTATTTTGTTGAACCTGATGTTTCGAATGCTTTGCAGCGTCCGTGGTCCCAGAAAGACTTCCTGCGACCACGGATGCTGCATAGCAGCGTCCGGGTTTTTTTAGTGTCAGCGTCAATAAATAAAACACGCGATACTTCCGTTAAAAATTGTTTAATTCAATAAAAATAAGTAGTAAAAACTAGTGTCAAAACATAAGCTTCTAAAGCTTGATTATTTACAAGTTCAAAGGACTGCAGACGAACTTACTGTGATTAAGTCGGGTCCTCAATAATACGGTTGCAGTGACAATAATATAGTAACGTGAAATTATCACACTATCATCATTCAAGTGTTATGATGATAGTGTGATGATTTCCACCTTCTACACTCACGACTCATCACCTGATGTAACGCGGTTACTGTACGCTTGCAATATATTAAGTATCACTCGCAGGGTGCCACCTCTGCTGCTAACACAGCAACTCCATAGGATCTTATTCGTGACCTCACTCACACGCAGGAACACAACAACCTTCTAGGGAGTTGTTATTTCGCTGCGGTTTTTTGTGAGGTGGAGGTACTTCCTTAGACAAGCTGCTTTGATGCGCCCTACCCCTCTTAAAATACCCAAACAAAGACAAACAGACATGTTCATGCACGCAAATGTTTGGTCCTGTGTGGGAATCAAACCCACTAGGGTTGGTGTCAAAGTAACGTAACAATGCGTTTTGCCACTGCGCCACTGAGCTCGTCAATCGGAACTTAGGCGGTATAAATCCCAAAATTTTTGATACAGTCGATATTTTATTCACTTGGCTTCAATGATTATTAAGTAAGATTAAAATGATTATAAATATTTTGAAGATATATTGTATGTATTTTATTTTTTTAAATTTAAAGTATTTGATATTAATATTAACTTGATATCTTCAGAGAAAAAGTTCTTGATAGACTGACTGACAGATGCGCAAAGAAGTGATCCTATGAGTGTTCTTTTTCTTTACCGATTTTGGTATGAAATCCTGAAAAGCTACTTTCAAGATTTAATACTTATTATATATATAGGACTTCCTTTATTTTATATGTCATTTTTTATAGGCATAATTTTAAACTGCTATGGCTAATTAGAACAGATATTTAGTTTTTTTATATATATTAGAGGGAGGCAAACGAGCTTGTGGGTCACCTGATGGCAAGTGCTCACCACCGCCCATAGAGATGGACCTGGGCCTTATAAAGATGAAGGGGATATTGACCTGTAAAGTATAATCTTTAGAGGAAAAAGTCCCTAAAGACAAGTCTTTATTTATAAATTTAAATTACTTTCAATAATCCAAAAGCTGACCTAAAAATATTTGGACTTCCAAAGTACCAACCAAAGCCTACCGTAGAATTACTCAAACTAAATGTCTACTTATCATATGCCTATGCATAGATTGTTTTAGTAGAGAACACTCTTAAATTTTCTCTGTTATATTTACATTCTCTAACAGAGTTTTATTTTCAAATTGCCGGTTCAAGATTACTGAAGCGGCGGTAATCGGCCTTAGCCAATGACAGCTTAGAATTGTAATCAATTACACTTGCCAACAACATACACTTCTCCACTCCATTACGCTGATCCGGGATGGTTGGAGATACATATAGATACTTATGTAGTTACAGTCGGTGGCAAGGAAATGGAGGCCATCAAGTTTTTTGCATTATTTGGTAATGAACTTGTATGGTTCTTATATTATGAAGACTATTTCATTCTTATATTATGAAGAATATTATTATGAAGACCAGTTTCGTAAGGATCTGAAATTAAAACTTCTACCGACCCACGATTTAGAAAATCTGAGATAATTTAACTAATATGTGCAAAAGGGGCCCGTAATATACAACTATCTGCGCTAGTGGTGCTGTATAGTAGCTATATGTTCTATATAATAGACGTTATTTGGTGTGAAAAGAAATTATTACACTACATATCATATAAGTATCTCGTAAAGATATGCGTTTTATTGAAATTAACTAAAGTATAAATGAAATATTTAAATTGGATATTTGATGATAAAGATGGTGAACTCAAAGTGCAGATTATTTAAATTGTACTAAAAACTTTAGCTACGATAGCACGGAGGTAATATTTATGTTCGGAGTAGATCTGTTATTACTACCTAGTACTCGATGTGCCAAATAAAATGTCACGTATGTTAGCCATTTGTTGTTTATGTTAGCAAAGTACGTAGATCGCGCGTGGCCTGTGTTAGTACGTTGGCTAAATGTGACAGTTAAGATTTACATATCGTCCGGGTTATAAAATTGTTATGTGTTTGCGTTTGGCTAGTTGCTTTTATTACATGACAAGGGGCCCGCCCTTCGCACAGGTAGCACATATTATCTGTAATAGAATGACTACTGAATCGTCTTTTTAGCTTGAATCTGTAAGGCGGAGGTACTCCCCAGGTCTGTCGCAACAAATTTTAAAGTCGATTCCGCCCTATTTTACTTTTATCGGTGCCACGTTTGCTGTTCAGCTGGGTGCAACTGGGTGGTTGAGATTTGGCTTTTAAAATGACGGCGAGCTAATTACACTGCGAAAAATTCTTCCACTGCTTTTTGGAAAAAGTAAACACAGCTCTGCGTGTGAATTGGAGATGTTCCGTGGTTTCTAAAATAACTTTCCCTGATGGAAGATTGTGTAGACTGTGAAAGGTATATTTCGCAAATGAAACTTCCCGGTGGCGGAGCGGTTAGCAATGTTACATTAACACAAAGGCTCATGGGTTTGATTCCCAAACAGGAGAAACTATTGTTTGCATGTACACGTCTTCGACTGCGTGTTTTAAGAGAGATAAGGCGCATTAAAGTAACCCGACTGGGGAAGTGCCTCCACCACTAAAAATCGCAACCAATTTGCAATTCCAAGAGCACACAATAACCCTCCATGTTGTTGTGTTCCTACGAGTTAGTGCGGCTACTAGTAAGCTGGTTTCTGTGTTAGCCAGTTAGGGTGGCAACGCAATACTTCTTGTATTGCAAGCACTGGTAGGCTACGGTACCCACTTAGATCACGTTACATCAGTTAGTATATATGCGAGTATGTCTCCTGATATACTATAAAAAAAACTAGATTTCTCACCTTGGAAATAAGTTTATAAAGAATTTTGAAGTAAAATTAAGTACTTATACTAAACAGAATAGTAGAGGAACCGCAATGGTCGCGTACTATGCGGTTCTAGAGAAGTTTTCTTCCGAAAACTCTCAACTGGTGCATTGAGCTCCCAGTCGAGATTTTTCCATGGGACTACAGCATGGGTTTCTTCAAGAAAAGCGTGAAGAGGTTTTTAAAGGGTCGGCAACGCATGAGTGACTCCCCTGGTGTTGCAAATATCCATACGCTACAGTGACTGTTTACCATCAGACAGGTCGTATGCATGTTCGCCACCTTAGTTTTAAACGATTAGTACGAGTATTATAAAAAGACCTATGATAATCAGCTGTTGTAGCCTATAAACACTTTAAAGGCAGGGGCATCACTCGATCCGACCCTGTAAAAGCGTTATGAAGAGCACCATTTTTCTGTGGAACATCGCGGGCAAACAAGCATACGACCCACTTGATGTAATTTGGTTGCCGTAATCTATGAACACTTGCAATATAAAAAGTATACCTCGCGCTGCTGCTGTTCGGAGTTGTTGTGTTAGTTCATAAACTAACACAGTATTTACGTTATCTTAAATATCTTATTCCTATATTTGTTCCGGGTTATTCCGGAAAGAAAATATTTGAGTATAAATCACTCATTATCATCTTGTAAACCTATCTTACTTGCACATGGTGCTCTCTGTTAATTAAGTTTCGAGATTTTGGCGACAGAACCCTCGCAGAAGACAACAGCCACATACGACCCACCTGACGTAAAACAGTTACCGTACCCTATTAATGCTTGTAATATACTATCTTTCTCTCGCGCGATGTCTCCTCTGCTGCTTACACAACAACTCCTTAGGAGCTTATTGGTGTTCTCACTCACACGCAGGAACACAACAACCCTCTAGGGAGATTTAGAGAGGCTTTCCTTCTGTCGTTTTCTATCTGTTTAGGAATCCTCGAGCATAATTCTGTCTAATGCTTGCACTTTCTACCTGTAGATCAACTGAGCGGTGAGGATCTATAATAAATTATAGTCACACTATTGAATTATTTCATTATGTTTTGCTATATTTTATTGAATTATTCCTATAGATTCATTGTACGTCTTAAGAAATTCTCCACCCTATGCCCTGTGAAGGGCTGCATTCTTAACGATCTCGAAAGCGAATTAAATTAAATTTTTGTTTCTGTTCACACACAGAATTAAAAATAAAATTAATTAAAAAAAATTCATTTAACGTAAGTGCGGTTCCTCCCTCTGTAATAAGATACATTGTCAATTACAGAAAACTTCGGTTTGGTATGCAACAATATTTTCATTACAAGAACTGTAATGCAAAACTTTACCTGTGTATAAACGGAAACTGTTGTCTAGTGCGCGAACGATTGAATCATTTACGAGTCTAATGTTTTTCTGCGTTTTATTTTGGGATGAATGAAATTGCCAGATAATTTTAACATACGCAATTTTAATGTAGATACGACGATGACGAGATCGGTTGTGGAGTCCAAGGAAGTTGTGGACACCAACGCTCATGGGTTTGATTCCCATACATGACAAAAAATTGTGTGCACGAACATATCTGATTATTATTTCAGCGATGGTACGTTTTATAATAATTTACAATTCATACAACTGAAATATTTCAACTATAATATGCATATATTTGTGTTACATCGTGTCTTAATTGTTACTTAAAATGTTTGAAATGACATCATTAACTGCTTTGTGTATTGCACTATACTTCGTTTCATTGTCTTACTGATACAATAAGATTACACATCTCTGAACATATGTTTACATCAATTCTTATAAATTTAAAATTACGAGTATATTTCTACCAATAAATTTCACATATTATTGTCGAGCGCGAACACTTTTTGATTTATATAAATTTAAAAAGACTAAATAAATATATGAAGGCAGTCATTAAGAGTTTTGGGATTTCAGAACTTATATGCGCTAATATATTATTTGTATTTACTCTTAGTAAAACTATATGAATACGTTTATTTTACAAATGTCTCTACGTTCGGTAGTAGTGTGTGCGTTGTCTTTGTGAAACATTGCAATGTTGACAAACACCGCTACTGTTCGGAAGTCGGCCAATCCATCCGCGGCGTAATCTATTGTCAGATGTATCTGAACGCCAAACGAATCCTCGGAATTCTCGCCTTTGGCCGTCTGTTTAGTCGACGTTCCAAATCATTTTGTGCGTAAACTCCAACTGTGTGAGTGGAAACCTGTGGAACTCGATTGTATCCGTTGCTTCGGTGTCATATTGGATCACGCTAGATTTTTTTTTATTCGATTTGTGTGTAAATTCTGTGTATGCTCCCGGTCAGTCTCATTCAATCGACGATTATTTAGTTTGGCTTGCTTTGCGTGTACGCCGGCCGATGTCCCGGTGCTTCGACGGTGTTATTTTTCCAAACAAATTTACCACGAACCATGAATACCAATGTGAAGAACTTTTCGGTTTTGAATGAATTATAAACGATCTCCACCGATAACACATATCTACAATATTATACGATGATAGTTGTTATCCGATGGCTATTCAAATAATTAACAAATTACCAAAGAACACAATAGACATGCCCTTGTCAAATTTTAAGTCACTGTTAAGAAATCTACTTGTAAATCAATGTTACTATAGTATTTCTTTATTTTTAAACGACAATTTATACTCATGTGTTGATTGTTTAGGCAAAGTAATTAAATGTAGTGTATTGTGATAGGTTGAAATTAATTTGCATGTCTGATTCGGGCGAAATATTGTGAAACTAGTGTTTATTAACAACGACAATGTACCAATATTTGAAGGGAATAATTTTTCTTTCTTTCACAACAAAAGAAGTATAATAAGGTAAGAAAATGAGATGTATAAGGACTGAGTCATATAGCACTCGGTTGTCACTGTCTACTTCGCAAGAGATTTAACGTGTACGTGTAGATGGATATAAAGAAAAACAGGTACAGCCCAGTGCCCACAAGTGGGACGTAGAAAACAATATTATTTTCAGTATTATTCGTGTGAGCATAAGATTAATTTTATATATTTACTAAATCGTTACTTCCATAACACAAAAAAGTAAAAAATCGAGCAGTAACCTAAAACATTACTGCCGAGCACCTTCAATTAAGTATTAGGCTTAGCTTTTCATTAAATCGCATTGCGTCCATTACCTGCTCACGAAAGGAACAATGGGCTTATTCCAATAGCGCGTAAGAAAAACATTATCACGTATGCGATATCATATACTTTACGTTATTATACTGTTAAGTTTTTGTGAAGTTATATATTCAATACTAAATCGTAACTTCAATAATCAATCAAAATTTTAAAAGACGTTGGACGCATCGTAGGCTCCCGTCTGGGGAAGTACATCGCAGAAACCTCAGCCAAATAACACCTCCCTAGAGGGTGGTATTATTACTACTACGTAATAACACCTCCCTAGAGGGTGTGTTTACGTTTTGAGTGAGGACACCAGTATGCTTCTAAGGAGTTGCTGTGTTAATAGCAGAGGTGACATCGCGCGAGTGATACCTGATGTATTGCCAGCATTCATATGTAACACTACACATCAGATGGACCGTAAGCTCGTATGCCTGTAAGAAATATAAATATTGAACACTATTTTTATATTTATTTCGCTAATTGAGATCACAAGATTTCGCTAATTGAGAATTTTGTGAAATTAATTAAAGTTCTGTGATGTGACGACCGATTTGGTTTTGTGAAGCTTGCTGATTTAAATATCGACTGTCACACTTAATATTATAAATCACTAATATACCTATTTTGACTTCTGTTTCTCATCACACCACATTACGGAATGTACGTTTGAAAATTTTTCTAAATTGACATGACACAGTTTGCAAAAGCTGCATTCCTGTCGATATTACTGAACTATTTACTCGACTGCAACGATTTTGTAGAATCGCATACGACTCTGACCTATTACGAGTAATTTTGTTGATTGACCTCCTCGGGGCACCTCTGCTCAACGGTTTTCATTACTAGCGCACGCGATGTTGACTATATACTGCGGTATATATATGCTCCCTTTAATTTGCCGTATCCATCATTGATTTAAGCTGTCCGACAATTTGACTTGTGATATAGAAGGGGAAATTACGGTTTCAGCTCGTTGGATTTAATAGTGCTTTTTGTGAATAGTTTACTTAAAGTTTGTGTTACCTAGTTAGTGTATTTTGATAGTAAACTGAATCTTTTATATATATTACTGAAAAATATATTACTTTTACATCTTGAAAGGATACGTTGACAACAAATCTTTTCAAAATATTGATACTTGACGAACAAAAGACCTTCATTTGTTCTTTAAGAAAGGCGTGGAGCGTTTTTACTGGGTCGGCAACGGCAAGAATGACACCCCTGGTGTTTCAAATGTTCGTAGACTACGGTAACTGCATACCATCAGGCAGCCGTATCCCGCCTTAGTGGTTTAAAAATAAAAAAGAAATCAAATGAAACTTAACTTGTTCTCTATCACTCGTCTTATGGGATTAAACTTTCTAAAATGACACAGTTGCAGAATTTCTTGTGCGGGATATTTATGGTAGAATGAATGAATTATTCAGCGTTTATGATTGATTGTACAATCTAGTATAATATTGGAGATAACAACTTATAGTTATAGTACTCGTAAGAAGTACAATTTATAAAACCACGGGACCTCGTACGAGGCTGCAGATCTACTTACTTGTTAATAATGGTTTATTCTTTTCATCACATATATACAAGTATATTATCAGTCATGTCTATTACGAGTACATCACACCCGCAAGTTAGCATTGGTGAGTTTAGAAGTATCTACCAGTTAATCATGATCTGACTTTACGTTGGTTTTTATAGTACCCAGAGCTCACATTATCACATTCACTCAATGAATTTTGGCCAATGAAAGTTGCAGTATGTAATCTTTATAATAATAAAAAAATAAGTTTACATCACCTTAGATTATATTTAATGCCCGCTTGGATTATTCGAACTTGTTCCTATAAGTATTGATTTTGCCTCTCTTTCTCTCATTGATTAAAAAAAATACGTTCAACAGGATTGTTTGTATATAGACGGAACATAGAAACATGTACTGCCTGCAGGGTGAAATTATGCTCATCATTATAACTCAGATAATATGTAGTAAGAGTGCCATAACTAAAGCAACAAAGACACTCGCCAGGATAGTATTTACTGGTGGGTAGAACGAAATTTACGCAGAAAGGGAATACTTTAAAATGTTTGAACTATAAGAATAACCAAAGTAAAATAACTAATATCTGAATAACATAGTAGATTTGCCTTTTTCGACATATATGTTAATGATATTTACCTACATATATGTGTTTATTTAATTAAACATTCAGATGGGTATACTTCAGCGAATATGGCATATTTAACCAGTGAAATAAGGTGTAGGCTTACTCAATTCCACGGTAGAATACATGTCTCATCAGTGTTGTACGTTGAATGAGCGGACATTAAGTATGTAACTAGTATTAATTCATTATTCTCACAAAATTAGTTAATAAATAAGTAAAGATTCTAATTGAAGCAAACTACAATTTTCAGTAATAGAATGACTTTACTGTTTCAAATACAAGTATACGAAGATTTAATATGAAGATTAGTATACGAAGAACATTTCACCAGTTTTATAACAATAGTCCTAATACCATACGGATTACACTATCAATTTATAACGAGTGTAGCAGGGCCTGTAATTAGATATTGTTTTAAACAAAATTAATTATAATAAACATATTATATTTAATTTCTTTAAAACAATATTATAAAAACCTAACAAGGTTATAGTACATTAGGTTTCAACCATACCAAATAATGATTTTTTAAATTTATTCCATAGATTTTCTTAATTTTGACAAAACTTAGGTTCGGTAGTCGTATGTGACAGTACACAAACATCAACATATTTTTGCAGTTTTAGACGTGTTAGCAGAAATTAAAACTAAACTTGTAAAGTTTATAATCGGTTATTTTAACCACTGGATAATGAATGAAGAAGAGAAATAAAAACTTATTTAAAAAAAATCTCAACCGATATTTGACTTGACTTTTTCCTGTGTTAAGTTGAAGTGAAGATTTGATAAATGATTGGCGATAAATTAAATAATAATAATAATCGTTTACTTGTTCTCACATAAACAAGGTACATAACAATTTCCTTATTAAATAGCAAGTAGGTGGTTTTTAAAAAGTAATCTACTAAAAAATACAAGCATACAACAAGCATCGACTTCAATACAGACCATTTTTCTTAATACTTCAATTATGTATAAAAAGTAACATTTCGGTTACATGACCTGGGTCCAAAGATGTACCTATTCTTATTATATATTATATTAAATCTGTATAACTTCACCACAATAGGCGATTATAAATTGTATTTATCGCATCCATTCAAGTCTCCGGCCCGATTTAATAGTTGCGGAAAATATACATCGGGCAACTTCCATTGTTATAACATTGTTACACATACTAAACGTCTTTCCCGGGGCATTAAACGTCGGAAGTGCCCAAAATTATAACGCTTTCCCAAAAAGTTAGGTACCTTAATCCCTATATAGGATTCCAAATAACTAACTGACTGAACATACGAAAAAAGATTTATTACCTTATTATGGCAGGGTTCGTGTAATTTGGGAATGAATGATTCTTAAAACCATGTTATTTAAAACTTAGTTGTTTAGCATTTTATAAGACTTTAATACATGCCATTTTATATAATTAGAGGCAAAACAAACCGGACGGGGATAAGCGGGAAAGCAGCAGCGATCCGGGATGGGACTTTTTGTTTGTATGCAACGTGTCACACAAAAAGCGTGCGCAATCCGGTGCGGTGCGATCGTTTTTTGTGTGACGGTTACATACAAACATGAATGTTACAAAAAAATCTATCCCGGATCGCTGCCACATAACCGCTCTTTACGCGCATGTAGGTTTTGGCTCTAAATGTGTTCCAAAAATCGTCGGTCGAAAATAGAAAGGACGTATCTAACACATCATCGATTTTGAGTTAAGTCGGTCATCGCTAAGGGCATATTTACTATTTACTTTACATTAACTAAAATCTTAGTAAAATGCGATCCATTTTTTTATATACCGATTCCGAAGTACATACTGGTTTTTTTTCCATACTACGTAGGGAGGACACAAGCATACGACTTACCCGATATAAAGCCTATCAATGCTTGCAATACACGGAGCATCCTCCGAGTTTTGCCGCTGCCGCTGCTTACGCAGTAGAAAAATATAGAATCCGATCAGAAGAATTAAAACGTTTATAATACAGTTAAAATTAATACTGTCTACAAACATACAAGTATTGACTACAAGTTGGTTTGTATAAACAACAAGTACCTAGAACTCTTAATTTAACTTCTAGATATGTTCTAATAAACACAGGTCCATTCGTATATTTTACACCGTTTCCTTAAAACCAATATCACCTATATTTACGACTACCTACGCTGTCGACTCGGCAATAGGGGCCTAGGAATTGCAATTAGGGTTCAATCAACGCATAGTTTGGTAGGAATTTCATTCATAACCCCACCTCGATCTTCGGCCGTATTGGCAAGAATATTCTCCGTACACTTGTAGTGGAGCAGTTGGTCGGTATTGCTATATGAAAAAATGTAACGAAGTAGTAGTTTTATGGTGGTAGTATTCTATATTAGTAGATTAGTTTCAATGATTTCATTTAGACAAATCGAAATAGAAGAATAGAGTATAAAAAAACTTCGATTAAATCGCATTGAGTAAAACGGAATTTTATTGTAATATTGGTGGCATGTTGTATAAAGCGTGTATGTCAAGCGTTCACGTAGCTTATAAACGTTTATAACAGCAAATTATCCCACATTAAAACTCCTGTTGCCCTAGTTTTTTTAGATAGTATGCTTGTACATTTGGCTTATATAAATTGTAATAAAATTGACAAAGTATTTTACAAGTAACAAAGTAGTTGTTTCAAAACTTTGTCTATCGTTTCACTTATGAAGATAAACAAACTTTTGTTTCTACAAAAAATTACATTAATATATATTTTTCCTCCGTCCTTATACATGATAACTTATTTATGCAATTTTAGGGACCAGAACAAAGGCCTCTATACATAATATAAGTTAGACTCGAAAAACTTTGTATGTTTGATAGAACTCATAAATTTTAATAAAGAAGTTCGTATCTTGTTCCCGCCATGTCCCGTTCTGTTTATGTAAAGTTGTTTCACACAACCAAAACAATAAATGTCTTGGTTTCGCACAAGTTTTATCATTTTTCTATTAGCAAATACGAGTTTTGGGTAGAATATTGATATTATGTCCTGTTGTGCGATTTGTATCAAATTTTCTTTTAAAATTCTCGTAATATACCCATTACTTTTAGGTTATATCTATACGAGTATAACTTGTGCCCAATTAGCTAAAAGTAAAGTGATACAAACAGTGTGTCAACTACAACACGTAGGGTTTATTGATATAATTGCTGCGTTAGAGCAGTACAACTCTTCAATATCGTCAACGGTGAACTGTGCGCTACACAGAATGTAAGACGTGTGTAATCGGTTGATCAATCGCAATGGAATTGAATATGTTTAACGTCTAAAGGCGTGTATTGTGCGACGAAATAATAAAAAAAAGATATCTAACATCATAATATCTCTACGTCGTTGTTACTATACATCGTTACTAGACATAGGGATATTACGATGATTTTCTTGTCACACAAACGTCGAACAATCGTAGGTATAGAAATACCACTATGGTGCAAATACTCATACTTGTCTCCTTGTGGTTAAGCAGTTACTATTGCCTATGAAAGATGCTTTATATCTCTTCAACAAAGAGATTATGATCACGGGTAAGTCGAGGGACTGACACGCCAGATTCGAACCACGCTAGAATCCATCATATACGATGCAACCCATACCAACCGTGATATTGATTTTGAAAGAGATCGAAAGGGGGCCATGTCTCCCAAGTTCGATCCTCTTAGTCTCGGCGGGGGCACTATTTGCCGTCAGATTAATATCCATTCTAATCTAGAGAGCTCGATGGCGTCGTTGCGCGTGTCACTCTAACCGAACACCCAGGTTAAGCAACGTCCACCGCAGCCTGTCTATGGATGGGCTTACCTATCTCGAGTTTTTCCGTGCTTCGGAGGGCACGTTAAGCCGTCGGTCCCGGCTGTTGTCGATAGATGACAGTCGTTAAGCTAAGTCAGTGGCCCTCGGGCGGCTTGAAAACACTGACCTCCACCAATCCGCATTTGAGCAGCGTGGTTGGAGTATGCTCTAAACCTCTCCTTTTGAAGGGAGACCCGTATCCCTGCAGTGGGATGAGTAAGGGTTGATGTGATGAGGTGAATCTTGCTCTACCTCGGCTCCTACGCCTTACCACTTTCGCATTGTATATCTGTTTCGTCATTCTTTCATTCTGCGTTCTTTCTACATGACCGAATCAAGGGAGTGTGGTTTTCTAATTTAGATCAAAATACATATATACATTATTTTTAC
This sequence comes from Pyralis farinalis, assembly GCA_947507595.1. Taxonomy (NCBI): domain Eukaryota; kingdom Metazoa; phylum Arthropoda; class Insecta; order Lepidoptera; family Pyralidae; genus Pyralis; species Pyralis farinalis. Next base: position 13,045,703 of record OX382277.1, on the reverse strand, counting down.
ATATTGTACTTATACGTATATTATTCTTGTATGTATATCTTCACGCCAGGTCCCTTGCGGGGTAGGAATATAGATACGTATATTCTTAATACAACTTAAGTCCTTTTCTACTGGTCAACAATAAACTGATAGCTGTAGTATATTGATATCCTTTATTTAATGAGGGCCAGAGTTTTTCCCAAGATTGAATGGGCCCGCGACAATCAAAGCTCCATCCGCAGATCATATTTCAGTGAACGAGATAAACTCGGACAAAAGAACGGATTCCTCGCTTACCCAATTGGGTAATGGCCCAGCTCTGTCGTTATCTACACCCATTATTTCTGTTTGAAGAACGTTGCGGTGTCCTACTTAATACTAAGGGTGGAATCTTTACAAAGATCTTTGATAAAGTTCCCTAGTACTTGATCCTGTTGTGGTTCATAAATAAAGTGCTGCAGCAATCGATAGACAGAGTTTTTGGTTCTAACTATTATTATATACTTAAGGTTGCTCGTGAATTTGACCGCGTGTGTCTTAGTAACTAATATTCTTTTTTCAAATCATTTTTAGCTGCCTTCACCTTGTAATAAAACTCTATACAAGCTCTATTGTATATTAGGTACAATTTATGTCAGTATACATATACGTTAGTAAAAGGACCGATCCATGTGGCGCTCAATTCTCTCTGCCCACTAGGCAAGGAATTTGGCTTGAATTTATATACATGATAGATATAAGTAAAAATAATGATGATTTCTTTGCACAACGTCGGGAGACGTATAGGCATACGGCATACATTTCAAGCGTCTACCTAACGTGGTTTAAAAAATACCGCTGTGTGACAGTCAGACGGGCAGACTGCCTTAGTAATAGAGCCTTTTTATGCATGTACAACGCCGGGAAATATACAGGCATGCGGCCCACCTGATATAAAGCAGTTATCGTAGCCTATGAGCAAAACATTAAGTATCACGCGATGCAACCTGTGCTGTAAGTCCGATGCTTCTCTCGAGGGTCTAAAAAAATTAATAAAGTAACATTAGCTCTAAAGCTAAAGCCAATTTCAATTGTATGTAGCTGCTGATTAGCTAACAACGACTCTCGTGAAAAGGAGGTGGGGCATAGCTATCAACGCTAACATTATAAATGCAAATGTAACTTTTTTTGTTACCTTTTCTCTGCCAAGCAGAAAGTACGAGTACGACATGACGTACATACGTTGAACTTGACGGGCCATAACACCACCACACACAACTCTAACTTATTCCACTCCGGGGATACTGCTCTCCTTTCAACCGAAGGGCTTTAGAGCATACTCCACCACGCTGCTCAAATGCAGATTGGCCGGGGTCAGTGTTTTCAAACTGTACGAAGGCCTTCGTTAGCCTTAGCTTAACGACTGTCTTTTATCGACTACAGTTAGCATCGACGGCTTAACCTGCTTTCCGAAGCGCGGAGAAACTCGAGATGGATAAACCCATCCGTAGACAGGCATTCGACGTACCTTAACCCGTGTGTTCGGTTAGAATGACACTCGCTGTGACACCATCGCGCTCTCCAACTTGGAGGTCATAATGGTACAAATATTTACTACAATCATTATCGCGACATTGCGATCTTCATGCTCACGACCATTTTCGTGTACTTACTTGCGTGTGCGTGTACTTATGTACGCGCGTGAGTAGTTATTCTTCTCTGGCATCATTAAATAAATATTTAACTTTAATAACTTAATAATATTTAGTATTCATTATATTAAATAATAATATTTTAATTCATAAGAAGGGTTATTGGAGTAAAATTAAAAAAGGTCTATCAAGTAGTAGCGGCGATGTTTATGGAATGTATTACATACAAGTCAAATGTAAGATACAAATGTTATACATTTTTAACTATAGCGCCATCTACCGGTAATACCGTGAAACATTTAGCAGTTTTAACCTATTGCACATTTTTAACTATAGTGCCATCTACCGGTAATATCGTGAAACATTTAGCAGCTTCACTCTCGCTCTGTCTCTTTCTATTTTCTCCATGGTAGCGTTAAACGTTTAACGCAACCTTGTCGCATTAGAAGTATAACTTCAATAAATCTGGCTGGGGAAGAAGGTATCTCTAATTTGCAGAAGAATGCAGTTAGATAAAAATTCCCTAGAGGGTTGTTATTGTGCTACAAGTGCGTAAAGTCATAAGGAAGCTGGTAACCCTCATGTTATCAGCGGTGACGACAATGCGATATTGTTTAATTCTGACCACGATAACCGCTTCATGTCAGGTGGGCGTATGTTTTCCAATCGACATAATATTTACTATAAAAAGCTGAGAAAAGGAGTAAAGTTTGTAAAAAGCTTTCTGTCTTCGATATTATGCATTTCATAAAAAGTCGCTTATATAAGCGGACAACGGATGGGTGTCAAAGAAGTTACTAGATTTTTCTTTCAAGAATATTTTAGTAGAGAGAAAATCTATATTATTGCAAATTTTCATACTCATATATTGTAGTACAGGTTTCGAGCCTGCTACAAGGCAACTTTTGAAATACAAATTTTGTTGAATGCGTATCTGCATCGCGACATTAGCAATTCCTAAAATGCTAGTAAAATCGGCCAAGTGAGAGTCAGACTCACACACACGAAAGGTTTTGTGCCGTTCGTCATGTGTGTGAGTCTGACTCTCACTCACAAACTCACACACACACATTCTTGTCCTTCTTAGCGTTATTTTTAGGAAAGCAACATCCTAAATAGTCGGTCTTATATCGTTTCTATAACCTATTATATATGGTGTGTACGAGTCCTTAAAACCCTACATTTTCCTTGATCGCGTGCTAGATAGCATTTTCACCTTTTTCCTGAAATACTTGAATAAATTTTTAACGATTCTTATTTTCAGATTCCTATTTAAATATTCACGAAGGTACTTGGTATACTTCTTTTGACTCCAAAAATTGAAAAGAGTGTTTATAGTTTTTGACGAGCTCGATAGCGGAGTGATTAGCAATGCTAATTTAACGCCAACGTTCGTAGGTCCGATTCCCAAACAGTACGGACATTTGTGTGCATGAACATGTCCACTTGTGTTGGTCTGGATGTTTTCAACAGAGGTAGGGCGCATCCAAGCAGCTCGTCTAGGAAAGTATCTACACCTCACAGAAAACTATAATGGCTATAAGGTATAGCGGCTATAGCAACGTAATGGAAGGCGTAGACTGTGTCATCCGACGCGTTATAAAGAAGCCTAACCTAGTACTAGTGGCACCTGGCTTTGCCAAATTTCCATGTATTACTGACTTAGTTCTTACATCGCGACAAACCATAAAAGAAATAAACTTTGTTTGCTTGATTAAGTCTTAACTTACAAACTGAGCAATATTTGTTTATGTATGTATCGTAGTACTCACTAATTTCTAATTATAGGTTTAGTTATTAGGGTTCCATACTTAAACGGCAAGCGGAAACATATTGCTGTCACTCTGCTGTCCGTTCGTCTATTAGTATGTCACAGATTTATAACTCAAACTTTACAGGAAAAATTGACACTTTTATATTGTTAGTTATTTCCATTTTCTGTGTACCATGCTCCACACACTTTATTAAACACCAATACTAAAAAGGCCGACTCTTAATTATATATATATGAATGATATATATACATGTAGTATTTAATATTTAACGGTGATAACCTTCGTACTCGCCGTTTTTTATTGCTTATGGTTCTACGCAAAATATCATTTCATATCTACAATTTATTTCGTTTTACCACAACGTGCGTATTAGCAATAGTTTTCCTGTTTTGCCTTTCGGTTAGGGAATGATAAATATTAGAAATAAAATATTGATATCAAATAGTTCCCCTGAAAAGCAGCCAACACTATTTCGCTGGACAGAAGACCAATAATCGAGGCGAACGATGATTTGTTGTATGAAGCATCAGCACACAGTATATATAGTTTGTGTGTGTATGTATGTCAGAGTAGGGTGTATATTACCAAAAACACACAAAATTATTTCTCGAACTTCTTAAGCAATTTAACAAATTTATTTTACAGTTTAGCTCTGATTTTTCTATATTATTTTATTTTAATGGGACCTTTAATTTTATAACATAATAACATAAAATTATTCTTAAAGTTTTGCAACTACTACGAGTATAAGCCTAGTTTAATTTTCCGTGTGCAGTGCTAAAGACAAGACTCTTCAAAATAAAAATTGTGTATCTGACCCCTACAGTATTTGTACTTAAAAACTGGGAAGACATCCTTGAAAGTTGCTTTATTCTTACACTTGTGTTTTAAAACGCCGTCCTCAACTTTTCTATTTGTTTTCCCGTTACACCCACCCATAACTCACTCTTATTAAGCCGGCAAGTGCGGCTTCGGGACAATATGATAACTTGAGTTAAAACTCTCTCAAGATATTTGCAACATTTTAATGCACATAGTAGACTGTATCGAAGTTTGTTATTTTTCGTTTTTATATTCTTATTACTTGGATGCTTATCATCATCAGATTAGCCCGTTTTATGGGAAACGCCTACAGTTGCCAGTTGCCTTGTAAGAAAACTTTGTTGGAAGTCATCGTGCTGTGCTGTTTCATATCAGCGAAAGGTACTATTACCGTTGCTAATGTATGCTGCGATGTATGTATTACTGAGATGAAATAAAGCATTGTCAGATCTCTATGAAAGACTTGCTCTCCAACCTTTAAATTGTTGTTTTGTCCCCCAAATCAATTCTACTGAATGACGGAGATGCCGTGCCCCTTACCAAGCGATGCGGTATTTCTAAACTAGAAATAAATGGATACTGCCAAACTAAGAAAAGAAGTTGCTGTCCCTTGATGTTTATGAGTTTATACGACTAGGATGTGTAAAGGCGAGTGCTATTGCACTGTGTTTAGTACTGGCAAGTATTTTCACGTTTTCATGCTAATAAATAACTTTGAAGTATGTTCTACCAAACAAAAAAATAATCATAAAAATCAATTCATAATTAGCGAAATGATCACGTAACAAACACACAAAATAAAACAGTCGAATTGAGAAATTACATCGCTATTTCTTCTCTTCCTCCTGAAATATGAAAGTAACATTCTTTTGAGATATCTGGATATCTTAATACGGCGTTGATGTTAATCATGTTTGCCTTTAGAGTGGACATTCAATGTTAGGTTGCGTTGCAGCGTAGTATTGTAATGAAGTTCAATTCACAGTCAGCCGAAAGTTTCCGAGAATGGGATTCTAGTTCAGCAGAGGTAAAAAACAGTTTATTGCCGATAGTGATTGACACTGAAAAGTCCATAGACTTCAATAGCTTTTACCATCAGATACGCTTGTTTACTACCTTAGTGAAAAGACTACATTATAGGTTTCCTATATTAAATATGTGTTCAAAAATATTTCGCAAAATACAATACAACATTACGCCTATCTTATATGTGTGAAACATATTTAATTTTTTGTTGTTTTTATTTAATACTTGAAATAACTAAAAAAATCGATTGTAGATCAACTTGTTTTCCTATGTGTGAGTAGTTAATCATCTTCAGACTCCTTCAGTCTATTAATATGCATAAAGCTCAAAAGCACACGCATCATCTGAGTAGGCGCGTACATTAGTCTAACGATTCGTGAAAACAGCCTCCTTTGCAATTGATGAAAGCCGCATTACTTTTTAATTTGAAACGTTGGCAGGCTCCCTGCTAAAGAGAGACTTTATTACACTCAGAGGTATCTCGCTTTTGACCCGTACTGCCTTTGTGAAGGCCATTTTTTATTCATTTCTACGGATTCACGCGGGAGTTAGCACACCCCCAGCTTCCCATTTCGAAGTTTACTGTACCAGCTCATGTTTTAGTTTAGAAAAAAAAGACGACTTCGCTATTTATGATATTGGAAATGACACGTGTTTCTTTTAAAGTTCTGATATTCATGTTTACTTAATCTCGAACGTTAGACTGTTAGATCATAGCAACTGAGTGATATCAGACAGACTGTAAGCTTGTTTACTATCAAAGGTATTAACTACAAGATTGGACAAGCACGAGTCGGACTTGGGCCGACGCTAAGGATAACTGTTTCTTTGGTAAGGTTTTTGTATCAGTCTATGAATGCTTTGTAGGAAAATTTACAATATAAGTTTATGCCATACCATATAATAGGTAATAGTACCATACTTTGTAGAATATGTGTGTCTACGAGGTATATTTCGAATTATAGTATTCGACAACCTGACGTGGCTAGGGCCATCAGTTTACTACAACCAGCACCAGAAGACCTCGACATAAATAAATCTATTCATAGATAGACTTGCTTGAGCTTGCATGTGCCATTGGACTGCTATGCGCAACCATGCCATTAACTTCTGACTATATCGAGCTCCTGAAATGATCCTAACTATCCTTAATTGATATATTTGTCTGTTGCAGGTACTATTAAATATGACGAAATTCGAAAGATGACATACACTGCAACTACGGTAATTAGCGCATTTCACGCCATTTGCTGTCTAGCTGAGATAAAACCTGTATAACAGGCTTAACTCGAGAGATTAATTACGTGTACTTAGCTGGAAATTAATATTTTACATGCATCTAACAAATTTGAAACGAAAATGTTGTACATTTGGAATGTTTCTATGCTATTTGCGTACTTTGGATAGTACGAAAATTGTGTGGATAATAGAACGAAAATTGTTGGATAGTACGAACATCGCATAAATGATAGAACCTTTGGCATCACAAAAAAGAACACGAATGTTAATAAATTAAAGTGATGCAGGAGAATTTACATAACCATTTCGATGTATATTTTTAACGTCCATTTTTCATTAATATATTTATTTCGTATTATAAATATATGAATAACGTTAAAGATATACATCTAAAAAGTTATGTAAATTGTCCTGCCTCATTTATATAAGTCGTGTTTTTTTGTCCGTAATAACGTTTCTGACATATTTCCATCAAACTCCTGGCCTCGAAAAATTTCAATAACAATATTTCATCATTATTAAACATGTTATTTTTGAAAAGATTAGTTATGAAGAATATTAATAGCTCTATTAGCTTAATTAATTTCAAATGAGTGGCTCCGGTGTCAACAAATCAAGAAAGCGTCGATAGAGGAATCAATTACCGAGCCCCGCTCGCCGGTCGGCCCAATAGGTGCCTACAATATCGTGGGATTATTTGCGAATTGATTCAATTTGCGCAACATGGCTACGCTTTTAGTGTGCCCCATTTAATGTGTAGCTCTTTCAACTTTGTTTACAAAACACGATCACAGGTATTATTATTTGGGACATACGGCTCAATAAGTTACGCCAACTTGTTCGACCTTTAGACACACTTAATAATAGTTTTCATAATCAAGTATTATTTATATGCGAAATGCTGAAATGCTTCAAATGCTAAAAGTGAATCCTATCTGATATGTGAAGCTGATAATCTTACTAACTATTTACATCGAAGCATTTAAACAGTCAGTTATAAATCTACACATATTCACTTGCAGAAACACTGCAACCGCGACGGAAATAATCTTCGTGGTTTATTGGTTTATGACTGTAACTCTCCAGGGAATAAATATTTGGCTAGAATCATGACCGCTGTTTACTGACTGTTTTTGCCGAAATTATCTATAATGTAAGGTGGAGTTACGTTTCTAGTGCTTCGTATTTAAGAGTCTTATTATCAGAATATTATCTTATTATCAGAATATAATTTTCATACACAACTATCCGACATCTATATAGCGTTATCTATATTCTTACCTGTGCAGGTGTATTTACAGAATAAACGGGATTTTACACAAAAAAATATAAAAAAGACCCAGCTACTATCAAATTAATGTAAAATTAAACAATACATTTTGTATTTAAAAAAAAAGATTACCCCGAGTAGTTGGGCGAAAGGCGCGCCCATATTTACAGGGGTTACCGTCATTATACACAAATCCAGAGCCGTGGCCGCTCAGTGACATAACGACGTCTACAGGAGATAATAATATTTTGCAAACTTACTGTAATAAAGTTTACGCCCAAAATTACGCACGCAAAGTTAATCCCGTTTGTTTGTTGTTTACAGAGTCGGTAAGAGTGGCCGAGTTTTGGGCCCGATACCCCAAACTATGAGACTCGTCATGTTGTACAAACAGCCCACAAAGTTTTGCAATTGATCTAACAAAATTACTTTGCTGTTGCAGTCTTGACTTTGGTTCGGAACTGTTCAAGATTGGATTGAGAATCGATCTGCGGTCGTACACTAAATATTGAATACTAACTGTACAGGTTTCTGCGTGTGGGATAACATATTCCTTATTGCCCATTGATAGAGTTTAAACTTGTATGAACAGAACTAACAGGTCCCAACACATTAGGCAACGAACGTCTACCTTTCCCACCGCAGACGATTTTAATTTCGGATATTCGCAACAAATTTGCTATTGCTAATTACATTTTGATCGGGTCGATCGTATCTGTTTACTAAATTTAATAGCGGGTTTGCTGAAGTGTGCGATTTTCACGTTGTAATTAGAAGGCATTTGAATGTTTAAGATGGATGCTAGCGCAACCAAAGAATAATAATTGTTCTTCTTTAGTAGTGCTCGGGGAAAAAGATGGTAACAAGTTTATTATTATCTTTATCCTCAAGACAGTAATGTACCTATACTTTTTTGTTAAGTTTGTTTATGAAAAAATTGTCTAACACACATAAAAAATATTATATAAGAACTGCTTAAACTAAATTATTTAGGAATAGGTCCAGTCTACCATAGAATGTTCGGAAGGAAGTTTTGTAGATATGTAAAATACACGAACTTTATACTCAATGATAAAGACAAAATAAATACATGGGTATTCACGGGTATTATAAAACTGATAATGTAAATACGTGCGTATATATTGAAAACTTTTACCTTTTTGTAAATACATACTTGCCTACATATAGAATATGAACAGATCAAGACAAATAGACATATTCATGCATACGCATGTTTATCTTATGTGGGAATTGAACCTACGATCCTTGATGTTAAAGTAACCGCTGGACTATCTGATATAGTGTTATAAACATGCTAACTATAGGGAGCACAGATGTAATGTGTCTTTCACATCACCACATCAATCCTTACTCATTTCACTATTAGGGAATGTGTTTAGCAGCGGGTGGTTCCTCTCCACCCGCTCTCAATTAAACGAATAACGTTTTCCTATTGGCTGTTAAATTCACTGTAATCAGGGTGCACCGCAGGCCATGACAACATTAAGATATTAACATCATATATTGTTCAGAGAACACTTGCAGGATATGCATAAGAATGGAGTCATTGCTTACTCGTTGTGAAAATAGAATGACATGAGGTCGGATCACACGCTCGACGTAATTGGTAGCTGTTACGGTATCCTAATTTAAAATTTCCTGTTTTGCCCATTAAACTTTTCCTCGCCATACCAAGACACGGGGCACCTCAAACCGATCTCATGGATGCAAAGTTCCGTAAAACATTCGCCTTCTTTTCTTCATGCTTTTACGCGTCATTTGTAACCATAAAGCTTCATCTTATACCTACTCATCTGTAAAGAGTACTCCAGTTGTCTATTGTTATATCCAAATGTTCGCATGCGAACCTTAAACTAGCTGCACGATGAGCCTTATCAGTTCAACATACATCTGGATCAGTGTCCATCTTCATGGAGTCTGTTTCAGATCGTACGGTCGCTAACTTCTAGAAGTGGCTTTCCGTAGTCAATTTTGTAAAATATGAGCGGTATTAGTACGCTCTCGATCTGCAGATAAACGAATGCAACCGTCTTCTTGAATAAATGTGGCACTCGTCCTGATCCATATCTCCTGGTAGCTTACCCCCACAATTCGGATAGCTTGCCGTGACACATCTAGTCGTAAAGCTACTGATCGCTAAGATTCTCCCTCTTGCAGCAATATCACTTCTCTTGCAACAGTTTATATGTTCATGTGGCGCCGAATACTGATATGATCTAATGATCCAATTATATAAAACGAGAAGCGCTCGTAACTAGACCCAAAATACAAATGAATAAGAAATAGTGAGTTCTTAGTTTTATCTTCTTTTGGTTTTGTCTTCCACTTGAGGGTAAAGATTAGAAAATGCTGTTTACGAGAATAATAAGAACTCGCAAACATCTCAGGTTTATGACAAAACATTTGAACCTGACCATAAATAAGCTAAAAATTATATTAGACGAGCTCGGTGGCGCAGTGGTGAAACGCGCTGTTACGCTACTTTGACACCAACGCTCGTGGGTTCGATTCCTACACAATACAAACATTTGTGTGCATGAACATGTCTGTTTGTCTGGGTATTTTCTATGTATAATAAGTATGTACAAAAAAAATGTATTTACGTATGTTTATCAGTTGTCTAGTACCCATAACTCAAGCTTCGCTTACTTTGGGGCTAGATAGCGCTGTGTAATTTGTCAGACAATATTTATTTATTTATATATAATAATTTTGCCCTATTTTGTTTTGTGTACTTTATGTTATATGTCGCACGATCTGATTAAAAATGGTTTACAACGATAATGCGTAATATATAAGCAAGAGAGTTTAATGGTTAAATCCTTGTAGAAGAACAAAATTCGATATGTAATTAAATAAGAGGTTAGTGAGATGCAGAAGACATGCTGTACCGACGAACACTGTATTATAGTTAGAAATTAACAATAATGTAATGTAGGTATGTCAGGTCTAGGACAATTATTTGTTATGCTGCAGTTTGCCGCGGCAAGACATAATTTGACATATACTTTGTACATATTGCCGCCACAACAAGATCTAGAAAATTATATTATACTATGTAAATAAAAAAATAACTTAAATATTACATTGACAAATTGTGCAATATTAAAAACCAAACAAAACATAAATAATTTAATTTGATATGCATGCAAATGCAACAAAAATTGGTTTAATTATGAAAATTGAAAAATGTTTTAAATATGTTTATTAAATAGTATTTTACTTAAACGCAAGAGTGAGAATAATGCATACCATAACTATTTATAGTTATTAATTTAAATATTAATAATATAATTGTATACTCATGAAGTTTGTCGCAAGCGATTATGAACGCGCTTCATTATAAACGTTATAAGAACTGCTATTGAAATACTAAAATTTTACCAGCATTCCATCAGCTAAAAAGAAGGAAAATCTTCTTTTGTAAATAATCTAAAAAATATACCTAATGAAAATTTATGCGAAACAACATAAATAAAGCTGTAATTCAAATGAAGATATTCCAGTATCAAAACATACCACCAAAAACCAAACTCAATACACAAAATGGAAGAACATGTACAGTCGGCCTCTTAATTTGTTGAAAACTGTCGGTCACTTACACGCTGTTTGTACAGTTTGCGCTCCTTTGGTTCGCACTGATTGGATCTGGTATGCGTTAGCGATTTTTTGTTGCCAGCTTTTGTGAACAAGTTGTTATACTAAAATCCCCGTTTTAATTTAGCAAATAGATTTTTAATATTATTTTTTTACATTCATTTAGCGGAATTAATTTGCATTTAGTTATCATAATACTGATATAATTTACAAACATATAATATTAAATTTGATTAATAAAAAAGCATGTGTATCAATATATTAATATATCTAAGCTATTGTAAAAATACCAAGTGGAGATTTTGAAGGAATACCAAAAAATCGTAATATTTTGTTTAGAATTTAATATGACAAAAATAAAAGTAATTTCATATGATAATAAATAAGTCTAAAATATTAATTAAAGTAATTCCAGTAAATAGTATTTTTAGGTACTTCTGATGCTTAGTCAACTGCTTTTGGTGTGCTCATTCTGAATTTTGATTATACATTATTATTTTTTTTTAATTGGGTAATATGATAAAAGATTTTTACGAGCAATTTGTGATGTATCTTTTTTTTAAATCACTAAGGTGACAAACAAGAGTACGGCCTGCCTGATGGTAAGCAAGCAGTTATCGTAGTCTATGGATATTTGCATTGTCATTCTTGTGTTACCGACAGTAAAATAATGTATCGTCTTGAAAATTTAAATAATGTGAAAAAATAAGATCAGCATTATATAAATTGCCTTTTCTAAAAATAAGTAAAAATGGAAAGTATATATATTCGAATTGTTGCATTTTTTTTACTGGTCACACCGTATAGCCCGCATGCGGTCCCGTGTCGCCCACATCGCTCATGCGTGTATCACGCTCCAATAGATCTCGGTTTCCGAACCAGTTTCAACCGCTTCCAACCTGCCACATAAAGGGCCCACAGAGCAATTGAATAAACAAACAGTTTGCCAAGCTCGCAGCATTCGGGTATATGTAAAACACTGATTGAAAAAAATCGAGAAAAATGAAATCGTGTATCGAATTTTTGGCTGACATTTTCTAAGATTTACTGGTAATATGCTATGTGTGATTTGAGTACAGAATATTGACTTGAAATCAAAATAAGAAAATCCACTATTAATAAAGAAATATGTGAGTGAATTGGTGACATTAAATGAAGTTACACTCTATAATGTACAATTATAGATTGTAACTTCATTCGAAAGACTGAATGCAGATAAAATTGTTGAACACAATTTGTCTTGCCCAATAAACAAATATTGAGTAATACCTGTTATTGAAAAAGTATTTACAATAACAGTTGAAGGATACAAATCATAGAGTTGTCATACATTGAATTAAACAATTTTTAACGGAAGTATCGCGTATTTTATTTATTTTGTTGAACCTGACGTTTCAGTCTTCCTGCGACCACGGACGCTGCAAAGCGTTCGAAACGTCAGGTTCAACAAAATAAATAAAATACGCGATACTTCCGTTAAAAATTGTTTAATTCAATGTGTAACAATCGCGAAAACCTAAGACAGTTGGCATACACATAGAATATACAGATACAAGAATAAAAAAATGGCTGTTAATTTAAATATGACTGAATTATTCGTCGTCTGATTGCATAGATGAAAATCTAGAATTAAACGTTGAATTGCAATAAAATTGAGTTGTAGCACTTGCCTGCTAGACTAGATATTGACATCATTACAAGTTATTGTGAATATTATTTGCAATAATATGTTTTCTGTGCAAGCAATTTGAGTGAAATAATTCTTTTCTAGTTTCATATGCTTCATTGATTTAGTCTTTGTGCCTCTAAAGCGACTTATTATGACAATTAGAATTGTATGATGAATAATAATTTTTTTGTTTACCCGAGTTGACTAAGAAAGGATATTTGAAAATCCCTATGGTAACGGTAAGTCGTGGGAGTCTTTCAGTTTGTAATACATGAAAAAGGTGTAAAGATAAATGAAAAAGATAAAGATAATAAAAAATGATAAAAAATAAGATATAAATTTACAAGTCAGATACTTACCTAATACCTAATATAGTTAATGCGAGGAGTGGTTTACGCACGAATTTTTCGAGTATTCTAAATGTCTTTAATCTAAAACACAAATTAGATAGCGATCAAAAGGATACAACCCTAGCATTTGCACACGCTCGTTAAATATTTGCATCAATCAACTCGAACGCATCAAAACATTCGTCCATTAACTCCTTGTTTACGATATTAATTGACATGTCATGAGTAGCTGTTTGTGGGGAACAAAACATGAAGTTTGTTTAAACGGGTAAAATATACGATTCAATTAGAAAATGCATCGGAATAAACCGCCTACTATGCTTTCCGAACATTTTCGTCCAAGGGGATCCACCCTAAAGAAAAGGTCGTTGACCCTTCACCCGACTCACGCTCATGTTACGTTCATTAGAAATTCCTACAGCCGTCCTTTTCTCTCTTAAGCGTAGTGACATGCTCCCTCTTTCGTATACTAAATAAATAATGTCGAAATTCATATGTTTTCTCGCCTAAGTGTAACACGATAGGCGTCTTATTGGGCAAATAAATGAAAGTGTGTTATTATATTCGTTAGATATTTTCTCTTGTCTTGTTCTAACAGCAGGGGTATGTGTAGGAACTCACACTTTAATCAACGAGGTATAATCTATGGGAATTATGTCAACGATGGTATTATATATGTGTTTGTCTAAGTATCTGACTCTTAACCCTTCGAAACCCGGGTGGTCATATATGACCGCGAAATGTATGGGAAAACGTATATAACGGGTTCTGACTGTCACAATGTGTGAAAAGGAATGTCGATTTATGGCATGGGACATATTTTTTGTAATAGTACTAAAAATAGCAATAACACAAGTGTTTGATTGTGTTAATTACCTTCAGTTGTTCTTATGATTTTCTTTACATTCCTCGTGTATATTTCATGTAGATTATGTGTTTAATAACTTGTAGGTATGCCATCAAAATCATGACTAAATTTATTAATGCCGTTTGGTATAGTCCTTTTGGAGAAACGTCAGGTTGTTTTTTATTAAAGTTATATATAACATAATATAAATACCTCTTATGTGATAACCATTTTAAGTTTAGGCTATACTTTCTTCATAGCACATCATAGATGACTGTGGTTTATACTATTAGGCGAGTCGTATACTTGTTTACGAACTTAACGAAATAAAAGCAGGTGGTCTAGCCATCCGTACACTACGGTTACTGTATACCAGCAGGCTGGTCATATACAGCAGAGGGAGACTTTAAATAAATAAATAAATATTGTCGGACAAATTACACAGCGCCACCTAGCCCCAAAGTAAGCGAAGCTTGTGTTATGGGTACTAGACAACTGATAAACATACATACGTAAATACATTTTTTTTTGTAAATACATACTTATTATACATAGAAAATACCCAGACCAAGACAAACAGACATGTTCATGCACACAAATGTTTGTACTGTGTGGGAATCGAACCCACGAGCGTTGGTGTCAAAGTAGCGTAACAGCGCGTTCCACCACTGCGCCACCGAGCTCGTCTCGTACATCGTCTTTGTACAAAAGTCGTCTGCATGGGTACCTCTATCTCACCTATTTCTACCGCCAAGCAGCTGTATTTATATAGCTGTGTTCCGGGTTGAAGGGTGAGATATGGCAGAGAAATTACTGGGTACTGTGACGAAACAGTCTTAGGTCACAAGATTGGCAGCGCGCGAGTACCATCCCCGTGGTGTTGCGAGCGTCAATAGGCTGCGGTGACCGCTTACCATCTGATGCGCGCTGCATGCTTGTTCGCCTAGTTCTATATAAAAAAAAAAAGAAAATGCTTGATTGCCGTAGGTACCGACGGTAGTACTTGGGATCATTAGATAATGTATATTTATTGTCTAAAGCACTTTTTGTGTGTTAATATGTAGGTTTGTCAGCGATAACTCCATGTTTTCTTACGAGCGTTATCCCATTTCCTACACCATTAGAATGGGCGGGGTTCGCTACCTAAACCTTCTTTTTTTTTTGTGACGCGGGGAAAAATGCGTTACGCACACCACCGGTGCCTGGGTGGCCTCCGGTGATAGTGTGGGACTCCCCGTCGGCTGTCCGACGGTATACCCACTAAACAACCCCGCGAAATGCCATCGGCCGCGTTGGAGTGGTGCCCCGGATCTGTCAGCAACAGGGCACTCGCTACCTAAACCTAAGGATTTGGCGAAAATACCGATTTTTACATGGAACAATAATTTCTTGAACGTGCGGATTTCCTCTCGATGTTTTGTTTGATTTCTTTCACCGACGAGCAAGCGATAGTTACAAATATATGCATAAATCGGAAAACTTCGATTTAGTGCTACATGCCAGGATTCAAATCGCCGACCAGTTGGTAAATAGGCCGATTCTTTGTCCACTGGGCTATCACTGGTCAAACATATAAATATAACTCCACGTCCGATGCCCTAATTTTGAGCCTTCCTCATAACACCAGAAGTAGGTACCTATGAATCCCGAGTTTTTATCTGCTGTTCAGGAACACCGTTCCCATATGAATTCTATATGTTTGTCTGTGCGTTTGTCCGTGCGTTTATCTGTGCGTTTGTTTGTCGCTTTTTTCGAATACTCGAATTTTGACTTCAGTTTCGGATTCAGCATAAAAATTAAGGAACATGGTCTAAATGGCCACGAAATTAAAAAAAAAAAATTGATATATTTTTGACGAGCCAGGTGTTCCTCTGGCAATGCAGACTTGCGCATTCTGAACTGGTTTATTTAATGTGATAGTACTCGTACTTAACTGCTCGGGCTGATCCTTATTAATTACTGGCACCTAACACTTTCGCCAGAGTTTTGGGTACTCATGTGTAGGTTGAACTACATATGAGTGTTTATTGACTCTAAAGATGACAATATACCATTTATACCCAAACACTCGCTCTATTCGCTGTCGCCGAGTCAAAGAAAAACAAAACACAAAACTCTAGTAACTTTTTATACTTATTGTTTAGTATTAGTCAATTTTATGCTCCTGTTTACTGTTATGGGTGTAATGTGTTGACACATGTATACTATGTCTACATGTTTATACGCCCCGATATATTTACGAGCGGAGTGATTTATGAGATGGGATAAATTGGGATATGTGTACGTCACTTAAAAGACTTCAACGTACAAGGTTAGTTATAAATAAATAATGTTGATTTTCCATGCAAATTACAAGTAATCGAAAATGCTTTTAGGAAATGAAAAGTATATTTTTGTTTATATCTGAAATGTAAGTACACGGCTGCAGCTCCACCTTTATCTGACCGAACCTAGTACTATAATGTCTTTTTAAATACAACGATACGAGGTATACAAGCATACGACTCACCTGATACAAGGTGTTTACCGTAGTCTATGAACGCTTGCAATACAGGAAGAGTTGCGCATTGCCAACCCTGCTGCGAATCGTAGGAGCTTACTGTTATATATAATCACTCGCAGAAACATAACAATTCTCCAAAAATTGATACTTGGCTGCGGCTTGGCTTGGCTTTTCTCTGAAAGATGGGCAATTCCCCAGAGGGCTGCTTTGATGCGCCCTAAATTTATTAAAAAATACACAGTCTGAGACAAACAGATATGTTTATATACATAAACTGCGAGTCAAGTAGCATTACTTACCACTCCTCCACCGAAATCGTCAAAAATATTTCATATTTTAGTTTTATTTATAAATAAAAAAAAATATCTTTGTACATGTTAGTAAACAGGTCTATCGCTGTCTGCTGTTATCTGCTTATACATATCAATAAAAGTAACAAAAAAAAGATACAGCAGGATTATCTATGGTGCAACTTAGCGACTACCTAATGAGGATCTAAAGCGGTAGAGCATAGGTATAGGATTGACTTGTTGTATTTCTGCAAGGAAATGAAATTACCAGGAAGCTCTTGAGTATTGTTATATTAGTAGTTTTAAGAGAGGTAGAACGTACCTATCAAAGCAGCCCGTCTGGTGAAGTACCTCCACCTCATAGAAAACCGCAGCCAAATCACAACTCCCTAGAGGGTTGTTGTGTTCCTGCGTGTGAGTAAGGTCACCAGTAAGCTCCCAAGGAGTTGCTGTCAGCAGCAGAGTCTCCCGGTATCCCGTATGAACTGCTTTTTCTACTTTATTCCTTTATCCTCGGTTTCTAAGAATCATATCGTGATGTTGAATAGCCTTCGTCGTTTTCAAATCTGATTGGTAGGTCTTGAGATTAGCTCATTCGAACAAACAAACAAACTCTTCCGCTTTATTATATTAGTATAGATTATTACTATTTATTTTTTCTTTTGTAACAACCCTACGTTCCACTCTTTAGGATCACTGAAAATCTAAACATACTAACGAAAATTGGAAGCCACAAAATAGCGTATGTTTGAATAAACCCTTTGTGTATTACATAATATAATAATACATGCGAAAAGGAGGTGGGTGGGTGAAATATTTTATTAGAAGACCTTGCCTTTCAGTAACTTTTCTGGGGCATGTATAGGTTTTTTTCCTTCGTAATTGTGATATTTCACTTTTTACTTTGTCTGATGTGTTTAATATTACATTTTTTTTTTATAGGATGACTAGTAATTAGTCTTTTCTTAAATACATACGTGATTTGTAATTTAGAATTACATATGATATGACAAACGCAATTATTCATAACTGTGAATTTTCCGTTCCATTGTTTTGAATTGAATTTATTGCTTTTATATTTCATATGGGTGAAGTGTCTGCATTATGTCTGATCTCGTGTTACTAGCAGATATCTGGACTGCAAATACTAGTGACAACGATGAAACAATGATTGTACAGCGAAACCAATGATAATTACATTAATGATGTAATGTCGAAACAATTGTATGAGATTGTACATCTTGGATACACCGTTAGCAGCGATGGAAGGTACGCCGTTGACGTGGAGAGGCGAATAAGTGCAGGGAATAGTAATAGAGAGTTGGCGAAACTTCCTGGCAGTAAGGACCTGTGCCATAAGGCACAGCTCGCTCTGAATTTTTTTTTTATACCACTAAGGTGGCAATCAAGCATACGGCCTGCCTGATGTTAAACAGTCACCGTAGCCTATGGACATTTGCAACACCAGAGGCGTCACTCATGCGTTGCCGACCCTCAAAAAACCTCTTCACGCATTTCTTGAAGAACTCCATGCTGTAGTCCCTTGGAAAAACCTCGGCTGGGAGCTCATTCAACAGCTTGAGTGTTCTCGGAAGAAAACTTCTCTGGAACCGCACCGTACGCGATCATTGCGGTTCAAGCATGTGAGGGTGAACTCCCCGCCGTCGGCGAGCGGTGCGGTTATAAAAAGTAGCTGTCGGCATCATATCGAACAACTCTTCAGAACACAACCCGTTGTACAATCGGTAGAACACACAAAGGGAGGCAAAGTCTCTCCTTAAACTTAAGGGTTCAATACCGTGTGTAAGCTTAGGATTGTCGACAATTCTCACAGCTCGTCTTTGAATCGAATCACACGGTCCAAGCTGGTATCCAGGTGCTCCCGCCCAAAGGTGACTGCAAGTGCGGTCTGACTTGAGACTTATATAATATAAGTCTTTGCCCCGCACTGAAGTACTGCTTAGCCCTGTTGAGCACACCAAGTTTTTTCGACGCCAGCTTGACCTTGTCCAGGTGATTTCGATATTGCACATCACTGGAGATCTCAATGCCAAGCATCTTAATAATTTTGGTGACGGTAAGAGGTGTGTTCTGGAATTTAGGAACCATAGCAAATGGCGTTTTGCTGTGGATCTCAACATTAATGTAAGAAAGTGAAAAAAATCGGTCAAGTGCGAGTCGGACTCGCGCACGAATGGTTCCGTACCATTATCTATAAAAGCAGCAAGAAAATCACGTTTGTTGTATGGGAGCCCCTTAAATATTTATTTTATTCTATTTTTTAGTATTTGTTGTTATAGCGGCAACAGAAATACATCATCTGTGAAAATTTCAACTGTCTAACTATCACGGTTCAAGAGATACAGCCTGGTGACAGACGGACGGACAGCGAAGTCTCAGTAATAGGGTTCCGTTTTACCCTTTGGGTACGGAACCCTAAAAAATGCCAGAGAGAGCGTAAAAGAAACGTAGTGCAATCTGCGGTGTCACACTTGTAGAGCGAGTTCGCAATGTAGATGTAAGAAAGAGAGTTGGCCTGAAAGAGAGTATCTATAGGTATATTAATATAATCAAAGGCATGCTCGGTCTACTTCTTCTCCTCTACCTAACATGATCAAATAGATCGTGTGTTATCAGGTGCTGGTGTTAGCAGCCTTGAGAACCGGCAAGCGTGCATGAAAAGAGCTATGAATGTTAGAGAACCGAGTGAGGTGTGTAAAGATCGCGTCATGCGGTTGTCTCTGCCTACCCTGCAAAGCACTTGGTGTGAAGATATAGATAGATTGCTTTTAATCAATTTCAAAATCTTATCTAAACTTGTTAATAAATTACTGCAGCATAAATAACTCTGCCGTTTGTATTTAATGTTTATATACATTAATTACGAGTCCTCTGGTCCTCTAGGACGGTCACTGATCTTTAATAAGGTGGCCTGAAGGTGTGTATGTACTAGAGTAATAATTTCAGTAAATAAGTTAAACCTAGGTCACTGAGGTGGACACTTATTCACACCGTTGCTCCAAATTTGGCTGACTTCAACTACAGTGAATTATGTTTTACTTTGTTTACAAGATCTCTTTTCAGAACTAAATTTATCGTGAAATATTCGTCACAAAAGTTTCCATGGGGTCATCAGAGGAATCACCAAGAAAGAATAATCTACCGTTTACGAGACAGGAACACATACACAAAGACGACACAGAGACAAAGACACTGACGAGCTCGGTGGCTCAGTCGTGAATGACGAGACTTTGACACCAACGCTCGTGGGTTGGATTCCCACACAAGGCAAACATTTGTGTGCATGAACATGTCTGTTTATCTCTGGGTTTGGATGTTTTAAGAGAGGTAGGGCGCATCAAAGCAAAGTCTGGGGAATTACCTCCACCTCACAGAAAACCGCAGCTAAATAACAACTCCCTAGAGGGTTGTTGTATTCCTGCGTGTGAGTGAGGTCACCAGTAAGCTCCCAAGGGATTGCTGTGTAAGCAGCATCGCGCGAGTGATACTTAATATATCGCAAGCGTTAATAGGTTACGGTGACCGCTTCACATCAGGTGGGCCGTACGATGCGTCAATTAGGTTGCAATTTAAAAACTATTTTATACATGCAATTTCGTTTATACTACATTGAGCGCCAACAGTTAGTTCATACGAACCAGCACTGGCCGGAGTGCTACCACCGTTAGTGAATCCTTTCTGTCCCTGTTCTGACTACTCCGATACTCTCTACAGCACCAGGTACTTTAAGACGTTGCATTTTTTATGCCAACCAAGCATACCGTCTGCATGATGACAAGCCGTACCAGAGTGTCATTCTAATAACATCTTCACTACTTTCTTGAAGAACCATATGTTGTAGTCCTCTGGGAAAACCTCGGCAGGGAGTTCATTCCATAACTTGAGACTTCTCGGATCAATTGTTATTGGTTAGAACAATAACCTGTTAAGCATATTAAATGTTACATGCATTGTATAGAAAAAATAGTAACTATTTAAAACCGTGGGTATCGAAACTAATAATACACTAGTCGCTGTGGAGGGAGTTACTAAGCGGAGCCGATCGCAAAGTTCAAAAGTTAAAACTAACGCCAAGATAGTATAAATGCTAATAAGTTGCTTATCTTCCGAGGCAAGGCTAGGTCGACACAGGCTAGCGACATTAAATTTATTGGTGTGATTTAGGGTTGGGTATACTTGGCGACTATTTATTGCTATTAAAAGTCTCGTAATGAAATAAAAAGTTTGTTATCGTCGCATTGCACGCCACTATCTTGGTAGACGCTCACTACAAATCAAAATAAACCATTTGAGTACGCATGAATGCACCCCACACTCACAAAAACTACTCACTACAAACTTTCAACAATTGTAGCCTACTAACCAGAGGGAGACTATGTACAAAAATCGTCTGCGTGGGTACCTCTGTCTCACCTATATCTACCGCCAAGCAGCTATATTTATATAGCTGTGTTCCAGTTTGAAGGGTGAGATATGGCAGAGAAATTACTGGGTACTGTCACAAGTTTGGTAACGCGCGAGTAACATTCCCGTGGCGTTGCGAGCGTCAATAGGCTGCGGTGACCGCTTACCATCTAATCTAATGCTTGTTTGCCAATCTAGTTGTATAAAAAAAAAAATAGCATATAATGACTGTCTTTCTATTTGTTATGTTTTCGATCCGTTTTAGGGTATAAAAAATCGGTTAATTCGCTTACATAAGTTATCGATATAAATTTTCCAATTCAGGTCTTGGTCGATTATAACAGTGGTGTTGTGAGCGTCAATAGGCTGCGGTGACCGCTTACCATCTAATGCGGGACGCATGTTTGTTTGCCAGTCTAGTTGTATAAAAAAAACCAATGGGAGAATATTTTAACCAATTACCCGATAAGTGCTACGATATTGATCCACGAACTAGCCAAAAAGAGCTGCGCTTTATACTTTATCCCCTGAACCGTAACGGTGAATTGAGTTACTATGCAATATCGGTTTCATTGGTTCTCCATAGTTTATTTTCTTCATGATACTTACAAACCAATCAAAATCTGGTCACACAGCTACGGATGGAAAGAGCTCAAGTTTATTACATTTGCAAGTAGTATCGTCTCTGTTGAAGTTTGTATTTCAGCAGTACCTATATGTATGTATATCTTCAACAGTTGAGCTGCTATATAGCCCGACTGTTGAAATGCACCTCCAACTCGCAGGCAAATAACTCTTCCTGCAGGATGAATTCGTGATGACACCGATTACCAAGCAACACTACAATTTTTGTGTTAACTAAAACTAATATAATTATCAATTTTATTTTCGACTATAGGGACAACTACAATAGCTACCTAATACATGATACAATACCTTAATACGGAAAGTTAATTGATCTAGGGTTCTTTTGCGGCAGCAGAAGGTAAAATCCAACTAAATGCAAGTCAACTTGCACGCGAAGGGTTGTAAAAAGCGGGAAAAATCAGATGCCTTGTATATAAGGGCCTCCTTCAATATTTACCGTTTTTATTTTTATAATTTGTTGTTATAGTAGTTTTGACGAGCTCGGTGGCGCAGTGGCGAAACGAACTGTTACTTTGACACCAACGCTCATAGCTTGGATTACCACACAGGACAAACATTTGTGTGCATGAACTCATGTCTGTCTTGATCTTTTAAGAGAGGTAGGGCGCATCAAAGCAGCTCGCTTGGGGAAGTCAACCTCAAAGAAAACCACAGTCAAATAACTCCGTAGAGTCCTGTGGAAATTAGGGTGTCTCAGACTATAGGCTCCTTTAAAAAGCGACTATACGGTTTGTGTGTATTTATTAGCGATTTCGTTATTAATCACATAAGTTGTCCTGATTTTTCTCTTTCTACTTTATCTTCAATCTCTTCGATTTTTTTTTTTTTTTTTTATTATTTTCCCCACCGCCATTCATTGCTCCATTCAAAGCAATGGTTGGCTGGAAGAGATTCTTTGAAGAAATGAGTCCGCCTTTGTAAATTATATCAGTTTTATACTTTGTAATTATGGATAATGCAATAAAGTTATACAAAAAATAAATAAACAAACAACTCCGTAGAGAGTTGTTGTGTTCTTGCGTGTGACTGAGATCGGAGTTTACTATGTTGGCAGCAGAGCAGGCATTGTGCGAGTGATACTAAATGTATTACAAGCGTTTATAGGCTACGGTATTCGCTTTACATCAGGTGAAGCGTATGCTTGCATGCCTTCCGACATTGTATAAAAAAAAGTATCCCTAGTCAACTCATTACGAAATTCCAGGTCTCTACATGTTATCGCTCATAAAATACACTCTTGTGACAGACGGACAAGCAGAAAGAGGAGTAGACAAAGAAATAAAGCTATAATAATAGGATTTCGTTGAACCTTTTGGATTCGAAACTCTAGAAACGGAATACGTTAGTACCAATTTATTGTCCGCCTGTCTATCTTTTACGTTTCTCTCTGCGCAGAACATGTAAAGATAACTGATATTTAACACAAAACAAGATCTTACAGCAAAGAAAAATATCTTAAAACTGAGGTAATTGTTATATTTATTATCCTAAGCTTTATATTCCGTATACCGGATCTCCAGGCGCAAGCTCACTCGCACTCATCTTATTTGTATTATTATAGCACAAGAAAAGGATAAACCCTTGCTACCCACATCGCCATAAAATAAATGCGGGAATAGAATGAGTGACAGGTCTTTTGTCGTACGAAATTCGGTTAATAGGTATCTCGCTTATGGTACGCAGCATTCCTTATATGGATACATAATATACGGCAACATCTTTGACTCATCAGTTTTCTATTCGGTGTTTACGCGGCAAGGTCAAAAATGTTTTATATTTTAAACTGAGTTGGTTGGTAGGTTGCCTTCCAATTTTAGGGTTGTAAGTAACTCACAACAAATGAATATGACTCAAGATCGCGCATTTCCAATCGTCTCAAGTACAGCGGTTACCAACCTTTTATTGACCAGGGGCTGCTTTGATTTTTTTAATTGTTACATTAAAAAACACAACACACTACAAACAGTAAAACATGAAACTCCTTTAATTAAAAAAATATATATACATGAATTCATTGTTGTAAAACTTTACTCTTATAATCGCAAATATAACATTCCTAGAAGGATCGTAAATTCACAGCTTTATTGTGCCCTTGTTCTCTTAAAATCACCAAGTCCAAGACAATCAAACATGTTTATACACGCAAATGTTTGTCCTGTGTGGGAATCGAACCCGTAAGCATTGCGGTGTTAAACTAGCCATTGCTAACCACTCCTCCACCGGGCTCCTCATAACGTTAGATAGGTCGTATAGTTACTAAGTACCAAGTACCTAAGTATACGGCTATTAGTATATAACTAAGTAAGCATATGGTATGAATAAAAATAAGTTTATTCTAGCCTAAAATTGTAACGATTTGCTTATTTTCTCTGATAACATTCTGTAAACAATGTTGAGCTCAACTGTTTAAAGATAGATGGGTCATTATTTAATGAGCCGTCCCACTTAGAAAGCACCTCCACTGTAGAGATGGTGGTGACATAATTATAATACATTATTTAACTAATAAAAATGCAATAATTGCTTACAATATTGAAAGTCATTAGCCCGTCATGTAGTAGGAGGTATGTAAGGATCGAGTCACGTGGCGCTCGGTTCTCTCTGCCTACTCCGTAAGGGATTTGGCGTGAAGTTATAGACACATAGATAAACATATAATCAAAAACTAAGATAAATGGAATAAATAATTATTCTTCTTTTCGTAGTTTTTGATTCATAGTTCGTCCAGCGTCGGCGTCAATATCAACCTTAATTTATGTTGTTGACATCACAAATTATAAATATAATTTGTAACTACCTAATTTACTATTTACCTGTGCCTAGGTTCAGCTTAATTACAAAGTAAAGCAACACTGTGAAGCGTATCACTCTAGATGTGCTACTTATGAAAAGATTAACGAAACTTTTTCTAGAAATATGCAAGTTACAATGGGGGATGCAGGACACTGTCAGAGCACCCCTGTCCGAAGATTATAATCGCGATAAAACACCCCAACCCCCATCTCCCCCGCCTTTATCCGATCTGCTGTCAAAAGTCCTTCCAATTTATGTATAGAAGCCGACACCCAGTCGTATTATTTATTGCTTGGCGATCTTTGAAAGGCGACTTTTTTATTTCTACCTACGTTTTCATTGCTTGGGAATTCGGAAGCATTCTTTGTATGTATTTGTCTCGTTAATGACAAAACTATGAAGTGTATGTATATTTAATTTTATTATGTTTATGTTCTCTTCTTATTCTTTTAAGCCTAAAGATTTGGCGAAGATACTGAGTTTTACATGGACTGCCGTCAGTAGGCCGATTCTACTAAAAAACTGCAACTGCACTGCAGCGCGGCGTGTGTCAACATACGTACATTTTGACGGTTCGTTAAGCGATCTGACAGCAGAGACGTTTAACGAAACGTCAAAATGTATGTATTTTGACACACGCCGCGGTGCAGTGCAGTTGCAGTTTTTTAGTAGAATCGGCCTACAGACCTCGGCTCACAAAGAACCAGGATAGGCCACACGTCTTTCGAATAATCTTCGAAAGGAGACTTTTTTTATTTCTACCTACGTTTTCGTTGCTTTGAAATTCGGAAGCATTCTCGTATGGATTTCCTGTCTTACGATTAAACTATGACGCCTATGTTTATATTTATTTTATACGTTTATGTTATGTTTTCTTAATTTTGATTTCAAATGTTTTTTTAATAACAAAATGTGCCGCTCGACTGAATGACTCCATTTAAATCCACGCAAAAACATCCAGCTAAATTCCATACCACTAAGCTTTTAACGTTACCCATTCTGAAACAAAAATGGCGGCCTATGTCATTTAAGGCAGACAGGTCGCAATCAAAAAACGATTCGGTGGAATTTTTAAAACTCAAAAAATAGTTGAAACTGAACTGTGTAGGTATAACAATGGAAACCTCGGTTTTGTATATTTCCGTTGCGTGCGCTACAATGCACTATTTTTATTTGGACAAAACATGTTATGGTGAGTTTGGACTGGACCTGTCGGGAATAGAATTTACTTAAAAATGTTTTATTTTTTTAGACCGACTGTATAATAATTTGATGGATCTCCTAGATCCGTAGTAGCGTTCTGTGTTGGAAACATTAGGTAAAACAGAACGTCGAGTCTATTAGTTGATATAAATAAGATCGCTTAATGCATGTTTTCATGCAGAGAAGTTTTCTTCCGAGAACTCTCTAGCTGTGGAATAAGTTCGCAGCCGAGGTTTTTCCAAGGGACTACAGCATGGAATTCTTCAAGAAATGCGTGAAGACGTTTTTAGAGGGTCGGCAACGCATCAGTGACATACCTGGTGTTGTAAATGTCCATAGGCTATGGTGACTGTTTACCATCAGGCAGACGTATGCTTGATTGCCACCTTAGTGGTATAAAAAAATGATTTTGTGTGTTGATTCCATCCAGGAGCTACAGAGGTGGCATCGCGCGCTTATAGCCTACGGTAGCTACTTTACATCAAGCGGTCCGTATGCTTGTATGCCCTCCGACGTTGCATAAAAATAAAACAAATACGCACCAGCGATACTCCTTGTATAGTCTACGGTAACCACTTCACATCAGGTCGGCCATATGCTCGTTTGCCTACCGATGTCACATAAGACTTGTCCTGAAGTCTTTACTTATAAAGTCCTGTTCACTGCGAAGACAAAAGCGAATAATAACTTCAGGTATCCAGAACATCTCTACATTCTTCAATCGTCATCAGCTGTATGTGTATGTATGTCGCAGCGGTATGTGAATTTGCTCTTTGAGTACTAATTATGTAGAAAAAATTGCGTATGTAGTTGCACTTTACTTTTATCTATTTTATGACTATTTCGCATTGAAGTAAGATAAAAATGACCCTTTCCAATTGGAGGTGATACATTGGTCTGTTTGAACTAAACTCCTAAAGTAATAGAAGAGTTTGAGGCTCATGGGACACTGTAATCGAACTTGCAACAGTCATACGGAGTGTGTCCGAATTTAATATCTTACACGATAACCAAAAGTTGGCAAACTTAAATACATTTTTGAAAGTTTATGTTCTTTATAATTCGTTTCGTGGAATAAAATGTAATTAGTTTATTAAAAAGTTGGGCTATGTCGCAATGGTATACTTTTTCTGTTTTTTTAAGTACCAATCTGCACTCTCATCTTAATGAATTTATTTTCAAACAGGTATATATATATAGAGTAAGCAATATTTCTGTTACCTGAATAACTTTTGAAGTTCTTAATAACTTTACAGTTTTATTATATTTTTTTTATATTTTATAACATCTGTTATAGGCACCGGTAATCTAATACCAATCCATATAAATCTAAGTGTAAATATTTCGACATCATGTAATCATTTGCGAGATCAGCCATTTGAGCGAACGTTTATATTTTTTAATCACCTTCTAGTCGTACCTATACATGTGTATAGAATGTGATATTTTCTAATTAGCATCGTAAATCTCTATTTTATACAACGTCGGAAATATACAAGCTTACGACCCAATTGATTTAATCCGGTTAACGTAGCCTATGAACGCTCGCTTGAACGCATTAAGCATCACTCGCGCGAGGCCACCTCTGCTGCTAACACAGCAACTCCTTAGCAGCATACTGGTGACCTCACTCACACGCAGAAACACAACGACTATAGAGGGATTTGTTATTTGGTTGCGGTTTCCTGTGAGGTGGAGGTACTTCCTCAATGTTTTGATGCGCCCTACCTCTCTTACAACACTCAGATCAAGACAAATAGATATATTCTAATATTTGTCCTGTGTGGAAATCGAATCCATGAGTGTTGGTGTCAAAGTAACGTAACAGCGCGTTTTGTCACTGCGTCCTGTGACCGAGACTCTTTGGTCATTGGCAGTCACAACACAGTTTTTAAGTAGTTTTTTGTTACTAAAGGTTACTGTCACATACCTAACGTTTTGGTTAAATAGCCATTTGTCTAGATAAGCCTTACTTACATATATATCATCACGCCTGTCTCCCATTGGGGTAGGCAGAGACTATGGAATAACTGGTGCACCGATTCAAAAATACTTCTCTCGCCTCTTCGATACTCACCAAGCCTATGATATGATTTGACTTTAAAACTTGAGCTCCAAACCTAGGTTAGTGCACTTTATCTAGTCTCATTGTAGTAATCAAGAAAATGTACAGCTAAGTGTACTTCAAGCTTATGACAACACTGAGCTTTGTAACGTTCTTATGCTGTACGTAATAAAGCGCACTTCGAGTGTGAAGCGTGATCTCCTCTTAGCTTAGTGCGTATGTACGGACTATTATTGATTTTTGTGTATAATTTAATTCTCGTAAGTGGTGAAAATAAACGTGATCCCGTAAATTCTACTAAGGTAATAATGCTAATAAAAATTGCGCGATTATATCTTGATTACTGTCATTACATTACATTCCACGCCCAGTAATTAACAAACCTAGTCATTAGTTTGACTTTGTGTATTAACTAGAAAATATTCCATAAAATAAGGACACTAGACGCTAAAGTCGTAGGAACAGCTCATCCATTATAATAAGAGAGGAATTTTGTGATAAAACACGGACATTAAAATGATGTCTTACGTGAGCGGTCAAGACAATGGATGCTATTATATTTAGTAGCATACGTAGGTTATAATCAGCATCAAATAAACAAATTGCTGCTGTAACTGCTCACTACTTTATAACCACCACATCAACCCTTACTCATCCTACTGCAGGGATACGGGCCCCCCTTCAACCGACGGGGTTTAGAGCATACTCCATCACGCTGCTGAACTGCGGATTGGCGGAGGCCAGTGTTTTCAAGTCGCCCGAGGGCCACTGACTTAGCTTAACAACTGTCATCTATCGACAACAACTGGGACCGACGGCTTAACGTACCCTCCGAAGCTCGGAGAAACTCGAGATAGATAATCCCATCCATAGACAGGCTGCGGTCGACGTTGCTTAACCTGCGTGTTTGTTTTGAATGACACCCGCAACGATGCCATCGAGCTCTCATATAACCACTACTTTATAAAGCTTACATGAAAGATATGCACCTGCCTGTTATAAAGTGAAGCTTTGACGAAATAGAGCAACAGATATATTTAGCAGCAGGATGACTGAAAAGGACGCCAGCTTTGTAATAATTCGTTTAAGGCCTATAACAATCTTTAAGGAATTATATATTTCACCTGTGTGAGTGAATAAGGTAACTAGGAAGTTCGCCAAGAATGGTGGCAACACGTGAGTTGTAACTACTTCCATTGAATGCTATAGACCACGGTTCCTATCCCATCATCGGGTGATTCGTATGTTTTTTTCCATTGAATGTATTTGTCTATACTGTCACACATCACATTCGTCCCTAAATCTACTAATTCCATGTCAATAGTAATGATGTAGCCGCTACATCTCGTGAGATTTTGCATTTGTTCCACTTTATATAGTACCAGTGAAGTTTTCTTCATCAACTGTGACACATATTATGCGGAAAAATTGGGAGGTCTCAAAATAGCTTTAAGCTTACCTATACATATGTGGTTCACTATTAATGATAACAAGACATAAATATCCTGAAGTCACCAATTCGTATTATTCTTAACGCTGTTACTGAGTTTATAATAGGAATTTTAGCAATAGATAATCTTATAGTATTAAACAGAACTAGACAGAAGGAATAAAAGGAAAAAACATATGCAGGCATAGTATGTGAACGTATGTACATGTTTTGTGTAATATTAAGATAGGTAGGGCACGACGTTAGCCCGACTGAAAGTACCTTCACTTCACAGAAGATAGCAGCTAAATAACAACTCGCTGAAGGGTTGGTGTGATCCGGCGAGGGAGTGAGGTCACCAGAATGGGCGAATTTCTATGACTAACTTGGTGTATGACACTAGGCGCCAAAGCATCGTAATATCTTATATCAATAGATATATATATCGATAAATCGATATACGACTGCAAAATCAACTGGACACAGGATTGAAAGATATGTTATAGTTGAACATATAACAAACTAGGTAGGTCATTTAATCTAAGTTTGACAAATAGAAGGGAATTAAGAATAGTTAGGAAATCTAGGTAGGTTTGTAATATTAAACATATAAGACAGTAGTTAGGTTATCTAGGTAGGGTTTAATACTAAACATATAAGTAGGACATAAGACAGTAGTTAGGTTATCTAGGTAGGTCGTAATACTAAACACATACGTAGGACATAAGGGAGTAGTTAGGTTATCTAGGTAGGGCTTAATTCTAAACACATAAGTAGGATTTAGATCAGGTACATAGAGGAATCAAAAGTTAGATATATAGGTAGGTATTAGTTAGGAAGGTTTGTAGGGCTTAGCAAAGTAGGAACATTTAGTTCGTTAGTTAAGATAATAATAAGATAGCAATAATATTAGGTAAGGTACTTCAGTAGCAGTAGGTGTAGTTAGGTAGGGTCGTAGTGCGGCTTACAGCTATAGGAGGCTGTTGGTCCCATTACATAGTGGATGACGTGACCTTAGATCAGGTCAGGTGGTCCATTACAACGAGGAGTTGCTGTGTTGACAGCTGGGGGGGTAGCAACGCGCTAGCGACATTCTTTTTGTTGCTAGTGTTTATTGGCTATGCTTTACATCAGACTAACCGTATGCTTGTTTGCTATCCGGCGTAATATAAAAAAAAAGTAATGAGGTTCAATCGCAAAAATATACTACACGAATAAATTTTTACGTAACATTTCCAAATATTTGTTACAGACCTTAAAATTTGCGAGAGCAAATAAACCTAAATTGGAAAAACGCATTTTATTAAGTGCTCCCTACACGACACCCATCAAAGGGGATCATAACGCAGGCGCCTACTAAGACAGACAGTGTACAGCCTGTAGGGTAGCGCACCAGATATTTATTACCAAGATTAATGACATGAGCTGCCGTGGAGGAAGCATATAAACGCAGTATTATGTATGTGCACGGCCTATGGTCGCTATTACAGCGGGCTACATTTAAATACAAATATGCAAATCACAATAATTAATATATCTACGAGGCCGGCAGTCGGGTGGTAAGCGATGAATACTTTTACCCCCCGAACCGAACCAAGAGGGTAGCTTTGATTCTTGCTACATACAAACATTTATGTGCATGAACATGTGTGACTATTTTGGTGCTATATGTATTATAAGAATGTATTTGCAAAAAAGGATGTATTACATAGGTCTATCAGTTTGTTAGTACAAGCATTGTTAGTTGATACTAGATAGCGCCGCGTAAGTCGTTCAAGTACTACAAAACCGACCCATATATTGCAAAAAAATATATTTCTTTCTTTCATTTATTAAGGAAGCCTCAAATATTATGGTCATACCGTGAGTTTGTGATTCAACTCATTACATCGAAATCGAAAAGAAAATTAAAAAATATTAGTAAAAGTAAACTAAAAATTCGTATATTAAACAATTTTTAACGGAAGTATCGCGTATTTTATTTATTTTGTTGAACCTGACGTTTCAGTCTTCCTGCGACCACGGACGGTGCAAAGCGTTCGAAACGTCAGGTTCAACTAAATAAATAAAATACGCGATACTTCCGTTAAAAATTGTTTAATTCAATGTGTAACAATCGCGAAAACCTAAGACAATACTAAAAAATCGTATAATTAGCAGTAAAAATTGTTCAGTTGCTAGAGAAGACAATTTTTATCGTTGTATTTAAAATACATACCTATGTATTACTTTAGTGTCATCATAGTCGTAAAAAAGCAGAATTTATAACTCAGGAAGGAAGTATCCAAGTTCGAACGCTGTGAGTATTTCAATTGCAGTTGATCAGTTTCTTCCCTTGGTTAACAGTCTACTTGTATATGATATCATGCAATATGACCACACCTGAACATAAAGGTACGGGGAAATCACAGCTGTGTCGTAAAGTATTGCGAATCAAATCGAATCGTATCATAAATTTGAAAATGAGATGTGTTGTAAAACGCAAATGTTCCCTCCGAGACAGTAGCGTAGATAATTTGCTGTTGGAATGAGGTCGGATTATGTTACGATTTATGCTTATTTTTAGTATCACAACGCTAAGTAAAATAGCAATCGTTTTGATGTATATTATATCTATGTCGTATCCTCTGTGGCTGGAGCGGGCAAATGTGGGCACTCATGGGTATCAGACATGGTAGATGAACACTGACGGTAGATGAAATAAAATCCGATTGAAAGTTACACACTTCAGATTTATTTCTATGCACACGATATTATAAAGACACTATAACTTATAACTCGGTACGATAATTTAATTTAGCAATTACAATTAACTACAGTACGCAGTATTATGATTATAGAATTAGATGGAAACTGACAAGTCTCTTGGCGACGGACCTACTTCGAACGCGGATCGAATAAGAATCCTGCAATATTGTCTTCCCGCCTCAAAAATGATGTCGCGTCCCCGCCAAGAGCCATGCCCAGGCGCGGGAAAAAGGCGCGCCTGCGTTTCCACCAATCATCGTTACTTGTACAGTGGTACCAACATAACAATACAGAATTCTCAAATATGATTGGTTAACCGAAGTCATTGTCTTTGATCAAAAAGAAAACATTGCCAACATGAAACAATAATCATAGACTGAAACTACTCTACTGCATAGATTTAGTAGGTCCAACGTACAGCGCCCTCTGTTTACAACGTTAAACAAAATAACTTAAAATAAGATTACTTAACTTCAAATAAAATAAGATTCATTGACATTCGCTCAGAAATGATTAATTACAAACGCTAATAATCGTTGATAACCGGTGGCGCCATCTTTCCGATTCGACACGGCCATCTTGCCGCTCACACGTCCTCGTGTGATTGATCTGTGAACAAAAACATTCGGAAAGTAGTCTGCTCGGCTAACCTGCCGTACATAGTCATGAAAAGAAAAAAAATGTCTAGTAATAACAGATCAACTTAATGAGTACAGAGACAGAGTAGGGCCAATCAACAGGTTTTTTTTTTTTTTTTTTTTAGTTTTACATAAGACAATATCATTCAGGCATTAAAGATTATCTAAACACAGAAATCTTAACACAAAGCTATGGGATTAATTCTCCGTGCCAGTCCATCGGCATTAGCCAGTCCGTCGGCTAAATTGATTAGTGCCAGTCCATCGGCAGAAGCCAGTCCGTTGGCTGAGTGAAATCAGTGCCAGTCCTTCGGCAGTAGCCAGTCCATCGGCTGAGTAAAATCAATGCCAGTCCTTCGGCAATAGCCAGTCCATCGGCTGAGTAAAATCAATGCCAGTCCTTCGGCAATAGCCAGTCCATCGGCTAAGTAAAATCAATGCCAGTCCTTCGGCAAAAGCCAGTCCATCGGCTGTGTGTATCGCACTCGGAAGCTAACCATCTCAGCTGCGTAAGTACTACCCCTCGCAAAGGGCATGCTGCTCAGAAAAGAAAAACAGCCACGTGTACCTCTTACATGCTCCGGCCGGTGCAACCGAGCACGACCACAAATAATACCAGAAGAGTAAAAAGCCCATAGTTTATTGACCGTCACTATCATTGCTGTCGTCACACGCAATGTCTAACTCTGGGGGAACCTGTTGATCGGGGATCTTTCTGACTCTGTCATGAGGATACTTGTAAGTTCTATTCGAAGTAAGGGATTTCAACAAGTATCTATCGCCGTCTAGTACTTCAATTACTTTAAAAGGTCCTTTAAATTTAGAGTCCAATTTGACCTGATTTCTCTCCTCATTTTGAATGAGTACAAAATCACCGACTCCACATTTCTTAATCTTAGCCTTATTACTATCAAATCTTTCCTTGTCATAATTAGCACTTTCAACAATGTCTCGGGACGCTTGTTCTCTCATTGCATCAAGATCAATAATTTCGTCATCGTCATCGGCAGTAACTAAGTTCAGAGGTCGAGCAACCTTACCAACTAACAATTCGAGAGGACTCGCTTTAGTGACCCGGTTTATGGTAGAGTTTATAGCTAACTGAACGTCACCTAACGCATCTTGCCAAGAAGTCTCGTTAGTGGCTTCAACAGACGTCAACATACTCTTTAGCGTACTCATAACCCTGTCGACCTTACCAAAATGCCACTCTTTAGAAACTGATCAGGTATAACATGAAATAAAATTTCTAAATTCAGACCAATTTATACTACACAAGAAATTTGTTGCGTACTGTATACACATGACTGCCTAATA
Source organism: Pyralis farinalis (assembly GCA_947507595.1). NCBI lineage: Eukaryota > Metazoa > Arthropoda > Insecta > Lepidoptera > Pyralidae > Pyralis > Pyralis farinalis. The sequence goes on along the minus strand of OX382277.1, from coordinate 13,011,418 downwards.
CCGGTTAGGGTCACTATATTATTAAGCCGTTTTCCAGGAAATTTCGATGCAATAGACTCTTTCATGAGAAAACATTCAGCGCCCGAATCACAGTAAAATGAAAAGTGCTCACCAGAAACATTGAGTTGTCCAGTAAGGCTGCCGATACAGCACAGGTCTACCCGACACTCGACTGTCAGCCGCCGCGCTGCTGCTTCTGCCACTGCCCGCACCTCTGTTGCCCGAAGCATTCGTCCCCGCAGCGGTGGTGTGGGCACGGGGACACTTGTTTGCATAGTGCCCGGAGCTGCCGCACCTGAAGCAGATAACACCAGGTGCATTGGGTCGCTGTTTTATAGGAGAGGTAGCTTTAGAAGTAATGGAACGATCGCATGACCTGTTGTTATCCTTGAAGCGGTAGTTGGCGCTGCGATGTCCCAACCTCCCACACGTGAAGCATCGTGTTGAGCCAGGCGGTCCAGCAGGCCTGGGTCGCTTAAAGTTGAAGGTCCCGTCGCTCGGCAGGTCATCGCTCTTGCCCTTCAGGTACGAGCATGCTTGCAGCTCTCGTTGCATTTGCTCACGAGTATTGATTTCCATAGTGAAGGCTGTGTGTTGTAGTCTTCCATCAAACTGAGACACGTGTGCCAACACCATGGTGTTGTAGTCTTCCATCAAACTGAGACACGTGTGCCAACACCATGACCGAAATAATTTGTTCTATTGTCATGTCCTTAAAACGAGTCATCAAAGTTGTCGACAGACGGGTGGCGTAGGAAGCCATGTTCTCGTTGTCCTTTGGTTTGCTATTCTTCATCTTAATGAGGGTAGCGGCCGGAGTCTCGTTTAAGCCATAACGTGCCAGAAAAAGATCTTTGAATTGGAACCACGTCATACCACGAAATGATATCTGGGACAGCCATTGTGATGCGTTTCCTTTGAGGGCTCCACTAAGCGCGATAATAAGAGCACTGCCTTGTTGTTCATGTTCAGACAGGCATAAATCGACAGTAGCACACCATGCACGCGCATCAAACTCGGACTTATCGGGGTGAAACTCTGGTAAAGTAACTTTTCGAGTACTCACCGGACGTATGGCATCGATTAAACTCATCATATTTCTGTTCTGAACTTCCAGCAATGTGTGCAAAAGATTTTCATCTACCCGTGATCCATCGTTTGTAGTCTGATGTATCCCACGCTCTGATGTCGTATCCTCTGTGGCTGGAGCGGGCAAATGTGGGCACTCATGGGTATCAGACATGGTAGATGAACACTGACGGTAGATGAAATAAAATCCGATTGAAAGTTACACACTTCAGATTTATTTCTATGCACACGATATTATAAAGACACTATAACTTATAACTCGGTACGATAATTTAATTTAGCAATTACAATTAACTACAGTACGCAGTATTATGATTATAGAATTAGATGGAAACTGACAAGTCTCTTGGCGACGGACCTACTTCGAACGCGGATCGAATAAGAATCCTGCAATATTGTCTTCCCGCCTCAAAAATGATGTCGCGTCCCCGCCAAGAGCCATGCCCAGGCGCGGGAAAAAGGCGCGCCTGCGTTTCCACCAATCATCGTTACTTGTACAGTGGTACCAACATAACAATACAGAATTCTCAAATATGATTGGTTAACCGAAGTCATTGTCTTTGATCAAAAAGAAAACATTGCCAACATGAAACAATAATCATAGACTGAAACTACTCTACTGCATAGATTTAGTAGGTCCAACGTACAGCGCCCTCTGTTTACAACGTTAAACAAAATAACTTAAAATAAGATTACTTAACTTCAAATAAAATAAGATTCATTGACATTCGCTCAGAAATGATTAATTACAAACGCTAATAATCGTTGATAACCGGTGGCGCCATCTTTCCGATTCGACATCTATAATATCTACCAGAATTTACTAGAGTCTTTGCAAAAGTGTACTATCGAACTATGAAAATTGATTCGCTATTCTGCCGTCATACGGGGAAAGGGCGCTTCTACATACAGTTGAAAATGGAGAAAAAAAATATTTAGCGATTTTGAAATGAAAAACGTTGCTGCTTAGTAGAAAATAAGTATTTTAATAAATTTGCAATTTGAAAACTTGTATACTAAGGTAGGCTATCAGGACATAAGAATTAAATTAAATTATATGAATATTATTTATTAAATAAATTCGATTTTCCTTTTCTTTTTAGTAGAAAAAATCCAAAGAAAACCGCAATACTTCATTGAAAAGGCGTATCTGGCCAGATACGTCTTTTCAACGTACTAATTTTTGGAACGCTTTCTCATTGTATTAAAATGTGATTCAGGCTAAATAAAAAAGGGCGTATTTAGCCATTTACTGCTTTTTTACTAAGTGTTGCCACATCAATTTTAAGACAATGTTTCTATAAACGCCCTTTATATTTTTGTTTTTAATGAGCAATCTTTTAAGTTTACGGATATTTTTAGCCTATGATGGTTTGATAATAATACGAAGATAATTTATGCAATTCAATTGTATTCACCTTAAAAAATCAAATCCTTATTTATTACATACATGTTTAAATTTAGAATGAATAGTAAACATAATCACAGTTTCGTTAATTACTAGTTGGAAGTGTTTTCACTAAAACCTAATTTTTAACTAATATGGCTTTCTCAATTAAAAATAAATACAAAATAAAAGTTAAACGTTACTTCTTTAACAATCTTATACACCTTAAAAAAATCTTATTTAACTCAAACAGGTGTTTTTATTTGAATTAATAGGAATCATAATCACACTTTCGTTTCATTGACTTGCAATCTAGTCAGTAAAATGTTTCCAAAACTAAATTTGTAATCAAAAACCTAAATGTTAACAAATATTTCTTTATCAATAAAAAATAAATAGTGTCCAAATTAAACCAAATTGTTACTTCTTTAATACATTATAAAGTAAAATGTATCCAAAACATTTTTTACTTTACGCCCATTGTAATTAAAGATCTAATTCTTAAAAACTAATGGCTTTCTCAATAAAAATTGAATTGTGTCCAAAAGATACTTCTCTATGATCATTACAATATCAATCAAATATAAAATGCACTCAAAACTACTTCTTTACCTCTAAAACAGGCATTGTTATTAAAGAGTTAATTCTTTACAAATATTACTTTCTCAATAAAAATAAACTGTGTCCAAAACTTAAATTTTACTCTTTAGCAAACATAACAATAAAAATATCTTCTCAACATGAATGAAATAGTTGTATCTAAAACTTAAATATAATCACAACCATAAACGAGAAAATTGGTCGCGTTCTATTCTTAATACAAATCAGTCTTCATGAAATTGCGTAAAATCTACACTTCTCATATTAACTGGCAGATCATGCCAAAAGGCTCTCCTGTTATCAGGCATTGACGGTGTCAACTTCTGGATAATCTCCGTCTTGCGCTCCAGGGTAATGCCTCTGCATCCTGTGATAGGCTTTGGAAGAGGTATTCCTGATTTAATATTCTTCAACTTTAAAAAGTCCAAATAATATTAATTTTCGTCATAAAAGGCAGTCTTGTATCGTAGGACGTGGGTGCCCCTGGTGAATGTCACTTGACACATGTCAGCTAAATATGCTCTAGGAGAAGAATTTTGTAGCTTGTACACTGAAGAGCAGTCTTCAAACTGATAGAAATCATCTACATTCATTGATTTCACAGTTATATTTTTTCGCGTGTTCACTACTGCTTGATTGAAATCTTCAAAATCATACAGATATTTTTTTCTCTTCATTGCGACCTCAACTTGGTGATGAAATTCGTCTACGTTATTTTGGCTGGCACAGTTGTCCAGCCAAATGACCAGATTCTCAAATCCCGAACCGACATCAAAAAAGACTTAAAGCAGCTTGTAATGTCAGTAACTTTACGGCCAGATATTACTTCGTGCCATATTGCCGCGAAGGTTTTCAAAGTAGGGTTGTTTTTTTTATCCCCGATTGGCACGAAACTTTTATTAAAAACTATTATTCTTGGGCAAAATACTACTTTTTTAAATTCCTCCATACGTGGAATCATTATGACCTTTTCAAGATCAGCGGCATAATAGGCAGTATCCGCATTGACGTTGGAGTTCTGGTTTTCAACATCAGTTTTATATGCCTGCCTAGCAGTTGTATACTTTTCACGATGTACTTCGTAATCCCTGCATTTATTACAATTTCTGTGTCTTTTTTCTTTGTAAACAGGATTGTGAATAAAGTATACTTCACACGCCTCACACTGCTCGTGTCCAAGTTTTGTGAAACATACACGTGTAAATAATAAAATACAATTAATCTCTTCTTCGCAATTATAATTTTTAAAGAGAAAAGATCATTACAAATGCATAAAATAATTTTATTTAACCAATGTCATCTTACCATGTTCTCGTAAACGTGGCGCAGAGAGCCGCGCGCGCAGTGGGTGGGTTCGGTTTGAGTATTTGGACGCAACTGATGGACCATGTTCTTCACCTCACCTCCCACTTCCCTACAGACTCGCAACAATACTAAGTAGAAAAGACGCTACTGCCACGTACGCCTTACCGATTTTTGTAATACTTAGATTGTAAGACGCATCTACTCAGATGCGTTTTTTCTTCTTAGTATCATGCAGATACGTTATTTCAACCTATGAACATTAATATATTTTATAAACGAATAAGACTCTTCTACTTAGTTACGCCTTTTCATCTAAGTATAGTACAGAAACGTCTTTCCAATTTAGTTATCCATAAGATTTTTTGTAGATAAGTCCTTTTTCATTGCTAATAAAAGCAAGGATATTCGTATTTCGCAACATTAAAAAATACTAGTATATGCGCCTTTTTCTGCTGATTCCGAATCACTATATAACTAAATTTTGAAAAAAATGTTAGATGCGCCCATTCTCTGTATGAGGGCAGTATTATCAACATTGGTTTTTAGTTAGTGAGAAATCGTAAGTAGTGGATGTGTATTTGGGTTATTTTTTTACTAAATTTCATGGTATAATTCAAATTCCAGTTTTTAGAACATTCTGCACACTTTTGTCACCCTTCCAATCCGCACCCAACAATTTGCTCATGTAGACTATAATAATAAAAGAATAATTGAAGGCGACGCGACGACGCAGCGGGCGGAAACTAGTCCGTAATAAAATTAAGTGTTACTGTCTAGACGTCTACTTGTGGGAAAGCTAATAATTAAGGTTCAATCCCTAGGCATTATATTAGATAACAAGTTAAAGAGAATAATACTGTATTTATTTCTAACATCTGCCAGCGAGTCGCGACCATGACTACAAAATTAGGTTCTGCATAGACTGGGGGAAACACGAACTACTCTATGCTTTTTACATTCTATGCTGAACTTTATCGTCCTCTGCATGATAGTTTAATTTGACACTACAAATCACACTTTATTACCATTCCAATAAAGAGCAAAAATGTTTGAACCCAACTGATTGGCCACGTATCCGTGCCTTTGGGTTTGAAGTATGAAACTTTCCAATGATTTTTTTACGTGTGCTCTAGAATGCGCGAGCCAGATTTCCGACTATACTCTTTGTGGAACGAAATGCTAATATATATTTTCCAGTTAATCAAGCAATCTTCCGCATTCTCTTCAGTGTGTACTGATAGTTACAGTAGGCTAGGAAATACCGCTTTCATATCAAGGTAAGTACATAGGTTCATGACACCTTTGACCCCACAATCATCTGGATCACGAGGAGCAACGAGGAGCACCAGTACAATCCCTGGAACGCATTCCAATTCACCTACGATACAGTGTTTATTAGGGGAATTTACATAACTCTAATATGGACTTCCTTTCTATTGAAACTGGTACATGAAGTATCTAATAAGAATATGTAATAAAAAATATATATATGGCATTGTCGACTTCGCATAGATATTCGGATGAGAGATGCACGTTTGAGCTACAGATATTTTAATATTTTATTGCCAAGCGAAGAGGCACTACTTTATTTCGATCTCTCTGATCACTTCTGGCTGCGACTGAAGATTCACTCTTGACCTGTCTCGGTTTAATCTTAACTGAAAGTGCCTTCGATTAGTTGGTGCTTTCGTTTTTTTTTTTGTGTTGAGTCTTTAAGTTTAAGGCGAGACTTTGCCTCCCTTTTTGTATTTTACCGATTGTGCAAATGATCGAGGAGTCATTTTACACACGCAGAAACACAATGGCTGTATATAGTGCGGTTCCAGCGAAGTTTTCTTCCGAAGACTCTTAAGTTGTGAAATAAACTTCGTGTCGAACAAAATGTATAGAGGGTTTTATAGATCGGCAACGTACGGTCACCATGCTATGCAGGCCGTACGCTTGTTTACCACCTCATTGTTCGAAAAAAAACCTTATGAGATACCTGTTAACCTCACGAGTACTTGGTAGTCGACCTAAGTATTGTTATTAGGCTGTAGTTTTATGTAAGTTAGAAACGCGTGAGTTACTCCTTGGCTTACAAGGAGTCATAGGATGCAATAACTAATCACGATGTGAAACGCAATATTTTTTATATGTAGTAAAAAATATATGACACATAGATTTCGAAATCCATTGCGGTGGACAGCGAATTCACCAAATTTTCCGCATTTTCCGTAATTAACAGTGCCCCGTCGGAAATTTGTATGATGACGTACGCAAATAAATGGTCAACAATCAACAGCCCGTTGGACTGCAGGTCGCTTAATTAAACAGGCAGGTTGTCTGTAATACTTTATGTAGAACATTATGTGCAATATAACATACCATTATTATAAATAAATACGAGTACATTTAATATATATTCATAAACAGGTAATGGAAAAATATTTATAAATATAGTATTGTCTTCGGTTTTCGCGATTGTTATACATTGATATATTTATAAATATTGCTGAACAAATTTCATAGCGCCATCTAGCTGACAACTGATATACATACGTAAATACTTTTTTTGTATACTTGTTATACAGAGAAAATACACAGACAAGACAAACGATATGTTATTTTTCATGTATGTTCATGCACACAAATTTTTGTCCTGTGTGGGAATCAAACCTGCGCGCGTTGGTCTCAAAGTAGCGTAACAGGGGGTTTCACCACTGCGCCACCGAGCTCGTTAAAATATAATATATATCTCGACTTGCATTAATTGCAATCCAAGTAAGTTTTAAGCTCGCATTCATTGGGTAACTTGTTGACTAACATCAAAATCGCGGTTTGGACTCTCTACTTAAGACACTTGTCTATGGGATCCTAAAAAGAGCACGTATGTGTATGCTTGTTTTTAGAGTTTCTTACCCTACCGATTCTTAAACCTGAACTAAGAAACCCTTATGACAAGCCCGGTGGCGGAGTTGTTAGCAATACTGCTTTAACAACTAAGCTTGTGAATTTGATTCTCACACATGGGTGTTTTGAGAGAGATATGATGCATCTACGCAGCCCGTCTGAAGAAGTACCCCCGCCTTACAGAGAAAAGAGCAGCCAAATAGCATCTCCCTGGAAAAAGATAATAAGGGTAGCATCGTGTGAACAAGCGTTCATAGGGTTTTTTTTAAGTTTTGCACCCCTGCCGTGGGCAAGGCTATTTTTTTCGTTTAATATTTGCTTACAGATTTAAAATAAATAAAACATTTAACATATAAATAAATAAACACATTCATACATCACTCTCTCTTTCAATCCGCAATTCATCTTCCATTCATCATCTTCCAGTTTTGTTTCCGAAAAAAATTAATTTCGGCCCATTTTTGGAGAGCGTTCATGGGTTACGGTAACCACATTACATTAGGTAGGCCTATGCCTGTATATCCCCCGACGTTGTATATAATATGCCCTATTACTAAGGCGATCTGCCCGTCTCAACTATTAAGAAAGAAAGAAACTTTATTACATAGCGCACTACAACACTAGAAACATTACAGTTCATCAAACATCAGTTAACTATATTGCAACACTTTTAATACAATAGCATTCATCAATGTCAGATGTGTCGCAGCGCCCAATATAAAAAGACCTCACTCAGCACGAGCCATGGCGCAAGCCAGGCGCTGGTATTCTGTGAGGCCTTATGTAGTATCTGTCACGTACAGTCACGAACCGCGCAGAATCAACACGGCAATTAATAAAATAAGTAAAGTCAAAATAAAATAATTTTATACAGCGGTATTTTTTGAACCGTATTATGTAAGCTTGGAATTTGTACCGAATATGTACTACTGCCGTCGCTATAACGTCTATTAACAAAAACAAAATAAAGTTAAAAATTAAAGCGTATCTCCTGTGTACAAAATTAGGTTTTGTTTTCAGCGTTTTTTATTACTTGACTATTTTTTTTTATTATTTATGTAATGTTGCTCGTACCACGTCACATCATCATCACATCACATCAACCTTTACTCATCCCACTGCAGGGATACGGGTCTCCCTTCAACCGAAGGGGTTTAGAGCATACTCCACCACGCTGCTCAAATGCGGATTGGCGGAGGCCAGTGTTTTCAAGCCGCCCGCCCGCCCGCCGTCACAACTTAACAACTGCGAGCTATCGACAACAGTCGGGACCGACGGTTTAACGTGCCCTCCGAACACGGCGAAACTTGAGATAGATAATCCCATCCATAGACATGCTGCGGTGGACGTTGTTTAACCTGCGTGTTCGGTTAGAATGATATGCGCAATGATGCCATCGAGCTCTTATACCACGTGTGCTTGTCCAATTTACATCTGACTGGTTTTTCTGAGCGTTGATCAGTATATTTTTTTACACAACGTCGGAAGGCATTCAAGCATACGGCCCACCTGATGTGAAGTGATTACCGTAGCCTATGAATGCTTGTAATACATGTATCACTCACGCGACGGATCCCCTGCTGCTAACACAGCAACAACACGCAGGAACACAACAATCCTATATGGAGTTGTCCTACGAGCGTGTGTGTCAAAGTCGCGTCATTCACGACTGCGCCACCGAGCTCGTAAAATATATGACACATATATTTGTAAATTTACATATATATAATATATATATATATATATGTAAATTTACAAATATATGTAAATTTACAAGTATATATATATATATATGTTTGTCAGTTAATCTATAGTGCAAGCAACTTTCTTATTATATTATACTTAACAGGGGCCAGTATCATTGCCAATTGTGAACTAATTTAGTGGGGTTTTAGATGATACTCAAAGCACACGTAAACGACCGGCATACAATTCTAAGTTCAAAATAACTGTACATCATACCGCAGCCCATATAACCTGCCGTGTCGCTCCAACCCGCGTGGTCGGCGGAAATGAATAGCCCAATTTTCCGCATTTTCCGCCATTAACAACATCCGTCGGTTCGGTGACGTCCGCAAATAATGGTCACCCGTATAAATGTCTGTTTGCACTGAGTGAGAAAAAAGATTCAGACTCTGGTTGTTACGTGTTTCATAGAGCCTCTGCCGGGATTGAGTTTGTTTTTTTGTTTTTGAGCTCTTCCATGCTGGCACTTTTGTAAATTAAAAATGGACATTGGAAATTACGTACGTACAAAATGGCGGCGTAACGTAAATTCATAGCGGAACATAAAAAGCTTGCCTGCTAGTTAGTAGTAAGTAGTTGTTTTATACGGTATACTGCGCACCTGATGTAAAGTGCTTACAGTAGCCTATGAATGCCTGCAATACAAGAAGGATACATACGCTGCCATCTCCACTGGTAACATAGCACCTTCTCAGAAGCTTACTGGTAACCTTAGTGACTTGCAGAGATGCAACAGCCCTCCAGTGAGTCGCTATTTGCTTGCGGAGGATACCTCCTCCACAAAGAAGACCGCCTTTGATGACCGACCTTCACCAGACTGGTTACTTGGATGTGCGCAGCTCTACTTAAATTTAGTTAATGTTTAACAAACTTGTGATCAACACCTATACAGCATACCTAGTGGACAAAGTACCAGCCGTACTATATTAGCCGTATATACAAGATAGGAAATTTATTAATCGACTAGTCCCTGATTCGGATCCTGGTGTGGACATGTAGCAACAAATTCGTATTGTCGGTATTTTACAATTATGCACATTTGTAATTATCACTTGCGCGATAAAGAATGAAAACATCATGAGGAAACCAAAGAAAGGTCTGATTTTCTGATTGTTGTAGAACTCTGACGGCGGTCGCTCCGTGCCACAATCAGTATCTTGGCCAAATCCATAAGCTCAGTCAGCGAACTCCACCAATCCTATAAGATTACGAAATGGCATAACACTAAGAAAATAATATTTAAAAAAATATATGAATCCTAGCCAAGGGCACGGCCGAGTTTGGCTGCGAATCAGTCTGATGAATTTAGAGAATCTCTCCTATTGTAATGCATTGTTTTAAAGCAATTCGCCAAGAACTTTCTAGATGTATAGAAAATAATATTTTAATTATTTTATCGTGAGGTTTTAATACTTATTATATTATACAACCTGCCAACCCAATTGCCATCAACGTGCATTATCTAGCTGTTGCCAATGAGTTCGCATTTTTGGAGGTTGATATTTCTGAGAAAGAAGTCTAATAGTGGATGAAATTTTACTGTAGTACTTTTAATCTCGAAAATGTGCTGTATGTGATTTTGAAGGAAATGTATATAAAGGGTTCCTGCGTAAAACATTATATATATTTTTTGTAATATTTAATCCTTTAGTTAGTAGTTGTTGAACTATTAATACTGCATCAACCTTAAAAACTGGTAAAAATTTGTTCTTCATAGTATGTCAAACATATTTTTCTCCATGACATCGGCATTGGCACACACACACACACACACTCACACACACACAACATATATATTACGCAATACTCAAAATAAAAGTTTAGGTAATATAACTTTAAGATATGATACATTTATTATTTAAAAGGCTTTTTCGTAGCAGATTAAAATGAAGTATTTACGTCATTTTCCAAGAGCCACCATCGAAAGTCGATCCGGGCCATAACTGCGAGCGCAGTTTTATCTCCAGCCTTAATGCCCGTGCCCACCAATCATGCCGACGCGAGGCTAACGATTTCCGATACGGCTCACCGTTAACGACACCAGTTGCCACGATAGTGATACAATAACACACTATTTGGGGGGTAATATGCACTTTGGAGTTTATAGCCAGAAAGTCTTTCCTAGGACTCATAATTTAGTAAAATTGATAGCAAAATGCTTACCACACCAACCTATCCTTATTCTACTATTGAGAGACGGATCTCCCTTCGACCGGAGAGAAGTTGAGTGCATAGGTTCTCCACGCTGCTTAACTGCGGATTGGTGAAAGCCAGTATTTTTTTATATATTAAAGGGGAGCAAACGAGCATGTGGGTCACCTGATGTTAAGTGGTCACCACAGCCCATACACATCAGCAACACCAAGAGGTCGCGGATCCGTTGCCAGCCTTTAGGGAAACATAAACTTGAAGGCACCCATATCGTATTTGTTCGGGAACACCGATGAGGGTAGTTGATTCCACAATTTCACCGTATGTGATAGAAAATGCTTCATAAAGCCATTGCTTATCTATCGTCTAGAGGCAGGACCGACGCACATCTTAACGCGCCCTCCGAGCGCGAATCTCGAAATAGATAAACCCATCCATAGTTAAGTTGCGGTCGACTTTGGTAGAACTGCTGTCTGGATAGATTGACGTGTGCAATGACGCTATCGAGCTCTTCAAATGTCTATTTTCCTTTTATGGTAATTGGGTTGCTCAGCCAATTATTTCATAAACCCAACATAGCTGTTGGTTTCGGATTATGAAATACACAACATTTGTGCACATGAACTTGTACGCAATTTGATATATAACATATACGCAATTTGACCTGCTTAAAGTCAAATTGCATGTAAATTTGACTGTTGCAAAATAACGCCTGAATATATTGACTATTTTATGAACATGTCTGTTTATCTTACTTTGGGGTTTTTAAGATAGGTAGGATGCATCAAAACTGTCCGTTTGGGAAGTACCACCACCTTACAGGAACCCTTAACCCAGAAACAACTGTCTAGAGGGTTGTTGTGTTCCTGCGACTGAGTGAGGTCACGAGTAAGCTCCTAATGAATAGTTGTGTTAGCAGCAGAGGTGGCATGGCGTGGTATGTGATATGTAATATATTACAAGCGTTATTAGGATATACTAACCGATTTACATCAAGTGGGCTGTATGCTTGTATGCCTCCCGACGTTGCGTAGGCATTTTCTAAGAAAGGAATTTTGGAAATTTAAATTCATTCAATGGGGTAAAATAGGAGTTAAAAGTAGCATAAATCATAAGCTTCAGTCTTATTGTGAGGAATCGCTGATTACTTAAGCATATCTAGCTTTTCTTAAGACTAGTGTGAATTTTCCCCTTTAAATGGTCACCTACTTACTTACTTACTCACTGATTACTCGAAATACAGATGTCGAGGATCTCAATGCTTGTAAAAATACCCTTAAAACTGCAGAACCGTGACAGAATTAGACTTTTGATATTGAACACGCAAACTGGTACGAGTACATTGTCGGGGCTGAAATTGATCAAATAAGACTTATTTGATCAATTTCAGCCCCGACAATGTACTATATATAAGTGAGATAGACTTATTTAATAAGTCTATCTCACTTAGAGAGCCTCTCGGAAATATCAGACACTATATTTATATTTCATATTTTTGCTGGTTATGGGACAAGCTTCATGGTTGGCACTTGAAAGGTAATCGAGGCACAGTCGCTACGCTATTTGATATTGAGCTAGCATTGTGGGAAAGAGCTCTAGTTAGCTTACTTCAGCTATATTGCCACATTAAAAAAAGGAACTTAGCGTCACATTTGAATGAGTTTTTTAGGGTTCCGTACCCGTAAACGGAACCCTATTACTGAGGCTCCGCTGTCCGTCCGTCCGTCCGTCCGTCCGTCTGTCACCAGGCTGTATCTCATAAACCGTGATAGTTAGGCAGTTGAAATTTTCACAAATGATGTATTTCTGTTGCCGCTATAACAACAAATACTAAAAAATAGAATAAAATAAATATTTAAGGGGGCTCCCATACAACAAACGTGATTTTTTTGCTCATTTTTGCTGGATATTGATAACGGCAACAGATAGAAGCTTGAAATATTCACAGAATACTTAGTTATATATTTACTTTAAGAATAAATAATTAAATTAAAATAAAACAAATATTTAAGGGGGGCTCCCATACAACAAACGTGTTTTTTTTGCCGTTTTTATAGATAATGGTACGGAACCCTTCGTGCGCGAGTCCGACTCGCAGTTGGCCGATTTTTTTAATTGTAGCCTCCATTGCGTATTAATAAAATGAAATATAGTTCGCATAAGCATTGCTTGCGCATATCATAAGGCTATATACCTCCATACCTGATGTTTAAATAGTTTTGAAGCTTTTCTTCAGTAATTGTATTTCTTTATGCGTATATTTCCTATATATTATTGGAGCAGTGGTAACTCAGTGAATATAAGAACCGGCCTGTTGAGCAACTGATCAATAAGCGGGATAGATTCTTTATCCACATGGTGTGTATATTTGTAATTATTCCTTGCTCGGCGGTGATGGAAAATATCGAGAGAAAACCCACACGTTCTAGAAATTATATTTTGAAAGACGTAACCTGACCTAAGAAAAATCTGTTTTTTTCTAAGTTGTGTTGTGAGTTCTTATGCAGCGGATCACGCCAATCCTAATGGTTTAGAAAACGAGATAACGCTAGGAAGAAGATATTTCCTATATAAAAACGAACTAGGTATTGTAGAACCGTTTATAATGAATCAGCAATTAAATTGGCGTCTAAATCTCTCGTTTTTATTATTCCAACTGTGCGCTGATACCGAGTTTTATGAATAAAACTCTGATTTACAACTGAAAGTTTTCTTGTTCTGCTCAAACTATCGGTCTGGCTTAGATTGTACTTTGATTTCACTTGGAGTTTCATATTACCATAATGAGTGGGAGTGCTCTAGAATTATATTCATGCTGTTTTAAATGCTATTTTGTGAGTGTGGTGGTGTGCGATAAATGTATGAGTAGATATGTTGTGATAATGTGTAAATACTTTGTGCGATTATGACGACATCTGTATTATAATTATAACGAGAAATATCGACAGTCATTTTCAAATTATATTCTGTTACGAATTGTAATATACGTTGATAGTTAGATTTAAAAAAAATGTGCATGAAAATAAAGTACATGAATATTATTAAATTGAATACATTCAGTATCACTCGCGCATTGCCGGCTCTGCTGATAACACAGCATCTCCTTAAGAGCTTAATAGTAAGGTCACTCACTTGTTGGAACACGACAATCCTCCAAAGAGTTGTTATTAAGTTGCTGCTTTCTGTGAGGTGGAGGTGCTTCTCCGGTCGGGGTGTTTTGATGCGCCCTACATCAATACTATGTACATGGACATGGCGACTGCCGTCATACCTTCACAACCCAGAAGGAAAACCAGACCGTTCTTATTTTAGGTCATATGTCTTCCGATTTTTTTTACTTGCGGGTTTCCTAACTATTTCCTTCAAAATACGAAAACAAGAATTTAGTGGTACATGTCAGGATTCGGGATCAGTTAGTTAATATGCCCTAACTTTATCCACTGGACTGTCACTCCTGGGTTTAATACTACTTTCTTTTCATTCACTAGTAATTGTATTATCGATTTGAAGGTTACAAAGGTTGTTGTAAATTCTTTTAGCATTATCTTTTTAAAACCTATGGATACCTAGATCTTACCGCCAATATACTATATATGCCAATATCTATACACATCTCCTTGCAACGTTGCAGACGAAACACTCGTCAGGAATTTTCAATATATCGACAGAAAATCATGGACCAAATATCACGTAGACTCGGAAAAGCTGCAACTAAAATAAAACAAAATATTTAATCTCCTGCGCGGCAGACAACAGCGTCGGCTGTCTCTTTGATTTTCCGCAACCCTGATCACGATTATTGATTCCACTGATTTCGAGGGATGCTCTTTCCCGTTTTAATCGCAGCGTTATGATTTTGCGGTTTGGAAGGGTGCGCAACTAGGAAATTAAGTCTACATTCAATTTACTGTCCCTGGACATTTTGTGATACGCATCAAATTTTTGAATTAGATATGTTGGGAGTTTATGAATTTGTTATATGAATATTGTTTTTAAGGAATTGCAATTATAATTTCAATACTATACGATACGTTTTATCGGCAATCACTCTGACAATTCTTAGAAGTTTTATACCACTAAGATGGTAAACAAACATACAGCCTACATGATGGTAAGCAGTAACCGTAGCCCATGGACACTTGCAACACCAATGGGTGTTACTTGTGCATTGCCGCCCTGGAAAGAAATACTCAGGCCTTTTTTGTAATCCTTAGGAAAAATCTCGGAAATGTTGATTTCTGCGTCGTAAGTAAGAGCTGTAGGCGAGGTGCTGCGAATTTGTTTATAAGCCACGATTCAGGCCACGATTACTACTTCTACTTGTTTATGTGATGATCAATGCCCGGTGGAGTTTCTGTATTGGAGTCATCTTGAAATACTCCATTATGAAGCGACACCATTACGACCTCCATTATGAAGTACATCCACGGACTTTGCATAAGATGAAGGATTGCACACTGCGCAAGCTCTTTCGCCCGGAAAACTGGTATATGTATATTTTCACGCCAGGTCCCTTGCGGGGTAGGCAGAGAGAACCGAGCGCCATAAAACGCGGTCCTTATACATTTCACTCGCCAGTTCCTAAAGCTCCTGACATCACCTTCTGATAAAACAAGACCAATTTGGTCATAACTGGTATATAATAAATAAATAATGCGATGGTTCACTATGAATCTTATATATATAAAGCAAAGTGTTGACTGACAAAATAGATCAATGCAAAGGTTTAAACCACTGACGTTAGAAACTTACGCGATCCTTTTAGTGTTTGGAGGTGAAATAGAAATCAGGTAGGTGAAATTAAATATTCAACTTCAGGGCGAATTTTGGTCTGACCTTGGTATGAAAAAAGAACTCACAGACGCTGTGGGCGCATGGGCGACGTAATAAATTAACACTTTATGTTTAACCAGTGTTCATGTTCGAAAAGGCGGCTACGGAATGGGGACGCTTTGGTGTTTTTGCTTTTAGCGGCGGTATGTAGCAAATACGCTCTCCTGATGTAAAGTAATTACCATATCACCTCTTCTTCCCGTAAATTCCTAAGACATCTACTCTTTGCTCATTTGGCAGAAATATAATCCCTGAGGGAATGACCATTTTCCTAGAATCTTTTGTAAAGTGAATTTACTATTCTACCAATGGAGCTCTGCTCTCTGTTATAATTAAATATATAAATGAAAGAAAATTTTACTGAACTTAGACCTAGAGTGGTAGGTGCAACCTCAAGTTTTCTGAGTGGGGTGCTGATCCGCCGAGCTTATGTATATGTCTGTGTTCCTTTTAAAGTGTAGAGCTGAAATATGTTAGGATTATTCCAAGTTATTCTTTGTATTTTATTTTGACGAGAGCGGTGACGCAGTGGTTAGTAACGCTACTTTGACGCCAACGCTCATGGATTCAGTTCCCATGCATTACAAACCTTTGTGTGCATGAACATGCCTGTTTGTCTTGGTCTGGGTGTTTTTAAGAGAGGTAGGTGTTACCGGTGCAGGAAGGAGGTGCATGTTTTCAAGCAGCCCGTCTGGAGAAGTATCTCCACCTCACAGATAACCACAGCCAGATTATAATTCCATGGAGAGTCGTTGTGTTTCCCTTATGTCAATGAGGTCACCTGTAAGGTCTTAAGGATTTGCTATATTAACAGTAGAATTGGCTTAACGCGAGTGATACTTAACGTATTGCGAGCGTTCATTGGCTACGGGAACCGCTTTACACCAGGTGGGGCGCATGTTCACATGCCTCTTGAAATTGATTAAAAAAAATGTATATTTTACAAGCTGGTTTCGTGCGAAATTTGCAGGAAAAGGTATGTTTCACGGAGAAACAATATTCTATAAATAAAAATGCACACCTAGTTTTAATATTTAGATGTTCAATCTCTCAATATGCAATACTCAGAGCGCGAATCTATATCTATATAGATAAATGAAATTGGAGTGTCTGTTTGTAATATTAAAATAACCGCTTTTTACTAAATGCATATGGATGTATACATGGTACATATACCAAAATGAACATTTTTACAATTTTTGTCTGTCTATCTGTTTATTTCGGCTAATCTCTGAAATGGCTGGACGGATTTTGACGGCACTTTCACTGGCAGATAGCTGATGTAATAAAGAGTAACTTAAGCTACTTTTATTTTAGAATTTTTATTTATTTTTATTAATATAAATAAATAATAAAAAAATAACTATTCCGCGAGGACGAAGTACATAACAGATATCTATTATTAATTTGCTGTTCGCTATTTTACTCTGCTTATTTAGGTACTTATAATCAAATCAAATAAATAAAATTATAACTGAGCAATAACTTTTTTGTTAAATTCCGCGCGGACGAAATCGCGGACACAGCGAGTAGTAAATAAACAAAAGTTTTTAACCAATGAAACATTGATGCTAATTAAAATTTGAAATACCACGCGAGAGAGAAGCCCCGGATTTGATCCTATATTGGAATTCAGTGTAGAATCACACTGAATTTGTATCCTAATGTTAGAATTTATACTGACGTATTAAATACCAAGTTTATGGTTTACATGAAGCCTGTTCGAGGGCCCTTACGGATGAGATAGATGCGTAATGAGTCCAGTCGACTCTAAATGCGGCTATAAGGAGCGATAATAAACAAAATTCCTCAATGTAAAAGCGATTTTGCTTTTACATTCCACTCAATATTCATCGCTAACATTTTTCTGAAATAAGGCCTATCAAATTTTTTACGAGATGTTCCGGGGCCACCTCTATTTATGGAGCCACTTACTTCTTTTAATATTATATAAGGACGTCTTTAATAGTCTTTGAATATAAATTGAATTTGTAAGGTATTCGGTCGTTAAGCGGGTTTAATAAGGACCTATATATTAATAAGGACTTATATAACCGTGCTGCGTTGACTATATGTCTAACTACTTTTCAGGAACACCGTTCCTATATGAAATCTATATGTTTGTCTTTGTGTGCGTTTTTTTCGAATATTCGAACTTTGACTTCAGATTCGGATTCAGCATAAAAAAGGAGAATAGGAATGTTCAGGAATACCGTTCCTATCTCGGAACATGGTCAAAATGGCCGACGAATTAAAAAAAAATTGTTATATAATTGGCGAGCTAGGTGTTCCTCTGGCAATGCAAGCTTGCGCATTCTCAACTGGTTGAGTTTCCATTGTAGAGAAAGTTATGGCAATTACTCCTAATTCTATAAACTTTATTAAACGACGGCAGCATGAGTTCGTGTATATATGTATGTCCACGATTATATATGCAGAATTGTCGTTCATTTTTCTCCCCCGACCTGCTGCTCTATAAACAGATTTATAGTGGTTGGATTTAAACGTTATCAATTTTCAGCATAGTCGGAGTAGTTTTGTGTAATTTAAAAAAAGTATGAAATATTTCACACTTTAAACTTTGTGTGCAATTTGGTACAATATGTCACCTTGCCAAGTCTACTTTAGTTAAACAACTTATTTAGTTTGTAGTCATCCTTATCGTAAAGAGTAAACATAAAATATTTCTAATATCGGTCACAAATTAAAGATCGCGCTTGTACGGGAGCAAGGTTATAGCAAAAACTGAATGTGCCCTACATTCAGTGTTGCGAAGTTTGCGATAAAATGTCGTGCCACTACTACACATCGAAAAGTTAAGTGGCTCACTTCCTGGTTAGATCCTGATTAAACATCACTTGCATGTTGCGGCTTGTCCGGCTATTAGCACACTGATTTATGAACAGTAAAACGTACGGCACAGCAAATTTAACATTCAAATTGCCGCAGCTCGACTGGATAGTAGGCACCATCAACACACCAATAACCGCTGTCAGATTACGTTTCCCTAGATTTGATTATTCCTGGGATTGAGTGACTGATACAAATCTTCATACGCTATCATAACATCTTCAGTTTATGTGGCTACTGAATTCATGACCAGATTCGTATGAAAAATGGTCTAACCCAAATTTGTTGTCGTGGTAATGAAACAGAGAATGAGAGTGTGGAAATACGAATTGTAGATGGCCTTCGCGACTTTATACACACTCTACAATACCATATTCAAAGGTGATACAGCTGCTGTGGCTCCTGAAGTGGTCCTGACTTCTTCAATTTATAATTTAGTATAGATAAATGTGTATAGTATACATGCATGCGTTATGAAATGTTTACATGAATATTCCACGCTCTCGTTATCCCTTATCACACGTTTGTAACAAGTAGGTTGTAATAAGGATCTGAAGTGTACACAAGTCGCACGATTGACTTAGTCTGGACTTAGTAATAAATTAAACACGAACGCGAAGCCGCAAAATAATTTACATAATAACTCATGTCGCCGTGTTTAAGAAAAACTAGCGGGAAATGAATTTTTCCGCAGACTTTGCGTTTGGAGTGTCGCTTGTCTGTACCCAGCTTTACTTTTATAGAGAGTTCTTGTTTTTACAGTTTCTTTTGCTACATTATCAGCCTTTGTACGTGGTGAATTTTATATTCCGTTTTATTCTTTGCTTTTTGTTACCGACTACCTTCTCCCCCATATAGCGCAAAATGTAATTCGATTCGTCAAACTAAAATGATAATATAAGCTATTGAGTAAATACAATAATAACATATAGACTCTCTAAACACCATTAACCTCGGTTTTAGTTGCGGCTTAAATTACATATATTACAAAATTGTAAGTTTGACGCGCCTTTAACTGAACCTTCTACGCAGAAGTTCATTTTTTTATGATCTGGCGCCAGAGGATGCATTTGAAACCCTGTGTATAGTGTCGGATATGGTAACAATATGTTAGATTTTTTATGATTCATCATTTTCCCTGTTTATTCATAATTTATTCTTTATAATGCATGGTGTAACAAAATTTATTCGACACACTTTGCAGAGGCAATTTGTGAGCACATCTTGTGTTCATTTGTGAGCAGTCTTACCTTTGGTGTTAAATTAATCGTCGCTCGCCACTCGACCACCTGAAGTGTTCAGCGTAGTCTCGTGTCTGATTTTGAGGTAATAATTGGCACACCATCATTTGAAGAAATGGGACCATAACCAGCCTCATCTTCGGATAGACACATAAAAAAGTACACGTCTTATGTAATTGTGTTGTAAGCATCGCCAACGAAAACTTGTTTTTTCTTTATTCAGGCGAGGTGTTACTCCTACCCGGCGAAGCATATAGAAGTCTACAAAACTACATTAAAACAAATGAGTAGCAGTTTCTTTACGCCGTTTATTTGAGTAAAATTTATGTACCCTTTGCGTAATGGTACCTACCTAATATTGTACTTTTTTATGCCGTCCTCAAATTGCCGTAAGTAGTCATAACCTAACCCGTTTTAATATGCTATAAAATTTAACTGGGGAGTTAAGCGAAACTTCACGACCTTGCATCTAAGTTACTACATCTATGATCTATATATCATAAGCATGTATTTACATAAAAAATGTATATACTTATGTTTACTGTTGTCTAGTACCCATGAATCCCATGATACAAGCCTCGCTTATTTTGGGGCTAGATGGCGCTATGTAATTTGTCCCATTTATATTTATATATCGTCATCCCTTGCAGGAGCTCTGCAGCAGCCTGAACCAAGCCCCGTATGACTTTGTCCATGTTCACCTCACTTTTTTAACATCTCTTTTCCAACACACTCGGAAACACTTAAGATCTTGTAATAAAATACAAACAATTTGGTCGCGATGGGCGAGTCTCAAAAGTCGTGATAGGAATATCCTCGAGCGGAAGCCGCGTACGGGATGACGATACATTGAGGTCATTTCTACGTGGACCTCAAAGCAGCTGCTGGAGATAGCTGGAAGCGAAAAGCAGGGCGGAATTGCATATGGTGGAATGCGGTAGTGAAGACCTATATTCAGCAGTGAGTTAATATAGAATACAGACGAGCTGAGATTTGGCCTACCTTGGCTCCTATATCTTCTAATTTCACGTTGTTTCCTTTATCTACTACCATACTGTTAAGACTCCTGTTGTAGAAAATAAACCTAAAAACAGTGTGTGAAGATGCTCCAGTGGATTTGAACAATATCCGTTGCAATCAAACTACAGTTACTGCTTCACATCAATTTAGCCGTATATTTGTTTTAATTAGCGTTGTGAGATATACTTGGTGTTTTATTTTTTTAATACAACATTAGGTGGCATGAAAGCACAGAACTCATCTAATCTAAAGTGATTACCGTAACCTATGAACGCAAAAAATACATGAAGTATCATTCGCCTGCTGCCACCCTGTAGCCAACAGCAACTTCTTATAAACTTACTGACAAGGCATACAACAAATCACCAGGGAGTTGCTATTTGGTAGCGGTTTTGTGAGATGGAGGTACTTCTCCAATCGGACTACTTTGGTACGCCCTACCTCCCTTGAATAGTTTATAATATTGCGTAATAACGCCATTTTGGCATGACTTGTCCTATTACTTTAAACTAGCTATTTTTGTATATGTATAAATAAATATATATCATGCTATTTGGATCAAATTTTGTGTAAGGTTTAGCTTTTTAAGTTTATCGATATGGTCTTTCCAGACCTATGCGTAGGAGGCTGCATTCAGACGTGATGATTAATTTTTGTATTCATCCGCCTGAATGCAGCCTAGAGTTGTTTCTTCTGTATACATCGTGTTGACCTGCATTGTGTATCATCTTAATGTGTACTTCCGCACACATTGTATTGTCTAGGTTGTCCAAAGCATTCGTGCGTCTGTAAAGCGACAAACATTCCACCAGTTTAGTCAGACTGATATCTCTTTTTCCACTCCCGCGTTCTCGTGGTTCAATTTACAGGAGCGGTTCGCTCCTGGAGACAGCAGTTCGATCGAGGTCTGCACGCTCAGGAGGGTGCAAAAACCACTATCTGACAGACTGAATAAAACGTTATTACCTCAAAAAAAATCGTCAAATGCGAGTCCGCCTTGCACCCCGGGGGTTCCGTAAAAAAAATTTCGCTAATTATTCTCGAATTTTTTTTTGTATGTAACTATAAATTTACGGTTTTCAAATTTTTTTCTTTAACTTGTGTTACATGACATTGCTTCTTACCAAATTTCATGATTCTAGGTCAACGGAAAGTACCATATTGGTTTTGATTTCCTTGCGACTGTCGAAATATGCGCATAAACGGAGCATATTCGGCCTTATCTTTTGATATCTTTGACTTAGAAGTTTGATTTTTTCACTCCTCAAAGGGATTGAAGACTTGAGTATTTGATGTTAATTTCAGCTTGATAGATCCACCCGTCCCCGAGAAAAAGGGTCTTGACAGACGGACAGACAGATAGACTGACAGACGTACAACAAAGTGATCCTGTAAGGGTTCCGTTTTTCCTTTTGAGGTACGGAACCCTAAAAATACAAAATGTACAGAACAAAGCTCCGTCGCCCAGACACTCTGTGTTTGGTGTCAATGTTTATAATAGTTACTCCGCCACTCCGCAAGTGTAGGGCGGTGCACTATGTATAATTCCCTTTGGATTAAGGGAGACCTGTATGCCTGCAGTGAGTTGAGTTCGGGTTGGTGGTGTAGTAGTAGTAGTGTAGAGATAACTGGAGTAGGTAATCTCTTGTTAATAATCAACAAAACAAGTAGGTACGTTATACAAGCTGAGTCATGAAATTAAACAATGTTTTTATACGAACTAGCGACATTAAATATATATTCCTACCCAATTGTTCATTCAACAGCTCATATTTTTTGATGACTGACAGGGGTCCCCAAGAATATTGACGAGAGAATATGATAGTAATCTTGCCTTAACAAGGAGTGTCGCTAGCTTGTCCTCGAAAATATTCCTATCGAAATCTCACATTTCTTTCACAAGGACACATAAGAATAAAAAATAACATCAAAGAATTTTTGGATCACAATACTTATTACACTCAGAGTCCCTAAAAGTTGGAAAAAAACATCATTAAATGAACGTTCCATACAATAGCTGTTATGAAGCGTGCCTCTCAATTTCCTTATAGGGCAAAGCGACGCTGTAAAATGAATATGGCTTTATACATATACGGTTTTTGATACTGATTTTACTATTGTATAGACCATTTAGTAGGATTTTATGAGCGTCTTCTTCTACGCTACGGTTTATAGCGTTTGATGGTTTAGTGAATACTGCAGTTTCAGTATTTTGGCAATTTGGTTACGTTGTGTTACTTAGGTACAATGACGTGCAAAACTGTGCTTCATTGTACCTAACGCAGTTGCAACAGTGTTATGTTTTACGCGTGCACCTATGAAAGGAAATATGCGATATCCTTTATAGCTTCATACCCCATTCACAATGTGATGAATTGATCGTAACAATCCAAGTACATACAATTAATAGTTAGGTAAAAATAGCTGCTTCTAAACGCTATTTCGCTGAAGAGATTTTTCTTTGAAATATATGTATCGAAAAAAATTATCATAAGGTTTCCTAAATATATTATGATACGAGTATTGATTGTGTATTATTCGCCTTATGGATACTACTTGTGCTGTTCATGCTTCCATCAAGTAATGAACTATTGTACTACTATATTTAATGACTTGGTTTTATACTATACTTGTATGGTACTGTAGCATTAATAGTGCATACTAATTTTATCACGAAACAGATCTACAACGCGAAAGTAGAAGGATGTAGGAGCCGCGAAAAGCCAAGTCTTACCTACCATGATCAAATTGATCGTGTCTTATCGAAAGGTGAGATCAGGTAACCGGCGAGCGTGTATTATAAGAATCATGCATGTTAAAGAAGCGTTTGTAAGGATCGACTCATGTGGTGCTCGTTTCTCTCTGCCTACCCCGCAAGATATTTGACGTGAAGTTATATATAGATAGAGCACCAAATATTTAGTCGAAACATGTTAAGGAATAGTTAAATGGATAATCAATTGTGTTAAAAGTGTTATATGTAAGTAACGTATTCGTCCACTGCTGGATATAGACCTCCTCTAAATTGATCTCGATCCTGTGCGATCACCTGCATCCATCGACACCCTACATATACTACACACTGCGTGTACCAATACGGGGATGCTATTCAAGAAACTTTCTTCCCCAGCGGTTGTCGGTTTTACGAACTATGCGGTCCACTACCTCTTCAGTTTGTTTATCCTTTGGGCTTTGTCGGTTACCTTAGTTCTACTGCGAATACCTATGCTCAATTCTGATTCTATTATAAAGAGAAGTCCCGATCATAGCTTTTTGTATAGTACACTGAGATTTTTTTGTAATTAATTAAAGAGCATGCCATTTGTAATAAAATTTTAAACAAATGAAAGCCATGAACGACAAAATATATAGAAAATTTTACTGCGTTAAAGAAAATCCACTTCAACATTTCCAAACCACAACTTAATAATCAGTGGCACCGATCTCAATACAACGAAGGCTGAAATCAAAGTAATCTGGATCCGTAGCCTTTTGTGACAACTTCTAAATCTTCTTAGAATGAAATCGTCATTTCAAATTGGGAATGGTTTTTTGCCCGTCGCGGGAATATGGGTTGAGTACTCCACCCACTAGAGAGCATTGTAGGGAAGTGTGGGGGGATTTCACTCCAAAGGATATAGAGATTGCTATAATTGGGAGAGATAACCCTTAATTGTTCCTGTAATGATCCCCCTTTTTCTGTCTTGCGGGTGGAGGACGTTATTGTATGAAAGAGATATTTGGTTTTCATTTTGAACGCGCTTTTATAATGTTAAACTATATGTATCATGTTATAGATTGAAGCTATATAATCGTGAAGTATGTAATTAGCTATGTAATGAGCTAGGCAGCCCGACATAACTCTACCTCACAGAAGCAGCCAAATAATAATTCCCTGTGGGACTGTTGTGTGGTTAAGTTGAGTTAAGTTAAGTGAAATGACCAGTAAGCTGCTTGAGTTGCTGTGTTAACAGTGAAGGTGTGCGTTTATAGCCTATGGTAACCACTTTACACCAGGTGGGCTACATACTTGCATGTGTCCCAACATTTCACAAAAAAAAATATTTCAATCTTTTTTAATAATATCATTGTTATAAATATGCTATATGTAATGAATATGGATATAGGTATATTGAATTTTGATTTTTCTCATAAATATGTAATTATGAAACTTTGCAATTAACTCACATATTGAGAGGATCTAAGTAAAGAGCTTACTAAAGAAATGATCATACGAAGTAAGGAAGAACTGAGCAATAATGGTCATAATGAAGGGCGTATAGTGGATAGAGAATCAGACTATTATTATCGAATCCTAGTTTCGACATACTAATAAATGCATGCTTTCAAATTAATCCATGTGAATGATCCTAGAAGCTATATTTCAAAAGACGTTTGATCTTACCTATGAGAGGCTGGTTTTCCCTATGGGTTCTTAGGAGCACACAGAAATCGCTCCATGTCGAAATCAGTACATTTGCCAAATTCTGAGCCTTAGATATTGAACTTTGCAAATCCTAATGGATTGGTGAACGTGATAATACTAGGAAGGTGATGAAGCAATTAAGTGTATTTCTTATGACGATATAATAATATGAAAGCCATGAGTCGATCCAATTATAATGTAATTAATAAAATATGTAAATTTGTTTGGATACCAAAAGAGGGATGCCTGAGTTTTTTAGCAGTATTTTTATCAGTCATAAACTGCACGGTAGGGAAAAAGTTGTGACGATTCCAAACAAATGTAGCCATTTTTACGCAATAAAAAGATTTTGACTTTGACTTGACTTTGACTATGGAAGCTTTGAACTTATCCGACGATGAAGGTTGGATGTGGCCATTAGATTTTTTTTGGTTAACAGTAAGACCTTGCAGTTTGTTTCCTTAACCTCCTAGGTAACTATTTAGATGAGTATACATGACGAAACGGTTGCCGCTTCTGATTGATTGGCATATGAGAGAATAATCGCACTGAACACTGAAACCCCATGACTATTACATACTATGGAATATCGTCAACCAAGCATGACGTTTGATCAGCTTTTAACAGGGTACAAGTATATACATAATATCAGACGAATGGAAGCCCACTCATAGCGAACCCTAAAATGCAATTTATTTATTACCTAAACTGTCGTTTTAAACTCGATCTAATTGGTCGAAATCAACCGGTAGTGCTAAGTGTCGCTTCGCGCTCACCGGCGGCAGTGCTATTTCAATTTCCCAACTCGAAGTTTAGAGAGCTAACTTTTTAACGTTTCGTTATCAGCCAATTAACGAACTAATGATTGATATAACTCTGGGATATTTCCGAGTAATAAATCATCTAAATGCACAGCTTCATTTTCTATTTTTTTTTTATATACGACGTCGGGAGTCATGCAAGCATACAGTCCACTTGATGTAAAGCAGTTACCGTAGCCTATTAACGCGTGTAATATATTGAGTATCACTCGCGCGATGCCTCAACTCCTTAGGAGCTTACTGGTGACCTCACTCACACACAGGAACACAACAACCCTCTAGGGAGTTGTTATTTGGCTGTGGTTTTCTGTGAGGTGGAGGTACTTCCCCTGACGGGCTGCTTTGATGTGCCCTCCCTCTCTTAAAATATCCAGACCAAGACCAAACAGACATGTTCATGCACACAATTGTTTGCCTTGTGTGGGAATCGAACCCACGAGCGTTGGTGTCAAAGTCGCATCTTTCACGACTGAGTCACCGAGCTCGTCAATGAGTCTATATAACAACTATTCTTCTTCCTCCTGATCCCAACGTAGTTCATGAAAAAATTTCTAATTTTGTATAAATGTATAATTTATATGTATGTTATTTATTGTTATTTTTTATATAAAATTAATTTTGCATGCATTTCAGTGTAAACCAGTTGAGAATGCGCAAGCTTGCATTTCCAGAGGAACACCTGGCTCTTCAATTATTCAACAATTCATTTTTTTTAAACTGTCGGCCATTTTGACCTTGTTCCTCAAGAGATAGGAACGGTGTTCCTGAACATTCCTATTCAACTTTTTTATGCTGAATCCGAATATGAAGTCAAAATTCGAATATTCGAAAAAAAGCGACAGACACACGCACGCACAGACAAACATAGATTTCATATTGGAACGGTGTTCCTGAAAACTTGTTATTATTATTTATTGTACAAAATTTTACTGTACTATAGGAATCTATGTGAAGGTACCTACATAATTTGTTATGAATTAATATTATATATTAGCGGACTAATCTCATTACGGATCTCAACCTGTCAGCCCTTTTGTTTGAGAATCCAAGTAGTCAACCATAAAGAATTTGAAAGGAATATAAGTGGCGAGAATTGGACGGATAATATGTGTAGATACTAAGGATGATAAACCAGATACGAAGGTAAGAGTATTTTAGAATGGTGGAAGAGTGGTTTAGAATTTCTAAGACATATAAATTTATTATAAATTTACATATAACTGGTTGTGATATTTTCACGTCAACCGAAAACTGGTTACATAAAGCTGTGAACACAAAAAGATGTTATAGATATATAGTTGGGGATAAGGACGTAAAGAAGAGGATTGTTACTTGACCGCAGACAGTCATCTTTTCATGAATTTGTATTTAATAAATAATATAGTACAACAATTTGACTTAGATCAAAGATTCTTCATTCGAAGATACATGAAATAATGTCTACCAACAAGTCATGAGGTAGGATGTAATTTGGTTGGGTCTAGTCGTAAATAAGAAGAGTGTTATTTTTATTATATGTTATTAGTTGCTAATGTTATGTCTGATTTGTCCTAACTCAATCTTCCACGCCCTATGTCACTCTTGAGACCCTTATCTGCCAGTACTAGATTACGATGTCGACACATTTAGTTAGCTGAGGTGTAATTAAATTCTTGTTTGTTTTTATGTTATTGACCCAATTAAACAATGAAACAAAATGCTGACTTAATATTTTTGGTTTTTTGTAAAAGCAAAGAAGTTAATAGTACCCATATAAACATTTATTGTGGAATATGTACAGGGCTATGACACGTGGATATAAACTGATCAAACTAAATTAATATTCGTTGATGGTTAGCCAAATCTGTGTACAGTGTTTATGTCCTCAATTCCGAGTCACCAGTGTGAGATGATACAGAATCGAGAAGATGATACGCATGTTCAGTTCATACCTGACTCTTCACTCGGTTATACAGCATAATGCCTTCCATTTTTCCTTGTTTACCGAATGGCAAAAACAATTCTAAACACGACTTACACCAAAATAAAGGCGGGGTTACATCAATCTTAGTCCGACATCGGAGACTCATCGGCTAGAGAAATCAAAAAGCTAACCCGCAGTAGCTGCCGTGAATACAGATGCCGTTTTTAAGATTCCCGCCGAAAAGACCCACTATTATCGACTTAACCCCAGAAAGGGAGACGTAAATATACGAAATAGTGCTGTGACGTCACCTCAAGAGCCGTTTGAGTGTTGAATTTGTAAATATTGGTTCGTTTTTTGAGGGACGATCGGGCAGCAATTCTCTTAAATGGAGTCATTTGTATTGTGGGGTGTGTTAACGTTACACGCCTGTAAGTGTGGCATTTATTGACCACTTAGAAGTGAGCGTTGAGTTTGCTTTGTCAGCCAATGTTTTTAGAATACAGAGTATTCATTTAGATTTGGATTGTGTGCACGGTTTGCAGTTTCGCATTCGACTCTTTATGAGTGCAAGTTTATGAGCACTAAAAGTCCGTTACAACTGCAGTCAAAGTTCAATGCATTGTCAATCTGTCTTCGAAGTATTTATTACAAATAAAAAGTGATTATTTTGTAATAACACGTTAATATGTACTCTAAAAAAACGTTCATTTTCATACTGTAGTATTTTTTGCAAGATTTATTTTTATTTATTGTTAGAGTTGCATGCCTGGAAGGAAAAACGGAATCCTTAGAATATGACTGTTCTCTGTCGGTTTACATGCATTTATCTCAGGAAATATTAGTTATACAAACCTGAAATATAATATAGTTATATAACACACTAGCCTTCACATAATATCTACACAATTCAAATAGTGAAGTTTAAAAAAATAGAAACAGATTATATGGAGTTTCACATGAACGAGAGCTTTCATACATATCTTCTGAGTTTCGTGCGTTTGAATGAAAAAAATTGGTGTAGTTCACTTGTGTGGCTCACTATCAATCACAGCAAATATCATCACTCAAAAAATTCAATATAATTTACTTTTAACTTTACATGAAATGATGATGAAAACTAGTTAGCATGAACTAATTGGTGGCGGAAGCACACAAAGCAGGCTAGATCAAATTGCTCAAATTGTATGTAAAATGCTAATGATCAAAATTTCTACCACTTAACAATGCAACTTTGTAGCAACCTGTCTTCGTCGGTCCCAAGTAATTTATATTGCGTTTTTCGTGTCGTTTCAATTCATTTTGGAGGGCGTCATCTGCGAATAATGGCGTCTCGAGCTCGTATGTTATTATCATTTTATTGAATTTATCAACCCCAACCGCTGTGAAAAATCGTCATCTATTACGCTCATTGGACGCGATTGGTTAAGTACATCTGCTTGGGAGTGCTGTATCGATGTCAAATTATATTGTTTTTGAGTATAGGGGGTGGAATTTTTGCCAAAGTAATTGTTTTATATCGTTCCAATTAAATTTCCTTTTAATAATTTATTGAAAATTATATTTTCGTAGTGGGCCAGAAAAGATTTTGGCGCCAGAGCTCTGAGACATTATTTCAGGTAAATATTTTGCAGAGTCTACCAGAATGGTATTAAATTTATTTTTGTACGAACTCTGTATTTAACTCGACTATTTATTTATATATATAGCTGCCACTCACGACTCAAACTGCCCAAAGTGATTAAAAATATCCGCAATATTTTTAATTACTCAGAAATAATATGGTTTCGGATTATCGAAAAAAATTTCAGAAACGGATCAGTAGTAGTTCTAGAGATTACCCCCACATCCAAACAAACAAACTTCATCTTTTTATATGTTAGTCTAGATATCTCGACTTTTACTCTATCCATTTCTCACTCACCACTGCCTTTTTCAACGTCGGGAGGCATATAAGTATCATTCGCGTGATGCGACCTCTGCTGCTACACAGCAACTCCTTAAGAGCTTATTAGACCTCACTCACACGCAGGAACGCAACAACCCTCAAGAAAGATGTTACGAGTATTTCGCTGTGGTTTTCTGTGAGGTGGAGGTATCTGACCAAATGGGCTGCTTTGGTGTACTCTATCTCTCTTGAGCAGTCAGAACCCGTTATATACGTTTTCCCATACATTTCGCGGTCGTATTCGACCACCCGGGTCTCGAAGGATTAATAACACACAGACCAAGAGAAACTGACATGTTCATGCACTCAAATATTTGACCTGAGTGGAAAACCAATCCATAAACGTTGGTATTAAAGTCGAGTTATTAACCGCTGTGCCACCGAACTCATCAAATGGATATCTCCTTATGGCTCGTATTTTGTATCTTATTTAATTTCGGTCCATTTAATACCTAGTTTGGCCATAAGTTCTGTTACAAATGAAAATGCATTTATTTTTTTATGAAGTAATGTAAACTTAATAAAACTTATATGTACAACAACTTATATGCGACCTGTCCACCTTTGGCAATGATACAGGCCTTTAATTTGTCTGGCCACGAATCTATGGATTTACGAACTGTTTCCATGGGAAATTTAGCCACTGCTTGCTCCAAAGATTTCTTAAGATACACAATGTCGGCGT
Organism: Pyralis farinalis; assembly: GCA_947507595.1. NCBI lineage: Eukaryota > Metazoa > Arthropoda > Insecta > Lepidoptera > Pyralidae > Pyralis > Pyralis farinalis. The sequence goes on along the minus strand of OX382277.1, from coordinate 12,980,521 downwards.
GTCGTTTCGAGCATTCCAAGTCTTCTAAAACAGACCATAATTTGTAGTCTAAAGGGGTCAGATCTAGACTAGACGAGGGCCAGCCTTCAACTCTTATAAAGTCCGGAACGTTGGTTTCTAGCCAGGCTTGGGTAGTTCGTGCCTTGTGATCCAGCGCGGAGTCTTGCTGGAATGTCCACGGTACATTTTTAAAAAGTGCTGAGAGGTTTCCCATCACAATCCAAGACAGTTTCTTGGTACACTTTAGCGGCATGCATCTATTAACGGTAGTGGGTGGGTGCCGGCCGGCAGTATTTCGCACGAACTAATCGGGAGCGGAAGCACACAAAGTAGTTCAGATCAAATTGCCTACAGATAGATTTTGAGTCTCCCAATTCAAAGCATGCCAATGCGCATTATTGAATTAATCAATGTTTCTTTTTATTTGCGTCCACCGCGTTGCTTCTGCAATATCGTGGCAACTCTCTCTCTCGCTTCAAGCTTCCCTTCTCTACTCTTCTCGTGACAGCTTAAATAGAAATACATAGTCTTACAGCGGTGTAATTCCCCACCACCCTCAAAGTCCCATGTTCTCAAAGATCCTGAAATCAGCCTACAATACTGCCACCAAGGTCTACAAGAGGACATACGTAAGTGCGAACGCCCAGCACTGTAGACGAGTCGGCACGGAACTAGTCTCACAAGTCTCTGCTAGCCAAAGCCGCGCAGGCCAACTTCTGGCAACCCTCGCTGCCTCCGCTCCGCGCACACTGGCGCATCAACCGCAGGAGAAGCCGATCTTATGACCAGCCTCTTTGCGGCTAACTCCCGGATCTACCTGACTATAGCACGCAACTACTAACGATACCCTCCAGTGGTTCGGTTATGCCTGATATCCTCATGTAGCGCATTGTGCATTTTGAACTACAGTCACTCGATGTCCGTAAAGTTAGTGGTCCTGATAGCATCCCAGCGATTGATCTGAAAAAAAATATGTGCAGCGGAGTTGTCCCCGGTCTTGACGCGTCTCTCGTCTCTCATACTCGACCGGTTGTAGTACCGGAGACTTGGAGATAGGCTAATGTGCAGCCGGTCCCCACAAAGGGAGAGCATTTCGATCCATCGAATTACCGCCCCATTGCCGTAACTTCAGTTTTGTGCAAAGTCATGGAACGGATCCTTAACAATCAATTGATGCGTTACCTAGAAGATGACTCCCTAATTAATGATCGTCAGTGTGGTTTTAGACCGAAATGATCGACGGGTGATCTTCTAACGTATGTAACGCACCTCCGGGGAGAAGCAACTGATAAATATGGCGAATTTATAGCACTCAGCCTAGATATCGCCAAGATATTTGATCGGGTTTGACATAAAACACTTCTCTCCAAACTTCCGGCATACGGTCTGCTCCCCCAGCTTAGTAAGTGGATTGCTGGCTTCCTGCTTGAGCGTAGAATCCGTGTCCTTGCAGATGGATGTACTTCGCGGTTCATGTCAGTGAATGCCGGTGTCCCACAGGGCGCCGACCTGTCGCCCACCCTCTCTCTTCTTCATATCAACTATAAGCGTAAGTGTCTTGTCGTTGAGCTAAATCGGGTTTTGGATCTCATTAGTAAGTGGGGTTCCAATAAATTTGTTGAGTTTAATGCCCAGAAATTCTTTGCAATCTTAACCAACGTAATTACATCGAGAGCTTCATCTTAACAGCTTCAAAAAACTCGGAGTCCTGAACAGGGTGCACCGGTTCTTCACGCTGAACCAGCTTTGTCTGCTCTATAAGACTCAAGGTCAGGACTGCGTGGAGTATTTCTCGCATCTCTGGGACGGCTCCGCACAATATCTTCTAGAGGCTCTCGATAGTTTGCAGCGACAGGCTATCCGCATAATCGACGACGAAGATGTCACCAAAAACATAGAACCTCTGCAACTTCGAAGGGACATTGGCTCGCTACTCGTGCAGTTCATAACTAGGTGAGCACTGATAAAAATACTGCCAAAAAACTCAGGCATCCCTCTTTTGGTATCCAAACAAATTTACATAATTTATTAATTACATTATAATTGGATCGACTCAATCCCAGGCATTTTTATCATTAATATAGTCAGATACTTTATAATATACCCTGCTACACTATTTGGCTTTAATAGTAGTTTTAAATTTGTTTATTAACAATTCTCTTATATTGCTGGGAAGTTTGTTATAGAACCGTATATATTGCCCCATAAAAGAATTACTTATTTTGTGGAGACGACTTGGATGTAAAATGTTTCGTTTACCATCAGGCGAAGCGAAGCCACTATGCTGAGCTAATACACAAAAAATAAACAACCTGTTGCTAGAACTACGCATCAGACCAGATGTCACAATTAACTTTCTTGACGTAATTACGCCGGAGGCTTTGCGTTGATAAGAGAGCCATTGTAACGACAGCAAAACGATCCCAGTAATAAAATAAAACTCTCCCGGAAATTTACTGTCGGCGAAAGACTTATAAATGGACAAAATTTAAACTGAAACAGTAACGAAACAATAAACAACATGGTTTGTTGTATCTTCGTTGCCTAATTATAAAAAGCTTTTTATAAAAAAGTTTAGTGTTTTGATCTAATTACGAGTATATATAATAGTTTTTTTGCGTAGGAACTTTCTATTTAATGGGAGATTTCTTTTGAATAAAATGGTGAGCATCTGAAGAAAATCTGCTATTCAATAGAAAGTATTTACATCAAATTGATCTATGTATCTATAACTTCACGCCAAATCCCTTGCGGGGTAGGCAGAGAAAACCAAGCGCCACATGATTCGAATTCGATCGTTATAAACTTTACTCGCTTCTTTAGCATTCATTGCTCTTCTTATTAATTCTCTTTATAAAATTGATGCGAACGCGTTTATAATTTAGAACAATTTTGCAGAGGAAGTTTTCCGGATCTTGATATAAGCACGTATATCAATATCATAATAAAAAAAAGTTATCGTCTCTAAGGCATAAGTTAAAAATAGTAAGTTAACAAATTGTGGTTGTAGAGAGAATATAACATAGTTAATAAATTCAGGTGTTATTTAGCGGAAATAAAATTAACACTACCGTCGTCGCTACTATCTATGGCGGCTGTGATTGTCTCTGTCTCGATTGCTAGGGTCGTATCAGCGTATCTGTAATAGAAGCGGCATGCACCCGCCATGGTTTCACCGCATAATCTAGTTTAGATCAAATTACCTATAGAATATAATGTGGCTATAATAGCAGTTTTAAGTCACGACCTGTCGATATATATTATAGTGCAACATTTGTTTTGCTATCGCTACAACGCCCGAGCGGTGTTGACCGCGAGACCGACGTCGGCACGGAAAAGATCATTTTGCAAAACGCAATTAAACTTTAACTTCATTAATGAAAATACCTTATTTTCTTTCCTTCAAATAATGGGGCAGCCATATTGTTCTCGGGCAAGTCGACCCCCCATTGTGTCTTGAACAATAAAAGGCGTATTTCACTGTTCGTAGCAATTGTGGAGGGGTCGTGTCACAGTTTTTCCTTTAATTAGAGCACGTCAAAATATTAAGTGCCTCAAGTGGAGCCATTCGGTTTTTATGACGCCGTTGTACGAATACGATCTTAGTTTTTCCATTACTTTTATGGGTTTTCATCATGTCTCAGTGATCACTTGATCGCGGTAATTAAAATCAGGGTTAGCGGTAAACAAATGGATTCGTTCCGTGGAAAGTTGTTCAGTAGTAAAATTAATTTGTTTTATTTTTCCTTCAGAGTGGATTTCGTGTTCGAATAAAAAGGGGTTAAAACGTTGTTGGTATTTGGAAATGATGTAACTTTTTTTAATTGCATATTTGAATCATTTTGATATTTATTCATTTGATATGAATGCCTAGGTTTGGAGAAACACTCATTAGGTGGTCATTGTCGATATTCTGTTAAATAAATAAAAATACCAGTTCTATGTAAGAACACACATATTGTGTTTCAACTAAGTTATAAAAAAACATTGTAGTACATTTTTTTCCACCCCAATCTTTCAATAGTACCTACACAATTAAGACCAAATGAGTAAAATAAGGCCAAGCCTCAGTCACCTATGAAGATCGAATTGGTCGTATGGAGGAGGACAACAGGAGGTTGATGTCGGAGCCCTTAAAATCAGCGAGCGTGCATGATAAATGACCTATGAATATTAAAGAAGCAAGTAAGGTGTGTAAGGACCTAGTATCGCTCGGTGTCTTTTCCATACCCCGCAAAGGACTTGGAATGAAGATATAGTAAGATAGACAGATGGAGTAATATGACGCCGAAATATGCTTGTACGTGGTGACAGCGCGTAAAGATCGACTGCGATAGCCTATCCGAAAAATATTTTATTAAATTATTAATTAGAACAGATAATATGTCTATAATAAAACTATTAGTAATATATATAAGCGTGTTATTTTTGTATTAAAAAGGTCGTTCGTTTAAGGAAGAATCGAGAGAGAAATAATTTACTAATGTGCCGAATCCCAATTGAGAGTTAGGTACGGGCAATAAAATATTTCAAATTCCATATAGTATAGAAGAGACAATCTCCGCCGCGTTATCACAAAGGAGTCATTTTAAAGGTATAATTGTTTAATCACAAACGCTTCGTGGGCTCAGAACCCTTAATATTCACAAGTGCTATCATAAGGACATCACGTTATTGGCTACGGTAAGGGCCCTCAATGTCACGGTTAAAGAACCTTAATAAACTACTTGTATAGTATAAGTTTTACTATTCCACAAATCGTACATCACGAAATCGCTTGCTCTTAAGAATAGTAAATTCTGTAACTTCTGGGTCTGTCCTTTCTTGATTTCTATCTTTACGGTTAAACGGCTTTAGATGTTTGGCACTAAGTTAATGATCTGGAGTGATATACGATAGCACTTTTATTACACACAAGAACGGAGTAACTGTCCCGGCAATTCACGGCAGGGTTGTACAATTGACTCCGGCGAGTGAGTAAGGTCATCAAGTAAGGTACAGTACCTACCCTACCCACGCAGGTTGGAGGTGGTAGCGATGCGACCTTGTGTTTTATGCTGCTAAACATTATTAGTGTTAGTTATTGTCTTTTATAATATAATTACTATCATTTGTCAACGTCGAAAATTATCAATTTCCAGGATATTTGAAATGCAAGTTTTGGTTCTCTGTGGCTATCATAACCTCTCACTACATTCCATCAATTCTTTCTTACTTACTATCCCACTTTTTTGCTCAGACTTCATGTCCAAGTCCTTCACTCGTCTATCCGTACAACTTTGGAATTTTGTCTTCAAAAAGAAAGTACATCATTTTCTTTTTGAAAGCTTGACAAATTCTTTGCATGTCCAAAGGTGGAATGATAGAGAATGCAATTAGTATTAAGTCCGTCAATAATACCAAAATGTTGGGATACAAAAGTTTTTTAAATAAATAAACAAGACATAAGTACAGTACAGTAAGAAAATTAATTCCATAACTCTTCAGTGACACAAAAATAAATTGTTACAAAGTTTTACGAATGCTATTCTTCGAGGAGTCCTTGCACCAGGTGCGGCAGGAATGCAAGGTTTGTAAGAATAACGCGGCACAGATGCCAGCATGAATCCAAATAAAGTATGCTTTCGCATAGCCTCAGCTTTATGGCAACGTCTGTATTTTTCGTCTACTATAAAGGGATGTATTATTTAGTACATTATTCCTCTAAAACTATTAATGCTTCAAGTCAATCGGCCATTGCATTTGCTTCACCTTAACTACTGTTACGGAATATTTGAAATATTTTGGAGTCCTACGACGGTATCCTGTATATATTAAACATTCAATGTTTAACGTAATAAATGGAAAGCGCGAGGCCTTGCACTGCCCGTACTCCGTCTTTCTTCTGACAAAATTCTTCCGTGTGAAAAATATGTTTAACTTTCTAATCATTGGTTACTTACTAATGATTCGTGGTATTTTGAAATTCTGTACAGTGTTTTAAAATATATATAACAATAGAAATTAAAACTGGTTGAAGTTTTTAAAAACAAACCTGTATCAAATACTGTAAAACGTTGTCGTATTTGCGTTACCATAGCTCAAATTTTGTGACAAGTATTCTCTATGTATGGTACAGAATCTTATCTAATACTGGAAATTTTTAAGGCATTCCATTTATTTTATTTTTACAACGCCGGTGTTGTATCCATACTAATACACATTCGCATAAATTAATGATCGTTAACTCGTTCTGAGATAGACAGACAGATACATTTGTGAGTGATTTTGTAAGAGTGAATTTGTAAGAGTGAATATTCTACGTTTTAGTTACGAAACGCTAATAATTAGATTTTATTTTACGGATTTTTTAAATATTACTGTTGGACCCGAATCATGCTTGATCGATCTTTTTATACCATCAACTTGGCAAACAAGCATGCCATCTGTCAGTCTTCTTGACTTTAGAACTACTGTACCGGTGCGACAAACAACCACGAAACCACTGCAACCACGAATATAATTTACAAGAAAATGGCTCAAAGTAGGGGTTCATTACTTACAGTAGGTTGGTTAGGTGTAGACCTCACTCAGAAATAGGAACCCTACGAAGCAGGGCTCCGTTTACTTCATTTTGACCATATTTGTGGTCGTATATTTATTTTGTTTCATGATTGAGTAGCACACGCCTAGTATAATGAAACATCTCAATAAACATAAGCACCCGTGCCCGTCATATTGGGTGGGAACATTTTTGAGATGTGAAGAAAAAACATTTTACCCAAAAACACATCTTAAAAATTTACTATTTCAAAAAAGTATATATATAAGCAATCACGATGTGGTGTTTAAAAGCAAAATTGTAAATATTTAGTTCGCAGAGAAAGGACCGCCATTCTTGGAGAGCAATATAGCCAACTTTCGCCAATATTGCGTGTTCCTTTAGTTTCGTAAAACGATAATACGTGCTATAAAAAGTTTGCCTTCCATGGTCGACCTACTTGTACATCAGATAAGTTAGTCTTGCGATTCATTGTCGTAATATTGACAATTATGTTTGTTCATATATTATTGGTACACGCTTTCCATTCCTTAAAAGAAAAAAAAGAAGCCTTAAAAAGGTGCGTCCTGAGAGTGTATAAATGCTTATGTATACACTAAGAGTGCGTCACAGATCCTTCCTCCGAAGTTTGTATAACGAAAATTAAAGTCGTAAAGAACACAGGAGATACAATGAGGTTTTTATTGTCCACCTGTGTTACTGTACAGCTAAATAGTATATAGAAATAAATAAAATTAAAATATTTTTTTTCAAAATACTAAATAAAACATATAAATATTATTAACTAAGTCGTGTTTAATAATCATATAACTATTTGATATATCATTGCAAGGTATAGGATTCTTTGCACAAATATATTGCAAAATTACCTACTCAACTAACTACCTATTTGATATGGTTAAAACCAACAGTACAGGTTTGTTTCAATTATACATCTCCTCGTCAAAATTTAGTAACAGAACAATTTATATTGCTTGGTACAACTTTGTATAAATGTTTAAGTTGTTTGCACAACAATGTTCTGCAGTTGTAATTAAACTACTAAAATAAATTTACAAAAGTTACAATTTCTACCTTCTAATTGTAACTTCACTAGACATACTCGTATACGGGACCCATCGAATTCCAGAAGCTTTACAATAGACAAAGACAAATTCTTCTTAATTACAACCGTTTCAGAAACTTCAATGAAGTGGTCATTTACCTTTATATAAGATTGACCAGATGTTAGGTGTAGGTAAAGAAAATTTTTCAAAATCAGTTTATAAACACCCAAGGTATGATGTGGCATACACGCAAGAAAATATAGAGTATGGTCCTTTTAGGCGTCGTCGGTTAAAAAACAAACGAGAATTTAAGAGAGGGCCGTTAGATGTATCTCACAGAATCATCGTCATCATCACTTCAACCAAAGAACGTCCACTGCTTAACATAAGCCACGCCCTTAGATTTCCACAGCGATCAGTCCTGTGATCCATAGGTTCCTTGCGATCTTCGCTAGGTTGTCGATCCATCGGGTACCTAACAGAATACCACAACAAAATAATAACTCGTAGAGGTTTGTCGTATTTGACTTTTAAGATACAATAAGTAAGTTCCTGAGATGTTGCTGTATTGCTGAAGTGGCAACGCGTGAATTATATTCCTTCAATACCAGGCGTTCATAGCCTACGGAACCACTTTACACTAGAAGGGTCATATATGCCCTCTGTAATTTTACAATGCTCTCTACATTTGTAGGGTTTCGTACCCAAAGGGTAAAACGGACCCTATTATTGAGACTCCGCTGTCCGTCCGTCTGTCACCAGGCTGTATCTCATGAACCGTGATAGTTAGACAGTTGAAATTTTCAAAGATGATGTATTTCTGTTGTCGCTATAACAACAAATACTAAAAACCAGAAAAATAAATATTTAAGTGGGGCTCCCATACAACAGACATGATTTTTTTGCCGTTTTTATAGATAATCGTATGGAACCCTTCGTGCGCGAGTCCGACTCGCACGTGGCTGGTTTTTTAACAGGATATTCTTATCAGAAAAATGTGGATTTTTCTGTTACTTTAATTGTCGGTGGGGTCACTAATTGCATTGCGTTAGGTAATCGCAGAATGACTAGCTTTCCACATAACATCTTTAATCCTAGTTATTTATGCGATGTAATTTATCCAAAAGCCGTAAAACTAGACGAGGGCAGACACGTTCGTCTTCATATAAGCACCCTGGCAGAATGCCAAGGGTGAGTGTTATGGCCTTCAAAACATCCTCGTAACCATCTCGGAAATTCCAACAGAAAATGAACCTTGACTCCAGGATATAGCAAACACTTTCGCTAAACAAATACTTTCCATTAAACCATTCCGGACACCTCGGCTTGGTATCGGCACATCTGGATCGGGACGGTATTGATGTGCGCCTTATTAAATTGCGACATAAGGTTTAGATTCGTTTGCATATTTGGGGATATTGCATTAACCTGCCAGCTCGTTTCTGTCTTCATTGAAGGTTTTTGTTTTGTAAAGCGCTTGAAGTACGAAGCTATATTTGGAGGTCTGAAAATCTTTATACTTCAATCAGAACAACTTTGAGGCTAAATTAAAACTGTTCTGTAACTTCTCAAAGACTGTAGAAGTTAACTTAGCTTTAAATTGGATTTAAATTGGAATGTAAATTGTTATCATTTTAAGAGTCAAAGCCGACCTCACCATCCTGTGATACACCCTGCTAACTGACAGAGTACCTTCATCTCACAGATGACCGCTGCCAAATTACAATTCCCTGGTGGTATGTTGTGTTCCTACGAGTTAGGGTAAGGGTAAACGTCAGTAAGCTCCTGAGAAGTCTGAGCATCTATTTTTTTTTTGCTAACGCCCATAGGCTTTAATTTTAGATGCGGCAACGTATGAGTGACACCCCTTAGGCTACGGTGACTGTTTACCATCAGGTATGCCGTATGCTTGTTTGCCACCTTGGTGCTATAAAAAAAGGCTTAGGATAATTTTGGAATATTTATTACTGAAATATGCCAGTAATTTCCTTTGTAATTTTTTTTTATCAAATATGGGATATTATGTGGTGGATGTATCAACATGAAATTTTAAACTGAGGCTATTATATATAATTGATAATTCAATTATTTTGAACACTATTCGACTTTTTTTTTTGATAATTAAGAGAAAAGAGCTTATGAAAAGGACAAATAAAATGTACAAACATGCATAATATTATCAAATGAAATGCCGTAAACAAGAATAACATAATAAGCTGTCCAAAATTAGCGTAACAAAACCAACCAAATTGCTATTTAATTGGTAGACAGACGTGCTCTTTCAACAAACATTTTATGCTAAGTATTAACTTAAAGGTCAAATACGGCATCTGCAAGTTTTAAAGCGTATTTTGACGTCAAAGAATTCTATGAAGATAGTTGAAACTCTAGTCTTTCTAAGTCGTACCGTTACGACCAGTGTAACCAGAAGCGCCTTTGTGAAAACTCTTTGTTGAGCACGGAACTGTAATTAGAATCGGGGTAGTCTCCTTAGAGTCCTTTTTTTACCGGACACCCCGAATCGTGGCTACCGTCGTACAGTATCTTTTGTTTTTATTGCTTGAAGTCGCTCTTTTGAGGAAGTGCAAAGTTTTATCGCCAGTAAGATTGTTTAAATTTGCTTTCAGATAAATACAATTTATTTTCGTGAACTCAGATTACAAAATTAGTTCTGTAATCTGAAATTGTGCACTGGAGGTAATTGAGAAGTTATTTGTGTATTTATTTTAGGACTTATTTAGTAGGCATCTGACTACATAAAGGTATGGCAGTTGAATAGAAGTTTCTTTGACTTCAGAACAAACAAAGAGTTTTTTGATGTCACCAGCTTCATTTGACTTCGTCGTCTCACTCCATCCCGAGCCCGTCCATGTCATCTGTCGTGTATTCCATAAGATTTATACTTTTATAATTTCCAACACTTATAATATGCTTCTATTGAGATATTTCGTGAGGTAAAACTAAAAAAAAAATTAACCTCAGGTGAAATATATGGAAAAAGTGAATTTCTTGAGACGTATTCTGAATTTCTATATTTAAATACAATTAATTACAATTTTGGAGCTACTATATACGATTTCTACAAGTTCATAAAAATACGAATATAAATATGATATTTCGCATATTAGAACATTCAAGCGTTTGTATAAAGGTATAAATTTCCTAAATTTTAAATAATAGTGAAATCTATGTTAAGAGCTTTCAACTTCAACAGAGATGGCTTCCATTTATAATTTATTAGTTATCTTTTTAGTTTATACTCCAAATTTTACTCAATTTTCATCACATTATATGGAATCATGCTAGGATCGTTCATCAAAATCAGATCACAAGCAAGGCTGTTAAAAAGGAAAGTAAACAAAGAAAAGCGGGTATTAAAGGTTTCTTTAAATAGTTCATTAGCCGTCAAATTTTATCCAAATTTATATGAGATGATCATTCGAATTGGGTCAGCTCATTCCCAGAAGATATATATACCAAGTCCGCAGTATGAAGTAATATAGTAATAAAACTTATATGTACGGTCGGCGTCAAAAATGCATATACATTCTGTGTACTAAGTATCGGGAATTTGTCAATAAAACAAAAAATACAAATTATTCATCTAAATTTATTTTATCGCCTTCAAAGTAGGCCCCATCGCTTGCAATACAACATCTCCACCGCTTCACCCAGTCTTCCATACATTTTTCATAGGCTATTTGCGGTATGGCCTTTAGCTCATTCAGCGAATTTTCTTTTATGGCTTCTATCGACTCAAAACGTTTTCCTCGAAGTGGTAATTTTAACTTGGGAAATAAAAAAAAGTCAGACGGAGCCATATCAGGTGAATACGGTGCTTGGTCGAGAACTTTTGTTGAATTTTTCGCTAAAAACTCTTTCACTATAATGGCTGTGTGTGATGGTGCATTATCATGGTGCAGCATCCATGAGTTGTGTTGCCACAAATCTGGACGTTTTCGGCGGATACTCTCACGCAAACGCTTCATGACGCCTAAATAATATTCTTTATTCACTGTTTCTCCCTCTGGAAGGAATTCGGAGTGAACCACACCACGGTAGTCAAAAAAAACTGTCAGCATCACCTTGATTTTGGAGCGACTTTGCCGCGGTTTTTTGGGTTTCGGCTCGTTTTCGAGACGCCATTCTGAAGACTGTTGGCTTGTTTGCATGTCGTACTCATAAACCCATGTCTCGTCGCCAGTTATTATACGTTTCATAAAGGTCGGATCCGTAGAAGCTCGGGAAACCATGTCTTCAGCGACATGCTTTCGCTGCGCTTTTTGAACAAAATTGAGCTCTTTTGGAACTAGTCGAGCGGCGACGCGTTTCATGCCTAAAATGTCAATGAGAATGTTGTGGACGGACTTAAAAGATATGTTCACCTCACTAGCCAACTCTCTCAGACTCATACGTCGATTTTCGAGCACTAGCTTCTTGATTCTGTCGATGTTTTCTCTGATCGTAGCGGTTGAAGGTCTACCAGAACGAGGCAAGTCTACTACTACTTCTCGGCCTTCTTTAAAAGCCTTATACCATTCATAAGCCCTTGTTTTCGATATACACGATTCGCCGTAGGTATTTCGCAACATTTTTAGTGATTCACCACATGAAATATCATTTGAAACACAAAATTTAAGGCACACTCTTTGTTCAACAATATTTTCCATTGTAAAAATCGCCGAGGACTCAAAACTATGACCAACAAAAAGTGTAGTTTAAAACAAATTAAATGACAGATCCCGCTCAAATTTTGCGCGCTAAATCAGTACAGTGCTACCAACATGCAGTAAAAAAATTAGAACGACCTCTTTTACGCGGGTCTTTTTATTGACATATTCCCGATACTTTTTACACAGAGTAGTATGTATATAGCTTACAGGGTGAATTCGCGTGAACGTCAATAAGCATCGTTCTACTAATATACACACATATATTGACACATTAAATTCAATATTGTCTACCTTAAAACAACTGCATTTAGGTTCAAAATATTTTTCACGATTATCTTCTATACTGATGTATTTTCAACCTTATGGGGGAAATATTTTAAGTTCAAAATATTTCTAGTGAATAAATGTATACTTGACTAACTTTATATTTTAAAATCATAATATTTCGTCCATCCAAACGCTATTTTATATTCAACAATCGCATATAATTTTACATTTAACCCTTCGAAACCCGTGTGGTCATATGTGACCGCGAAATGTATGGGAAAAGGTATATAACGGGTTCTTAAGGCTTTTAACTTTAACATGTTTTCACTCTAATATTAATATTTAATAAACGTACTTTAATTATGAAACTCGGTCAAATAGGTATTTTTTTGTTTTCTATGATTGCATCATAGAAAACAAAAAAAAAGCCCTCCGTGTGCAAGGCTCAACGAAGTAGATACCGAAGTATCAAACAAAGTCGCAAACGACGAGAAGCTATTGTTATCAAATTGTCGATTCCTAAATCTCCTCTGTGACTCATTGATAAGTCGGAGACGAAAACTTCTCGGCCGAGTCGAAGCATTACCTTCCTCTTCGTGACTAGTCACCAATGTTTAACGGTGACCCACTAAAACCAAATTAACATAAACTTGATATAGATTGCTAACCAAAAAGGCGTATGCGTTAATCACTTCATAGCTACGAGACATAATTTCATATTTTTTATTTATTTATTATAAATTATTATTATCAATTTATATTATATACAAAAATATACTTTCCAGCAGTGCCCTGCTGGAAAGTTAACGGTATATTTAAAAAAAATGAAATGCTGAGAGATTTTACAACAGGATCCAAGACAGTCTCTTGATACTTTGGCTGACGTCTTCACACCTTTTTCATAAAATTGAAGCTTTGTGAGTCCTTGATGAGACACCAGCCACCAAACCATTACAGACGCAGGATGATGACCACGTTGTACCCTTCCGACCACTTGGGCAGCTTCTTTAGAACTGTGTGCGTACACTTTGTCATTTTGGTTGTTGTAGTGCGCTTCAATCGGGAAAAGTGTTGGTATATCTATCGATAGTACGATATACGAACATACAGCCAAGTTTTTGAAATGTCTTGAATATGGCCGACAACACTTTGTGCAAGGCAATCACTGCAATCCTATCGTCTTTAACACCCCATTCCATATAGTAATTTGTTAATAAACACGAAAAAAAAAATGTATAAAACGGCGGGAAATCGAAAGAAGTATTTAACATAATAAACGTGTTCCAAATTCAAAATAATTAATGAGTTCAAGAAAAGACAAGTTTCTGTAATGTATGTAACAGTATTAATGGCCAGATTAGTTATATATAGGTCTTTAAATATGTATATAACGCTCTTTGTTAATCTCAAATTATATGAGGAGTAAAACGTTGATGAACTCAGTTCTATTGACTAATCACTATGAAAATTCGAAACGATTGCGAATAATGTTAGTTTCCTTTTTATACATTTCATCTGTCGGATTCTGCTAGTACGAGTATAATATAATAAGAACACTTAATCGGTTTTTCTAGTTGAAACAAAACGGTTTGACCTCTTGACTACTGTCATTTAATTTGCTTGTTAAAATTAAAGGCAAATATTGTTATCATAACCTAAATGTTCTGTAAATGCAAAATTAAAACAAACACACCCAAACACTTACGTATCATATCCTAAGTAAATATGTACATTCATAAAACCTTATGCACATTGGATATTCAAATCGTTTCAGGGCACACCTGCCCGGTCATCATACCACAATATTCTCCCAAATCTGGTGTCGGGCTTATTTCGCTTATGCAAAAGGCATTGATATAGAATATTGGAAACACAATAGCAACATATTTGAATCTAAACTGTTTCCTCTTCGAGATAATAAGACATTTAAATTTAGACCTTCTCAAATTGTCTTTAAAGTTAAATGTTGTAATTTTATTCGTATTGCCGCTCGTAGTGTCGCTTGCGGACTAAGGTTGTCGATTTGTGAGGCCCGCTACATGTAGGTAGTTGGAAGTTTGCCAGCAAACTCCAGCTCGTTGCTAGAAGGCTTGGCCACTACGCTTTATCTATGCAGAATTGAAAGCAGTAATAATAAAATTGTCTGGCTACATTTACAACGCCCGCTGTTCGTATCTACCTCGGCCAGATTTTAAATTTGAATAGCCACGAATTCCTATGTTGCATTAAGTTCAATGAATTGCAATTTATAAAATTGAACTTTCAGATGATTTTATTGAATAACCTTTTGAAATCATTCAATACCTAACATGGAAATTTCCAAGTTACCTTACCTTACCTTCCTATATAAGTGTGGGAAACACGTATAGGGTTATTTACATTATATCAGCAGCACGTTACCATATGCCTCTTATGATGTAAAACAGTTATAGTAGCCGATAGAGGCTTACGGTCCACGTAATGTCGGGACAACGACTGCCCTCCCTCAGGAGTTTCGGGGAAGATCTCCTCAGGAACTCACTATACTTTTCGTACAAATATAAGATCCCTCCGGGAAATAGGTGTTTAACTTTCTATGAAGATGTAGTGGTTACTTCACAAGAGGGGTTGCTCCTGATTAATCCGCCTGTAGATCCGTAGCCTCTTTCATAGACGGTGCACTAATTGCACCAGAGGTTGGCTTTGGCTCTAAATGTGTTTTTAGACCACATATACGAAACATTTGTCGTTGACGTTGTCATCCTTTTAAATAAAAATACATATGTATGATTTTCGACTAGATTTCGACACTTGAACAATTTTGTTGAATCGCGTTGCATTACGCTCATACAAGTTCGGGTTGTAAAACGCTTGTAATGCATAAGTATCTCTCGCGCGATGCCTTCTCTGCTGCTACCACAGCAACCTTCGGAGCTTACTGGTGACCTCACTCACACGCAGGAATACAACAACCCTCTAGGGAGTTGTTATTTGGATGCGGTTTTCTGTGAGGTGGAGGTACTTCCCCAGACGGGCTGCGATAATGCGCCTTAAATTTTGCGCCTAGATTCCTTACTTTTTTTTGTTTATTCAGTATCACTCACAAGTAAAGCAAAGATAAACTGTTTTTAATTTTTCCGATGATTTTAAACAAGTTTGATTGCTAAAGGTTTGCTTTGTACAGTATAAGATAGAACATATCGAATATTTAAATTGTTTTTAAATTGTTAACCTCGAAAATAGAGGTGGCGGTAAATTTTTGTGCATATTTTCGTGTAAATAAATAAAAGACAAATTGAATTAAAATAATAATGTTTGTGAAAGTACTTAACGTATTTTTCTTACCATTTCTTTTATTCGTATAACAGCTGTTAACCATTTTTGCGAGATGAAAATCGTGAATTAACTTGGGAATGTTTTATTTTTGTAAGGTTTTACCTTTAGCATCTCTTCCAGAAAATTGTAACCATAAAACAATTCCCTTAAGATTTTTTGTGTTCCTGCGAGTGAGTAGGGCTACCAGAAGATCGAAATTGGTTAGAAGTTCCTACTTTGACAGCGGATTAATGACGGTGGTCCACAGCTGCTGTTTAAAAAATACTTATTATAAGATTAATCGATGATTCTCTATTAAAACGCTTTGATTTGATGAATGCCATTATGGCTGACCACAAATTGTATCTGGCATCCACGTTGCCATTAATAATGCACCCCCGGGACTTAGGGTACACTTACGTGCTATGCGTTTTAATTCCTACCGCACAGACGAGAATTTAATTTCCGCCTGAAGTACCTATTACCATCGCATCATCAATATTATCTGTGGTATGGAGAGGAAACGCGTAATGGATATGTGTGACTCAGTCAGTCAATAAACAAAACAAAAATATAAATGTAGCTTCTTTATTTATTTATGCAAGACACCCAAACAGATAATTGTCATCATTTTACAAAGTATGATGATAAAACATGGGTTTGATCAAAACTGAAACCTTAAACATGTGTGTACAATATGTATAAAAATTCTGAAGAGAATAACAGTACTTAAAACTTCTACTGAATATATCTGAATTTACCCTCGTAGGCTGCGTTCTGCGGCTGTATTCTTCTGACGTGCCTAAGTAAATTATTTTTCAATTGTTTCCCTTATTATTACGAAACTACACTAAATGGAAAGATATAGGTTTTTTTAAATACAACGTTGGGAGACATACAAGCGTACGGCCCACCTGATGTAGAGAAGATACCGTAGCCTATGAACTTTTGTAATACATTAAGTATCACTCGCGCGATTTCTCCTCTGCTGCTAACACAGCAACTCCTTAGAAGCTTACTGGAGATCTCACTCACACGCAGTAACACTGACTTGTGTTCCTGACAACAACCCTCTAGGGAGTTGTTAATTGGCTGCGGCCCCACCTCTCTTAAAACATCCAGACCAAAACAAACATAAATGTTCATGCACATAAATGTTTGTCTTGTGTGTTAAAGTCGCGTCATTTACGACTGAGCCACCGAGCACGTCATAGTGATTGCATGACAACTTTTTATCACTGTCAATTTTAATTAGAACTTTTAATTCGTCATCCCAACTTCAGCAAACATAAGATAAAGAATAATCGAAGTCATATCTTAAACAAAACAAAAACGTAAAGAGATACTGACGTTTAAGTCCAAACCATCAATTTGATCATGGTAGGTAAGTCTTGGCCTTCCTCGGCTCAAAATATGTTGCCAAAAAGGTAAATATAATCGCCTGAAAAGTTGATACTATATAAATAAATTGATGCCTAATAAGTTATGCATAAACATAACAATATTTTTGCATAATTGTCATATACTTAAACGTCAGTATCTCTTTACGTTTTTGTTTTGTTTAAGATATGACTTCGATTATTCTTTATCTTATGTTTGCTGAAGTTGGGATGACGAATTAAAAGTTCTAATTAAAATTGAAAGTGATAAAAAGTTGTCATGCAATCACTGTGACGTGCTCATCCCACATCCTTCCACTTTTGCATTGTATATCTGCTTCGTCATTCTTTCATCCTGCATTATTTCTACATGTCTAAACCAACGGAGCATGCCTCTTCTTATTTTAACACCGACGCTCTCTTTCAGACCAACTCTGCTTCTAACCTCATCATAGCGAATACGGTCTACAAGCGTTACGCCACAAATTTTGCGCAATGTCAGGAGCCCTACAAACCGGCGAGCGTGCATGAAAAGAGCAATGAATGTTAAAGAAGCGACTGGGGTATGTAAGGATCGAGTCACGTGGCGCTCGGTTCTCCCTGCCTACCCCGTAAGGGATTTGGCGTGAAGTTATAGATAGACAAATAGATAGATTTTATTTTCATAATTCGCCATATAAAATCTTAATTATAAATGACTATTGATTCAATTTATACGGCGCGTGGTCGGCTGCAAGTCCTCAAGATAAACGGATTACGCCGCCCGGCGTCAAACGGGGGCCAGCTGATATAAGGTCGTCGGATACCACGTATAATTCCACTTTAATACCATTTATCATCTATTATAATTTTCGGATGACATTTCAAATAACACGAGCCCTTTGTGGCAAAATCGAAATATTGCCAAAATTACCTCTGAAATTTCAAATTTTATGTAGATCTATTAAGTTTTTATGTGAAATAATAATATTCATGTATCGAGCAATGAGCCCAGTGTTACATGCTTCCATAGACTGCGGTAACTGCTTCTACTCTATGAACGCACCTACTCCTCAGTATTGTTCGAAGAATCTTTTTTTTTAACGCATCGGCAAGCATACGGTCCACCGGATGTAAAGTGGCTGTCATAGCTTATTAACGCTACCATCATTTATCTTCTACTTCTTACTTTTTTTTTATACTACCATGGATATCAAACAAGCATACGGTTCATCGTAGCCTATACGCTAACAACAACACACCAACTCCACATCTCCTTTTTTGACACCTTCGTCATGTAAATGGCAAGTAAGAGACGACTTAATACAGATTCGTATTTATCTGTTTGCACACTATTATCGTCACTGCTAACGCAGCACGTGTTCAAGTATTTTATTACAACTACAACTTTTGATACCCTTACTCATTTAGAAGAACTCAACAACCCTCCTGGGAGTTCTTGTTTGGTAGCGATTTTTTGTTTCCACTTTTTCGCCAGAGTCTCACTTGCCGGTTGGCGAGGTGCATCACGCGCAGGTGAGATTATTTTTTGGGTTAAACATGATAAGAAGTTTACAAACCTACTGAGCCACATATCGCAAATAGACCACTTGAGTATTTGGTAGAGATTATCCTCGTATGCCGTTCTTTTCACAGTTGCATAGTGGCAATTACTTAGCTAAGTGAGCCATGAACGATATCCTTCGCAATATTTTCTACTGGTGCTGTGAAAATCTCGCTAACTTTATTCACATAACACCCCTTGATGGATGCTTGCAACGCTTCTAGCTATACAGAGCTGTAGTGTTTTGCATGAAATTCTCTTTAAATTTACTGTATTATGTTAAGTTCTTTTCCTTTAACGAAAGTGTTATTTTAAATAAACTATACTGGCTTTAGTGTCTCCGGGTCATACTACCGAAACTTGCTATATCGTTTGCCCTGGTATCGAAAATTCACCTACCACGACCAAATAGATTGGGTGTTATCAGGAGGTGCCAGGATCTCTAGGAACCGGCAAGCGTACAACGAAAAGAGCTATTGTTGTTAAAGAAGCGAGTGAGGTGTCTTTGGACGGAGTCATGTGGCGCTCAGTCCACTCTGCCTAACCCACAAGGGATTTGGCGTGTAGTTATAAATAGATAGATAGTAGTGTAGTCGGAAAAAAATGTAGTTGCGTAATAAGTATGTTTTTAAAAATCAAATTAATGTAGTTGTTTAGAGTGCGTTGGTCTCGCCTACAAACTTGTCAGTTTGGCGAGCTTCAGTTAAAATGTCAATTTTGTATACATCTTGGAAAATAAATATAAAAAAATTGGCCAAGTGCGAGTTGGACTCGCGCACGAAGGGTTCCGTACCATTATCTACAAAAACAGCAAAAAAATCACGTTTGTTGTATGGGAGCCCCCTTAAATATTTATTTTATTCTATTTTTTAGTATTTGTTGTTATAGCGGCAACAGAAATACATCATCTGTGAAAATTTCAACTGTCTAACTATTACGGTTCAAGAGATACAGCCTGGTGACAGACGGACGGACGGACGGACGGACGGACGGACGGACGGACGGACAGCGGAGCCTCAGTAATAGGGTTCCGTTTTACCCTTTGGGTACGGAACCCTAAAAAGTATTACAGTATTTGCAAGGATTTAATGAATATAAAAAAAATTAACGATGTTATATTATGAGCATACTATGGAAATTGAAGCTGCTCTACTCGTATTTTCTACAGAAAATAAAAAGGTATAAAACGTGTAACTTTACCTTTTTTCTTTTCGTATTCTGAGTTGGTGTAAATGGTAAAGTTGAATTCAATTTCAAAGTGTATGAACTACAATCGACTTACATAATAGTTACATCGTTAGTGAAGACTCTCTGGAGTTTTGAAAACATCACTTTTAAAGCTACACCTGCGCCCTCTCCGAGGCTACGAAATACATCTTAAGAGCTTTGACCCTAAATACAATACGAGTACGTTACGACGTACTAAACTATTCCGTTATATATTTTTTTACGTATTAACAATTTTTGTAAATTTTCTTATTAAAACGTTCTCGGCGCATTTCCTTAGCATATACTGGTGAAATGCCAAAGAAAATCCAAGGAATAGTTTAATCCACGTGGGCGTATCGCCGAATCCTTGGGACAAAAGAAACAAACCCGAAAAATACATTACCACGGAGGTCTTATGTTCAGTTGTGGGTAGGCCGCAATAATGCAGACGCCATTTGTCAGGATAAGCAGGCTACGAGAAGAAAAACTGGCTTGTGTTACCAACAAATATTTCGCCAAACTTGTTTGCCACGAGTATTTTTGCCGAGCTAAATTTCGATGTGAGATATTGTTCGTATAAATACGCGTCGATGCTTTCTTGTTTTCGGCAAATGTTTATGCCTAAAGGGCTTCTAAAAGGTTCAGCTTAATGGTTAGATTGAAACAAAATATTAATAATGATAAAATTTTGCTAAAAAAGGTTACCGATTTGTGTTGTGTACGATTTCAGAAAGAATATTGGCACATGAATAGTAGTGACTAGTCATATGGCAATATTCTTTCTTTGCGTGCAATTTAATCTAACCTGCTTTGTGTGCTGATACCAATTCTTTCTACCAATAATTCTTTCTCATCTTCCATACATTTATTTCATATTTACCCACTTAGTGGTTTGAATGTCAATAATCTTAATTTATTATATATTATATATTCATTTAATAAGGAAGTGTTATGCAATATTACATGTTACTGAACTGCGGTTGTTGGAAAATGTTTCGTTGACAACTGTCAATTGGATATTGAATACTATGTGTATAGCCATCTCTTCAGTAGCTTACATTTCGTATCTTCTATCATATCTACTAAAAACTATCAGAAAAGTTTTCTTTCGGCGACCACACCAGTTAAATTTGCACGTAAATTGTTTTTCTGTTAGAGTTTTATATATCTACATATTCATATTTATTTGGTTTTCCGTTACACTAAGAAGCTGTTTCTACAACTAGTATAGCCATGCCACAAAGCGCGGTGGCAATTTGCCTATTGACAGATTGCAACAACACTTTAAGGTATTCATAAAATATAAAAATTCATATTCTTTTAAGCTACTCAAAGATAACTAGACTGATTGAACTGAAATTTTAATTAAGGTTAACTTTCACATAGAGAGACGTTGGCGAAGACTTAATAATACTATTATTGTATATTACACAAAAAGTAAAATCAATTTCATTAAAAGCGCCTTTGATATAAATGCTCTTTCCTTAAGTCGATTTTATTTTTTTAATAGTATTAAATGAAATTATTATATTTGTCAAATATTCGTAAAAATAACTACAGGGAATGAACAATATTTGCAAAGTTACAATTACAAAACTTCATTATATATGTCATAATTATTAGGTAACATTAAAAAACATATTGTAAGTAAGCATACCGAATTTATAAGTTTGGTCTTAGCATGAGAGAATAATAAATTTTACTCCTAATTACCACACTACTAATTTCTAAGTCTTTAAGCGAAATACACATATTCTCATATAACTTTTTATCAAAAAATTCCTGGGGCACAGAGGAAACGAAGCTAAAAGTACTCGAGACTTTTCCAGCCCGTGCATACGCCAGGGTTGGGCTAAATAAATGAAGTTGGACGTTTCGGACTTTATTGCTGTAGAAGTGAATAAAACCTTTAGTTTTTTGAAAATAAAAAAACTGACATCACAACTCGGAGAATTTACGCCAAGTGCAGTTCGGAAGTTGCCCGGTCGCATGCAATGGCGCCCACGTACGAGTTTTTAGATTGCCCGCGTTTGGAAACTACCCGTTTTATTCTACAACAGATGGTAATTAGACTTAGCCGTATATTTTTCTATATTTTAACTAAGTAGTCACAGGAGATTCAATAAAAGGTATTATTTCTAAGCTAACCTAACATCATAATATTAAATGATCACTCCTTTTGTATGCATATGTTCCGAATAGTTCTCTACTATAAGCTATATAAACTAAACATCAAAAGGTACCTCGGTATATTGTATGCTGATGCGATATACCGAGGTACCTTTTGTTGATGAAACTAAATTTTTAGCTGAAATAGAAACCATAGAACCATAGGTATCTATGGTTTCGTAGCCGACGAACAAAATAAAAGCCATACATGTGAGGTGTCTTTTTTAGAGCTAAGTCAAGGCCAAGGGCTGTCAAAGTTGTCCATGTTACACGATTTACGTTACAGGATCTAAACTATTAGCGCTTATTTCTTTTGTCTGCCTCGCGTCATAACATATTGTATTTATTCAACAAATTACGAATATGGCGTTTTAAAACGAAGACAGGTCCTTTGACCAAAATTGAGATGTATTTGTTAATGAGTTGTTATAATGTAGTAAATAAATATTACGGAGGCCTGAAAGTTCGGTTTGCACTTTAAAATACAGAGGAATTAAAATTGCTTGTAAACGAAGCTTGTAAATATAAGACAAATATTCCTCTTTATCTGATAATTAGATTATATTATCTATTAAATAAATAATTATAAATGCCAAATATTTATTCGATTCTTGTAAATCAATAATGTATTCACGCGCATATCCCACATGTTATGCCCCTGCACGGGACTGAATTTTCGGGGGCAGCCAATTTTCCACAACGTGATGAGAATACCGCGGAATTACCCGTTAATGTGGATGGGTGCCTAGCAACCGGGTGAGGGGGGTTTCCCCTACTCACTTTTTGCTTGATTAACTGTCTGGGATAGTGTTCACGAAAAATGTACGTGTTAATTGGCTTCCTGTTATAAATAGGAGAAAAAAATATAGCTCAATTAGTATTTTTCGATAAATTTTTCGTTGTGTACATAATTTATTAATCTAAATCTAACTAAACTGTGTAATTTTCGACAGTATTACTCCATATTAAAGAATCTAAAAAGAGCTATGAAAGTGAACGCTTCTTTATCGCCACTGTGATGTGTCAGCCGAGTCATGTGGCACTCGGTTCTCTCTGCCTGGCCTATAAGAGACTTGGCATAAATATATAGATAAACGTATATTAAAGTATTTGTTCGTATAACTATAACTACAATATATTTCCCCATTGTATTGTTTTCGTCTGTTCCATTACTGGCAAACCCTTTGTACTCTGTATTCATACTCGTCACATTGCCCTAAAAAAATGGCTTTCAGCAATAAAATGTCTTACAGTTAAGTTTCTACGGACAATGTGTTTGTTGCATTTTTTTACAAGTCTTCTTCCTAGCGTTATTCCTTTTCCTAGTCCATTAGGATTAGCGGGGTCCGCTATCTAAGATTAAGAATTTGAGGTAAATACTAATTTTTATATAGAGCGACTGCCTTAAGACCCCCGCAACCCAGAGGGAAAACTAGACTGTCTTCGAAACATGGTTTCTAGGACATACGTATTTTCTCACAATGTTTTCCTACATCTCCAAGCAAGTGATAATTACAAATATGAGCACATAACTCCGAAAACATGAATTTAGTGCTACACGTCTACACTACGAATCGAACCATGAACGTCTGATAATAGGTTGGTTCTTTATTCACTGGGTTACCACTGCTCTTGCACGTATTTTTTTAATTATGTAGTAAATATTACATATAGTAAATTGGACTAAGAAGCGCATGCGGTCCGCCTGTTATGAAACGGTTATTATACGAACTATATGCTGTGCCGCTAGGAGACAAACATATCATAATCACATAATTTAACGTGCGAGAGAATGAGATAGAAGTATATATATAGGATTTAACTGACTTTTTTTTATACAACGTCGGAAGCATACAAGCATATATAAGCATGATGTAAAGCAGTTACCGTAGCCTATTAACGCTTGTAACATATATCACTCGCGTGATGCCTCCTCTGCTGCTTACACAGCAACTCCTTAGGAGCTTACTGGTGACCTCACTCACACGTATGAACACAACAACCCTCTAGGGATTTGTTATTTGGCTGCGGTTTTCTTTAAGGTGGAGTTACTTCCCCAGGCGGGCTGCTTTGATGCGCCATACCTCTTTTAAAACACCCAAACCAAGACAAACAGACAGCACACAAATGTTTGTCTTCCCTACTAAAGCAGTAACTTCTCACGGGCTTGCTGGTTAACTCTCATACTTGCAATGCTCAGTCTTAATATCGTAAGGTATTCCTAGCATGAGCTGATTACTTAATACCGCTGGTCCGCATCTTTCTCTTTCTAAAACCTTATACCCTAGTGGGCAGGGCGCATGAATTAATGAAGTTAGAAAAAATGACGAAAGGTATACACAATGCGAAAGTAGGAGCTGAGAAAGGCAAAGACTCACTTTTCACGACCAAATTGGTTGTGTATTATCACAAGGTGGTGTCAAGAGCCCTAAGAATCAGCGAGCGTCCATGAAAAGAACTATGAATGTTAAAAAAGCAAGTGACGTGTATAAGGACCAAATCATATGCCGTCGGCTCTCTCAGCCTATCCCGACTTGGTGCGAAGATGTAGTAGTATCAGTGGTAGTAGCAGGACGCATCGCGTGCAGGTTAAATTAGCTTTTATCTTATAGAAGATAGCAAGCCACTTACACCCCTAAACCGATCCTCTGTTAGTAAAATGATTTTTGTTTGTTCCTCGGATAGCCGGATTTTTAACAACTTTGAAGGACAGTTAATCTTTTCCTAATCCTTTAAGCTTCTGAGTAATCGATTAGGTGAACGACAGGATGGATTAACCCGAGTTTTTTCTTTCTGAAATTATAATATTTTATTAAACGATGTTAGAATAAATTATATTCATTAAAATAGAAGTTAGGTATAGTGAAATTTCTCATTACTAAGGAAGCATACAATCGAAGCTGGAAAATCAGAGTTAACATCCGCTGTTAAAGAACAGCTCATTTGCTTCAGCAGTTAGGTAGGAAATTGAGCACAGAATTTTATATACATACCCACTGACTATATTATGTCTTTGTCTCAAAAAGATGTCATTGAACCATAATCACGTCAAGAAAATTTGAATTTCGATTTTTGGACCTCTTTCCCTAAATTAGGAATTTGATAAGTACTGATATCTATTCTATTGGATAAATAGGCCATTTTTTTGTCCACGAAATATCAATCTGTGCCACCGTGCGTCATTTCTTACGGCTGTGATTTGTTCATTAATTGTGTTTGTGTTTTCCTCGTATTTACGTGGGCGTACACGCGCAGATAATCACATTTCCTCAGTAGTTGTAATGTTTGACGTTTCCGTTATTTCAATATATTATCTTCTGTGGAAAAATACATACAAAACTTCCCTCATGTATACTAAATTTGTGTTCACGTATTTCTTTCTTATTCTGTTTTTTGTTTGTCATCTATATTTATTTAGTAGATAATGTTTTATATCTACTAGATTTATTGTAACAGTAGCTACTTTCCAGAGATCAAAAGAGGAATGGGTATGACTTAAGATGCCAAAAATTATGAAAAGTCCAAAACAGCATTGTCCATCGTATGTCTAGTCCATAGGGAGCATGTAATGAGTGATTTTCAGATTCAGATTTGTTTCTAGCTCTAGCTAGCATTTTTCGATATCGAATTGCTACAAAATTATGCCCAACCTAGTTCCATATCGCTAAGTACATATAATGTAATACGGTTTAATGAAATATTTTAACGAAACTTAACTGAAAATGTAAATGAAATAAATGCTGGTAATTAAAACGGACCAAAGATAAAAAGATCTAAAATTGGTTATTTGATTGCGGTCAGAGATTTCTTTTTCATCGAAAATTAATAGCGCCTTCCATCATTCAACGAATATTTACTTTTAGAATGAAGAATGAATATTTATCAGAAAAATTCAAAATTTGTTATTTGAAGCGAGAATAGCAACTATGAAAATACATGTAATAACACGAAAATAAATACTATTTGAATGCATAAGGTCGTTTAGAATCGATGCAGAAAACGAAAGGGAGTGATTATTTTGACTCGCTCATAAATGAGGAGTTCGATTCAATGACGTGGTTGCACATAGCATTTTTTTTATACTACATCGGGAGGTATACAAGCATACGACCCACCTAATGTAAAGTGAAACACTTGCAACACAACAACTCCAAAGGCACTCTTAGGAACACAACGACCCAGGGAGTTGTTATCTGGATGCGGTTTTGGTAAAATAGACATACTTCCTCAATGCTGCTATACGTGTTCTCCTTCTCTTTACATCTAATCGAAATCGTAAGTTCGCAACTTCGATCAGTGTCCGTGTATAGTTTCTTTATCTTAGGTTTCTCCGTCGGCAAGAAACTTAAATTTTAAACGACAGTTCAGATCCATTGGTGCGCGAGGCCAAGATAATGTGATATATTCTTTGTGAGTCAGTAAGTCAGCTATTATACCATTAAAGATTGACACCTAATTTGCTCGCATGCCTACGTCCCCAAAAAACCTCTATCTCATATTGCACATTTCCAGCGGTAATTCAACCGCTCATATATAAATTATGTGGAATAGCAGATCATTTTTCGTGATTTTGGATTTGGTTACGTAATAAATGAATGACATTCTAGTAAATTCAGAGCTTCTATACAAAATTCACAAGTGCTTGTTACATATACAAATGACTTTATAGAATGCTTACGATGAGGTTCATAAAAATATTCATTTTCGTATAATGTGTTACACGGAAATTAATGAAAAAACCGACGTTTAAAACTTTAAATAAGAAAAAAAAAACTATATATATAATACATAATATATATATTTTGAATACATGAAAACATTCCAGGCTAAACTACCATTCCAAAAACAACTCATGCCCCATATACATGGTATGACGTTAAGTGAATTTAGTTGAATTACACAAGTGTTATTTAGATGAAGGCGCGATAATTCTGTTTGGTAACACGGAGACGCGCATTATTTATTCAAATCGGGTTAGATGTACGTGCGCGTTTTAAGCCCGCGACGTCGTCCCGCAAGGAGGTTTTAAATCTACCCGCACAAATTAATTCGGTTAATATCATAAACGTGCATATTACTAAATATTATCTCTCTCATGTCTACGCGCGAATGTTTGATACGCGAATTTTAACGTATAAAAAATAACGTTCACTTCTTGTTACAGGTAAGCTGTGCTGAAAAATATCCTAAATAGAAGAAACAAACCTGTGGCCGTATCAAAAAAAAAATGGCAAGTAATTCTAAGACGATTTTATAGTAAGATTCTTCTTATACAATTTATGTACTTGTAATTTTTAGTTTTTCGTACTCATACTCGTAAGCTTATGCACACATAAACACAAGACTATATACTATTCTTCATTAGCTTTGTAGCTAAAGGCAACTCCTGCATTTAGGACACCTTCTTGAATTGGCATTGATGTTCTGGAGACGTACGTATGATACCGCTGTATTTAATAGCGTTATAGTGCGAAAAAACTACTTTGTATGGTTCCGCTACTGATTAGTTCATGCGAATCAGCGCCGCCGTCACTCATACACTACCGTTAGTAGATGCATGCGGCCGCCACGGCTACTCCGGTCATCACTGCCTTGTCGTCTCGGAGAATCTTCTGAAACATGAACCCGCATGCACCGCCCACCCGTAACCCACAAGTTGCTGCTCTGGTTGCTACGTTCTCTGCTCAGATGCATCGTCAGGAGCTGTCGATGTTAATCGTTAGAATAATGCTACGAATCGAATAATATTCTGTACTAACCGATAGCAGAAGCACACGAAGTAGTTTAGATCACATTGCCTACAGCTATATTTAGTACTAAGTGTTAATTATATAAAATAATGTAGCTACATATTATTAAATAATATAAATATTTGACTACCATGTGATTTTTTTAACTTACGTGTCTTACTGGAAACCGTGATAAATACATAAAATTATTTCCCGACAAATCATATAATGCCATCTAGTTCTATACTAAGTAAAGTTTGTAAATTGTAAATAAAAGGTATTAGGCAACTGACAAAGAACTTAGACAAGAAGCTTTTAAGGTACTCATTTTAAGGGTAAAAATTTTACACATGTTAGATACTGCCCTAATCCCAAAATTAGACCTTACCCTTCCCTAGAAAAAGATTAATCCTTTGCCAGTGCCAAAGAATAAATTAATACAAAGGTGTCAACTCGGTCAATCGGATAATACTGCGAAAGGGTAGGGAACTACGGGCCGACGTCGAAGCAAATTAAATGAAACGGAAAAGTGAATAAAAAGGCGAAAACCTGTCAAGTGTGTATCGAAAATATTGCAGGGTTCCTTGGATTGTTAAATGTCATTATGTGGCCAGATGTAATTATTCAGTCAGCTTTTCTTATACTAATTGTTTCATGTCATGAATGTTGTAGTCATACGAAGCCTAATTCATGCCTATTTAAGCTTATTTTGTAATAATATGTAATGCAAATGGACTTATTACGAAGTTTTGTTCCGCAATTCACATGTGTAGGTTGAAGTAAAATGCAGTTTCTAAGGACGTTTACGTATGCCTTTCTGCTTGTTGTCGAGGGAGTGAGATTGCCAGAGTTACTCAGCTTGTCGTTTGCAACGGTTGCTGGCAATACGAAAGTGATGTAATCATATGAGATGTTGTAGGCTACAATAAATTTCTACCATCAGACAATAATCCGGTTTGTTACAATAATTTGGTAGAAAGCCATCATATCATATTGTTTATGTAACTGTAATATGTAAAAATAGTGCTTAAATACTAAAAGATAAATAGTATTAGTTTTTTCGATGGCATTGGAATATAAGCAGTGTTCTTTCCAGATCCTACATTCATTTTCTCAGAAATTTTATAACAATCCATTCAGGAATGCTGAATGGATTGTTATTTGTTGTTAATTGTTGTTGAGGAAGAGAATCGATAATAAACAAACAGATGCGACCATAGACGTCGATTTTAATATGCTTTAGCTATATTAAAATCGACGTCCAAAAGAAAAAATACAATAATTATTATTACTATTGTATTTTTTCTTTTGGAAATAAAGTAACAAAAACATATTTCATTTTAACTATGGAACTCTAAAAAACTGAGACGATAATTACCCTACCCGAGACGAAATTGTCGAGTTATTTTTCTTTAATTATTACCTTACCCATGACAGGCCAAGGATGCGCAAAGATGGTATTGAGTATCGCCAATTACAACCTTGGAACCCTTTAATGATGAGCTTCCGAGAAGATATACATTAAGGGTTGATTTCAAATTAATTATCAGTATCTTTGGGAGTTTGTGCACAGGTACAAATGGATTTATTTTAGGGTGAAATTTGACTGTTAAAAATGTTATAATTTTATTTAAGCTCCTTCCTTATATCTTTTTGCATTACTTTAAGTTAGAAACAAATTCACATGCTTGTTGCGCTGTGCTTGCCATAGCGTAGGAACGACTAGATAATTTATATGTTTTATTAAGATTTTCATTTAATTTATTTCTGTATATCTTCACGCCATTGTCATAGCAGGTGAGTCTTGGTCTTCCTCGGCTTCTACATCCTTCTAATTTCACATTGTATATCTGTTACGTAACTTAGTGTAGTGGTAACTTGAACTCCTTGAAAATGTAATTGAGCTTACCGGTAAGTATTATTGAGTTGCTTTACCGGGTTGCTTAAATGTCATTTTGCCACTACGTTTTTTCCTTATTCAATCAGTATCCTAAGGAGTTGCTGTGTTGGCAACAGGGATGGCATCGCACGCGCGATACTACTTGCATTACAAACATTTTTAGGCTAAAGTAACCACTTTACATTAGGTATTCCGTATGCTTGTATGCATCCCGGCGTTGTATAAAAAATATCAGAGTAATCATTTTAGATTAAAGTATTTATTTTAAAAGTGCAAGCACGGTACAGAACTCTAATAATTCAAGGCATGACTCGCACTTAGCCACTTTATTTTTCTGGGTGGCATACAGTCTACACAGTATACACAGGCAGCTGAACAGGCAGATCTCTAAACGCATACGGCGAGACATATGCCAATTTAATACAATTGCTATTTATGAGACGATAGAGCGGAACCATGGCTCCAATTGACCCAACACTATACCGATATTTCGTATAAATAAACGTCAATGGCGAATACATCACTTACCGTCGATTTCCCGACGATATAGTTGTCATGGCTAGAGGAACTTAGCGCTATGCTCAATGACCTCAATAGTGTTTTCAGCCAGGTAGGTCTCGAGATGAACATGGACAAATCCAAGATCGTGTAGAATGTCCATGTTAAACCTATGCCGGTCACGGTTGGAAGCACTAAGCTCGAAGTTGTTGACGAATATGCTTACCTAGGGCAGGTTACTCAGTTAGGTAAGTCCAACTTCGACCGTGAGGTCAACAAACGGATCCAACTCGGCTGGGCAGCGTCCGGGAAACTTCGACACATCTTCTCGCCCAAATTACCGCAACGCCTGAAGAGTAAGGTCTTGGAACAGTGTGTGTTGCCAGTGATGACGTACGAGTCGGTGACATGGCCCATCACTGTTGGCCGTATGGGGAAGCTCAAGGTCGCTCAGAGTGTTATGAAAAGAGCAATGCTCGGGGTTTCTCTGCACGATAGAATCATAAATGAAGATATCCGCAATAGAACTAAGGCAACCTACATAGCCCACAGGATAAGCAAGCTGAAGTGGATTACGCATTAGCGCCGGCCACATAGTTCGTAGAACCGACAACCGCTGGGGAAGAAACGTTCTCGAATAGGGTCCCTGTCAGTACTAGTACACGCTGTGTGGGACGACCCCCACTAGATGGAGCGACGACCTCGAGGTATGTAGGGAGTCGATGGATGCAGGATCGAGACGAGTGGCACTCTAGAGGGGAGGCATATGTTCAGCAGTGAACGAATGCAGGCTGAGATGATGATGATGACTGTCTACACTAATATTATTAACGCGAAATTAAGACAGTAGCTTTTGTTTGTCTGTCTGATATCGTATCTTTTCAGAGCTAAGCCCATAAGATCCTAATTAAATTTGGTATAAAATTAGTAAGTCTGAAGCCTGGAGATATAAGCTTCTTGATATCGCAGTAATGGGATCTCGACGTGAGTAAAGCCACCTGCAGAAGGTAGTCACAAGCATATCTATAGAATCACGTTCAAGAGTTAAGAATTTAAATGTTCTTTCCAGCATCCGGAAACGTGTTAAAAGACATTCTATTTTGAGCTCCAGAAACATACAATTTCTACAAAGAGAAAATTTATTAATATCCAGCCTTTGAGCAGTCTTCATGACGCTTTATCCATACTAATGTTGGACATCAAAACACGCCTGTCTGTTACTTTTCAGTACTTTTACGATTAAATCATTGAACCGATCTGCCGTTTTTATATTTTCTACCAAAAAAGGCAATTTTTTATAATACGTTTGTTTCACATCAGCTCATCCACCAGCTTGAAGGCTAATGGCTATTCAGAGAGCAACGGTTACTACCTAACAAGAAGTGCAGCTGGCACGTCGCCACCTACTCTATGAACGCACTTACTCCTCAGTATTGTTCCGAGAATCTTTTTTTTTACCGCGTAGGCAAGCATACGCTCCACTTGATGTAAAATGACTATCATAGCATAATAGATGCTACCACCACTTATCTTCTACCTAGTTCTATTGTAATACGCAGCCACCATACTTACCTTTATTCCCTTCACCTCTGATCGTGTTACAAGAATCTACTCGGCAGGGCATGGTGTTGGGCATTTGGAACTTTGAAACAAATTCTCACTTTCATGTAATATCTGTCAAAGATATATCGGTCTTGCCAATATCTACCATATGGATCATCTTGAACAGAGTCAATACACATTTTTCGGTCACGTATTGACTCCAATAAAATGACTGTGGTATAAATATTATAGTGAGCATGCGTCTATGAGGTGGTGATATATATATATATATATAGGTGAGGTGATACATAGGCTGCCTAAACCCACGCGTGTGTAGCCTGTAATGCTTTTATAAACTTTTTTACCCTTTGTATATAGAGATCGTTCATTTGGAATGTCATGTCAAAGTTCGTCATAAAAATTAATTATTTGCATTATTTCAATTTTTTTAAATCATAAATTTGTAGACGTCCGAGGAAGAAGGAAACGAGTGAGACTCACTCGTTTCCTTCTTCCTCGGACGTCCGGACGCTGGGGATGAAAATCCGTTCTGTAGTTTTTGAGTCTATCGCGACAGACAGACATGTCGTGGGACTATTTTCTGACTATTTTATAATAAATAGTGATATATTATTAATGATATAAAAATTTATACCTTTTTCTTCCTAGCTATCCCTTTTTCTAAACCACTATGATTTGTGGGGTACCCTATACATAAAGTTTTGGCGAAGATACTGATTTTGACATGGAGTGACTACCGTCAGATCTCCACCTCAAGAGGTTTTCTCCAGATATTTCTTAGGTTAGGTTATATGTTTCTCGAAATGTAAGTTCTTAGACGTGCGGCTTCCCTGACGATGTTTTCCTTCACCGCCGAGCCATACATAAATACGGAAACACGAATTTAGTGGTAGATGTTCACGCGTGAATTCGAACCAGCGACCAGCCGATTAATACGAATAGTTTGGTCCTTTATCAATTAGGATATCAGTGCTCGCCATAAAAAAATATACCTATAAGCTTAAAAGCATATAGGCTCAAATTCCATTGCGTTACACTGCCACCTTATCACAAGCCGCTGTATGTGTTCCCCGTATACGTTTATCTTGACAAATGGTCTATGTATTACGACCGCTACAAAGAATAATAAGACATTTGTTTAGCCGATGTATTGTTTACGTTGTTCTCCTTTTATTTTTGTAGCGAAAAAACTTGCACGTAAGTATTATTGTCAATTTCCAATAACAATAGAACACTGCTATTATAAGTTTCTTATGGTAGCAACGTCTTCGTTGTTAGTTTTCGATGTACGTTAAAAAGTTTTAGGACTAACTATACAGCACAGTGTAGGCAGAAAAAAAAGTACATATCCTGCACGTTTTATGCCGCTCGAGACGCCGAGAATACTCATATTGGGATTAAAATGACGATTATTGAACAAAAAACTAAGAAAAAAACCAGAAGCCAATCGAGATCACTCTATAGACTTACTGTTAACCATTGATATTGATTGATTGATTGATTGATAAGTACCTATAAGTTCCTATAAGTATTGTGATTATAAAGCTACACTCTCGTTACCAAGTTTCGCGATGCAAATGGTTTGCTGGATTCTTTAGACTCCTTCATATAGATATAACTCCATTAACATACCAACGCGGTGTTATCACATTATTGCCCAATTTCGCGATAAAAATCCCGTAAGTTTGACCTAATAATAACGTGATAAAAATAGGCAAGACACATCAGATAGTTATAGATAGCATTTAACAATGTCAATTGTGATAATTAGTAGATCTAGCTACCCAATTGATTAAAAAGATAAAAACTTAAAAATTATTAAAATCTTATAAAAAGACCTGTAGCGTTGAACCACGTATTCAATACTGTCACCGATGATAAAGCAGTCCATTTAAATTCCAATTTCGCCAAAATATGAAATTAAAAAATATCTACCTATGTATAACTTCACGCCAAATCCCTTGCGAGGTAGGCAGAGAGAACCGAGCGCCACGTGACTCGATCCTTGCATATCTCACTCGCTTCTTTAACATTCATTGCTCTTCTCATGTACGCTCGCCGGTTTCTAGGGCTCCTGACATCACCTACTGATAGAACACGACCAATTTGGTCATGGTATGTTAGTCACGGTCTTCCTTGGCTCCTAGATCCTTCCACTTTTGCATTGCATATCTGTTTCGTCATTCTTTCGTCCATTGCATTCTTTCTACATGTCCGAACCAAAGGAGCATGCCGGCTCAATCAAATGATCGTTTGCTATGATTCTGATGTGATCTGAGCTTTCAATTGCCTATGACTCAAAATGGTAAATCTGCGATTTACTCGGTTATCGCAGTATAGGAGCAATATATAAAAATCAGACTAGGTGGCATTTTGCCTATTGGCTATTGTAAAGACTTCGCATTTTGAGACAGAAGAAAAACATTACTAAGAAAGTAATCGTACGATAAAACTGAAAATCTAATGACGGCAAAGATACGTGAATAGGTATATCCCAACTATAAAATAAATTCTAATACAATATATAATTGGGCTTCAGCACAAATAGAATGCAAACTTTTGTTTAAATGCCCATTGATGTATATACATGCATACACTAACACGCATATAAATACTTACACACAGTGATACTCTTAAAAACTGATGTTTTGAAAAGTAAACGTATTAATATAATTAAAATTTCGACTCTTGGGACATTTACAATAACATCTCCCAGAAAAGGACAAATGTTAGTTAAAAAGCCATTAGCCATTTCACTAAACTTTCATTTGCATTAATAAAATAAGTAGATAGTACAAACATCACAGATAAAACATCGTGAAATCCTTTTATATAAAATGACT
The DNA here is from genome assembly GCA_947507595.1 of Pyralis farinalis. Lineage (NCBI taxonomy): Eukaryota > Metazoa > Arthropoda > Insecta > Lepidoptera > Pyralidae > Pyralis > Pyralis farinalis. Next base: position 12,945,867 of record OX382277.1, on the reverse strand, counting down.
TTGCCATATTTTATATAAAAGGATTTTCACGATGATTGACCCTTATATCAACATTACTAAAAGGTCAAATTTAATATTACTTATAACGGCATCAGGCTCCTGAAAAATTACCAATAAATTGTCCACACCCCCATAACACTAATACGTGTTTGACCTTTGCGATATTTTTAGCACACGTGAAGTAATTTTAGCGCACCCTTCTTTAGGTATGGGGAGGTTGTTAAAATATAATTGATTTTTAACGAACTTGTTAAATCGTATTTCGTATCGTAACAATCATATAGACGATGATTTCGAGAATCGAATATCTGAATATAGCATTTACCTTGTATATTTTTTGTACCTGGCAAACAACCATTCAGACTATCTGACAGAAGAAGGTAAATTTGAGCGCTACATCTCGATAACTTATGTATTTTTTATATACATAGTCGGGAGGCATACAAGCATATGGTCCATTTGATATAAAGATGTTACCGTAGCCTATAAAAGCCTGCAACACGTTGATCGCTTATCGCTCGCGCGATGCTATGTCTGCTACTAAAACAGCATCTCCTTAGGAGCTTATTGGTAACCTCACTTACTAGCAGGAAAACGACAACCCCCGAGGGGTTGTTATTTGTCTGCGGTTTTCTGTGAGGTGGAGGTACTTTCCCAGACGGGGTGCTTTGATGCGCCCTATCTGTCTTAAAAATACTCAGAAGAAGACAAACAGACATGTTCATGCACAGAAATGTTTGTTGTAGCTGTGTCTATGATCGACTAAACTAGAGCATTCCCTATCACGCTGCAGCTCTATTACCCCTTATCATCTAAGGGGAAACCAGTGTTCTTATATAGCTCGAATACTAACGTTTTTTGTGTACTACTACGGATAGGAAACAAGCATGCGGTAGGCTACCGCATGCTTGTTTCCTATCCGTATGAACGCTAGCAACATATAGAATGTTGCCACCCCCGCTGTCAACACACCAATTTCTCATCTTCTGGTGACCTCACTCACTCGCAGAAACAACAACCCTCCAGGTAGTTTTTATTTGGTTGCCGTCTTCTGTAGGTACGAGTACTTTCCCAGTCGGGCAAACGTAACTAACTTATTTAAACCTTATTTACAAAATGTCTAGAGTACAAAGGCGGACTTAATGCTAATAGCATTCTTTACCAAACAACGATAGTAGATACTACGTATTACTAGTAATATGTACCGAGCGAAGATTCGAATCGCTGTGTAAATAAACGTACTAAAGTACGACAATTGCTACTCGTAAATAACAGTAAATAAACATTTGTGTGCATGAACTTGTCTGTTTGTCTTGGTCTGGGTATTTTCTATGTATAATAAGTATGTATTTACAAAAAAAATGTATTTACGTATGTTTATCAGTTGTCTAATGCCCATAACCCAAGTTTCGCTTACTTTGGGGCTAGATGGCGCTGTGTAATTTGTCCAACAATATTTATTTATTTTATTTATGCAGCTTTCTAGTAAGCTCACCTACTTGCATACCTGCAGAAAGTTATTTAGTTGCGGTGTTCTGTAAGGAGGTACTTTCAAGATCGGTCACCATGTTATATGTTGCTGTGCACTATTACTTTTTATCAGAGACTTGATTGCTACTTGACAGTTTTAGCAGTAAAGCTGTTGTACCTAACGTACTCATGTAAACAAAATTTTTACTTACCTGCTCATAAGCTGTTACCTTTGCTTATGTACTAAAACTGTGTATATAGTATACACTACTAATGTGACAAACAAGTTTTTGGTTTGCACTGTGGTAAGCAGTTTCCTTACTTTATGTACTAAAACTTTGTATATATATTTAAATGACTAAGTAAGCTGTATCTATATTAGCAACAATTAACACTAAACAACCGACCGCACAATCAATCAATAAACAGTTGCAATAACTCAACATTATCCTCATATGCAGACTCACTGACGGGCTCGTAAATCAACATATTTGTACATAATAATACATGTGAATTGGAATGTTATGTACCGATTCGATGTTGATTACTATGTTACAGCTGTTATGATTGATTTGTTTTATGTACATAGTATATCTACGGACTACCTATGTACAGTCTGTTTATCGGTTTAAAACCTTAGCTCTAAGAGAACTTTCAAACAATCAAAACTGTGATTTCTCAGTATGTCTATGAAAACGTGCTCGAAAATTCTTTATGCTTGTAACATTATAAGGTTGTTTTTGAAGGACAACGATCACTGTAGTCTGAAATACAGAGAGAATTACGTATACATTTAGAACATAAAAATAATTTGTTGTAAATTTCATTGGATGTTACAATAAATAAATTGAATTAGTCCTTATCTAGACTTGTTACAAAGAAATTCAAAAGAATATAAAAATTGTCTTGTCAATGAAGGTTGAGTAATAACTAATAACATACAAAGTAATATAAAAATAACGAGAAAAATTTGACAATATAAAATATTTAGACGAATTTAAGTGCCAAGAGGAGTCCAATGCTCCTGTTCGTATTTTATATTTAAGTTATTTTTTGTTTTACTTATGAGGTATAATTATAATTTCTTTACAACGTTTATACCACTCTGTTTATTTAAATTGGGTTACAAGTAATTTTTAATAAATACATATTTATTATTTATTTATTTAATAATTCTATTTCGGAATCGTAAAAAAATATCTACCTCTCTCCTGAGTCTCGGGTGATAATCGGCGGGATACACCACGTGCAAGTAAGACTATTTCTAGCTATTACGGTGACTCACATACACTTCTTCGTTATTCACTTTTACTTTTTTTTTTTTAATTAAGAATTAAGTAGCAAGGTTATAATGTAGCAGGTAATAAAGAATACAAAAACATCGTATGAATTCGTATAAAAATAAATTGAACATGCATAATGTTCAATGGGAGTAAAATGAAACCCCTTCAGCTGCTTGGATAGATAACAAAATAAAAAATAACTAAAGCGTATCCGCGGATAACAGCTAGTGTCATATAAATCGGGGTTTCACCGCCCTATATCGGATGTCGTTCAGATTTACGATAGTGCGATCATAAATATCAATATAACATTAAACCGATGACAAATGCACGGGCCTTTCAATACAAGCATTGTTGAATAAAATAATAGTGTTTGGATAAAATAATGGTACTTCTAAAGCGATGAAATGTCATAAGGAACATTTTATAGGCATAGATAGAGTATCCAATCCTGAGGTATGAATGTGCACTTTATTATTTCATTATGACCTTTTCAAATTACCGCATAGTAGGTAACATGGAAATAACTCTCTATTTGCTCCAATTTTATTAACTGTAGACAGGAATAGTTATTGAAGGAGCCTGATAAATGTGTTATTGGCAAAACGTCATCTTTCGACCCAAAGGCAACTTTACCTGCACTTAAAACTCGTAACCGAGTCTCAAAGGCAGCTTTGACATAAAAGGGTAGAGCCCACCTATATTTCATAGAAGACTGCAACCAAATAACAATTCCCTATATGAATGTTGTATTTTTACAATACAGTAAGTTATTCTTTGAGTGCTATGGGTCTATATTTACGCTGTTGTGAAGCGTAGAGTACGTCGTCAATTGCTTCACATCGTGAGGAATGTATGCACCATTCGAAAAGTATGATAGAAGCTAAGGTTATTTTTATATATTATCATCAATTTTTTTTATTGTTAACATTATGCTATCAGTGGAAGCATAGCATGTATAGAGCAGCATGAGACAACTCAATATTATTTAAATTTATTTATATGCAAATAAAAAGTAAAACAAAGTAATATGATGGGTTTTCTTTTCATTGCTGTCTTATCTCAAAAAAACATCACAATAATGTATAGTAGAAACTCGATTATCCGGCCCTCAGTTATACGGATTCGTGATTATCCGGACTACAGAAAATTCTTTTAAAGATGATTTTAAGAAGAAATTGAATGAAAGTAACTATGACTTGTATTTTGTTATTTATTATAATGCTGATGAAACTGGATTAAACTGGAAGTACCTTCAAAATCTATAGCTTCTAGGCGAGAGAATTCAGCTCCAGGATATAAAACTAGCAAAGAGCGAGTAACAATATTAGTTTGCGCTAACGCTACCGGGACCTTATAATACCTTTGCTCTTCATAGGAAAAAAAAAATAGATGTTTAAAAATATCAGGGTACCTTTAATTTATAAAAATCAAAAGTTCTTCATACATTCGATTTTCGATTATCCGAATGCCTATCGACAACAATTAGTCCGGTTAATCGAGTTTCTACTGTACTCTGTATTTTCACCGTCCGCGTACACTCAAACTGGTATCGACAATATGTAAGATAGTAAATACGACTATGTAACTAAACAATATGTTTATTGCAGAGAAGTAACTCGTCACTATTCTTCTTCTCCTCTTAGCGTCATCCCGGTTCCTAATTGGCGATTGGCGGCGTACGCTACCTAAGCTTAAGGATTAGGCGATGATACTGATTCTTACACGGAGTGACTGCCATCAGACCTCCACAACCTAGAGGGAAACCCAAACCTTAGGTAAGGATACATTCGAACAAGAATTCGTTGGACTTGCGGGTTTCCTCCCGATGTTTTCCGTCACCGCCGAGCGAGTGTTAATTAAGTATATAAATCCGAAAAGACGAATTTAGTGGTACAAGCCAGGATTCGAACTAGGATCAGCTGTTCATAGGCCGGCTCTTTGTTGACCGGGCTACCACCGTTCTTCAAGTTCAAGAAATCACTCGTCAGTCTATATGTTCTTTTCGGATTGATGATTAAACGATGTTTACGTATAAGTTTGCAGCAACATATATTGCTGTTCCAATTTTCAGCGAGAATGTCTTCTGAAGACAAAGGTTGAGCTGATAGGGACAGCGCACAGCACTGCAGTTGCGATTATTGTAGTCACCAGTTACTTGTGACGTATATACTTGCATATAAAAACTACCGTATACCGTATAGTGTACCGACACTAAAGATAAAGTAACTAAAGATAAAGTAACTAAAGGTAAAGTAAGAAATAGCGTGAGTTATCTGTTAAGATGAACTTTTAATTACTCTACGAAAACTACCCCTTAAACCCCTTTGATGATAAACTTGGTCCAAAATGACTAAAGTAATGTAAATTTTAGCGATGAAACTTTAATATTAATCGAATATATTGTAAAGACTTCCATGTCGTCTGTCGTCACTATTTTTATTGGTACAAGTACTCATATTTATGTGTGCAACGTGCCTCGTAAATCTAAGCGACGTGTAGGGTGTCTCCCCGGATTTATTATGTAGGACATTATACGGAATGAGGAGAAACGCTTTCTGTGTCCGGTTTTCAAACAAACATCTTTTGTAACTGCGAAATAATCCTTAACAAGACTTTTGGAGTCAGTGCTCTTATTCCTAGTCGCTTTTTTGCTTGTTTTGCGGAATTGGTCTGGCTTAACTATCTCTTCACGTAATCGTTTGTTGAAATGTAAAAAACTGTTCTTTTGTGTTACCCTATATGATAAATATATAAACTAATGTAATAAATAGATAAACTTATCACCAGATAAATTTTTATGTCATAAATACTTATCATTGTAGGCTGTGGGTTCGATTCTCGCACGGGATACACATTCATATCTATTAACACTTCTGTTTTGATTTTCTTTGTACAATAGCATACAATTTTATGCATCTACCTATAACTTCACGCCATATCCCTTGCGGGGTAGGCAGAGAGAACCGAGCGCCACATGACTCCTTACAAACCTCAACCGCTTCTTTAACATTCATTACTCCTCTTATGCACGCTCGCCGGTTTCTAAAATTTCTAACATATTACATTTTTTTTTTGTGTTGACTATGTAGTTAGCCCCTGTTGGCCGTGACTACGTCACCGGATGGGATAACATAATGCATGCCTCTTCTTGTTTAAGTATCTATTTATAAAAATATATTTTTTCAAATTATAGATTAGCAAATATATTAGACAACACCTATTACAATTAGGTGTTGTCTAATCTATTTGTTGATTACTAATTGGTTGAATTACTAATGATTTTTTGAAATACGATTTCGATATCTGTAATAGCTACCTAGAGTTTAAACGACGAGATCGGTGGCTCAGTCATGAATGACGCGACTTTGACACCAAAGCCATTTGTGTGCATGAACATGTCTGTTTGTCTTGGTCTGGATGTTTAAAGGGAAGTAGTGCATCAAAGCTGGGGAAGGAGGTACACCTCACAGAAAACAGCAGCCAAATAACAACTCCCTAGAGGGTTGTTGTGTTCCTGCGTGTGAGTGAGGTCACCAGTAAGCTCTTAAGGAGATGCTGTGTGTGCAATAGAGGAGGCGTCACGCGAGTGATACTTAATATATTACAAGCGTTAATAGGCCACGGTAACTGTTTTATATCAGGTTGGCCGTATGCTTGTATGTCGCCGATGTTGTATAAAAAAATATTCACAATAAAAGATCAGTAACAAAGTAACGTCCATTATATTAAAGCGGTGCACGCGTCTTCTAATTCCGATAATATTTCGTGTAGAAAAATAAGCCGATAAGGGAAAATATTCCCGACATTCCCGAGCATTTTCCCAAAAGCGAGTTTACTTTCAAAGTTTTCCATAAATTAAAACAATGGTACCTGTTCATGCATTGTAAGGCAGAAGCCCATTGTTTGGTAGAGTTTATCAATAGCTACATGATATCGTTTGGCTACTTGTGAAAATCTTAAAATTATACCATCAGCTTTAATGCAAAGTTAGGAGAAGTGAGATATTCTTTGATACAGATCAATTTCATTTGGGATCATGTCGAGGCATGCATTCTGCGAAAAGAAATTTTAAATTAAATTTTGATTCTCAAGTTCTACAATTAAGTATTATTGTATTACAACTCGGATGCATCAGTTTATTCCGTTGATGAGTTAATAAATAAACGAATTCCTCCGACTGCATGAAGTCATTTACAGCATGAAGTTTGATAGTTCAGAGTGTATCTGCTCGCAGGTACACCCAACACAACGAAAATCTTTAATAACTTTTTAGTCATTGTAAGAAAGCAAATTTTGTAATTCTATCATTTCATTGTGGTAGTTAATATTATTTGAATTAATAAGTAACTTAGGGTGACCTAGGGTACTGGTATTAAATCCGTCGAGAGAACTGACCTGGCTCAAGACTTTATTGGTTTGTCCTTTCGCAAAATGCGGTGTACTTGAATCAACCACAGCTCGGGCTTAAATAGTCCTTTGTAACTTTTGAATAGCAACATCTCGGAATAGTGTTTTGTCCTATCCACAAAGTACATTTAATTCTCTATTCAATGGTTCGATTTGACTTTTACTTATAACCTTATCATCAAATTCAACAGTTACCAGTACACTGTAAGATCGTCTGACCAAGCCCTCTTTTGTGCCCCAGCTTTAAAAAAAAATATTTTTATATTAATCATTATTTCAAACACGCTATGATAAATCGCGATCCCTGCATTCATTCTGGTTTCCTCTCTTTCAAATACTATTATTATATTTGTTTTCTTTGTGATTTCGTCTGCACTCATCCCGGTATCCCGCGAAAACGTCTTTTTTATACTTTCTTTCTTTTTCCTCGACTTCTAAGGACAGTATCGTGATTTTGGATAGCCTGTACCGTCCTAAATAATTTGGCTATCAAATACAAAAGATATTAGAGGATTCAAAAGTGCAAACAAACTCTGCCGCTTTATATATTAGTATCAATATGTATTTATCTAAGCATTTTCTTGGCACGTATCACTTAATTCATGTTTTCGAATTTCTATACATAGTTGTGATTGTTACTTGCTTGGCAGGGAAGGAAAACTTCACGGGGAAACCCGCACGTCTAAGAAATTTTATTTCCAAAGACATGTGACCTTACGTAAGGTAGGTCTGGTTTTTACCTCTAAGTTGTGGAGGTCTGACGGCAGTCGCTCCATGTTAAAATCCTTAGGCTTAGGCTTAGATAGCGGACCCCGCCAATCCTAATGGATTAGAAAACGTGATAACGCTAAAAAGATACATTTCTCTAAGTAAATTAAACCTACGAGGACATTGGTATGTCAACCATAGAATTAGGCCACGTTTACCATTCAGTTTGACTATTTGACCCTAAAGACTTGAACGAAACGAACGGTCAGACTACGATGACGAAGCTCCTTAGTGACTATACACGTGTCAGATTAATAAAAGATGAAAGTTAAGCTGTGTCGACAGCAGGTTGTTTATGAAACAGCTTTAGTCATCTCGACTTCTCTGAGCCTCGGAGGGCATGTTAAGATTGGTGTTGATCTTGGCTGTTTTCAATAGATAACAGGCGTTAAGCAAACAGAGGTAGTGTATAGCTCTACTGCAAAAGTGCCTCCGCCGCGTAGAAAACCGCCGCCAAATAACAACTTCCTTAAGCGTTGTTGTGTTTCTGAGAATATGAGGCCATACCATTAAGCTAACGAGGGGTCGCTATGGTAACAGCAAGGGTTAACACGCGAGTTATGTTACCTGTACTGCAAACGTTCAAAGGCTACATCAAAATAGGCGGTATGCATGTATGCCTCCCGACAAAATATACAAGTCGGTGACGTGAGGTAAAATGTATTCCTTTTTATTAATTTTGGGGTATATTTAATAAAAGGGTAATAAGGGTAATCATCTGCCTTTTCAGTACTAAATTACTAAATATATTTAAATTTAACTCGGACGTAATCTTCGATCTGGAAAAGCCAACGGGCGAAGACGTGAAGAGAAGCTATACTTTTTAATAAATTCCGAAACAGAGTTTGTTGTTATTCTGTTTAGTTATTGTTTCCTAGAACAATATGTCAGTATTTATTCTGGTTTATGAAGCAATATATTGCGGTATCATGGACATATACGACGCAAAAAAAAATCTCCTTAGTGTAGGTGTAATTATATTCCATAAAAGCGTCGCGAACGAAAGCGATATATAACTTTATGTAGTGGTCGCCCCAGTGGTCGAAATTCGACAATTAATTATAGAAAATTTTAGGGAAACATATGAGTTTAATTTTTCTATTTAAACCACATTAAAATTTTTTGAAGTGTTAACTTCTTATGGGAGGGTAAACCGCTCCGTTACGTAACCCGTTACGGCACCAGTCTGTCTGGCTTCCCTTTCTCTCACGCATACGACAGCGGATTAAAGTTATCGTACACGTACACGTTTTTATTGATAAATACTAAAGCTCGTCATTAGCTATATAACAGAAAAGAAAATCGGTTGACAGACGGGGTAGATAAAGGTACCTACTTAACTATTTTGTATTTACCTATTATATACAGATGATGAAATAAACCATTCTACTGTACTGTCATTTTCGTTCCGTATCCTAGATACTGAACGAAAATAACACGGAGATTTATTTGCTTGTGCAAGTTAACATAGCTAGGGACGTCCCAGCCTGGCACCGACGACATGGTTACACCAAAATTATTCATTGCCAACCTTGCCAAACGTTGTACCCAGCCGTGCTAGCTACCGGATGCAATATCGTGCTATTGCTAATTTTCAGTCATGAACCATTTGACACACGGTTTATTATTAGACTGTTACATGGGTCAAGTTTATTATGAATGGGATCATCAATAGATAGAGGTATACTGAGAATACTAAACATGTTAATAAGTACCTACAGCTTTTATATTTTATACTACATCAGGTACAAACAAGCACAAGGATCACCACGTCCATTGCCACGCTTGTAATACAAAAAGTATGTAAAATTCGCTCGTTGCCACTGTAGCTGTTAAAACATTAAAACTTGTCACTGTCTTCCTAATTAGCCTAGAGGATACCTGGAGGTACCTGGGGAACTTCTTGGGTTTGATTCTAAAGATAATCTCATAAAACAATACATTACTTTTTCAGGTACTTAATTAGTCTATAATATAGCACACAGCTGTTCTCTCGACATTTTCATACCTTTATGTATTTGTACAGAAACTTTACCAAAATTATTACTACGGTAGATGTGTCCCATTATGACGTTACTTTCCCCAATAACATTGTTTATGAATATGCCACAAATATCTCCCTAGAGAGCCTCAAGACAACAGCCTTAGGGCTGGTATCCGCTATAGTGGAGACAAATGAGAGAACGCTAGTTTACATAACTTTGATATCTTGCTCTACCGACACCTTGTCACGTCAAGTCTACTTTAACTTACGATAAAATCTCGTCTCGTTTCTGTTCGTAACTACTACATTTGATTTAGAGAAACAGTGAATTTAGTTTTTATCGAAATTGAAATAGCAACTTAGTTTTATGCTACCCAAGGGCATATATTTTTAAAGCTTTGTTTAAAATGTGTTATATTAATAAAAACAAGTTACAATTTTGATAACATCTGATCACCTATTTTATATAATGAAGTATTCTTCTTCTTCGTGTTCTCCTATTTCCTAGTCAATTAGTATTGGCGAAATCCTTCACCTAAGCCTGAGGCAAACCCACTGGCTTAGGTGAAGACCCTTAGGCGAAGATACTGATCGTTATATGGACTGCCGTCAGGCTATCACCAGCGAAAGGGAAAACCGTACCTTTCTTAGGTAAGGTCATAATTTCTTGGACGTGTTGGACGGGTTTCCTCACGACGGCTACCTTAACCACCGAGCAAGTGACAATTACAAATATGTACGTAGAAACGAAAACACGAATATAGTGGTATATGCCAAGATTCGAATCGGGAACCGGGGATTTTATGTAACAAAGAAACCATAATCATTTTTTGAGTAAAATTAGAATTCAGACATCTTTGTCACAGAGCATATGATATTCATATGCCAATAAATACGTCACGATTTTAATAAACCATACTTTAACGCTACCATTTCTTTAAAATAACCATAATTATTAATTAAAATATATTTGACCTGTTCATATGTATTTTATTCATATTACATCATAAATCTAGTACATAAAAAAGGATATAAATAGACGTGTGGAAACTGCCGAAGGTAATTGCGTTATTTACGGCAGCGTACAAGATTCTCCTTTATACTGCTTGATAGATTAGAACCATATATGGAACAAATACTGAGATACTTTTATTGTGGATTTCATTTATTTACTCCTTTAACAATATACATTGTGTTAGGATGTACATAAAATTCAATTACAAAAGAAACACAATTACAATTTTAACAATTACAATAATAGAAACAAACAGAAACAATTACAATACTTACAATAATATAAAGTTCCTGTCTAATTAGTCCATATATTATCAATAAAACATATCATATCATTTCTTTATCATTAAAAAAATCATCTACAGAATAATAATATTTTGTTAATCGGAATCGAAGTACAGTGGACTAAATTTTCCCATTTAAATATCTTCTAGAGAAGAAATGGGGATGCACGCAGACTATTAAGAAAAGTATGTGTAAGTGTACACCGGAATAATTTGCACGATTATATGGAAATTTTTAGACTACGGCAAAGTTGGTTGATGTCCCATGAGTGGCAGACCGGTGAGAGTAGGATGCGAGTTTGGGCTTATTGGTGACTTCACGGTAATTACGGGTATAAAACAGGGTGACGACCTATGTTTTTCATTCTAACGTTGGAATATGTGTGAGGAAAAGTTACTATATTTTGGAAGCGGTTGTATGAGAAGTAAGTAATAGTTTACGAAAATAAACAAGCTCTGTTGGGTGACGGGCTGAGAAAGCAGTAAAAGAACTAGTGGATGTGTACCACGTTGGAGAAGTAAAATCTTATCGTCTCTACTTAGTCATATGAGAGAATGGAATATGATCCAGTCGTTAGGAGAGCATATGTGGGACGATCAAACGGACAACGTCGAGTTGGCGACCTAAGCACCTCTGGAGAAATAGGTAGAATGAAAGCTAACTTCAAAGCTATAACTGACGAGATATGCCGAGGCAGTGACAGTGTCAAATAGACGATTCTCATGGCAGAGTCCAAGACCCGCTTTGGGTCGCTGCGCCCAGAAGTAAGTAAGTAATCTTCTATTTAACAGAGTCAGGCGTATTTTGCGAAAATCAAATTTACATGCAATTTGATCTAAGCTACTAAATGGAACGGAACTAGAAGCACACAAAGTAGTTTAGGTCAAATTGCCTGTTAGTAATCTTTTATCGTTCTAGCATATCGATATCACTTTCACGCAGACAACTGTACCTGACCGTGGAACATCATGTATGCGAGTTAACACACGCACATATACTTGATAGAATACGTTCATTTGACAACCCTACCACGCTGTTTGTGCGTAGATATTTTATTTAAAAACTGAATATGAGATTTAATTCTTCAACTGCCACACATTACCATTGTTATACTAGTTATTCTACATTTCGTCGACTGGGTAAAGCAAATAAGTGTCTCTCTAGCCTCTGACGTCTGTGTACACTCACCCTTATGACGATCCGTCATGTCGTAAACTAACCCAAGGCTGACCCGGAATGAGTTATCCCCGAATGGTTCTAAAACTATAACATAACTTTGTAATACCGAATGAGTTTTCACGCGTTTGATATTTAACTGCGAACAATAAATTAAAGTCATACAACAGTCAAACAAAAAAAAATTGGAATAGGTTCTTCTGTAATGTGGAAATGCTAAGAGCATAACAAACTTGAAGCTCTGCCCATTCACCATCAATAAAACATGACAGAGAAAAAATGTAGAACCGCTATAAGCCTTTTTTTATATTCGCCATGCTATATTGGCTATATTAATTAATTATAGAACACGCTATTCAATTCCTAACTACAATTAATTAGTTTTCCAATTGAAATCATTAATTATATTATTAAAATTCATATTGTTCTGATGGGAATAAATTACGTTGATAGTGCTTTGTATTTATTCCAAATGAGATTTACTAATTAGCGGCAGTGATTTTGGAATAGTGTTGAACATTATATATTTAGTATTATGTAATAGTTTAGAAAATGCCACAATTCTATGCCTAACTGGGGTGAGATAATGCATCGAGTACGAAGATAATTACATTGTATGTCCCACACGAGAATCTTATATATAAAATTCTCGTGTCACAATGTTAGTTACCATACGCCCCCGAAACGGCTTGACCGATTTTGATGACATTTTATATGCATATTCAGTAGGTCTGAGAATCGGCTACTATCTATTTTTCATATCCCTAAGTGATAAGGGCGGTCCACCAAAATTTAATTTTGTTGACAATTTTTTTTTATGATGTGGCATTAAAAATAGTTACAACCCTAAATTGATTGATATTGATGAAAATGATGGTCAACCCCTATTTTTTTAATACTAAAATAATCCTAGGAATAATTTATATGGCAAAACAATGTTTGCCGGGTCAGCTAGTAACGTTATAAAAATAACCAAACATGTTATTCATATATTGTCAAAACTATTCACTTTGTCGATTTCTTGTAAATGTTATCTTCTGTTCTGTTCTGGTTAAAAATAATATCTGTTTTAATCTCATCATTATCATTTCAGCCCATATTCGTCTACTACGAAATGTGGGCCTCCCCTCTAGAGAGCCGTTCGCCTCGATCCTGTGGCACCTGTACCCATCGACTCCTTAGAAACCTCTTGAGGTCGTCACTTCATCTAGTGACGGTTGTTTTAATCTAATACACATGTTCCTTTTTAGGGTTCTGTAGTAAATAAGATACCCTTATAGTTTCGCTATTCCCGTGTGTCTGTCCGTTCATCCGTCTGCCCGCAGCCTAGCTCAGAGACGCTTGACACTAGAAAGCTGTAGTTTGGCATGTATATACATATTAAGCTGATAAAGTGGTAGATTAAAATCTTGAAAAAATTTTGAAATCTGTGAGTGAATCAATGATTCTGTTAAAAAAATACCAAAAAGCCAAAGCACGTTTAGATATTGTTAGGCTCTCTATTGAGTGTACTATCGAGGTTAAGCTGATAAAGCGGTAGATTAAAATCTTGAAAAAAAAAATTATTTTGGGAGTGAATCAATGATTGTGTTTAAAAAATTACCAAAAAGCCAAAGAACGTTTGGATATTGTTAGGCTCTCTATTGAGTGCACTATCGAGGTGTCATGTGCTGAATTAAAAAAATATATAATTATTTGTATAGACCTCCTAGTGGCGATTATTTGCTATTTCAGCAATTAATGGAGCGTATTTTAAGAAAAGTTTCAAAAGCAAACAAGACAATCGTCTGTGGTGACTTCAACATATATATAATATATATTAGATATATTAGTAGAAACACAAACAAATATTGGATTTTTAAATTTATTTAATTCCTTTGATCTAGAAAACCTATTTCTGGAACGGGTATAGCGGCTACATCTACGGCTTGTCTTGATAATGTTTTTTTGTAATTGTGACCATATAAATAAAACAATAATTGGAAACTTGCCCTCAGGTCATTGAGGTCAGTTGGTAGTTTATCAAGGTTCATATAATACATATTTAAGAAGTCATCTCTTATACAGACCAATGACCAGAAACAGACTTATTAGGTACAATAATGTATTGAAAGACAGATTGCAATTATGGGATTACACTGTAAACGATCCGGATTTTCTTTATACCAATCTGTTTCATGCTATATCTAGCGAATATCAAAGAATATTTAAACGCAAGAAAAATATATTACAAATAAATTTGTGTTTAATGATTAGGCAACTACAGGTTTTCTGCTAAGTAGAAACAAAATGTTTGATTTGTATGCATAAAAGTGTTACAAATTTAACCTAGTTTTTGTCAATTATGTTAAGAACTATTCCAAAATATTTAAAAATGTTTGCAGAGAAGCAAAGTCTATGTATATTAAAAACAGAATTAAGCAATCATCAAGTAAATTAAAGGCTGTATGGGAAAATATGACAATCAAAGCATTAGAGACGTTTGACCTATCTATCTATTTCAAGACTACTTCATCAATATCCCTTACCTTATCACTAACTCCCTTAATTCATCTCCAGATGGTGCTGCTGAGTTATTAAAATTGAACATACAACCTAGTCTGGAACCTTTTCAGTTTACAAATATTGAACCAACTAAAATTATTAAAACTTTTAAACAGTTGAACATTAAAAACTCAGAGGATTTCTGGGGAATGTCTATTAAAGTTTTTTTATGGTATTATCGAGTCAATAGCTACACTAATGTCACATATTTTTAATATATGAGTAGATATGGGTGTCTTCCTAGGCTTAGTGAAATTTAGTAAACTTGTTCCTTTATTCAAGTCGGGGGAAAAGAGCGAGCTGGGGAATTACAGACCCATATCTATACTGCCAGTTTTGAGTAAAATATTCAAAAGGATAATGCTTGATCAATTGCAACTCTTTTTTAAGGCCAATGAAATTTTTCATGATGCACAATACGGTTCTACAATTGCTAAAGCTACTACGGATACAGGAGTGGCACGTCGATTAACTATGTATTAGATTTATTAACTGATGATCTGTATCTACATATTTATCAGGGTAGCAGCCATCAAACAATGCCATTTCATGAGTGAGGTTAAGCTTAATTGTGGTGTACTAAATTGCTAGTCATAGCATCGTAGTGGCCGTAACATGCAATACGTAACTGGAAACAAATGTTAGTTGTTCAAACAAACTTGTCTGGTTTGGAGTATAGGGTGCGGTGTAGCCTCGCTTGTACACCCTTTTGTATTTAGTATTATGTATATATTAGTGGTTAAAGTATGAAATTGCCGATTTGTACTGGAAAATTAAAACTCGTGTTTTTTCTAAGATGTAAGATATTTTATCTATCTATAACTTCACGCCAAAGATATTTATTTAATCAAAATATTTACTATCATTTTCTGTACATTGCTCTAATCCATCTCCATATAATCGGAAGTTTATTTATGCCTTTGCGATAGAACTCTGAGGATTTAGATTCGACAAATTGTGTAAAAGCATTTTGTACTGCCTGGGAAGAATTTTTTTTACCACGTAGTAAATTATCCAAATCACGAAAAAATGGTAGTCAGTTGGAGCAAGGTCTGTCGAGTACGGAGGATGACGTATGGTTTCTTACTGCAGCTCCTATAGAGTTACATCGGTTTCTCGTGCAGTGTAAGGTCTTGCGTTATCATGGAGCAATAAGGTGAAGATCGATTCACGAGTCGGGGCTGTTTCACTGCCAGTTTCGTCATCATTGTTCGAAGTACGGCACAGTAAACATCTGCTGTTATTGCTTGACCAGAGATGAAAAAGCTATAGTGAATAACGCCATGAAGAGACCACCAAACAGTTATCATTACCATTTTAATGATAAGCTTTGCTTTAGGGCACTGTTGCGATGATCTGGGGTCAGCCATTGCATTTTTCTCTTACGGTTATCGTAAATAATCCACTTTTCGTCACATGTCACAATTCCAATGATCAAATATTCCTTCATTTCTGTACCGAATCAACAAGGCAACAGAAGTTTCAATACGCATTTCTTTCTGCAGATCAGTAAAATCACGAGACACCCATTTTTCATCTTTTTTTTTATCTTATTGACTTGATGCAATTTTTTTTACCACGTAGTAAATTATCCAAATCACGAAAAAAATGGTAGTAGAAATGTCAGGTTCAACAAAATGAATAAAACACGCGATATTTCCGTTAAAAATTGTTTAATTTAATGTATAACAATCGCGAAACCCTAAGTTCATACTTTAACCCCTATTGTAATATGTGTTGGAGGTAATAGTGTACTTATTTCGTAGAGTATTCGACAGAACTCTACAGCAGCCCTAATATAAATAGACACACCTGTCAAGCATGGACAAGTTGTCGAATTATACAGTAGACTGTTGTATACACTATATATAGTATATATGACGTACCAAATAAAAGACCTAAAAGCTTTAAAAAGATGTTCAGTTAGATCATCTGTGATTGCGACAAAAAATGGAGTTGGACATGATAGTACCTGAGGCAGGTATTTAACTGCTTCCTTATGTTATAATAGGGAACATAAATAGTAGGTAAAAGTGGGTAGTTAGATGACTGACTCTTTAACTAGGTTAGAAGAAGGTTGCTGAGAACTTCGATCAAATAACAAAATCGGCCAAGTGCGAGTCGGACTCGCGCACTAACGGTTCCCTACCATTATCTATAAAAACGGCAAAAAAATCACGTTTGTTGTATGGGAGCCCCTCTTAAATATTTGTTTTATTTTAATTTAATTATTTATTCTTAAAGTTAATATATAACTAAATATTCTGTGAATATTTCAAGCGTCTACCTGTTGCCGTTATCAATATCGAGCAAAAATGAGCAAAAAAATCACGTTTGTTGTATGGGTGCCCCCTGAAATATTTATTTTATTCTACTTTTTTGTATTTGTTGTTATAGCGGCAATAGAAATACATCATCTGTTAAAATTTTAATCGTCTAACTATCACGGTTCATGAGATACAGCCTGGTGACAGACGGACGGACGGACGGACAGCGAAGTCTCAGTAATAGGGTTCCGTTTTACCCTTTGGGCACGGAACCCTAAAAATGAATACGGCAAGATAGTTTATTTTACTTAATTCAAGAGCTCCGAACATGGCCCGCTTAATCCGACGTTGACCGTCACCACTAGTGTACTTTAGCTTAGCGTAATCTTAATGTTGCACAAATGCGGACTTGCGTTTTGAAAACTTACAATAGTTATACTAGGAAGCATACGAATGCGAGTGGTAATACTTTTCATAAGTGAATATATTATCATTCTTTCAAATAGGGTAGTGTATGAGAAAAATTAAATAACAGTTACGTCCCCATTTTAGAGCCCGGCACCACAGAATAGGCATGCATGCGCGCGTAAACGAACAAGATTAAGCAATACACAATTCCGCGCGTTATATTTCTGACGCTATATTTCAGTACTCTTAATCACGAAGGGTTTAACATAAACATGGCATCACATTTGAGTATTGATTTAAGTATGACACGCGGTATTTATTTTTTTATGTGACCGAGGCTGAAAAGACGTTATCTGTAAATGTTGAACTACTTGGAAGGAATCTGAAGAGGATTAGGAGTTCTTCCACTTCTAACTTGTTGCTACGTGTATACTTTCTTGTCGCTGGTCCTATTCATATAGGACTAGCGACTTGCAGTCATCATTGACTATATTTGTATTCGGTTGTCGAAAAGGGTTATTGTAAAATAAACAGGATCATTGTGCCTGAAATTGTAAACTTAACTGAACTATAGTGCCAGTAGTATCGGGTAATTTTTATATTACAATATATATATTGTTTTTTTGGAGTTCACTCCTTAAGAAACGATTTTGAGTTATAACGCCCGGTACGGAAATTTTACGAAAAAAAAAACATTACGCTCGTCCACTTAAAAAAGGACGAACATATACATCTGTAGGATTTAAAGTTGCGAGAGTTTTTTTTATACAACGTCGGAAGGCACGCGGCCCATCCGATGTAAAGTGGTTACCGTAGCCATAGTAGCCGTTGTTGGTACATTTTACGTATATTTTATGTATTATTAAACAAATCATCAAGTGATTAAATTTAAAAAAACATTGGAAAATATGGAATAAATTGATTCGTATCGTAACGAAGAAGAATGCGAAAACACGTAAATGTGGTTAATTCGTAAGACTGCAAGATATGAACTATAGTTGACATTTATAAATAATATAAATTTTATTCTTATTATTTCAGAAGATGCATTCATTTATCGTCTTTTTCTATACGACGTATATCATTCGTAAGAAGTAAACTCTAGTCGTGCATCGGAGCAGACATACACTCACTTTTTTTGGTCTATATATAACTTCACGCCAAATCCCTTGCGGTTTAGGTAGAGACAACCGAGCGGCGCACGACTCGATCCTTACATACCTCCCTCACTTCTTTAACATTCATTGCTCTGCTCATGCACGCTCGCCGGTCTCTAGAGCTCCTGACATCACCTTCTGATATAACACAACCAATTTGATCATGGAAGGTAAGTCTTCGCCTTCCCAGTTTTACCAACGCTTCATTCACACTATTCCCAGCACTCACTCGTCTTTCCACATCTGTGGTATACTTTCCATCTCTGCTGAAAGCGCATCCAAGATATAGTCAAAGTCAAAGTCAAAATCTTTTTATTCCGTAAAAATGGCTACATTTGTTTGGAATCGTCACAATTTTTTTCCCTACCGTGCAGTTCATGACTAGGTGAGCACTGATAAAAATACTGCCAAAAAACTCAGGCATCCCTCTTTTGGTATCCAAACAAATTTACATAATTTATTAATTACATTATAATTGGATCGACTCAATCCCAGGCATTTTTATCATTAATATAGTCAGATACTTTATAATATGCCCTGCTACACAATTTGGCTTTAATAGTAGTTTTAAACTTGTTTATTGACAATTCTCTTATATTGCTGGGAAGTTTGTTATAGAACCGTATACATTGCCCCATAAAAGAATTACTTATTTTGTGGAGACGGCTTGCATGTAACACAAGATTATGCTTATATCTAGTATTTATGTTATGAGTATCACTCTTTTTACAAAATGAGTCTATGTTTTTATGGACATACAAAAGATTTTCATAGATATATTGCGATGCGACTGTTAGAATATTTATTTCTTTGAATTTTTCTCTAAGGCTCTCACGGGGACCAAGTTTGTAGATAGCTCTTATGGCTCTCTTTTGCAATAAAAAGATGGTGTTAATGTCCGCGGAGTTACCCCAAAGAAGAATTCCGTATGACATAATACTATGAAAGTAGCTGAAATAAACTATTCTAGCCGTATCAACATCAGTGAGCCGTCTAATAGTTTTCACTGCATAGGCTGCAGAACTTAGTTTTCCTGATAATTTTTCAATTTGTGGGCCCCATTGTAGTTTGGAGTCAATTGTTATACCCAAGAACACAGTTGTCTCCACTGGGGCTAAATTAGTTCCATTAACATGTACATTGGTAGTCACCTGTCTTACATTAGGTGTTGAGAACTTGGGGCAGGCCCCAAGTGTTTTCTAGTGCTTCCACGTAGTCTGCCCTGGACCCACTCACCTGGTGCGCGGTAACGCAGTGGCCGGTGAGTGGTGACTAAAACTAGAAAACTATACTTGTGGGCGAGGAGGTTGAGTGGAGTTGGAGCGATTGACGTTTTCGTTGATTGTCTTGGTGGTGTGGAGCGTGTCCGTGTGGTTGGTGGTGTCGTGTGTTTTTGTTGCGTTGGTTTTTGTTTTTTGTGTTTGTAGTTGGGTTCGGTGACGAACATAGGCGGTTTTTGTTGGTGTTTGGTTTTGTCACTTGTTTGGTTTTTGTGTTTGTCGTTCGTTTTCGTGTTGTGTGGGCTGTCTAGTTCTCGGTCACGAGCCTGGACAGCCGAGTTCCGGTGATGCCGCGTGGGGGGGGTACGTTGGGGCCTAAAGGTTCCGGGGGGGGTGACGTCCCGGAGGGCCCACGAAGGGAAGAGGTGGATAGCGAGGGCGAGGGGTGGGTGGAGACCGACTCTATGGTCACCACCCTCTCCGAATCTGAGCTGGGTCGCAAGCGCCTGTTCTCGGGGTCGGAGACGGAGACCCCCGACGAGCGGGCGAAGGTGCCCACCGCCAGGCGCGGCAAGAGGGGCGGTATCGCCCCCAGTTTGGCTAGGGCCCGCCAACAAATAAGGGAGCGAAAGGAGGAGGCCAAGGAGGCGGCATTTAATGCGCTCCTTGAGAAGCGGGCCCTTAGGACGAGGATGAGCCCAAATGTAGCGGCAGGAAGCGGCGAGGGGGTGAGCCCCGAGGCGGAGAAAAAAAGCCCCGAAGGGAGAAGCCCTGAGGGGGATGCGGCGAGCCCACTCGAGAGGGGGGCCGAGGACCTCATGGTGAGGGGCGAGGGGATGTTGGAAGTCATCCTCGACCTCACGGGGAAATCGGCGAGCCTCAAGGGGGGCTACGCCGCAAAAATTGCAAGGGCTGCGAGCGGGATCCGGGAGATCCTGGGGGCCCTGGTGGTGCGCACGGAGGTGGAGGAGACCCACCGCCTCCGAGCTGACAACGCCCGTCTCCAACGGGAGGTGGCCTCCTTGAGGGAGGAGGTCAAGGCGCACCGCCGGGAGTTCCAGGAGCTCCGGAGCGAGAGGAAGGCGCAGGGGTCGACGGGCCCGGTGGATCTCCAGACCCTGGAGTCAAACATCGCCCGGCTGGTCGGCAACCTAGTGGACGGCCGGCTCGCCGCGATTGAGTCGCGCCTGCCTCCTCCGAGTGTCGCCCGACCCCCATTGGCGGGCGACAGCTCACCGGTGGCGAGGGCCGCGAGGGCGGCCATCGAGAATGCAGGTCGGCCGGCGACTAAGCCGAAGAAGGTAATTGCGCCGGCCGAGCTCGAGGTACGTCCTCGGGCAAGACCGGCCACCGGAACGGGTTCCGCCCGCAGTGGGACCCCGCAGGAGACGTGGACGAGCTTCGGCCCGTCCACATCAAGGGCGAAGCCGGCCGCGGTGACGCCGTCGCCAGCGGCAGGGGCCACCGAGGTCCCTAAGGAGGCGTGGACCGACGTGGTCCGCCGCAGGCCGCGAAAGACCGCGGCCCCCGCGACTGCGGCGCCAACGCCCGCCAAGGCGTCAGCCAATGCTCCCGCAGGCAGGGAGGAGGGCCGAAAGCCCAAGGTGGTGCTCCCCGGCTCCACGGCCGTAATTCTCAAATTACGGCCGGAGGCAGCCCAAGGGGGGGCATCGTATGCCTCGGCCCTGCTTAAGGCCGAGCGGGAGGTAAACCTGGGCGAGCTGGGAATCGGCTCGCTCCGGATTCGCAAGTCTGCGACCGGAGCGAGGCTTATCGAAGTCCCCGGCTCGTCCAGTCACGAGAAGGCTGACGCCTTGGCAGCCAGGTTGTCGGCTGCCCTGTCCAGCGTTGCTGAGGTGTCCAGGCCCGTGAAGTGTGCGGAGTTCCGCCTCACGGGTCTGGACGACGCCGCTACGGCAGAGCGGGTCAAGGCTGCGGTCGCGCGCGAGGGGGGCTGCACCCCCGAGCAGGTCCGGGTGGGCGAAATCCGCCCGGACTGGCGGAGTTCCAGCTCCGCCCTGATGCGCTGCCCGGTGACGGCAGCGAAGAAGCTGCTCGAGCTGGGCAGTATCGGGGTGGGCTGGAGCCGGGTGCAGCTCCACCTGCTGGAGGCGCGCCCCATGCATTGTTATAAGTGCATGGGGAAGGGGCACACAGCCGAGCTGTGCCCCTCCAAGGAGGACCGCAGCCGGCTTTGTTACCGGTGCGGGCAGCCGGGGCACATCGCCTCGGGCTGCTCGGCCCAGGCCCGCTGTGCCGTATGCGCAGACGCTGGGCGGAAGGCGACGCACGTGATGGGGGGCCGTCTTTGCAACCCCCCATCCGTCCGCGGGAGAACGCCCCCCATCTCTCGCGGGAGTGGGCGGCAGACGGCGCCGGAGGCTAGGATGTCCGAGTAATGGCCGGACATCCTCGCTTCCTGCAGGCCAACGTCAACCACTCCGCCGGGGCTCAGGACCTTTTCCTGCAGACCATGGCGGAGTGGGACGTGGACGTGGCGGTGGTTGCGGAACCATATTTCGTGCCCTCCCGGCCTAACTGGGCCGGGGATCTGGACGGTTCCGTGGCCATCGTCGCGAGGCCTGGCGCCAGCCCCCCACTCGTGGTGTGGGGGAGGGGAGCGGGTTACGTGGCGGCGGTTCGGGGAGAGTACGCAATCATCGGTGTGTACTTCTCCCCGAACCGCGACCTGCCGGCCCTGGAGCGGCTGCTCGACGCTCTGGGGTCGGCTGTGAGGCGGCTAGCGCCCGCCCAGGTTGTCGTGGCCGGTGACTTCAACGCCAAGTCCACGGCGTGGGGGAACCCGGCCACGGAAGCCAAAGGGCGGATGGTGGAGGAGTGGGCGCTGGCCGCGGGACTGTCCCTCTTAAATAGGGGGACAGTCCACACGTGCGTGCGGTGGAACGGAGGGTCGGTGGTGGATCTGTCCTTCGCCACCGCGTCCACCGCACGCCGAGTGGAGGGCTGGAGGGTGGAGACGGGGGTGGAGACACTCTCGGACCATCGTTATATCAGGTTCGAGGTGTCTCCAGCCCCCGGGAGTCCGACGACTTCGTCCCGGTGGCGGAGCCGGTTCCCGCGTTGGGCGCTCACCAGACTCGACCGGGAACTGGCAGAGGAGGCGGCCATTGTCGGCCGCTGGGGCCTCCCGCCAATGGAGGATCTGGACACCGAGGAGGGGGCTGGTCGTCTCTGCGACGCCTTCACGGCGGTGTGCAGAGCGGCCATGCCCAGCGTTGGGCGTCCGCCTCCGAGGCGGGCGGTCTACTGGTGGTCGGCTGAGATAGCCGGCCTCCGGGACGCCTGCAACGGGGCGCGTAGGGCGTATACTCGGAGCAGGCGTCGCCGCCCCCGGGACGAAGGGAGAGATGGCCATCTGCACGGCATATACGTGGAGAAGAAGAGAGCCTTGCAGATGGCCATAAGTAGGGCCAAGGAGGGAGCGTGGAAGGAGCTGCTGGAGGGCCTAGACAGGGACCCGTGGGGCCGACCGTATAGGGGAGCGCGGAACAAAATCCGCGCTCAGTCGGCCCCACTGACAGAGACCCTCCAGCCGGCCGTGTTGGAGAGGATTGTCGGGGAACTTTTCCCCGACAACCCACGGGGCTACGCTCCCCCGAGGATGGCCCTACAGTCGGACTCCAGAGGAGAGGAGGAGGGCGCTCCGCCGCCCGTCACCGACCAGGAGATGGAGGCGGTCGTTGACCGCCTCCGAGGCAAAAAGAGGGCGCCGGGTCCGGACGGGGTGCACGGGAAGGTGCTAGCGTTGGCTCTCGTGCACCTCGGAGACAGGTTCCGGGAGCTCCTCGACTGCTGCTTGCGGTCGGGGTGCTGCCCGGGACCCTTCAGGGTGGGCCGGCTCTGCCTTCTGTTGAAGGGAGACCGGCCCCCGGACTCGGGGTCGGCGGTTCGACCGGTCGTTCTGCTGAACGAGGCGGGGAAAGCCCTAGAAAGGGTTGTCGCTTCCCGCCTCGCTCAGCACTTGGAGGATGGCCCGGGACCGGGCCTATCGGATGCCCAGTTCGGGTTCCGGGCCAGACGGTCGACCGTCGACGCCATTAGGCGCCTAAGGTCGGTGACGGAGGATGCGGAGCGCAGCGGAGATGTGGTGGTGGCGGTGTCGTTAGACATCGCCAACGCCTTCAACAGCCTCCCCCACAGTACCATACTGGAGGCCCTCAAATACTTTGGGGTGCCTCCGTACTTGGGGAGACTGTTGAAGGCGTACTTGGAGGACAGGGAGGTGCGCTACGAGGACGCGAGGGGCCAGATGGTGAGAAGACACGTCGTGTGCGGTGTCCCACAGGGGTCCGTTCTGGGCCCCATTCTGTGGGACCTCGCATACGACTGGGTCCTGCGGGGCCGTCTCCTCCCCGGGATGGGCGTCATCTGCTATGCAGATGACACCCTCGTCACATCCCGGGGTAAGACCTTCGTGGAGGCGGCGCGGCTGGCCGAAGTCGGTGTAGGACTGGTGATCAGCCGCATAGAGAGGCTTGGGCTTCGGGTCCGCTTGGATAAAACCGAGGCCCTCCTCTTCCGCGGGACCGGTAGGCGGGGACCCCCCTCGGGAGCGCACCTCCAAATAGGAGGAGAAAGGATTAGGGTGAGTGCCCAGATTAGCTATCTGGGCCTCACCCTGGACGGGAGATGGACCTTCGGCCCCCACTTCGAGCGGTTGGGGCCGAGGGTCATCAGAGCTGCGGCGGCGCTGGGTCGCCTCCTGCCCAATGTGGGCGGGCCTAGCGCCGCGTGCAGGCGGCTGTATTCCGGCATCTGCCGGAGTATGGCCACGTACGGTGCCCCCATATGGGCGGAAGCCCTCTGCGCTCGGAATAGGGCTCAGCTGCGCAGAGCGCAGCGGGTCATAGCGCAGAGGGCGATAAGGGGGTACCGGACGGTGGCGTGGACGGCCGCGACCGCCCTTGCTGGCGACCCGCCCTGGGAGTTGGAGGCGGAGGTGCTCGCCGAGGTATACGGGTTTGTCTCGGATAGGAGGATTCTCGGCGAGCGCCCCACGTCGGTGGAGGTGGGGCGGTATCGCCAGCGAGGGCATGTGGAGATGATGCGGAGGTGGGGGGAGGACCTGGCGCAGCCGCGGTACGGAGTCCGCGTTGCGGAGGCGCTGCGCCCGGTCCTGGAGGCGTGGATGCGTCGTAGGCGCAAACCCCTCACTTTCCGCATGGTGCAGGTGCTCACCGGACATGGATGCTTCGGTGAGTACCTGCACCGGGTCGCGAGGCGGGAGGAGCGGCCAGGCTGCCACGATTGTGGCGCGGCCGAGGACACTGCTCAGCATACTCTAGAGCAGTGTCCCAGATGGTCTCGGCAGCGCCGCGATCTGGTGTCCGCGCTAGGTAGCGCGGACCTCTCGCTCCCGAGCGTGGTCCGCTCCATGCTCGGGAGTGACAGTGCCTGGCAGGCGATGGCCTCCTTCTGTGAGACCGTCATGTCCCAGAAGGAGGCCTCGGAGCGGGATAGGGAGGACGATCCTCAGGCTGTCCCGCTCCGGAGACGGCGGACGGGAGTGCGGCGTAGGCGCTACGCGCACCTACTGCCGCCTCCCTAACCTGTGGGACTAGGGGTCAGGATGGGAACCTGGCCCCATAATGGTCCCGCCGCCGGAGGGGCTGTCCCAATTTGCCGGGACGGCCCCTAGAGAGAAGAAGTCCGGCCCCTCCTGAGGGGCTGGCCAGTCGTAGTGGTGCCCTGTTGCTGACAGATCCGGGGCACCACACCAACGCGGCCGATGGCATTTCGCGGGGTCGTTTAGTGGGTATACCGTCGGACAGCCGACGGGGAGTCCCACACTACCACCGGAGGCCACCCAGGCACCGGTGGTGTGCGTAACGCATTTTTCCCCGCGTCACAAAAAAAAAAAAAAAAAAAAAAAAAAAAAAGGTGTTGAGAACTTAATTACTTTAGTCTTTTTATCATTTAAAAGCAGATTATTAACATTAAACCAATGCATAACTTTAGAGAGAGCATCGTTAACTTCGTCATAATTACCTAACTGTCTATTAATTTTGAATGTCAAAGAGGTATCATCCGCAAACAATGCAATCTCATGTTTATCCCTTACATAATAAGGTAAGTCATTTATATATACTAAAAATAAGAATGGACCTAGAATTGACCCCTGTGGGACTCCCATGACTACAGGGGACCCCGAAGATCTTTTACCATTAACATCGACCTTCTGTATCCTATTGCCCAGATAAGAAGACAGAAGTTCGAGAGCCTTGTTCCTGATACCGTAGTGGTGTAATTTTCTGACAAGAGTGTCATGGTGCACGCAGTCAAACGCTTTAGACAGATCACAGAAAATTCCCAAGGCATCTTGCGAACCTTCCCATGCCGCGAATATACTTTTAAGCAAATGAATCCCTGCGTCTATAGTTGAACAACCTCTCGTAAATCCGAACTGTCTCCTATGAAGCAAATTATGTGTATTAAAATGTCTGAGCAACTGGCTAAGCATTAGTTTTTCAAAAATTTTACTGAGAATGGGCAGTATGGAAACAGGTCGAAAATTCGAAGGGTCCGAACTATCACCAGATTTAAATAATGGAATGATTTTACTATGTTTCATCAAGTCAGGAAATACACCAGATGCCACACAACAATTGAAAATTGTAGCTAAATGTGGAGCGATTGAAATAATAATAGAAGATATGGTTTTGACAGATAGACCCTACAGATCTTTAGTGTTTTTCATATTTATTGATTTAAAAGCGTTCAAAACATCTTTTGGGCTTACAGCTGAAAATTCAAATATTGTGTCGCATTCTACCACGCTCTGTTTGAGAACGAGTTCAGCAGCTATAGAAGAAGACCTAAGATTTCTCGTAGTAATAAGAGGAATGTTAGAAAAATATTTTTCAAACTCAGTCGCAATTTCTACATCATTTTTGATATCTATATCATTTATCTTTAACTGAAAGTCTCGACTACGTACTTTCGCTCTAACCGTCTCATTATTTATCATATTCCAAACAGATTTAATAATATTTGTTGAACCATTAATTTTATTTCTTAAATATATAGACTTAGCATTGGAACAGGCTCGTTTAAATATTTTAGCATAATTTTTTACAAGTTCTTGAAAAGTCGGATTGTGATTACAGGTCCTTTCTTCATAAAGTTCATACAATTTATTCCGACTTTTGTAAATACCAGGAGTTGCCCAATCACTGAATGTCATACGGTCACTTACAGACAGTTGTTTTGGAGTAAAGATTGCATTAAATTCACTAGTAATTAAGCTAAATAATGAACTGTACAAGTGGTCCGGAGTACCGTGATAGGGCAACAATACAATTTTTTCTGCTATATTAGACTTAAATCTTTCTAAGCGGCTTTTACTAAATGGTATATAATTTATTTGCTTTCTTTGTATTTTTGAAGAATTTGGAAATGAAACCAATTGACCTGAATGGTCTGACTGAACTTTATTAATTATAGATTGATATGAAGGTTTTACATTGCTAAATATATTGTCAATACATGTAGCACTTGTAGCAGTTACTCTTGTTGGCTCTGTAAAAATATGATGCAAATTATTTGATTTAAATAAATTTAAAAAGTTGTAGGTAACAGTATTTTTCTCCAAGATATTTATATTAAAGTCTCCACAAATTATAACAGTTTTATGGCTATTAGATAATTTATTTAAGGCATCCTCCATGATATTTGAAAATGTTTCAAAGGGCGCGCTAGGAGGTTTGTACAGGTTCATAACAATGAATCGTTCCAATTCAATGCATGAAATCTCTACAACTCGCTCAACAGAGAGGCTCACAATGTCACACCTTTCTTTAAATTTAAGCAACTTATTTAATAATATTAAGGAGCCACCATGTATACAGTTATCTCTGATGAATGAGCTTGCAACCTGGTGGTTATTGAAGCTGAAAATGAATTGATGGGGTTTTAGCCAGTGCTCAGTTAGACATAAAATATCAATATTGCTACAATTCATAAACAACTCCAATTCTAACTCCTTTCCTATCATCCCCTGAATGTTTTGGTGCACCAGGTTGATACAATTATTATTCTTTCTATATTCTTGACAATTTACAATTGATGGGGATATTGTATTATTATTACTTTTAGTTTCATTTTGAATATTGTTATTATTACTATTTACATTGCCAGAGTATAACTCTATTGTCTTGTAACCTAATTTAAAGAATTTGGAATACCTTCCAAGGTACCATTACATAATGTCAAATTATCTAACTGCTCAAAAGAAGCAGGGTTGTTAGCCAAACTTTTGGCTGGTTTCTTAAAACAATATGATAGCGAATCTGCTATTTGTCTTTTATAAAAATTGCTAAGATAAAATTTATCTTCTGTCAAATTATAATGTTTATTATTAAATATATTTATGTCAAGTATATGAAATTTGTCATCATATAATGTCAATGTATGCATTTTATCATTTAATCTATACCTAGATGCATTTTCCGCCTCGGGCAACAAAGTACTGTATGGAAAAGTAAATAAAAACACTTTTCCCACATTTAACTGCTGTAACATATTAAAATATTTAATCATTATATGTTTGTTTAAATTTCCTCTCCTCCCAATAAAAACAATTAAAGTTGTGTTGGGGTGGTAATCCCTCTTAACTATTTTATCAACTATTTGAGTGAAACTGGCTCCAGGCAAACAATAATTGGTAACCAGTTTTCCTGATTTTTGTAATAATAATTGGCCCATATTTTTACCTATTTCATCACTATACATTATTATTTTGGAGTTATTATCTTCACTATTATTATTTAATGATGATGACATCTGTTTAAAAGCACTACTATTAATGGCCTCATTCACATTATGGCTATGTACTTGAGATAGTTTCGAGGATCGAGTTACCTGTGAACATTTCATCGGAGTTCGGGTTAATTCATTCCTATTGTACAAGTTACTAAGAGACGATAATTTTTGTTCATTTTCTCTCAAGTCAGCTAGTAATCTATCCATGCCTACACTGTATTCTTCAATATCTCTTTGAGCATCCTCATATTTTTTAGTCATTAAATCTAAAGAACTATTAAGTGTTTGGATCTCAGATTGTAGGTCTTGAATGATGTTTTTATATTCCCTATTATTAGTATTAAATTTGTAACTAGCATGTTTATCCTGTGTGTTCGATACTACAGACCCATCACAGGTTAAGTCAATTGTTAGTGACGGTGGATCATTCGTATTTGAGATGGTAGAAGCAGTAACTAAGTTTGGAGCGCTATCTAGCAATTCATCAAATAACGACTGGGAATGAACAACTGTTGACTCCTGATGGGAACATTCCAGCTGATCAATTGTACTTAGTGCCTGTTTCAATTTGGTTTCTAGCTGAATGTTGCGTTCTAGAGTGGTCTCAAACTCAACCCTACATTTATCAAAACTACCTACCAAAGACTGCAATGTATTATTGTCTTCCAAAGCATTATCTAACTCTAAATTAATTTTCACTATCTTTTCCTTAAGTATAGTATTACTTTTAATAATTGACAGTGCTTCCAACTCATTGTCATCTCGTTCATTTTGCAATTTTTCTGACAATTCCTTATATTTCTTTAAATCTTTTAAAGTTAATAAAAATTTATTATTTAATTCTTTGTATCGTAGCTCTGAATTTTTAACATCTTTTAATGCATTTAAATACCTGTCATTTAACTCTTCATAGCGTGCCTCAGCCATTGCCTTTCTAGTCAGCATCATTTCACCTCAAACCGTTTAGTTAAAAATTAAATAAATAAATAAGGTAGGTGTACCTAATTAGAATGATACAGATTAAGTTATTGTATACTATATTTTATGGCTAATTCACTAATGGCAACTATATAAACCCATGTATTTTATGCAGTAGTGAGTAATTATTTACAATGAGTAGTTAACTATATAATCTCATACATTTGTTCCAACACTTCATCATCAACCGTAATCTTTACATTGGTTCTGGTGTCTTCCCTTTCAAATACCATTATTTTGTTTTCTTCGCATTCAATAGTAAGCCTTTTGTGGCCCATGTTTTTAAAACCATAATACACTTAAACATGAGAAGAAACGTTTGTTAACCATCGTAGTTTAAAAACAAATCTCCTAGATATTCGGTCCGTGATTATTCAGGTAAAATTACACACATAGCGTATCAAATTACACAATCAATCTTAGACAATTATACATGGATATGTTACAATAGGAATCCCAAATATATTAACGGAATCGCGTTAGACGCGTCATTTCCGCGAAGGGCCGCACGCCGGTCATTAAATCCTGGATCTATGCACTAAGGGTCGCCGCACACGATGCCGAATCATGAATACAATTATACGCCCCAACCGTTTGCAGGATTAAATTGTATGCCCTGATGAATCTCAAATTTCGACGCTCAGAATAGAATGTAGAAATAATAAATGTTCCTTCGTACGCTATAAAAATGTAATCTTTCCTTTATGGGCGCCGGAATGGGTTTTTAAAATTCGAGAATTGAATGTGGGTATTTTAATTATTTCTCTTATTCACTCTTTCGATTTCTTAAGCTATGCTATAAGACGTATATTGAAAATCATGGAGAATAATAGTAAGTTTAAAGCCACTGAATGATGGTTATATCTGGGATAACACATTTTAAACAAAAAAGGAGCAATCATTAGGACTACCAACAATTGAAAACTTAAAACTCATACTCTACTCATAGCTGTAGACACTGATAATTTTCTGATGTTAGTATAGTGACATGCTCTATTAGCACGTCAGTGAGGCGAACACAAGATTTTCCCCAATCAATCATCGTTTTCGACTTCTTTCAAACTAACTTCACTGAAGTGGAAGTGTATTCCCACTATTGAATTAATATTAGCTGGTAATGACATTAATTAATTCGGTTTAATTATTTACCCACTTAACTCGGAGGAGTTTCTAAATTCGACATTTTTCGCATATATATTACGTTATATTTTTACCGATTTATAGCTAGTTGGCCGCGGTTTCGTCCTTCTTAAGGCTCCAGACTACTTCTGTTACAAGTGTCATTACAATCCGTTAATCAGTATAATAGTCAATTGATAACAAATAAATCCTCAGTGTGGAATATGAAAATTCTTATTTGTTAGGTAGCCCGTAATCCCGAATTGGGCGAAATTGCAACTTCATGATGAAAGATCAACTCTTGGCTCTATAAGCTGGTATGCAGTGCTCAAGTGTTTACTCTATAATTGTCAACCTCGAAAATCAACATGCTATGCTAGAGTATTGACGTACATTTTTTCCAACACTTGGTATCAAAATAGTACGGACGGCGATGTATCATCGTTGTTACAGTTGATCGCTGGGCAGAAACAATGGGCTTTTTCCTTAGGTGGCCAAAGGAAAAAGCCCATTTTGTTTAACAGTGGACTACCAATAATTGATCATCGTATTAATACGTCCCTGCGTTCCTAGAAAACATTCCGTTATCCCATGTTCCGTATTCAAAATGGCTATTAGTAACGGAGATTCACATCCTTTTTCTTCAAAAAAGTATATCATTGTTGGGATCTTTCTATACCACTTTTATTTCCTCTAGGAGATCAATTGACTTAAAATGGCACTACATTTTATTCTCCTTTATTCATATGCGTACTACTAGAGTTAATGACCATCGCTTATCTTGTTTTTTGACTGCATCTATGTATATTTTATTGGTGCAATAAAGAGTTTTGTATTGTATTGTATATATATATATATATATATATATGTATAACTCTGTATAACTCGTGACAGTTTTATTTCAACGAGTGTTTTGGTTTTAGGTTTTATGTTTGTATTCTTTTAAATTCTGTAATTATATTTCGAAAAACGTGGTGACTTAATCTACGAAAGATCTGGTATTCCCACTGGATTGTAGATCTGACTTGGTTGGGTTGTATATCTGACGGTAGACGCTCCATATTAGAAATCGGTATATTCGCCAAATCCTTAGGCTTAGCATCCATAGGTCCCTCGTCAATCGTAATGGATTAGAAAACGGGATAACGCTATTTAAAAATAAATTTCTTTTAAATTCTACATCTGGTTCTATAACCATCTGATTTACGATTACGCTTATAATACAATCAGTATCGCTCGCAGGCCACTTTGGGTCAGCATCTGCGAACCAGCCTAGAGGCGTCATTCTCAAGCTGGAACAAAATTATCCTCTAGGAAATTAGGAAAAAAATGTATTTTGCTGCGGTCTGTAAGGTAGAAGTCCCCGTTGAAATTCTCCAAAAAGTTATGCTACGACTTACTAACATAAATTCGACCAATTATAGGACCCTCTTCGTAGTCTAGATTTAAAACTATTGTACTTAATTCTTTCAATAAAAAAAAATGTAAATGTCTTGTCGCGGGTATCTGGGTACCCTAACTGACTTTCAAGTCGCATGTGACTCGCTATTGTGTTCGCTCCTTTGTTCTCCAGAAATCAAACATGGCGCCGCATTGTTACGCCCCCTCGCGGTCTTAAAGAGAAACTTTAGCGTTTTGGCTATGCCTCTTTGTGTTTTTCTCCGCTGCCATATAAGTATAAAATTATCTTGTAATTAAGACTTGAAATACGCATTTATGGGATTCTGATGGAAAAAATTGTATAAAATTATTTTTTGTACCTACCTGCACCATCGTGATTAATATTTTCATTGTTCTTTTTCACCATCCTCATTGTTTCAGCGTTGTCCTTATGGCTTTATTACATTATTACATTTTAAGGTACAGTAGTTTATTTTAAGTATTTATCTATAGACCTGCGTTGTAATACCTGTTGTCTGAAATAAAATTGTTTGAATGCGATTCAAATAATTTTATTTCAGAATATTTTAGAATGATGGTTTAAACGGATACCTAATGGCGTTATGTCATATCTCGACCGATCTAGATTGTTTTATTAATAGCTTCATTCAATCACTAGCTAGCCACAGTGAGCTTTTAGGGTAGATTTATATTTAAAAAAAATGTAATAAAGCAGTACTGTTCATAAGCATGGCAGAAATTATTTACTTTAGCAAAGTTTAATTAAAAAACATTAATAATATGAATACTAAAATCCAATTAACGATTATTTAAATATTTGATATACGTGCTATGTTCCTTTTATTTAATATAATTGCATGGTTATGTGTACGAAAGGTATTTACATTTCTATTAGATGGGACTTTAAAAGAAACGCGCAATTCCTTTTCATTTGCGACTGGTCATATACGTAGTCTGTCCCATGCATGTGCCTAAAAAAGTAAAGTTATGCAATAGTTAAACATCTATTCAAGCAAAATATATAGATTGCACTGCGGCTACAAAAGGAACGTTGGCAGACTGCTATCAGTTGATGCGATAGATGGTAAGAAAAGTAAGGTTCAGAAAGAAAGAGCTAAAATATAAAATTACATGGTAACTATTAATGATGCTGCTCTAGGTGCCCACAGTTAAGGTATAATTAGCACTTAAAGTTCTTATTTAGAATTATTTCAAGTTTTACTAAAATAAACGTTGTAAATAAACGAATGTGTGCTTGTTGTGTTCTCCAAAAGAGTACCTATGAGATATGTTTCGTGGTTTGTTGCCTGTATACGAGTACGTTATAGCCAACAAACCACGAAATGTACCCCTTACGAAGTGTATGCTTGCAGTGGCAAGCGTCCATAAACATACATAATTGCTTACTTGTAAGCATTGCCAGTTTGGAAGCTGATTCGTCACTGTAAATAAATATATTGAAAATTAACATAACATGATTAATTTTCACATATTACACATACTGAAAATATACATAATAATAAAACGCTTATTATTTTTTGTATTATATTACATTATATAACGCATATTATTGTAACCGGCGAGCGTGCATGAGAAGAGCAATGAATGTTAAAGAAGCGAGTGAGGTGTGTAAGGATCGAGTTACGTGGCGCTCACTTCTCTCACTCTGCTTACTCCGCAAGAGATTTGACGTGAATTTATAGATAGATAGATATAACGCATGAAAAGATAGCGATCTTTTTCCATTATAATCTGTACATAAACACAAGTTCTACACTTATAGATACTCTGTATCCCACAGGCGTACCACAGACGTGTAACGAGTAAAACAATTAGATCTACCGCATCTCAATCGTATTCTAAGATGTAGTCTGCATCCATTGAGCACAAATTAACGTAGGGAAGGCGAGAATCTCAGCGAAGAGGCGCAAACGACGTCCGTTTCTCATTTACACTCGTATACTAATTCAGTCGAGATAGGTACGCAATTTTTCGCCCGTTACCCTGTCCTCCGCACCCCCGCTATATGCCGCCCAAACCCCTCCGCGGACGTGATTCGAAAACAAACTAGTACAATCGCAGAATACTGTATTTGTTCGCGCTAACTCGAGCGTTCTTCCGAGTAGAATGCCGACGGACGATGTTATTCCGAGAGAATCTTGTTACGATATAATAAATGCCGCGCCTAAACTATGTTTAAATCGTATTAGGTACCATTTATTTATGTTTGAAGATAATGTCACGCTCGCTATTCTATGTCGCGTGGTTTTAAATCCATAACGGATGAACGATGAACTTTCGACTTTATATAAATTTTATCAATAGTAAATTCTATACCTTAATTAGATAAAATAATAAATATTATTTCAATATTTAAAACTATAGACATTCATATAAACTTGAAATCTTAATTTCAGCACCATATGTTTGAATAATGATTATATATGCTTCAATCCTGTTCAGTCTTTCTTTTGGTGCCGGATATAACTGCATACTTTTGTATTGCATCTATATTCTTAAGATAAATTGTGTAATTGTATAAGGTTCTTTTACTTTATGTCATTATGCGCCACCTACCTTTATTTATGTTAATTCTCCTTTAAGTTAAGGTTGCCTGGAAGAAATTGCATTAGCGATAAGGCCGCCTATTGTACTTTCTTATACAGACTATGTATATTTGTATATTTTATTGGTGCAATAAAGAATTTTGTATTGTATTGTAATGCAATCGCCTTTAGGTATATGTACGAAAATAAATGCCGTATTGACGTATGTGAAATAATATCGTTAATTTTAATTCATCGCCATTTCCTGATTTAATCGATTATTTCTACACTATATATCTCTAGAGAAAATTAGAGTAACGTATTTGTTGATATAGTCGGATATAAATTTGGCCATATCACAGTATAATGTAAAATACAGTATAATGTAAAAGTTGCAACTCCCGGCGGCGCCAGTGGCTCTATCGTTACTTTACGTACATAAGCGCATGATTCTCTACTTTGCGCTTATGTCCAGAAAATAATTATTGTAGAAAAAGGTGCATTTAACCTATTTCAAGGGGACTATACATATCTGTCAATCTGAAGTCGATTTTGGCTTCCGACACTAGTGCCCGTCCGGCGCCGCTTTGCGCTAGTTGGATATCTGGCAGGCATCAAGGTTTCTTAGCATTTAATCTTCTCAGCAGTACTTCCATAGGATCAGACACTCGACTACTTAAATTTCAACTACGCTTACCATGCTGTCCTTATTGTCTACACGGCCAAGGTAGTGAAGTCGTATCGCCCACTAGTAATTGTTCACGACACACATCTGTCTTTGGGAGATCTGTCACGATTCAAATGTCCAGACTTATGTTCCTTGTCTTCTTTTTAAGTCAAATAAAAAATACGTGTCTTGAGTAATTCACGTATGTCACGTGTCACGTCAACAATAAATAAGTTATATTTACAAGATATGGTTAACTTAAAAATCGACATTGACTTTTATGTTTCTAAAATCTTGACTCAATGATGTATATGTATATAATTATAGAACTTCACCTCCTTACCAATTCCAATCCAGCATTCCCAAAGCCATTCAAAACATAGGTCGGGATAGTTTATATCACTTTCGATAGCCTACCACAAAATTTACTGTACCCTAACGTCTACCCCTCTATAATCCAATTACCGAACAAGTTATTGGACAACGTTTTCTCCATTTTCCTACAATACAGGACCCCATTTCATATCTGTATGGAGTAATTATTATTATGCTATTGTTTAGTTGGCAACAGTAAACAAGGGAGCCGGTGAAATATGCCTTTACTGCTCACCTTGGCAGATAATGCCCAATTACAATGTAATAACAACTTTATATCTTGCAAGTTAAGACTGTTAATTGCTCATTTAGCCTGGAAGTGTAATTGTATGGAGAATTTCGACTCTATTCATAACGCTACGAAGATGGTTGTATAGAATTTGTAGCAGTAATTCTCGAGACGTTGAAGCCCCTACCACTAGTTCTTGAATGAATGTAGTTCGCATTAAACTTATTTATTTAAATAAAATGTCTAAAACGTAAAGTTAGTAAACGTTAGTACATTTAAATAATTGAACAGTTTAAATCTCTTACAAAGTGTCGGAGTTTTAAAAAGATAAAAATATGTATACTGAAATTCATGGCCATTTTAAATCATGTAGAACAACGTCACAAATGGAGGGCAAAATAAAATAATATTCACAAAATTTCCACGTTGCCACTGCTAACTAATGGTAGGGTCTCCTCGTAACACTCGAAACATATAGGCAGGGGTCACTAAAATAACGTCGTCCAAGTGAAACCCAATACGTTGTGTGAATTTATAGGCATTAATTCGAGTACGAAGGCAATTTATTACAATCTCCTTCGAGTAACTGTAGTATAATTGAAACCTTTTGTTAATTGGCAACACTAAGATACATTTTTCGAGATTTTTGTTTCAAAAGCAATTAAATTTGTATCTACATTCCACTCATAATTTTCATATAATGATAAATAAAAAAAATTAAATTAATTCAAAAATATTCATAACGTCAGGAATCAACTGTGCGTGTTATATTGTCATATACTCATATGATAGCTGATGACCCCTTGCAAAACATGGAAAACCGGTCACGTGTTGCCATTCCTGCTGTCAATACAGCAACTCCTTAGGAAATTTCTTTCGTTCGCAGAGACAACACAAAAACCCCTCTACGGAGTCTCGTGATGCCATCTCAGCGTCTAACACAGCAACTCCTTGGGAACTTACCGGCAACCTTACAACAACCATCCAAGTAAAAGTACTTGCCCTACCTCTCTGTTGCTAAGCCTTCTATGGTAATAGGCAGGGAGTACCACGTGCAGATGAGGTTAGTTTTGACTCCAACGATGATAATGAGCCACTTATATACCAAAATAAAATACTTAAGTCACAGTCTACCAGAGGGAGACTTTGTAGAAAAGTCGTCTGTATGGATAACTCTGTCTCACCGCCGCTCATTTCTACCGCCAAGCAACTATATTTATATAGCTTTGTTTGAAGGGTGAGATATGGCAGAGAAATTACTGGGTACTGTGACGAAACAACCTTAGGTCACAAGATTTGCAGTGCGCAAATGACATCCCCGTGGTGTTGCGAGCTCAATAGACTGCGGTGACCGCTTACCATCTGATGCGGGCCGCATGCTTGTTTGCCAATCTAGTCGTATAACAAAAAGTCAAAGCCAAATAAATAAAACAGCTATTAAATAACAGGTTAGGACAATGTAACTGTTACGTCTGAACACGGACAATATAAGAATGTAGTGATAGCATACATCCCGGGTCAATATTTGGCTTATTTTTGAATCCTAGAAATGTTTAGGATTCCTACCTAAAACTAGGAAAATCATTAATGTCTAATTGGCAAACAGTATTAATTCCCATTCAAAAAACTACATTAATAGATTATTTCTTGACTAATTAAAAAGTGCTATCTAATCTAAAACTAAGCAAAGTTTATTGATAAGTACACTTAGAGTAAGTACGTAGAAAATAGCCAGATGAAGGAAAATGGGCGTGTACATGAACACCGATATGTGTTGAGAGGGAATCGAACGGGTAGCCTAGCGTTAAAGTAGCCATCATTCGGCCTCAAATATCAAAACATTATTTTTAACTCCCGTGTAGTCTCGACATGTATCCATAATGATTTGTACAGGTACTTTGTCTATAAATTGGCAAGTGCGAGGCAGAAGCTTTATCTCCTTGACTACTTTCACTCTGCTCTTTACACTTAGTGTTTAATGGAAATCTATAGAGCCACCTTTTTATATATATATCACGTCGGGAGGCATACAGGCATACGGCCCACCTGATGTAAACCGGTACCGTAGCCTATTAACGCTTGCGATATATTAAGTATCGCTCGCGCGATGCCTCCTCTGCTGCTTACACAGCAACTCCTTGGGAGCTTACTGGTGACCTCACTCTAGTGATGGGACTCGAGTGATTTTTTTTCGAGTCACTCGGTACTGGTAACTTTCTCACTCGAATGCCACTCGAGTGAAAATAAAACTCGAGTGATTTTTATTGACTCGAGTCACTCGGAATATAAAACTCGAGTGACCAAAACTTTGAAACGATTTTTTAATTTTACATAGTAAATAAATAGAATTTTCCTTCAAACTAAACTTGTCATATATAATCAAGAAATTTCTTATATCAACTATCAGTCAAATTGAAATATTATAATTTAATAACGGTTTTTGTTCTAAACAAAAAACCGTTATTAAATTATAATATTTCAATTTTTGTCAAAAAATGACCACGAAATTGCTTTTTTTACACGTTTACTCAATTTCACCACTTACTAATAACACACAGTCATAAATAACCAAAACATTAAACAGCAACAACTCACACAAATAGATTTCTACGTTATTAGAGAACCTACAGCGGGTAAACTTGTCACAACGAGAATTTATCACTCGGCTCGGTATAAACCACTCAAGTGGTACGAGTCACTCGAAACTCGAGTTATCAAAAATTTAACTCGAGTGCGAGTAATATAAAAACTACTCGAGTCACTCGAGTGAAAAGCAACTCGAATCCCATCACTACCTCACTCACATGCAGGAACACAACAACCCTCTAGGGAGTTGTTATTTGGCTGCGGTTTTCTGTGAGGTGGAGGTATCTCCCCCAGACGGGGTGCTTTGATGCGCCCTACCTTTCTTAAAACATGCAGACCAAGACAAACAGACATGTTCATGCACGCAAATGTTTGCCTTGTGTGACAATCGAACCCACGACCGTTGGTGTCAAAGTCGCGTCATTCACGACTGAGCCACCGAGCTCATCAATATATATCAACATTATGTAACATGTTTATACCTTTTCAGGAACACCATTCCTATGTGAAATCTATATGTTTGTCTGTGTGTGCGTTTGTCGGTGTGTGCGTTTTTTTCGAATATTCGAATTTTGACTTCAGATTCGGATTCAGCATAAAAAGTAGAATAGGACTGTTCAGGAACACCGTTCCTATCTCTTAAGGAACATGGTCAAAATGGCCGACAAATAAAAAAAAAATGTGAATTGTTATATTGACGAGCCAGGTGTTCCTCTGGCAATGCAAGCTTGCGCATTCTCAACTGGTTCATATTTCTATCATCCCTCTATGTGATACCAAAGCAATGTTCACGGCGTAAGACCTCATAATTCTTGATCCTAAACCAACTACAAATGTATGCTAAATGTTAAGTCCGAAGAATTCAAATCCAAGTTAGAGAAGTGTTAGTTAACGTGCAATAAACTAACACCGAATTAAAGTTTGGGTAAAGTTGAACTGCCGTAAACTGTCTGCTAAGTTTATTTGCTGACAGGACAGGTAAAGCAGCCGACATTAAGATTATATCAAAGAACGTTTTGGGAACAAACATGTTTACGGACCACCAAGTTTGCCGTTTGCTGGATGGGGATCTTGAGCGTGGTTTATTACTAAGTTTTGGTTAGAGTTAATGAGACGTTTAGATATTTATTGTCGCATCAGTTCTTCCTTGAGATATACAATACATTTTGTATTTAGCAACTTCCAAGTTCCATTCGTTTCAATGAAACTACTATATTTTCTACTATACTTTGTAGTTAACAAGCCGAACTTTAAATATTACGTAAATAGTATACAAATAAATAATTGTTTTCACTGATTCTTTATTGTCATTGAACTAATTGCAAACTGTTAATTTTTAATTTGGCATGTGCAACTTGCAACGAGACGAAGCAAGTTCGGTATTTTTTATACTACGCCGGATGCAACCAAGAATAAGACCCGTCTGATGTGTAGCTGCAACTGTAAACATAATAGTTTGTTCCGCAGTAACTCGGTCGAAATTTACTGATGACCACACTCTTTTGTTGGAATGCATTATCTCATCAGGAAAATATTATTTGGCTGCAGTTTTTTGTGAGACCAGTGATATCAATGATTATTATCCATGCACGGATAGAAAAATAAGTTTGGTTAGTCAGAATATATTAATTTATAAGAATATCTATACTATTTGCGACCGCAGATTTAGAAAATCTGCCGCGTAACGATACAGATTCTTCAGATCCTAATAAATACTAACATTTCAGTAATTCTTGAACTTCTTTAGCTATAACCACAAACAGTTCACAATCACTATCACGGTTCGGTTGAAATATAACATGAAATATAATCAAACCGCTAAGCGAAGCTAACGTACCACTGAAGTTATTTTCCCTAGTAATACTGAAAATATGTTCTTTGAATACATTAATTAAAAAGTAGTCTAATAGTTTTATTTTTCTTTCGAGGCCCAAGAGCCCGCGATCGCCAGATCTTCCTTATAGTGAAAGTTTCTCTGCGCATGTCCCCAACAGAGATAAGAGTGGAGATGAATATGAAGTTTGCATACCTTGACGTACAATGATACACTTTTGCTACCAGTTATCTGCCAAAGCTACGGTGATCTAAACATCATAATCAGCTTGCTACCCGAAATCGTTTAGATATAACGCGTATTTTTTATATTTTGTAATTTTACTGTCTCTGTAGTATAAAAGCCGAATTATATTGTTACTTGAGTAACTATTATTTGAATGTCTATCGTTATGTGGT
This sequence comes from Pyralis farinalis, assembly GCA_947507595.1. Taxonomy (NCBI): domain Eukaryota; kingdom Metazoa; phylum Arthropoda; class Insecta; order Lepidoptera; family Pyralidae; genus Pyralis; species Pyralis farinalis. The sequence continues at coordinate 12,904,967 of OX382277.1, read as the reverse complement.
TCTATTATAAGAAAATCTATACCATATTAAATATAGATAGCTGTACATATAGGTATAAATTGCTGTTACATATTATATTATGTAGATTAGATAGTTCATTTTACTTCTTTAGTATCTGGGTAACTGAGCTTCGCTCGGTCTTCTTTTATATTTTATTGTCTTTTTTTAGGAAAGAGACCTATATAAACAAATTTAAAAATTAAAACCTTATCTAAATTTGACAATAATTGGTAGAATCGTTTTCGAGAGAAATATATTTACATACGTGTAGATTTAAGAATTACTTGTTCAAATTAATAAGATTATATGCTCCATGTGTTTAATAATGAATACTATAACGTATCTAGTACAATAACATCACAAACTTTACATTTTGTGTGCAATCCTCCATCTGATGAATGCGATTAACTTTCCCGTCGGACGCAGCCGCTTTGTTGCCTGTATTTACTATTACCGCTTTGAAAACTTGCCGTCTGCACTGCTGAACGTTCATTGTGTGCTCTGCCGCATAATGATAGTGTAAATATGAATATCATGTTACAACTATACTTTAAAATGGCAATTGTTATGGAAAACCTCCAGAGAATTTTCCAAGGGACTACAGCATGAGGTTCTTCAAAATAGGCACGAAAAGGCATTACAGGACTGACAACGTATAAGTGATGTCGCTAGTATGGTATAAGCAAACGCTATAGTAATTGTTTACCATCGGACGGACGTTTCACTTGTTTGCCTCATAAGTAGTACAAAAGAATGGTCGACAGAGACAGTTTCTTAATTATACAGGCTCATTGTAATGATAGTGTTTTTATTACGTATCTGTAGGGTTTCGACTTCAAAAATTAATTAAAAACTCTTAAAGAATCACTTTGATGTCTATCTGTATGAAAGATATAAGATACTTTAAGATGACCTTCTATAAGAAAATTAGGCAGGCAGTTAGAACTCTCAGTACTAGTTCTGTGCAAAATTCGAAAAGTGCCATGTTGTTGTTATAGCTTTCTGTACGACTGTCAAGAAATTACATGGGACAAATGTTAAGAATTGGTGATGTTGCATCAGCATCATTAATTCTTCACAGTCAAACTTATAGGGTACTTCAATTTGATGCGGGATCATAAAATTTTTCAAGAAGCGGAATCTCATAATATCAGTCTAGGGAAAAATTAAAAAATTTACATTTATAATTTTAACTGTCTATCTGTTTTTCTGCAGACAGAACACGAAATCAAGGTTCTATAAAGTGCATGGGAGATCCAAACGTTACCATTTTGTTATTATGTCAGATATAAAAAATATTATATATATATATATATATATATATATATATATATATATATATATATATATATATATATATATATGAATTGAATTGTTATATATGAATTGTTATTGTTGTAAATTGTTATTGTCTTTGAATCGAGTCGAAAACATTTATTTTGTAAATGTATACATACATTATGCACATGTATACATTTTTATTCATGTATGTGTACAATTTCAGTAATATCACTCGATCTGATTTCCTAAATTCTAAAATATATTAATAATTGACAATTCAAACTTAGTGGTACATGCCCACATCAGGATTTGAACCATGGACTGTTGGATAATAAGGTCGATTGTTTATCCACTTGCTTATAACGCACGTCATTTCATACTTATCTCATTGGAGGAAATAGGTTTCCTTTTAATTAATATGACTTAGATTCGACAAGGTTGAACATATGAACATACTGGCCTGGCCTGGCCTGGCCCAAAAGCAACTGTCTTGGCTTAACACTATGTCAATAAACCCATCCATAGTTACAAAAGGTCGACCTTGCTTGACTTTTGTATTCGTTTAGACTGTATATGTACGTATATTGTATAAGTTGACTTAAATAACTGTAGTAATAATTTATTAATTTTGTTGTTTCAGGTACCTAACATTTAATATGAAAACGCTACGCTCGTAGCCCAGAGCTACAGTGCTGCGTAGCGACTGCTACGCCGTAGTAAAGGCTATGTTACGAGTACGTTCTAGTTTTACGATGTCATCTAAAAATATTACTTGTACTAACAAGTGATAATAAAATATACCTATATAAGCATAATCAGGCACTGAAATGGAGCACACTCACAAAGAAGGTCCAAGTAATTTGCTACATAACTTCACACGCATGTACCTATGGACGAGTAAACACCAATTATACTAATTCGGACAATAAATGCAAGTTGAAAACTATATCTACTAAACAGGTACTATATTTTGTTTGGTTGACAAAAACTATATAGTTTCTACTTTTATGAAGTACTAGATAGTTGGAGAAATGTATCGTAAATGTCTCCTTGTCTTCTTCATTGTGTTATCCCGTTTCCTAATCCATTTGAATTGGCGGGTCCGCTACCTTAGCTAATTCTTTTTTTTTTACATGGAGCGACTGCTGTCGGACCTCCATAACCTAGAGGAAGAACCAGATCTTACTTAGGTTAGATCACACGTTTTTCGAAATATATTCTCTTGGACGTGTTGGGTTTCGACGATGTTTTTCTTCACCGCCGTTAATCTCTCTAACTAACGACTAAATATAGATTATTTCTATGCTAGAAAACTCTCTGTTCACTATGATCCACAGTGAAGATCCACATGTGAATCATTAGAGATTAACATATTACAGTCATAAGAAAGTACGCTGTATAAAAATATTATTAGTTTATATATCTAGAAATAACTTCACGCCAGGTCCTTTGTTGGGTAGGCAGAGAGAACTGAGCATCATAAATCGCGGTCCTTACGAACAGCTGCCTTTTTTATTATTCATAACTCTTTTAATGCTCATGAAAATATTAATGTAGTGTATGGCCTGCAAATATTTGTAATCGTAGTATAATTACTTACATACTTTAAGGTGACACAGACGATCGGGTGATGTATGTGCGAGTGATATATATTTGAATACAGAAAACTGATATTAAGGCAAGTACCACCTGCTTGGGATCCAGTCCTAAAAATAATCAAGTCCCAAACCCAAAGTTCTAAAAAATGTTCGGACACTGTGAGCGATTTTTGTGTGAATCGGAACATATATAATTAATCCATCCATGTCGGTAGATGTAATAATTGAATAACTAATGTAAGACAAATACCACCTTAGTCTTCCTGCGACCACGGACGCTGCAAAGCGTTCGAAACGTCAGGTTGAACAAAATAAATAAAATACGCGATATTTCCGTTAAAAATTGTTTAATTCAACTGATATTAAGCTAATCTAATACGTAACTGCATCATTTATATTGGTTTTTGTGGCGTCGAAGGGACACTAGCGAAATAGGTAGAGCGAAAAGATGTTTAATACAAAGCTGCCTTTTGACTAAGATACTGCTATTATGTTTCTGCAACAGCATACTCTGTTAGCAGGAAGCATGCGAGGAATTAATTCGTTAGCAGCGTTTGTGATAAGGCCCGTGGATAGTATTAGTGTTACATAGAGTTTGATAATCACTTCTTCTTCGTAGCGTAATCCCGTTTCATAATCTATTAGGATTGGCGGGGTCCGCTACTTAAGCCTAAGGACTTGACGAAGATACTAATTTTTATATGTAGCCACTGCCGTTAGACTATGATATAGAGAATGTGATAAATAGAAATTTGTACAATCTGATACGATATGTAAGGATACGTTAGAAAATTTAAAGGAATGGCAGGAATATTTTGAAGGTCTATTTGAACGAGGCAGAAATGAAAAAACAGAAACGAAGATTTGAATGAGAATTTTAACTGTTAAAATGAATTCGCCTTGCTATCATTCAGGGAGTATTAACGCCAACATTGATGTATGGCAGTGAAACATGGGTATGGCAGAAGAAGCATGAAAACAGGGTGAATCCGGTAGAAATGAGAGAGTATGTGTGGACTGAGAATGGTTGATAGAGTAAAAAATAGCACGATATGAGAAGTTTGTGGATTGAAAGATGATGTAGTGACAAAAATTGAAAAGGGTATGCTGAGATGGTTTGGTTATTTAGAAAGAATAAATGTCAAAAGAGTGTTTGGCGTTCCATAGTCTCTGCCTGCTCCAATGGGAGACAGGCGTGATGATATGTATGTGTGTACAATCAAAATACACGATTTTAGTGGTACATGCAATGATTCGAACCAGGAACCAGTAGTAGATAATCACATCTCATTTTATATTAATTCAAAAAGTTATGTCTTTTTTCGTGTTTTTTTAATAAGACCTGGCCGATGGTACGCAGTTACCGTATCTTATGACCATTTGCAACACCACTATAATTCTCCAACTCAATGCATAACCATAATATTGGTAACAGTAGCAACTTTCGCAAGTAAGTTACGTGATGCGATAATCTGCGAGAAAGCTCCACCAGTCGGAATGCAGACTTCAGTACAAACTTAGTTCCAGAAACTTCTTCTAGACAAGGCTCATACCAAATTTGATTCAAAACTGGGTTACCAAATCTTGACTTTGTATAGTAGTATAGGCACGAGTATTTAATATCAAAAGCTTACTATTTTGAAACTGTGATGTAACAGAACATAAATCTCCTTTCTTTGAAACATTTTTTTCTGCCTGCGCTTGCATGAAAAGAGCTGTGAACTACAAAAAGCGAGTAAGGCGTGTAATTTTCTTAACATATGACGCTCCAATCTGTCTGCCTACCTCGCAAGGGACGTAGCGTGAAGATATCGTAGTGGAAGAATACTCAAAAATATAAATGATGCCAAGTTAATGTTTAAATCATCAATGCTGATATATTTAAACCGTCTGGAAAATATTATACAATATTTTCGTCTCTTTTATAAACTTGTTGCAAAAAGTTACAATGTAATTAAAATCCATCTTGAGTATTTTCATCGTTTTTATAACACAAAAACTTTGTTGAAATTTAACAGAAACAAAACTTTAAAATTTTACACCAACCAGAATCGCAGAGGTCCGGAAACACTCCAAACTTTTGCGTATTCGGCATAATTCAATCAATTAAGTTATTAACAATAATTAACGTTGAAAATACACCAGCAGCGAGAACAACAATATTAAATCTCATTAAACATCGCCCTTAAATATTAAGCTGCGGGGCCATTGTCGAGTGTCGCGTCTAATTGCAGGCATTCGTTCATTAGTGTCGCTGTTGAGAAAGTGTGAGTGATTTTGTCAAGTGTTTAAAGATGACTTCACACAGACTGAAGGGAAGAGAATCGTCTTCGCTTTATATGCTGTACAGGGTGCCCCATTTCGAGTGGTTCATAAGGCAATAATACCGTTCGACACATCTCTAGCCCGATATACGAGTATGTACGTGGAATGCGTATGGCTTTTTTACACAACATCGGGAGGCATACAAGCACAGCTCACTTGATGTAAAATGGTTACCGTAGCCTATGAATACTTGAAACACAAAGAATATAAGTCGCGCGCTACTTTCCCGGCTGCTAAGACAGCATCTCCTCAGTAGCTTATTTATAACCTGGTCAATTGGAGGAATACAACAACACTCCAGGGAGTTGTTATTTGGTTGCGGTTTTCGGTGAAATGAAGATATTTCACCGTTCAGGCTACTATATACACCCTATCTCTTTTAAATGGGTTGATGTAGACAATGTATAATGTAGAGGATACAAAAATTGTGTAATTGATAAAATTTCTTATTATTTGAAATGTAATTTTTAACCATTGTGACATTGGATTAACTTACAAGCTTAGGGTGTACCGTTGCAATTTTAATTTTATACAATATGTTGTAAGCTTTTAATAAAATGTACGGTATCATGACGAACTACAATGAAGATCAAGGCCTAACTATGTTTGACATCAGATATGAGGCAAACTTCTGGGGAAACTCCATTACTTTTGGAATTTTTTTCGCTTTTTTTCTCTCTACAAAATCGTTTAAGTTAACTCGTTTACCCACGAAGCTTGCCTTGTGGCCGGATTACCAGATAAAAACTTACTTCTGCGCTTCTATTATAGCAGACATTTTTTAAATATTAGTAATCCAATGTTTACAATCTTTGAGATGATTTGTTTATATACACTTTGTACATAACGTATGTTTCTTACAGATGTGTAGGCGTAGAAACTGTTTCTACTATGAGACATATTTCAAACAAATAATATAGGGACCTTTTTATCTTTCTGAACAGTTAGTCTATGATTGATTGTCTATTGTTACGCTTGGAAATACATATCACGAGGAGATTGATGGCATCTTTACACATGTGAATCTCATCGATACACAAGGCAAGTCTTAAGTCGAGGAAACTTCAGGTCGAGGCTTTGCCAGGGAGTAGTCCTTATGGAATCCGTCACCAAAGGCGTAAAGCGGTTATTACAGTTCCGGTTACACTCGAATACCAGTCCTGGTATTGCAAACGTCCAAAGGGTACATTGACTGCTTACCACCATGGCTGGCTATATGCTTTTTTTACCACTGTAACGATATGAAAAAGGCAAATGAAGCAGCCCGACTAAGAAAGTACAGTGGACCACACAGAAAAGTATACCATCTGTTACAATCGACAATATCTATATTACAGTATAAGTTGTTGCATTTGCAGCTATAGCTTTTGCTTTTCACTCAAAACAGCAATCGAATTTGAATATGCAACGGCACTAACACGTTCGTTTCTCGCCCCTTATCTTGTTGAGAGTCGTATTTTTGTATTGCGGATATCGATACTAAATTCTAATTTACTCGTACTAGTATCTCGTAGCTTAACGGGAACCAAGCTCCGTAAAGCAACTCCGTATAATAATCCTCGGTTCAAATCCCAAGACATGTGCAACATTTTTCTATTTTATAAACTACTAGCTTTTACCCGCGGCTTCGCTCGCATTGATAAAAAATATATATTGTTTTCTTAATAAAAAGTATCCTAGTTTACTTCTGATACCTCCAAGAATAAGTTTCATGATAATCGGTTCAGTAGTTATCGCGTGAAAGCGTAACAAACAAACGGACATTCACATTTATAATATTAGTAGGATTTGTACCTAGGTATATTACCTTTGCAACAGCCATCCATTACGCCGAATAATAATTATAAATCGTTGCCGAAGGTTCGGACATTTCTTCGATATACTCTCATATGTATATCGAAGAAATGTGCAGGAATTTACAAGCTTACTTTAATATGAATTAACATATGCATATCGGCTGTGTTTCTTTATGCTATCTTTCTATTGAATAGTTAATAGATTCAGGCGTTATTTTGCGAAAGTCAAATTTACATGCAATTTGATCTAACCTGCTTTGTGTGCTTCCGCCACTAATTAGTTCATGCGGCCTAGCGCCGGCCGGCACCCACCCACTACTGTTAGTAAGTGCAACATGCCGACGCTGCCATGGCTGCTCCGGTAGTCTCTGCCTCGGCTGCTGTGGTCGTCCGCCATCTGGAACAGAATCCGCATGTACCACCGTCGCAGCCACGACTGGCCTGGTCGTCGCTGCGACACGTGTTTCGCCTCTACGAGGCATCATTAGGCGTTGTAGACGTTAATCGTAAGAATAACATGCTACAAGTGACAAATACATCGCAGTGCCGTCCCTTATATTGAATTGAGGGTGGGGGTGGATGGTGTGAGCGAAAAGATATTTAATAGTGGGGAATGGTTTACGTCAGTCTGTTTGTTCATGAGAGTAATTTTAGAATTTTTATGATTATTAATTTCTAATTGTTCCCTAATATTTAGTTTTTTAAATATTAGGGAACAATTAGAAATTAATAAACATAAAAATTCTAAAATTTTTAAATATTAGGGAACAATTAGAAAATTTAAGTAACTTTATTAGTTTTATGTTATAAATAATAATTAAGCCGAGTAGAGTCAGACGAAACAGGGATAACTTGCGATATATTGCGATTATTCCATCTGTCTACCTATCCCCAAGCTGTCAACAGTCCGTAAGCTGCTGCGCATAACACCGATCGGACCAAATGCTTCTTTCCTCTTGAAAGTAATAGAATAAATTTTTCATACGAAAGTAAATAATCTACATACGCATACTATGAAATACACGTTCCTTTTCGGGTTCTAAAGAAAACCATTGGTATCGAACATGAGCACTTATCTCGACGTTTCGTATATCCGAGTACGTTGATGTTAGCTCCCGTGACACTGAATCGATTTGATCGCATACTATGTTGTAAATGTATCCATACTCGTTTAGACGTTGCAGACATGTTGAGTATATTCTGATGTTCTGTGTATCGTGTTATCGAAGAATAATTTACAAAATATTAACCGCTTTTATTGGGTTAATAGTGTCACACAATTTAATATTGGCCTGTATATGACTATCTATAACGTTCCTAATCTTAACAGAACATAAGAAACGTTATGAAGAAACATATGAACGACACGAAAGTGGAAGGATGTAGGATCTGTGAAAGGTCAAGATGATCACGGCCAAATTGGTCGCGATTTCTAAGAATATGAGAGTCTTATGTATCGGCAAATATGCATAAAAAGAGCTACGAATCTAAAGGTAGTAAATGAAGTTATAAAGTTGGAATTGTCTGTCTCTCCTCACTGCCTACGCCGCAAGGAACTTGATATGAAGATGTAAGTACTTTAAAAGTAAAAAAAAAAACAGTAATTTTAGTTCCAGAATATGAGTGACATACTTTGAAGGTTGCGTGATTGATTAATTTCATATTACAATTATCAGTACTGTCAAAAACATTCAAATTTTGTTTAGGACGGCACCTGTATTTGTTATACTCGTATTGCCTTATTCCAGCACAACTGTGAGTCCATTGAAGTGCTTATTAACGGTGTATTACGTATATGTAGCGTAACTGAATAGTTTTTTGAATTACACATACAACAGTAATATAACATACTTTTCTTTTAATTATTTATATCGAACACATTACCTTTCTTACTAATTTTATAAAATAACAGATTCTTATCAGTCACGATGGGCTATAATATAATAAATATAGTTGATAAATAGCCTCATGCTCATAAAGCATGGCGCATGATCTTCGTAACGCCAGTAATAATAGCTTCTTTACTTTTGAAGGTATTGTGATAGCGATCTTTTTTTCTTACTAATTTTATAAAATAACAGATTCTTATCAGTCACGATGGGCTATAATATAATAAATATAGTTGATAAATAGCCTCATGCTCATAAAGCATGGCGCATGATCTTCGTAACGCCAGTAATAATAGCTTCTTTACTTTTGAAGGTATTGTGATAGCGATCTTTTTGAGTTCAAAATTTTGATGAAAACATATCAATAAATCTCTATTAAGCAATGTTGTTTTTGTGTCTGAATCCATTCCTAAAGAATTTAATTAAACCAATGATCGAATCCTGACGAAGATTGCCTTATTTTGTAAATATCTTAAATATTTTCTTTTTCTATCATTTTCTCTTTACTTGAATATTATGCGTACATACATATAAACCAATATATACAAACAAAAAAGAAACATATTTTCCCCAAAAACGGTGAAATAAAAATAAATAATTACTAAAATAAAATTTCCATGAATAAAATTATTATTTATAAGCGTTTCCTTACATTTTAGAACCTTATATTGTAGAAAGATTTTAAACTCTTACCGTACCGATTATCCTACAGATTGTCAATAAAATATAAAAAAGAAAAAGAAAATTGAAGGTGCTTTAAATATTTTTACTTCTTATATTTTATTTATGTCGTTACAAATGTGATGAAAAACACTGCTGCAGAAAATTCGAGTAATTAAATTATTCAACGTTCGACTTCAGGCTTTTAATAAAACCTCTCATTTGTAATTTGTACGTTACCGTTCTTAATACACAGTGGACTATTCCATCTGTCTTGTTCAGAAATAACGCATTTCATTATCTAAATAGCGGATTAAAAATCCCTCTCTAGAGAGGAAGATTTATGTGTATGGCAATTAAACAAACAACAATGACTATATTCAATTTGATCTGACCTGCTTTGTGTACTACCGCCGCCAAGCACACAGAGGTTAGATTAAATTGCATATAAATTTGAATTTCGCAAAGTAACGCCTGTATTAACTAATTATAAGTGTATTTAAATCATTAAGTAATTGTAACTTAATACTAATTCCTACCGAAAACGTCGAAATGTATGTGTGATAATGTATAACACCGGAGTGTGCGACTTAGAGGCGTCAAAAGGTGTACTGTGCTTTCTCTTAAGTTACTCGCGGCTTTTAACACGTCCACCTTTGGGTATAAGCTCAAACTTCACCTACCTAGACGGCCGTACTTAGTCCTAAAAAAGGACGTTTATAACGAAAATGAGACTTTTACTTTTAAATCTGTTAAAAATCAATTTAAAAGGAATTTAAGACTCTCAGAAAGGAGACTCAGATTTGTAAACATTTTTACAAGTTCTGGCAAGTCGGCCGAAATCAAATAGTAAATTATAATTTTAAAGAGATATATGATCAATAATTTTAAAATAAAGTTACTTAAATAAATATTTTATAATAAATATTTTATGCAAGAGATTTCACAAAGTCCCTTTTTAGGGTTCCGTACCCAAAGGGTAAAACGGAACCCTATTACTGAGGCTCCGCTGTCCGTCCGTCCGTCCGTCCGTCCATCTGTCACCAGGCTGTATCTCATGAACCGTGTTAGTTATATAGTTGAAATTTTCACAGATGATGTATTTCTGTTGCCGCTATAACAACAAATACTAAAAAATAGAATATAATAAATATTTAAGGGGGCTCCCATACAACAAACGTGATTTTTTTGCTCGTTTTTGCTCGATATTGATAACGGCAACAGAAAGACGCTTGAAATATTCACAGAATATTTAGTTATATATTCACTTTAAGAATAAATAATTAAATTAAAATAAAACAAATATTTAAGGGGGCTCTCAGACAATAAACGTGATTTTTTTTTGCCGTTTTTTTAGATAATGGTACGGAACCCTTCGTGTGCGAGTCCAACTCGCACTTGGCCGATTTTTTTATACAACGACGGGTGGTATACGCACACGGTCCATCTAACGGAACGTTTAGCCTATGAATGCTCGCAATACATTAAGTATCACTAGCGTCATGTCACCTCTGCACTGCTGCTAGCACAGCAACTCCTTAGGAGTTTACTGGTAACCTCACTCACTGACAGTATCGTTGACGCGATGCCACCTCTACTGCTAATATAGCAATACTTTAGGAGCTTTCTGGTACCTCACTCAGTAACGTAAAACACACCAACCCTCCAGGGGGTAGTTATTTGGCTGCGATTTTTTAAGAGGTGGATGTACTTCCCCAGAAGGGCTGCTTTGATGCACCTCTCTTAAAACTAACTGCACTGCACCGTTAAAGTGGATAACAATCACTCGTACGGCGTTTTTAATATTTTTGCATTGAATCTGATAGGTTACAAACTACTTTTAAAAGGTCATCGTAACGCTTATTTGTAACATTAATAAGGCATGGAGAAAGTTTGGACTTCATTTAATGATTCTGATATATATATATATATAGTGCATGCGCATGGGCGCCGGGCGGCTTGTTGGAAACTGGTCTCATCGTAGGTCGACCTCTCTAACATGTCGAAGAGGCGAGGATAGTTTGACAATAAACATCGGAGTTCAATTCTAGATAGCTCATAAGTTCTGTAGGCCGATTCTACTAAAAAACTGCAACGGCACTGCAGCGCGACATGTGTCAAAATGCGTATATTTTGACGTTTCGTTAAGCGATCTGATAGCAGCGACTTTAACGAAACGTCGAAAATGTACGCATTTTGACACATGCCGCGCTGCAGTGCAGTTGCAGTTTTTTAGTAGAATCGGCCTACTGCCCCAAGATCAATGCCGATTATTTTGTTATATTATGAAACTATGACCGAGTGAAAATTTTGTATATCAATTATTATAGTTGAAACATCTGCGTCGCCATCAGTTTATTATAATTATTATATACTTGTATACTTTCACACAAAAAATATTTTATACACAAAAAACCTTTCCTTTCATTACTAATCTACTCGTTAAAACGAGACACGTAATTATTTATTGAAAACATATGTAATAACGAAATTTATGGAACCCGATTGGTTCCCAAATAAATGCGAATTCGATTCGTGTGACGAGCTTGTGATTTATATTCAGTGGCAATTTGGCTCTTTTATGGCAGCCACGCTATACAGCTGTGCCAGATACGGCCGCGATTTTTATTATCGCTGCATATATGTTTGTTGGGTTTTCATATATATGTGGTTTTCATATGCATTCAACTTATTGAATGGATGCCTTTTGGTATTTGTAATGATAGGATAGGGCACCAATACACTGAAAAAAGTTGGACTTGCGAAATGTTGCTTTGTTAAAATTATTACGTGTAGTCAAACTCTTGACTATATACAACCATTACTTATTAACTGATTTTAAATGGACGTTTTTGTCAATGTTTTACTTGGTATTCGAATGTGTTACGTTATATATTGGCCAATCTATCTATATTCATCAATTCTAAATCGGTTTTGATTTAATTATATTGATCAGCGTCTAGCACCAAATAGATTTCATATAAAATTCGTGAAATAAAGCCTTTATTCTCTGTGTGTATTACGCCATATTTTGACTAAATAAGCACCGATTTACAATATGTTATTTTGAAAAACTGCTTCAGACTTATTGCACATATTTATTTTGACTTTATAAGTATTTACACATTCGTAATTATTATACCTAGTCTAGCCATAAATTCTGTTAGAAATTAATATACGAGTATATTTATTTTTTTCATAATGGCCACCTTTGGCTTTGATACAGGCCTTTAATCTGTCTGGCCACGAATGTTTCCATGGGAAATGTATCCACTGCTTGCTCCAGAGATTTCAAGGGATGCAATGTAGGCGTGTCGTTTTAAGCAGGCCATGTCCTCTAAAACTGACCATAATTTGTAGTCTAAGGGGTTCAGATCTGGGCTAGACAAGGGCCAGTCTTCAGCTCTTACAAAGTTCGGAACGTTGGTTTCGAGCCAGGCTTGGGTAGTTCGTACCTTGTGACCAGGTGCAGGATCCTGCTGATCTATGGTACATTTATAAAAAGTGTATTGCTGAAAGGTTTCACAACACGATCCAAGACAGTCTATTGATACACTTTGGCTGAAGCCTTCAGTCCTTTTTCACAAAAATGAAGCTTTGTGACTCCTTGATAAGACACCCCGCACCAAACCATTACAGACGCCGGACGATGACCACGTTGTACCTTTCGGACCACTTGCTCAACTTCTTTAGAACTGTGTGCATAGACTTTGTCATTTTGCTTGATATACGTAGTGCTCTTCAATCGTGAAAATTTTTTCACCTGTAAAGCTGATACGAGTATTTCTGTATCTTTCACCTGCGTATCGGGACAGAAGGCGTTTTGATCGATTCACTCTCTTTAACTGAAGGTATTGATTTAGGACATGTCCTGTATATCCACGATAAGCTTCAGATCTTATTGTATTATACGCGACAGAGTCCTAGCAGGAATCTTCATTTCTCGCGATAAGATTTCTTTGTTTTCCAATGCGTATCCCATATTTTAGAACTACAAAGTCTGTTAATGCTGTTAAAGCCAGAATTAACCGAAATAATTCTGGCTTTAACAGCATTAACAGACTTTGTAGTTCTATCAGCACGTCGCCCCATCTTTTGTGGTCTTCAACAGAGGAAGTCTTGCTATATCTCTGGTCGCGTATCTTCGAAAAGATACGATGACGAGAGACGACTAATTCTGTTCTCCCATCAAATATTCGATAAATCAGCAATATCTACGTGTATTTAACGAAAACAACACAAGCCTTTCTTTTTTTATTAATTTTGAATTGCACTTGTTTTTTTAATTCTAAAATCCAGGCATTTTTTGTGATTGTCTACTTAACTCCCCCAACATCGTTTTAAAAAGTCGGTAGCTAACATTTCACGGTAACTTCTACATATTCATATATAGGGAAGTATTTAAAACGAAGGGCTTCGCTTTTCGCACAATTAAGCACCGACTTGAGCCCCGGTGAAGCACTTCCTCCCCTTAATGACGTCTGATGTACATATTGATTAATTTTTAAATTTAGATAGAACATGTACATATTGTAATGTCGCTCGGGTTTCTTATATATTCGCCAGATACAATATTCACGCTCAAATTATATTCATAACCAATCGGTTCTGACCAAATTACCTTATTGTTATCTATACGTAACGTACTAGTTCTATTCAGTTAATTATTATTCGCCTGCATTTTTTTGCAAGTTGAAGGTTAAATAGCCAAAGTCTTCATCTTTTCTTGTAAAAATTATAGTGACCGAGCATTTTAACACCAAATTTAATGCATATTAACGTTCAATGAATGCCTATGTACGTCGATTACAATTAAACCGGTTTCATCTATTTACCTACCTACCTTTGTTTTATAGCTTTTTAGTTTATTATTACCAATTTAGCTGGAATCATCAACGTTGTACACTAATTAAATAGAAATAAAAAACGAATCATACATAAAACAAAGTAACAAAAAAGTGGCTTACTAACAGAGTTTTTAAATTTACATGAGCTTGCAACTTGAACTGTCTACGTCCGTCGAGTAGTTCCTAATATATCGGTAAATATATATTTAACAAAGAAAGAAACGGACTTGGAACCACCTCTTTTTTGAAGTCGATTAAAAATAAATGTATTGTTAAAAAAATGCCAAGTATTTTTATGCAAAGTTGTATTGTTTTGAAGCACTTGAGATACCGAGGCGACGCCGGAAAGCGATAATGAGCGCGCAATGTACAGCCCGACGCCCTCCACCGAACGAGGTCGAAATTACGAAAACCATTATATGATTGTTCATACAAAAATATATTTTCTTCTCACTTCTTCGCAAACATTATATAAGCGCAAAACCATCAAATAATTATAACTTGGCCGTAATTCGTCCAATTTCAGGCAAAGATTTTTAAAGGTTTAAATTAACAACTATTAAAACGTTTTTTCTTTCAAATTTTGCTTGTTGAGAAATGAAAGGCATTCTTTATTTTATCATATTTATTTGGCATAAATCAATAGTCTTTATTTTTTTTTTTAAAATCCACATTTATTTCATATTTAAAATATATAAATAATAGCCATAACTTGGTCTCCTCGACCGTGGCTTTGCGTTTGCATTAACTGTAGCTTAAATGATCGGTTTTGCTGCTTCTATGAACTCGTTTTTTTACTAAGAATTTTATTTTAATGTCTCTATACCTTAACTAGCTCCTTGACAATAAAGCGTTCTTTTCAGTTTTTAAACTGTGATCATAACTATCAAACATTGTTTGTAGTAGCGATAAACTTTAGCGGCTGAGAATCCCAAGTGCGGATAGTTATGAAAATAGAAAAGCATACATAGATCGGTTGTAAAACACTGAATACGAGTATAATAGATCTCTTGTTGCGACATTCGTCACATCATAAACATGGTTTTGTGTCAGCTACTAATTTAACAAGGGAATAATTAGATACGTATTACAAATGTCGCGCAGATCGCTTTCGGCACTTGACAGAGTCAATAATGAGCTAAGCGCGATTCACTCACTACACTTCATTAATTCATAATTGAGCAAAACTCGACGAGCAGATGCGTCATCAAATTTACGCAAATGTCTTTCAAATAAGGATGTGATAAATAAGGATTTTGTTTCTATTTTGTTCTTTTGTTTTGCTATTTATATTTTTATTACATATTTACGAATTTTCTTATTTTTGTATTTAGGGTGGATCAACTATTCTTTGCAAAAAACATGTCCCTCCATCAATTAAAAATATTTAACTATGTAAAAACAATAGTTTGCTGTAATTTTATATCCAAACAGTAATTTAGAATACTTAGAATTGATATTATAGAGCGTTCAATTATATAATTTTAATATTTATATTGCTTTTATGGTAACTTAGGTGACAAGATTCACTCCCCATACAAATTATTCCTGTTCCCACGTCTACTTCAATAGTTCCCTGACGCAATAATTTAAAAATTTTATATAAAAGTATATTCATTTCTACTCATGTTATTTTCTACAACGGTTTCTAAACGCCCTTAAATGCTTCCCAGATTTTTAAGTATGATTTTGCTACTTAGAAAAAAATAAACAAATTGTGTCTCAACACAAATACCCAAACAGATGTCCGCTAAGTTACTGTTCTTAAAAGTTATAGATAAAAACATAGATGGCTCTAACAGTCTCAATTGTGGCAATTAATGCCTGAGGATGATGCAATGACATTCCACCATTTTGTGTGTGTGCTAGTGGAACTATTGTCCTTACATAGTTAAATATTTTTAATTGATGGAGGGACATGTCTTTTGCAAAGAATAGTTGATCCACATTATGACGTCGAAGAATAGTTACTTCTAAGAAGCTTTCTTAACATGTACGGAGTCTACTGATTGAGAGAGATAGCGTCACCTTTGTCTGTTACACCCTAGTACTTCATCGTATTTTGTTTTAGTTTCATTCACAGTCAATTTTTGTAGATAGTTGAACTACAGCGGGCTACTAGGATGTAGCCATGTCGAAAATAACATGTTATCTGTAGATATAATTGAAATAAGATGAAGTACTAGGGCGACTCAGATAAAGGTCAAGCCGTCTGTATGTACAATGTATTATATCCAGAGGAGGCTTCTTTCTGTATTCGTATCACGTGCTATCTATAGTAAAACCATCCTCACATATCGAGCCCAAAATTCAGACACAGAGAGGAGAACAGGGTACTGTACTGTTTTATCTTTGCCTGTTTATATATAGGTTTATATCTAACGCACGTAGCCTGACCCAATTAATAAAAATGAAATAAAAGCAGGCCATTGTCTCAAAAATTGTATCCCAAGACACAGATTTAAACTGTATGAAATCGTAATACAAGTTTAAGATAAGGTCTGCTGCACTATGAATTTTATGATGCCAATTTATAACAATTTGTACTTATTTTTGCGGATAATAAACTATATATGTGACAGTCGTTAGTTGATATCAGAGG
Source organism: Pyralis farinalis (assembly GCA_947507595.1). NCBI lineage: Eukaryota > Metazoa > Arthropoda > Insecta > Lepidoptera > Pyralidae > Pyralis > Pyralis farinalis. Next base: position 12,887,969 of record OX382277.1, on the reverse strand, counting down.
ACTCATTAAAGAGATAGTGGGTAGGAGATATGGCACGAAGAGCCGGCAGCCGAAGGAGAGATCCAGGGAAGTTTATTTTACGGGACTCGTTAATACAAATACACACGGTGGACAGTCTGTCACGAGATGGTTGGTAATGACATAAAGCCGATTGTTTCGTAAGAGGTATGTCACTTAACGCATAGACTTCAGTTTATATTGCTGAAGCCGTTACCGTCGATAGCAACATGTTGACAACAAGGGAACACAAGTTATCATCACATTACTATTTTGTCACTTGATTTGAAAGACATCTTTGAACAATTTGTTTTGATAAGAAAAATACTTATGTACCTATATTCATTCAAGGTGCAATGAGTATTTCCTACAGTCATATCTTAAAAATTCTATTACCGGAAATAATCAGATCGCAGACTACACTAAATATGTATGCCAATTTCCCGGCGCCTATTTCTAAATTTTGTCTGTAGAAAAAGGATCCGACAGACGTACTTTATGCCCCCATAAAAAATTTATAGCGGGTCCCTGCAAGCGCCAAATTGAATATCAAATCAGCGCGATGAACTTTTGGGCTAAATTTAATGAAGTGAACTGGGAACGTGTTGAAATCGATCCCGTTTCGGTCGGTTTTCAAGTCATTATAACTGAGATTTGAATATTTTGAAAGAGTATAATGTCCATGTAACCTAAAGAATTCATATTTTTGTCATGAAATTGGTGAAAAGACGGAATGTTTCCGTGCAGAAATTAGCGTAGCAAATTTCGTAGCGATCTTGTAGCAAAAGCGTAGAGCTTTACCAAATGTATATTAATTCGAAATTTAACTATAAATTTAGCCAATTATGTCTCTCCTCTCACTTCCCTACTCGCTCTCAATAAAGATCTCTCTTGACCGGCAGAGAATGATCTGACCAGAAGTGATGTTTTAACTTTTTTTGTACTACAAAGGTGGAAAAGTAGCGGATGGTCTACAATAGGGCTGGTTGACCTAAACGTAAGCTATAAAAGATGATAATATTTTATCTATAAACGAATACAGGACGAAACAAAAAAATAAATCTATAGCCTATTTTATGGACCACGCGTTATAGGGCCTACTCCTACTGATGATTGATTGATAGCCTATATATAAATAATAAGCCGATTATATGCGTCGGTAACACAGAGAAATGACTCTGCGTTCTGCGACTCTGTAAAAATCTCTTCCCCGTATAAAATGATATGAAAATAATTTAGTAAGATTACCGTATAAATATAAATATTTGCTTGGACCAACCTAAAGAGAAACAAAAATAAAGCAAGGAAGTCAACTTTCTCGTTCAGTTTGCTAGGACGTTCAAACTACAGATTATAACATTTTCATACAAAATATTTGGACCAAGTATTTTATTTTCATGATCTTACAAAAGTTGATTTTATTTTAAAGTATTCGACAAAATATATTTAAGTACGTTAATAAATTTCAGATGTTTAATGGCCTTAATGCCCTCATTGGGTAATTTAATTTTGTTGAGTAGACTGACTTATCGAAAACGCTAGTCAAGAAACGCATATCAGTATAATAAATACATTATAAGCGTTAACTTATGTTGCATTAGAGCATCACTGGATTGAAAACATTCTGAATAATAATATGAATCCGCCAATCCACACTACGGCTAATATCATATTAATCCGTATTGAGGGATCTTTGTATTCAGGCAAAGCAGGAAAATTTGATGTTGTTGATATATCTCATTCCTTTGGCTTGACAGCACCGGGTACCTTGTAGACGCAGCTGGTGCATCGTTGTTCAAATGCAACTACGAAAATAAATGGGCTGGCTCCGTTTCGTATTATTCAGTAAAAGTAGTCCCGGTAACCAAGTGAAGCATTGAGATTTCCATTAGAGGGTTATAGTGAACAGCATAACAAACAGAGCAGTTCGAATGAAATTCTAAACAAAGGGAGCAGAGCACCGGCAAGAATATTACGTTGGAGGAAAAGGGTTTTTTATTTCAACCAATGGAATATTTCAAAATTATTTCGTGTTACGCAGAAATAACGTGTATTCTTATTAGATTTTAGTACGTCAATCTAATCTAAAACGCAATTTGAACAGCATAGACGGTAGCGTGTCTTTGGATATGTTTTTTTTATACTACTACGGTTGTCAACGAGCATATGGTCCCCCTTAGTTTGTTTATCTTCGCGTACACCATGCTTAATAGGACACGTCCTGCTATGGTTTTAGCATATTCGGTTTCCGAATAGACTGCCTCCCTTTGTATGTATTCTAGCAACTGTGCAGTGGATTGTTTTTAGACAAATTGTTTGATGTTAATGTCCACGGGTGCCTTTTAAAATGACACCACTGGACATCCACGGGTACTGTGCAGTTCTATATATCTATGATTTTACGCGAAGTTCCTTGCGGAGGAGGCAGCGATAACTGAGCGCATCATGACTACCTATTCCCTACACACCCCACTCGCTTCTTTAACGTTTGTTTCTTTTTTTTCATACAAATTCGGAAGACATACGAGTATATGGCCCATCTGATGCCTAGCCTATGAACGCTTGTAGTATCACTCGCGCGATGGCGCCTCTGCTGCTTACACGGCAACTCTTTAGGAGCTTACTCGTGACCTCACTCACACGCAGGAACACAACAACCCTCTAGGGAGTTGTTGTTTGGCTGCGGTATTCTGTGAGGTGGAGGTACTTCCAAGAACGCGCGTCCTACCTCTCTTAAATCATCTCATTTAATACCACGTTTTCGCTAAGGCTCCTGAAATCGCTTTCTGATAAAATGCGATCAAAATGTTCATATTTTATTACTAGGAATCAAAAGAGATCGGCTCTTCTCCAATTCAGACCTATTCTGTGTCTTACATTGTCATTGGGAACACGCTCTGCAAGTAGTATTACAACCGTGTTGATTCTACTTTCGCGTCCTCTCTGCCATATCCGCTTTCACTATCACACCGCTTTGTGTACAGAGAGCAGTGTCATCTGAACGTTTTTAATGCTTAGAAACACACACGTGTATACTCCACTAGCTGCTGCCCGCGGCTCCGCTCGCGTGGAGTCAAATAACGTAGCCTACGTGTTAAACCAGATCATAATCGTTCAGCCGTTTAAGCGTGAAAGAGCAACAAACATCCATCCATACATACAAACTTTCGCATTTATAATATTAGTAGGATATAAGCGATGTACCTTTCATCCCTGCTGAAAGTACACTCAAGATATATTCAACCTCATCCACGTACTTCAACACTACAATATCAACCGTAACCAACCAACGTAAATCTTTTTAAATACAAACGTCTTTAACCATTGTCACTAGTGTTACCAGTTCAGATGGTGTTTCTGCAAATAATACGGCATCTGCATAAAGTAGGCAATTCCTCACTAGGGCATTTATCGACAAACAGAATCGGTTGCAGCCGAGCCGGCAGTACGTTACCCTATTTGAAACGAACTTTAGCGTCACAAGAGGGGACAAAATGCAAGCTATATAATCCTCATGCCTGAACTGCAACCAAGTAACTATCGCCCATCCAGAATCCAGGAAATACATAGCATAGATATTTTCCCAACAACCTTTCAAATGCTTTCTCACTTAATGATAATGTTTTTTATCACGCAGGATCAAGTTGTGGATAAGCTGTAAACGTGCAGATAGGACTTATCAAAAGTAGCATAACTTTTATTATTGATGACATATGCAAATGAAACTCACGGTATTGTAAGAACATAAAAATGACACATTTAAATCAAATTACCAGATTTATCTTCAATTTAATAAAAGTTGAATTTGCGGCAGAATATATTCACAGAATGTTAATGGTTATCTCTGTAAAATAATTCGTACAAAGATAATCTAGTCATAGGTGCAATAAAATTTAGCCGGCTGTTTTGCTAAAGTATGACTTTTACAGCTTTTATAGCTCTTGTGTGCATTGGTCTACACAGTGAGAAACAAATGAAATTGAAATTCGTTTAAAATTTCTTTAGACACGTCTAAGTAATCTTGAAGAATCTTTTTAAAGTCAAATATAAATTGTCTGCTTCACGTAACTGTTTCAGAGCACTTATGTAGTGACTTAAAGTTAGTTATTCTAGGTTTATCCAGGTCAGTTACACTTAAAAGTAGCAGTAAATTAAATCGGCCGGAATGAAAACTAAAAGACAGGACGCGCCAGCGTTGAGCACCGTTAAAGTATATAATTATAACATGTTCGTAAAAATCTGAAGAAAGTTATTATTTTACAGTTTCAACCTAATAAATATTATATAAATCTAATAAATATAATATAGCAAGAATGAACAATACTAATAATAATAATCTTAAGAGGCCCCTAATTAGCAGTAGAGTTAAGAGACAGATCAAAAGGTGTTCTTCTAAACACGGCTTGCATCCTGAAGAGGTTCCTCATTCTGGAAGCTAACCAAAGTCCCCTCTCGGTTATTGGTGATTTGTAAGGTATTTGATTAATTCTTATTCAAATACCTTAAAAACACAAAAGATGTTTTTGAAATCAGTTCATAAAAATAAAATTAGTACCTTTTACGTTTTCATAATGATCAAATATAATGAATTAATTTCAAAAACGTTTGAGTTTTTAAGGTATTTGAATAAGAATTAATCAAATACCTAAAATAAATGTAAATATTAATGAATTATGTTAACAATGCACTTCATGACAATATATTGATTAGTTTTTTTATGCAACGTCGCGAAGCATACGGCTCACCTAATATAAAGCGGTTACTGCAGCCTATATTCGCTTGCAATACATTAAGTATCACTAGCGCGATGCCACCACTGCTGTTAACACAGCAAATCCTTAGGAGCTTACTGGTGACCTCACTCACACGCACAATAACTCTCTAGAGAGTTGTTATTTGTCTGCGGTTTTCTGTGAGGTGGAGGTACTTCCCCAGACGAGCTGCTTTGATGCCTACCTCTCTTAATAACACCCAGACCAAGACAAACAGACATGAGACAGGTTCCCACACAGGAGAAACATTTGTGTGTATGAACACACAAATGTTTCTCCTGTGTGGGAATCGAACCCATGAGCGTCGTTGTCAAAGTAATGTATTGTAACAGCGTATTTCACCACTGGGCCACCGAACTCGTCAAAGAGCTCTTATTTTTGTAGTAGTAACATTTATATGTTTGTCAAGTTAATATTTGAAAAAGTCATAAGTTCTTGATGGCCTTTATTAGCACTAATGTATAATAAACGATACTACTACCAGGCTACGAGATAGCATGGTTTCAAATAAACGATGGGTATATCATATATCACACCATATCAAACTTTTTTAAAAATCATAATCAAATCATAAAGACTCCTAAATTAGCCGTGTAAACGAAAGTTTAGTAACGTTTCAAAATTCATCAAGTAATTTCCAGTTCGTTACAAGTTGTTATTCAACGCATTTACAGTTTACAGTTATATTCAATTTAATTAGTACATTCGAAGTGAACCAAAGTAACTGGGGGAAGGTTAGTCGCGCAAAGCACTAACTAAAACCAAGTTTAATGAATCTTAATATCAGTGGAGGGAATATTTCAAGATGTTACAGCTTTCGTAGTTAATGTAGCGTTATAAGATAAACGGCGTGATTATGGCGGCGAGATCGCGAGATACCTTCTTATTTATGGGCTTTTAACCCTTCAAAAATAATGTGCAAAATTTCATATTTTCAACGCCATAAGCAACTGTATTTTTGTACGTCCAGTTTTACACAATGAATTACCATATTAGTTAAAAAACGAACATGTTTTGTTCGAAATTAATATAATTGAAATATCTATTTTTTCGTGGAATCTATGAGGCTTTAGTAAAAATGGCGAAACTATATTTCTCGGTATTAATTATTGCTTTCTGGGATATAATTACGAGAAATCTGTTTACTATTCTCGATTACGGAGAATGCTATTTCTAGATTATTTTGAAAAGATGTCTTGTTTCCAATTACATTGATCATTATTTTTATATATGTTATGGATATACATGAATATCACTCACCTACACTGCCGATTTGTAAATCAATAGATATGGCATAGCAATGGCTCCGTACAGAAAAGGAAGCTGGCCAACAGTTGTTGTTGTATCCAATCTGTTCATTGTACAAATATACATACCAGTAACATTAGCAAATAACAGTTACTGCGTTAGCAGCTGGACTTTGTAGGCATACATAGGCTAACTACTTCACATGAGGCGGGCTACATACTTGTTTGTTACTTAACATTATTTAAAAATGTAGGTGTTAGTATTTTGGAATGCATAGTAAATTCGTATAGTTCCATTTGGCAAGTAATTCTTAGGACATGCAATTTCTTCTTCTTTCTTTTTCTTGAACTTGTGCCGCCCTGCGCCATTCCATCCATTCATTACGGTTAGTAGATGCACGCCGTCACTGCCATACCTGCTTCGGTCATCTCTCCTTCGGCTGCTGTGATTGTCTCTGCAATTACCCGCTATCTGAACACTATGCAATCACCCGCCACCGTTGCTGCCCTGGCTGCCCTGGTCGTCTCTACGACTTATGGTTCACCTATCCACGAGGCATCCTTAGGCGCTATATATGTTAGTTATTAGAATAACATGCTACGAATGACAAATCCATCTATTAAATATTTATAGATTAAATAGTTAATAGATGGATGTTTTCCGTTAACAGCGATAATATAAGAAAACGTGAATAAAAACCAGTATTATCTCCACAAAGGGTAGTGATCATTCTTAAATGCTAAAACATCGAAATTCTTAAGCCACATTACCATTTGGCATCTCTTTTGACCCCGGCTGGTGTTATTACTTCGAAGTTAATTCCAGTCTAGCATTTCTCCTGGAATGCATCTAATAAACTGCGCTTATGCGTCCGCTGTGGAGTGCAATTCCAAATAATATGAAATTATTATCATTCTGCATCTGCTGCGGTTATTACTGATTGTCTCAATGTGCTCATTTTGACTAAATATGTGCCTGCTTTTCCTACTTTGCTGCTTGCTTTGCCGAACAAATTAAGTTTTTGTGTAAACCAATGTGGGTTACACAAAAACTTAATTTGTTCGGCAGGGCGTACCGTCCCCTTTTTTAGGCGAGGAGATAATCATCTTTGGTAAAATAATACTTACAATGTTCAGTTTTATTAAAAAAATCGAATAGAATAATATTGACGACTTAGCTGGTCGTCGATATTATTCTATTCGATTCTTTTAATAATATGCTCGCTTTATAGTACAACTGCGGCTTTATGCTGAAAAACGATAAATTGAGAAATTGAAGATTAGTATTAGTAAATAGAGAATTAGTTACCATCGCTAATCTTCCTGGAAACTCAAACGCAAGAACACTAAACCAAGGGATGTGGTTTCAATCCTAGCAAGCAGGTGACAATTTACAAAAAATAATCTCTTTAGTTGACCTATAAACTTTGTTTATTATATAAAAAAACTAAGCGATGCGCATTGCATTTCCCGAATTAGCGTTCTTTTAAACTGTTAAATATTGAATTTGGCATTGACAAAGCCTGTAAAACCACGATTTTTTTAATCTTAAAAAGATTTTAATAAATTGTTGTTTTACTACAGGTGCAGGAGACAAACAGACAGAACTGAACTGCCTACCTCGCAAGAGACTTGGCGTGAATTTATAGATACATTATATATTAGATTCAATGTAGGTCAGGTTTAGGTGTAGGTGCAGTTTAAATCCTGTTTCGATACACTAAAAGTGAGCCCTCTAGCATAAATCTTAGTAATATGAAAATCTCACAATAATCAATGTATGTAAATCCATGGTAGGAAGTTCTACCAATAATCTAAGCATTCCCGATATATGTAGATATTAAAATATTTTTTTTAATTCAACATTGTTTTTTGTTTATTTCTGTAAAACCGTTTCTAATATTTAAATATATTTGCGTGAAGTTCCAGGTACAGGTGCTCGTAATTAAATAAAAATAAAATAAGGCAACAATCCTTGTTCAAAATCAAACCTCTTAGAGACCGTAGCTTCGAACCATCCTAACATTTTTATTTCACTGCCACAGAGATAATATATGTATGCATGCGTTACGAATGTGTGGTCATAAGGGTTCTATCAATCAAATACTCATTTTTAGGTAGCAAGCAACATGAACACAATTCCTAAATAGTAAAAATTTTTGTGGAATTGTGATCTCTACGGTAGTTGAGTTTTAGTTTGTATAGCTGCAACGGTGCTGAGCACAATGCCAAATAATATGAAATTATTATCATTCCGCCTCTACTACGCCACGTTTGTCTCAGAATTCTAAATGAGCGGACACAGTGTACGAGCTTCGACTATTCCCGGTTTTCTAAGCAATAATGTCCTTCATGGAATTCTAACGACGTTTTAATGTTTGCTTGTGACTACAGTTTTGCACGAATAATGGCCTCTCACATTTTACTTGGAACAAGACCTGGTTATGTTAACAGAGTGTTACTTCTAGCTCTGAGGGATAGGTATGTGTGGATTTACAATAGTAGACTGAATGAGAAATATCGTGATAAGAAAAAGATGTATAAAAATAAAAAATGAAACAAAGGTAATGTGTGAACGCAGGCGCACAGAGATGTCAGTAGGGATCATCTAAACATTTGCATATTTCAGTTCAAAAAAATACTGATATATGATTGGATTGACGAATGAATGAAGCAGTCCGTTTTCGAATTGCATTATCTCCACTTATCAGAAACCGACAACTAATTAACAGTTTCCAAGAATCTTGATGTGTTCCTGCCACTTATGGCCACCAGAAAGCTTAATCGAAAGCGGCGTTAGTAGGGGAGGTGGCAGTATGTGAGTGATACTTTTGTCCTGCACGCATAGGCAATGATATTTTAGAAAAAACCGGCCAAGTGCGAGTCGGACTCGCGCATGAAGGGTTCCGTACCATTATCTAATAAAACTGCAAATAAATCATATTCAATCAAATCAAAAAAAAAAACAATCAAAACATCTTTTGTATGGGAGCCCCCCTTAAATATTTGTTTTATTTTAATTTAATTATTTCTTTTTAAAGTGAATATATAACTAAATATTCTGTGAATATTTCAAGCGGCTACTTGTTGCCGTTATCAATATCAAGCAAAAAAAATCACGTTTATTGTACGGGAGCCCCCTTAAATATTTCTTTATTCTATTTTTTTGTATTTGTTGTTATAGCGGCAACAGAAATACATCATCTGTGAAAATTTCAACTGTCTAACTATCACAATTCATGAGATACAGCCTGGACAGACGGACGGACGGACGGACAGCGGAGTCTCAGTAATTGGGTCCGTTTCACCCTTTGGTACGGAACCCTAATTAGGCGATCGATGCGCGATCGAAGTGTTTTTACACTTCTGTACCTATTATAATTTTGATAATTAGTAATAAAAATAAATACATAATTTATTATTTGATGACAAATATACCATATAATTCAGCAATAATATTTTTATATAATTAATATACTTATATATATGATTAAAGAAAGCTTCTTATTAGAAAATTTCAATTAAAAGCGAAAATTTGTGTTTTGTACTGAGTGCTCTGGATAATCCAAAAAACAAGCAAAAACATTTGTTTTATTCTTCGTTAGTAGAATGAGTTGCAAAAATAAATACATAAATGAGCCTGTTTAAATTATATCGTTTAACTAATTTCCGATACCAACATAGACAAGTTTATATTTTTAATATCAATTATGACATTCGGGAACAAAATAGGTTTCAACTGCTGGTTGACGATATCTCATTTGACGATCTTCATGTTGTTCACGAGAATTTCGTATTTCATCTACGTAGTAAAAATACTTCCTACGTACATTGCTCATCTCGAATAATATGATTCCACCTTAAGGAAACAAATAAGAATGAAAACGATTCAAAAACTTTACTACGTAAAACGCTTACGCTACATCAACCGCCTATGCCAATGTGCTCTTCACTAATTACGTGTTTATCTTGTTCCACCATGCATGCTTTCATAGTGACTATTGAAACCATTTAGTTTCGTTGACGTTAGCCGCTTAGTTAGAATTATGAGCTAATATTTGGCGCATTCTTGCATTTTCTTTTGCTCAAACTTGAAAAATTACATTTAAATACTATACTACACAATTTCTTTTATTATTATGTGAGGGGGGAAATTAATTTTGCTGATATTATAAATATTAGAATTTTTTTTCACACTTTCCTCCCGTCACTGGCATCAAATCTGCCATAATGGGACATATTCTGGGACATTTTCCCCTATTTCGAATGGTCTAAAAGCCACCGCCTTTTAAAAGTAGCATAGACGGACCGCGTAGTCTTAGTATAGGGCACCCTTTCGGTAGGGAGCCCTAAAATCCTTTTAAGTACAAAACGGGCCTGTCTGCGTTAGGATTACGCAATACGTTTTTTCTGTTTATTGATCAACATTTATTTTTCTTTAAATCACTTTATTAACTCAAAATTAATAATACTTGAACATTGTAATCACATCTTACAAAGTTCGACGAATTTACATTGTTCGGTATTTGTAGTTTAAATAAAGTGTGATAAGGTACATAATATTTATATAGAAATGGCTAATCTCTAACTTGATTTTGTTTTGTGATAGAACTGTGTAACAAAATGGTCTAAAACTGACTTTAATCCTTACATTTGTTTTGGAAAATAAAGTAATAGAAACTCAAATATAATAATATGTATCAGGTAGGCCTTATGCTTGTACCTCACAATATTTTCGGTTTTAACGAACTCTGTAACGTAGTGGCGAAACGACCTCTTACGTTACTTTTACACCAACGTTCGTGAGTTCAATTCCCGCACAGGACAAACATTTGTGTGCATAAACATCTCTGTTTGTCTTGGTCTGGGTGTTTCAAGAGAGGTAGGGCGCATCAAAGCAGCCCGTCTGAGGAAGTACCTCCACCTCACAAGAAAAACCGCAGCCAACTAACAACTCCTTGGAGGCTTGTTGTGTTCCTGCGTGTGAGTGAGGTCACCAGTAAACTCCTAAGGAGTTGCTGTGTTAGCAGCAGAGGAGGCATCGCGCGAGTGATACTTAATGTATTATAAGCGTTTTACAACTGCTCCGCCACAAAAAAGTGTTCGATCGATTCACTGTACAATGCATTTTGTTTCTGGTTTCGTGTCAATCCTATGAGGAGAAAAAATGACTTTATATTAAATATTATATTATACCTTTTGTACTTTTAAACATTTACCTTTCAAGCTACATTTCAAGTTCATTGTCAAAATCTTATGTCACAAAACAATTTTATTATTTAAAAGCTCTAGAAATTAAACTAGCCTAAAGGCTTTTAAAATGTTCCTGGCAGTGGATACCTTTATAGAAAATATTTTGTTTGGGGTATTAAAATTGAATTGTTAAATTGTATAGAATACCTACGGGATTCAGTACAAGAAAACACTCAGTATACGCTGGGAACTAGTGACACGGAGTGCACCTCCGCATGGTCCTCCTTCTGTGTCTGTGAGCGCCTCTGTTTAATGCAGTAATGGACCGTAGGGCGATCTCCACTCTCTGCGTGTACCACAGCGCCTGAACCTCTTGTCTCCGTGGGCGCATCACTCCTGCAGTAGTGGTTCGCTATGCGAACTACCCGTCTACGGCCTGCATGTCACAATTTATATATTTCCGAACCCGACTTTTTTATATCATTATTTGTAAATGTTATAATTAAATTTATAATATTTTTATTTAGAAGTCCTATTATTGTTTTATTTTTTTTGTTTTGTTATTTTTTAATGTTAATTATTAGAATCGCATCTGTTCGTGTTTACTCTGTACCTCCCTATATTCGCGTCTTAAAATCGATTCCTTAGTATTTTGGTCAGCTAATGGACAATTGTATGGCATTTGTAACGTGAAACTGTCATACCGAAGCCTATGGATACTTGCAACACAAAGAGTATACTTCGTAAGTCTCCTCCGACGCTCATGTAACTTTTTTTAGAATAGTACTACCACCATCGTTAGAAATCAAACCAGTTTCGGCTGTACGTGCCCTACATATTTACGTGCCAAACAAACGAGTTTCTATGGAAAGAGAATTAGAGAGGGCATAGCAAATAATCAATATCAGCTAGGAAGTAACTTCACTTTTCTGATAACTGAAGGCAAATAACAGTTCCCTGCAAAGATATTGTGGTACTGCGAGTGACTGACGTTTACACGTGCATTAGGCTACGATAAACTCTTCATATTCGGTCGCAAACGATGAAACGCATTCGCAACCATTACTCTGGGGACTTTACTCACTCGTGGAAATACAGCAATCGACTAGGAATTGTTAACTAGCTACGGTCTTCTTTAAAGTACTAACCCACCCTATTTCACCAAAGCTGCCTATGCTAATCGACAGAGTGCACCACGTACAGGTGAAGTTGGCTTGATCTAAAAATTATTGTACTTTTATGTCAAACCAACAGCAGTTTGTATCGTATATAAACATTTACGGGACACAAGTGCAGAGTGGAAGTGACAAAATCTAAACTAGAAATAAAGGGCCCTTTGAATGAAACCAAAATTTAAGCCAAACAGAATGCAGTCGAACGCGTGTTAGTCGCCGGTAGCGCGACATCGCTACACTCACACTTTTGTTGCCTGCCACTTGACCCATATCCTCTATAGGTGTCTCCTGTAAGAGGAAGCTTTCACCCCTCACCCCCGCATAAAACCTCGCAATCAAAACCGAACCTTCCACTCACAAGCGGAAAGTTCAAATTTCCACGCGCAATCACTCGCCTCAAAAGCGACTCCCCACGCAATTTAACACTTTGTTTTTCCTTCAAACATGGCAGAATATTCAATGTCGGCAGAAAATGAGTTGGATGTTACTAGTTAGCGATTTGCCACTCACTCGCTCACGTAATAAGTTTCATATTCAGATGGCAAGAAGGCGTCTGTAATGAATTTTTTATCTGGTTTCGGCCTACACTACCGGCAATAATACATGTAATCTAAGCAGTACTCGCGACTCGATCTGTGTATTCACAAACGGTGGACATTAAAATTTCATAAAGGGTTACAGATATACCTACTTGTGTATTTTTAAGAGAGATGAAAGCGGAAATTCTTGTACTGGGAATCAGTAGGAATAACTTAAGAGGTTTTTACGCTGGAAGTGACGCCATTTGGCCGTGACTACGCGAAAGAGAATTAGGGAAACATCGCAAGTCACTTACCTAGATTCTTCGTATATAGCTCTATTTAGATATATGGATAATTCAATACTAAATTAAGTAAAATGAAAAGTAATTAAAACTGAGGACAGCCTCAGTTCTTAACTGTAGGAAATCCAAAATTGTATGTAATTCTGCTAAATAAATATTTATCTTTCTTTCTTTCTAACACTCAAACTTCTATTTCAGGCACAGACTTTAAGATTTTTGGAAAAATCGTGGGTCTCTAGAATATAAACGAAATTACTTCAAGACATGAAGTTCAGGTATTTTTTGAAAAATGATGGAACAAAACCAAACATATTATCTAAGTAACTCACTATCGTCATTTTGAGCGTCAAAGTCAACCTTACCTCAGCTTATAGAGACTGACAGTAGTACGATATATCGTATATGTAATAATCAATGTAAATATCGATTAATCAATCAATTTATAACGTCTTTTTTTTTACTGTTTAGGACCTATTAAGGTTCTACAAATACAAATTACAAGTACAAATTATTGTACAATATAGGTCTTTAACCAGCGCGTCCTCTACATTGCAAATACAGGTTTTCTCATCGGTGGCCGGTCTAGAGGTTAGAGGTCACACAGAGACCTACAGAGAAAGCTTGTTTTTAAGGTAATAGATAGAAGAGACAGAGTAAACTAAAGTTGTCAACATAATATTTATAGTCAGCAAGCTGAACTGAATTAACCGTATCTGTCAATCCAGTGTTGCAAATGGGAGAGGAAAGTCCTAGAGTAAAGACTACGTATGGGATGGCGGGAATTTGGGCGCCCCGCATCTAGATCTCATATGGGTATAAACTGGTATCCAGTTTATACCCAAATTGGGTAATCGCTTTTAGTGGAAAGGGTTACGAAAGTTGTTTATTTATCCAGCAGTGGATAGATTCAGCCTTATTAAAGTAATGATCTTCTTCAACTAACTCAAAAAGCAATCTTTCTTTGTTCTTTATCTTTCAAAACGTTGATTATATAGGTATAGTTCTTGTACACTAATACGATTAGTCACTGTCGATATCATTATAAATTGCGTATAGATGTAAGACTACCCTTATTTCTACTATTCTACTAGATGCTATAGGTACTGTGAATAGGTAGTAACTCCTTAGAGGGTCTGTTACTACAAGTTACTTTTTGTACAAATGAGTTAGATAACTAGGAAGGTTCTGAGGAACTGCAAACATTCATAGGCTACGGTAACAAGTGGGTCGTATACTTATTTGCCTCTTAACGTAAAAAAATACAAAGTTACATGACAATGTGTCTAACAGAGAACAGTTTGGACATACGCTACTATTTTTGTTGTATAGTAACAAAAAGCAATTTAACTTTACCTCAAACAAAACACTGGTGGTACAGCGAAAAGCCTGCGGGACTGCAGACAACACTGCAGTCAAATTCATTGAAATGGTTACAGGAACTCAAACGTTCGTTGCTGTTTTAATTTAGCAAAATAAGTACATGTTTATTTTCCATTCCATAATCTTACAGTACGCATAAGCAAGCTATAGAACGATTTTAAAGATTTATAGATATATTGTATCTATGGTATAGAGCTGCTACAGTGATGTTCTATGCATGACGAAATTTCTAGGTTATCGATACTTCAGTCCAGACATTCCTACAAGTCTCTTTCCAAAAATACTGTTGTCTCTGGATATTTAACTACTGATCGACGAAAATAACCATTCGTTGTAGATTATGTAATTAATTGTCAAAAGTTTATTGACTAAAACTTAAGTTTCTAAAAGGCTAACTTAACGCTAGAACCATTCTCTACCAGTAAACTTTAGACCAGAGATTCCGGCGTGCAGTTTACAAATCAGTATTACTGTCTCGCGTGTGCTATAATATAAAATTATTAACTGAATGTATAGTTATTGCATATGATTATTATATATATTAAAACAAATTTAATCGATGAATAGCTTAGTTTCTTATTTTAGGTCGTTTCACGCGATCGGGTATTTTAAATTAAAATTATCCTCTACTACTGACAAAAAAAGAACATGCTATTAAAATTATATTGAAACACAGCATCAAATAAAACCAGAGAAAACTTCAAGGAAATTTGTTGTACGTTGATTCAGTTAATGTTGCAAACTTTTAATTGGTTTAATAATTCCCCTTTTTGATCGTTGTAGGTATATAAAGATTTAACTTTTTCAATTATCGTCAGAACTTTAGATGACTGACAGTTCCTTATAACATATTTTAATGTTTTGTTATATGAATGGTGACTAGTGGATTACCGCCGACTATGTCTGCGCGTAAACCGGCCATCTTGTTCTTAGCGATATGCCGTTTTCTAATCAATTAGGATTGGCGAGGTCTGCTACATAAGCCTAAGGATTTGGCACAGATACTGATTTTGATATGGAGGGAATGCCGTCAGACCTCTATAATCCAAAAAAAAAAACCGGATTTTTTATAGGTTAGGTCACACATCTTACGAAATGTAATTTCTTGAGTTTCACAATGTATTCCTTCATCGTCGAGCAAGTGATAATTACAAATATATACATAAAGTCAGAGAATACGAACTTACTGGTACACATTAGGATTCGAACCAGAGACCAGTTGGTTAATGAGACTGGTTCGTTTTCGGTTAATGAATATTTTTTTTAAATATGCCTACGTTTACGTCACGACGCTACGTTTATATTTTTATACAACAAAATAAAGTTCATCGATAACTCAATATATCTACGCACATAACAAGCCATTGAATATGTAACTTGAAGATTTCTGTGAAAATTAAAAAAAGAACGTTACTCAAAGTTCTCAGTATCAGCAGTTTACTATGCACTTTGATAGTCAATTAGTTTTACATGTATATAAAGACATCAATACTGTTCAATTAAATGATCTAAGAAACCATTTATAGAATGCTATTTAAATAAATATATAGCCTTTTATGTTATGATAAGTATTTCAGCGAGCAACATCGATTTTAGTTTATTTTTGGATAGTTATAATTATCTGAAGCTCCTTCTTTTATCGGGCGGCAGGTTAAGTCCTCAGACCTGGCTCTTAAACGTCAGTTTATAAGCCGAGGCATGGCCTTCGGTGGCAAAAACCTTGGGTAATCTGAAGCAGTGCAGCAGAGAATGCCTATGAATATTTTATGATCAATTTGTACACATATTACAGGATTGATGACGTATTGTAAAATAAGAGAGGTAGAGCGCATCAAAGCAGCTCTATTAGGCTAGGACCTCCAGCTAATAAAAATTACAACTCCCTGGATAGTTGTTGCATTCATGCGAGTAAAAAAAAATCTTTTCAACGGTAAACATACAGTTATTAATTACAAAAAAAGGCATTAGAATGGCTGTAAAAGACAGTGACAGAGGCTTAATTAAAATAGAGAGGTATGACCAGGTCAGTTTCAGAATTTCAGGGTTTACGCACGTGTTTGGAAACTGGCATAGAAAAAGTCAGGGGCTTTATTTCTCCACTTTGACGACATGAACAAGACCAAAGTTTGTTTCCAAGTTTAAATACAGGATAGTGCATTATGCAAGTTTCGAAACAACTCATTAGTAGGATACTTGTTATGTAAATTTATGCGAAAAATGTCATACGACAAAGTACACAACGTGACACGGGGGCGACCGTCTATGAATATTCATAGCGCTGATAATGTATAAACACTCTGTATACGGTTCGATATACGACCTAGAGGGCTTATTGACTATCTATCCATATCTTCACGCCAAGACCCTTGCGAAGTAGCCAAAGATAAGATGACTTGTTTTAATATACCTCTCTCGTTTTTCGAACACGCTAAATTATTTTCATGCATGCTCTACAGTTTCTAGAGTTTATTGCAATGATCATATTTTCGCCTCTGCATACCCCGCGAGGGATTTCGCGTGAAGTTTTAGATAGATCATATTTTATCATTAACTATCTATCCATAACTTCACGCCAAGTCCCTTGTGGGTTAGGCAGAGACAACCGATTGACGCATGCCTCGGTTCTTACACACCTCACTAGCTAGTTTAACATTCATTCCGTGTTCACGTATACGTTTAAATATTCGTATGACGGATAAAGTATTCGATGCAAGTTGGTTTCATTCCATATACCCGTCTAAAACAGTCTTACGTGTTTCGATCACTCATATATCTTCTCACGGACCAAGCACAGCATCATAGCTGTCTCACATGGCCCCAACCCAACCATTCAAATCTCCACGCATAATCAGCCGTTCATTGCCTTACAGACTCTCAAAATTTTTCCATTTCTTGGCTACACGCTGAGCTTACGGGAGCGTACTCTGCAACCAGAAGAACTCGCGTGATCCCTTATTTTGTCCGAGCCCAGAGAAATCTTGAGCCTACCAATAGATATTCTATTACTCCGAAGGCTAACCGAGAGGAGAGTATGACACCTACACTGCACTGGCGTGATTGTTCTGGTTGACCCCGACTACAGGACCATTCACATGTCACCGGAAAGATCGTCGACGTAACTACTTCCACTAAGATAGCTTCCACATACCATCAGCAACAAATGTCTATCATTTATTATATTTATCAGTTGATTCATCTTATATTTTTATCCATCTCTACATTGCCCATACGGCAATCAACTCTTCTCATCCTGTCTGGTTCGGTGCTGCGTAGCAGGTGGCCCTCGCCCACCGCCGCATGCGCTTATATTCGCACCGGCGGGCGCGGGCCGATGTGCGTCGCCTACGTGGGCGCTCTAACCCGCACTCAAAACATACACATGGCATATCTTTATTTGTGTATTTGCTATTTGTTAGATCGTATAAGCAGGTTTGAAAGACGCAAATTTCGTTAACTTTATATCCTGACCGAACATTTTATATTAGGTTTAAATATTCCTTTGTTTAAACTATGAAATATCCAAAAGTTCTAGAGCAGGTGAAGACCAATTATGAGGGCCACCATGACTGCTCAAAGGTATGTACTGGCGTGGTGATTACCGTAATTAATAGTGTTAACCGCATGAATGTTAAAGCAACATCTGATTTTATAATTTGCAAGATTAATTGCTTACCTGTAAATAGGTTTCATTCTGAATTAAATTTCGTATTTCGAATTCAAACACATAGTCCACATTAATTCAAAACCACAGAAATAATGTCGTTTGTTAGGTGCATAATTTGCTTAAATTCAAATAAAGCAATTCGAATAAACATTGCCAATTTTCACACGAAATTAATGTTCGATAAACCGGAAGGCAAAAAGGCCAGCGTCCAAAGCTGCAAAGTTAATAAATATCCCCCTCCATAATTTGGTCAAACGTCAACGGGTCATTAACCCGCGGATGACCGATAGGAGCTGATGCGGTAGTTCAATCGCGAAATTAAACTGTCAAGTGTTATTGTATGATTGTTAACAATACAACGATGTATACATTTTGATAGTTTACGTGCTTCCTCAGTAAAAGGATCTATAAGGTTTGGTTAGTGTATCATGCGTATATTACAATATATATATTTATAAATTATAATAGACGTAGGGCGCATACAATCAGCACGTCTGGGGAAGTACCGCTGGAGTAACTGGAGTTAAGTTACTGGTTGGTTTGTTTTTCTGTAAGTGGGATTATCAATAAGTTTCTAAGTAATTGTTATGTCAGCAGCAGGGGTAGCGACGCCCGAGAAATACTTCCTGTATTGCAAGCGTTCATAGACTACGGTAACCGCTTTGCATCAGATGGGCCGTATGTTTTAAAACTGTGGTTGGCAGACATTTTAATACAGGTATTTCTTTACTCAAGAAATATAGCAACCTAATGACAAAGTCATAATCAAACATCTATTGCTTGGTATATAATATTACACAAAGTGACACCACAAGTTTTTTCCCCTTAGTACTCGTATTATCCCGTTTTCATTTCCGTTAGGATTCGCGGTACCCAACGCCTAACTAAATATATTATATGCAGCTTAACATTAGTAAATGTTTTGTAATATCCTTTACCAAGAAAATCAACAAGATCCTTGCCGACTATTCCATTGGGGGTGAAGTTTTAACTCGCAGAACTGTCGCAAAAGATTTGGGTGTTCTTTTTGATTCCGAGCTAACATTTCGAAGCCACTATGATTACATAGTTGAGCGTAGCTCACGTCTACTCGGTTTTATTTCGAGATCTACAAAACAATTTCGGCAAACTAAAAGCTTTATACATATTTATTATTCCCTCGTAAGAAGTGTTCTCGAATATAACTGTGCAATTTGGTCTCCCTTCTATAAGGTCCACAGTGATAGAATTGAAAGTATTCAGAAGCGATGTTTAAAAATTGTTAGCTATAGATCTGGTATGGGACGAAAACTTAACTCCTATGAAGAACGTCTTGAGCACTTTAATATGACACCTCTAAACATACGACGTCACAACAGTGACCTAATTTTGCTTTATAAGATTATACATAGTTTCTTGGACTCCGCTAATCTTCTTTCCCTGTTAAACTTTAACACTCGATTTAGAGCACGAAATCGTAATTTCAATATTTTTAGTCTCCAAGTTTTCACGAACAATACATCTTATTATAATCCCATTGTCAGGATGTGCCGCCTATACAACGAGATCCTTGTCTCCAATAGAGACATTGATATTTTTCATCTTACACTGCCACAGTTCCGGAGGCGAATAAATAACCTATCCATTCAACCATAAGAATTTGTTTACTGGTCTATATATTTTTTTTTTTTTTGTGTTTCATTTTATATTGTTAATTAGTATTACTAAATAATAGAAATGTCATTTCTAGCACTCTCTAGCGTGTAATTAATCTTAAGATGTAACGCTGTTAGGCATACATACTTTTGGATTATGATTTTGATCAAAACTACTTATATATTTATGTACATTGTTTATAACGATTGTAATCTGTTTTGTATGCTAAATAAATAAATAAATAAATAAATAAATAAATAACCATTTGGCGAATACATGGGGCACACTAAAAGTTTTGCACTTCTAGCTAATCGGAACTATTTGAATTTCGAATGTTGTATTTTTTGAAACGTTGCAACCTACTTAGTAATAAAAAAAAACAATTGGCGGGAAATCATTTGTCAATTGTTTTTTATCACACATCAAAGTTCTACGTACTCAATGAAAATGGAATTGAGTCGAAAAGATTTTATAGCGATGATTTTTTATGATTTTAAAAGTTCTCTCTCTCCGCAAGACTGTGCTGCTCGTCTTCAAAATGCTTTTGGGAGAGAAGCACCTTCTTTGAGCACCGTGAGGCGATGGTTTGCTGAATTTGAGAGAGGTCGAGTTTCTTTACATGACGAATTTCGTGAAGGGCGGCCTTCAACTGCCGTCAACGTAAATAATGTGGCTACTGTTAAGCGGCTAATTGAAGAAAACCCGCGAATTACCTATGAGACAATTCGAGAACTATTGGGGATTGGTATGAGCCAAATTCAGAAAATTTTACACGAAGAATTGAAAGTTCGGAAACTTTGTTGTCGTTGGATCCCTCATGAACTGACAGCGGAGCAGAAGCGGGCTCGCGTGGAATGGTGCTCACTGATGCTACTGAAGTACGACCACGGACATTCTAATGCTGTTTATGACATTGTCACAGGAGACGAAACGTGGATTTATTGTTTTGAACCCGAAAAAAAACAGCAATATTGTGAATGGGTGTTTGAAAATGAGAACAGGCCAACAAAAGTGAGGCAGGCGAGAATCGTTGGTAAAAAAATGATCGCGTTTTTTTTTCAGCTACGGTTCCCATCTGCACAATTCCGCTTGAAGATCAAAAGAGTGTTAATGCCGAGTCGTATTCTACCATTTGTTTACCCAGCGTGTTAGAAAAAGTTCGCGAAAGACGACCAAAAAGCCGCGTTCTCCTACATCATGACAACGCTTCTTCACACACGGCCAACAAAACAAAGTCATTTTTAACTTCCGAAAAAGTACAACTCGTTACCCATCCTGCGCATAGCCCCGACCTAGCACCCTGTGATTTCTGTATTTTCCCCAAAATCAAAGATTTGATGAGAGGTTTCACTTTTACCAACTCCGAAGAGGCAGTGATAGCGTTCAATCAGCACGTAGAAAACATGCCTTCAGATCTGTGGTCCTCCTGTTTTAAAAAATGGTTCGATCGCCTGAAAAAATGTTTAAAATGTAAAGGAGAGTATTTTGAAAAGCAATAAACATAATATTTTGGTTATAACATGCTGTTTTTTTAAGTTACGCAAAACTTATAGATAAGGTCACACGTCTTCCGAAATATAATTGTTTGATCTCTGTACGTGTACCGTTGATGCACGCAATAACAGTAAAAATGGTGCTACAAGTGTCTAACATGACTTGTCGCCATGTTTACTCGTATTCTGAACATATATTAAATATGTAAAAAAAAAAAAAAAAAAAATTGATATGCAGAGATGGTTTGGTCATTTAGAAAGAATGAATGACAAAAGAGTTACGAAAGAAGTATATCAGGCAAGAGTGAATGGAGATATCGGTAGTCTCCTAGCCACACATGTACATCAAATTGGTGATGTGTTGAAAAAGGGCCAAATCAAAAGCTCCCAAAACCGAAGAGCATATATAAAGAGGTGGATGTGTGTAGAAGAAGCGAGAGAGGTTGCATCGATGTACATGGCGTTCCATAGTCTTTGCCTACTCCGATGGGAGACATGATGGTATGTATGTCTATTAAATATTCTTTCACGCAAAAGATTATTAACTGTCAAGTCATTTTATAAAGTCGGTTGAAAGTTTTAACAATGACTCATGTGTATACACTGGCCATATGTTCAGAATTTATTCGCCAAGTTCTAAGGTCCCGGTACCCACCTCTTTGCTCTAAAATAAACCGTAATTAGTTAGAGCAGAACCCCCTCTGATTTATACGTGTTTTTACGGAAACTAGCCCCACTAATGTTATCGTCCACGCAATGGCGGTGATTGTGCCCAAATATTTGTACCGGTACCTACTCATTTAGTCGTTTACACTTTCTTTGAGTGTATTTAAAACGATATTTTTGTGGTTAGATAATTTAAATGTTGCCCATTCTCCAATTGATGCATGCCCAGTAATGTCCTTGCAGTGATTGTATTAGATACATGAGCATCTTAAACTTGGAATAAGAGTCTGCGCTTTGATTTTTTGTAGGCATCCTGCTTGATGTAAAGCGGTTCAAGTACCCTATGTACGCTTGTAATACATTAAGTGTCACTCGCGCGATCTGCTGCTAACACAGCAACTCCTTAAGAGCTTACTGGTGACATCAGTCTTACGCAGGAACACAACAAGCCTCTAAAGAGTTAGAGAGAGTGGCCGCGGTTTTCTGTGAGGTGGAGGTACTTCCCCAAACGAGCTGTTTTGATGCACCCTACCTCTCTTAAAAATGTCCAGTCCAAGACAAACAAATGTTTGTCCTGTGTGGGAATCGAATCCAAGAGCGTTGTTTTAAATTTATTATGTCAAATAATGTATATAACAGACAACTTTATCTAAACTGCGAAGCACACTTCCGCAACCAATTGGTTCATGTGAAAAAGCGCCGGCCTGCACCCACCGACTATCGGTAGTAGACGTGTGCCGTCGTTGCCACGGCTGCTCTGGTCGTCTCTACGACACGCGTTTCCTCTATCTAACGACTAATATATACAGCGCATAATATATTAACATGCAATTAACGATCGAAAAATATTGAAAGGACGAGGCGAAGCCAAGTATTGTCAAGTGATTTTAAAAAAACGCGTTGCCAGTTGCATTATTTTCTAACTGTTGTTTCAACCGGGAGTTGTGTATATTTTCTCTTGCTAATAAGTAACACACAAATTATTCCAACGAACAAGTAAACGTTTAAGTCACATTAAAACTTTGAGTACAACTAGACAACGACAATGGAACACTTTTTCCGTAAAAAATCTAAATACTTCTTCAGATGCATTTTTGTTAAAAGACTAAAATTTGTGATATAAATAAGGAAACATCCTTACGTCTAAGTTTCATTCACGTTTACAACAGTGCACCAACGGGAACTTTGGCTTCTTTTTTATCTTTTCACCAAGTTCTATTTTGTATCTAATAATGTCGCCGGCTAACGGTCACCACAGACAGGCATAGCCTAGTGTGGTCCCAACTTTAATACTCATGTACTTAGTTACTCACTCGTTCTGTTATCTTACCGTCTTTTTCTTTCAACCTAATGTAACTGCTTAAACAGTGTTTATGGTTTTAAATAATAAATAATTTGCATTTGTATTATTTGTAATATAAATAATCAATCTATTTCCGAGCATGCGAGAAAAAAACATTTTATATTAGCCGACCCAACAGACGTTGCTCTACCCGAAAATAAACAGAGTGCCCTGAAACCCGATTGCAGCGCCATGTAGCGGACCTGATTGTTAATCTATACCATCAATGGTCCTCAATCACATACAAAAAAAGTCATTCATCGTAATTGGTGCCCATTTAGGAGAAGTTTAGAGACATACACCCGTATATAACGTATATAACGATTTACGTTACGCAGCTGGCTATACACAATGCAGTGCTGGTCCCAACGCTTACTTATGGAAGCGAGAGCTGGGTATGGCAGAGAGAGCATGAAAGTAGGATAAACGCGTTGCGCAAAATCTGTGGTGTAACGCTTGCAGACCGTATCCGCAATGATGAGGTTAGAAGCAGAGTTGGTCTGAAAGAGAGCGTCGGTGTTAAAATAAGAAGAGGCATGCTCCGTTGGTTTGGACATGTAGAAAGAATGTAGGATGAAAGAATGACGAAGCAGATATACAATGCAAAAGTGGAAGGATGTAGGAGCCGAGGAAGGTCAAGACTTATCTATCATGATCAGATTGGTCGTGTTCTATCAGAAGGTGATGTCAGGAGCCCTAGAAACCGGCGAGCGTGCATGAAAAGAGCAATGAATGTGAAAGAAGCGAGTGAGGTATGTAAGGATCGAGTCGCGTGGCGCTCGGTTCTCTCTGCCTACCCCGTAAGGGATTTGGCGTGAAGTTATAGATAGATAGATAGATAACGATTTACGATCATTTATACAACAGATAGCCTAGTGGCTGAAGAACCAGCTATTAACCGGCTGGTTTTGATTCGAATATTGATATGTACCGATAAATACATGTTTTCGAATTTATGTACACATGTGTAATTGTCACATACTCGGTGGTGAAGCAAAATCATCGCTAGGTAACCCGCACATCCAAGAAATTAGGTTACCAAAGATTTAACTTTTATGACTTTTTAGAGAGTCGGCAACACATGATTGACACCTCTGGTGTTGCAAGTGTCCATAGGCTATGGTGACTGTGTAGGCAGTGGTATAAAAAAGACTTGACCTAAGAAAGAGCTGATTTTCCTGTCAAAATCAATATCTTCGCCAAATCCTTAGGCTTGGCAAACCCCTCCAATGCGTATATATTAGAAAACAAGATAAGACTAAGTAGAAGAGAGATTGTGATTCTAAACACAACTAAAACTCATTCGTTACGGTTACGACCTGAAAACGCCCTGTATACGTTTTCAAATATTTTATATAATAACATTTTCCTTAGCTACACAATACTATATTCGTTAACACAAAAATAGAAAAATAGGTCCTAATAAATTATTATAACAAATACCACGCTTCTGACAAAACGCAGCATACTTTCATACATTCGCATGATATAAGCTATCTATTCTATTAAGAACGGCATTTATTGTGAGTGTGATAACAAACAGGGGCAGTCTCTGTCTGTTCTATAGTGAAAAAAGGAGAGCGATAATTCGTTTAGCTGCCGGCGCTGTTAATACTACAGACGAGAATAGACGAACGTTATAAATCATATTTTCTTGTTCTAGCCTCAGTTGTTATATTAGAGTGATGCTGCTAAAAGTTCCGATGTCATATTGTGAGTCGTTTGCTCAAACAAAAAGGGCTGCGTGCACATATAGAATAAACATTTATTTGGTTTAGACACGTGTTTATACATACGAATTTATTATACTGTTATTATATATTGTGTTGTAAGTGATTTAATTGGCTCGCATAAGTTTTAGGCAAGTGGACAAGTTCAAGAAAATCATGAAGGCTAATACTGCAATGGAACCTTTTTAGTATTAAGCGCATATATGCTGAGCCTACGAGCTACACTTGTCGTACAGCAAAGAAGCTGTATTTCGAGTTTCGATCAATAACTCGAAACTCGAAACACAGCTTCTCGAGCTCACTACTCGGGTAGAAATTGCAGGGGAGTGAGCCTACGACCTGAAAGATAATAAGCAAGGATTCTTCTGCTTACCAGAAGGAAAGCCATAATGTTTGGTAGCTTGACCTCGCCCATTTTAAAAATGTAGATATTGTTGATTTTTATTAGCCGCTGCATACATAAGGATTTCTTTTTATAACACAAAGACAACAATGAAGCAACCTACCTGATGTTAAGCAGCTCTTCACGAATTTGTTAATGACCTATTATGACTCTTCATAATTAGTGTACATAGTAATAATCAATATTTTTGTTTTGGATATACATTTCATACAGCAGTCCTCAGGCGCTTTACACTACAGCTGTTAATACAGCAACTCTTCAAAAGCTTTGTTAGTGAAATACTTTGTTGTTACTTTCTAGTTTTAGTATTTGTTTTGTTATTAAACTAAACAACGCACAACTTGTATTTCGACGATAAAAAATATGCTTACTAACTTTACTTAATCCTTCATAACATTACTAAGCAGAAAAAAATACAATATTTTGCGGAATAAAACTTGTCCAAAGGGACCACTTTGCGGGCTCTTGGTAGAAAAAAAAGTTGAAAAGTGGTTTGTTTGTGGTCAGTAAATAACCGATAGGCAGTGTTATCAGGACGCCGCAGCGTCCGTTCAAGCCTTTTAAATTATAGCCGCCCGCGGGGAAAAATGACCGTTTTTTTGCGACACCAAGATAACAGTGTGTTGTGTACTTTAAAAGTTGAAATAATGATTATATGATTTCATTTTTCAATTACGATGTTTTGTACGGTGAGCTCGCTGTTTTCCAATTAATTGAATTTATTATTTATGTTCATTTCAATCTATTTTATTAATTTTGCAATTTTAAAATTTATACATGTTACTTTTTATATGACTGAGGCGATAAACAAGCTAAAGGTCTGCTTATGGATATCAAACCAGTAAAAACCTCCCCACGCAATTTTTGAAGAATCCTGTGTTGAAGTTTGAAAACTCATCTTTTTTATATCATTCGAAGCGATCCGAATTTTGTTACAAGCTAAAAATGCTTACTAAATCGATGTTCATACCGTAATTATTCAATAATGTACCAACAACGTTATGTAATTACGATATTACATTCCAGTTTGACAAAAAAATACAACATTTGACCATACTTCTAGACAACTTGTGGTGCATAAATTTTGGAGTCATCGCTTTGCCGGCAGCTTGGATCTTCACTCAGTCTCTAGACTTCGGTTATCGGTTTTCTAATAATTATGGTACCAATAGTTCGTCATGTGTTGTCAGGTGTAGTAAAGAGCCCTAGGCTCGGGCGAGCATACATGAATAGAGCAAAGAATGTTTGTTTTTAGGGTTCCTGTAAAAGAAAAATGGAACCCTTATAGGATCACTTTGTTTCCCGAGTGTCTGTCCGTCTGTCAAGACTCATGGACGAATGGAGTTATCAAGATGAAATTAAAAATATCAACTACTCAGGTCTGCAATCGCAACTGATGTTAAGAGAGCGTACAAAGCTAAGTGGCGCCTTCATTTTGTTTTTATTAATAACGTTGGATTTAAGACCAATTGCAAAAAACGCTCAATACAGACGCTGCATTAAGTATCAGTCGTGCGATGCTATCTCTGCCGCTAACATACCTCCTCGGACTCGTTAGGAGCTTACTGGTAAGCTCACTCACTTGTAGGAACGCGACAACCTTTTCCAGGGCGTTGTTTGGCTACAGTTTTCTGTAGTTGGAGGTATTTTGTTGGAGTATGACGAGCTCGGTGGCGCAGTGGTGAAACGCGCTGTTACGCTACTTTGACACCAACGCTCGTGGGTTCGACACAGTACAAACATTTGTGTGCATGAACATGTCTGTTTGTATTGGTCTGGGTATTTTCTATGTATAATAAGTATGTATTTACAAAAAAAAGAAAATGTATTTACGTATGTTTATCAGTTGTGTAGTACCCATAACACAAGGTTCGCTTACTTTGGGGCTAGGTGGCGCTGTGTAATTTGTCCGGCAATATTTATATATATAATATTTATTTCCTCAGACGGACAGCTTCGATGCACTCTTCCTCTCTTATAACATCCAGACCAATACAAACAAACGTATACACAAATGTTTGTCCTGTGTGGGAATCGAACACACAAGCCATGATGTCTAAGCAGCATTACCAACTACTGCGCCACCAACAACGTCAAAATTGTTAAATAAACGAGTGAGGTGTGTAAGGACCGAGTCATGTGGATCGATTCTCTCTACCTATACTCGTACATAGATAGTCCTGCATTTTTAGTTTGCATTCTCCAGCTCTACTTGAAGAGCTCCTAATCTTAAGAGGTTCAAGTGACCGATGTTAACGCGATAGGTGAGATGAGGCGATTCCAATTCCGTTTTCAATTTTAGGCAAATTATTAATTTCTCTGATATAAAAGGATTGTAACAGGTGGTAACGTCGAATTATGGACATTAATTGAATACGCAGCAGTGCATAAATTCCATTATACGATATTGAAAACATATTTTATGATGAAGTTATTGTAATTGATCCAAAACTTTCACATTTTGTGATGTAGTATATCCATAGGTTTTAGGGCCTTTTCGGTGGTTCTATGCCATTTTCAGTCTGTGTGTCTATACAAGTATATGTGTGTTTGTGTGTTACTGCGTTTGTTTTAAGTAGTTAAAAAATAAGAATTTAAAAATATCGAACCTTTGCACCTTTAAAGGGCATGCCATCGCTCCTGGTTTATTTTTTATTTATACGTATGAAGTAAATTCATCAGCGCTCATTGTCTGAACGATTTGTAACTTTCTTTGCACATTGACGTGATGTTTGGATGTTTGACGGCATTGCCGGTGGATGGCGCTACATTTAAAAATGCATAATAATATTTGATGTGTCGTATCGACAGTTCGATGCTGTTTTAATATGTCACCACGACGTCTATAGTATTTGTACTTCACATTTGACTTTTGTAATTACTTCCCAATGAAAAACATGGCATCTCCTATTGAATGACGCTTTTAATTTTAATCCAACAAAGATTCACCATCTCTCCGAGCTACATCATTGCCCAACACAGAAAACGAAAATATAGGTACTTTGGTAGCATTTTTTTAATCAATGAGATTAAATTTTTGAGTTATACAGCTGCTACGAGTAGTTAATAATTACAAGATTTACTACGGTTACCACGGTGAAAAAGCGAAAAACAATTCCGTAGATTTAAAAAAAAAATATAAATTAAAGATTTAAAAAAAAAAAAAAATGTATAAAGATGTTTTAGGTTTATTCCCAAGAAATGTATATAGGTACGCTACTAGACGCGAGTAAATTGTTGAATTAACATATATTGCATACATAGTAGTCTTTGACTTAAATGTTCAAATAGACAATGGCTGTTTTTTCGTAGGACACTGCACATTCAGTGCTAGGAATTTATAATTGAATCTGCATCGGCAAGTAGCCGTCGGCTCCTTTAATTTGGGTAAGTGTTGCGGTATCGTCGGCAAAACAAGTCGCTTACGCTATCAAACTTTAATCTTATGGGTTGCATATGTGGTACCATAGCAGCCAGACATCATCTGTGGACTGTAAATCCACTTTAACAAGACGTGATGCAACATGTCCATTAATAAGTAAATCTATATCTTCTATTGTACTTTCCAGTATACAGTTTTTTTTGTAATTTAATTTTTTATTAGTATTATAAAGAGTTTTCTTCACGACAAATCAAGTGGCACATTACTCGGTTCTCTCGATCAGTCACATGATTACTTACGCACCTTAAATGCTGTTCTGATATTATTTGCTCTTTTCACGCAAGTTCGTCGGTTTTTCGGGTTTATGACATCGCCTTTTGGTAAAAAATGAGAGTAATTTCGAGTATCGTGCTCTCAATGCCACTTAAATAAAACAACAAAACTGAATCTTACAAATCATTGGAAATTTTTGATAATTTCCTTTTCTGCCGACCATAAAATTGAGAGGCATGTCACGTCCGTCTTGGACCGTACTTCAGATGGATTATACTCCCTTTTGTCGTAAATTTTACGACTTCAAAAATTAGTCGCCGTGAGCTGACTAGACACTTGCGACACGTCTTGTGGCAAATTGTTTTAACGCCGGTTTGTGGTCAGCTTAGTAATTTACTTGTCTAGTCATTATTGGATTCTTGATTAGGTTAATACAGTCTAACTGACAATGATATACATAGCACAGATATGTATCAGGTTTATCACGTCTATATAACAACTATAGAGAGCTCGATGACGTCATTGCGCGTGTCATTCTAACCGAACACGCAGGTTAGCCAACGTCGACCGCGGCCTGTCTATGGATGGGTTTATCTACCTCCAGTTTCTCCGTGCTTCGGAGGGCAAGGGCGTGCTTCGCGGTTTCGATTCTCGCACGTGAGAAGGATTTGTACATGAACATTTTTGTCTTAATTCGAATTAATTTTATTCTTATAGTAAGAACGCAGATGACAGCGTTGCCATCTCGACTGTTTATTCTGTTTTCGGATACAAAATATAATATATACCGAAGAAAAATCAGTTCCAATATATAAATATGTACTCATTTCTTATCACGCAGAGAATCTCCGTGCATGGGTAGATACCCATGCTCGGAGATTCTCTGCGTGATATATTATATAATAACATTTTCCTTAGCTACACAATACAATATTTGCCCCCTATTTGCTTGTAGTTTCTCAATTGCCGAACGCGCCCCTTACCATTGTATGAAAAGACAAAAATAAGGGTATTTGAAAGAGAAGAAACCTGAACCAATGTAAGGATTACGGTTGACGATAAAGTATTGGAGCAAGTGAATGAGATGAGATTGTATATCTTGGGAGAGACGAATGAATGCAGAGAACAGCCTGAATAAAGAGTTGGGTAAACTTGTAAGCAGTAGAAATCTAAGCCAGAAGGCACGCGTTCGTAATGATGACGTAAGAAATAGAGTTGGTCTGAAAGATACATGCAAAAGAGTATTAAGATTAAAAAGGCTTGCTCCGTTGGTTCGGATATGTAGAAATAATGCAGGATAAAAGAATGACGAAACAGATATACAATGCGAAAGTGAAAGGTTATAGCAGCCAAGAAAGACAATATCCTACCCTTAACAAAAGTGGTCGAGTTTTATCAGAAGGTGATATTAAAAGCCCTAGGAACCGGCGAGCGTGCATGAAAAGAGCTATGAATGTTAAAGAAGCGAGTGAGCGTCTCATGGCGCTCGGTTCTCTCTGCCTGCCCCGCAAGGGACCTGGCGTGAACATATACATACATACATACGTATATACACGAATACATAGATCTATGCAGCGTAATTTAAGAAAAAGCATAAGTATCAAATACATCGTGGGTGTCACATCCTTTTGAAATGTGTAGCGAGATTTTCTTACTTTTCGTTTGTAACACATTCCCTATACAACATACACTCCCATGATATCGCTGCAATTACTTGAATGCTTGTATGAGTTTTCATGACCTCTATTGTTACCATGCTAGTGCATTATACGCTATTTAGCCAAGTCAGTTACTAGTTAACGCCAGTAACCACACATAAGCCGTGGCACGTTGTAAAGGAAATTCTTATTTATGGCCAATTTTTGCTCATGCTTAATAATACAGCAGTAAATTAAGGCTTTAATATTACGGGAAGCCGACACAGCGGACTGTTCGCTCAGCTTCAGTTCGCTGAGTGTGTGGTGTAAATTATAGACTGATAACTATAGTATCTTTAATAACATATGCTTATAAAAAATATTGATAATTGTAAAAGTTGTAACGGCCTATTCTTTAGTACCACCATTTATTGCTAATATGATGTTTTCAGAGGACACAAAACTTGTTTATATAGACGATAGCAGTAGAAATAAATTAGAATTGTCTTCCACTGTCAGAACTCGGTTAGTGCACAACTTGTTATATTTTGAACTAATCCGTGCCATCTTTCAAAATGGATCATATACTACATGTACATATCGTATGGACTAATCGTTAATCCAACTAAGACGCAGTCTATTGTCATAGGTAGTTCCCGAATGATATCGAAAATTGACTGGCCTAATTTTCCCTCCATTACTTTTAATGGGACTTTTATTAAGTACAGTGATACTGTCAAGAATCTTGGTGTGATTCTTGATAAAACCTTTTCCTGGACAGGTCAGCTTGCTTCAGTTAGTAGGAAGATGTTCTCTGCGGTTGGCTCTCTAAGAAGACTGCAATATTTTCTACCGACTGACACCAAAGTTGCGTTAGCACATTCATTGCTCCTTCCGCTTCTTGATTACGCCGATTCTTCGTATCTCGATCTTACTGAAGAACAATTGAATAAACTTGAGCGCCTCCAAAATCTTTGCATCCGGTTCATATTTGGACTTCGCAAATATGACCATGTTTCTCAATTTCGCTGCCAGCTCAAGTGGCTTCCTATTAGACTTCGCCGTAACGGGCACATCCTGTCTCTTCTATACTCCATCTTGTTTAATCCTTCAACTCCAACCTATCTAAGGGAGCGCTTCAAATTCCACACTGGAGTTCAAGGTCGTAGCTTACGATATACACTGTCCCTCCGGCTGTCCACGCCATCACACTCTACCAATTATTACTCGAAGTCTTTTACGGTACAAGCTGTACGCCTCTGGAATGCTCTGCCATTATATATCCGACGTGCTCAAACCCTGTCGACATTCAAAAACCTTGTAAAAGCTCACTATCTCTCTCTTGACTCTGTTTAACTTTACCTATCTATAATCATTCTGTATTCATTTCTGTTATGACGCCTGATTACGTGATAACTTTTATTAGATTATGCTTACGAATATTCTTTTATATATTTATACATGTTTATGTGTGTATTTATGTATGTATGTATGAATATATATATATATATGTATATATGTGTGTGCGTGTATGGGTGTATGTATATACTTGTATATGTAGTGAATATGTAAGTAGTTTATGCGCCTCCTACCTGTTCCATGTCATTATCGTTTCCTCTACCTCAAGGTTGTCTGGAAGAGATCGCTTTGCGATAAGACCGCCTTTTGTGTTTTAATGTTTTACTTCATGTATATTTGTTTTATTTGGTGCAATAAAGTGTATTGTATTGTATTGTATTGTACATGTTCGTTCATATATGACGATTTGCCAAATCGAATTCAGTACCTTCATGACAGTCAATTTGAAATGAGCCTTCAGAAATGTCTTAAATAAAGCTACAACGTCGAAGAATATTTTAAATATTAATAAAACAATACGTGGGCCACTCAGAAAGTATAGCGAAAATAAAAAAGTGTTCTATCTATAATCTATAGCTTCACACCAAATCTCTTACGGGGTAGGCAGATACAACCGAGCGCCACGTGACTCGATCCTTACATACCTCACTCGCTTCTTTAACATTTATTGCTCTTTTCATGCACGCTCGCCGGTTTTTAGGGCTCCTGACATCGCCTTCTGATAGAGCACGACCAATTTGATCATGGTAGGTAAGTCTTGGCCTTCAAAAAAGTGTTCTATGGGTAAATATTTTTTATTAAATATTTTCAAAGTACTCTCCAGTATCTTTAATAAGTAGCCTCTATACAAAGTTTCATGCATCTGAACCAATTTTCGAAGCACTTTGTCCAGTCCACCGCTGACACCTCATTTACAGCCTCTTCGAACGTTGACAGCGCATCTGCCGGCGACGAAAACAGTATCCCTTTGAGCTGATTTTTTATTTTCAGAAATAAAAAGAAGTCACACTGTGCTAGGTCAGAGCTGTAAGAAGGATGACCCAGGAGTTTGACCGTGCTGTCCAGGACGACCCTCGTTTTGAGCGCGGTGTGCGCGGGCGAGTTGTCGTGTTGGAGCGGTAGCCCGCGGAGCCCTGAGCTTGTTGCTCACAATAGAGAAATCTTCTGCCAAGCATTTGTAGTGTACCATTCGGCGTCGATGCTTCTTTGTTTATGTAAAGGAATTGACACCAGGTAGCCAGTCAAATTGAAAAAGCTCGCGATCAATATCTTCCCCCCGCTTCTAGATCGCTTCACTTGGGTAGGCGTTGATTCGTTTTGAAACACCCAAACCGTCGACTGGCGCTTCATTTCTGTATCGTGTCGGCATATCCAGGACTCATTACCTGTAATGATGTCGTAAACACGACGAGACGAGCCTGCTTCAAATTTTTTATCATATCATGGCACCATTCCAACTGGGCCTGCTTCTGAGCAACGGTGAGATTGTGCGGCACCCAGCGTGAAACTATCCTCCCCACGCGAAGATGCAAGTGTAAAATCTCGTAAAGGCTTCTCGATCCAATTTGCAGTATTGGAACGTCCCTATTTTTGCTTATAAATTATTTTGAAAATATGATTTTTCAAAATAAATTATAGCGGCCCAGTCTCT
Source organism: Pyralis farinalis (assembly GCA_947507595.1). Taxonomy (NCBI): domain Eukaryota; kingdom Metazoa; phylum Arthropoda; class Insecta; order Lepidoptera; family Pyralidae; genus Pyralis; species Pyralis farinalis. Next base: position 12,854,147 of record OX382277.1, on the reverse strand, counting down.
CATACATAAAAACTTTTGTTCGCAATATTTTCTGAGTGGCCTGGTAGTATTTGAAATTTTAATTTTTCTAATTAGAAAAGTTTAAAGATTGTATATTACCAAATTGCTTTAAAAGGAGCAAGCTCCAGACGGGTATTTATTGTGTAACAATAACTTATTATGTAACATACAAATGAGGCAGCTCTGGCAGAAAAGATAAATTATGCATATTGCCCTTAATAATTTATGGAAAGGATTACCGTGAATTAGATCATATTAGTCAGACATCTGCAAGGACTTGACCGCCAGTCTCAAGGGAGGCGTCTCTAGCAGCCCGAAATGCTTGAATCTTCATAAACTAGTGTTATATAACCTAAACAATCAATGTTGAAACTCGTAAAGGGGCAGTGAATTCGTCTTATACAGGGAAAATATTCAATCATACAAATCGCTTTTCGCTTATGTTTTAAACTGAAGAAAACGTTGCTGTGTTGCATGATTTATTGTTGTATATACCGAGTTAGCTTACCAGTTATAGCGATTGTGGGGATCATACATATGGATTTAGCCGTTTATATATTACGAGTAAGACCAGAAATATATAGAGCGTCCTCAACAATGTCTTAACTACAAAAGATGTATTTTATTATAACAAATAAGGCTGTTAAGTACGTGCCGGGTTACACGCATTACTTGATCCCTACCGCACATATGTATACAACAGTTGTATTTAGGTCGTTCGTTCGTAAGTTAACTCGGTTAATAACTTCTTTGATACGACCCATGCAATTGTCGCCAAATAAAAAATTTTGCTTCGTTCACTTTCGGGCAGATTGTAATTATATTTGCCTAGATAGTTAAGTTCGCGGCTATTCGTATCGTTACTCTGCTGTAACTTGACGGAGGCCAGTGATTTCATATCACCTTAGGGTTAGTAATTAACGACAATGGTTGAGATCGAAAGAACAATCAACAGTGACCCCAGATAATTAAGCTCATCCATAATAGATATATTCGTATCGAGGCACGATTTTCTCTGCTTACATCACAAGTAACTTGGCTCGAAGATACAGAGATAGATCTCCGCTGTGTCCGTAGATTCGGAAACCATCGAGCTCATCGAATATCATCACAAAACAATTTTCTACGTCCATGTCTTACAATCCTAATTGAAATATCTGAAATGTACAAAAATATTCAATGTATTACAAAACACACCAAAAGATATGTTCTAAATATTATATGAGTAGAATACAAAAAGTAGCCGAAGGATCCATTTCATCTTGACATTAAAAGGCAGAGCCCTTTATGTTTCCCTTTATCATAGTTTCGAAAAACATAATGAATGCGTATAATGTTTATATATGGACGATGCGGTATAACCCTTCTACTCAAATTTGACCTTTATTATAAGAGCTTTAAGTAGTGTTTACTGATCATATATGGAGAAGGGTCGGATTTTTGTTTACATATTTAAAGATATCCCGCCTAACTTATATTCAGTGTAATAAAAAGGGGATATGACCGAGATTTCTGGGCTGGCCTCTTGGCACCAATTTTGTATTTTTATTCAATTCTGTGAGCAATTGACTCCTGTAATCCGAAATGAGATAGAGTTCTATGCATTGAAATAGTGCATATTTCGTGTGAGAACGGAAATGAAGTACGTGTGACTGTAGAATAGCAAATAATACATCGAAAATCTATTTTGTTAGTCAGTCTATATTAATACCAAAGAATCGAAATATCCTTTACACGTAACTATAGGCCAAGACTTTCATATCATATTAGGACTAAATTGCTCGTGTTCAAGAGTTGTAAATACCGGCGAAAGAGCATGAAAAGAGCTATGAATGTTAAAGAAGCAAGTGATAAGTCAATCCATTGACACAATTTTACCTACAAAGTAAGACAAATTAACATTAGCAATTAACGTTACAGATATTCTGCATTCGTCATTGATTTGCTTATTGTATCTCATTGTAAAAAGATTTTAAAATCCTAGATTTGTTGGTGGCTCTACTATTTAAAGATGTTTGTATTATTTTACTAATTAATATTTCTTTATTTTCAGGTAAGTCGTGCACGGTTAAGTGCCAGAGTACAATGAAAAAATATTTGCTTTTGTAAGTACCTGTAACATTATAAGTTGTCCTTTAGTATAAATAGCATGTGTGTCATGGACAGAAAGATATTTATAAATTCTCGTGTAACTACGAGTATATACAACTTTCTTTCAACAATCACCATCGACAAGGAAATCTCTACATTTTAGAACCGAAATGGTCGATTCTATTCGACGATTCTACAATGATTTTTTCAGCGAATCCTTTGCGTCATTGGATGAACATCCTGGCCATATTTTCCAACAGCAGCATTGGGTTTCCAAAAAGACGTGAAAAGGTTCTAACAGGATTAGCCACTTGTATGTGAAAGTGTTGTAAGCGTATATAAGTTTTTTGACACCTTACGAGAGGAAGGCATATCAAAGCAGTCCGACTGGGGAAGTACCTCCAACTAACAGAAACCTGGAAGATTATTGTCTCGTTGTGAGTGGTTACCGGTAAGCTCCTAAAGAGTTGCTGTGGTAGCAGCTGCAGGTAGCAAGGCGTGCAACTGATACTGTATTGGAAGGGGTCATACGTTACAGTAACCGCTGTATATCGGGTGGCCTGTATGTTAGTTACTTGTTACTTTTAGCTTAATGCAGGAACATCCTCTATTGGTTATTTTGAGATATATTTCAATATTATTATGATAAAAAACAGAAATTGTTACATAAAACATTTCTACTTAGTATGCGAATGTATTGATTGAACAATAAACTCTATTGACATGCAATCAAACTTGACTATCCCACGTCAATAAAAGTTAACTTCGGTCAATGAAAATTTGTCGAACATGCTGAATATTACGTTACAGTTACACGTGCCAAATTCCTTCATTGAAACGCCCGAAAACCCCATCGTGAATCGGTCAAGTAACAATGACATGAAAGCAAAGCTACGAGTATTATTTCACAAAGCCTTCGTTAAATTGTTAATGAGTTTTTGAAATTCAATATAATAACGTGGGTGCCTTCTAAAGCTTCAGTCACACTAGGCGAGTTTAGTATTCAGATGAATTTTCCATTATCACATTTTTAACTCTTAGATTTTATGAGAAATATGACGGAACAGGAATGATCTGTCTTGTTACCTGTAAGATAAGTCATAATCTTACAGTGCGCTGCGCATAGTAATATATTTTCGCTGCTTTCATAATATTGATTTACAATCGCACAGCTCGCCGGCGGCTGGGAGTTCATCCGCACACACTGGAACCGCAATGGTCGCGCACTGTGCGCTTCACGAGAAGTTTTCTACCGAGAACTATTATGTTGTGGAATGAGCTCCCTGCCGAGATTTTCCCAAGGGACTACAGTATGGGGTTCTTCAAGAAAGGCGTGAAGAGGTTCTTACAGGGTCGGCAACGCAAGAGTGACACCCCTGGTGTTGCAAATGCCCATAGGCTACGGTAACTGCTTACCATCAGGCAGGCCGTACGCTTGTTAGCCACCTTAGTGGTATAAAAAAAAAAAATTGGGACCAACTTTAAACAATTTTTTTTATTTTATTTTTTGGTAAGAAATTTTTTTTACGATTTGTTTTATACAGGAAACGGATATTTTTCTCTTTAATGTTTGTTGTAGAGAAAAATTAGAGAAACCCTGATAGTTAATCATTTAAACTTTTAAAAATGGATTAAGTATTCAAAAAAGAAAAGTAAACAAAAAAACCATCAGTAATAAATTTTCTCAGCAATTTCTAAATTTTACCTAAAAGACCTACTTACAATAGAAATAAGTTGAGAAAATTTTAGAAGAAAATTGAAAATTTCACGATATTGAGCAACTCACTATCATGTCATGTATATAAATCCCAACAAGTATCTGAAAACAACATGAAAAGTTAAAAAGTTATTTGTTTGACGTTAATATTAAACCTCCTTCTATATTGTAAAAATTTTTCATGGGATTTTTTAACATTAATGCCATCGTGGCTACTTTATAGAATGCTAAGTGAAATGAATTAAATATCAAAAGTCTTTCTTTAACTTATTTCACTTACAGTTTTGTGAAAACCGCAAAATAAAATTAAACTCATGTTTGAATCACCATTTGAAAAATACAAAGGATTTAAACCCCCTGAAATCCGACTTTGATGAAGTCTTAACTTCAATAATTTTGTACGAAGCCGAACGAAATCGGAAATAAATTTTTAAATTGATTTACAATTGTAAAAGGTATGACATAATATACGTAAGACATATACAAATGAGTTGATAACCGCTCACTCAACATCATTCAAATCTAAACTAATGGAAAGAAGAAGGTCCTAAATAAGTTGAGTTTATTTTTTTGTTTGAATGTAAGGCTTATTTCAAAAACTACTGATCCAGTTTCAAAAACTCTTTCCTTAATAAGAAGCTGTTTTTGTACAACGTCGAGAGGCATAAACGCATACGGCCCTCCTGATGTAAAGCAGTTTCCGTAAATTATGAACGTTTGCAATACATAAAGTAACACTCACGCAAGATTTCCTTAGGAAGGCCCTACTGGCGACCTCGCTCACACGCCAGAACGCAATAACTCTCCAAGTAGTTTATTCTTCGACTGTGGCTCTCTTAAAAGCTACATTATACATATAATGCGTATTAGAGGCTATTTTTTATTTAGGATCCCTATCTAAAACTTGAAAATTCAAACTCCCGTGGGTCGAGCCGTGGGCAACAGCTAGTTAAACATGTATCCTTAGATGACGTAATGACACGGTTTTTTTATATGCGATTCTATTCGCATATAAAAAAACCGTTTCACCAATCTATACGTGAATGTGTTATCTATCAATATACAGTAATACTCGTAATATTATCTGCATGGCATGCGTGCGATCGATATGAAGCAAGTGTATTCGTCCAGTGTAAAAGAGGCGTATATAAGCGGCTAGCAGCAAACCAAGGGCTATAAATCACCGGATGTTCGTACAGTCCGTTTGGCGGGTACAACCCCTAAATAATGGGCGGAATTTTGCACCATAGGCCAGGTCATAAACTATTAAAGAGGCAGCTACAATCGACGACGGCACGATTTTATGAGTCGCGTTTGCATATTGAATGGCCACAGGGCCACTTCGGTTTGTGAAATGGTTCCGGTTTTTGTTGGAATTAACGAATTATGAGCAGTGAGAACATTCGCATTTTTACATTCGGTAGGAACTGATGTTCTTTATTATCTTTTTCTGCCTTTAATAATGTTTTTTTATTTTGTTTATTCACATTATCATTATTATCATTGCTCTTCAGATACTCTGCTTGTTTTTATTGTGTCAAGTTCCTAAGCTGTACATGTACATGTACAGAATTTCTTTAATTGGAGAAATAAATGTCTCCAATTAGAGAAATTCTGTAAAATTACAGGAAAATAAACACATTTACTGATATAACAATTATTTTCCACTTCTAACTATAACAATATTTTAAAATATCACAAATACAAACAAACCTTTATTAATTAAAAGAATATGTAATAAAATGTATAAGTCTAAACTGTGCATCCATTTATATTATTCTTGAGGCGGCACCTCTTCACTAGGGCCTTGCTCAATCGGCCCCTCAACTTCCGATATTGATACATCTGCCGCAGGTTCTTCTTCACCTTCTGGTGCAAGTACATCGCCCTCTGTAACTTGTTCACCAACAGCTGACATCTGTTCATCTTCAGGATTCTGTGAAAGATTCTCGTCTCCCGCTTCTGTAGAAGCTGGTGTCACAGTCACTTCACTTACTTTTCTCGATGGTGGTTGTTCTATTGGTGCTTCAAGTAGTAGAGGTTCTGCCGGTACTTCCGCCGCTGGAGGATCTTCTGCCTTTAGTGTAGGTGGAGTAACAGCAGCGGCAGGTTGTGCTGGAACTATGTCTGATTTCTTATCTTTAGTTTTTTTATTAAACTTACGATCCAATGGCAAAAATAATTTATAGTCTTGAGGCAACTCTTCTTCAGTATACAGACGCTCACTAAAATAAATTCGTCGTAGACGAACATTGGCGTGAATTTGTACTCGTAATGTTTCCAAAAATTGTGATCCGTACGCTCGTCTGGTAAAGTCTGCTAAGTTAAACTGAATTTGATTCCATCCCCCAGAAAGGCCAATCGGCATACTTGTGCAGAATGGTTTAATCTTAGTAGTCGATTGAAAGTTTGAAATTCTAAAGCGTCTTCGCATATTTTTATCGTCAAGGATCGTTATTTCAAAAGAAAAATATCTTTTCAAATTCTTAACAATCATTACCAGAAATGGTAATTTTATTCCTAAAATTTGATTTCCCCTTGGACATGTTATGTATGTTGTCGCAACATTGGTGCTCACGATTTCCAAAACGACAGAATTCACCTCAGGGTCCGTTAATCTCTTTATGTGGCCATTCTTAACTTCCATGTCCCATATAGCTAATGGATTCGATCCGCAGCTGTAGAAAATGGATAACAATCCATTTTGGTATGTATTTTTGAACATATTTAATACAAACTTATGTAAACAGACTATATTTACAACTTAACGTCAACCTTGACGTATATCATTTGCAAAGCCCATTAAAAAAAATAAGTCTAATTATTTGTAAAGGTTTTATGTTTAAAGTGTTTATGCTTGTTTATGGAAAAAAACGTAGGAAATTTTAAACATATTTTCTTTTTATTTCTCTCGGGTGGTATGATGCATAAGGATACGGCGGCCCTAAGGTATCGCCTCCACGACCGAGTAAATCGCAATACAGTATTAAAGTCGCTACCATAATATCGCCGCCTGGAGACATGCTCATAGATTTTATAGAAATAGGTCGCCCAACTACTATCCTGGCAATAAACTCATTCATGAAGCGGCTAAGTGAGCCATAGTATAAAAATATCCAATAGGGAGTTGAGATTACGTGTTACGCAAATGGATATTATTCTGATGGTACTGCATCTGCTGGTCATTAATTTAATCGCCGGGTCTAATTATTAGAATAATTTTGCAATAAAATCGCAATTTCTATACAAATATATATTCATTAAAATTCTAAAACTGTATAACACAAACTTACTTTATTTGGCTCTAGAGGGTATGCATAATGTTATCTAAAAATAACCGAAAACATTTATTCCTCTTCATAGAGAGTGTACGAAATAATATTTTATATAAACCAACAGCTTTATATAAAGAAGAGGCTTAACAAAAACCTGTTTTATACACTATCATAGGTATGTATGTAAGTGTAATAATTTTATATATTATACGTTTTTTTCCGTACAATTATTCAATATCTGAAAAGGCGACCAACATAAACTACTCGTACATATTAATTCTAGTTTAAATGAATAGAGGTTTCATCTTTGATGATACGTAAATATTAAAACATGCGACCCGACTTTCAATCAGCTTTTTAAACACGACTATATAAATATTATTGGCATTATGTCCGCCTTTTGTAATCAATCTATAATTTCATGCAACACTTGGCGCAGTTAAAAGGAGCAGTGATAACCCAGTGGATAAAGAACCGGTCTAGTGACTAATTAGTCGCCGGTTCGAATCTTGGCATGTACCGCAAAATTCGTGTTTTCGGATTTATGTATATATTTGTAATTATCACGTGCTCGGCGGTGAAAGAAAACATCTTAAGGAAACCAGCATATCCAAGAAATTATATTTTGGAAAGACGTGTGAGCTCACCTAACAAAGGTCTGATTTCCCCTTCTGGTTATGATGGTTTGACGGCAGTCTCTCCACGTAAAAAACACTATTTTTGCCAAATTCTTAAGCTTAAGTAGCGGATCCCACCAATCCTAATTGATTGGGAATCGGGATAACGCTAAGAAGTATGTGGTTATATACGATTTAACACTTACTTCGAAATCCCCCCTGTGCTTCCCAAAGCATTCCATCGGATTTCCCCTCATTCTCCTTTCAATGATTTTTAACAAGTCCTATATAGTTATATATAATTTAACACTTACTTGCTATACTCTCTATACTATACAAGTAAAATTCGTTATCAATTACCTTTTTTGATTAACTAAGCACTCTTAAAATCTATACTATATAAAAGTGGAAGTGTCTGTTTGTTTGTTTGAATGTGCTAATCTGGAACTACCAATCGCCTTTGAAAAAATATCTTCCATGGGATACCGAGATACGCGCGGATGCAACTGCGTGCTACAGCTAGTCGTCTATAAAAGGTTAAAGTTGGAAAAATCACTAACTACTTCCTACAATACACTGTAGCGATATAGGTACTGTAAACTGATATGAATATGCATATTTTGTACGTAATTTATTTTTGAACAAAACAAACAAAAAAATATAAGTATTTAAACAAATTAAAATTTCTACTGGTTAAAAAATAAAATGTCTATGATCTGTATAGTTAGTACGACGGGGAACTCATCTCCATATACTGTTGCGTACGGTGCGCTTTCAGACATCTTTTCTTCCAGATAACTCGTTGCGTAATATACCGCCTGCTAAATTTTCAACAGCATGAGGATCTTTAAAACAGGCACAAAAAGGTTTTTACAGACTTGCAACAAACGACTGACATACCTGGTGTTGCGAGTGTCAAAAGGCTATAGTAACTGCTCACCATCGGGCAAGCCGTGTGCTTGTTTGCTACTTAGTCGTAAAAAATACGCGTGTGAAAATTTTAATCATAATAAAATAATATATGTTTATGATTTGTCACATTTTTTTTTTATAAGAAGGGATAAACGAGCATATTACTGATAGCAAAAGATTATCGACGCCAATAGACATCAGCAACACCAATTCATTGCCGATACTATCCAGCCTTCTAACGGAATCATAGCATCTATTATTGAATGCCCCCTTCGTATTAGTTAAGAAAAACCGATGAGGAAAGCTGTTCCACAATTTCACCTTACGTACCCATATCGTATGAGATTTCACTATTCCGCTGCTTCTACAAGGGTTGGTGTTTTATCAGCAGGTACTGGAGTTCTATTACTAAGCTATGAAATATCTTCACCAGCGGTTTCTGCTAGGGCTACTACCGATGTTTCACCATCAGGTACTGATGGTAGTGATTCAGTTGTACGAGCTGCTTGCTCAGTCATTTCTTCACCTTCTGCCACGCTTCTTCCTTGCTTAGAGAGTAGATTTTTTACATTTAGTATCTGTACTTGGCCCTCTGTAATAGTTGCCTGTGATGTCAATGTTTTATCAGAATGCATAGAAACTTTGGATCCAGTTTTTATACCAGCCTGGCTCGGTATGAGCCCTGGAACTGTTTCTCGTATTATTGATGACTTGCGAACTATAGATGTAGCTTGTCCTTTTTTTTCTTGTGCTTTCTTACTCCCTAAAGGAAAATACAATTTATACTCGGGTGGTAACTGATCTTCTGGAACTAGCCTTTCAGTAAAATATACTCGCCTCAGCCGTATGTTAGCATTTATTTTTAATTGCTGTACTTCTACAGATTGCTTTTTATAAGCACGCCGGGTAAATTCAGCTAAATTAAACTGAATTTGATTCCACCCGTCCGAAAGACCAATTGGCATCGCAGTGCACAACGGTATAATTTGTGTCGTACTTTGAAAGTTTGATACACGAAATCTTCTGCGAGTTCCAGTGTCATCAAGTATAGTAACTTCGAAAGAAAAATACTTTTTCAGATTCTTAGCTATCATCACTAAAAACGGCATCGTTATTCCTAAAACTCTATTGCCACTAGGACAAATCATATACGTTGTGCTTACATTACTTCCACCAATTTCTAAAACCATGGACTTAATATCTTGATCTAGAAATCTAGTGATGTAGCCATCTTGTGTGTGCGTTTCCCAGATGTTCAATGGTTTCGAGCCACAACTAAAAAATATAGTTAGCATACCACGTTGATATGCGTTTCTATACATATTTACTTAGAATAGATTTTAATTTTTTACTGCTTAAAATGCATTCGGACGATTCAGTACTTTACTACTTTAATGCAGATAAAAAAATAACTACAAATAGTTTATCTAATTACAATGTCATGATTGACATTGGATTTCCGTCGAGTTATAATCACGGCTATTTTGATGTGCAAAATATGACATTAATAAAAAGGTTTTAATTAGCTATATATTAAATGGAATTCAAAAAGATTCGTAGTAGTGGCTCTGGTTAGGTTCACAAGAACCTTTGGTATATTTCGTTGATTTAAAACGCGATTTAAAATTAAGGTACGAGTACTTCCAAGGCTGGTAATGAAAATTGAATAATCTGTACATTTAGAATGTAGCCGAGTAGAATGATAAGAGGGGTTGGCAAAAACGCTAATTTCCGCCGGCGCCGGTTTAAAGTGCTTTGAAGTTTGGAGTGTACAGGTCCTTCACCTTTCAACAACAATGCCACTGTCACGTCCATCCTTGTCGTGTAGTACATTTTGTTTTAAACATAGCTGTTGTATAAAAGTAACATGTTAGTGCTGTACTGTACTGTCACGTTTTAACTAAGAAAAACCTGGTATCTACGTTTTTAAGTGAAAACTTCTTTACACATGTTCGGCGCTATTGGGATTAAAAAAAAAGCACTGAACTCGTGTTACCGACACTCTCAGAAGTATATCACGCATCATATATATTGACGTGTGTAAAAAATTGCCTTGTTGATATTGAAATTTATAAAATAAATATATGTTTATAAATTGTTTGTCTTAATAATCATTCCTTTTCATGTAAAACATCGCAATAAATAAAAATTTTAGTACAATTTTAATACGTACGGGGCTCGGTACCAGAAGCTTGCACGCCGCGATCCTGCCAGTCCAATAGATTTGACTGCAATTCTGGACGAAAACCGTACAGGCGCGCAGATTAGGGCGTCTCCCGGAGGCGACGCGCACCGATCCGCCCTCGTCGATGCGAGATCATTTGCATGCGGCGGTGGGGGCCGCCACCCACCACGCAACGCTCAGCCCGGCGGGACGAGGAGAGCTCAGTATAAGCACATGGAATGTGAGAGGTGGATTACAAGATAAGATGAATGAATTGATAGATAATAGGGGTTAAAATATGAAATTGCCGTTTTATAGTAATAGATACTTTTAATTGACATTAAACCTTCATGGGGTGAGATTTTCGAATAAAACTTTTTACACATGATACCTATGACGTTTACCTTTTAAAAAATTTGGAATATTTGATATTCGAATTTCAATTGTTTTTTTTTTTTTATTCAGCTTAGACAGGAAAGATGGATACTTCGAAAATGCTGGTACTTTTTGAATACAAGGTCCGACGCGGTAATAATGCGGCAGAAACGGCTCGCAATATCAATGCAGCGTTTGGAGAGGAGACTGGTAATTAACGCACCGTGCGTTTTTGATTTAAACGAAAAATGGAAACTTCGACTTGAAAAATGAACCACGTGGAAGGCCGCCCACACAGGTGAATAACGCTGAATTGAAGGAGATGGTGGAAACCGATTCGAGTCAAACTGACCAGGAATTAGCGGTATGGTTTAACGTTACCTTACCTACAATATTGACTTATTTGGATCAAATCAATAACATAAAAAAATATGAAACATGGGTGCCTCATGATTTGACTGATCTGCAGAAAGAAAGAAAGAAATGCGTGTTAAAACTTGTGTTACCTTGTTGTTGTGAAAATCGGTACAGAAATGAAGGAACATTGGATCGAATTGTGACATGTGTTGAAAAGTAGATTCTTTACGATAACCGTAAGCAAAAAATGCAGAGGCTGACCCCAGGTTAAACGCCACAACAGTGCCCTAAAGCAAAGCTTACCAATTAAAAGAAAGGTAATGGTAACTGTTTGATGGTTTCTTCATGGTGTTATTCACCATAGCTTTCTGAGGTCTGGTCAAGTATTAACAGCAGATGTTTACTGTGCCGAAAATGGCAGTGAAACAGCCCCGACTCATGAATCGATCTTCACCATTATTGCGCCATGATAACACAAGACTGCACACTGCACTAAAAACCGTTGTAACTCTACAGAAGCTGTATTTAGAAACCATATGTTTTCCTCCGTGCTCGCCAGACCTTGCTCTAACTGACTACCATATTTTTCGTAATTAGGACAATTTTCAACGTGTTAAAAATTTTTCTTCCCAGGAGACAGTCCAAAATGCTTTCACACAGTTTGTCGAATCTAGATCCCCAGAGTTCTATCGCATAAGCAAAAATAAATTCCGATTAGTTGGCAGCAATGTATAGATAATGAGGGTAAATATTTTGAGTAAATAAATATGTTACATCTTAGAAAAAAACTGTTTTTATTTTTCAGTACGGAAATTTCATACTTTAACCTCTAATACGAGTATAATGCACGAGAAATGCCTGGATGCTTTGTGTGTGTCAGAGACTAAGCGAAAGGGAAGCGACACTGAAGATCTGATGATGATAGGTGGCATGATAGCCCTGTGGTCCGGGGTGAATCAGGACGATCAAGCTAATGCTGGCGTAGGTGTCATGATTTCATCTCACGTGGCCGCTCCTGTGAAAGATTACGTTTTAGTAGGCCCAAGACTTCTCTGAGTTAAAATAAAACTGGGGATTACGATAGTCTTTTTCGTTACAGCATATGCTCCTGTAAGCTCTACTAGTACCCAGGAGCTCGAGAAGTTTTGGGAGACTGTTATTCTGGATTTGGCTGATATCAATGAACGGTTAATTATGTGTGGAGATTTAAATGGATGGGTTGGGACCAAGTGCAGCAGTTACGAGGCTTTTAGATGTATGTTTGGAACGAAATCTCCTTGTGTCGAATACGTTCTTCTATCACAAGGATATTCACACGTACACATGGAGATGGAATAAACAGAAAAGTGTCATTGATTTGATTTTGATAGATGGACGTTTCCGAAAGTCGGTAATGGATACAAAAGCCTTTAGAGGTCCCACTCTCGAAACGGACCGCTATCTGGTGATAAGCCGGTTTGTGGGCCTTTTCAAGAAGTGGAGACACTGGTGAGTGCGTATTCCTTTCGGAGATCATGACAGAAAAAAAGTGAAAAATTGGAAAATGAAAATGTAAGGACTACGTATGTACATCTAGTCAGAGAAAGACTGCGAACGCGAGTCTTTCCGACTCAGATGTGGACGAATGTTGGTAAGTTCTGAAAGAAAGTATGGTGGACAGTGCGAAAGAAGCATGTGAATGCGCAAAGAGACGTTGAACGCTGAGAGGAAATGCCTGATGGGATGCGGAGGTTGAATCCTCCGTGGAAAAAAAGAGGAAAGCGTGCCTGGATTACGTATCATCTTTGCATCAGAGTGATAGTATGAAAGAGAAGAAGAATGAAATATACCGTGGATGCAAGAATGAAACCAAACCGGAATGAATGAGGAAGAGAGGCTGACGAAGAACTTCGGGACTATTACCAAACTCTTCTGGAGAGTGGTAAAGAAGTCTCGAAGTGGTTCGTCAGCATCTAGAATGGACAAGATAAAATGTAAAGCTGATGGTATTCTTGCTAACACTCAGGAAGTGTTATAACGGTGAAATGAATATTTTAGAGAAATGTATGATTATGTCCTGGACGCTGGCACTGTGAATGAGTCTGTGACTGACACGGCAGTACCAGCGTACCATGAAAACATTACCATGGATGAGATTGAATGGTCGATACGAAGTTTGAAAAATGGAAAGTCAGCGGGGATCAATATGGTTACAGCTGAGATGATCAAACTAGGTGGCACCTACTTTAGGGACGCCTTCTGGTTTTTGAGCAAATTATGCTGGAGAACCGGAAGGGTTACGACCGATTAGAGACGCGCAGTCATCGTGCCCTTATATAAAGGCAAGGGTTCTCGTATGGACTGTGCCAACTACAGGGCCATCAGTTCGATCAGCTTAGCAGCTGAAGTGTATGGAAAAATCGTTGAAAGGAGAATGAGGGTGAAATCCGATAGAATGCTTTGGGAAGCACAGGGTGCATTTCGAAGCGGCAGAGGATCTACGGATCAAGTTTTTCACTCCGCAATATCATGGAAAAACATCTGGCTATAGACCAGAGAGTTTTTTGTGGTTTTGTAGACTTTGAGAAAGCATTTGTTAGGGTCGTGCGAAAGAATCTCTGGAATAATTTGCCCAAATATGGGGTTGACAGTGATTTGCTCCGTGCTGTGCAATCCATGTATCAAGATTGTACAGTATGTGTATCGGGTAAACAGCAGCTTGTCGCCCTGGTTTGACAGCAACATTGGTGTCAGACAAGGATGCGTGCTGTCACCTCGGTTATTCATCCTGTATCTGGATAGTTGTTTTCAGAAAATAAGAAATATGAACATGGGAATGCGAATAGGTGACTCAGTGGTCAATTTTTTGCTTTATGCAGACGACGCAGTATTAATGAATGCGAAGAAAACCAAGATAATGGTATTTGAAAGAGAGACAACCAGAACAACCCAAACCAGAACAAGTGAGTGCAGGGAACAGCGTGAATGAAGCGTTGGGTAAACTTCTAGGCATCCGAAATCCAATCCAGAAGGCACAGCTCGCTGTACACATTGCGGTGCTAATCCCAACGCTAATTCATGGAAGTGAAAGCTGGGTATGGCAGAGAGAGCATGAAAGTAGAATAAATGCGATCGAGATGAAAGTATTGCGCAAAATTTGTGGCGTAACGCTTGCTGACCGCGTTGGTAATGATGACGTAAGAAAGAGAGTTGATCTGAAAAATAGTGTCGGTGTTAAGATAAGAAAAGGCATGCTCTATTGCTTCGGACATGTAGAACCAATGCAAAAATAGTAGTAAGGAAGGACGTAAGAGCCAAGGAAGTCCAAGATTAAACTACCATGACTAAATTGGTCGTGTTTTATCAGAAGGTGATGTCAAGAGTCCTAGAAACTGGCGGGCGTGCATGAAAAGAGTTATGAATGTTAAAGAAGCGAGTGAAGTGTGTAAGGATCGCATCTTATGGCGCTCGGTTCTCTCTTTCTACACCACAAAGGATTTGGCGTGAACTTATAGATACATATAGATATTAATACGTTGATAAAAATAATTTCTAAAAAAATAATTTCTGAAAAATATTTCTTAACAACCTAAAAATAACGTTTACAAGTTTGCGGAACTAAGATGTTTTCACTTCTGACGTGCAGTCCTACGGCTGATAATCTTTGTTTTAAAGTATTGTAAGCGGATTACGATGTAGGTACCTATTGTGATTCCGATACGTTTGTCAACACATCTCACATTGATTTACGTATTATTACATATAAGTATTACAATTCGTCTAATGGTAAGGAGTTTTTCATTTTTTTCTACCATTTATGGCTGATAATAATTAAGCATAGGTACATCCGTTTACCATTGTCTAATAGTAAATGTGTGATGATTTTGGTGCTCTTTCAGTGCGAAGCGATACCTTGACGAGCCTTATATTATAAGAGTTTATATGCTACAGGAAACTTTAGGTGGCCCATATGCCTATTTGTTTGTCATACTCCTGGTGATCTCTCTCTGGCGAAAACATATTTTAGGTTAAATTATAATTAAAATAACATAATGTATATTATATTATATATATCTCAGATTTTATGCTATGTCAAGTATGTTATCTTCAATCAGGAAATCTCGCCTTAAGTATTATTTGCAGTAGTCCTCAGACTTGAAAATATTTCGTCAGTGAACTGGCTGTGGTTTTGAGTGACATATTTAAATTTCAATAACTGCCTAATAGCGTTATATTATTATATCTCAAATAAAAAACTGAATATTTAATTTTCCATGGTTCATTTTAAATAAAGTAGATAGAAATTTTGTCGTTTCCTCTGAAAACATCGCAGTTAACGGCCTTTTTTGTGCGATTTAAAGGGTGGATTGGGTAGCTGACTATTTTCCTTTAGCACACCATGTGCGAAACAACCTGTACAACTGTATAACTACATGTAATGTCAAGCTTGCCTTTAATGCATGTTACAGACGTGAGTAATACTTAAGGTGCATTATTCCCACTGAAGTGAGGAAAAATATATAAACATCATCAGTTATTTTTATGACGTACCAATGAGAAGCACTAAAAACACGTGCTGTCATTTCAAAGGGAGTATTAAAACTAAACCCGTGAACTACTCGTACACAAGCGCTACATTCAAAGCGAAAACCTTTTATCTTTATTTATTCTACATAATGACTGAGCCGCGCACTACAATTGCTCACGCCACTCGCGAATATCGCCAAAATAAATGAGCACGTCACACATAAACAGAAAAACTTCCACGAATACCTACAAATAAAACTTTTAAAAGAAAACGGCATTCAACATGATTTATCTACCCATTTGTCATCCTCGACACTAGGAAAATATGTCACGCAAACCCACAAGTAACGTCCACACACGGTTCCTAACGAAAATAATATTTTTGTCGTGTGTAAATCACGTGACTTTTCCACTATGCCAGGCGCCCTTAGAGACAGCGCGCAAAAAATCAGAGGGCCGAGAACAAAGGAGAAAGATGAAAAAGTGCCTTGCTACTGTCGCGATAAGGAGTGCATGGGCGTGTTCAGTTGGTTCGTGTTGTGGTATGTACCTACTGACGGATGCAAGGTTTTTGTATGTGTATACAGTATCACGGCTGAATGTGGAACGTAGAATCTACTGGCTTTTTTCGTGAACTATTTTTACGTATCGGATACGGACGCGCCATATACACTTGTTACACGAGTCCTTGACAAATAGAAGTATAATTTTACAGCATATGGTAGGAAATAATATGTAACATTTTGCAATATAATTTGAGCGCCATCAGTTCAGCAGCAAAAATTAAACAAATACACGACCTGAAAAACTGAATGTGTGCATAAGGAATTCTTAGACAACTTACGTTATAAATAATGCTCTATAAAAAAATTAGCGACGAATTAATATACTTAGCGTACAGAGCATGTTATTTTAAAGAGATAAATACATCTATGTGGTCTTACGAAGGCCAAGTTTTCTATGTTTTTTTCTTATGACACTGTTTACGAGCAAGTGTGATGAAATAAGTAATACATTGTGTATTAACGGAGGAAATAATGGCCTCGAAATTCCGCGATATTACATTTATGCGAAAATATATAAAATAAATAAACGAAACATAAAGGGAAAAGCCTTTATACAAAATATATTACCGAACATAATAATTTATATCATAATTAAATGTACATAAACTATGATGAAAAATGTCTTGATTTTGCATACAAAAAATGAATAGACTTTCCCCGACCAATCAATATTACCGTTTACTTTAATCTAAGTGCTATTATCGTTACAACATTAGACTAAACAACATTTGAACTTGTACTTGTATACTTGCTCTAAAGTTGTAAGAGTATTATTAACTTTCTTATCCCGATTATTCCGACAAGTAACGTATTCTCTGTATATATAAACTTATTGTCTATAGCATTTCAGAGCACTCTGTTTTTTTACCCGCTAGGGGAGAGCCCCCACACGTTACGTAGTTAAGATATCAATGCTATTTTTTGAAATCAATGGCCCAGAAAACGGTAGCCGATAACGATAACGGCTGTCGGGAAAGAATAAATGAATAATGTGTGCCTAAGATATTTTTACGTCGAATAAATGTTTGCTTTACAACGTTATTGTTTGGAAAATTGGACGAATCCATTTCTCTAGTCGATAATTCTTACTCAGCAGTACTTTCTTAGAAATATTTTTCAGCCTCGTCAGTTAATACATCATGTGGACTTCAAAGTCTTTCCGAAACCAATAATCACGATTACGTAAACTCGCCGAAAGACATTGACTGAGTGCATATACTCGTAGTTTTGAATATTATCAATATCAATAAATATTCTGTCCTTTCGCTCTTGCATTGGTAAGAAATGACCATATTTATATTTTTAATGCAAAATAGGAAATATTTTTTTTTACATTTTGCTTTCTACTACCAAAACAAAAACAACCATTATGCAAGAGTCTTTGCAATCAAGGTTTTATGAACATAACCAGCTCATAGCGTTTTATATAAGTATATATTGGAAGATTCATTTGAAGTCACATTTTTTACATAAGTACCTGTATTCAAAAGTCTTTTGCCAGGTGTCCCTACCCTACCGTGATCAACGCTGCAAAGACATGAATTATTACCGTATTGCCGGTGCACAGGTTGAAGTAACATTTTAGTAAGTAGACGTGTCTCGAAAGGACAGTGACCATTACTCTATGGCTCAGCTGGTCATCAGCCGCTGCTGGGTATTGGACCTTTAGCGACACTTTATAAAAAATACTTCCTGTAAAGTTAGTCGTGTAAATTTTATTACACTTTGTATGCCTTAAAAATCAAAGTCAATCTTACCTCCACGTAACTCCACTTAAGGCACCCCAACTGGGGAAGTAGCCCCTCCTGCAGCCAAATATATAACTTCTTGGTTTACTATATTCCTGCGAGTGAGTGAAGTTACCACTAACCTCCTAAGGAGTTGTTGTGCCAATTCGTACGTAACTGATGGCAGGAACTAAACCAGATGAAGTTCGATTTAAAACAAAGTCGTCGACATAGTATTCAAAGTTAATAAACTGCAGAGAAGTCCTAAAGTATCGACCACATATGTGTCGACAAAGCCTTAGGCGTCCTCTCTCGTGATGGACCGATCTTGAGGTCAAGAGGAAGTGGTTTCATATGCATAGCATACCGCGGATGGATACAAGCTGATTTTGATGATGATTCAATTCAAAGTTAACTATTATCTTCAGATATGAACATATTCGTTTCACGTATGTGGAAAGCCTTAACTTTTCTGCGAAAGAAAATTCTGGTCACGCTTTTGGCTTAGAAACAGCATTACCGCATACAAATAAATGTTTATTTCGGCTCCAGTGCATAAACATAGCAGTAATAGCACATTATTACAGAGTACAGGATATTAATCATTGATAGATAAATACATATCAGCTCCTGCTATATAATGCTAGTCCAATCATAATAATACGGACGACGTACATATAGATCTTTTCTTAAACATGCAAGAAATTATTAAAAGAAAATTTCGAATGGAAAAGTTTCCTGGATCTTTAAGTACGTTTGTATTGCATCTATATTAATATATATTCTTAACATAAATTGTGTAATTGTATAAGGTTCTTTTACTTATTATGCGCCACCTACCTTTAGCTACGAGTATGTTAATTCTCCTTCGAAACCCGTGTGGTCATATATGACCGCGAAATGTATGGGACAAGGTATATAACGGGTTCTGAAGGCTTAAGTTAAGGTTGCCTGGAAGACATTGCATTAGCGATAAGGCCGCCTATTGTACTTTCTTATATAGACTATGTATATTTGTATATTTTATTGGTGCAATAAAGAGTTTTATATTGTATTGTATTAAAAATACAATACAAAACTCTTTATTGCATTTACTCTAAGACGTATACAACGTCTTAGAGTAAATTCTGCTTGGCTAATTTTGCCTCCTCTATCTTCTCTAGTATTTTTTTAAATATTCTTTTTTTTCATTTATTACCATCTATTTGAATCCTATGGGCTATTACTATGTCGCTGAAGAGGCGTCGGAACTCTGTTTAAGACCATTAAATCATTAGATCGTGTAGATTCCATGTGTGAAGGACCTAAGGTTTCAAGAAAACCTAATAAATCTGCGTGATACAGCAGATACTGTATCATGCTGAAATTCTAGTTCTTCTCATCCGGTACCACAAAAATAAGGGGCTAAATAGGAAGGAGGCATCCGATGATCAGTTTGTCTGCAATTGTATAATGCATAAATTTGCAGACATAGTTTTTTAAACAAAAAACACAGATTTTTTTTATGTTTAAACTTTTGGTTATAAACCATTAGTTGATAGGCAATGAGTGTTTCGGTTACTTAACATGCCAATCATTAGAAATATTGAATAATGTCACACATCTCTGTACAGAAATTTGCACCGTCTCGCCCTATCGCTCTCTGAAAGATCAAATGAAACATTTAAATAAATATGTTACATATATATATATGTTTATCCTTTGGTCATTATTATTATCAGCGGTATCTTGTCAACTAATACTAACATGTAAATAAAATAAAGATATCAGAGACCTTAACAACAAAAACAGCGCCTTTACAAACGACTCCGTTGAGATATATTTTAGATAAAGATTATTTATATACTGTCTTATTTTACAAATCCAATTTCCGCGTGAATACACGGGTTGGTTGTAAATAAAGCAGACAAAGCTCGGAATCGCACCGTTCGATACATTATGCAGACCACGGTTCGTTGCGCAGAGCAATGAGCTCTGTAAATACTGTGAAGATACGTTTCTTTATACTATCGTGTAGAATTAGGTTTTTGAGGCGTTTTGAATATTTTGTAAATCTTCCTTTTCATTCTTCTCTGGTGACAATTATTCGTCCCCTTTTATGTTGACGTATCACAACATACTCGTAGTTTATTTTTATATAAAGTAGATGACTAGTAAGTATACGGCTCGCTTGTTGCAAAATGGTCACCGTAACTTGTAGACGCTAGCAACACAAATACTATGTTTCGCTTATTATTGAGCTAGCGCTTTATTACCACCATTATTGCCATCAAAGCTTATCCTTGTCACTAGTTTTTTGGTGACCTTATATCATATACCATGATACCCTCCAGAGACTTGTTTTTTGGCTACGATCTACTACTACTACGATGGAAGTACTATCCAAATTGAGCTGATTCTTGTTAAATATATGCTCTACCCTATATCCTAATCGGTGCACCATATGCAAGGGAGGTGGGTTTGGAAAATATTAATGATGATGAAGTGCCTACATCCTAGTCGCTTGTCGAAAAATGTGGATCCATCTATTTCAACGTCGTACTTCGCAGAACAAAGATGTCGGGGAAATATTTTCAGCTGGTGGCCATTTAATTATCCGCATTCCGGCCGGACAAATTGTCCTCCGTCCGGATATTAATTTCGATACATTGTCCTCTCGGTCGCTTCGCCGATTATTTGCACCCGGGAGCATCGTGACTTTAGTTGTAGTTGGCAACACGAAATTTTTAGAAGATATAGTACAGTCTCATCTTCCTAGACCTAGAACCGACTTTAAAATAGTCTTTATTTCATTGTACTTTTATACTTCCTTAACTAAAAGGCGTAAAACTTATATATATAGCTATAGCTGTCATTAATATGATTTAAAGCAATTGGTAAGCTACTTGGAATAAACAAACGTTTACAAAAGCTATTCAAAATCCTAGAAAAGTGAACTCCGATTAATATTCCATCGGTTTTTAAGTAGATATGATCACCAAACTCTGGTGAACAAAGTTTGAACTTTCCATTCTAAGTAAAACGATTATAGTTGCCCTGAAAGAATAATTTAATTTTTTGTTAATATTTCTATTGTTTTAGGTACATTTTTTATACATGTCCATGAGCACATCTACTAATCTTGACGCTTAATTTTTTCCTCAGCTTCCGAAGCAATAGGGATTTTTTTCTATAGTAGTATTTTCAGCTTAATGACACTAGTAGCTTTTTTGTAATTTAACAAATAGGTATATTAATTTTTATACCCTGTAATGGGAACAGTTTACAACCTGGCAATAGGCAAGCCCAGTTACCTTACGTAATTATTTACTTTTAATGTAAGTGTAAACCACCCCTAATTGCATTTAAATATATGATTTACCTATTAAAATAACATAATGTCCGCAGAAACTCATTTCATTACCTATTTCTACCCTAAGCAATCCAAGTATTTATTGCTTTCATCTTATTTACATAGGTCTTATGTTTATATATTTTATTTGTTTGTTGTCAATATTAAAAACAATTGAAAAAATTCATTATGAATTATACTGTATCAGATTACATTATGCCAATTTGTATTATAAATTTTAATCAATATATAAAAAAGTTCATAAATTATAAAGAGCTTTTTCACTAAGTAATCCCCAATTTTATAGTAGTTTTTTTGTTGCAGGAATTTCTTTAATTTTTTTTATATTTTTTTATTATTCAAGTAGTTTACTATACATTTTAATGTCATTACATGCGGACTAGATGAGTGTGAAGCGAGTCACGAGTTGAGTAGCAAGAGCCTGCTTTGATGTTTTATACTTAGAGAGCATTTGTTCCCATGTTATAAAAAACTTATTAACGAATTTACATAATTCCGGTACTATTTCTCTAATGGATGAACACATAACAGATCCAAGCGTATGCTTACGCATAATACGTTGTGAATGCAGTTTGTACCTTATAAATTAATAGGCCTTGTTAATTAAAGCATAAACTCTGTGTTATTTCTTGAGAGGAGCTATATTGGGCCACCTTGCCCCGCCCGACAATTGCCGTAGAACATTCCTCCTCCTTCTTATATATAAACCAATGGAAAGGAAAAACTAAGGAAAGTTTTTAATAAAAGAGAAAGTATATGTCATCTACGGCTATATATTTCGGTAGTAATATCTAATATAACACATAATATATGTATGTAAATAGAAATATATATATACATTAACTTACGTCACAGTTGCAGGCTCAATTTTATGTATTTTCCTTGGTATAAGCTTTCAAGACATTGTGCTAACAGCCAGACGAATACGTCCTTGTACTCGTAGTAACAAGGGCCTAATTTTCCATCAGGTGTATTAAAAGGTTCATAGGTACATGAAAGCATTGCTGTGGGCACGTTTGAACCTTCAGATTAGTCTAGCTGGTATAAAAAGGTTGACCTACGCCTTGCAACATGGATAAAATTTAAAATTATTGCTTTGACGCATGTTTAAAATTTTTTAAAACTGACGTTAAGCAGTGACAGTCTGACTGCGCCTACACCGCTAATGATGGTAGTATATCTGCCAGTCCACTCACTATCATCTCAATGACTTCTCTATAAGTTTTGGTATCCAGAAACACAGCATTCCTCCCGGAATTGTTATTTCTCCATTTTGTAAGTCTATACATATAAATAAAATTGAAGTGTCTGTCTGTGATTTCAAAATAAAGCCTTTATACTTAGCTCATATTGTTATTGTCACGTTACCAAAGCCGAGACATGCATTTTTAACTTTTTGTCTGTCTGTCTGTTTGTTTGTCCGGGCTAATCTTCAAAATGGCTGAACCGATTAAGACGGGACTTTCACTGGTAGGTAGAGGACTGTTCAGAGCAGAATATAGGGTACTTTTTATCCCGTAAATATTTAGGGTTCCTGCGTAAAAAATGAAAACTGTTAAAATTAGTGGAAAATATCTTCCCTCTTTGAGGGACTTTGCAATTTTATTTTTATTATTTTCACAGAATATGTATTTTTTGGAACATAAAATAACTACGCATTTTGTATGCAATAAAAATAAAATAAATATAAGTTGCCTCCTGTTAAGGTCAAGAGATGGCGCTGTGTGAAAATTGAATCGCGCTATGGTTGCATCAATGACCCTGAACTGTGTTTTTTTTTTAAAGAAAGAGTTTGAGTTCTAGATAGAAATAAAGGCTACTAAAAGCCCAAATCTCATGCGTGCGAAGCCGCGGACTTCAGCTAGTTAGTTATAAAATCAATTATGCTACAATGTGCAATGACTTAGGCCGAACTTATACCATTTTATGGATGCTGTACAGACCAAAGGAGCTTGATTTAGTTGCTGCTCATGTCAGTCTAATTTAACACGTATGTTAAGTACGTCAATGCTACCGTGTCTAGGTATGAATATTTTTATCTCGAAGTCCTGAAATTCAAAGAGCACGTTAATCCCGGCTATTGCAGTTTGCAGTTTCTCTCATTTCCAAGTAACCTTCGTAATCCATATCGCCGGTGATCGTAAATCTCAAATGTCGATTATATATACGCGATTTGCCCTCGTCCAGATGAAGTAAAATAAATAAATGTTTGCACGCTAGAGACAATCAATCTCATAACCGTATTATGAGTGAAATAAGTTCAGGGATTTGCAATAGCATTGTTAATAATTGAATGATTAAAATTAATGATCATATTTACCACTACTTGTTGTTCTTAACGTTATCCCGTTTTCTAATCCACTGCCTGCCAGACCAGACCTCCACAATCCATAAGAAAAAACCATAAGTCTTTCTTAAGTTAGGTCACATATCTTTCGAAATATAATTCCTTGAACTAGCGGTCTTCGCGGTGTTTTCACAGTTCGCCGCCGAGCAAATGATAATTACATGAATCCGTAAATACGAATTTAATGGTACATGTCAGAATTCGAACCGGTGACCGGTTGGTCAATAGGCTGGCTGTACTTATCACTGTTGATGTTTGCTCGTTATTTTGCTCGTTTAGATATTTTTGCCATTGTTAATAATTTAATGGCCATGTAGAGAGAATGAATGAAGAACGATTGACGAAAAAAGTGTATAAGGCGAGTGTGAATGAAATTGTTGGAAGGGGTAGACCTAGGCGGACGTTTCGAGATCAAATCAGGGACGTCCTGAAAAAAGGCCAGATCAAGAGTACCCTAAACCGAAGAGCATGTATGAAGGGAATAATGAGAGTGGACGAAGCGAAACTAGTATGTAAGGATCGTAGCAAGTGGAAAGAAGTGGTCTCTGCCTACCCCTACGGGATAGAGGCGTGTATGTATGTATGTAATAATTTAATCAATAATATTAACGCTTTTTCCCCACAATAGGGGTAAAAATACGGTCTTAAATTCAGCACAAAGTGGCACCTGTATACGTGATTATAATTATGTAGTCGTAATGACATTTCAGTGAACGCATTATGGATAATATGGTCTAACAAACAAAACGTCTGTTTCTTTCTTAGGTTGTTGCAATATATATTCTAAAATAGCATAAAGTATTACGAAAGGATCAAGGTACGTATACGGATTTTATATATTCAATTCGCTTTCGTTCACTTCCCAGTCAGAGTAATGTGATAATAAAAAATATGGGTGGCACAGCTGCCCTGCTTACTCGGCAGCTTCGGTGGCTGATAAATAGCGATACACATATAGCAGATACTCCAGAGGGTCAATCAGCGCCTCAGCCATGTCTTCCACCGGCGTGTCTTCGTCGGTGGGAGGAGAAACCCAAGAAGACTTACAGTGCTCCCAGCTCTGGCCTACTTTCTTAGTCCGCTTAGAGAGAAATTGTTAGGGCTACTAGAAGAAAATGCAGCATACCTTTTAACACACCTGAGTTACTCACACTGATGTAGCCCCCGGCCAAAAGTAATGATCTGAAATGACAGTTAGGTCCCTTTTCTGTATAGTCCAGTGCTAAGAACCCCTTCAGATCTCATGTCTGCTGAAACCTGATCATGGTATACATTATTTCATCATATTTATATCACCTGGGGCGAGTTGTTGTGTTTATCCTCTATGTTTTGGAGACTTATTTTGAATGAAAACATACATGGAAAAAGGGGGCAAAATTCATGGATACACGATTTTCGTGATGTAAGAACTATCTATATACGAGGATGTACGGAACTATCCACAAGAACCATGCACAAGTTAGACTCCCACTTGTTATTTTTTTATTCTTGCACTTTCAGCTCAATACGTAGTTTGTAATAACTTATTTGATTTTTTGTACAAAAATAACAAATTAAGAACCACCGTTACGAGCGGGCCAAATGCAGTATTCCAATGTTTCCGCTAACATAAATTGGCTTCACGTATTAAGCATTTCTTGGAAATATTACATCTGCCAAGTATTCATGCCAAGATTTTACAAGTTACTTCTTGTTCCGTGCCAATACGTATAAATAAATACAATAAAAACAAGTTAGTATGTTTATTATTTTTAAGTAATATATAGGATATATATTTTTATACAAACAAACTTTATACGAGCAATTCATGCCCATCGACGAGCTCGGTGGTGTGAATTACGCGACTTTGACACCAATGCTCGTGGGTTCTTTGGGTGAGTTTGTCTTTCTTTTCTATGTATTGTAATGTATTTTCTATGTGTAATAAATATCTATGCATTTACAAAAAAAAATGTATATGGTTGTCCGTTATCTAATACCTATAACACAAGCTTCGCTTACTTTAGGGCTAGACGGCGCTATGTAATTTGTCCGACAGTATTTATTTTATTTATAATATGGGCTGAAGCGGGTGTAATTTGTGTATTAATGGTATACACAAATTCTCTCTATAGAGTTGATGAGGTCTTAAGTATCTGCATATATGAAATTACTCCTCTAGAAACTAAAAGAAAATCTAAGAGCAACGGAACATGTACGTAAACTCTGACAGACAATTAAATTTATCCCAAACTAAAAGAGCCTCCAATTTAATCTTGTATCACCTACCATTAGGCAGTTTAAAAGGTATCCGTTAACTGCGCGTCGCAGTGTAAAAAGGTAATGATATGTGAAGAGGCGAAGGAAATCCCTCGTATAATTGTTAGTGAATTTAATGGTTTGTGCGAGGGGTGCTGGAATTAGAGGCGACAAATTTTGTCCCACACGGACCAGTTCACATAGGTTAGGTTCAGTTAGGTTTCCATTATATATTATTACTTTGATTATGTTAAGTCTACGGGGATCATACATGTCCTAGGCTAGCTAAAACAAATATGGCTATGGAACAGTGGCTGACATCTCGTTGTCCTATTATATATTATGTGAAAATGTGCAAGGATGAAAACGAAATTTAAATACGTAGGATACAGTAATATTATTTATTTTGTAATCAGTTTTTCATTTGATCGAACCATTTCTAAAATGAGGGCCCTTAATCAGATGGCACGTTATTTACGTGTTGTCAAACATCTAATCAGAATTTAGATTTTCGATAAAACAAAGAAACCACTGGTCTGGACTTTGAGCCACAACTTGTGCTTTTTTCGATAGCTAAAAATAACTTTGTTATGTTCGACGTATGCGAAGAAGTACAAAGCAAGAGGATGCCACTTCTCGGCCTTTCTTCATGTATTTTTAAGCACACTGATTGATTTATTTCGCCTACCTCAATTATTTTGGGTTGTTCTCGTTTCCTAGGACCATACAAGATTGCCGTTTTATCTCTAAAAACAGACAATTCATATCATCTGTGTGACAATTGTATGCCTACGTATTGTACAATTCATTGATCCCAGAAAGCTTTGTCAAAGTTACAATTTTACTAATGTCAACGTTAAAATTTAAAATCCTTGTAACTAGAACAAGTAAGTTTTAATTATGAAGTGACTGACGACTTCATGACTTCATAGAAAATGACTGTTTTGGTTTGCAACCCTCTCTAATAATTCACATTTCCTATCTCGAAATGAAAATAAGTTATGGTGTTAAAAATCCAAAAAGCGTTTCTATTTCGGCATGAATATAATTTCAACTCAAGTTTGCCTCAAGTAGAGTTACAATACTGGTCCTTTCTTTTTATAAATTTTGCGATGTAAACCCCACGTGTATTATAGAGTTCAATTTCATGGGTGGCACCCTGTTTCTTTTCCACCAATTCGATCGATGACAGCGATACTGAAAGCCTTTGCACTATAATCGTTAGGCAAGAAACACTCAAAAACACTCAAATAAACATCCCTCCCTCTTTATTCCGGGACTTTTTCCGTCACACCATTAAAGACAAAATAAAGGTCTTGGAATTTTCATCCAGTGAATGCAATTTTCGACAATAAAGTGCATATGGTCCATTAGCGTATAAGTGGAGGCAGTAAACACCCAACCAGGGGCTATTAAACGTTTTATATTCACACTTAGGTTTATTGAAAGCCTTTGGCTTCCCACAAGGTGCTATTGTTTACTCTAAGTAACGCTGAACGTCGTAAACTATATAGTGTTTTAAGGCTTTTAGTTGCAAATAAGTAAAGGATGTTTTATAGCTTACATAGCGCCCCACTTTTAGGTAAACGCCTAATTATTATTATTTTTGATCATCTTGTAATGTAAAATTCAAATAATAACTAGTTTATTTACTATTCTTGTGCTACAGACTCGTACTTATTTTTTTTAATCAACGCCGGTAAGTAAACTAACATATAACTTAGCTAATATAAGTCTTCTGTGCGGTGGAGATATTTCCCTAGTCGGACTGTTTCGATGCGTCCTACCGCATTTTTTGCTAGAGCCTCGTTTGTTAGATAGCAGGATGCACCACGTGCAGTTACGTGCCACTGCCATCCCCAATTTCAAGGTAGGCTCAATGAAAGTTTTGAGTCATTCTTAAAGTAAAATAGCTAAAAACAATTTGTTTAATTCGCCACGTGCCAAGAAGTATTGTCATATTTTAAGAGCATGCGGCTTCTCGGCCGTCTTTTCCATACTTTTTAAACACACTCTATAACAAAATACCGACATTACAACGTTATTTAATTTCGTACAAACGGGACCCTTGCAGCGAACAGCGCAATCGTTCAACCACGTTTCCCGCCTGCATGATTTTTTGTCTTTCCTCTTTCCAATTCACAAGAGTGCTGTTTTTCTCGGGTTCAAAACAATAAATCTACGTTTCGTTTCTTGTGACAATGTTGTAAACCACATTGAAATGCCTATGGTCGTACTTTACCAACAGCTTTATGCGCCAATCTTGTGGAGAAATAACATCGCCTTGAAATCTTTTCTTGTAAATTCTTTTTCACTTGGCCTGCTGTTTACATTATAAATTAACTTCAGTTTAAATTATTTAATATAGGACATATATGAAATTCCATCAGTTACGAACAGCAAATTTTCGGTGGGGCTCATATGTAAATATGTGTGTCAGTGATTGCACGGAACAGATTACTTTTATTGCGAGCATTGAGTTGATCCAATATTAAAAGTTGTTATTATTCATGACTACATACACTCCCTTAAAGTATTATAGAACCAATATTAGGAATAAATATGTAACGTTACCTTAATATTTAAACGCATAGTTGCATTACATACTGTTGTTATATTATTTAATATTAAGTTAGTACTTTGGTCCGAATATTATAACCGAAGACTAAAAACCTTTGTGTTCGATAAAGTCACGGAATTATTGAGTGCACGTAGTACTTATTAATTCCATGACTAAAGTAAACAAACAAAAATAAACATTAATATTAGGAAGTGTAACGTAGGGCCGGGTGTGGGGCCGGAATGCTGTAACACAGGGTAACCTAGTGCAGATTCCATTTTCACGGTGGCAATAAAATTGTAAACTACCCACAGATTGTGTCCATAATCCAGCTAACGTTGTCATTGTGAAGAAATAAACGATTTATTTATTTATCTATAATGAATCTTACATAATTAAACATCAAATATTTTCTGAGATAATTTTTATAAGACGAATTTAGACAACCACAGCAGCCGACGCAGAGACTACCGGAGCAGCCATGGTAGCATCGGCATGTTGCATCTACTAACTGTAGTGGGTGAGTGCCGGCCAGCGCTAGCAACTGCATGAACTAATTGGTGGCGGAAGCACACAAAGAAGGTTAGATCAAATTGCATGTAAATTTGACTTTCGCAAAATAACACCTGAATCTATTAACTATTTTCATGTTGTTTTTGTAAAAAAAGCTTTATGTTTTATTTGTATTGTGAGCTGAGATTTAATATTTTTTTTTAAATAAACCAATGATAACTGTTTTCTATGACGTTAGATCTCTTAAGTCCAAAATCGCCTTTTCCGAATTCTTCCCCTCAGCATTTTACTTGAATGAATTTAGAAATATATGGATTGTTTGGCGTGGAGCCCCGGCTTCACACTTAGCTAGGATTATCCCCAGTAATGACCACCTCTATATTACTTACCCTGGCATCTTTTAACCGTACATTGACACCGAAATGGATAGCTAAGTTAGGGTTGGGATTAACATTAAATTTGCGTAAATTTGTTTCAGTGGCTGCCAGTTTTTCTTAACCGCATAGTATGAGATCATTTAGTTGTCAATGTGTGAGAACAAATACCCTGATATATTATTTTATGCTTATCAGGTTGCGATTACCTCAAACGATTTTCGATTTACATCAGGTTTATGTGAGGTTTAGGTCAGGTTTAAGTAAGTTTAGGTTAAGTATCGTCCGGTTAAAGTTCGGTTCAGGCCCGATTTTGGTCAGGATTAGGTTTAGCTTAGTTTCAATAAAATAGTTTGGGTCCATCTTAGGCTCGGCTGAAGTTTGGCTTATGCTGAAAAATGTCGGGCTTAAGCCGCTTTAGGTCAGATTAAGCCCGGGCTTAAATCTGGTTTAAATAATCTTTAGGTAGGAAAAATACCTTGCTTAAGTTCGATTTAGATCCAACGTATGTATATATTTTATTGTACAAAAATAACGAGGTTTATAGAAAAAACATGAAACAAATAAGTAGTAGAACAAAGGCGGAATTATCCCTGTAAAGGATCTCTTCCAGCCAACGTTAAAGTATTTGAGAGGATTGTAAATATACGATATACACGAGGGTGGAATAAAAAAATTATACTCAAAAGAATAACTCAAATTTAGATATTACACAATGTAAAGTCATTCATGTATTGTTTGAAAACCAGTGAGCTATCAGTAATGAGCTATCAGTTCTAAGTACCTCTTAGGTGGCCATAGTTTAAAAGAGGCAAAGATTAGGTCAGGAGACGAAGTGACCAATAGATCAAGCAGAGATGGAGGATCATTGTGAGGAAAATGCGTAGAATCAAGAGAAAAATTGTGCAGGTTTAAAGAGTGAAGGAGAATTATTTAGATAGGTTATAATTTTAATATATAAAATAAAAATTAATAAACAAGTGTTAAGACATCCATTATGATAATATGGTCAAAGTTTTGACGCAAATCAGCTAATAGGGATTTAAATGAAATAATATAATCAATATCTATTATACTCTTAAAAGAATACGGCAGTGAAAGAGAGATACTTCTAAGAATAAATATGTCTGTGCCTGGTGTACCGGGACAGATAAGAGAAAATATTACAAGAAATGCCACTTCTAAGTTATATTGCAACTCCACCATAAACCACCATTCTAGCGGAACTATCCTATGTTCTAACGCAGCTTATAAATAGCAACTATATTAATCATATAGTATTTGTGCGGTCGAACTCTATTAGGGTAAATGTATTTTTCCAAAGGAAAGTTTCATGATTTTTCATTCCCGGAAACCCCTAGCGTGGAATATTTATCCAGGACTTTTCAGAAATATAAAAATAGTAAATACAAATAAATTTTGTATACATGATATTTTTTAATTATACCTACATACATATATACACAAAACAACAGTTTTCCTTCAAGGCAACTTTTGACATAAAATTAATGATGTCTTCGGCGCATGTCAACGCTCGCTAAAAAGCGGTGTCAATAAAATGACACACAAATGGAACGGTTTATCAGCACTAATGGCTTGCAAATAGCTTTACCAATCGTCTTACACTCTTATATCATTCGCCAGTCGCTCGTTGCATTATTCAGTATTTTGCTTTTTAATATTCAGACGACATATTTGAGTCTCCTTTCAATTTTTTCCTGCGCCTCCCGTGTACCGGTGTGCTTGGAATTCCTAAAGCTACTTATTGATGTTCGTTTCTTAATCCCAACATATCACGCGGGTGTTCCATTTTTTCGATACCGACTTCGCTTATTCGCGTCATTTTTTACATCGCCCAGATTTATTGGGGTTCAATTTGATCGTTATCGATGAAGTCTGTATCTCGCCTGTACAGAATACAATTTGATATGTTTTAGTCAATCATGTTTATGAAAATGATACCTTATTAAAATGATTAGACGGATAATAATAATAAATACGTATAATAAATATAAAGGTATTAAAACTATAATTTTTCTTAGCTAGGAAGCTTAATTCTATGAACTTTCCAATAAAAAAGCATGTTTAAATTCATTTCATAAATGGCAAAGGTGACGCATAATATAGGTACATACAAGAACATATTAGTTCAATTGAGAATTCTCCTATTTAGTCTAAGTCTAATAGTCTGAAAATCTAGATGCATATTAAGCCCTTGACTAAGAGGGTAGACTTTGCCTTCATTTGGGTTTTACCAATTCCATTCTGTTAATATAAATTAAAAAATAAAACAGGAAAGGCAAGATATTGTAGTGGAATTCACAGAATTAATTAAGAAGATACCAGATGAAAATTTGGAACCGTGAATGTACTTACTAATCATTCAATATATAATAATTTAAAATATGGACAAATTAAGTGCTTTCGTTTTCGTAGATTAGATTTTACTAGATTTAACATAGTAACATAGCTATGAATGTTACAGAAGCGAGTGAAGTATGCAAGAACCGCGTCTTATGGCGCTCGGTTCTCTCTGCCTACCCCGCAAGGGACTTGGCGTGAAGATATACTACTATACTATACTATACTGTACTGTACTGTACTGTACTGTACTGTACTCTACTCTACTATACTATACTATACTATACTATACTATACTATACTATACTATACTATACTATACTATACTATACTATACTATACTATACTATACTATACTATACTATACTATACTATACTATACTATACTATACTATACTATACTATACTATACTATACTATACTATACTATACTATACTATACTATACTATACTATACTATACTATACTATACTATACTATACTATACTATACTATACTATACTATACTATACTAACATAGTAATCTGTTGACATGCGTAATACTCCCGGGAGCATATGATAATTAAAACCTATTGTAATTGTAATGTGTGGCTTGACTGATTAAGAATAAGTTGATTGAAAAATATTTAATATCAATAATTTGTCATAAACGACAAAAGTCAAGAAGACTCAAGTCTTTTTGAAGTACTCAAAAAAAAAGTTTTTTTGAAGAACAATAAAAACTCAGTCTATGAGTCGACTCTTTTTGCGTAGAACTCTACGAAAGGACTCGAGATTCAGATCTCAGGGCTCATTTTAGTCGGAGTCTTGCAAGCTCTGCCAAAATGAGACCAGTCCCTAAATTAGGACTTAAAAAACTCGAGTCCTATCCTTCACTAGTTACAAGCGATACTTTCTGTATTTATATAGCGTATGCTTGTATGCCTCCCGACGCCCGACTTTATCCAAAACTTAATGCAATTTTTGTACCCAAGGTTGCAGTGATTCCCGGTTTCAAAATGTAACTTTTAGGTAGATGTATGCATACTGCGAAAATATTTGAACAACTTTTGTTCTTACAAATGTTCTTTTATGTTACAATTGACTGCACATATCGATTCACATTGAGTCTCGTATCGAATAGACTCGAAGCTCAGATTAAAAAGAGAAAGGTAGCGATATATGAGTATGTCGATCGGTTGAAATAGGTTGCAGCAGTTTCGTTTAATTATCGACATTCCTGCTACGCGGTCCGACAAATTGTTTTTGTCGGGCTCAACGCCGATATTTCATTATTATAACCGCAGTATTGCCGCCATCGTACGATATCACAACACGTTACGATGCAGCGATCGTATTTATTACCGTAAATGAATTATATGTAGCGCTAATTGTACACATACTCGTACTATAGTGAATATAGCAATTAAGTGATAGCCCAGTGGATAAACAACCGGCCAATTGACCAACTTGTCCCCAGTCGGAATCCTGGCATGTACATACTAAATTCGTGTTTTCGCATTTAGTACAATACAATATTCTTTATTGCATCACATGAAATAATAAAATACACGAAATTAAGTTATAATTAATGTACAAAAGGCGGTCTTATCGCATAGCAATTTCTTCCAGACAACCTCAGATAGAGGAAAAAAAAAGAAAATTATTGTTAATTGATTACTTGTTAATAATCAAAAACAATAATGACAATAGATACTTATATATTAATGCACTTAACAAAGTTATACAGCAGTGACATCCAGATTAATAAAAATTGAAATTAAAACAGGATGAAGGAAAGATAGTGTGCACTAACTCGATCTTTAAAACTGAATATACTTTCTGCATTTAGAATTGTTAATTGCATTGCATTTATACACATATTTGTAACTTTCTCATTCTCGGCGATGAAGGAAAACATCGTGAGGAAACCCGCAAGTCAAAGAAATTATATTTAGAAAGACGTGTGACCTAAGTAAGGTCTGGTTTTCTGTGTAGAGGAGTTCTGACGCAGTCGCTGCATGTAAAAATCAGTATCTTCGCCTAATCCTTAGGCTTAGGCAGCGGACCCCGCCAATTCTAATAGATTATGAAACGGGATAACGCTAAGAAGAAGAAGACGATATATAGGTTCATAATGGGTCAAAAATATCGGAAAGATCTTGGCGTCCGACTGATTCCATACAAATTTGGTAATACGGTTACTCTACAGTCTACTACTACACACTAAGGCATTTTAAACTTTTATCATTATGAAAGGTCTGTTTGTATTGCGAAGTGCTGAAGAAGTGAAGGCGTTTTTCACGTTTTTTAGAATTTTGTAATTTTACTTACTACTTAAAAGTCGGGAGAAAGTGATGTTAGGGCGATAAAAACTCACAAGCGTTCATGAAAAACATCTATTTTTTTATACAATGTCGGAAGCATACAAACATACGACTCACCTGATGTAAAGTGGTTATCATAGCCTATGAAGCTTCCAATACAGGAAATATTTCTTAAGTGTTGCCACAGCTGCAACTCCTCAGAAGTTTACTGGTAACCTCACGCACTCGCAGAAACGCTACAGCCCTTCAGCGAGCTGTCATTGTTCTCCAGTTTTCTGAGAGGTTACTTCAACAGCCGGCTGCTTTGATGCTTTTTACCTCTCTTATATATCAACACGAGTGAGGTGTGTAAATACCGTGATTTGTTGCGCTTAGTTATCTTTGCGTACCCTGTAAAGGACTCGGCGTGATATACCTAAATACTTAAACTATATTGTGTTACAAAAAAAATTACTACAAAATCTATTCCGACAAAGCCAAAGATTTATCACATACGACCATGAATATTATCAACCAATTTTAATTAACACACCGAGTTGAATATGTTTCACACCTGGCAACTGTGACCAATTCCTTAAACATTCCGCCTGATACAACCTCTTAAGATATTGTCGTAATACATCAAGTAGCAAGTAATAAAAGTTTGATTTATAGGCTCTTGCGGAACAAAGTGTTGTTACTTAATGCTGAGAGCAAACGTATTCGTATGCAGCCCTACCCGAATGGCGGCTACAGCAGCGCATGCGCGTTACAGGCTTACACCGACTGATCAAAACTATTGTACTTTTATAATGATTTACTGGAAGGGCCATTGCTATTTGTTATTTTGGCATACTAGACGAAGCAAATTGGCAGAGAACACATTGAAAAATTAAAGACGGAGAAATACATTACGTTACGTATAATAGCAGTTAAATAAACTAATATTTTGTGTCTACGAATTATATAAGGTGTTTTTTTTATATATGCCCGAACTTCAATGGGAGAAAGAGTATCGTTTATTTGTTACGATAGACAAGAAACTTCGTGTCCCGGCATCGTTAAAAAAGTTTGAGAAATCAAATAAATAAAGTGCCTACTTGGTTCATGGTGCATAATGATTGCCCCGATGATGATGATGAATCATCAGTTGTTAATAATTCAGTTTGACGGGGTCGATGCACGAGTCGCGGGTCTAATCGAATTCGCCATTTACACAGCGACGACCACAGCCTGTGTCGAGTTGCCAGCCTGACAGTTGCCAGTCGTAAAGCTCAGTTAAGAGAGGTAGGACGCGTCAAAGCAGCCCGTCTGGAGAAGTACCTTCACCTCACAGAAAACTGCAGCCAAAGAACAACTATTTCTGCGAGTGAGTAAGGTTACGAGTGAGCTCCTGAAGAGTTTCTGTATCAGTAGCGGGGGTGGCAACGCGCAAGCGATACTTTCTGTGTTGCAAGCGTTTATAGGCTACGGTAACCACTTTACGTCAGGTCGACCGTACGCCTCCCAACGTTGTATACAAAAAAGAAATACCTATGACGGCTGTGACTATACCAGCTGATACATCACCTAACAATGTTTTTTACATAGGTAGGTAGGGCGCATCAAAGCAGTCCGATAGGGGAAGTACCTCTATCTCACAGAAAACAGCAGCAAAATAACAACTTACTGGGTGGAGGGTTGTTGATGTGATGTGAGTGAGTGATGTTACCAGAAAGCAGTGAGAGGAGTTGTTGTGTGAGCAACGGGGGTGGCAACCCGCGTGCGATAAACTTAGTGCGAGCGTTCATAGGCTACGGTAACCACTTTACATCAAGTGGTCCGTATGTTTATTTGTCTCCCGACGTAGTAAAAAAAAAGATGCGCCTGATCCAAAGTATGAAACAGCTGATTTGCTTCATACGAGGTAACAAACATTCATCACTAAGTCTGATTAGTTTACACTTAGATACATTTTCAACGAATTAGGTAGTTACTCGTATTTCACTTTGAGTGGTTTGTTTACTTAGAATATTATTCTAAGTTTGTTTATGGGAACGATAAAAAAAATGATATTGTTGGTAATTGTATACGAGGTTCGATATAGGAAAAGGTACACTTACACCACTAAGGTGGCAAACAAGCTTAGGTCCTTCCTGATTGTAAACAGTTATCGTAGCATTTGGACATTTTTAACACCAGGGGTCTCGCTTATGTGATATTCGGTGAGTACCTACTTAGTTAACGCCGGTACAGTAGCGCTGATAGCTACCTATCTAGATAAATAAAAATGTAAATTTAAAACACTTACGGGATTTAACAGCTGATCCACTTTTCTTAAAAAATAAAAAGCTATCGGATAACGTTTGTTACATTAACTAGCGTGTTTAAAAGGTCATCAGTTTATTTACTAGTTATTTACACATCACAATCACGACACTCACTCACACGACACGACACCTCTCTAAAAGAACTGGGTCCTAACACTTTCACCGAGTAGGTATACCTGCCCAGATCGGGCCGCACTACCCGAGGATTATGAAGTGGTATGGATGTAGCCCTTCATCGCTGAGTAACTACTACACGTAACTATTGCTCACATTGAAAACGGCAGCTCCGTGGCCATATTCACGAAAACTGTATACTGCGCCGAGGATGGTGTGATGACTCGTATTCCGAATTTTACTCACACACTCGCGATAACAAAGTACCATTTGGAGATACTCCTGATTAGAGTAACGATGTCCAGGAATGATTACGGTCACGCGTAGTAATGTAATGCGCGACACTTGTTAAAAGACTGCGGTGTTCTACCGCGCAATTACCTTGAATGCGCTGCGTTGATTGCGCATGCGCGGCGCTGAAGGCGACGACGGCGACGACGGCGGCGTTTGGCGGCAGCGAACAAAGAGCCGCTAAATACATTAGTATCGTACCTATGGCATGCTTTGTAATACTTTCCTAGCTGGTTGGTGTCATACAACAGAAAGCTACTTTTTAAGACGGATTTATTTTTTCTATGAAAGAATTTGTAACACGTGGGGCATAAAATATATTTACTATCATAATCAGCATACATAATACTATTTCCCATTTCAATTTGGGCATATACTTTAAGAACACCATATATACATAAGTTACATAATTTTTTGCTCATTCGAGTGGGAGTGATATAGAAAGTTTAACCTCTCTGTTGAGAACTTGACTGATGTTTTATTTCATTGTATCTAAATTTAATCATGCAAGTATAAAAATATGAATTTATTTTCCACTTTGGAATCATTCGATTCCAAAATCACGTTGGGACTAAAAAGACTCGTTATCTCACTGTTCAATGGCAAACAACTTAAGAATGCGGAAGATACAATCTCACTCATCAAGCGGTAAGTCCCGATTGCTTCCACTACGGAGCCCATCGTTCGCTATGATCATGATCCCAGTTGTGGCGAGTCCAATTATTACATTGGAGCGACTGCCATCTGACCTCCGTAACCTTTAAAGTGGAACCAGGCAAGACAATGAATCATGATTACACATCTAGAAGATCTGCATATGCAGTTTTCCTCACGGTGGTTTCCCTCACCACCGGCAGCAAGTGGTATCCTAAGAAAGGAAGACACAAGTCTATGAAATACTGCTGGTAGAACCACTTGTAGCAACAAAATTTAGTGATCGTTTATATATTCAGGATTAGAAAATTCTTTCAAGTTTTAATGAATAAAAATTAATTCGTACTATATGTATTAATTTTTATTCATTAAAACTTGTAAAATAATAATTTTCTCTCAATATTCGGTCAAAACAGATTAAAATTGAAATTTGTGGCGGAGCCTCAACGTTGCCGTTCTTTGTGGTAAGCACGTAACATTTGCGCTGGGTGTAATATACCCACTGTAAATATAGGTTTCATGCAAAAGCTTTAGCTTAGTATTAAAATATTAAACAAAGCCAGATTCTGAGATAGATTTGTATTTCACCAATATTACGTTGGGATTACGTGATTGTAAATGACACATAATATTTCTTCGTCCACAACAATGACCATTCCAATTATAACAAGTGAGATGCATTAGCTGACCTTATCCTAAGTCATAACTGTGGTGAAATACCACCACATTTGTTCTGACGGGCAACAATAGGCGGACCTCTTCCAGTGGCCCATTATCTACCGTCATAAATCAATGTAGGCAAGTCCATTCCAGCAGATTGCCT
The DNA here is from genome assembly GCA_947507595.1 of Pyralis farinalis. Lineage (NCBI taxonomy): Eukaryota > Metazoa > Arthropoda > Insecta > Lepidoptera > Pyralidae > Pyralis > Pyralis farinalis. The sequence goes on along the minus strand of OX382277.1, from coordinate 12,815,619 downwards.
GCAGTTACCCCTGCACTTATTGCCGATTCCGTTCCTCCAATCTCGGCTCCCGGATAGCCCCGGACATCCCCCTGTCACTTTACCCCTCTAGGCTCCTCGTTAACACGGTCGCTTCATTTGTTTGGATTTACTTAGTAGCTGTAGTCAACGCTATATTTTATGGATGTAGAGATATCTTGCCAGTAGCACCCAGTTAGTTTTCGTTAAAATGAAACAAAAATAAAAATCGCCCAAGTGCGAGTCGGACTCGCGCACGAAGGGTTCCGTACTATTATCTATAAAAAAAATCACGTTTGTTGTTTGGGAGCCCCCCTTAAATATTTGTTTTATTTTAATTTAATTACTTATTCTTAAAGTGAATATATAACTAAATATTCTATGAATATTTCAAGCGTCTACCTGTTGCCAATATCAAACAAAAATGAGCAAAAAATTCACGTTTGTTGTATGGGAGCCCCCTTAAATATTTATTTTATTCTATTTTTTAGTATTTGTTGTTATAGCGGCAATAGAAATACATTATCTGTGAAAATTTCAACTGTCTAACTATCACGGTTCAAGAGATACAGCCTGGTGACAGACGGACGGACGGACGGACGGACGGACAGCGGAGCCTCAGTAATAGGGTTCCGTTTAAACCCTAAACCCTAAAAAAAAATCGGCCAAGTGCGAGTCGGACTCGCACATGAAGGGTTCCGTACCATTATCGATAAAAACGGCAAAAAAATCACGTTTGTTGTATGGGAGCCCCCTTAAATATTTATTTTATTCTATTTTTTAGTATTTGTTGTTATAGCGGCAATAGAAATACATCATCTGTGAAAATTTCAACTGTCTCACTATCACGGTTCATGAGATACAGCCTGGTGACAGACGGACGGACGGACGGACGGACGGACGGATGGACGGACGGACGGACGGACGGACGGACGGACGGACAGCGGAGCCTCAGTAATAGGGTTCCGTTTTTACCCTTTGGGTACGGAACCCTAAAAATACTAATCGGAGGGCGAAAACAAAAAATCGGTTTCTTTGAGTCAGTTAACAAAACTAAGCTTTGGCGTAGACGTGGTAAGACAATAAATGATTCTGACTTCTAAACGCTTCTTTAAAAACTCATATGATTCTGACTTCTAAACGCTTCTTTTTCTAATAAATCTAAATTTTACTTTTTCTTATTGTACCATAAATGAAAAATAAAATCCCTTGCAAAGATCTATATGTTAAAATTACTCGGCTATAGACAAGACTCAGTGTTAGTCAATAAAGTATTGACCAACTGGTACTCTTTTTATTACATAACGTCGGGTGGTATACAAGCATACCATCCACCCGATGGTAGCCTATGAACGCTTGTAATAATAAGTATTACTCACGCAATGCCTCCTCTGCTGCTAACACAACACCTCCTTAGGAGCTTACTACTGACCTCACTCACATACAGGAACACAACAACTCTCTAGGGAGTTGTTATTTGGCTGCGGTTTTCTGTGAGGTGGAGGCACTTCCCCAGACGGGCTGCTTTGATGCGCCCTACCTCTCTTAAAACATCCAGACCATCGTGAGGAAACCTGCAAATCTTAGAAATTGTATTTCGAAAGACGCGTCATGTAAAAATCAGCATCTTCGCCAAATCAAGTTAGGATAAGTATAAGGTAGCAGACGTCGCCAATTCTAATAAATTATGTATGTATGTATATCTTCACGCCAGGTCCCTTGCGGGGTAGGCAGAGAGGACCGAGCGCCACAAGACGCGATCCTTACACACTTCACTCGCTTCTTTCACATTCATAGCTCTTTTCATTTCTTCTTTTCTAATACATTATAAATCGGGATAACGCTAAACAGAAGAAGACAAACAACTAAAACCTCGTTGGCTACATAAATATAGTATTTATTTAAAAGTGGCGTACTTTTGTATCAATATTGGCGAGTAAGAAGTTACTGCAAGTAATATGAGGCTATTTAGAAGCTTGAGTAAAGCAGTAAACTTTATATAAAACACAGTGAAGGAATAAAATAGTCGTAGACGGCTAATTACTTATATTTAAATTCAGTAGTGATGATTTAAATATATTTTTAAGACGATGGATCGAATAAATCCATTTCGCCCTCTCTTATAAAAGTTTGAAATAAAGTCACCGAAACTGAGTTAACATAATGGAAGATTGAAGATAAAATTCTACGACAATAATTTAAATGAATGCGTTTAGAATAAGATATTGTTCCTTTCTCATCTGTGGTGTTCATAGAAGTTTGATAGCAATATGTTTATATTAATGTTTTAAAAGACATTCGTTTCATACTATTTAAAAATCTTATTGACAAGGTGATGTAAATAACATGAAACTAAATCCCAAGAAATATTGATATAAATTTTAATAACAACTCTCTTAGCGCATAAAAAGTTAAGCATACTTAAAAGGTAAATGAAGACCTCAGTGTAGGTATGTTTTTATATTGCGAATGATGTTAAATAATGAAAAACACATCAGACTACTTATAGGTTTTAATTAAAATGAATGTCGGTGTTTGTAGCTTTAATCACACGTCATGTATGTATGTCATGTATACCTAATTTAGATACATATTATTATCTGTCTTATTTCACGGGTTTTAATGCCGGTCATTTGATAGGCGTGCGCGGGGATACGAATCCAAATATAGATACATATTATTATTAAACCTATCACACAAAAAAATGCTTTACTCATTGCACATATAAATAAATAAATAAATATTATCGGACAAATTACACAGCGCCATCTAGCCCCATAGTAAGCGAAGCTTGTGTTATGGGTACTAGACAACTGATAAACATACGTAAATACATTTTTTTTTGTAAATACATACTTATTATACATAGAAAATACCCAGACCAAGACAAACAGACATGTTCATGCACACAAATGTTTGTACTGTGTGGGAGTCGAACCCACGAGCGTTGGTGTCAAAGTAGCGTAACAACGCGTTTCACCACTGCGCCACCGAGCTCGTCGATATAGCAAGAAAGAAAGAAAGAAAGAAAACGTTTGTTTGGACGTAACACAAACACTATACACATATACATACACAATAGATACAACAAAAGTGCTGTATGGCAGCCCAAATAGGTCCAATCTCAGCATACTGCCGTGTCAACACCTGACCCGCGCATATCAATTCAATGACAAGATAAAAATAAATTATGTATAATGATCTATAAAAATTCATATCTCAAAATTAAGTTTCTATTATACCTATAAGAATACTTTACTGAAAACATGCCATTCAAAGAGCTAACAAATTATTCAATTATCATCAGTGCTATCTCAAAGACTTAGATTTCACCAAAACTAGATAGCTTTAAAAGGATCCATTTCATTGCCTTAAATGTTAACCGGGGAATATTAGTCTCATTTTATGCCCCTCTACGACTAGCATTGTATAATTTGCTAGTATAAAATTATTATTTTAAATGTAAAATGTAACGATTATTTTAACGTGTTTCGTGCAATACGTTTTTCAATTGTTTATTTACATCAAACAAATAGTAGCGTGCAGGTAAACAATTCATAATTTAAAATATCCAGCTGAGTAAAATTCCCGTCGGGTAGAGGGAAAATTGTATTTTATACTGGTAACAAATATACTTTACAAAATTATTTATTTATTATTTTTGCCATATCACCAGGTAAACATGTATACGCTTCGCCTGATGCACCACAGCCTATAAATCCTAACAGTACTTTACAGTACCAGGAGTATTGCTTGTGAATTGCCAACTTTTTTTTATATTACGTCGGGAGACATACAAGCATACGGCCCACCTGATGTAAAGCACCTGATTAACGCTTGTAATATATTAAGTATTGAACGATGCCTCCTCTGCTGCTTACACAGCAACTCCTTGGGAGCTTACTGGTGACCTCACTCACACGCAGGAACACAAATATTAATTATATGTAATAGATTGTATCCAATTACGTTGATAAATAAATAAATAAATAATAACAACTCTCTAGGGAGTTGTTATTTGTCTGCGGTTTTCTGTGAGGTGGAGGTACATCCCCATCTTTGATGCACCCTACCTCTCTTAAAACATCCAGACCAAGACAAACAGACATGTTCATGCACGCAAGTGTTTGCCTTGTGTGGAAATCGAACCCACAAACGTTGGTGTCAAAGTCCACCGAGCTCGTCAACTCCGCTACTAATACAGAAATACCTCAAAAGCTTTGTGATGACCCTCACTTACTCGCAAGAACACAACTACCCTCCAGGGAATTGTTATATCCCTGCGGTCTTTTGGATTATTACTTTCTCGATCAGGCTGCTTCCCTTACGCTTTCGAGCCTCGCAGCATGATGCATCATCGCTTTCGTTTAGAGCCAAATTGGCTTGGTCTTCAAGCTAATATGGCTCTAATTGTAATCGATGAAAGTGAAAGCCACTTAAATCGATTATTATGATACGTTACGCTATGGAGTCAATACCAACCTTAAATATGCCTGGCGCAGCCTAATATCTATCTATCTATAACTTCACGCCAAATCCCTTACGGGGTAGGCAAAGAGAATAGCAGCCTAATAGCTAACTAAATTATGGTTAAAGAAAGGTAGAACACGGCTGTAGTTAATAAGAAGCAGTTCAAGCAGCACATAAGATCGCATCCAAATATTTCATGTAGTATGTACTATTTCTACGAGGGAACCGTAAACCGCAGTACATCAGCCGATTTTCACTTGACTATTCAAGTGACATCGCGGTTTGTGATTTATCTTATTACTATTGGGAACATGTATTTGCGAGTTGCCTGTTACCAATCAGTTTTATTCCACTAAGATGGATTACAGGATTGCCTAAACGCTTACTTCTCCTCAGATGTGACCTACTGAATAGTAAGTCACCTTGTAGTTTACATTTTTGAATTTCAGCAGCAGACAGTAAGACGCGATTGTCGTGCTCGTAATAGCTCTCTGGAGGTTTCTAGATACTCGTAGAAGCATGAAACCGAGACTTTTAGCATTATAAGCCATCATAATCACAAGCAGGCCACATGTTTCATGTCACTCGATGCAGTATAGAAGTAAACAAAAGCTAAGTAAAATATCTATAGTTTTCGTATAAACGTAGAAAACCCTGAGCAACCTGCAGTTTTTTTTCTTGTAATAAGCCAATTTCTCCGCGGCGAGTGTCACCTGCGTTAAATATCAGGCGATTACCGCATCTCGTTTCACGCCTCTTGCGCTTGCAGATGACACTTAGAGTGAGGCCAGCCCGCAAATCACCTCCCAATTAATTATGACGTACTATTTATAAAATGGTTTATTGACCGTGTTGATAGATTCATGGATTCAAATCCCACCTTCAAGTAAATTATAACCAAAAATTCAGAATAGTCTTCTATATTTTATCTCTATATATAATTTCAATATCTAAAATCATAGCAAGGATAATAAACCAATTATCTATACAATCCTTAATAATATCCACTTTTCGTATCTTATCCAGTTAATTTGACTACAATCTCGATCCAATAAGGGCTTTATTCGACCAACAAATTTTTATTACTTTTTATCTCAAAGTATAAGTTTGTTAGTAAACTGAATTGATATGTCTACAAAGTTATCTCTATGCAAATTATGTTACTTCAATTTTTCATTTAAATATGAGATTTTATCATTATTGAAAAGTAGACAATTCGTACATCACTAAATGGGCCAAAAGCTAGCGATTTATGTGTGACTAAAATGCAAGCAGGACGAACTGAGAGCAAGGGCGGCTGTAATGGTAGTCCAACAGTTACAAATAAACCTTTTCTAATATTTAGAACCACATGATTTTTTACCAAATTTAGGCCACATGAGAAATTATTGAAAAGCAATAGGGTCAAATTATCACAAGTTAAATTTATTGAATAAGTCGGACTTGTATTTTGTAAACTTATATATGTTAGTAATCTTATCTCCATATACATATGACGTGCAATTCGTTCTTCAAAGACAATTTTAAGTCATAAATAACTAGGGTATTGGGAGAATGGGAATAAATTTATAGAACAACAAAAAATTAAATTACAATATAACTAATAATATCATCTTACAATGTCTACTTGACCACACTATAGAGATAAGCACTAAAATAGGTCAACTAGCACAATTTTAATGGCATACTCGAAATAGCCAACACGACGTACTACATCAAATATGGACCAGTCATTTCGAAGGATCAGTCGGTTCTGATATGATTTGATCACGAACTTCGCTTGAAATCATATAGCGACGTACATCTGTGATAGCGCCACAATTATGTTCACTTCTTTAGAGTTTCTTGGCATGACCTTCAACACTAAACCATCATCTCAAAGCTGTCTAATGCAGGGCTGAACATGTCTAAACCTAATTACATTACGTTACATTCGCTGGAGCGAACACGACGCTGGTACGGACAGTCTCAGGCTGCCATTAAATTATTAGATTTGTTACTGTGTCAGTGACATAATTGTGAACATTTAAATCCACACTAATATTACAAATTTCAAAAGTAATCTGTCTGTCTGTTTGTTACATTTTCACGTATCAATCTCTTCATGGATTGTAATGTATTTAGGTAATTGGTAGATAAAGATAAAGATAAAGATTCATTTATTCAGTAAAATAAGGTTATATAGATGATACATTAATATGTCATGTTGCTCTTATTCTACCCAATTTGGGCGTGTGAATTTACAGTTTATTACGTAAGTATTCGTCAATTGAATAATAACATTTATTTAACAATATGGCATGCAATTTCTTTTTGAAAATTTGTAACCTGAGCTCTTTAAGACTGTCAGGTAGATGATTGTATATTTTTATAGTCATACAGTAAACATTTTTTTGAAATTGTGCCAGTCGTATTATAGGTGTCACCAGTCTATTTTTGTGTCTTGTCCTCGAATTTACATTTTGTCCATAAGTATTGAATATTTTTTGGTTCTTTTGTACAAAGAGACACAGTTCAAAAATATACAAGCATGGGAGAGGTAAAATTGAGTACCTTTTGAACAAAGGTTTACAACTGTCCAGTAATTCTGCATTGCTTATTGCTCGTATACATTTTTTTTGGCATATGAACGCTTTACTGATGCACTTTTGCATGCTTTAATTCCGGATGATTGCCCTGATAATGATAGTGACTACCATCGCGAGGTGAGGGCCGCGGTAGATCTGTGCCCTGCCACTCCAATGTCAACTGTGGTGTCAATGGACGAATTTCTACATGTTGTAAAAACATTACCAACAAATAAAGCTTCTGGTGATGATAAAATCTCAAACAAAATGATCAAGGAAGCTTGTAAAGTAGCCGCGGAACCTATTTTAAAGGTATTAAACCGGTGTATTGTAGAAGGCAACTTTCCTAGCGTTTTGCGTAGTGGTGTTATAAAGATAATACCAAAAAGCGGTGATAAGCAACCCGACGATTCGAAGTCTTATCGCCCTATTACCCTACTGCCATCGTTGGGTAAATTACTTGAACGTTTAATTGTACCACGTCTGTTGCCCGGTGGCCCTCAATTTCATAAAAATCAATTCGGCTTTACCATCGGCAAGTCTACTGTTGATGCGGCACTCGTAGTGCGTAAAATTGTGGAACTCTCGGTTAGTAAATACGTTGTAGGTATTTTCTTAGACATTTCAGGTGCCTTCGATAATGCTTGGTGGCCAATGTTGTTGCTGAAACTAAAGGCGAGAGGTTGCCATAGCAACATATACTCCCTTATTCGATCGTACTTTTTTAATGGTACAACTAAATTAACATTTGGGCATTATGCTGCTTCGAAGGTGCTTACGCAGGGCTGTCCTCAGGGTTCGGTGTTAGGGCCGTATCTTTGGAATATCGGTTTTGATGACTTTCTTAGCCTACCCTTACCGGAAGGGTGTTCGTTAACTGGCTACGCCGATGACGGCCTCTTATTAATAAAAGCTAATTCCAGATCAAGTATAGAAAAACTAGCCATTACTTGCCTTGGCCTCATTTCAGACTGGGGTTATCGTAACCGTCTCGATTTCGCACCTCACAAAACATATCAGCTCTTGCTTAAGGGAAATTTGCAGGTTCCGCCGCGATTCCACTTCAATGGAGTATCAGTTGCAAACAAAAACTCGGTTTGTTACTTGGGATTACTGTTAGACAAAGGTTTTAATTACATTGAACACATAAAGCAGGTTGGAGAAAAAGCCAAAAAGAACTTTTATGCGTTAACTCGAATTTCCACCTCGACCTGGGGCTTAACTTTTAAAACGTTAAAAATTATTTACACAGCCACATATTTAGGATGTATTACGTACGGTTCACCTGCATGGGCTGATAGGGCTACCATAGGTGCTGCGCGTCGTAAGTTGCTGCAAAGTCAGCGGCTCGCTTTAATATTCTTATGTAAATCGTATAGAACTGTGAGTACCGAGGCACTACCAGTGCTGGCAGGCGTATTACCAGTTGATTTAGAAATTCAACGCCGGGCTTCAATGTACTACACTTCTAAAAACATACACCCTGACTTTCTAAAACGCCGCGATATTGACAAAATTCTTAGATTGTTCAAACCAATTGACGAGGTATTTGAAACTTTACTGTCTGAATGGCAAGAAAGATGGGAAACTTCTACTAAAGGACGCCACTTGTATCTGTTCTTTCAATCAGTGCGAGACAGATTAAGTAAAGAGTGGTTAGAAGTCGATCATCCTGTTGCGCAATTTTTAACAGGGCATGGAAACTTTAGGGCAAAGCTCTTTTCATTTAGACTTGTGTCATCGCCTTTATGTGAGTGTTCTACGACAAATCATGAATTCGAGCAAACAGCACATCATGTTCTCTGGGAGTGCGATCTCTGGCAACGGGAGCGGGACGATATGTAAATTCCTTGCGTGTCACATCCGGGGTAGTATACTATTCTGATTTGGTGGCAACAAGGGAGAACTACCAGGCGTTTAGGCGGTTCTGCAATCTATATTATTGGAATCGATGTGTTAGGTAACAACTCACTGTTTAGGTCCCAATAGTGTTAGATATTTGATTATCCGTGGTGCACGGCAGTTGAGCTTCACTTGACTAGCCATCTCTTTGAGGTTTTAAATGCCTTATTTGTCATATTGCTGTCTCTCACTTTGCCAAGAGGGGAAGTCAATTCTAAAACTTCCTACTCCTACAAATTTCTTCTGATTAAATTCGTTTGTGAGTTCCAAGGCAGCTGTAGTTTAACCCCCGGGACGGCAATGGACTTCACTGTTCATTGCCTTTTTTGTGGTCGCCGCTGTTAATTCTGGCTACACAGGAGACACAGTGGTGGGTATGAGTGGTGGGCCTGTTCCGTTAGAATATGAACGCTTTAGTGAGGTCAACAGAGTTGCCCCATAATATTAGACCATATCTTAAGATGGATGATACATATCCATTGTATGCCATGAGAGCAGCTTGCTCTGATGCTATGCTTCTTACTCTTCCCAACACATAAACAAATCTATCCAGTTTAGTACAAAGTGTGTCTATATGAGCTTTCCAGTTACAAAGACTGTCTATAGTCACTCCCAAGAATACCGTAGATTCCACTTCTTCTAATTTAATACTATCATATGTAATGTTTAATGGTACTATAGTTTGATTAACAATCGTTTTAAAATGGATTATTTTTGTTTTCGTCATGTTTATGCTTAAATTATTTTGATTGAGCCAAGTAATTATATTTTTCAAAGTGTTGTTAATGTCCATTTCGAAATCGATGTCCTTTCTTTTTTCAATTAATAATGTAGTGTCGTCAGCGTACAAAATAGATTTATGGTTAGTAACAGTTGGTAGGTCATTAATGTACATAAGGAATAGCAGTGGTCCCAAAATGCTACCTTGAGGTACACCACTGCCATTGTGACAAAATTTGGATCTATATGTAATCTTATGATGCCCTCTCAATTTTGTAATCTCAACACATTGTTGACGACAGTGAAGATAGCTTTCCATCCACATATATGCTTTTCCTCGTATACCATGATTCCAAAGCTTTCCCAATAAAATGTCATGTGAAACAAAATCGAAGGCACTGGTCATGTCCTGGTAGTATTTGGTAGTCTGGGTATAGGCTAGCGGCGTAAACAATGGTAGCAGATAGTTTTTATTATACATCCTACTAATATTATAAATGTGAATGTCCGTTTGTTTGTTACGCTTTCACGGGAAAATTACTGAACGACAATCGTCATAAAACTTTGTACACATATTCTTGGAGATATCAGAAGTAACATAGGATACTTTTTATTAAAAAAATATATATTTTTTATCAATGCGAGCGAAGCCGCGCATAAAAGCTAGTATGTAATAAATATACGGGTGTAACTATAAAATATTAACACGGAACACGAAGTGTTCGTCAGATTGTTATTTTAAAAACTTACAAAATTCAAATTCAGAATGAGTATGAGATTTTATATACAATTCTCTTAAGATACCCAAAATAACACAAGACTTACCAAACAACGGCAGAATTGTAAATATAGCATATTTCATCATGGATCTATGCCAAATAAGAAAGCTTTTTGTTCTCTAGAACGAGAGTGTTTTCTACGTCTGCTCGAAATTTGATGGATTCACAGATGTTTTTCAAAACGAGAGGCTTTGTTTTGCGTAACCCAATTTGTCGGTGAAATCATCTTGCTGTATTTCTTTAAAACATTTTAAAAGTTTCCGCAAGTTGTAATTTTATTGACGTCGAATATTTTTGCATTTATTTTTGAATATTCTGTAAACTTTGTCAAAGTAGAATATGCAATGGAAATGTGTCAATGAACGCATTCTTACAGATGCGAACCGCCACGTGACTCAAAGCTAAGTAAGTAGTCAAAAGTTACAGCTGATCCATCGTCCGTCACGGCGAGTGGTCAGTATACAACCTGGCTTTCTATAATGATTGTCGGGTATATGACATAAAAGTCACAGTAATATCAACGAAACTAAGGAAATATTTTTTTTTTAAGTAAAAACAAGTGAGACCGACTCCTCGACTCGAAACTAACAAATATCAAACATAAATCGACTTCAATGAAGTTATGACTTGTTATCAGGAACACCGTTCCTATATGAAATCTATATGTTTGTCTGTACGTTTGTCTG